>LR991052.1:24612277-25886505 GCA_905163555.1 Notocelia uddmanniana
GGGTAAAAATAAAGCTTGAAAACGCCAAAATATGGCACAAGAAATAATTAATTAATAACAGTATAATATGATATTCAAGGAAATCTTGTTTGCATTTATCTAGACTACTAATATTAGTTTAAGTAAATATTAATTAAAGCCAAATCAAAAAGCAAAAAAAAAAAGAAAAGATAACAAAAATGGCGCTGGACAGGTCACATGATTAGAAAAAACTTGGACAAAGGACAAAAGAAATTGTGGAATGGTATCCAAGAGGAAATACAAGAAAAAGAGGTAAACCTAATCTTAGATGGTCAGATGATCTTAAAAAAATAGGAGGAGGTATCTGGCTGCAAAAAGCAAGGGATCGTGACAAATGGAAAGCTCTAGAAGAGGCCTTTGTCAAGGGACAAGTTGAGGTTGTCGATGGAGAAGAGTAAAAATAAAATCTTTTAACAAAATAAATAAAATAATGGATAAATGTATAAGCATAGATAATAAGAAAAATGTAACTTCAGAAATAAAGGCTATTTTTATTTATTTATTTTATTTTACTAATATTAGTCATCATCATCCTAGCGTTATTCCCAGTAAAGTACATCCTGAAAGATGCCTGGGGTCCGCTACCTAATCCCAAGAATTGACGTAGGCACTAGCTTTTACGGAAGCGACTGCCATCTGACCTTCCAACCCATGGGGGAAACTAGACCATTATAGCAATTGAGCTTGTCAAGTGAGTGGGCAACTTGCCTGTTAGAAGATCTCAAGCCGCCCAAATAGGCGCATAAAATTAGCGAAACCTGGACATAATTCGATAACTGCATTTTTTTTCTATTATTTAAAGTATTGTTAGTTATAGTTAAAATTAGAAGAATTAAACATTTTAAGGCTCCGCGTCAAATGTTAATAAAACAAAAAACTAAATTTTTAACACATTTTGATTTCGTAAGTAAACCATAATAAATAACTTTGTTAAAGTACCTGTATTATGAAGAAAAAATATAATTTAATCAGTTATCATGGATATTTTTTGTTTAATATGTTTCTTATAGTTCTAATAATATGTTGACGGTCTGTTTAGCCTAGTTAGTAGTGACAGTGCCTCCGAAGCTAGAGGTCCCGGCTTCGAATCCCGGTCAGGGCATTATTTGTGCATTTAGCATGGATTTTGTTCCTGGGTCTTGGATGTTTTCTATGTATTTATCTATATAAGTATGTATATCGTCGTCTAGTAGGTACCCATAGTGCACGCTTTGCTTAGTTTGGGACTAGGTCGATTCGTGTAAGATTGTCCCCCAATATTTATTTATTATTTATTTATATTAAACCAAAAATATTGACGATAATTGATTAAATGATATTTTTTCATATCATAATACACGTACTTTTACAAAGTTATTTATTTTGGCTTACTTAAGAAATCAAAATGTGTTTAAATTTTAGTTTTTTGCTTTTTAACATTGACGCGGAGCCTTAAAATGTTTAATTCTTTATATTTTAAGTTTGTATAACTAACTATACTTTAAATCATAGAAAAAGAAAATTACAGTTATCGAATTATGTCCAGGTTTTGCTAATTTTATGCGCCTAAAAGGCCTCTTACTTGGCTTGACGACTGCTGTCATAGACAGCAGCCGGAATCAACGGCTTAACGTGCCTTCTCAAGCACGGGAGCGCTCAGTTAGTAAAAAAGCTCAAAGCGGTCACCCATCCAAGGACTGACCCCGCCCGACTTGCTTAACCTCGCATACCGCACGCGGAACGAGGGCGCCACTGGGCTAGTATTGCACATAAATGCATTAAAGATTTCTTTGTATTAAAACAAAATAAAAAATCCCAAAAATATCTTTTTACACCAAAAATGCAACAACGATTATGATTATGAGTCATAACTAGATGCTACCTCAATATCAGCAGTGACTGCCGCGCAATAATCTCTGGGTGCCAAGATCCATTACTTGGAGGTCATAACTTTATCGAATCGAAATGTCTCCCATGTGAACAAAAATATTTTTTTGGACACAAGAGGTTAATGCAGATGCTCTACGGAATCAGCCTTTTAATTTTTTGCTCCTGTTATAGGCCACTTCCTGTATATAAATACATTATCTTTGGTGATTGTGCTTGTAATATTCCAGTGTGTATTTTGCGTCGGATGCGGCTCATTATGGGATATTTGATCGCCCTGAGTCCAGGAGGGTCACCGCGAACTAAAAACGAAATATCTGCCCCTCTGTCGCACTTGCATTTTCGACCAACACTCAACAGTAAGGGAGACATTCCGTTTTGGGTTTGCGGTAGCGCTGCAGGCTGCAGGACAATTCGTAGAAATGCACTGTTTCGGTACCACAGCAACACCATTCTGTTCGTTCCATTCAGCCACTGTAACTTCGAAAATCGAACTTCGTGTCGTGCCGTCCCTTTCACTCTCGTGTTATACTCTATATGACGGAAAGGGACGGTACGATACGAAGTTCGATTTTCGTAGTTCGCGGTAGCACCCTAGGCCAATACAATGGCTTCTTAAAAAGAGCAAACGACGGTCACAGAATAAGCAATAGGTAGTTACACCCCGGACACAACGGTAGCAGCTAGATGAGCTGCTACCGCGAAACGAAAATTAAAGAAGTTCCGATATCTCCCTGTCTGTCGCACTAATATATCCGAGCAACAGTGAGGGAGATATACGAAATACGTTCATTTTTGTTTAGCGGTGGCAGCTCTGCTTACATGGACGTATCGTCATCCAGTGATCCATTACAACGCATTCAAATTTTGTTAAGGAATCATGGTACAACATTGTGCCCTTCGTTTTGCGGGTAATTTTACTTAGCATCGCGTGCTGATTCAGCCTTGAAAGATCTTAATTTAGCCCTTGACTTTCTGCACATAAGACGTTATTTCAGATATTTGTGCCTTCTTCGAGAAATCAAGTGAACAAATCGGAAGGTATCGTCAATAATATCATTGGGTATCGTACTTACCACAAAGTACAATGTATGTACTGAGATAGAGATACTAGTGAAATACTCCACATAGATCGTAGCGCCGCCGCCGTTGTGTATTTAGTAAGAACTAACCGCACGACCGCTGCATCCCTGTCCCTTCAATATGCAAGTGCGACAGAGATAGCACCCAGTGACATCTGGTACAAACCAGTTAAACTAACATTTCCATAGAAAAATTCGTACTTCGAGCTGAAAGGCCCCTGGTACTTACCTTCCGATACGCCCGTCACTCTCGCACTCGCATACCTACTTGCCAGAACGTGATGAATGTATAATCTACAAAGATAAGAGATATAATTTTTAAGAAAAAAAACCTACTTCAATGGGGGAGGCCGGTGAAAGATTATTATACTTAGATGGTGCACTACGCGTCGTTGAAGAGTTCCTATCTGATCATCATCAGCAGTTCCACTTCATCAAATGTCACTTTTATGAATGAAAATGCTTGATTAGTTCATGAAAATACTAATATTACTATTTGTGTGCCTTTCACATTTGAGGAGTTCCCTCGATTCCTAATGGATCCCATCATCAGAACATCACATTTTTGTATGATAATGCTCGATTTGTTGATAAAAACACAAAAATCACTATATGTTTGCCTTTAAGATTTGAGGATTTCCCTCAATTCCTCATGGATCCCATCATCAGAAATCGAGCATGACAAAAATTTATCGTGTAAATAGAACTTGCTTAACAAACACAGCTAGGAGGACAAATCGCCAAACGTGAACTTTCCGTCGTTGAAGAGTTCTGTTCTGATCATCATCAGCATTTCCACTTCATCAAATGTCACATTTTTGGATGAAAATGCTCGACTTGTTGATAAAAACACAAAAATCACTATATGTTTGCCTTTAAGATTTGAGGAGTTCCCTCAATTTCTCATGGATCCCATCATCAGAACTGCGTTTTGACAAAAACGGAACCAATTTGGATATATATACTTACAACCAAAAAAAAAAAATTCCAAGTAGGTTAAGAAATGACGGAGTTATGGAGTAACAAACATAAAAAGAAATACAACCGAATTGATAACCTCCTCTTTTGAAATCTTGAAGTCGGTTAAAAATGGCAGCCATCATGCCCGCTGGATGCACACAATGGTCTACTATGGTGCAACGGGGAAAGACAATATTTTAAACATATTTTAAATTTTAAGCTCCCTGCTGATGCAGAAAGGTACGGATGTTTGTATATTGCTAATAATAAGTAAAGAGGCGGAGCCCTATTTTTCCGTACCGAACTAATTAGAATGAACAAATTACTTACTACTAGTGTGCGTTTCTCGAACTTACGGTACCTAGTAAAACATACGTTGTATTGTGCGGTAGCAATTTATTGCATATATTCGGCCACGTTTTTTTAGGGTAATAAGTGATGATTGCGTAAGATAAAGTTAAGATAAAGTCTTTAGCCACTCTCCAATGACACGGATGCTTGGCCAGTCAGACTAATACATTTTAGACCTATTGCCCAAATAATAGTAATTAAGGATCATTTTTTAATACATACATATATCGTGTACGTTTGTAAGAGTCCCGTGTCTTGATTTGTAGAAAATTACAAACTTTCCGCACCACCATTTATTCACACCAACCACTCTTAGAGTGGCAATACCCGATCGAATTTTGCTTCAAATCGACTATCTAATCGTATTTAGTTTTTTTTTTATACCACGTCGGTGGCAAACAATCGTACGGCCCGCCTGATGGTAAGCGGTCACCGCAGTCTATGGACGCCTGCAACTCCAGGGCTGTCACATGCACGTTACTGACCCTTTAAAAAATAGTCAATGCTTGTCCGATTCTTGCATCAAACTTCTTTTCAAGTCTCTATCTCTTAGCCACCTCTTAGCATACGCGCGCAATTAGATATGGTCTGGACAGATCGCGACGATCTATAAACTCTTAAAATTAAGATAATTTAATAAGTTTTTTTTTTAAATCAAAACAGACTTGGGAATTCCATCGTATAATTTATAAATAAAATTATTACATTGATACCAACTGTCACTGGGGAATACTTTTAAAATATTACAATATATTAAAAAGTTTAAGTAGCGGAGGCTGACAGCCGGCTCAGGAAGTGTCACACCTGCTCTATCATGGGGAACTGCTCTGCGTCGTCCACCGCCGGGAGCGTTTCCGAGTCGAAGAAGCCCGCATGCAGCGCGACGATCGTCACTGTTGCGCCTGCACCAAACAACACAACGGGCTTAAAGCACAGGCTACACGGTTGTAATCACCGAGGTCATATTTGTGGTAAGGGTGTGTTGCTAACCCTGTAGTCAAAGCGTAATAAGAGCCACGTAGAACTATGTGGAAGAGAATTTGCATTTTATATCACCACCACTTAAGTAAAACTTATCCCTGCCACACTATGCTCCTCGCGCGAAAGTCTCTGGCCACACTGCTCTACAATAGAATAAGATGTAACGACTCGGTCTCGCAAGTAGTCGAGTCAAATCGAGTCACGCCTGAACCGGATCGAACCGAGTTGAGTTCAAGCTAACTCGACTTGAGAGCGTCGCATCGACACGACTTGTAACGGTAGCATAAGAGTATGTTAGAACGAGACCGATACAATACGTTACTGTCATGTTACAAGAAATTGTAATCTGAAGTTGCAATTGGCTATGTGCACGTCTGAAACGTCAAACGTCAAAGGTCCCGAGAAAATGTCAAAACTCAGAGATGTCAAATAATGACACATGAATATTTTATTTACTTTAGTAAACGAGAAAGACCACGTATTGGAAATTTTACTGAAATAAATAAGAGAATAAATAAATACATACAAACGAAACGAATCGTAGGAAACCGTTAAGAAACCAATAGAAAACGTGAAAGTAAATTTGACAGTGGTCCCCGGTAAGTACACATTTCTGCCATGGTGTGCGCTACGATCGCCTAGCTTACCCCCACCACCTACTTCGCACACAGCCAATAGATTGACGCTAACTCGGTTTGGGCAAACCGGTTTGGAAACCGAGTTGGGTGTATTTTAGTCGAGTAACTCGGTTTGGTAATTTTACTCTCTATGCTAGGCCCTTTGACACGCGCTTAATAAACCGACAAAACAAGGAGCGGTAGGCAAACGAGGCGCATGACGTGGGCGCACTGCGTCTCTGCTACTCTGCCTCCTTTCCTAGCTACTTCCCATGCCACTACTCCACGACTGTGGCCGGGCTATTACGCTTAAATAAAAATGGTATAGGTACAATACCATGTCAGCTAATATCATTTACCTACCTAAAACCCAGAAGACCACAGCTCCAACGCCAGCGAACCAGCAGATAGCCATCGACCCCGCGGCAGCCACTGCATACTGTTGCGTTTTCGTCAACTCATAGCTTCCTATCTAAAATAATAAATAGTACAAGATAAATTAATGCCTTCTTAACCTAGTTAATTAGCGGGTGCATCTGCATCGATGGTTCTTCACAAGTTAACACTACTAGTGTTACTTAAATTTGTGTACAACATTAATTTCACAAGAGTTGGTGCGTAAGATCTACATAATATCAATATGCAACCAATGATATTTTAAGTATAGATAGGTTATGCTCAAACATTACAAGCGCAAGAAATACTTCCAACATCGCGGCATCACACATTTGCAGTTTGTTTTATTGTTTGCAATACGCACACTTCATCAAAAGCGTAAAAGAGATAGCTTTATCAAAATAATACACAAGAAAGAGACAGCCTTCACCCCGAACACCAATCACCGCACGTTTGACATAGATTAAAGAAACAAACTATAGGCAGAAGGTGCAAACTGTTTCTGCCTATTAATCGACGGATGATCGCGAGTGTAAGTAGTGATATTATCGGTATCGAGTGGTTGCTTTACATTGTAGGCACGTCAACGAATTACAAAATAACAGACTCAGACACAAAATTACTTAAATAAAAATTATTATTAATAACTTACATATTATTTGTAATTTATTCGTATCAATAGATTTTATGGAACAGATTCAGCGAAAGATAACTGTAATTTACTAATAATCTAATATATAAGTAAATGTGGCAATTTTGGACTTTATTACAATGGAAAAGTCAGAAAGTGTAAACATGTTTTTAACGTCGAATGTACGGCCAGCATCATAAATATGTCTACATTTCGGAACTTACGTCTGTGGAATAGGTCTGAAAATTGTATACATATTTTTGATGCTAACTGTACATTGGTGCACCTACTAATAGGTACGATAAATTCAAACGACTATACCACCTACAGCCAGCATCGTAAATATGAAATGTACGATTCTATATTTCGGTACCATGTAATGAGAATGAGATGTAAGTAGTAATTATTTATACATTTTAGCACTGTATAAATATTACACAAAACCTCCAACCCACTCATGACTCACCCAAACCTAAAGTTGTCTGGAAGAGATCGCTCTTTAGCGATAAGACCACCAATTGTTCACTGTTATTTTATTACCGTTTTTTTGTGAACAGTAAAGAATATTTGTATTGTATTTATGATCTTGACTGTACTAAGTACTAAAATATGGAAATTATTTTGATTTTACTGTACCTAACTTTTAAATATCAATATTTTAATATAGTAATTTCTACTTCATTCTCACTTATTTACATTATCATTAGGTACTGGTACACCAAGGTTGGAAGGTCAGATGGCAGTCGCTTACGTAAAAACTAGTAACTACGCCAATTCTTGGGAATATATAGAGGACCCCGGGCATCCCTCAAGATGAAACTGTACTGGAAATATCGCTAGGATGATGATGATGATGATTACTGGTACACCAAGGTCTACTGTAAAAAATAACATTTTATAGTTAAACTATTATTTTCATATAAATAAATCCCAAGAAAACTATAGGGCATTAAGTTCAAATTTACTATGTAACACATATAACCTCGAATTGAATGAGATTTGGTATGACGCATCTGTTACATTGATCTATGTTTTTTATCTTTCTCACTCTCACTGTAAACGACACAGGTTGTCTCTTTCTCTGAGACAGCGTGTTCATTGCGTCATATTTGGTAAGATGAAAGAATAAATCGAAAAAATAACATAATTTCAGCTTATTTTACTTGTGGATTGTAATGCCTGTTGCCTTAGTGCGTTTTAATGTATAGTTAGTGCACTCAAGGATCACGCATGGCAGCATTTTTCGGGTCAATGACGTAGTTAGCGGGAACTTGTGTCACCGTGCGCCTCTCTCGCTCGCCCGGGAGTGACTAAAGCGTTAGGCGATGATTAGCGCCTATTTAGCGGCACACTTTAGGAACGCGGGTACCGTATCTATACTTAAAATATCATTGTATGCAACTACATACTTTCGAGCCATATCAAATACATAACTTATTTAGGTCGTGTATTTGAAGATATTCTTATTACAAATGTCCATTTCAAATGATTCAACGAGAGTGGCGCATTTTAAAACAACATTAGTTTTCTCCAGCCAAATGGCAAGCAGACTCAATAATATGTGATGCTTTTCATAACAAACTTGTCACTTATTTTCGTTATTAACCAGTTGGTTATTTTCCTTGAGATTATTTTTTATGTAGGTATATTAATGTAGACAAATTGTACCTTGTCCTTGTTTTATACATACATAATGATCAAGTTTGATAGTTACAGAATATTATATAAATTGCACTCACTCTTGGCTGAAAAATAAAATAATCATTGTTGTAATATTGTTTAAATTACATTGAATTTATTCCCAATCCATATCTCTTCCGTATACTTCATCTCACCTTCCACGTGCTCGGGCCTGCAGTCAGCCGTCTGTAGCCGAAAAAGCTGGCAACCATTGCTATTAATAATATAGGAGAAGTAATCCTAAAAAATAAAAGTTATTAAAAACATTGATCATACGTACATCTGTTAGTTAACTACATATTTATTAATTGCATTGCCAACACAAACACGCGAAGACGAGAATAAAAGATGAATAGTGAAGGAAGTTGTCAACACGGCCTGGGGATCTGCTCCGAAATTCGAACTTCATATGGTACCGTCCCTTTCACTCTCCTGTCATACACTATATGAGTGAAAGTGACGACACCATACAAGTTCGGATTTTGGAGTAGACCCCCTGAGCTGCTACCGCAAAACAAAAACGAACAAAGTTCGAATATCGCCCTCTCCGTCGTTCGAACATGCAAGTGCGACAGAGAAATTTCGGTGGTTATTGTTTCGCGGACGGACGGATGAACATGGCGAAAGTTCCCTGTTTTTACTACGGAACTCAAAAAAATGCAACCAGCATCTAAGAGTCCATGGGCTCGGGTAGTGTCAGATACTTTTTCTACTCAGCATTGCAATCTGTCAGTTACATAACTGACAGTAGTATTCAAACAATATTACACTTTTTATACAAATGCAAGTCCATAGACAAGTCATTATATTATTGTTGGGAGAATCTTAAGGCCTGCGGTGGCGGTCAATAGTATGACAGCTACTAATGACAAGTTTACTATTGACCGCCACCGCAGGCCGCACCAGTGCGATTCAGGCCTAATGGATTTTCATACATTATACAACTGTTATTTTATTATTAATTTTAAAAGAGGCACACGTCGGCCCCTATTTGGCTACCATATCGCTTTTAATTTAAATTATTTTGCCTTCATAGAAAAAGTATTGTGTGCAACGTTACATAATTAGATCTTAAAATTCTCGAGTCTAGAACCACAGTATATAGACAGTAGGTAAACATCGAACAAAGGTACATCGCGCGGTTTGTTTGTGTGCGTGCCGTGCACGTACGCGCCCGGCCCGCATCACATGGAAACGGACCGGCCTGAAATTGCGTGAATCAGTCCGGGCTGCGCCGTCGCCGTGTTCGGAGCGTTGTCGCTCGAAACGACAAAAATGTCATCTGTGTGAATGAGATCAAGCTTACATTACCCGGCCCTTGTTTTCCTAAACCTATATTTTTTAATTATATATGAGGATCGCATCTATCGAGGATCTATTTTACGCTAAAGAATAATAACCAGGAGTTCCGTACATCAAGAAATAGACCGAAATATTTTAGTGTAAATAACTAATTTGTAAGTGTTGTGTAAAATGTTTTGTCCAGAAATATATTGTTTTCAATTACATATACAGGGTGTCCCAAGAAGTAGTGATATACTGAAGCTGGGAGGTAGAGGACCTAGAGGGCTATCTGAATCACCCCCATGTATGTTCCGCGATTTTTAGTATTTTCGGAGTTATGAATTTTTTTTTAATTTTTCACCTATCGCCGCGTACGATGAGATTTTTATTTATGGTGACGTGAATTATTGCGGTAGATGCTTGATTTTTTTTGTGTGCTAAGCTGATAGATAGGCCAATTCAGTATGGTAACATTTACTATCGTTAGATCTTTGAATGGCATAAAAAAAATTAAATGCCAAGAAAGATAAAATTACCCAGTATGTTCACAACTTCAAGGGCCCTTAAAAAAATAAAATCACATAAAAAATAATTACCGATTGGCTTTTAAAAACTTGCTCTATCTCTCAGGTAGCTACCCTGAAAATTTCATTTTATTATTAATAAGGCTTCAATCAAAAAAAATTAATCTAATGTGGTAAGTGCACAATTTTAATTTACATAATGATTAATGCAAGCAAAGCAAAACCTTTCTAAATAAATTTCGTTCTAAATCACGCACTGGCCATCAATAGAAAAAGAACAAAAAACAAAAGACGGTTGACGCATGAGAAAATTTTCACGTTGTTTGGACCACATCGTTGTTATTTTTCAATAATTTAAAAATTGTGTTTTAATACTGCTAATTATTCGTTTCCCTAATCATTTTGGCTATTCATATGGACTTTGACTTGCATTACGATTTGGATTAGTGTTATTACCTGGAATCGACGAGTTGGCATCATTTAACTGGACTTGAGTTTGCGTGTAAGTGATCATGTTTACTTCACGTGATTACGCAGAAATGCATTACTATTACGGTTATGCTAGGGGGAATGCGGCGGAAGCTTCAAGGCTGTACCGGGAACATGTGGAACGAAGAGGCGGGCCTCAACCTGAAACGTTTCCTGACTATCGCATGATCTTAAGAGTACATAATGCGTATTTGGAAGGTCACATACCGGGTACGAAATCAGGTCGTATGGCCACTATGCCGGATCCTGATGTAGTAGATGCAGTTGTTGAAGAAGTAGAAAGAGACCCGTCGACCAGTGTGAGAGTTACGGAACGTCGTACCGGACTTTCTAAATCTCAGGTACACCGTACACTACAGACCGTAGGATATCATCCGTTTCACATTAGAAAAGTGCAACAGTTGAAACCGGAAGATTACAATCGGCGAATTGAATTCTGTCAGGAAATGCTAAGGAGACAAGCTGAAAACGAAATTTTTTTAACCAAATTTTGTGGACGGATGAATCCCACTTTAGACGCAATGGGATTTTTAATATGCACAATTCTCACTCATGGGCAATTGAAAATCCGAATTTAAAAAGGGAATCGACATTCCAAGAACACTTTACTGTTAACCTTTGGTTTGGCATACTTAATGGTAAGTTAATCGGGCCCTTTCAGCTGCCAGACCGCTTGGGCGGCAATCACTTTTTAAATTTTCTACGCGTCGATCTGCCCCTGCTGTTAGAAGATGTGGATTTGGAGACACGCAGAAACATAGTACTGCAGTGTGATGGTGCACCATGCCATTTTGCCTTGGACGTGAGAAACTATTTAAATCAAAGATACCCTGAAAGATGGATTGGTCGTTGCGGCCGGGGTGACGCCTGCCTTATAGCCTGGCCTCCACGTTCCTCCGACCTAAACCCCATAGATTTTTTTCTATGGGGATATTACAAAGACCTCGTCTACTCGAGAGAATGCCGCAATTTGGACGAGTTAACCCGGAAATTGAGAGTAGCAGAAGAAACCATTAAAAATAATAGAAGTGCAATCAGACGTTTAAAAGACAACTTTTTCCGGCTATGTCGCACTTGCATTGAGCAACAGGGGGGCCATTTTGAAAATTTATTGTAATTAAACACCTTGTAATTGGTTTTACTTTGCTCGCATTAATCATTATGTAAATAAAAATGTTGCACTTACCACAGTTAGATTTCAATTTTTTGATTGAAGCCTTATTAATAATAAAATGAAATTTTCAGGGTAGCTACCTGATAGATAGAGCAAGTTTTTTTTAAAGCCAATCGGTAATTATTTTTTATGTGTTTTTTTTTAAGTGCCCTTGAAGTTGTGAACATACTGGGTAATTTAATCTTTCTTGGCATTTAATTTTTTTTTTATGCCATTCAAAGATATAACGATAGTAAATGTTACCATACTGAATTGGCCTATCTATCAGCTTAGCACACAAATAAAATCAAGCATCTACCGCAATAATTCACGTCACCATAAATAAAAATCTCATCGTACGCGGCGATAGGTGAAAAATTAAAAAAAAATCATAACTCCGAAAATACTAAAAATCGCGGAACATACATGTATAAGTAATTGTTACCATATTGTTACCCAACAAATTTGTGCGACAACCCTGCGAGCTCAGGGAAAGTAGGCAACGCGCGCTCCTAAAGTGCCGGAGATTGGTTACTGCTAATATTATACTGTGCTAGAACTCTCAAATTTTAAGAACCCTTATTATGTAACTGTTGCATAAGTTATTTATGATACTTATGATGCTAACTGAAGGCAATATAACAAAAACATAGATTTTGGCATCACTCGATTACAAAAATAATCAGATTGAGGTTTCACAAACATCGAGCATCTACTATTATATTAATATTCGCCAGGCAGTGATTATTTTATAGGCTTCAAATGCTCCTAGTCCTACTCTACTCCCATTTGTAATGTTTTAATTCTCGAAAATGCTACTACTGAATAAAATAGAGGGACACCAAACACACTGATAAATTTATAATAGATTTCATTTTCTAATTACAAATGGTCCGTTAAGTTTTTGTACGTTCTTAAATGAGCTGTAAGACATAATGATCGGTCGACAGCAGTTTACTGTTACTCACAGACAATATAAAAACAGCCCCAGGAACACCATGAAATAATTGGCTTGAAAATATTCCACATTTCGGTAAACGCGGCGTGTTAGTCTCGGGAGTGATGCTGGAGCCTGCAAAACATGTTGAAGGTGTCATAATATCCGGATAAACCACAATCTAACATAGGATAAGCTTATTATTTTACTGTAAGAGGGCCGTTTGAGAAGGCAATTTAAAAATATATATTGTATAAGCTGTTAACTCGTAAGTCCCCGCGTACTTGTACAAGTACAAGATAACGATAGTACTTCAGATCTGATATTTTAACAGCATAGCATAAATAACTGCCTAATGTACTTCACCAAGAACAAATTAAGGATGCGCTATAAACCATGGTATCCTAGAGACGGTAAAAGGAGCAGAGGAAGACAATACAAGAGATGGGAAGATGAACTCGAACTGACCGCTGGTCCGAACTGGAGAAGAGTCACAAATGCTTTACAGCAATGGAAGTAGTTAGAGGAGGCCTTTGCCAGGAGGCACACTGAACTCAGAGACAGATTATAATTAAAACTATAACAAAGATAGAAAAAAACACAACTTAATAAATACAGAAAATAAATATTAAAGAAACAGAAAGAAAAATACACCTTGAAATGTCAATGTTCAGGATAAAGGGCTTATATATATAGATAGATAAACCATAGTCAAACTGAATAAAATAGGTCGCAAGAATTTATACAAAATCGAAAAAGTCACGTCTATTCTTAGTTCGTACTTGTGGTAGTACACTGGGTAGTTACCACTACGACAGTTGAAAAAACATAGGGCTTACGAGGTTAAATGACAATTAACTCACATTGGCACAATCTACCAAACGAAAAACGTTCAAAATTCATCAAAAAAAAGCAACTAATTGTCACTTTAACCATTGCTTAACTGTAGTCATTGATCACTAATAAATTTTTAACAACTATGGAAAAATCTGAATTCCGTGCCATTATTAAACACCTTTTTATGAAGGATTGCAGTGCTGCTACAATAAAAACTGAACTTTATTCTGTTCACGGCAACTATTTATAACTGGTTCTAAGTTGTCTGCACGATGGGTGCCTCGTTTGTTGACTACCACCACACCACATCAGCCGAAGGACGTCCAGTGCTGGATATATGCCTCCCCCAATTTCATGGGGGGTAAATGCCATAATCGCCACGCTTGGCATGCGGGTTGGCGATCGCAGTATCTCCACCGCACTCCAGGGATGCTGCTGCCCATCCCCCGGTGGTCTTGGTCGTAGTTTTAGTACATACCCGAGTCCACGTTTGTTGACGATCGAACAAAATTGCGAACGAAACCGAATTTCAAAGCTGTGTTTGGATATGATAAATGGTTCCTTACCGGACTTAGCTCCGTGGGATTATTTGTGCAGACTTCGACAAATCGCATTTTTGGAGGGGATTATAAAATTGGAAACTCGCTGGAATAACTGTTTGGCCCTTCAAGGAGATTATGTTGAGAAATTAATGCAATATAAATTAATATAAAAAATATGATATTGACTTTTTAAAAAACTTATCAATCGGCCCTCGTATGATACCAGGGGGCCAATTCTCGGGTTCGATCGAGATGATCTCTATTAGAGATTCCATACAAGTGACTCTACCATTCTATACAATGTCACGATAGACATGCATCTCGATCGGACCGAGAATTGGCCCCCTGGCTTGTGGGTTTAATTGGAATATTGTGGGAGACAAGCGTGGTTAAATATACAATTCTGTTTAAAAAATAAGCCTGCCTTAAAGTTTTCCGTTGCAACAAACTGCGTCCATGGTCTTCTGGATGCCAAAAAACCCATCAACAGTGCCTGCCCGCCACCACTGCGGATGTGTTGCATCAGCCTTTAAAACAAAACCATACAAACAAAGTTAGTTCATTAACAACCAATACAATAATAATAAGCATATTGCTAACAGACCAAGCTAATTGATTTTTAATGATAAAAAACGGTAAACAACACAGCTGCTAAAATGCATACTTAAACAGTTAAAAATCAGCTCCATTTTATTAAAATATTGCAGGCACGTAATATTATATCATAATAATCAACATTAGGAGTAGCAAAAATATAATTAGCATATAACTTAGAACTAAGTATAATTAAAACTAAACTACACTCTACGTACCAGACTAAAACATGACTACTTATGTTAGGTCCTTAAGTCTTGTTCCCTGTGGAACTGTCCATTCTTTCTCCGAGGAATGAGCCAGCACTAGGGTCATGTGTGATGTCTAATAGTATCTTTTAAGGATTTCGTAGTCAACTAGGAACCCTTATAGTTTCGTCATGTCCGTCTGCCTGTCCGAGTCTTTGCTCTGTGGTTGTCAGTGCTAGAAAGCTGCAATTTGGTATGGATATAATGTTATATCCAAAAAAACATGAAAGTAAAGCTTAATAAAGACTTTCAGCGAAAACTATAGCGGACATGATCAGTTAAGCTGTTTTTGAGTTATCGTGAAAAGTCTTTCCTACTTAGTAAAAGACGTATGAAACGCTGCGATAGTATTCTAAATAATAAAATTTCTAAGCATAAACAATGACTATGCCCATTTTGGAGACTAAACCTTACTATGCTACCAAATGTCAGATCATTATTTATGATTGTTCTTACAATTAAAAGAATGTTTAAATACTGGTTTTGTTATTATATTATTAAGGCTGGGTTGCACCGACTTACGATCACAGACTGATCAACGTTAAATATGGCGCCGGCAGCTGTCATCCCATAGACACTTGTCAATCTTTTCATACATTCAAATTTTAACGAACACAGCTTACGATTACAGACGGTTTGGTGCAACCCAGCCTAAGTGTAAGTACAGTCAGCGTAATATAGTACGTAGCAGTCAAGATCACCAAATACTTATAAACATCCAAAATAGTCATTAATATTTGACTCGGCCAAAGCGATAAATTGTTCAGGCCATCTACAAAGACCAAATATAACGGAGCACGCACATCGCCAAATACTTGATTACATTCAAGCAGCCGCTGCCGCTGGTACGGTACTGTAACAACAACCATAACGCCAATACATAGCATCCGAAGTATCCAAAAATATAGGACACACTAGAAATCTGAGCTTTATTTTAAATAGTATTTAGTAGTATTTGATCTCGGATTAATGAATATGCTACTCAAGTCATCTCTTCGAATTTTGAACTTTGACAATCACCGAGAAGAGTACCCACTTGTCAGTGATCGTTTCGTCTCTGTCATTTGGAGCACGACAAATTTACGGAATATGTAATTTGTAGATACTGATGGACGACTCACATCAAACGGCCGGATTCGGCGCGCATCCCACAGTCAAAGGAGTTCGAACCCTCTATACAGAAGTTAGATTTCATATTTGAATAGGCTGCGCGCAGCCGGTCGGCTGCCACCGGCTCTGCTGCTGCCGTTTGGATACGAAGTCTAGCTTCTGTATAGAGGGTTCGAATTCCTGTGACTCTTAGTGGGATGCGCGCCAACTCCGGCCGTTTGATGTGAATCGTCCATTATGCAATTGACCACAAATTACAATATATATACTGAGATAGAGATACCAGTGAAATACTCCACATAGATCGTACCGCCGTTGTGTATTTAGTAAGAACTAACCGCACGAATGCTGCATATCTGTCACTTCAATATGCAAGTGCGATAGAGATAGCACCCAGTGACATCTGGTGCAAACAAGTTAAACTAACATTTCCATAGAAAAAATCGTACTTCGAGCCAGGGCTCGGAAACCGGTATTCTGTCCATACAAAAATACCGGTATTTTTTTAGTTCTTATCGTTTTTTCGTCTACTATTTCATGTCTAATCAGGCAATCTAACAATATGAAGTAATAACCCAAATACATTATTGAGTCCTACATAAAGAGCATAAACTAATTAAAAATATTTGGCTATTTCAGGATTTTGAGATTAACCAGTTCCGAGCCCTGCTTCGAGCTGAAAGGCCCAGGGCTCGGAAACCGGTATTCTGTCCATATAAAAATACCGGTATTTTTTTAGTTCTTATCGTTCTTTCGTCTACTATTTCATGTTTAATCAGGCAATCTAACAATATGAAGTAATAACCCAAATACATTATTGAGTCCTACATAAAGAGCATAAACTAATTAAAAATATTTGGCTATTTCAGGATTTTGAGATTAACCGGTTCCGAGCCCTGGAAAGGCCCCTGCAATTGACAATCAAATTTATAGTTACGTCAGGGTTTGCAGGGTTTTACTTTTAAATATAGCTTGAATTCTGCTGGTATGAGTTCATTATACAAAAGAGTTTTCATTTACTTCAAGAAAATCGATGGGCGTTAGAACCAAAAAAACATATCAGAATACTGTTCGGATTATAATAAAAACTCGGTCAAGATCATGTCAGGCCATGCTCAGTGTAGGGTTCCGTAGCTACATAGTAAAATAAATAATAAAAAAATCAATAACAAGTAAAAGGGCATACCTTCGCAGAGTTTCATACGCCTGTCTCGCGTTTCATACGTCTTTTACTAAGAAGGGCAGACTTTTTACGTTAACTCAAAAACTATATATATCTATAGTTTTCTTTGAAAGTCTTTATTAAGCTTTACTTTCATATTTTTTTGGACCCAACGTTCAAAAGTTAGGGACAGAACAGATTATTTTTTCTTTTGGAGTGATTATTTCCTAAAATATTGATTTTATCAAAAAATGTTTGATGAAGGCCTCTATTCATTTTAAAAGACCTAACCAACAACACGCCACACCATAGGGTTGAAGCGAAACGAATCATCCCCACTTTACATTTAGGGGGAGGTACCATTTTATTGTAAGTTTTTATTTTACCACTTTGTCAGATTTATTGATTTATTATTATATCCATGCCAAATTGCAGCTTTCTAGCACTAACAGTCACAGAGCAAAGCTTTGGACAGACATAGACGGACATGGCATAACTATGTATAAGGGATCCTAGTTGACTACGGAACCCTAAAAAGGAAAGACAAGCCAGGCAATTATAATTTAACAAATAAAAAAATACACAAATCGAACTAGTCTAGTACTAGACGACGATAAATATTTAATAGACATACTTAAATACATAAAAAACATCCAAGTCAGAGGAACAAATGTTTTTGCTCAACACAGAAACAAATGCTCTTACTGGGATTGGAATGAGGGACTTCTAGCTTTGTAGGCAGTGTCACTACCAACTAAGCTAAACCATTTATTTCTTATGACATAGAATTATGAGGAAGGACTTTAGAATATGCAACACCACATAGATGTTGGGGGACGTTGATGGAGGGGTTTTCCCCAACACCATGGAGATGATTTGTTTTCAAGTTAAGTTGCTGATTAAAGTTTGAGGTTATGATAGTGTGGAAAGTCCTCAGCAGTCAGCCTCAGCTCCTGTGCTGCAGAACGACAGCCCTTCCACCTTCACGTAACAATGCACAGTCATCCAAGGGCGGCTCTCCCTCCGCACCTCTGTTTTTTTATTTACACATGAGGGCTTACGCGGACTAGACCATGTGGATTGTGGGATGCTATGATTCGGATTTGATATACGCGATACAGTGACGTGAGTGACGTCGATCGTAGGTCATCTGACTGTCATGGTGTGGTATTTATTTTTACCTATTAATATTTTACATAGGCAACAAATTTAGTGGAAAGCTTTCTAATATGGGGTAATATTTATAAAAAAATATGATAGCTATATTAGAGGTGTTAGAAATTCTAAAGTTAAGCCAGTAATGAAACTATACACTTTACCATCTTTAAACCTATGATTGCTTTAAGTCACATTGGTATTTCTCTTTTAGATACACAGTCTTGATTTCTAGTATGTACCTAAGAAGTTAAAGAGGTATTTATTGCTGCTTGTTACTTAGTCATCGGATATAATATGGTTAAATAGGTAAAATACTTTTAGGGTTGATAGAGGTCATTTTAGATATTATAGAAACAACTTGCTTCCATACAGTCTTTTAGTATCAAAGATACATGCCATTTTATTTTAAAAGTTGTATAGTTTCAATACAAAATAAATAAAAGTTTATTCAGAAATTACATATTTTTTTTGTTGTTTTTCGTTTCTATGTTATTAATTTATGGAGAAAATTTACATATGAATACAAGCAGTAAAAAGTTGTTAGTCCCAATTCAATTGATTTCAAAGCTACTCATATGTTACAATAACCTAGAAGAAAGAAGAGAATATAAATAATTTAAACATTTTACAAATATTTGGTAGAGGGTTTGCAGTCCTGGTCCGAATTTCCCAAATTTCCAGGAAATTTACATACCCTATTTGGTAGCATTGAAATCATACAACTGTCAAAATAAAATGGTACATAAACATAATATGGTACAAACTAAAAGACTTTGTACTAAAGCAAGTTGTGTCTAAAATATCGAAAATGACCTCCTCTATCATCCCTGAAAGTAGTTGCATCTAGCTATCAAACACCCTGTGTAACATGTTAATAACATAATTTTATTATAACTGAGTGATAAATAACTATGATCACTAAAAGAGAAAAAAGATTTAAGAATGTAAAATGCAGGAGAACTAAGAAGATCTCCTGCATTTTATATAGGGCCGCATTATTGCTAACAATGCAATTTCAACAATGACGATAAGCAAACAATAAAATTCCAGCTTCAAGCTTAACAACGTAACACAGCACACGCATTAAGAATGTAATTCATAACTTACAATTCCATATCAGTCACATACTTTTGAAATCCCTTCTTCTCTGCAGTAGCGCTCATTTCCCCTGAAAGGTCGATATTCACATTCTCGGACATTGTACCGGCGTAGATTATTATTCGATTTTCTCTAACACATCAATTGACAACAAAACGTACACGACTTCTAGAAATTTCAGGTTGAATATAAACGCAGGATTCTCGATTAGACGAATGCCTAAAACCAATAATATAATGTTGAAACACAGTAATAAGTGTAATAACTACACTACCAATTGGCAGACGGTGAAATGCAATTGTAAAACCAGTCACACCATTTGTCTCCGCTACGGTACGGTTCGCACTTGTAGTTTGTAATGTAATTCGTATGGTAATTGTTCGGCCTCACGCACGTCTCATGTCTATCCGTGTTTTGATTTGACAAGTACAAGTTTGACGTTGTATTGTATTTTTTGCAATGACTAAGGAAACTCTGGACGCGAACTGTCAACATTACGAGCTGTCCATTTTGCGGCCATATTGGAACTAAACATGGCGGATATAGCGCTGTCCCGATAATCAACATTTTTATCGATATTATAGACAGATCTTAGAACGTATTGGTTTCCTAGGATGTTATTAGATATATATGAATAATAGTGACCTCTTTTCTATGCAGTTTTCATTAATGATTCTATGAAACAGGAATTTACTTTACGGGATTTCATGTTTAAAGTTACTAGTAAAGGTTTCTTTACTATTTCGCTAAATATCGTGTATTAATTACATGCAGTCAATAACGGCATGTAGCATAAATAGATCTGCCCGTTACCAATAATAAAAACCTACGAGAAACCCTCACGTATGCTGGATGTATCCCATTAGTTTAGTTTTGGAAATGCTAATAATACTATAAACTATGTACAGATGTTCTTTTGTCTTATCATTTCACCACCACCACAGATTAGGGGAGAACTAACCAAGAGATAACACGACGACCTGTTTAGCCTAGTTGGTAGTGACACTGCCTCCGAAGCTAGAGGTCCCGGGTTCGAATCCCGGCCAGGGCATTATTTGTGCATTTAGCACGGATTTTGTTCTTGGGTCTTGGATGTTCTCTATGTATTTATCTATATAAGTATGTATATCGTCGTCTAGTACCCATAGTACAAGCTTTGCTTAGTTTAGGACTAGGTCGATTTGTGTAAGATTGTCCCCCAATAATTATTTATTTAATTAATTATTTATTTATTTATTTAAATTAGGTATATTAAAAGGTTACTATTGAAACAACGTAAGATCAGGATATTTGTATATTAATAATTTACACAGGTCTTTATTTTTCAATTCAAGCAACTACCACTAGTTTCATTCTCAGTTCCAATAGCGTCTAACCATTTTTTCTTCTGAATTTCACTTCTTGGCAACCTTTAAAAATATAAATCACCGAATCAATAAGTAGGTATAGTAACTCATCACAATTCACTATCGATATATTCATGAACAACCCTAGCTACTGCTTCACGGTAACTTTTAGTACGAAAATATTGAAAATAAAGCTGAATCCCACTACAAAATATAAATTATCTTAATCTGTACACTAATTATGATATGATACATTTGCCTTGTTCTCGACAATGTTCAAATCATCCAATATTTCAATAGAAAAACATAACAAAGCTATGCAACAACAAACTTTTCTGTTTCTGGCTTTGTCTTAAGCCACATACTGTTATGCTACACTAAGGAATAATCGCAGCATTTAACTTCACATTCCTTTAAAGTCTTGTGCAGTTTTTATTTTAATAACACTGTTTATTCTATAACTTCTCAATTTTTTTTTCTTCTTCTCTTTTTTAATGGCGTTCTGGCCAACAGGGTTGGCACAATTTTGCCAATATCAAGTTGATAGGACTGCTCTGCTCGAGATCTGCAATCAAACGGACAACACAAACATACAAACACACCCCACCGCAGTTAGATACTACAAAATATATTAAAATGGCTATAGTTAAGAACGAGACAAATGACACACACAACACGAGATTTAGTAGAGTTGAGTAGAGATTAAAGGAGGGGGAGTTATTTTTATTCCACTTACTGACAGGTCGTTCACTGCTCAATTGACGTATGATTGACGTACCGGGGAACATAACATGGCGATTTTGAGCCTCAGTAGCTTTGGTTCAAATACAATAATACGCCCGGTCCATTGAACTCCTTAGTCAAAGATTTTTTGTGACAGTGACTCTAGATTTACACAATCGTGTTCGCTATTCGCCTCGTCATTCGACGAAACATTCGTATACGAGATACGAATGCCAGGAGGTCTACTCTGAAATTCGAAATACGAACTTCGTATGGTGCCGTCCCTTTCACTCTCCTGTCATACACTAAGAGTGAAAGGGACGGCACCATACGAAGTTCGGATTTCGAATTTCGGAGTAGACCACCACTACTTGGTCACACATTCGCGGAGTGTATTCGCACGCGAATATGGAGGAGGTAAAAATAATACCGGTATGCGCGCTACATCATCCAAATGAGCTCTTATTCATTAAATATAATAATCTAAAATTCGCACTTTACTCCATTCCATTTTGTCTACACGTCGTTTTGGGTTTGGGTAGGGTAGGGCGATGGCGAATGGGGCCTGTTATACGGTTGTTATTATCACGCGATACACTCATATCACGATCCGTATCATGCGCTGTTTAATGAATATTGACTCGCCAGTATTGTAATAAGTTTAAGCCTCATAGTAAGTATTTCTATAGAGATCAAAATACAAAATACAAATACATATTGGCTATGTGCGAAGTAGGTGGTGGGGGTAAGCTAGGCGATCGCAGTGCACACCATGGCAGAAATGTGCACTAACCGGGGACAACTGTCAAATTTACTTTCACGTTTTCTATTGGTTTCTTAACGGTTTCCTACGATTCGTTTCGTTTGTATGTATTTATTTATTCTCTTATTTATTTCAGTAAAATTTCCAATACGGGGTCTTTCTCGTTTACTAAAGTAAATAAAATATTCATGTGTCATTATTTGACATATCTGAGTTTTGACATTGTCTCGGGACCTTTGACGTTTGACGTTTCAGACGTGCACATAGCCAATACAAAATATTTTATTTGTAGAACATAGGTGTACAATAGATGTAATGGTATCTGCCCGGCTAGTATGATAGCTTATACCGTCACGTTTTATGTGACGTTTCAGTACATTTTGGCCATATAACGTGACAGTATAAGCTATCATACTAGCCGGGCTGTAGTTCGGCGTCACTATGTCTAGCCATAAGGCGTACAAATTGCTACAATTATCATAGCATGCAGTATGCAATCTTATAATCTAATAAAAAAAAATTGATTATTTACATTATTAAATACATAGGTCATTATTTTATGTCGTAATCATGTAAATACTCTTATATGAAATAGATCCTATAAGTTTCACCAAGGGAGACAGGAAAGATCTTATGCAGCTAAATTGAGATCTAGTCTTAAACGTCTGGCGGCTTACAATAAACAACCTCTTTAATTTGGCCGGGTAATCGTTTATTTGCCTCAAACTATTTGACTTGACGTTTAGATGACATTGAGGCAAATAAAGAAAAGCGGAACTATGACAAAGACAACAAATGATATATTTTTCTCTGTCGCTCTTATTCAATTTAGTATATGATCTTCTCGCTGTTAGCGGTATTATTATTTGACGTGGAAATGTTAGTTTAACTTGTTTGTACCAGATGTCACTGGGTGCTATCTCTATCGCACTTGCATGTTGAAGTGACAGGGATGCAGCGGTCGTGCGGTTAGTTTTTACTAAATACACAACGGCGCTACGATCTATGTGGAGTATTTCACTGGTATGGTATCTCTATCTCAGTATATATATTGTACTTTGTGGTATTTCCTTTGACTATGGAATTCAAGTTTCCTTTCCTTAGTCATTGAGTATTTCACTGGTATATCTATCTCAGTATTGTACTTTGTGATTTTATTTTATTATTATCCTGCGTCTCGGAAGAAGTAACGCGTCTCTGCAGAATATTTATTTAACACTATAATAAACTGTAAAACGTAGTGCTCGTAGTTTTGAGCGTAGTGCGTATGTATGCTCAGTGATAAACTCATTGAATGTTTAGAGTGAGTGAACATACGCATACTTATCTATGTGAGTGAATACTATACGTAATATTATTAGCAATGATTGCGAAGTTTTCTTTAGTATTTGTATTTTATGCGTTAATCGTAGAAATGGTTTCTGATAACTCTGGTTTGTCTATTGAAGCCGGTGATAAAGGTATATTTTAGTTTCGCTTGAAGTTGATGTGTTGAATGAACTGAGAGAAACATAATTTAAGCTGACCTATAATTTCAGAAATGCGATATCCAGAAAATATTCTGTGTCGCGGCTGCGGAAGTGAAGTGTCTTCGGCTAATTTTGTAATAACCAAATTGAGTCCGTCTTCTCACTATGCATTCTATGACACTTTGTTCAATAGAGAAAAGATTCATGTACAAATAGTATCACACGATTTTATCTTTCAATTCCCAGTGATAACATCCAATCACTCCACATGCCAAGGTTTTGGGGAGGTATGTAAGCAAGTTTTCACAAAATGTTATCATAATCATTTATTCAGTTGATTAGATCATGTGACTGAAATCAACATTAAGGCTTTCCTTAGAGGTGTACAATGCTTAGTTGTCAAGCCTTCCCAAAGATTTCTTGAGACCTCTTTCGTTGGTAATGATTAATGATTAATATCAATAATCTGATTCTGAGGCTTTATTTCTAATTTTCTATTTGCATAAGTCAGTCCCTTTTTTGTGCTTAGCGGCCTCAAATTTGAGTAGCACTCAATTTTAACTAAATATTCATTATAATGAAGGTTTTAAGTTTAAGTTTGACATAACCCACACTTACAAAATATTCTCCCATCACTATGCACCCACTAAAACAATCAACAAAAGAAATTCATTCAAAATACTAAAGTTGAGCAATAGAAGTCTTAGGCTGGGTTGCACCGACTTACGATCACAGACTGATCACCGTTAAATATGGCACCGGCAGCTGTCATCCCATAGAAACTTGTCAAACTTTCCATACATTGAAATTTTAACGAACACAGCTTACGATTACAGGCGGTTTGGTGCAACCCAGCCTTAACCTTACTTGTATTAACAATTGGTTTACACCACACACTTGGGCCAACAATCGACCTAGTCCCAAACTAAGCAAAGCTTGTACTATGGGTACTAGACGACAATATACATATTTATATTGATAAATACATACTTAAATACATAGATTTTATCACAGGATTGCATGTACCTACCCTCGCAATTAACGGAATTCAATAAAAACAGCCTGTATATATTCTTCAATCAATAAAAAGGCTCCATTCTCGCCTTCGTGAGGAAAATTCCATAATTTTCTGATATTCTGTCATTTTGCAAAAGGGGCCTTAACCAGGAATCATCCTCTTCAGTCAATGGTGGGCGGCTAGAGGCTAGGTGCCATCTTGTCAAATGCTTAGGCCTTTAACATTATTAACTAAGATCCATGAATACACCTAGATATTTTTCTAGCACGAACGACTTGATGTAAGTGATTGACAAAATAAAAACATCGACAGTCCTGTTATCGATAAATACCACTTCAACGTCATAGATAAAACTTCGAAAATAGGGGTTGTCTAGTTGGTACCATGGCACATTGCAGTTGATTATAAACTTTGTTAGGTCCATATGAAATCGTTTTTTCTCACCCTGAATATTCTTATGCTTGTCTGTGTTAATGTGTTTACTTCGCATTTGGTGCAAAATAATTTTGAACCACGAAATCCGATTTCTGGTAAATTTACTATAAACGAGGTGATTCTCTCTTCTCGGGACGTTTTTATGGGTGGCATTTTTTCGTATTCAGTCTTGTGTTTATAATATATTCGCCTTAATATGCAATGTGACTAAACGTCACATTGTATGTCACGGTTTACTTTTTTATGAAGAACGTCTAATAATATAAAAAGTTTGTTTACTTTTTGACGTTGGTAATATGTAGAGGAATTAAATGAAATGTGTATTACGATTTTGCCTCTTTATCATTACTTCGATGAGTTGGATGACATGTGATTATTTCTAAATAGATACTGCATGTTTTCCTCACAGACTTATAATGAAGTACATGCCGCAAGTACAGTGGTTTGTACGTCAGCGAAAATGTCCAACTATGAAGAAATAAAACGTGAGTTTAGTACAATGTTTTTGTAGTAGACACAGAACATGGACTTGATAAACTTCCCTTGCCTTAAATATTTTTGTAACTCTTTTCATATACTACAATCAAGATAAACAAAAAAGATAATACACTCAGAAAGTTTTATGTAGGCGGCTCTATATAAAGAAAATTATATTGCAAATTATAAAAATAAATTGGATCAAAAGTGTCCAGATTACGTTTCAATTTGTACAAGATCGGTACACGCGGCGTCTAGGTAGGTAGCCGATATAAGTCTGTGGTTGTATGTACGTCTTGTCGTTGAAGTATTATGTATGTATCGATAACAGGATTGTCGATATTTTTATTGTGGCAAGCACTAAACAAATCTTGTTCCTGCTAGAAAAATATCTAGATATAATCATAACATAAACATTATTTTGTCTAATATATCCTAATTCTGTCGAGTTTCTTTCGGTGTTTCTTCTCGGCAGTGGTCTTCTTTTGCAGAAACGCTAGTAGATTTTGACTTGTAAAAGTGCCATTGCGGCCTACCTGCAGAATAAAGTTTAATTATTTATTTATTTCATTTAATTCAGATCCGTTTCCTGAAAATGGTTCACACCAAACACTACCTATATATGACGTCAGTCAACAGTTCCTTCAAAAATGGTCCACACACTAATAATTTTAAAATGGGTTCAATAGGATTTGACAGATTCAGAAAATGCCTGTGTATTTTTGGCAATTTTATGGTTCCGTTCCTCGAAAGGAAAAAACGGAACCCTTATAGGGTCACTTTGTTGTCCGTCCGTCCGTCTGTCTGTCTGTCAAGATCCTTTTTCTCAGGAACGTGTGGAGGTATCAAGCTGGAATTTATATAAAATACTCAGGTCTACTGTCCCTTGAAGCTGTGAAAAAATCAAACTTCTAAACCAACGCAATCAAAAGATACAGCCGTTTATGCCGCAAATTTTCAACACTCGCAAGGAAATCAAAACCTACAGGGTACTTCCCGTGTTCTCAGAATCTTGAAATTTAGTACAAAGCAACTTCTTATAGCACAGGTAAAAGAAAAATTGCGAAAACCGTCAATTTATAATTACATCATATAATATAAATATTTTTTACGGAACCCTCAGTGCGCGAGTCCGACTCGCACATGACCGGTTTTTTTTAATTTGCCTCCCATTTCGACCCGGGCTACGAAAATATCTCGCCTGAAATGGATGGCTTTCAACCCTTGGTTAACATTCTACTATAGAATAGATTAGAAAGATAGATACCATGTTTTTTTATTATTAAAAATGTGATTACTATATCTAGATATTTTTCTAGCAGGAACAAGATTTGTTTAGTGCTTGCCACAATAAAAATATCGACAATCCTGTTATCGATACATACATAATACTTCAACGACAAGACGTACATACAACCACAGACTTATATCGGCTACCTACCTAGACGCCGCGTGTACCGATCTTGTACAAATTGAAACGTAATCTGGACACTTTTGATCCAATTTATTTTTATAATTTGCAATATAATTTTCTTTATATAGAGCCGCCTACATAAAACTTTCTGAGTGTATTATCTTTTTTGTTTATCTTGATTGTAGTATAAGAAAAGAGTTACAAAAATATTTAAGGCAAGGGAAGTTTATCAAGTCCATGTTCTGTGTCTACTACAAAAACATTGTACTAAACTCACGTTTTATTTCTTCATAGTTGGACATTTTCGCTGACGTACAAACCACTGTACTTGCGGCATGTACTTCATTATAAGTCTGTGAGGAAAACATGCAGTATCTATTTAAAAATAATCACATGTCATCCAACTCATCGAAGTAATGATAAAGAGGCAAAATCGTAATACACATTTCATTTAATTCCTCTACATATTACCAACGTCAAAAAGTAAACAAACTTTTTATATTATTAGACGTTCTTCATAAAAAAGTAAACCGTGACATACAATGTGACGTTTAGTCACATTGCATATTAAGGCGAATATATTATAAACACAAGACTGAATACGAAAAAATGCCACCCATAAAAACGTCCCGAGAAGAGAGAATCACCTCGTTTATAGTAAATTTACCAGAAATCGAATTTCGTGGTTCAAAATTATTTTGCACCAAATGCGAAGTAAACACATTAACACAGACAAGCATAAGAATATTCAGGGTGAGAAAAAACGATTTCATATGGACCTAACAAAGTTTATAATCAACTGCAATGTGCCATGGTACCAACTAGACAACCCCTATTTTCGAAGTTTTATCTATGACGTTGAAGTGGTATTTATCGATAACAGGACTGTCGATGTTTTTATTTTGTCAATCACTTACATCAAGTCGTTCGTGCTAGATAAATATCTAGGTGTATCCATGAATCTAATTGACGAAGGACTATATTAATAGTTTTAATCCTATATAAAATACTTTCATCGTAACACTAATAAACATTTTACTATATTTTTTCTATTATAGTGGCAGGTTGATGATTCTTGGTTTCCTGGATATCGTTGGAGAGTGTGTGTCTGCCCTGACTGTGGAGAATTCTTAGGTTGGGTATTTGAATCAATTTATCCTGGAAGAGTTAAGTCACCTGATGAAGTTTTCTGTTTGGTTCTGACATCAATAATTGGAGAATCTTGTAATTATATTTTGAACTGAGGGTCCTTTTTAGTGTTGGGATTGTTTATTTGGAATGGGCAGCTTATTGTGTATTGTGGAGAGCAGAACTTGTCCTATTTGTTTATTTTATTGGCAGGTGTAGATAATATTTCTACCAATTTGTTTGTGTAAGTTTGAAGACTTTGTTCTAAAGAACAATCTATCATTACATATCTATGAACATACATACAATACGAATTGGCCAAGAATGACAGTAAATTTGTAAAAGCCTGCAATTTTACACTACTACAAAACAGCACCTATTGTCACGCACCCCTTTTACGTCGCAGTGTCGGACAGGGCTCGGAACCGGTTAATCTCCAAACCCTGAAATAGCCAAATATTTTTAATTAGTTTATACTCTTTATGTAGGACTCAATAATGTATTTGGGTTATTACTTCATATTGTCAGTTTGCCTGATTAAACATGAAATAGTAGACGAAAGAACGATAAGAACTAAAAAAATACCGGTATTTTTGTATGGACAGAATACCGGTTTCCGAGCCCTGGTGTCGGACAAGTGTTACATTTTTGGCCATTTCTATTGACCACAAATAAACTTTAGACTGTGGTTTAACTGAGCACCAAATGTAGTAAAACATTAAGGCAAAATATTACTTTATCATCATCATAATCATGTCAGCCGAAAGACGTCCACTGCTGGACATAGGCATCCCCCAAAGACTTCCACAATGACCGGTCCTGCGCCACCCGCACCCAGCAGACACCCGCGACCTTCTCCAGGTCATCAGTCCCCCTCTCTTCGGACTTCAGATAACCCTACGATATCCCAACGCAACATGACTTTCGTCGGCCCGCAGTGTTCGTGTGTTAAATGTTGCCAGGGCCAGAAGTCGTCGGTGGTGGTAGCCGGATCTTAACCGGAGATTCTTCGCACCCCTGATTACTATATACAAACAAAAAATTGTATACTCATTTCATTGTAAAATTGTCACCCTAATTTTACAACCAATCACCAAATATACTAAAACATTGAGGCAAAATATTACTTTATTCAACCAAAAGGGTAACTAGAGCGCCAAATTTATTTACCCTTTTAATTTAAAATTGTAGGTAACCCAAATTTTATAACCAATCAACAAATATACCACGCCGGCGGTTTGAACACTGGAATACTCGAAGAGTCTGCGCTCTTGCGAGTTTTTTTTTTTTTTTTTTTGTTTTTTTTTTTTTACTTTTACTCCAAGATATTTGACCTCGTTGGCCCAGGGGATAGGCCGGTCAAACATTTGGATCGGAGCCACCCGCCTTTCTGTGCTAACGCAGTCAGAAGGGTGGAAGACTATTGCAGTGCTTTTCTCCGGATTGACTTCGATACGCCAAAGATTAAACCAACGACCAAGGTCGGTGATTGCCTCCTGGAGATATCGCCGGATAAAAGCGTACTTACAATGAGTCGTAAAGAGCGCGGTGTCATCCGCGAACAACCCCAGATGCACTTTAGGGTGCCTGGGAATGTCATTCGTGAATAACGAGTACAGAGTGGGAGAGAGCACGGAGCCTTGCGGGACTCCGGCTCGGATGGGGTGTGGGTCCGAGTACGTTCCCTCTAGTCTGTAACGAAAGCTTCGATCCCTGAGAAAATCTCGTATTGTGAGTACGAGTCTGTCCGGCATGCCGAGCAGATATAACTTGTATATCAACCCGTTATGCCAGACTTTGTCGAAGGCTTTCGCCACGTCGAGAAAGATCGCACCGGTCTTGAGCCCCTGGAAACGAGAGAAACCGTCCAGCACGTGCTCCGTGACGCGGTGCACTTGTTGGACACACGAGTGCCCGGATCTAAAGCCGAACTGCTCGTCGATGATGACGTTATTCTCAGCCGTAAATCTGAGAATTCTAGTGAGTAGGATCCGCTCATATAGCTTTCCAAGGGAGCTAAGCAAGCTGATCGGCCTGTAAGAGGCAGGCGAAGTCCGGGGTTTGCCGGGCTTCGCTATCCCTATGACCGATGCACCTTTCCACGCGGCTGGGAAGTGAGCATTGGTCAGCGCGGCATTGAAGATGCCAACCAAAATGAGGAGAAGGGTTTCGGGGAGAAGTTTCAGGATACGATTGGATACACCATCCGCACCCGGAGCCTTCCTAACACGAAGACGCCTGACGAGGTCACTGACTTCCTTAACCGACACCGGTAAAACGGGTGAAGTTACGGGGAGACGCGATCTCCTGTCCACCTCGGAATCGACCCATCTAATATGGGCTTCGTCGGTGTGCAGGAGACTAGGCGAACATTGGGACTCTAAGCTACTCGCAAGGCATTCGGCTTTCTCACTATCCTCGAACGCAGGGGTAGGGTGATCCGGACGATCCAAGGGGGGTATAGTCCAACAGGTGTCTGATTTGAGAGATCTCGCCAGTTTCCAGTAAGCCAGATGACTAGGCGCGATCTCACCCATCAGATCCCTGAACGAGTTCTCCCGAAACTCGGCAATTCTCTGTTTGGACTCGTTGCACAAGTCCCTCAGGATTTGACGGTTTTCGGCAGAAGGGTGATTAGAGTAGGTCCTGATGGCACGATTTTTCCTAGTCACTAACTCTCTCAATTCCCTAGGTAGGGGTCGGTTTTGGATATCCTCCGCCGATACCTCCCTTGAGGCCTCACTTCGAACAGTGTTGAGGTAGTTAGTGAAAGAATCGATCGCTTGGTCGGTCTGTTCAGTAGTGGTTATATTGTCGGGGATGTCTCTAAGCAGGGGAGGATCTGTCTGTAGGAGACCTGATTGTACCTTGTCCCAGTCCACGAGTGTTCTGGTACGAGGTGTACTATTGGGGTGAGGTCCTAGTCTCAAAAGGACTGGCCTATGGTCCGAGTCAAGTTCGTGTATCACTTCTATAGAACGCAGAGTTAACGCTACGTTCTTTAGAAGTGCGATGTCGAGTATGTCAGGTCGGTGCTCTACGTTATGAGGGAAATGGGTCGGTTCTAGGGGAGCGAGGAGATCGAAAGGGAGGCTGTCGATCAAAAGGTGATGAAGCCGATTGCCGTTGGGATTGGTTGCCGTGCAACCCCAGTTAATGTGCTTACTGTTTAGGTCCCCAGCCACGATGACCGAAGGACCTAGGGAGGCTAGCGAGTCGAGGTCGGTCTTAAGTAAGTCACGTTGAGGTGAAAGGTAGGTTGACGCAATCGATATCGGGGGGTGGCCCTCCATCGATATGCGGCAAACTGACACTTCCATATTTGTCAGGGGTGGGAGAGTAAGACTTATGCAATGTAAGCTACGTTTATAGAAAATGAGCGTGCCCCCGAATGGCCTACCATCTTGCCTATCATCTCTAATCTCTTGCCTATCATCTCTAATCTGATTGAATCCAGGGACGCGAAAGGCTCTAGTACCGGATCTGTAAAAGGTCTCTTGGACTAGGAATATATCTACTGAGTGATCGCGAAGGAAGTTTATCACCTCGTCCTTCATACCCCTCAAGCCATTGGCATTATAAATACCAATGGTAAGCGAAGTAGGTTTAAGCTTTAGGGCCGTACGATCCATACTAATAAGCACCGAGACCCTGACTGCCGAACTGAGCGGCGAAGTATTTCTGTCTTGCGAGCTCTTGGCTCCGCGGGCTTTTATATACATTCTAGGGCTAGGACAGACAAGACTACGTGGAAGTGGGGTTCTCTGATTCGGTTTGAGCTAGGAGGGGAGACACATAACATTTTGTTGCAATCTTAGTGGTATAATTCGGTTAATAAAAGCGCAATAATTCGGTGATACTATAAATTTTTTCGAAAAAGTAATAGAGTATAAGCATCCAATTTACCTAGCTTTCATAGACTTCACGAAAGCTTTCGACTCAATAGAGCACTACTACTTATGGCAAGCATTAGCAAAAGACGGCATCAACCATAGATACATAAGTCTACTTAGCCAAATATATAAAGGAAGTACGACGCGAATAAAACTGGATCAACTGGGCCCGCAAGTCCCTATAAATCGAGGAGTAAAGCAAGGAGATTGTATATCACCAAAACTATTTAATTCAATATTAGAGCATATATTTAGAATCCTAGCCTGGGAAGACAAAGGCATAAAAGTAAATGGTCGATATTTGTCTAATATAAGATTCGCTGACGATATTGTATTATTTGGGCAGACGGAAAGCCAATTACAAAATATGTTGTTAGACGAAAGTTATGACTAATACCTAAAAAAACTTAACATAAACATAGAAGGCGAGATATTGGAAACAGTTTTTAACTTTACATACTTAGGGCAGAGTCTTAGTTTCCAAAACAATAACAATGGAAAAGAAGAAATAAAGAGACGTAGTACAAACACATGGAGAAGATTCTGGCAATTAAAACATATTTTCAAAAATAATAATATCTCTGTTAACTTGAAGTCTAGAGTATTTAATTCATGTCTAATCCCAATAATGACGTATGGCGCAGAAACATGGGCTCTTACAAAAGATGACACAAAACAGCTTAAAATAGCACAGAGAAAGATGGAAAGATCTATGCTAGACCTAGCACAAAAAACGTCAAGTAAGTGTTTGAGAGAACAGAGTAAGTTGACTGATGTCGTCTATCACGCAAAAAAACTGAAGTGGATGTGGGCTGGACACATAATGCGCTGTAAGGACGGCCGATGGACCTGCGAGAGTACAGAGTGGTACCCGCGATACGTGACGGCGGCGCGGGCGACCGCGCGTACGCTGGCGAGACGAGCGCGGGTTCCGGAACACAGGCGTCGCGTGGACGCGCCTCACCGCCGACCGTCGAAAATGGAAACTAATAGTGGTAGCCGTACAAGCCCGATTTCAGAGAAATACTGCAAATCGATGTACAGTTTAGCCGTTTGGCACACGCATACTAGAGGCCAAAACAAAATTTTTGACCCGCAGTTCCTAAAAAACATTCCCTTAGGGGGAGAGTAATGAGACATTTCACTTTTTGTATGGAATTTTTTTTTCAGAAACCTATCGTGTGTAGTAGTATCATATGAAAGGGCTTTTTAAAGCGATTCTAAAAATATACCACATCATTACATTTCAGCCATATTTTTTAAATTAAAACAAAAATAATTTTCGAAACACCAAGTTTGGGCTCATCCAGACACGATATGGCTGATTTTTTTTAAATACAATATACCACAAATGACGCGTGATATCCTCATATCTATCAATTCAATTCAATTTTATTTGCTTTTAAGACACAATAAAATGCATGCAAATACAATTTAGATGAATCATAGATAATTAATTATGCAAACATGTAAAATAAAATCATATTACGAGTAAATTACAACAAAATCAAAAAAGCAATTTTGTAAATAATTACACTAAGTATTTGTTTTTTATTTTTCAATATTACAAAGTGACACAGTTCTATTTCAATACCTATTTTACGTGACTTATGGAACTGTAGTGCAGATACGGTACATATTAATCATAAAATGATATGTAGTATCCATATATCCAACGGGAAATACCTCTTTAAACCTTTAACTGCGCCTTTTCATCAGTTGGTATAGTTCGTTTAGTTTTTGACAGATACGATATACCCAACTAATTAGGTTAGATATCAAGATATGACGTAGGTATCACAAATGATACGTTATATCTTGATATCTAACCCCAAGAAAGCGTTTTGAAAATAATTTCATTTAGTATTTTTATTTTTTATGTTATTTATTACACATTAGGTTTCAGAAAAAAAAAAATCCATAAAAAAAGTAAAATGTCCCACTTTAGAAACTGCGGGTCAAAAATTTTGTTTTGACCTCTAGTACGCGTGTGCCAAATGGCTAAACTGTACATCGAATTGCAGTTTTTTTAAGCGTATTGGGGGAGGCCTTTGCCCAGCAATGGGATGACCTGTAGAACCTGTATATAAGAATAAAGTGCTATTTTCTATGAAAATTATATATGTATCTGCAGGAAGGTTAAAATAAAAATAATAAGTATAAAATTAAATTTGTGATCAAATTGCCTTATTTGGTGTTCATTTACTTATTTTTGGTGATCGGTCACGACATTTTGTGATCATTTACTCATTTGGTGATAGTTTACCAAACTTGCTACTCATTTTGTGATCTGTTACATTATTTGGTGATTATTTACTTATTTAGTGATCAGTTTTACTGCATTTGGTGGTGAAAGCTAAGGGTTTCAATTTTCTTTGGTATTATTTTTATTGTGGTTATTATTTTTATTTTGGTTTTTATTATATTTCATCCCATAAACATATATGTACAGTCAATCAATTAGATTTCAGGGCTACTTCATTCATACCTTGTCATATGAGATCTCTAGCAGCTTTATTCATATTGATTTTTCACTGTGATATTGTACAAAGTGGCATAGGTACATTACATCATTTGAATCATGACGTAAGCGTCTATTTTGTCTTGGAGTCATCAAAATATTCCATAGCAGAAAGTGGGGTGGATAGGTCGCTTAGCGACCAGCTAATTTACTGTGCCGGTTTGCGACCACTTGGATGAGTTCATGAACTGAAAGGATATTTTCTGGTTTTTTTAATGGATTCCCATTTAAAAAAGTATAAAATAAAATGCAAATATTGTTTATTTAGGGCCAGTTAATATTAACATATAACAAAGGGATCCTTCGGGTGGTCGCAAACTAACGCTGGTCGCATAACCGGCCTAGTGACGTTATGATGTGTCATGACCATGAATGAGTTATGGATATTAGTTGACTGATTTGTCTTTACAACCTTTCATTGACCTTTAAGACCAAAATTTGAAACTGGCATTTGGCCAACTTCATCTTATTATGCAAGCCTCTTGTCTCTTTAACACGTTGAACACCATGGTAGACACGTGGTAGACACCATGTGGGCGGCACTTTATCTTAATAGTGGGCGGCCATGTGAAATTATACATTTTGTCCAATTTTCACATGCTGTTTATTTGACAAATACTTAATATAAACTTCATATCGCTTACTTTACACATAAAATAAACCATTATTGTGCAAAAATAACCAATGCCGGTCACGGGTGACCACTGTGGCGGTGACCACTGTGGCGGTTTCCTTCCCCTGAGCCCGCGCGGGTCATAATGCCGCCCACGCCAGTAACGAAAACGTTGGGAGGACGAGTGAGCTAATACAATACTTAGTCATGATTCCGTCGTGTTCAGGCTTGTTGCTCTTCTTTACGCGTATAGGTAATGACGACAAAACAAGTAGTCGGCTTGTAGAAAGGTCTTCTCAAAGTGAAAAATTTATCTGGAACTTGCTTACTATAACGTTTTTTTATTGTCTTGTTTATTTTATCATATACATATGTTCATTTATTTCTTTTTCTCAGTTACAGATTCCCTGGTTAAATTTCCTGCCGACTTCTAAGAACTATGGCTTCGTTGGATAATTTGTCTGATCAGGACAAAGAATTCTTGGCTATTTGTGAGGAACAACTTAAGGATAGATACACTGAGAACGATGAAGCATTTATGAAGGTTTTTAAAGCAGAGCCGAGCCAACCACCTATTTTAGAATCATGGTGGGTGCCTAACAACGGCGGACGGAGGAACGACCGGCGCTTCAACAGACGCCACCAAGCTTATTCTCGCGACGGTCCCCGCGGCGGGCACGAGGGCTCCAGTCGCAGCCGCTACGATGCTCGCGGACACGACGACCGATCCTCCCACCACCACGCTAACCGTCCGCGTTATTACTAGCCAACATTCTGATTTTATAAATTATTCGTCGTAATTCATAACATTGTTTATATTTAATTAATAGTCATCACTCATCACCTTGTGGAGTGTGCGCAACCGACCCTTCTATTCCTTACACAGACAGATATCCTGCCCGACTGATACATCAAACATTGCACCTTCTATATCCCGGATACACAAATACAAATGTTTTATTTCAGTTAACAAATATAGGGTTCAATTTATAGTAAGGTTGAGGTCTCCTAGTAGGTAAGAGATACCTGTATCAGGAGATCTCGCTCTTCCAAATATAGAACATAATAAAAACCAATAGTTAAATTTGGTTTTAACCAAAGAGTAAAATAGGAAAGTACTGTAAGTAGGTATAATAGGTACATCCAAAAAGTGTCAAAAACATACTGTGGGCACTTTACTGACGAGGGCTTGCGCCGTACTAAAAAGAAATAGCACCCGTGTCGCGCAAAATATTCTCTTGCTGATGATTTTCACAAAAGATCTCAGCGAAGCAAAAATAATTTAAATTTATCTTTTCCCGCAATGACAAATGGCGTCAAGAACTGTCATCCTCAGAGTACCCCAGAGAAGACGTCAAATAATAATAGCGCTACCGAGGGAGATGATCAATTGGTCATACACTAAATTGAATAAGAGCGACCGAGAGAGATATATCGTTTGTCGTTTCGCTTGACTCTGCCTCCGAAGCTAGAGGTCTCGGGTTCGAATCCCGGCCAGGGCATTTATTTGAACATTTATCACGGATATTTGTTCTTGGATCTTGGATGTTTTTTATGTATTTAAGTATGTATTTATCTATATAAGTATGTATATCGTCGTCTAGTACCCATAGTACAAGCTTTGCTTAGTTTGGGACTAGATCGATTTGTGTAAGATTGTCCCCCAATAGTTAGTTAGTTAGTTTTCTTTATTTGCACGGAATATAAAAATCAGTGGAAGTGGTGAGTGGGCGTTCCCGTGTCGCCAAACATGAGCTAATATTAGCTTACTTGTTGCACAGATTATTATCAGTCACTTGTAGACATGGGCCAAATGAATCAGTTAAAAGAAAAGATTGATATATATCTTTCGATCACTGGGATATGAATCACTCTTTTATATCTCCATATCCGTATGTTTCAGTAGCTCCCGCAATGGGAACGGGTTGTTAATTGGGTAGCTCAGCTCAATCTCAGATCAGTAATTCCCTCAGATATATGTATATAGACCGAGAGGTGATTTATTGGTCCGTTGTGATTGAGTTGAGCGTGTTTCAAAATTTTTTTTAAATAATCTGGGAAAAGTGAGATGTATTTATTGTTTAAAATATAACAAACCACAACAAAATATATAAGTACCTATCAGATTTCTCTTTATACTTTTACACGCTTTTGAATTTTTTTATTTTTTATTTATAATATTGTTTTAAAGAGACTTATTATTTTATGACTTTTTTATTTATTTATTTATTTATTCATTCACAAAATCTATATATATATCACTTACAGATATACCAAAACGTGACATATATTACAAAAACAAAAATATTTACAAAAATAACACAAACAAACACAACAACAAACAAAATACATACAAACTATTTTTTTATATTACGAAAAACTCTCGCAAGCCTGAAGTTCAGTTCGCAACCCCGGTGTTTTATTCGGTACCTTCTGCTACCTATTCAAGATAAAAGATACAGTCCACATCTACGTCGATCCCAATCGAAAAGCAAACCCAACATTACATAGTTCTTCGAGCCGGATCACTAAAACAAAGCCTACATTATTTGGTCCTTCGAGCCGGATCGCTGAAACAAAGCGAACATTATTTGGTCCTAGTCGAAGCCGAATCTCTGAACCAAGAAGACCAGCAGGATGGTAGTGACAAGAAACAACCTCGGAAAAGTGAATAGTGAAGAAACAGGAACTTCTTTGGGCACCGGCACCGCCACGACGCGCACTAACGCGACAGAAGCCGCCCCCGGTACCAGCACCGCCGGAGACTTCGTCGACACGTCGGGGAAAGCCACGCCCGGCGCCAGCAACGCCATGATCATCGAACTTCGCAGCCCCGAACTAATACCGGCGCCTATCAACACGGAGTTGCGGAAGACCGCTCGGTCACACCGATCTGAGGCCTCCAGCAAGAGACTCCTCGCGGAGTTAGAGGCCAAGGAGAGGTTAGCCGAGCTAGAGCTGAAGCGGATCCGCGCCGAGACCGAGCTAGCGAAGATCAGACAAGAACGCATGAATATCGTGTCATCATCGGAAGAGTCGGAAGAAGAGGATCTCGCTCCACAAAGAATCGCCGATTGGTTCAATCGACGGCCAGGACAAGAAGCAGTGATAGAAATACCTATCCATGAAGGTCAGCGGGAGATTTCCGCGTGTGCCACTAAATTGCGCAAGCGGCAGGAGCCCCATCAAGACGCTCAGCCCCGCCCCCCTCATGCGATAGACGTATCGTCGCTAACCGCCGCCCTGACCGAAGCCATTCAAGCCAGTAAGTCCAACAAAAAGTTTATAGCGGACCTGGCGACATTCAGCGGCCTGTGCACCGAAAGGCTACAATTCAAAGCCGCGTATAAAGAGTCCTCGCCGAGTTTCTCTGCAAGTGAGAACGTCGCCCGTATAAGAGGAAGCCTCAAGGGTGTCGCCTGGGAGGCCGTCAGCGCCCTCCTCATCAGCCAGCCTCACCCCGATGACGTCATCAAGGCGCTAGAAAGAAGATACGGAAGACCTGACGCATTACTCTTCAGTGAAACCGAGAAGATGAAAGGACTGCCGCGACTTACCGACAACCCACGCGATCTGTGCATATTCGCCAGCCGAATCGCCAACACAGTCGCCACTATCGAAATACTGAATAAACCACAGTACCTCTACAACCCTGAGGTATTGCGGACGATAGTGGACAAGCTGACACCCATATTAAGGAACAAATGGTACGACTACGCGGCGAACGAAGAAGACACGCTCGAGCTAAGGAGGATCGCCGAGTTTCTAAACAGCGAAGCCGACAAATGCGCGCCCTACGCTCTGCCCGAGAATATGCCGGAAGATAAAGAAGGCAAGTTTGTGAAAAAGAAGCCCGAGCGCGCCTACGTCGTTACTGCTGAAGGAGAAAAGAAAAAGAAAGAAGAAAACCAAGCGTGCCCACTATGTAAGCACGCAAACCATCAACTGCCATCGTGTCAGCAATTTAAAAAGATCGACACGAACGAACGCTGGGAGGTAGCAAAGAAGCACAACATTTGCTATCGTTGCCTCGTCAGTACACACCGTCGCTTCACGTGCCGTGCGAAGCCCTGTGGTCAACAGGGCTGCCCCATGAGACACCATCGCCTGCTACATCATCAGAGAGCGTCGCAGCCCACTACCGCCACATCCGGAGGGCCGCTACCACACAAATCAGAAGAGGTGGTGGCCTCGGCGGTGGAACAAGTCGCCGGCGCTTCGACGAGGGTAAGTCGCGCATACCTGAAGATCGCACCAGTCATACTGCGCGGCCCGCGAGCGGAGGTTGAAGCGTTCGCCCTACTCGATGAAGGGAGTACGGTCACGATGGTTGACTCAGCGCTCGCCGACACTCTCGGCCTCGACGGACCCACAGAACCTATGTGGCTACAAGGCGTGAGTGGGGAAGACATGGCGTACAAGAAAAGCAGTAGACATACATAAGGGGCCGACACGGCGGTGACGAACATCGTATCTCCAACGCTCACACCGTCAGCAGTCTCGACTTCGCCACAGAGTCGGTAGGGGAGAGGGAGATAGAAGATTGCAAACACCTGACAGGCATCAAGTACGAATTAGTATATCGGGACGCTACTCCGAAGATACTCATCGGGCAAGACCAATGGGAATTGATCGTGTCGCGCGAAATAAGAAAAGGACGGCGGGATCAACTCGTCGCATCGAAGACTGCTAGGCTGGGTACTTCACGGCTGTCGCACCTCACAAGCGGAGATTGACAAGATAGAAGAGATGATGAAGCAGTACTTCGCCCTCGAGTCGCTGTCTATCGAGCCGAGAAAACAGAAGAGCGACCCAGAGCTACAGGCCCTCAGAATACTAGAAGAAAAAAGCCGCCGCTTACCCGACGGCTGGTACGAGACGGGCCTGCTGTGGCGTGAAGAAACGAAGAATATACCGAATAATCGCACCGACGCACTCAAGCGGCTGTACACACTCGAGAGAAAACTAGATCGCGACGAAAAACTGAAGAAGCAATACAACGAACGCGTCGACAATCTACTTGCCTCGAACTACGCCGAGCGAGCGGGCACGCCACCTGGCGGAAGAACGTGGTACCTGCCGCACTTCGCTGTCTGCAATCCTGAGAAGCCGAAGATAAGAGTGGTCCACGATGCCGCACCCACCTATCACGGCCGCAGCCTCAACGACATGCTTCTCCCGGGGCCCGATTTCCTGCAATCTCTGCCCGGCGTCATCATGCGATTCTTGCTGATCTCAAAGAGATGTTCATGCAAATAAAGATACGCGAAGAAGACAGAGACGCCCTTCGCTTCCTATGGAGGGGCGACAGATGCGAAGGAGCGCCAGAGGAGTACCGTATGACATCCGTGATCTTCGGAGCATCGTCATCACCGTGCACCGCTCTATACATCAAGAATAGAAACGCACGAGAACACGCAACACAGTTTTCGCAAGCCGCGAGAGCGATAGAAAGAAACCACTACATGGACGACTACCTACAAAGCTTCACCACAGTGGAAGAAGCTGAGCAAGTAACAAGAGATGTCGACTATGTGCACAAACAAGCCGGTTTCCAGCTACGCGGGTGGGCGACGAACTCAAGCGAGGCAATTAGTAACATCGTCGGCAGCGAAGAGCGAGACGAAAATACCGTCCCTATCGGCGGGAGCGAGATAGAGAAGACTCTCGGCTTACTATGGGACACAAACGAGGATAGCATCCGATTTCGTTTCAACGCAAGGAGAGCCCCACCAGAGGTAATAGACGACCTTCGCCCTCCGACAAAGAGAGAAGCACTCAGCATCATTATGTCAATATTCGACCCGCTCGGCCTCATATCACCGATTACGACTCCGGCGAAGCGAATAATGCAAGATACGTGGCGGTATAACACAAACTGGGACGAAGCAATACCGGAAGAGCTGTGCGAGCGATGGAGCGAGTGGCTACCACAACTCCGAAACCTAGGTACTCTAAATATACCTAGGTGTTACGACACAACGCCCGCCTCCCGCTACGAAATGCACACGTTCGTGGACGCGAGCGAAGAAGCTTATGCTGCCGCTGTGTATTGGAGAATGACGCGAGCTGACGGCAGCATTAAGGTCGCCCTAGCCGCCGCGAAGAGCCGCGTCACACCAAAGAAGCCCATATCCGTGCCGAGACTAGAGCTCCAGGCGGCCGTCCTAGGCGTACGACTAGCCAAGACGGTTGCGGAGGAGCATGACTTCGAAATCGCTTCAAAAACATACTGGAGCGATTCTCGCACGGCGCTAGCATGGATACGCGCCGAGCCCCGCACATACAAAACGTTCGTAGCGCACCGACTCGCTGAAATCGAAGATTCCACGAAGAAAAATGAGTGGAGATGGGTACCAACGGCATATAACGTCGCTGACGACGCGACCCGCACAACGCCTATCGGCTTCGACGCAAACCACAGATGGTTGCAAGGCCCGTCGTTTCTGTACTCACCGGAATCGGCTTGGCCCCAAGAAAATAAGGTCGAAGTTCCCGTGACAGGCGAAGAAAAGGAAAAGTGCGGCGCTACGAGTCACCGGCAAGAGGACAAACACGAATGCGTACCTGCAGTCGAACGCTTCTCGAAGTGGACACGACTGCTGAGGGCGGCCGCACGCGTGCTGCAATTCATCGACTTGTGTCGCCGAAAGCCCAACACGCCCACGCAGCGAGACACACACCTCGTCGCCGCAAAACGAAGAAAGCGAACACGCGCGAATAAAGAGCGGGACGGGGCCTGGAATAAACGCGCGCCTCGCAAGCCCTGCGCGCCCGCTAAACCAGCCACGGCGCGAGAAGGGAAAAAGTACATCACGTTGGAAGCGAAGTACTCACTCGCGGCCGAACAGCTGTTAAAGCGCGCCTCACAAGAAGACAGCTACAAAAGAGAAAGAGAGCGCATAGCAAGTAACCGCGCGCCAAACAAGGACGACCGACTAGCGAAACTGAGTGTCTATATGGACGAAAATCGCATAATACGTCTACGGGGAAGATTAGCGGCAGCCGGCGACCTACAAGAAGAAACAGTGCGACCGGCAGTGTTACACGGGAAACATTATTATACAAAGTTATATGTTTCTCATGTGCACGAGAAGTTCACCACGGCGGCACCGAGATAGTGGTGAACGAACTGCGACAACGAGTGCACACAGTAAAAATCAGACCAACTGTGAAAGAAGCGATCGCCCGGTGCCCGACGTGTCGGCTGCGCAAAGCGAAGCCGGTGGTCCATCAACAGGCGACTTACCAGCGGCGCGCCTAGCCCACCACGTCCGGCCCTTTACCTACACGGGCCTGGATTATTACGGACCACTGGAGGTCACGGTGGGTCGGCACAGAGAAAAGAGGTACATCGCGCTGTTCACCTGCATGAAGTTGAGAGCTGTGCACCTGGAAGTAGTCGCTTCGCGGATCAACGCACTGTGCCGCTTCGTCGCCCGCCGCGGGTGCCCCACAGAGCTGTGGAGCGACAATGCAACGGCCTTCAGGGGGGCCGACCGAGAGCTGACGGACGCTATTAAAGACGCCGCCATCGCGCGCCGCATCAACTGGCGTTTCCTTCCCCCCACCGCACCATTCATGGCAGGGGCGTGGGAACGAATGGTGCGCACTGTGAAGGAGGCTATGAAGGCCACGCTGCACGAGAAGTACCCCAGCGACGAGACACTACAGACGCTACTGACTAAAGCGAAAGCAACCGTCAACTCCCGGCCGTTGACCTATGTAGCCGTGACCCCAGACGACCCGCCCGCGCTGACTCCAAATATGATCCTGCTTGGGCCGGAATGCTACTCGCCCGCCCCCGGCACCTTCAACGAGAGCGACGTCAACGCGCGCCAACATTGGAAGCGTGCCCAGCAGCTTGCCGACACTTTCTGGAGGCGCTGGGTACGCGAATACGCGCCGCTACTCCAACACCGGCGGGAGCCCTACGACACGGGAGTCAGCCCAACCGTCGGCGACGTCGTGATCATATGTGGCTTCAACCTCCCCCGCAACACATGGCCGCGAGGGAGAGTGACGAGGACGTACCCGGGCAAGGACGGCGTTGTACGAGTCGTGGACGTCACCACAAGCAGAGGACACATCTTGAAGCGGCCAACAAAGAAGATCGTCGTATTACCAGTGGGATCGCAAGGCGACGGCGGGAGAAATGTTCACGACGAAATAATTAAGTAGATAAGTGAATATTTATATTAAAGTTATGTTCGATTAGATTACCTAGTTAAGTTAACTTTTAGACCATTTAGTTATTAAGTATTTTTGACAAATGGAAATTCACACGCCGTGATTATAATGTAACAAACAATAGTCCAGTTCTGCGTAGGCGCTCACGGGCTATTCATGTTTTTCGGAACTGATTTGTCTTTATTAGGGTGAACTGCACACCGTGTGCACTATAAAGACCATTTGTATTGTATTGTAACAAACAGCTGCAATGCACAAAGAGGCCGACAAGATAGTAAAATAATGTTCAATGGTCATTACTTAGGCTAATAAATATTTGTGTCTCTGCATAAAGAAAGTGCCGCTCCGAACCCGTAAACAATTAACTTGTAGAATAAAGAACACGAGGGGCGAGGAGGGGGCCGGAAGCGGGACGCTTGGACATAGCAGGCGGCCCGCGCTTATTCATTGCCGATCGAGCATTCGAACCGAGAACTCCTCTACAATAGAAGCCTCTCCGACCTCGCCTCTCGCAAGCCTGAAGTTCAGTTCGCAAGCCCGGTGTTTTATTCGGTACCTTCTGCTACCTATTCAAGATAAAAGCAGTCCACATCTACGTCGATCCCAATTGAAGAGCAAACCCAACATTACATAGTTCTTCGAGCCGGATCACTAAAACAAAGCCTACAGATTGGTTTCCGCAACAGTATACGTATAACTCAATTTGCTCGGAACATTTTGTTCCGGAAGATTTCTGGATATCGGAAAAAGGCAAACGATTCATACAACATGAAAATTCAAGTCTTACACAAAATATCGTTTGTAGCGTAAGTACTAACAATTTCATAATATATGACCATAACATTGGTCTCTCCTTTTCTCCATGGAAATACTTTATGACGTTCTACAATTTAATGCATAGCTAGGTAGGTATATAAAACTAGCACCGAAGTGTTTTCCTCGGCATATTGACGGCCTGTTTAGCCTAGTTGGTAGTGACACTGCCTCCGAAGCTAGAGGTCCCGGGTTCGAATCCAGGCCAGGACATTATTTGAGCCTAAAGTATGAATTTTCTTCATGGGTCTTGGACGTTCTCTATGTATTTATCTATTTAAGTATGTATCGTCATCTAGTACCCATACTACAAACAATCTTTGCTTAGTTTAAGACTAGGTCGATTTGTGTAAGATTGTCTCCCAATATATATACTTACGCGAGATGCCGCTCAGAGTTTTGGCCGAGTCCTAAGTCGTAGTCCTAGTCGTGGCGAAGTTTCCATTGCCAAGAGTATACTTACTTTTTTTTAAATTATATTTTCATTTATCATTACATTTTCATACTTTAATCCCCATATGTGCTGCATCTGGAACCTCCTTTCTAATCCTATTTTATCGAAGTCGGTTAAAAAGCTACCTATTTTGATTTGAAACTTAAAAATTAGTGAAATTCCTGATTTTACTCCGCTCCTAATGTTTAAGTAAGCGTAATAGTAATTATTATCTATATTTTTATAATATCCAAATTATTCGAATATACGGATAGTTGGTGTAAATATATATAACAGGGTGTATTCGGATAATATTTCGAACGAATATTCCGATAATATGTGGTTTTTATATTCCGTGGTCATGTCAGTATAGATAGAATCTCCATCTTTCTTAAACGTCAGCGTAACTGATTTTAACTTTGATTAGATAACCTTATGTGAAAACATAAGGTCCACTGTACCTTACACGCTCGGACATATAAGTACATAAGACGTGCCGGTGTATGTATGCTCGGCAGGGTATCTACTGTCGCCGCCTCCAGGCCTACGAAGAGATAGACCTGTCAGTGCTGTGGCTGCGCCTTTACAGGTCTCCTAGCGGTGACGTGGACACAACTCGGCTTTTCGAGCACCTTCAACTGACGACTGAGAAAGTTCTTCAGCAGTAGGGAAGCACCCCTCCGTGGTGCTGGTGATCTTAAGAAACTTAACGCCCACCATGTTGAGTGCAGGCAGGCTCCATGTGTGCGGCTGGAACCGCCATGGCCGACAAGTCTGCGGCGCATGTGGCAGTGTAGTCGTAGTAGTAGTAGACTGTGTGGTAGTAGTAGACTGGGAAGGACTGCGTGTATTTGTTCTAAATCAGAAGACTCTTGTGCAGCCGTTGTCGCCGAGACAATACTGGCCGGAATGAAATGTTTTTCTCATGGGTAGCTGGAGGAGCAAATCGCGACCTTGGTTGGTGAGAAGCTTACTGAATATCCATCCGGAAGTCGCGCCTTTTGGTCGTTCGCCAAAGCTGCCGAGGGAAACTTGTCAGTCGTGTTTACCGCCACTGCGGTAACTGTAGTTCGCACTACTGCAGCAGGAGATCTGACCCACAGTGGAAATTAAGTTTTCGTAGAGGGATGCCCGGAGCGAGCTGCTGTCCTTAAACGTTCACAAGTCGAGCGGGCCGGGCGGCATACCAGCGGTGGTGCGCAAACGTTGTGCTCTTGAATAGTCTGACATCCTAACACGACTATTCGCGGTCTTATAGCACAAAAGGCAAGTTCCGTATTCGTGGAAAACTGCCCTCATACACCCAATGCCTAATAAGGGCGCTAGATCAGACCCATCGAATTGCAGCCTGCAGGCCTATCGCTATTACATCCCTTCTCTCCTACTAAGCGAGCACAAAGCTCCTAAGATACCTACGCTAGTTTGCCACCGATTGGGTATAAAAATAAGTCTAAGAATTAATTAAAAGAGAATTGTTTATTACTAAATAAATAAGACCAATTTTTCTCAAAATAATATACTCTCAATTATTATGGCTTTGCTTTACATATTAACAACTTATAAATAACATAATCATCACGAAAATTATGCAACTACAATATTCTTACAGTGAAACTCAATAGTGAATAAATAAATATATTTAAATTTGTCACAGCTACTCAACAAGTCTAATTATTTATAAATTTGTAACAATAATAACTTATGCGGACGCCTCAAAACAATGTGCTCTCTCTGTATACGGCGGGTGCGCGCTCAGCGGCCACGGAGTGCCCGCTTTCTGGCAACCCAGAACAAATTTAACATTGCATTAAAACCCGATATTAATTCATCTGAGACGACTAAAGTATTCTACTATTTCTGCACATTGCTTCAAAATATTCCTTCACAATATATTTTCTACTATTATTTAATCACATTAATATTATTTTGCGTGGCTTCTCGCATAATATAATCCAATAATCTCAATAAAGAATAGTTTGTAATATACATGAAAAGCGTACAAGTAGGTGTATGCGGCGCCGGTGGGCTGGCACGCCAGCCCGCGGCCACGTGGCCGCCTACACTTCACAAAAGTAATGCGCTACGACCAGATAGATCCGAGTAACATCCATCATGCTAAGTGACACGATTACTAAGCACAATGACGATTATATTCATCAAGCCGACTAATATAACTATTTTTACTAATTTAATATTAAGTATAGGCTACTCATTTCTGTACTGAAGCGTTACATGACAAAAATAAGTGTTTACACTCTGATATAATGTAACAAATTTTACTTCTAGTCTAAGTCAACATATTAATGAATGGAACAAGCTTGTGAAACTGTTCTTCTAAAATAACCTTAGCTGTTCACTGTGAGTAACAGCAAATTATAATAATCAAATCACATAACAGTATATGCTCACCAATATAATTATTATTATGACTCAAATACAATAAAAAAATAAGCAAAAAAATGGACACGAATTTTATGAATAGAAAAGGTGCTACAGTTACTTATAAAGGCATAGGTAATAGACATTCAGTTAGATATGTTGAACTGTTCCAGACACTTGATATTAACTGATCACTGTGCACTGGAAGCAGAAGTGTGTTTCAACTGCGCATTCTTAATTCTTCTCAGCCCCGTCTAGCAACTATCACGCAAAATGAAAAATAAATAAACCGGTAGTTGTCACCAACTAGTTGTGTAGGTTATAAAAAATCATAAACCAGACATTATAAAAATCGATAGTATTTATAATATTGTATAATTCGCTTATTAATATATCCACTTATTTAAAAAAAAATACCTTTACCTTTTTGGAATATCCTGTTAAAACTTTCAGATATCGTTACTGCTTAAAATAGGAAAAATTCCCTGGACTTTCACGATGTCCTTCCTGTACAGGATGGCCGGGCTCTAAACCCCAAAAGTTGGAATTTTGACGAAAAACTCGGACATAACATTCTTACCATGCCCTAAACTTTAAAAGTAGGACTTGATATATTTGTTATCTTTTTTTTGTTTATATTTTTAGTAGATGGTTAATTGGCAAAAGCCGGACCGGCTGGACGCGTAAAAATTTGGCATGATAGGACCGTAAAAAGCCGGACACCTAGCAACACTATTTTCAAAGTACATCGAGGTAAATTTAAAAAAAAAAGTACATCGAGGCGTAAATCTATTCTACTTTTCAAAGTACTCAAAACGCAATACATCAGTAAAATCTAATTATAAAGAAAATTGGAATGTAAATATCTGCAGAGACATTAAATATTAAACAAAAGAATCTGAAACTCAATAAAACAAACTTAAAAGCAATACCTATTTTTATCGAGACTTCTTAACCTTAATTTCTTCATCTAAACAGGGTTCTTTTCTGTTTTTATTTTACCGAATGGCTTTGTGCCATGATTCTGAGGTGTAATACATGTTTTGTATTATTATTTTTTGTATTTTAGTATCATTGAACCGAAATTAAATTCGTGTTAAAAAAATTTGCTACCTTTTTTTTACCGTAATTGTATCGAAGTACAATGTACATGTAGTAGTTGTCTTTCCAAATAATGTTCAAAAACGTGTGCGATACCTGACTAGTAATATTTTTACGAAGATTCATTAATAAATAATAAATAACACATTACGTATCTTCATAAATTCAAGTCGTTAATTGTTCTTGAACGAAAAGATTGTAATATGATTAAAGTTGCCATTGCACAGGCGTATACCATAAAGCTTAATACCAGACGCCATTTTTAAAAAATGGCTATTTGACGTTTTTGGTTATATTTTGCACATCTAAATAACAAGTTACAGTGGAAAACTTGATGTTGCCATCGCAATAAAGCCCGACAGTTTTTTTGTTTCTTATGTCCTACCCAAACTACAAAATGTAGGCAGGAGGTAGACTAATAAGATTTCATTGCATTGGCTCCCAGAAGATCTGTTTTATTCTAGAAGAATTGAGAATGTGCAGTATGTTGATCTGTGGATTTAGAGAAAACTAGTCTAAGGTAATTTTCAACGACAAGACATTATGTTGCCCCTCCAATTGGTAGCCGTTTCCTGACTTGACTCTAGAATTACTACTTGGTTGTTCACCTGAAACATGTTACAAGGCATGTGGTCATTAAGATGGAAGTAGAGCTTTCATTACTTGGTAAAAGTGGAAATCTTAAGTTTAGGGAATTTTGTCTATTTGGAAAATTATCGTGGCAATTTTTTTTTCTTGTACCCTTAAGGATTTCACTACAGTTCTACCGATAATCCATAATTAATCGGTCTAATTTAGCAGTGTCAATCACAGTGAATATAATCCAATGGCCTTCATACAAATCACCTGACACATGCTGCACTATCCCGTGCTTAGCGGTGTAGGCTTCACTGGAATCGCCCGCGAGTCCAGTCACCTATGAAGTCTAAACCGTCGTGTGTGCTACCAGAAAGCCCTTCGATAACTCCCGTAACACCTTATCAAAACGGCGAATCCTTAGTTATAAACTGCTACATAACATTATATTGATTTTATCGTAACAAATACGTCTTAATATTTTCTTAATAACAATGCACAATAGTAATTGTATGAATTGACACGTAATCAGTTTTGGGCTGGTCAAGGTGCGGCCGGCGGATGCATCGTGCCGCGATGCAAACTATTCGACGTCTACCCTCGAGCTGGCGCTAGCAGCTCTTGCCATCTTCTACAAACCGTCAACTTAGATACGAGTGACAATTGACTAGGATTAATGCACTTGCTCTACTCGCGAGAGGTCGCCGGTGCCCGACTCCGGGCGGCGCTCCACCAGAACACGCCACTAAATTCGAAGAGAATCAAAACATTGGTCAGGTTTAGTTTAGTACATTTGACTAGAAATGCGCTTAGAAGTTTCGATATATTGTCTTCGTTGCGGCCTATCGATGTCGTTCTACGCCAATCGAATCACGATGCGAGGACAAAATCGTTCTCAGACTCATCGGTACTATAGTCGAAAAGACTGACTTGTAAAAATGTCAAATCTTTGTAGCAAATTTCATAAGATAGTCTAAAGCTTATGTAGTGAAATATGAAGGTGGCGCGGCGTGACAGCGACGGAGGGTCGGGCTCGGCAGGCGGCGGCGGCGGCGCGCCGTTCAGATGAAGGTCCAGCACTCCATGATCTTGACTATGAAGTCCTCGCGCGTCGTCAGCGGCTCGTTGCCGTACGTGGTGCAGCGCTGCGTGCGCCCCAGGTACAGGTCGCCGTCCAGCCACAGCCCGAACTTGCCGCTGTGAACAATTCTCTTACTTTACACTTTTACTGTCAGACTGTAATAAAACCCAATAAGCAGAAGTTGTGCTGCATTTCAAATGAATTTTGAGCATATAGGTATGATTACGGAGAGTGCACTGTCTATAGGTAAGTTAGCATAACATAGTTAGTAGGTATGGCATAACGTCGTTGGCACACACACTACTTAGCTTTTGTTTATAGCAGTGCATGAGTTAGTTTGTTCACGTTTAGGAAATAAGTAGGTATACCTGAGTTTCGAATGTGTGAGAGAGCGCAATACTCGCCAATAAACTGTATATACAGTTTGGCGAACAAAAGGTAACAAATTTACTGTAATTTTATATTTCGGGTTTAAGGCGGAACGTCACGGATTCCTGCCGAAGTTCTGCTAATAGATGGCGGCACTGAGACCATTTGGTGGTTTTTCATAATTTTCCGCAAAATCACTATATTACATTTGATGATTTTCAAACTGCGGAAGGAGCAAAAAATCCTACGTATGAATCGCAATCTATCTGCACTAAACAGTGTTTATTTTAAACGTGTATTGTGAACGAATGCAAAATATTGCAATTTCTTGCATTCACGCACACATGCGTACCTAATGTCAGTGGGAAAGTCACTTACTGTCAAACATTATACAAAGTTGAAAATAGAGGGCGCAATAATAAATCAAGGAAGTAGCTTCTAGTGCGAAACAAGAGAACTACGACATATGTAAAAAAAAACGGAATAAATAGAACGATGTTTTCGAACCTGTGAAATGACATACGGTGGTCTTGCGGAACTCTCTTTCACTTTTATCTCAGTGTAACGCTAGAGTCATACTCGCGTTCGATCCTTGGGAACCATCATCTTTTTGTGTTTTTATTTTTCTTCGAAGTGCTTTTATTATTTTTGTGATAAGTGTATTTAATGCTATAGTTAATTTATTTCACGTAAACAATATCAATTACGTTTAGAAACCTTAATTTTATAAAATATGAAATAATAGTACAAAATAGAAACTATAAAAAATAAGCCCCGCGTCATCGTAACAAAGACATTGGCAGCATTATTTATTTATTTATTTTATTTGGAGATCCAACAGCTGTGATATTACAAATAAAATAGAAAGCCAGTTATAGGAACTTACAGGAAGTATTACCTCGCTATTCTTACATGGTTATGCTTTAAAGATTTCGATTTTTTATATTATTTTGAGACAGTGATGTAAATTCTTATGACTTGACTTAGGCAAATTTGTAACAAAAATTGAATCTAATTTATCGCTATGAGTTTTTTTTAAATATTTTTTATGCATTCAATTTCTTGAATAGTACAATCGAGTAAGATACAAAACATATGTTTATGATCTTTAAAAATCCTCTACATGCTCTACTACTGAAATATAGACAAGTACTCGTATATCTGTATAGATACGAGTAAGTGTACGAAGTATGGCGTTTTGAGTCATGCAATTAATAAATAGTGTACAAACATTTTATCCAACTTCAGCAGACAAATCAAAGCAAAGAAATAAATATCCGTACAAAGCCACTACATGGACATGCATGTATTGTAAGGTAAAATATACTATTGGTTCACAAAATGTTTTGTATTCGCCCGTGAACTCAACCCTGAAACTATTTGATCCCAACATTCTTAACAATAATAGCTAGAAACGTAAAATATAACACCAGTTCGCTTGTAGCGATTGTGGTAAGCATTGTGAATAGCAATCTTGTTCGTTGTTTTTAATTTACTAGTGGCCAGTCTTAAAAATTGATATGAAACTTCTTCAAAATGCCTGACCTAGAAAGAGATAAATAGATCGTTGACAGAATGGGACTCTTCTCGAGAAGCGTCAACTTTTAAAATTCGAAGTCCAATAATGGGTTGAGACGGGTGTTGCATATTATACCATCCAAAATTATTGAATGAATTCGTGCGGCGCTGCCAGCTTGCACTAGGTACATATGACGCGACGTTGCCATGTTGGTTCTGCATGTATAATATGTAGATATACCGACGTCTATTATAATACCCATAGCACAAGATTTACCTACTTATTTTGGGACTAGGTCGATTTCTGTGCCGAGTGAAGAGTATCGTTAAATATTTATTGAAATATTACCAAAATGCATGCTTAATGATGATGAAGATGACACTGAATGAAATATTTAGAAAATAACTGCTACACATTTTTAGGGTTCCGTAGTCAACTATAGGCACCCTTATAGTTTCGCCATGTCTGTCTGTATATCTTTTTGTCCGTCTGTCTGTCCGAGGCTTTGCTCTGTGATAGTTAGTGCTAGAAAGCAATTTGGTATGGATATTTAAATCCATAAAACTGACAACGTCGTATCGTCGTACCTCCCCTATTTGAGTGGCGATGAATTTTTTTTTGCTTCTTCCCTATGGTGTGGGGTGTTGTTGGATAGGTCTTTCAAAATTAATAAGGACTTCATTTTTTTTGATAAAGTGAATGTTTTCGGAAATAATCACTCCAAAAGAAAAAAAATGTCCCCCCCCTCTAACTTTTGAACTGATTCCAAAAATATGAAAAAAATCGTGAAAGTAAAGCTTATTAAAGACTTTCAACGAAAACTATAGGGGACATTTGAGTTATCGTAAAAAATCGTCTCTAATTCTTAGTAAAAGACGTATGAAACGCAACGATTTTTTTTTGCCGTTTTTATAGATAATGGAATGGAACCCTTCGTGCGCGAGTCCGACTCGAATTGGCCAGTTTTTGTAATACACTTAGCCGTTAGGTATAGGTAGTATTTTTAGGTTGTGTTTTTATTTGTAATGTTTTATTTGTATTATAATTTCGTATCTTACGATCAATATTTAATTATGTTTGTTGTATTTATCAAATAAATAATATATTTCAAAAACATCTGATACATGAATATAATACATAATAAATATATTTATATATCCAAGGCTCAGGAAAACATATTGATTATATCGTTTTCATCATCCAAATAATGCCCTGAACGGGATTCGAACCCGTCACCACCGGCTTCGTAGGCAGAATCCTGCCTACGAAGCCGGCCAACTAGGCCAAAATGGTCGCCAAGTATTCGATTGACATCATCATCATCCTCCTAGCGTTATTCCCAGTACAGTTGCATCCTGAAGGACGCCTGGGGTCCGCTACCTAATCCCAAGAGTTGGCGTTGGCACTAATTTTTACGGAAGCGACTGCCATCTGACCTTCCAACCCGAGGGGGAAACTAGACCTTATTGGGATTAGGCTAGTCAAGTGAGTGGGCAACTTGACTGTTAGAAGTTCTCAAGCTGCCCGGAGGCCTCTAACTTAGCTTAACAACTGCTATCATACACAGCAACCGGGATCAACAGCTTAACGTGCCTTCCAAAGCACGGGAGCGCTCAGTTAGTAACCACTCAAAGCGGTCACCCATCCAAGGACTGACCTCGCCCGACATTGCTTAACCTCGCATACCGCACGCGATACGCGGGCGCCGCTGGGCCACGAACGCTCGAAGTATTCGATTGACATGATGAGAGCTATTACATATCAAAAATAAAAAATAGGGGGGAACAATCTTACAAAAATCGACCTAGTCCTAAACTAAACAAAGTTTTTGTGTACTATGGGTACTTAACGACGAAATAGGTACGACATACTTAATTAGATAAATACTTACATATAAGAAACATCCAAGACTCAGGAACAATATTGATAAATGCACTAATAATGCCTTGACAGGGATTCGAACCCGGGAGTTCCGGGACCTCCGGCTTCGTAGGCAGGGTCTCTACCAACCAAGCCAAGGTGCTCGTGAATCAACGAACGCCGTGGCCTACGGCCGTTTTTAATTTCTATGCGGGCAGTTAGTTGAAAAACGGAACCCTTATGGATTCGTCATGTCTGTCTGTCTATCCGTCCGTATGTCACAGCCGAATTACGTGAAGACTATGAGCACTACAATTATGAAATTTGGTAGAAAGGTGTATGCTATGAACCGCTATAGAAATATGTGAAATTTTGAAAAAATACTATACTGGCGGGCCACCCCATACATACATGTACAGGGGCGGTCAATTTTTTTAAATGCACATAGGTATCTATGGATAGGCCTTCAAAAATGACATAGATCAGTCGTTGGCGAGATATTAGCTGTCAAAGTGGTAAAAAGTGTGGTCCCCCCTTTAATATCCAAACTATGAACGTTAAAATTCTGAAAAAATCAAATTGTGTAAATTAATAAATACTTTCAACGAAAATTGGTTTGACCAAGAGAGGTTTAACGGTTTTTGAGTTATTGCTGAAAAACTGTCTTTCCCAAACAAAAGGGCCTTAGTGCCGTAAGTTTCCTTTGAAGATACGACCTTTTTTGATTAAATGTATTGTATACTGGTTTTAAATGTACATTAGGATGTGTTGGTACGGCACCCTTCGCGCGGGAGTCCGACTCGCACTTGGCCGGTTTTTTTAATAGCTGATTCACGTTTGATTCCATCTCAAAAGTGTCTATGGCATGTTTAAAACAAATAAATTTTCTTAGATTTTTCTCATAAATAATTCATCTGTCGAATAAAAATAAAAGGTTCAAATGGCGGAAAAAGTGGTTATATTTCAAAAATCTTTCATACTAAAGTTTTTCGCGCCAATAATTCTCCCTTTGAATTAAAAAGCATAAAATTGATGGGATAATATTATAAGGTTGTTCTAAAACAAGTACTTGCACATGTTGAAAGAAGTCCTATGACCTCAGATCATAGAAAGAAACCTATGACAGAGTGGTGAGGAATGAACTTTGGCCGGTTCGGTACTGTCCGGGTATAGAGTGAGCGACCATCTCGTTCAAGCTCTGAAATCTCTCTACGAGGATTCCACTGCTTGCGTCAAGAGTAAACGGGTCCTACACTAAATGGTTTAGCATCGAAAAGGGTGTTAGACAGGGATTTGTAGAGTCACCGTGGCTGTTTAATTATATATTTATTTTCTGGACAGTTGTTTGCAAGATTTGAAAGACGATGAATGTGGGTTGGAAGTGAATGGGTTGCTTATCAAATGTCTACTCTACGCCGATGACCAGGTTTTATTTGCGTCGTCGGCTGAGAAGCTACAGAAGATGGTAACTAGCATGCACGGATTGTTTGCGAGAAAAGGAATGAAAATGAATGTAAGCAAGACGAAAGTGATGGTATTTGAAAGATAAGTGTATGACAGTTTGTGAAATTGCGGTAGATGGAGTGAGGTTGGAGCAACTGGATGAGTTTGTGTACTTGGGGACTTTGTTCAGGAGAGACCGTAAGCATGAGAAAGATATTGAAAGGAGAGTGATAGCAGGGAATCGAGTCAGTGGGGTATTTCACGCCTTTATGAGCAGCCAGAAAGTGTCAGAAAAGCCGCGGCTGGCTGTGCATACAAGAGTGTTGGTGCCAACACTAATGTACTTATATGGTAGCGAAGCATATGATTCTCACAAAAAAAATATGAAGAAAATCTACTAGAATGATATTACTCAGAGACACGAATGCAAAAATAGGAGAGCCAAAAGGTTATGAAAATATTTTCCTGTGAAATTATATGGATATGGCAAAAGAAATAAAATATTTATCAATTTCTGTAGGTATGTACCACACATTAAAAATCACAAACAAAATGTACAAAAAACCGCACAAGCTGAGATGAAATTGGAAAACACCAGATAGTGGAACTAAAAATGAAATTGATTTCATAGTAACTAACTGTCCTGAGACGGTTGAAAATGTACATGTGAAAAACTGCCTTAGTGTTTGAGGCAGTTTTTTACTCAGTGATTACCGGCTAGTACGAGCTACATTCAACTTGAAATTTGCCAAATAAATCAAGAACCACCCGGTTTGGGATGCGACGACGGCAAGAGGCCCGATGAAATGACCCTCATCCCATGGAAAATGGGATGACCGCTTATTTGGGATGCCACTTGTGTGAACACCCTAGCGCCGTCTCATTTAGCCTCCACATCTTTGAGGGCTGGGGCCCTTAAACGCCGCAAATATGCCGATCTAATGCGCAATCATATATTTGCGGCTTTTGCAGTGGAGACATTAGGGCCGTGGAGTCAGGATGCCCATATACTATATACCATATACTATATATGTATATATTTCGTGGACGAGCTTGGTTGTTCCGATAGCTCAGGGGCTAGAGCGATTGGCCGCGTATGCCAGATATCGCAGGTTCGAATCCTGCTCGGAGCATTAAATTTTTCAATTTTTCCCTTTAATTTGAAATTTTCGTTAGCAGCGTAACTGCTTTAGTACAAAATTAATTTTATTGCCCATATACTATTTAAAAGTTTGAAAAAAAGACTAATCGAAATCACACATGACCCTAAGGCTGGCTCATTCCTCGGACAAACAATAGGCATCGCCATTCAACGGGGGAATGCAGCCAGCCTTATGGGCACAGTTCCACGGGGAACAGACTTGGGGGACATGTTTTAGAGTGTAGTTTAATTATAATTTTAATTATTTATATTTAGTTCTAAGTTTCTTTCATTATTATTAATTTTAGATATATGTTAGAACAAGATACAAAAAACCAAACTTAAATAAATACATAGACTATGGAAAGTATAAAACCAACTTACGAAATATGAACATAACAGAAGTCAGTTCAAGCCCAGTATAATGAAATAGAAAAAAACATAACTATAAGCTCTAAGGTATCCCACAAAAAAAAAAGGAAAGAACCAACACATTATTACACATATTACAAAACAAAACTTTACATCAGCTTTATCGACTACAAAGCATTCGACACTATATTTCCTGAATCAATATGGGAGGCACTATCAGCACAAGGATATAACAAGCATTATTTAGACCTACTCGTAATAAAAGAAATATACAGAAAAAGCACAGCCAGTATAAAAATGGAAGATGCTGGACCAGCATTCAATATTGAAAAACCGGCCAAGAGCGTGTCGGGCCACGCTCAGTGTAGGGTTCCGTAGTTTTCCGTCCGTCACATTAAGTTGACATATTAAGTACAGAAACACAAAACCCTAAAAAGCACGTCATTTCATTGTGATTTTGTAGAAATGACAGGTACAATAAACACCTGTTTATACGGTTAAATTACAAACTTAGTTCAGAAATTATTTTTGTATTTTTTTCAAAAACTATTCAACCTATCAAGTTCAAAATAATTTTCCTACAAAGTTTTTATAAAGTTCTACTTTTGAGATTTTTTTCATATTTTTAAAACTTATGGTTCAAAAGTTAGAGGGGGGGGGGGGGACACATTTTTTTTTACTTCTGGAGCGATTATTTCCGAAAATATCAAAAAATGATTTTAGTAAACCCCTATTTATTTTTAAATACCTATCTAACAATATATCACACGTTAGGGTCAAAATGAAAAAAAAAAATCACTCCCCACTTTACGTATAGGGGAGGTACCCTAATAAAATATTTTTTTCCACTTTTTATTTTACCACTTTGTCGGCGTAATTGATATACATATTAGTACCAAATTTCAGCTTTCTAGTGCTAACGGTCACTGAGATTATCCGCGGACGGACGGACAGACGGACGGACAGACATGGCGAAACTATAAGGGTTTATAGCTGTCTTAGAAATTTGTTTTTTGAACCTTGCAATGGGATCTTGTGCTACTGTCTGAAGGCCCGAAAGAATTACACTTGCAAAAAGTAGGTAGGACTACTTACATGTAAATGAAGACAAAACCAAAGTAACGACGAACAGACAGCCTAAACATATCTTGTTGGATTCTACACCACTTGAGTATGTCGAGGACTACATTTAAGCCATACAATTTCTTTCAAATCATGCCCTGAAAAATAAGTTGATAGAAGAATAAAACGCATATGGAGTAATGAAATTTTTTTTTGACAACATGAAAGATTTTTTTTAAAGCAAAATGCATACCAAACTGTAAACAAAAGCCATGAACATCTGCCTACTTCAATGTCTCACGTATGCATGCCAAACCTGGCCCTAACTAAAAAAAGTACAGAACAAACGGAAGAAATGTCAGAGAGGAATAGAGAGAAGCTATCTGGGACGGAAACTGAAAGACATAGTCAAAAACAAAAAAAAATTTAAGAAAAAAAAAAACCGACGGCAATGGGGGAGGCCGGTGAGGGATTATTATACTTATATGGTGCACTCTTAGATTCCATACAATAAAATAAAAAATGGCTATAATTATGTTTATAACGGTAGAAGACTAAGTACCCGCAATTCCTCATAGAATCCTCCATCAGAACTCAAGCTTGACAAAAATGTGTCTTGAAAAACTAGCTTGCTTGACAAGCAAAACGAAGAGAACAAATCGCCAAACGTGAACTACGCGTCGTTGAAGAGTTCCGTTCTGATCATCATCAACAGTTCCACTTCATCAAATGTCACTTTTTTGAATGAAAATGCTTGATTAGTTCATGAAAATACTAAAATCACTATTTGTCTGTCTTTCACATTTGAGGAGTTCCCTCGATTCCTAATGGATCCCATCATCAGAACTCGAGCATGATAAAAATTAATCGTGAAAATAGAACTTGCTTAACAAACACAGCTAGAAGGACAAATCGCCAAACGTGAACTTTTCGTCATTGAAGAGTTCTGTTCTGATCATCATTAGCAGTTCCACTTCATCAAATGTCACATTTTTGTATGATAATGCTCTATTTGTTGATAAAAACAAAAAAATCACTATATGTTTGCCTTTAAGATTTGAGGAGTTCCCTCAATTCCTCGTGGATCCCATCATCAGAAATCGAGCATGACAAAAATTAATATTGAAAATATAACTTGCTTAACAAACACAGCTATAAGGACAAATCGCCAATTTTGAACTTTTCGTCGTTGAAGAGTTCTGTTCTGATCATCATCAGCAGTTCTACTTCATCAAATGTCAGATTTTTGTATGAAAATGCTCGATTTGACGATAAAAACACAAAAATCACTATATGTTTGCCCTTAGGATTTGAGGAGTTCCCTCAATTCCTCATGGATCCCATCATCAGAACTGCGTTTTGACAAACATGGGACTAACTTGGATATATTTACTTACAATAAAAAGAAGAATTTTCAAAATCGGTTAAGAAATGACGGAGTTATGGAGTAACTTGAAGTCGGTAAAAAAGCAGAAAAAAAACCAGAACAACAAATGTGGCCAGGCAGGCACTCCGACTCAAATGGAGATGGGCGGGGCACACGCAAAGAGTGACAGATGAAAGGTAGATAAAAATCGTAACAAACTGGTTACCCATGGAGCACACTCGAAGAAAGGGAAGACCACACTCACGATGGAGTGATGACATTAAGAAGGTAGCTGGATGTTGCTGGACTAGACCAGCAAAAAACAGAGAAATCTGAAAAGTTTTGGAGGAGGCTTACACCGCTCTAGGCGGTCCTTATACAGAAGAAGAAGAATAGTGTACAACAGTGTTGAATTTATAAAAAATATACAGTCACTTCATTAATTTATTCAGATTTGTAGTGAGAGCTGTTTATACGGAAATACAAGCTTAGGTATCTTCTACTCATTAGACACTCGCCATCCAAAAACTTCGGAAAAAATGTTCGCATCAAAGTAAAGCAGTGACATACATTCGTTCAGAAAAAGCGAGTATTTGACACGTGTTACAATGTATAATATGGTGCCATTCTATGGATAATAAACCATCAAAATATCACAACAAATAGTAAATTACAATATAAAAGATGTTTTAACTTAAAAATTCGGAAAATTATGTTTTTTTCTTAATCGTCCAAAAGGCAAATAAAAGGTAACAACATAATACTAATAAACTGTATGACAACTATAACGCTGCTTTACTTTGATGCGAACATTAATTATTTTCGTCGAAGTTTTTGTATCGCGAGTGCCTGATAGGTATACATATTTTTTTTATATTTCACTATTAAAACAATAATTATCCACATAATCCAATCATGGGCGATGGGCTAGCCACTTGTCACTGCAATATCACATTTTCTTCGTCCAATAAATCTGTAATAGCTAAAAGTGGCACTGAAAAATATTATTTCATGGGCTCTACCTAACCCTTTTGGGCATATAGGCGTGAGTTTACGTATGTAAGTAGTACAGGTGGTCTCATTAAGCAGTTGGACAATTTGGGACATTGTCGCTTTCAGCCGTTAGACATTTAGTATGACAATTTAAACATGACGTTAAAGTGACAAGGTACAAAGATGTTAAGCCCCTTATGAGGCCGACCGTTCCTTCCTACGCCTAAGAATGCAATCTCAATGAAGTATCCAACTTCGTTTCACATTTATTTGCAGTTTGAAATTCGTTCTATCAAAAAACAAATGACATGGCTGTTACGTCACTACAAAAATGAACAGCGTAGCACGATAAAAAATACTGCCGTCTCTTTCTTCAGAAAATAAGTGTTTCGAACAGTGTCGCCACCTATAAAGCCAATAAGTACTACGCACAGATATCAGAGAAAAGCAGATAAGCGCTAATAAGTTGAACGTTTTCTATACTTCCGATCTATTCCCACTAACGTACTTATCAGTAAGTAAGAAAGAAATAGATATCATGTAGTCTGACAGGTCTTCAACTGTCATTGTCTCAACTATTCATCGCTTCGTGACGAGAGTTAGTGCAGTGAAAGATAATTTACTACGAAATATCGACATCGATATTCAATTACTATTGATATTCTTAAGTCGTATATCTTACTCCTATACTTTGTTGAAATATTTATGAAATTAAAAACACAAACTGCATTCAATATCAATAATAAATATAAATAAATATTAGGGGACAATCTTATACAAATCGACTTCGTCCCAAACTAAGCAAAGCTTGTATTAACCATGGGTACTAGACGACGATATACATACTTATATAGATAAATGCATAGAAAACATCCAAGACCCAGGATAAATGCACAAATCGCGATAAATGCACAAATAATGTCCTGACCGGGATTCGAACCCTGTCGTATGCAGGGTCACTACCAACTAAGCCAAAGTGGTCGTCAAACGTCAAAAGATTCTAATATATCCTACAAATTAAAATTATGTAGTTATGTAGTAGGTAATGACTAATGATTTTAAGCATTTTATACTTAAATGTTTATTTGAAACTTTAGGTTATGCTTGCCTCCAGGGCGCACCGGCCAGAACCCTTCCCCTTCCCCCAGACCCGCGAGGGTCCAGAGGAACTGGAAGAGCCCAGACACTCGTGGAGGTTACCCGACTAGCGCCCCATCGTCGTCTAGACCATAACACCAGCCTTATTGAGCTTACTATGGGACTAGTTTGATTTTTATAAGAAATTGTCCCCTAATATATACTTATTTATTTATATATGCGTTTATAATCCAGTTTTGTCATAAAACAAATTATCTTAGCTCATTTAGATCAAAATATTTCTCTCAGATAAAAAAAATATTAATGTATGCAACGTCTTAACATATTATGCCTAAACCTAAACCAAACCAACTCATCTGAAGCGGTCCCTGAAAATTCAGTAAATAAATATTGATCTTTCCCAACTTACCTCAAGAGGCATCTGGAATATTGTAGGTATTGCATCTGGCAATAATAATCTTTTATTGTTCTTAGTAACATAAAAGTCACTTTTAAAATGTTTGGAGCAGATTCTGTGATGTTTGGTCGGCGTCCAATTATTGCGTCCTACTGCGTCAATCCATTTTTGAAGTAAATTACTATTCGGAAATCTAAAGTTGACAAATAACCATGTAATTAATAATTTAACGCAATAATATCTCGTCTAAATGCTTACGTAAATAATTCATATCGATAAATTGTCGACATATTTTTTTTTCATTAAGTAACAGCACTAGCCCAGTTCACGACAGATGAATTTTTACCAAAAAACCTTTCTGAAATGAATTTGGAACTACGCAAAAGGTACATTTTGTAGTATCCAGCATCTGTAGTCTATCTCAGACTATTATGTTGCATAATGTTGGTGCAATTTTTGAAATAATAGCAAAAGTTTCTTACCAATGAAAACTGATATTTTCACTGATTTTAAACTGCTCCGGCACCATTGCACTACGCACCACATTTCTGCTTACTTGTAAATAAAGATTGTTGAGTTTTGATACATATAATTTCGTAATTTTCACAATATCTATTGCACTTTCGGTACCGTTTTGTTTTTGACGTATCGTTGTGATGTTTACTAAATTCACTCTGGTGTGACATGGTGTGTTTTTTAAATCGGGACAATTCGTTAATATCGTACTAGTTGTCCCATTCTAACTCATTTTGGTGTGCCATAAGGATTAACGAGACAACTATATGAGAAATCGTCTGGCTTAATACTGCGAGTCTGCTTTTATATGATGTCTGTGGTACTACGTATAGTTGTATCTAACGTTGAAACCTGGATGCTTCGAATTGACATCTGCGCCATCTATTGAAGGTTTTGGGCAACGATCTGTCATTCGCCGCGGCCATTTTCTTTACACGGATAGTATAAAACTCACTCACACATACAAGGCTCCGAGTGAAAATTGATGTATTTTTAAACGGCTATATTTTAATTATTAGTGGTTTTTTCGCTTAGTTTTTCAAACTGCGGGAGCAGAAGGTTATATATTATCTAAATATTACAATTTCAAGTCCGTGACATCGCTAGAATTGAAATGTAGTCCGAACGAAAATTGTATGAAAAATTTTGAAAACGTTCCACCTTAATAAATAAAAAATAAACTGGTTTTGGATGCATACTAAAGAATAAATATAGTAAACTTTTCTCGGTTTATCTACATAGCAGAGCATTACCTAGTAGTGTGTATAGGGACAAATTCTACTATACTAACTGTAGCTACTTATATAAACTAAGAACGGTGTTTTTTCTGTCAGCCTTTATGACATTGACCTAAGAATGGAATTTCATCTGGCATATGGACAAGGTTATTTCACCTGTTTTCGTTTACATTGCTCTTATATAGTTCATTTTGTGAGTTATAGTGTATTCAATATTATCTGACGTGTTTCCACTCGAACGCGAACACCACGGGTACTAAACCAAACACTCATAGAGGCCGTACAACTTTTAAAGGAACTTTCGGCTGAGTCTATTTTGCACGAACCAACAACTCTTGGTACATATTAATAGAATAATTTAAAAAAAAGTGCAGGTAGGATCAATATATTCCAATAACATGTTATAGATTTGTTTATTTATAGAATAAGTAATCGAAATACATGTTTAGGATTCCGTAGTAAACTAGTTTCGCCAATCGCCATGTCTGTCCGCGGCTTAGCTCAGTAACCGTTACTACTAGAAAGCTGTAATTTGGTATGAGTATATATATTTATTTATTTATTTATAATTAACAGAAACTATTATTACAGGTTAACAATGCAACAGTCCATTAAATATGATTTGAATAAAAACTAATTACAGTAACTGGACACTATACACAAACATACATTCACAAACTCCGCATAATGTCTCGGGTGAACACTGAACAGCTACGGAACTCTTCATTGCGCGTGACCTGACACGCACTTGGCCGCTTTTAAGTTATAATGACTCAACAATTTCTTCTGTTTCCGAATCATCTTGGGTACTTTCAGTGTAATAATTTTTTTAAGTATGAGCATAGCGTTTCTAAAACTGACCACTTAGAAGTTTAAAAAACTACTGAATTTTATTATTAATATTAGACGGAAATATAACATGGGAAAAGCATCAATATCGTTTGTAGCATCGTCTGCCTGTTTAGTAAGTGTTTACAAAAATGCACCCACCACGACCTAAGACCACGTTCTAATGGTAATGACCGTCTCAAGTGGAAACACGCCATATTAAATTGAATGCACTACAATAGCTGAATTAGGTCAGTTTCTACATAATAATATCCAATTAAACACTCACTCTCCAGCACCGATGGAGATGTTGTCGTTGCTGCCACGAATAAAATACATGTTGTCGCCTGTCCAACCCCAATACTTGAATTTTGTTTTCACCGGTAGTGATTCATCTGGAAAACAAAAATAACAATTGGTATGGTATGAGGTAGAACGAATAAAATGCAGATGGTCTTAACCGTCATTAACTATGTATATTTAAATAACAGAAATTTACGTCTTCTAATAAGTCAATATAAATATTTAATACACAGAACTGCCTAACGCTGTGACGTCTTTGACCTTGCTATGACGATGAATGCAAAACGCGCGACCTTATCACACAACACACGGCGCCCAGTACCCACGCGCGTTCACGCGGCCCGAGCAATGCCGCGATGCTCAAACTGATGAGCTTTTGTTTGAATAATTTATCCCAAAAAAACAACTCCAATTTTGTACTTCGCTATGCCACAATTTGTGGTTTCCGTGAGCCAATGCTTTGTTACCAATAGAAAATACCGAAATCGTCATATGCGTGCCTATCAAATTCAAGGAGTTCCCTCGATTCCTCCTAGATCCCATCATCGGATCTTCACCAACTTTGTATGGGACCAACATGGGGGAACCTGAATTTAAAGAAAAAAAGAATTACGAAAATCAGCCGACGTGGTCAAGAGTTATCGGCATCGGGGACCATACATACGAGGGGTGATCAATAAATATATTGTACTTTGTGATCAATAAGTTTTGATAATCAGTATTAAATATGGGAGATATGTAAATCGTTATATTTTTATCACAATATACACACTTTCTATATCTTCAAATACTTATTAACGTCATTCAATTGTTTTATTTTACCCCAATAAAAATAATTTTTCTTTTTGAGGTCAAATTTTATACCTTCGCTAAGTCATCATCAGCTCTTGATTTTCAAGTAGTTGGTTTTGAAGATATGTGAATGAGAAGTAGTCGTCGGAAGTTAGAGCTAAATAACAATTGGAACGGTTATCAGTTCTGATCTTTACTCGAAGAGCAGCACCCTTGTCAATTAGAAGGCTCTGAAGTACAATTTCTCCCGAAAATTCCGGTATTTTTTTCTTCAGCTTATTTTTAATATTTAAAACAACTCTGATAGAATAATGTTATACAACTCTCCAATAATATTTGAGCTCAATTGGTGAAAGCTAATTTCGCAGTTTTTATTGGTAGGCCTCAATAGTCCAGGTAGAAGTCGAAAAATACACCCTAATTTTGGTGACAGAGCTGGAGATAAAAAAAAACCAAGGATTTGTTTTCAACTACAATATTCTTCATTAGTGCATCAGGATTTTTTCTACACCGCTCCAAATAATTACAAAACCAACTCTTATTTTTGCCATCTTGTTATTTTTTCAATTCAGATGTTTCTTGTTCAGCAATTACAAAAAAACGAATAATGTTTATATATTTTTACTCTAATTTAATATTGATTAGTGTCATGGTATAGCCCACATTAAAAGAATATCATTAACAGGGTGGTTCATACCGATTATCAAAACTTATTGATCACCCCTCCTACATTAAAGAAAGGAAAAACAAACATGCTGACGAACTGAGAACCTCCTTCCAAGAAGTCGGTTAAAAAACAAAGTTAGGTACAATAGAAGCACAGCAGGGTTCCGCACCGTGTTTGTCATCGGCGTCAAGGGCGTCGGGGAGGGCGACGGCGGGCGCGGCGGCGGCGGGCGGAGCGCGCGGCTCGGCGTCCGAGGACGCGCGCCGCTCGGCGTCCGCGGACGCGCGCCGCTCGTCCACGCGCTGGAACGAGAACAGCAGCGACTCGCCCGTGCCGTAGAAGTGCTCCGAGGGGTGGAGCGCGCACGATGTCAGCGCGCCGAACACCTGGATATACATACTCATATGTAGCCATGGAAAGAGGTACAATGTCTTGGTGCCAGTGGCGTAATAGTAGTTTTCACATCTGTTATTCAGAAAAGAGTCATTGTTGCCCTCGAATGAGGGATCAAAGTCGTACTTTTCTTCCCTCATTTGGGGCAACTGGCTCTTTTACTCATAGAAGGTGTGAAAAGCAGTATTCAGTAGCAAAAATTGTAAAACATTTCATGTTTTTAGCAGCGGGCCTCACAGGCGGTGTGAAAAGCAGTAGTCTTAAACAGTAGCAAAATTATTTCCGTCTTGGGCGTAAACACTTGAATCCCTTGCTACGCTCAAGATTCTACTTTAAAATCCCTAGCTACGCTCAGTATTCTATTGTAGAAACTTTCACTTCACTCAGGATTCAATATACCGCCCTCGCCGTAAATATATCATTTTGCTCCTTTGAGACACTATCTACTACTTACTATGCAAGTGTTACATAATGAGAAGCATTAGTACACGAGTGTGGTTTTAGGAAACGAGCTGTAGGCGAGTTTATAATAGAATCACACGAGTGTTATAAGCCCTGATTATGTACAGTTGTATAGGTACACTAGTGAATCCATATGCATATGTTAAATTGTCTTTCATGTGTTCCATTGAGCCCGCGATAGCATGTTTACCGAGATAACCTGGCGCCCCGCCCCCTGGCTACCCCCCGCGGCTGTAAATTTGTGATCTCACAACTACATCCAATATGTAATTATGTAGGTATTGGCCCGCGCGCGAACTGCTACCGAGAAACCAAAGCGAACGAAGTTCGTGAGTACCCCTCTCTGTCGCACTTATTAGAGCGACATAGAGTGAAACATTTGAACTTCGTTCCTTATTGTTTCGCAGTAGTAGCGCCTCTGGTGTATGAACACATTAAAGCTTGAAATGCACAGAGCGCGGTGCAGCGTCGTTGAGGCGGAGGCGGTTTTTCGGTAAAGCGAATGCGGTCCGGGGGACGTTGCACCAGACAACCGCGCGAGATAGCGGAGCGGAGGCAGCGTGTGTGACATGTGAAGCAGTAATCTACACTATCGACAGTCGAAAGTTTCGGAAAGATCAAAAATTCACACCGCCTCCGCCCCGCACCGCGCCGCGTCTGCTCTGTTCGTTTCGAGCTTCAAGACAATTTACTGCAAGATACTATACAGATAAAATTAATGTTATTTCATATTCGAAATAAAGCGGCAATTACACTTCGTCGTTGCTGCTTGCGGCGACCGCAAAAGTGTAAAGAACACGTAAGTCGGCCGCATTCGGCGATCGACAGCTATCAACTCTAATAAGTAGGCGGACAGATGTAAAGACGACGTTTGTTGGCCTAAGTAGTTTAAAATGAATTCGACGACAGCATTAGGTAAACGACGAAGTGTAATTGCCGCTTAATTGGGTAAAGAAAGTATTTCTGGGCTGTTTTTGGTGTTACTATCTATTGAGAATTAAAGAAAAGTAGTCGTAAAGTTTACGACTACTATCGATTATATTAATACGACGGCGATTTTACGTCGTAAAGTTTTGCTCTCATGCATCATCGGGGATTAATGTACGCTTATCTAATCAATTTAAAATTGTAGACGTGATTGTACTAGGTAAACCGTCCGATTATAAAGACCATTTTATGTACTTGTAAGTACTGCAGTAGGTAATCGGTAACGGGGAACCATCCCAAATGCAGCGTGACGTCAATGAAACTTTAAGTGCCGTTGACGTCACGTTACCATGCCATGAATAATAATAACCTAAGTACGAGTACTTTATTTTAGCACAGTGTGAAATATTACTACAATAACGAATATTACAAAAATAAACTATAAATTTAACTAAAATGTAGATTGATTGACCAGTAAAAATAGTACACCTACTTAATATGAGATTGATTTCAAGATTAAAATAAAAGCAATGTGCATCAGTATTTACATAGCGACTTTGTAGATTAAATATATCTTGATATAATTGATGTATCAACATCTCGGAAGCGACGAAATGCCCCTGCGTGCCTCGGTACGAACAAAATATAAACTAGAACGTGTCGTAACCCATGTGCACGAGAGTGGTTAGAGACTCGGAGTGGAGTGCGTGTTCCTGAATTGACCGATGTACGTAGGGCGTTGCTTACGTTGTTCTGTGTGTCCTGTATGACGAGCAGCACGGGGCTGTCGACGCGCTGCATCTTGCGGTACATGGACGCGAGCGAGAAGCCATGCTGGCTGGTGCTGAACGCCAGCGACCACATGTAGCCCTGCGCGCGCGCCGGCAGCACGCCGCATAGCTTCTCCCTGCAAACAAACACTACCCGTCTAACACACGTATACTCCGCCCCTGCCCTCACTCAAACAAACATAACAATACATGAAATACGTACATCTCGTTCAAAAATATATTAAAAAGACAAATAAAAAAAGAGAGCACGACAACTATGAAACAAAAGTACTAAATAGCAATAGTAAAATAAAATGAGTACCGATTTAACAATATACTTAATACGAGAATACATACGATATTATGATATTCGCAGTTGCAGTCTAAATATAATCATAAAATCATTCATTTAATTTAAATTATTTGAATGTAAGTATTGCAAGTGCAAAATAACGCTCGCGCTAATAAAACACGTCAGCCTGTTTTTGTGTTAAGTTAGAGCCATTAGCGCCAGCGAGTGTTAGCATCCGTAAATGGCAAGCGTTCCGACAGAGCGGTTTGAGACGTAAGTGTTGTTATTGAAAGAGAATAAAGTGTACGTCACCTGTGGTCCATGGTGAGTATTTCAGAGGTGCCGATGAGGTCGGGCGGCGAGAACTCCATGTCGACGGAGGAGCCCGTAGAGTAGAGCGCGCGCCGCAGCTCATCGCTCATCGACAGCACCTGCCGCACGACGGCCGTTTCTCATTCATACACGATATTAACCTTACTTATACGGATGCACATTCCAACTAATATATATTACCATTATACGTTTATAACTTTGCACGTTATATTAGATATTTACACGTTCCGCAGAATTATATCAAATGCAAAACGAGCCATCGATTATATCAAATGTAGTGAGTACGTGCTGCGTGACAGTGCGCACCCTTGTGTTGTCGGGAACTGTTTAACAGTTTTTATGCTACCAAGTATTTAAATCCAATAAAGAGATACTTGATGATTGCTATGTGTTTAATTACATGATTGGCTTTGTTTGCTGTACTAAATCAGCAGTGATCGTAACTTCTGTAGCATTTTCGGTGCAGCGTAGTGGTGTTAACGAAGTTGGTATGGACAAGTAGAATTTAAACGGTTAATTAAGGTTAATATTAACGTTATTAACGCTAATGAATCATAAGAATTTAAATCATTTATCCCAATTCCGTTAACACCACTAAGCTGCACCGAAAATGCTACAAAAGTTACGATCACTGTAAATCAGTCAGTACGTAGTTAAACTATTTGTTGGATCTTCAACTTAGGTAGGTACTTAATGAACATTTATTACCAGTAGGAGCAATGGTTTATTTTATTAGTTAGACAATTATTGGTTTCATTATAACGAGTATTGTAAGTACATACATATATATAATACAATTTAAGCATCATAGGTAAAATAAAGTTGTTCCACAAAATGATAGTAATTAACTTTTCTACTCACCTTGATATATTATAAATATATTAGCATAATAAGTGAAAGTTAGTAAGTAAGTATAATTATAAAACTAGGATTCCATTTTTCAATTTCGATTACTACCGTTTTAGTATATACTCTGCATTGGAATTGGATATGGACAGTACAGTCAAGGGCATAAGTATACGTACATTTTTCACCATATTCCATTGAAATAAGATCTAAAAATGTATATATTTTTATGACTCCACCGTACCTACAAAACGTATAAAGTATACCTACTGAAAAGATTATATTTTTCCCCTCACTAGCTCGGAAAGCCGTCTTTTATCCTTTGAAACAAGCGGGTAAAAACGCATTTTATCCACAAGTGGGGAAAGTAATTTGACCTTGGAGCGTGTTTGAGTAGCTTTTGACAGATAACAAAACGTAAAACGCTCATATTAATGGTTCGTTTGATATCAATTATCATTAAATAAATGGATTGAGAATTTAATAAAAAATACCAAATTTAGCTTTATTTAATGATTTAAGTCGTAAACCTTAAAATTCTATAAGTAACATTTTTTTTATAATGACTTAGAGTATAATTGTAAACGCACAAGTTGAGTCGATGCAATTTCAAAACGTGTCTTCAGAAATGTCATCTTGTCAATGTCAACTAAAATATACACAACTTGTCACAGACTCCGACTCGCGTAAATATTATATACAACTTTCAGAGTTTTCTGTTATAATATCGTAAAAAAGTGATTCCAGTGATGAAAATCATGCCTGTGGAACTGTGTTTTTTGCATGTTGCACTTTCCTCGCTATAGTGAGGAGAAAAGTTTTGTGTTACACACGGGTGCAAAGTTGTATTTTACTACTCGTGTGTTGAAACACTTGCTACGCTCAGGATTCTATTTTAGAACCACTCGCTTCGCTCGTGGTTCAACTATAGAATCCTTTCGCTGGCTCGTGTTTCAATTCCACACTCGCGGGTAAAATACAACTTTGCACCCTTGTATAACAAATAACTATTTCGGACAGTTGTGTAAATAATCTTAATTTTGTCTAAAACGGTAGTAATGAGAAATTAGTTACATACATGCAATAGTTTAATCGCGCTGACATCGCACTTGAACTGGATATTAATTATAATTAAAATACATATTATGTACGATTGCGACTTGGCGATTTGCAAGAGACGCGTCGTAGTTCAAGTACAATTCAGCGATTAGTTTCCAGGGTGCTCGATCGTATCTGGATGGAGTTCACAATTGACCATAATTAAGGCATTCAATTCGTTTACATTTTATTGATCGATTCCGTTGTAGGAATAAAGTATGCCAGATAAATTGTATGCCAAATTTTCGTGTTAGAATTGTGCAATTAAATTGTGGACGAATAAAAGCCAACTAGGGCCTACAAATATGAAATCCACCCATCTATGCAATAACAAAGTAGCATAGGGTCCGTGACGTAAATGTTAGTGAATAAGTGAAATAGACACACGGTGCACTACGGTGGCGGACGATGAAGGCGTGGGCCACTACCACTACAGTTCACATTCAACATGGACGGCGAGGACCGTGCGTGCTCATGCGCGACGCGCACTACGTTATCTACACTCATTCATTCTAAACCAAACCATTAACGCTTTTTAACTTTCCAAAGGAGTATTCATTCAATCACCCTTAAACAATCCCTACAAATACATAATCTTGAACAATAACTATTTGCTGGTTTTAGGTTGAGTATTGGGAATATGTAAAACATTGGTTAGGTATTATCTCTACTTACAAGTCAAAAATAGGTTGAGATAATGTGTTATTAGGTACCCTATGCTATCAGCATTACTTAAAACTATTTGCATTTTCATTATCTTAGAAATACAAATTAGGTACGTCCACATAAGCAATAGGAAGAAAATATAGGTACATATCAAACTCCCTAGCACAGTAATTTTCGTTTTTATCTCTGAAACAAGAGGGCGAATGCCTTACGTCAACAGTAAACGATATCGTGTTAGGGGGTTTGGTGACAACAATGATTGTAACAAAATGTTGGCTATACCGTGAAAAACCATCGCGTAAGTATCTCTTCCATTTCCAGTATACACAAACACTAGGTACCTAATCTCACCTGGCAGATGGAGTGTATGGTGCCCCTTCGTAGGTTGTGCAGAGTGTTCGTTTTAATAGAGCCTATAGTCCCACGTCTTGTTATGGAATGCAGGGTACCTCTTCTGCGTACGCCCATATTAAATAACATCATTTCGGCCTTCCGGAACGTACTTAGTATCCTGCGTACAGCTCGACGTACTAAACGAAACATACTGTCTGGTAATAAAACGGATATATCTATAATACGAGTAGTTGCAGTTTAGCGCTTGAAAGGTTCGATTATCTACCGCAGTTAATATTTAGGAATTTATTTTCACTGCAACCAACGGAGCGTGCACTGGAGGCTTCGGTCGGTGTCGTCTTCGGCTTCGCTTGTTTTGCGTATTGCACGCCGGTAATTATGTTATGGCTGAATTCCTGTGATAGCCATTTTTGTAAGCCACATGTATTTTTTCTTCATGCAAGCAACGAATCTAAAAGTAGACTAATAGATACGGGCTGAACAGCCATAACGTAAACTAACATTATTTTTATCTCGAACAATTAATGTGTCATTTTTATCTTAATGCAGGCGTGTACACCTTTCGATGAATTTATATTGCGAATTAATCAGTAATTTACGAGCTGAATTGGCGTATAATCTGATGGCGCAATTCTATCGGTGTCCACGACATTGCACCCCGCGTACTCGGAGTTTCCACGTTTACTGGTGCCTACCTACGTATACTGGCGTTCATTAGGCTATTTGTTGGTAAGGTAAGCATTGATACGCAAGATATGCGTCATACTCGTGATCGGGTGCTGTTTGTGGAGTCCGGTCTGTTCATGCTTGCAAGGGCATGATTAATACCTTAATACTAGTGTTATTTTATTGGAGATTGACGAGAGACATCATCCTGTTTTGGATTAATTTTATTGTTATTGACGCTTAGAGACCTTATACATATCTGAGAATATTAAATTACTTAAGTGCTATTTTCATTTACTACTTATTTTAATTTAGACGCTTAGAGACCATGTACATCTCTAAGGACTTAGGAATAATGGACGCTCAGAGACCATATACATCTGTGAGATATTAAATTTATTGTATATACTTTTGTGTATTCGGACAGAGACCGTATATATACGTCACTGTTTTTTTATATATATGGTATTGTAAGTTTATTTTAATTGAATATTGTGAGTTTGTTAATCACTATAGTTTTGAAATCATTATTATTATTGTCTATTTTTGTTTTAGTTCTGCAATTCTGTTTTGAAAACATAATAATTATCATTGTCAATTTATTTAATTGTATAATTCATGCGTTGACTTGTAAAAGTGCCCTTGGTGGCCTATTTGCAGAATAAAATTTTTGATTTTAATTTGATTTTTTGATTGTGATTAACAGCCCTGTACATACCTACAGCTAAATAATTCTTATTAGCAATTCAGAGAAATACCTATTTATTTTATTATATCTCTCGTCCATTAAGGTAATCCTATCCGATACTATTTAACGAGCAACATTATATTTGCTTGTAATTGAAATCTATTTATTTCGAGCATTTAGACCATATCACAAAAAAATCAAATTGAGATTCCAAATTGTAATTATATTAAATTTATAAATTAAATTAAAATAGCGTTTTAAAATTAAAATAATACAAATAACATTAAATTTAAAATATGACGATGACATTACTAGGATCCATATGCATGGCGTTCCATTTTCTCACCATCAGATATTCTATTCTGTCAACAATGCAATGAAATTAATGAAAGTTACAATATAGGGGTTTACGATTACGACAGGTACTACTATTAAACGAGCAACAGTTGTATATTTATTTGTTTGTAAACGGGTTTTCGATAACAGCTCTAACGATATTGATAAGATTTACGATAAGGGATGAACAAATCGATTTAGTTACCTAGGGCATATGTTCATGAAAACAAGAAGGCTCGATCTCCCTGGTACCGCGCATGGAGGATCCTAAGATATTTATGCGACGTATACCTTTCGAAAAACGAAGTACTGTTCGACCTGTCATGTTTATAAATCAAATACTCAGAATAAGAACTAGTCGATTTGATAGGTACATTGTCGACTTTCGTGGATGTTTGACTGGTATCGTAATCCATGTCAAGTGTATACATTCGTAGAATGAATGAAACTGAATCTTAAAGGATGAAATCATGATAATAGCAGGATGAATCCGTTTATTTATTAAGAAGTGACCCCATTTTAGGGTCGTTTTGTGGTGCTCCGTAACTAGTCCTGAGTACGCCTCTCTCTTGAATAGGCACTGTGGGATTTGCATTCCTACCACTACAGTGCGTAAGTAACATCGTACTAAAGACTTACATATACTTATTATACGCTAGTATCATTGAACTACTATTTACTAGCGTATAGTACTTTATACCTCAATAGCTAGTATCAATTGAATTTTAGTGGTATCCCTTCGCAAACACGAGAAAAAAGCTTTACAGTTCGCTCTACATTGTAATTTAACTATGAACTCGATTGATTTTCAGTTTAAGATAATGGACTGAATTGATACACTTAAGACAGCGCAGTACGATCGGAGTGGTTCTCCAAACAAACGTATTTAGGCTCTCATTTTAAAACGCCATGCTAGAATAACATGAAACTTTGTATACACAATGGGATCCGGCATACCTAGGTCGGAAATTAGTTTCTGTTGCGAGAAATTGAAAAAAAAAATACAGCGGCTTTTTGAGTTTTTTACGGCTTGTATGAAAACCTTAATTATCGCTGTATTTTTTCGCCATTATAATTTCAAGCAACAGAAACTAATTTCCGCCCTAGACAAGCTGGATCCCATTGTGTATACAAAGTTTCTAGCATGGCGTTTTAAAATGAGAGCATAAATACGTTTGTATGGAGAACCAAACGTACTGCGCCCTCTTAATTATATTCATAATAAGCCAATTAAGCGTGAGTTAAGACTAATGAATACGTAACGTTTTTTGATTGTTCTACCTAGTGGAATAGCCAGCCGTGTTAAGGATTTTATTCGGTTCGGTTATGTACAGCTAAAAATGTTTTTTTTGTGACTAACAAATAAACGTATATTTATTTATTTAAACTATATTGCATAATTCATGAAATATGTAGTAATGGCGGATTTAATGATATAAGGCATTCTCTATATTCTCGAATCTAGTTTTAGGACGAAAGTGTAAATTTATTGTAAAAGACTTAACTGAATTGGGTATTTTCACTTTCCCGGGACACTATTTAAAGGCGCTTCAAAGCCTTGTTTAAATTAAATGACAGTTCTTAATATGGCGACCAGAAAAGTTAACTCTAGTTTTAAAATGTCTCAAGGTAAATAATGGAATCGCAGTGAGGATTGTTAGCTATAAAGCGAAAGGACTTGTTGTCAATAGATTTGGTGTTATTAACATTATACACAATATGAGTAAGAGCGTTTCGCAAAGTACTAAATCAAAATAAAATTTGTTAGTGGTGAATAAGTTGATCCTTTAGTTCTCAAGTTGTAAAAACTTGAAGCTTAAGCAATTATAGCGCAAGATAGGATATCAGCGCTTGCCAGAAATTACCGAGCATATGTAGTACATAGTGCAGCAGTTTTCACAGGCATTATTTATTTTGGCAGCATTAACGTTACCTACTCTTGACACGCGGCCTCACCTTATCGCTGTCGAAAGTTGAAGACCTTTCCGCGGTCGCGGGGCCGAGGCGCACCATCTCTATACATTTCATAGTCTGCATTTATCTCAGTTCACAGGCACTACACAATAAGCGATACGCTTTGCTACGTAGGTACGTCGCTGCGCGATTATGTACCACAAAAACACGACGGCGACATCTGCCAACGTTAATTTAGCTTCACCCACGCGATTACAAGGTTTCGTAACTAAACACTGAACGGTGGCGTTGTGTGCACTGGCTTATAAACAAACTCGGTTATAATTGGGTAGCGTGTCGAGCGCGTAGGCACGGCGGTCGCGGAAACAATGCTGAATGCAGCTGGTGGTCAGCTGTCTGTTGCGTTGCGTACGAGAGCCAACGTCGTCCAAATATTAGTGACGGAATGCGGCAACTGAAACGGCGGGTGCGGCATGCCGGCGCTGCTTGGACACTGCTCCCGTCGCTCCGCGAGCTATAATACTTGGGCTCCGCGGCGGCGGCCCCGCTAAACCCATACGTGGAAAATTAATTCATTCTGCCCGCGGAACTTATTTACATACATTAGGTACACGGTACATAATTGTTGTATACATTCACTTACAAGCATTGACATAATAAGGCAGATAATCATAATCATATTAAATCTTATTGTGTTGCAATATACTAAGGTACATGTGTTTATAAACTATGAATAGGTAAGTTCTTTTGACTCCAGGGATAATATACAACAATATTAGGTCACCGACGTAAAGACAAAAACAGGCCAAGTGCGTGTCGGGTCACGCACAAAGAAGGCTTCCGTACCTACCGACACCTACTAATCTACATTTCAAACCACTATACAATACATTTACAAAAACGCGCTTTTTGGCAAGGTGTGGTGTAAAGTTTTTAGAAACCCCCATGTCATTTTTGAAGGCCTATTCATAAATAAACATCACGCCTAAGTGCATTAAAAAAAAATTACACCCTGTTACATGTATGGGTTGCCCTCATAAGTTCAATATTTTTTTCGTAATTTCACACCATATTTCTGTAGCGGTTCATGGAATACATCTTTCTACCTAATTTCATAATTGTAGACATACGGACAGACATAACGAATCTATAAGGGTTCCGTTTCGCCCTTTCGGCTACGGAACCCTAAAAATGGAACTTTGGGTGTCATCGTATTCATCGTAGTAATACTTAAGTAGACTCTTTCTAGGGATCTAAAGGAAAACAAAAATAGTATTAACTATTGAGTCTTGCCAACTAAGCTATGTATTTAATAATAACGAGATGAGAGCTAGACGCACCAATTTTAATTAGATTAAGTAAGTACATATAAATAGCTATGTAGCTATGTCTTGCATTCAATGGCTTGGTTAATTACACGGTAGTTAGTAATAATGATTGGAAAGGCCCGAAGCAACATGACGACATTGGGTGGAATGCCAGTGTATATGGCGTTTGACCCGGCGCGGAGGTGACAGACTCGCCCGTCCGGATTAACCAAGCGGTCGCGCTCGCTGTCGCTGCGGGCGCCGGGCGGCGGCGCTAGCGTAACCGTAACTACGATGCTATAAATAGTAAAAGTATTGCCCACAAATGTAACTGTAAATGTCTGAACATGCACTCTAACGCCTAAACAATAAAGCCGTGTTCAGATATCGGTGATCACTTTGAACGCTCCGATATACCTGACGTGACGGCAACTGTATCTAAATATCTATGCCCATATGTAGGTACTTACAGTTTGGCAACACTTTGCATAATCATATGCTGAAATCTAAAAATGAAATTAGTATGTACCTTGGTTAACTACCCATCCCGCGGAACTGCTAAATTCGGCTTAAGTATAGAATAGTAATAGTAGGTACTATGGTCCAAAATATTGGTCCTCATCCGTATAGTTTTATTTAGAGTGCTTTTTTGAATTTTTGAATATCTTTTTAGACATGGATTTTACATGACACAAAGTCACTAAGTGAGTATGAAACTTGAATTGCAGGAATGCATCATACCGGTGGTAAACGGTAGAGTACAAGTGCGTTTAAAGTATTTATTTGGAACTATACTTAGTCCCGCTAGGGACTACACAAGAGCATCAGAGTTGTGCGCACGCTGTACGTGACAGAACGCGACTATTCATTAGAAAACATCACACGTGGATATAAACTTGTTCCAAAAACGCTATCAGTATATATTGTAATTTTCCATTAATGAACTTAGCCTTCACAATTCTGGTTGGGGCGTTGCATTGGAAAAAAACTACTAGTAACACAACAACATTCTTTAGGCTTGATTCAAAATTAAATTATACACGCTACCAGATAATAGTTATATATTTATTTAATTACGAGTATATGAAGGTACAATAAATTTGCTAGTATTCGATCTTCTGCCCATGCACTTTTAGCCCAAGTTAATTTGGGCAATACCTCGTGTGTTCATAAGTTTTGAGACGTACTTTCTTTCAGCATGTGCGGGTGTCACTACGTAACTGAAAGTCACTAACGGTTGGCCAGACTATCGGTAGGTATCTATGCATATACAAAAAATACCGAAAGTAAATGTAAGCTTATCACTTCAGAATGGCCAAATTCTTTTTGTTGTTTGTAATTGTAAGTATTTACTTAATTACGGAAACGTTAAAAATTTGGTTTACAAAATATCCATAATAAAAAGCAGCCAAATTAGCTAGCAATAGCCGAACGTAAGAAAGGTACATGGAAACGCAAACTTTCGTACAATGTCCATTGTCCATTGATTACTTAGATAATTTTAGTTGTGTTGTGTTAAACCTTAGAGCACTTAACACAGGAGACGCCATTAGTATACTTAACCCTCTGCCAATAGGCACAATGTTCACAAAACGTTATTAACCCTTTAACCGCCGATAGTTTTTCATCGAACATGCCCGGGTCGCCGCCGAAACGAAGTTATTCATTTTTTTATGTATACATTAATCAAATTAGAATCCGTGAAAGAGATGAATATACTGTGTAAATCATATCAGACATTTGTCTTATTTATCAGACTGCTGCGAAATGAGCAGGATATTTTATGTCTTATATATCAGACTATGGCGGTTAAAAGGTTAAAAACGACTTCATTATTCGATTGTAAATTAATTTTGAAATCGTTCTCGGCGTGTGAAGAGCTCTGTGAAAATACCTTTATGTGCTGTTTTGGGTCATATAACGTTGTAGGTGAATTATAAAATTTACAAAAAGATTAATAATATTTTCACACTGTAAGTATATTTTTGCGTTATTTGTAATTTTACACGCAATTAAAGTTTTAATCAAATCGTAAAACGAATATCGACTATAAATCGATTTAAAACATTCGAGCTTCATCATTGGGACTAGTTGTAAAATAGCTATTTACGATACAAGGGTTGTAAAACAAAGAAAGGCCGATATCGCAGATGTTTGAGGCCCGAGCCGCAGGCGAGGGTTATAAGTTATAAATATGCGAGAGAGACCTTTCTGTTTTACGACCCGTGTTTTGTACACAATTTTACGTCACCACTTGGCCAAAAAGTGGGGTTTTCCGGACGCGCAGCATGCGGAAAAAAGCGCTTTTTGGCAAGGTGTGGTGTAAATTAAGTTAAACATCAACCATATTTAGAGAAATAAGGACTACTGTTTATGAGAATTTCTTTAAAATATGGTTCTTACGACTTCGGTCAATTTGGCCATCCGGTAGTAATCTAATAATGAATGGATCTAATGGAAACGGAAGTAATTTCGACTTACTCGTGTGATGCTCAACTTTAGTATTTTGAATGTGCGTGCGTCGCTTGTTTTAGTGTGGGTGCGAAGTAATGCGAGAACATTTTGTAAGTGTGCGTAGTTTTTTATATGTGTGTTACCCCGTCCCCTCAAAAAATTACAAAATATTTTGTTCGGTAGGAAGCGCTGATGGCTTTTCCAGTCTCAATGCTCTAAGCGTTAAACACATAGTAAATGTTTGTGAATTTTTATGGCCGCATAATGTAACGGGTGAACAACTACGGACGGAACCTCACATTGCGCGTAGCCCAAGATGCGCTTGGCTTGTTTATTATTCCATAAAAACGTAGCCGCCTCTTATGCGAATAGTGAGGTTACTCAAGGATTAGACTTAATTATAGTTATGTCTACAAGAAAAACGCGAACCTAAATCTGTGTACCTTATATTTGGGTAGAGGAACGGACAGGTATCATTTGTTGAAAAAATCATTACGTAGCATTGCTCTAGGTACAGCCAGCAACAGAAGTAGTGCTAAGCATTATAAAACGTTCACAATTATCTACACAGAGCCTTATTCTCTTGACATTAGAGTCTGTGTAGCTCATTTTGAGCACAAGGCCCGCGTAGCTACTTCTGCTGCTGACTTTAAAGGGAAGATTTGTTCTTCTTTTGTATACCACAGGAAAGCTGGGGTAGGCGCGAGGCAGCTAATGATGAATAGAAAAAAAACTGTAGAAAAGTCCAGTTCAAACAGTCTCGAGAGTGACTTACATTGAAAAATAAAAAATAGCATCCCTGTAAGCTGCAGGGACACAATACGTCATGCAATAATGTCACGGCAAATATTATTGCTGCTACAGGGGCTTGTTAGCAATGATTAAAAGGCATGTACAACTCATCTTTATAAATGTCTCGCTTGAATGAAAATATGCAAACAAGTTTCATTACAAAGCTCATAGATGCTTTGTCAGCTGGAGAGCCCACAAGGCCAAAAAGATCTTTTCAGAATATCGAGAGAGAGAGAGAGGGAGTGAGAGATGAATCCAAGGGATATAAATCATATGAAATGTATATAAGGCGAAGGGAGTAAGATTTTGACGGATGATGAAGAAATAAAAGGACGCTGGAACAGTTACTTTAATAAATTAATGAACGAAGAGAATGAATGGAAAGGATTGTTAGAAAATATACGAAGTAATAAAGGTATGGTGAATGAGGTAAGTATAGAGAAAGTGAAGATGGCGGTGCAGATAAGTGGAAGTTGACGTAGGTAAGTGGAATAAGTCGTATGAAGAATGGGAAAGGGTCAATTCGCGCAAATCAACCAAAAATGTGTTCCGGTGTTTTTAAAATTAACAGTGACTTTATCGTTATTTATTCATTTGTAGAACAATACAGGACGTGTTTAGCCACAAGTCGCCGCAATTCAAGTTTGTTCATTTGTAATTTAAAAATCTAATTAACACGCACTAAACGTCATTACCTTCGTCAAAATTGGAGGTTTACAACTTCGTACTATATTTCTTGAAAATCCACGGCACGGAATCCGTGTTTTTTATTGTATGTCGTAAATGCATATCATGTTAATATTTATAAAGAAATCTCAAAGCGTTTCATGAATAATTTCTAGGAATAAAAAAATAATAAAATGTTGTCATAGAATTTCATCATTGCCATTGAAGCCGCGTCAAAGTATTTTTATTATTAGTGGCTGGATACCCAAGACGCAAACGCCTACCTGTTCCTCAATTGCCATCACGAAGAGGACCAGCACGCACGCAAATTTCCTGCATGTGTAAGACTATTTTTTTGGCTTAAGTTTAGTATAAAAAATTGTTTGTCACATTTTAGCGTCATTGCCATTAGCACACTAAACTAGGTAAGATAAAAATATTACATTGATTGAACTACGATGCGTGATAGGTCTATTATGCAAGTTATTAAAATGGCAGGCAAGTTATTTGGTTTCAACCTATAATTTAGAGTTTTGTCGGTATTTATCGGTTTTCGTCATCGCCGTAGACATCATTACCATTATTTTTGTGTATATGGTAATGTTTTTGTATGACTGGTAATGACGAACTGGTATTTTCTTTTCGAAGTTTTAAGATAAAACCAAGGTCCTCTACGAATTTGTTTAATGATAAATTTCTATTTGAATAAACATCTTATAAAATACTAAAGTAAAAAATCGGAAACTTATAAAATTAAAGAACGGATTAAAATGAGTATATAAGCGGAAGTTTGAAACTGGCACCGGTGACAGAAAATGAGGAGCAGTAGGTTAGCATGGTATGGGCATGTAATGAGGAGGGATGAATGTCATATTGATAAAATAATGTTAGGGTTGAATGTCGAAGGACGAAGAGCGATTGGAAGGTCCAAATAGCGATGGACGGAATGTGTGAGAGAGTATATGAAAAAGAAAGGCGTAAGTGCTGAAGTGACAAGTCATAGCGAGGAATGGAAGAAGAAAACATGATGCGCCGACCCTGCATAAGCGGGATAAGGGCAGGGAGATGCTTTGTCAGAGATATTTGCCCTATAACTGCTTTAGTTCAAACCCAGCTTTCTATTTATTATAAACTGCGTATTATTTAAATAAAAGTACAATCAAACATGTTTATACCTCATATCGTATTGATGCAATGTACATTAGATACGGACACGGATTGTAGGTTATACGGATTATTATACGAGAGATATTGTATCAATAAGGCTCGTTAAAAATCTAACACCAGATTATATTTTATTAATTTCTATTAACAGTGAATACAGACGCGATTCCATAATATTAGGTATTCGTCGCATGTATGTAGAGTCGCGGAATGAAAAGGTTCGTCACACTTCAAGTCTATTTTAATGCTGTTAAAGTCTAAAAGGTGACGACTATGTCATGCAAAATATTATAAAGTTACATTACATTTTACAGAAAGCACGATGGTGCTGACGTAGCTGATTAAAGCCACTTATCTTTTTAAAATGATACCATCACCCTACAGATAACTAATCCGCGATTTAGTGATGATATTCGACGTCAAACAATTAGGGCAGCCTCTGACTATACGAAAGATTTTAGACAAACTTTATCATAATTTTAAAAGTTTTGAATTTTTATCTGCTTTAAGTAGATTTTTTGGGACTAATTCGATTACATAGAACCCATGATCGAGTATGTAACGATTCGAACCGATTGCGTTTTTCCACGTGGCAGGCATCAGGTAAGTTTTTTAGGGTTCCGTAGTCAACTAGGAACCCTTATAGTGTCTGTCTGTCTGTCCGAGGCTTTGCTCTGTGATTGTCAGTGCAGTGCTTTGTATTTGAAATTTGGTATGAATATATAAAGCAATAAAACTGACAAAGTCGGGAAAAAAAATTTAAGCGTACCTCCTCTACACATAATGCGGGAATGATTTTTTTGGTTCAACCCCATGGCATGGGGTGTTGTATCCATTTGTTGGATACAACACCCCTCTTCTGGTCTTTCAAAATGATGAAGACCTCTATTCATGTTTTCAGAAATATTCACCCCAACAGAAAAAGAGAAGTAGCGATGCATAATCTAATTTGGGCTGGAACTTCCATATGAGCTTAGCACATCGGCAGCCCGTCGTTGCTGGCATCAATGTCACTATTATAATTTCTAGATATTACAATACACTAGTTAAAGGAGTTGTTCTAATGAAATTTTATTGATAATCCAAGAAAATGGGCTGAAGATGTTAAGTAAGAAAGGGCGACATAATGACATCGGACACGTAATTAACGTGTGAAATCACCTTTTCCGGCTCTATAATCGATTTTCATAACAGCGCCATGACGATTATTGAGTAAAATAAAATCATAATCATCATCATCATCATGTCAGCCGAAAGACGTCCACTGCTGGACATAGGCCTCCCCCAAAGACTTCCACAATGACCGGTCCTGCGCCACCCGCATCCAGCGGACACCCGCGACCTTCACCAGGTCATCAGTCCACCGTGTGGGGGGCCTGCTCACGCTACGCCTTCCGGTACGTGGCCGCCACTCGAGAACCTTTCCGCCCCAATGGCCATCGGTTCTACGTGCTATGTGCCCCGCCCACTGCCACTTAAGTTTAGCGATTCGGAGGGCTATATCGGTCACTTTGGTTCTGCTGCGGATGGCCTCATTCCTGATGCGATCACGCAGAGAAACTCCCAACATAGCTCACTCCATTGCCCTTTGGGTGACTTTGAGCCTTCTTATGAGGCCCATAGTAAGCGACCACGTTTTAGTGCCATATGTCATCACTGGCAACTTACACTGGTCAAAATAAAATAACTTATTAATAATCAATATAAATTAAATTTTTATGCAATGCCATTTCCATCCATGAAAATTCAAAAAATTCCAAGCAATCGGCGATAGTAATTTGCTTTACTGTGATAGAAAGGCAAGTCAAAAGTTGCGTAAATCGTTACTTTTCTTATGAATCTTATGATACGATTTATGACAATGACTGGTAGAGAATACTAATTGCTCCCTGGCACCTCAGAGTTCTAAAATACGAGTAAAGGCCATAAGAGGGCGATATAAATTACCTTAGTTCTCGCACCATCGGCCCGCCGACACTGCGCCGCCAGAGCGCGCTTGGCTTGCATTTGAACTCATCCCGTGTATAAATCATGCACTACAATATGTTATGTCGCGACAACGAGCCCGAGACAGGCCCTCAATTAGTAGCGATTAACATCTTGACTGGGCAGAATGATAACGACAACAAAACCGTAAAACTTTAATTGAAGCCGTTTCATTGGGCATAAGTCAGCCATGCAAATAGGTATCAGCATCACTTAGGTGGCTGAGAATCCGTCCTGACACGGCAGTAGACGGATCAACTGTCTCATATAATTGAACCAGATCATTATAATTGTCCGCTTCAATTGTTTTGCATGTTTTATTTAATGTGTTATACGTGTGTCCTATCGTCTCTTTTAGAACAAGTATCGAAACTAACAAAATTTGACCTAAGTACAGCAAATAGTGATACTTATATTTAAGTTAAGTGTAGATTTTTAACGTCATTTTTTGCTTAAAGAAATTTTATTTTTTACGGCCGAAGTCAAATAATGTTTACACTCCAGCATAAATATTGTTTCTTAGTAATAAAATAAGACGATGATAAATGTGATATAGTCGTTGGTTTTAGTTATGTCCAAAGCGCTTAAACAAACAAAGGCTTCATTTACTAAAGCTGCAAAACACCAAATTGACCATATTATAAAAAGCCATTACGGTCACCTTGAAAGTTCAATTGATTATCTACTCTATCGCCATAAGCAATAGATTACGATTGCACTAATAGAAAAATGGCGGTCCCGATGCCTTTGTTCTCAGGCTTTCTGGTAAATGGTGGCCATAAAATGTAGCATCCGACTAAAACGTCACTTTTCTATTAAAGAGATTTAAACTTTTATTAAAGGCCCTAGAGTTGATAATCCTGTAAAATGTTATTACATGCTGCAGTCTTTATCTATGAAGTATGCTTATCTTTCATGACGGACAACAAGGAAGTACAAACCCGCACAATAGGGCAATGGATTGGACACAACCAAAAACCAACAAGTATACATCTGTTACGCATTTGTATTTGCACACTTATTAAGTTTCTTCTTCTTCTTCTTCTTCTTCTAAGTAATTCGAAGGAGTTGACTTAAGCCGAGTCCACAGCGCCAAAATTCTAACAAAACATGTTTGCAAAACATGTTAGGAAAACATGTTTGTTACAACTGCCCGTCCATTGCGACTTTTGAGTGAATAATGTTTATGTTTGCCAAACATTTTGCGGTCTACGAGGTTTGTCATATCTTCATTTGACAGCTGTCATTTCTGTACTATTTATGTCATCTTTAACGTCTATTGTATCGGGATGATAGGTTCCAAAGGAATCACAGAGTCAAAACCACAGATATCAACACGAAATGAACGTCTCCCAGACACAGATCACAGACGAACGCGGGGAATGTTATCCATCTGGAGCGGAAACATGTTTGAGGGTTCGTAAACATAAAACATCGAGGCCACGCCTATTTTCTGTTCGAAAAACATGTTAGATGTTTGTAAACATGAAAAACATGGCTCTGTGGACCCGGCTTTAGTATTGCAATAACATACTTATTCATAACATAATTAGGTACGATGCGTTCGGCAAAGTTTCGGGTAGGCGGAGATGCTTATGGAATTTAAAAAAAACTCAGCCCGTTCAATTGAACTTGGGGAAATATATCAAATTTACCTAAGCATACTGTGTAAAAGAGGATTCTTCTCTTTAACACATCTTCTGTTTTTGGTTGCATTCTTATAATTTCTAATACCGCAAAAAATATAATATGTATGTCTTCTTCTTCTTCTTCTTTTGTTAACGTTTTACACCATGTGATTAAAATCAGATACATGTACCACTAGAGTACTAAATTTTTGAAACCTCTTAAAAACCCCCATAAATCAGAGATATTCATGGGGCCAACGGTTTCATAAGCAGTATAACCAACCACTAAACGAATCATGTTGTCATTTACTCGTACGAGTGTTTGTCTACTGTAACTTCTTAGGACAAGCAATGGAAAAATACACTGATCGATGCTTCCGGTGCTGCTATCGGTCATTACCATCGGCTTCTTGTTACGAAATAGATGACTATTCCACGTGGGTCAAGGTAACATTCACATTCATTAGACGCGTTAGCTTTCCGATAATCGGAAACTTCCGTAGTTACCATTTGTGACTTAGGCTGGGTTGCACCAAACCTTCTGTAATCGTAAGCTGTGTTCGTTAAAATTTGAATGTACGGAAAGTTTGACAAGTTTCTATGGGTTGTCAGCTGCCACCGCCATATTTAACGTTGATCAGTCTGTGATCGTAAGTCGGTGCAACCCAACATTAATGATTCAGATTTTAAGGTGTTTGTTACAAATTGTTTACTTGTTATGTCTGCTTGCATGATTTGTGATGGGGCATAAATATCTACTTTGCGAGATTTGACAGAGATACAACCCTGTGAGGACTTGGATGTCATATCGATTGGACACATTAAGGGGATGAACCACGATCCCCCTCGTATGTCGTTTACGTCTTCCGCGCCCGAGGAAACGAGAGGCAACACTCTTCGGAAGTAGGTTCATTGTACAAATTTCGATAAATATCTGACTTTTACTCTTATTTCATAATATCATATAACGTAATTGTGTAACTTAACTGTGCCGTTTAATAATGTATTGTTTTAGTAGGAAAAAAGGAACCCAAAAATTCATCTATGTTTTTTTTTTCTATCGAGGACATTTTAAGCAATCATGTTTCGGCTTTCGGCTACAATCAGAGTAACAGGTAAAGTCAAGAATGATATGAACTGGAAAATCAATCCGTATTATTTCTTCGTCTAGTCACAACGCCGTTCCAAATACCGCAATAGTATTTTTACTCCACGCACTTAACTGCATAGGTACTACGATCGCGTTTATGTCGGTCTAAATCAGTCTTGCACCACTAATTACTAGCATAGCAAGGATATGCGAAAGAGAGGGGCAATACTTTATGCCCCGCATAAACTCGGTCATGTTACCAGTGCTGCTAAAAAACCTTTGGATGTGGCAGATCACTGTCAAATCTACAAAAGTGTTCCGCTCCGCATGATTATAAATTTATTAAGTTATAGCAAATAAATCCTGGTCATATTCTACACCATATGGACTTTCTCTTTCAGAATTCTCTAATCGTCTGCTAAGTAGTAATTGGAACATCATAGACTATTGCACAATGGCATAATTTTAAAGCTGAACCGAAAGTCTATGGTGTAATAAGCTATAGTAGATTGTATGATAAGGGTCTGAAATAAACCATACTAACATGAAATGGTTATTTTAAATAGTTCGAGGGTAACATAATATGGCTTTTAGACCAGAGATGCACCCTAATTTTCACTTCGATTGCGAGATAATAAATAAACAAAGATTTTCCACCTCAAAACAACGATAAATTCCACAGCGAACATACGAATAGTTTTAACTGCTTTGACACGTACAAAATATAGACACCGCGAAAACCGCCTCTGACCTGCCACTGAGCGCTGCAAAGCTCGTTTGAGCGATGAATCGTGAATTGAGTCACTTATATAAATATTACGAAATAAGAACTAAAAAAATTTAAGCTTTGACAAATTTTCTGGTCGGTTGATATCAAATAAAAAGTTAATTTTTAATTAGTTAAATTAGTGTACTGTGATTGGTGTAATTAATATGAAGGATAATATGATGATGTAGGGACCGCACAGTTCATGGCACTTTGAACATAGAGTGGAGTGTCGCTTTTGCCTTTTTTTATTAAATGTTTTATTTGTTGGTATTTATTTATACTCCTTTGGCGTAGAAGCCGTAGAATATAAGTTTTGTACCTAAACCAAACTTACTTACTTAAGCCGCTTTTACCATAACCCATGAATTCACTGACTTTCTCAATAAAATGTTGATACATAACTTTATGTACAAGTAGTACATTAACCTACTTGAAATAATTGTTTAAAAACATACTTGTCTATATCATGTCGCATTATTACAATTAAAGTGAATTTGCTTTGGTTCTAGGTTGACCAAAATGTCTTGTAAATCATAAAATAAATACCTATGTATATAAGTACTTATTGACCGTGACCGTGGACAACCCTTTTTTAACGAATTAATTTACAAATTTATAACAGATTCCATTAATTCGATAACCATAATCGATTTACTTAAGGACACCCGGCAAACGACGGTATAATAAATTTGAAATAATTACGCTATTATTGTAATTACTACATTGTAATTAATAACAGGTACGCAGTGAAAAATTGAATTGGACGTGAAGCATGGCAAGGGACGGGCAGCCGTGTAATTGTGACGTTGCCGCCGCGCCGGGCACTAGAGCCTTCCCGCGACGGAAATGCCTATCCTAAAGCCGCGATCATTACACTACTCAGCCAGTGTCAAATTAAACTGTCCGCTACCTACAATTTGACATTACGGTATCTGTTTTATGTATTACCTACCTTTAGTAACGTTAATGGGGTTCTCCTCTTTGTAATTGACGATTAAACTAACTACACGTACTCGTACCTATGTAACAACTATATTATACATGCACCTCCCCAATTTAATTATTGTAGTATGTAGTCGGACCAAGAAAGTTCTATGCCACTTCTCGAGCCTGTTATAATGTGGTAGACCGCTTTCTTGCTCCGCTTTTAATCTAACTAGGAAACTGTGTGGTCTAGGTCGCCTAGGCACCTAGACGTCACAGTTTCAAGTAATTGATAGAATCAGGCGTTAGTTTGCGGAATTCCATAATAAATCTCTAGAACAATATTCCTTTGCTATTCCGCTAAAGAGCGTCTAGGTCTAATCGTGATATTTCTGTAAATTACCCGTAAAAAGATTTCTGTTACGGAACCTTAGAATATACGATTCATTTCTTTACCTATCATATTTAGTAACGTACACCTTCTACCTAGCTGATTTTTGATTTGATCATACGCAACATAATTATCCAATGCTTCGTTGTGCTGTCGACATTATCGTTAAGAATCCACTAGATGTCCATTTGTGAGTAATCAAGGTATTTTTAGAAGGTTCGTTGTGCTTCTTTTAACAGTTTGATATTTTTTTTACTTAGCGCCGATACATTATTTCATCCTTGAAGAGATATTTACATAAATAGGTATGTGCTTATTCATTCCTATAGATATATATTTATTACCCTACCTTCGTTAGGTGGGTTGGTGGTGCGATTGTTCTAGAGTGTATTTTTTATGACATAGGAGGCAAACGAGCAGACGAATCGCCAGATGGTAAGCGATTAGCGCCGCCCATGGACACTCGCAACACCAGATGAGTTGTAAGTACGTTGCCGGCCTTTAAGATGGGAGTACGATCTTTTCTTGAAGGTTTGAATCAGGTAAGTATTATAACGGAGTAATTTAGTTTTCTAATACTGATTGATACATCTCTATTCAAACACGCGTAAAACTGGCACAATTAAACTACATTAAGAGTATGGCTAGTCGCTATTAAGTCAGTACGTAACGGAGTTACGTAAGAGTAAGGACCTGCTGTGATAGTTATAGGGGAGAGGGGTGTAAGATGATCCCTCTAAGGGAAAATCTTTACTGTGTGCAAAGTTGAAGACAGTAAAACAAGATTTAGATCTTTATGAATAGTTCACATTCTTACCTAAGTAACTGTATACTTATTTCTCATGTTTTGTATGTAGTTTATTAATTACGATATGTTTTCTAAAAGTTTAGTAAATGATCATTTTATACCTAGGTATGTATAGCTTAATCGTTATAATATAGCTTAATCCGACGATGGAACACAATGTCAGTAAAACGTACCATGCGAAAAGTAAAAGTATTCAGAAAATAAACTTGCCATAGATCAGCCACACATCTTTTTATTATTTTCTAATAAAACTACACTGCGTTCTCACACAGCCATGAAACATTAATAGGGAACTGGCGGGGTCGTGGGGCAAACGATTAATACACATTTAGATAGATGACACTAGTAGTCGCTGAGATACGACGGGGAATCATTTTACCTCGAGGGATCGTATTATACACATCTCCCCTACACTTGATAGTTATAAGTTGGTGTTTTTAATGTTTTTTTTTATTCAGAAGAAAGATATCTGTGGCCAAAATGACCTGATTGGCTTTAAGAAATAGTACATTACTACAGAGGCCGGGACGGAAGGGGTTGCCGGCCGAAGACATAGACGGCCGAGCGAAGCGAGGTCGGATAGGTCTCAGGCGGGCAACCCCATATTTCCCGCCGAGGTATGTGTATAGTGCTTTTCTCAAACATGCAATGAAATAAACAAAAAAAAAACAAAGTTTTATTTTTAATACGTATAGTGGCAGAATGTCATGGTGCCTGTGCCACAATTTATGTGGAATGGAAATTAAAAAAGGGGACTTTGACGGTTTAGGCCTGCAAGATTTGTATGAAATTCCATTAAAGACCTCTTGTCCTAGCCGCACCTGAAACGTCATACTTCGCAGCCTATGATAAGGAACATAACATCAATATTTCATTGCATGTTTGAGAAAAGGTTATTACTGTGGTGCTTGCTGAAGTTGCCGGAGCACATACATGATAAATTCATGATTGGCAAAGATGTATAAAAACCTAAATAAATTGAGAATATGAGACGTGACGTTTAAAAAGTCGTTGACCTAAAAATATTCTAAAATAAGAAAAGCCGAAGCGGACAGTTGTAACGAATCAGGTCCTTAATTTAGCGACACAGACTACAAAGTCATAAATTACATAATTTTATGGCCAAAACTAGTATCACATAAAATATTCCGACCATAACCTGATTCTACCGGACTTTCATTACAGTTCCACCGATATATAATTCGTATATGCGTTAAGCGATTAGTGGCGGCTACATGTTTTTAAATAAGCTAAATTTACTTACATAGATACTTATTTATTATGTTTACCAGTAGTTTGAGCCCCCATTATAATGGTTGGAGTTAGAACGTTACATTATTTTGTGATATAACCTTTGTTGTGGAATACTAACGATTCGACAAACCTACCCCTTTTGTTCTGTCGCCCCAACAATATTGACGATACAAACGGATATTCCAAGCATTTACCTTTAGTAGGTACCAAGGCGACCGAGCTGTGCTCGACATCTGTCGACATCTGTCGTGTTTTCCCCGAGAATAGAAGATGAGGCATAGCTTGATCGGTTTTTCGCCCCGTGTACAAAGTGTACAAACGTCCAGAAGCCATGCTACCAGTACCCATGTCTTTACACTTCATTCGTGAAATTGAAATCAATTGGCATTGGGCATTTCCATTTTGAATACTATGGTTTTTCATACTCCGAATCATGAGCACTTTAATAATTGTAGGAATGTGCACGGACTATCGCAGAAGGAAGATTACCTATCTTTTTCCAATGTAGCCAGTAGCCAAAGCAGCTGAATATTTTTGCTGTCGTTAAACTCGATAGGAAGAAAGAGGAATGGATACATAGAGATAGGTAGTTTTTATTTTTTGACTAAGTAGATTAATTTTATTTAGGTGAGTGAGTATTGTAACTAAGATACATTTGGATTTCGCCATCTGAGCTAAAAAGTATGGCTAAGTGTGACGCAAATAGTGCAACACTAAATGTGGAGGGGCGGACGCCGCTTACCTCGACGGCACTGTCTCAGAGAATCGCCCTCATAACAACACTTACTGTTTAACTATAACAAGTGACACTACACTAGGCTACTCATAAGACAACACTTTCGTTTAACAAAATCACACTGGCCATTGATGTGCAAATACGTATTAACATTAATTGGTTTCGGAAGCAAAGTATAAATTTCAGAGTTTGAAACAGCAAACAATGGGAGAACATTCACACTAACATTAAGCTTACTACTTCATACAATTCGGTTTTAACTTCCTTTGAAGACTATACGTAGATATCTAAAGTAATTAGTGCATTTTATACTAGCTCATTCTCTATGATAGGGTGCGGTACACTCGCGCTACGGGAGCAGGCAGACTGCGATTCGGGTGTCCTTTATAGTTTAAAAAGTACAGAGGGAATAGTATGAAGCATTCCATGTATGTAGTGCGCGAGGAGGGAAGGCCACAGCCGAGTCGCAGCCGCCCCGCGCGGACAGTACCTCGGGCCGCGGCTCCTCGCCGAGCGAGTCGCCCAGCGCCTCCGCCTGGCTCTTCATTATCGAATATATTTTCACGTACGGCGCCTTCAGCAGCTACGCAGCCGCACATACATCACAATTAATATACAAACTTCGCACTAATCCGACACTATTTGACGAGACCTGCACCGATACCGTGTATTTGAAAACGTTCTCGAGTTACTCTAGAGCAGGTATGTCGTAATATTGTCAGATTATCGAAAATCTTACAAAGTTATAATTATGTTTAATATAATAAAATAATGCCTTGTGTACCTAAGTATATTGTTTTGTTCGTCGTTGAAGATTGGTGGTTGGTAGAAATGGATACTTAAACAGTATAATAATGTAAGTGGTAGCATGCTTTAAATAAGTCATTGTTCTCTCGTTCGTAATTCACACTTGAAAGCTATGAAAAATTAGTATAATTGCACCAATTAGCCAAGTGCCATAATACTATTATTGATACGAGAATATGGCCAGTTAACAATATTATGTTAATTGGTGAAGCGGTGTTCCGCAGTAATGTTTGTATTCCTATAAAGATGAGGCTAGAATGACATCGTTCTCACCGTCGCGTCGACTCCTCACTACCGCATAAAGCGGCGTACGCGCGCAAGGTATATGCAAATAAGGTAAACATACATATTCATAGTGCAATTTTATAAAGAGAATCCAATATCTAATTAGTCATGTTCAATGTGTACTGATGTGGAATGTGGGATATAGATGCAATGTTGACGGCAAAAAGTGTGTTATGAAGCATCGTTAGTCACAAACCGAACGCGTTTGTAAAACAGATAACAATAGATGTAAGTAAAGAAAAGGTAAAGGAGTGGCGGTCGGGGCGCGGAGCGGGCACTCACCTCCCAGGACTCGCGGGTGATGTCGGACACGTCGCCGGCGCTGCCCGTGCGCTCGCCCTGCAACACGACACTTACATCATCACCGGCTACATCTTACTCGCTAATTATAATTCATTAAGCGTGTGCACTGCGAGAGATCGCGTCGTAAATATGTCACTGCGCTACTCTTATCTTGATGGGTCGTGATGCCAACAAGTTTTTGTGTAATATTAATATTTCACCACTAGTTTAGTACTAAACTCGGAATAAAACCAATTTATCACTTTAATTATTCCAGCGGCATTACGAAAATAGTAACCATTAAATAAATCATACCAACGGTCAGTTTTCCAAGATTACTTTATCTTATTATGATTGCGAAAGAAATAGGATTTCGAAATCTTATCCAGGATAATAATCCCCTAAAAATTATGAGATGAATAATTCCCAAAAGGACCATCTAAGAAGATCCACCATGATATTCGCGTGGAACTGGTTCTTTATCCATCTTATTAATTTCGTGGGTACGTAAATAACTCAAAAATTTGCCATCATTATGTTCCTTTTGTTTTGCACTCAAAAGTACGAACGAATTTTGGTGAAAATCTCCCAATAACATATAGTTTACCTACACTACTGCTCATAAGTATTTAGGTACCCATATATTTTTCCATACATTTGTATACAAAAATAGTAATTTGACGACCTGTTTAGCCTAGTTGGTAGTGACTCTGCCTCCGAAGCTAGAGGTCCCGGGTTCGAATCCCGGCCAGGGCATTTATTTGTGCATTTTTCACGGATATTTGTTCTTGGGTCTTGGATGTTTTCTATGTATTTAAGTATGTATTTATCTATATAAGTATGTATATCGTCGTCTAGTACCCATAGTACAAGCTTTGCTTAGTTTGGGACTAGGTCGATTTGTGTAAGATTCTCCCCCAATATTATTATTATATTAATACGTGCACCAAACACGAAGCCGATTTATTTAATTTGTCACCCTTACAGCCATGGATCACGGTATATTAAGAAATTTCGAACGAGAGTCTATTAAAACCTGACTTATTGGACCTTGATGACTCGAAGTTGCAATTTCTTTATTACCTTTGGTTCAAAAAACTTTTTCATCACATCTGAATATAATTTTTAAGCGAAATAAAGCTAAATAATTAATGACAGATGTCTGCTTTTGTAAAGAGAAGTGAAAGGAGGGACCCGTCAGCATACAGCCATCATTAAAAGACAATGGATAGGAAATTACTATAAAGACGAGTACACACCGATTTGTTAAGTAAGTTTATTCACGGTATATATAGCCTGACCAGTGTCTATTTGGACCTGAGATAATGTCGCTGCAAACAGCATATGGCAATAATATACATACATATTTACATACGTCATGTATAGTCGGGACAGTGTGTGTTGGCTTTCTTAAACATCTACTTTTTATAATTTTGTATTGGGTCTTTTTTCATTGGCGGCAACGACGGTAACGTTATTTTCTTTATATACATTATATCCATTATAACACACGTGGGTTCACTGAAATTGTGAATTAATTTCTGCAAAACTTTTTATACGACATATTTCTGCAAACATTTCCTAAAATTGTTCCTGTTCTTGGAGTCATGATGATCAGTTTTTTTTCTTAACATTATACATATATTAGGAGTGCATTGGAAACAAATCCCGATGGTTCACCGGCATGAACAATAATATATCGTTTGCCGGTTGAAAAGGATTTCGACACACCTGGTTCATTTTTGGCTTTGCTAACATCTTGCATGATTAACAGAAGTAGGATGTAAGTAAAAGAGGTATATTTTTGTCCCTTGCTTCTTTTATTTCGTCTAAATAACTTTCCCGCCAAACCGCAATATCCGACCGCTCCTTCAATATGGACCGTCGAAGTTTCTGCACTTTTTATACCTATTTGAACCCCATACTGTGCAATAGCAATCGCAAGTACTCCCTACTACCGGTAAAACCAATATCTTTTTTCAATTCGGTAAGCAGAGTTTTGAGAGTTGGTACTTGCTTTCGCACAGCATTGAATTTATGAATCTTGCTTTATGGCACATTTGTCGGAGTCGTCTATTTGTATTATTTTTTTAGTAGTTTTTTTTGGTATTATATTGGTATAATTTTTGTATATTTTTTTGATTGTAGCACTACAGACGCCTTGAATGAGAAAATAATATATTTATTTAATAATTCATTTACATATTTAGTACCAAGCTATTCATTACAACCTAACTATGTACCCGTCATGTCAACAACTAATTTCATAACATTGTTTATTGGAATGCTGCTGAATCCTTCGTCCTTTTTCTGCCGCAACCATTAGAATCTATTTAAAATTATTTGTTTTGCATCGGGGTAAACTTTATTGGGCATTTTGATTGCAAAATCGATTATTATTATTATTCTGAAATATGTAGAATTATAATCGTTTTGTTTACATCGGTGACATTCAATGACTTCTAACGTCTGTTATCAAAAAAAAAAACATTGCCATTAAAATAAATTAGTTCCACTGAAAATCCGCAACATGGCCAGGTCCAAATAGGCACTGGTCAGGCTATACTGGCATATATCTTTTAAAAAGGCGACATATTATCCACTTAATTGCAAACTACGAATGAACCAGAAAATAAAAATATCGGCAAATGAGTATCTTAAATGATAAATTCGATAAATTACCATAATTTGGCGAGACTTTTTTATATATAGGTGGCCGTTATGTTCGTGATCATAGCTGCGTGTTATTTTCTCGTTATAATAAATATATCAGAACTTTGTTAATATTAATTCCAATTGTTAATATCTGAATTTTGGTGGCCAAAATATTGGTCCACCAACTATGAAGCTTAATGTACAAATAATGTGGCTAAAAGTGCACATTACAGTGTATTGTACCTCTATACATTATTTTGTTTGGTGCAATAAATTTTAAGTAGATAAACATTGTCACTCTGGGTCGTTTTCGACACTATTTGTGTAAAACGTGGCGTATGTAATATTGATTTTTAACACGGCTACTTCTTAAGTAGCCCATAGACGGCGACTTAATAAACACCGAGGATGCACATTTCACAGTGAGAAATATAACTCACTGGAGTAATTTTGGACTCTTGTATCGATTTCACACTAAGACAAATATAAAAAATATATATATACACAAAAAGATGAATTCAACTCTTATCTAAAATCAGTATTCTTTCAAAGTTGGATAAGTAGGTCCGTTGGCAACATAAACCGAAAAATATGTATGTGGTTTATAAAAATAAGTACAAGCGCGGTTTGCACCAACTTACGATTACGTTGACTGCAGACCCAGCAACGTTATACCTATATGGCGCAGGAATCTGTCATCTCATAAATAAATTATAGTATATTAAATTTCAAATTAATGGGAAAAAGCTTAAGCGTTAAGGAAGCTTGTAACTTCTACTAAGTAGATGTTGCTTACGGCTCTCTAAGGCGTTGTAAGAGGGAACTGGTTGATAGATTCGGTGATCGAACATGATTGTTCCGATAGCTCAGTTGGCTAGAGCGACAGCCAGGATGCCAGGATGTGGCATAGCATATTCGAATAGTAATAAAATTTCCCTTTTAATTTGATATTTATACTTTTTAGCAAACACTCAAGTAACTTTGAAACATACTGTACCGGAAATAGAAGAAGTCCTACTAAGCCGGAATCAGCCGGCGGTGGGCGCGGCCGCCTCTTGTACGTATTTGTGACGTGTTCGAGTGTTAGGAATTAGGTAGGTACGAGAATAATAATAAAACAAATGCCTACTCGAGCAGGTCACAACTACATGCAACAGGGGGTTTAGGCTTAATTGTTTCACCTATACTGCTTAATAAATTAAACCGGCCAATTGCTTGTCAGGCCCCGCGCAATGGAACCCTCCATCTGTACCTACTATTGCCTATACACATTTGAAATCACTATCCTGTACCATTAAATAAGTTCATACGAGTATCTTCATATGAAACTCTCGGCGATTACGGCCTTTTGTTGAGGCAAGGCAGCGATAATTCAAAAACCGTTGGACTAATAGACTTCTTGTAGGTTTTCGTGTAATCTATGGGTAGAGAACTATTTTATGTGCTTTTCAAAATTTTAGTCGCAAAACTATTCATCTCATAATTATAATACATTCTCATATCAAGCCCTTTTATTGAATATATGACACAATACAGTTTGGAAACCTTTTGATTTCCTGATGTATACCCCAAATAATTACCCCCATGATTAAAATTCATTTATATAAGTTACACGCCCGTTTGGTTCACCGACTTACATATGTGTAGCACAACACAATCGGTCCAGTGGTTTCGGAGCGAATTGGCTGTGACAGACGGAAAGGTGAACACAGAAAGACACACGAGTGGTCCTATAGGGCAGGGATCGGCAACCTGTTAGCGGCCAGTAGTCATATAGTAGCTAATGAAATTGACATGGACCGCACTTGTTAATAATTGGTGTCTTTATTGGACAAATTTTTTGTTACATATACTAAACAGCCAGGTGGCTCGCGGGCCGCAAGGAAGGCGCTTGCGGTCCGGGGGCCGCCTTGCCGACCGCTGCTGCAGGCTGCCTTTTGTGTTGCACTGACCGTTGCGACAGCGAGTATCGTTCAATGAATGAATGTGCGTGCGTGCGTGCCTGTGTGTGTGTGTGTGTGTGTGTGTGTGTGTGTGTGTGTGTGTGTGTGTGTGTGTGTGTGTGTGTGTGTGTGTGTGTGTGTGTGTGTGTGTGAGCTGGTTTCTTTCTGTTCGTAACTAATTCGATTGTGTGAGGTGTGCAATAAAGAGTATTTGTATTGTATTAAGTTCAGTGAGGTTCTTGATACAATTGGTCAGTACGACATTAACACCAGCCGGGTTCCGGTTTTTCCTCTCGCGGTCCGGAGCCCTCATGGGGTAGGGTACCTTGTGCGGCTTGTGGTCGTCGTCGTCCCACTCGGTGTCGGAGTCGATGAGCTCGTACCCCTGCGCCGCCACGTCTCCGAGCGGCCCGTACCGGTCCGGCACCCAGTGCGTCAGGAACTTGAACAGGTCGTCCACCCTACATCATATATACATACATACATCCACCATCACCGCCATATCAGCCGAAGAACGTCCACTGCTTCGACGGCCTGTTTAGCCTAGTTGGTAGTGACTCTGCCTCCGAAGCTAGAGGTCCCGGGTTCGAATCCCGGCCAGGGCATTTATTTGTGCATTTTTCACGGATATTTGTTCTTGGGTCTTGGATGTTTTTTATGTATTTAACTATGTATTTATCTATATAAGTATGTATATCGTCGTCTAGTACCCATAGTCGGACGCTCCGGTTGTGGATTGAGCTCCCCGCCGAGGTTTTCCCGAGGAACTACAGTATGGGATTCTTCAAGAAAAGAGTGTATAAATTTTTAAAGGGTCGGCAACGCGCATGTGACACCCCTGGAGTAGCAGGCGTCCATAGGCTGCGGTGACCGCTTACCATCAGGCGGGCCGTAAGCTTGTTTGCCACCGACGTGGTATAAAAGAAGGTACAAGCTTTGCTTAGTTTGGGACTAGGTCGATTTGTGTAACATTGTCCGCCAATATTTATTATTATTTATTTTATACTGCTGGACATAGGCCTCCCCCGATTTCATGGGGGGTAAATGCCATAATCGCCACGCTTGGCATGCGGGTTGGCGATCGCATTATCTCCACCGCACTCCAGGGATGCTGCTGCCCACCGCCCGGTGGTCTTGGTCGTAGTTTTAGGACATACACAGGGTCGATATACTTGCATGCATATTGGGGAAAAACTTACACTAATCGACATAGTCCCAAACTAAGCAAATCTTGTACTGTGGGTACTAGACGACGATATACATACTTATATAGATAAATACATACTTAAATACATAGGAATCATCCAAGACTCAGGAACAATATTCGTGGCAAATGCACAAACAATACCCTGACCGGGATTTGAACCCGGGACCTCCGGCTTCGTAAGCAGGGTCACTACCCACTAAGCCAAAGTGATCGTCAAACATAACATAACCACTACACTTTAACCACCGAGAAGCCGATGACAAAAATTGCTTACTTGAATCTTGGCCTTTTAGTTTATATATAAGGCTGAAACCGTTCTGTACCTTTAGTATTTTTTTTTTCGTAAAGTAAATGCAAACCAAAGTGTTTGCGTTTAGTCTCAATTTGTATGGCAACGCGAACAGCGCCTCTGGCGGCCTTTGGTTGTAACTATTTGTTGCCATACAAATTGAGACGCAAGGCGCGTTTGCGTTTCGTTTCGTTATGAATGTTTTATATTATAGGGTTTTGTGTTTTTTTTTGTAATCTTTATCACTACGATAATTTCCGCACCATCTACTCAGTTTTACATTTCATTTCTCCTTTACCCAACGGTTGTCTGGAAGAGATCGCTCTTTAGCGATTAGAGCTCATGTTGTTTTATCTTTCTTAATTTTTATGGTATTTCATGATTATTATTGATGCTATTTACTATTCCAATTTTTTTAAATGTTGAATTTCCCGCTGGAGGTTGGATTTATCGCACTAGTGTTTTTCACTTTTCTAATTAAAAAATATATATATTTTACCAAGCCATACATCCAACCAAGCTCAATCACTTTATTAATTTTGATTAATGTATGAAGTAAACACGGACGAATAGATAATTCATTGAAAACGGTGCGTAATATCGAAATTCGAAAGTATCACTGCACATCACTAGCCCGCACATGTGCTTTCAGAAACGGAGAATATATAAGTATATTGGCATTTGCATTAGTTGGAAAGGGACAAGCATACTAAATATCATTACTTCTTACAGGCCACTGTAAAATTAACTCCGCCGGGAAGAATAAAATGGGCATTTGTATAATAAATGTAACTTACCCGTCATACATTATTCCGTAATTTTTGTCATTTGATGTTGGAGAGCTATTCTCACACCACTTTATACAGCAAAAAACCATATCTTTTAATCGAAATCGATCCTTGTTAATTAGGCGTACGTTTAGATCGCGAACCTGTACTACTCTGACTGAGAGCGCTTAGGCAGTTGTATATGAGGTAATAGCACATATGTGTGGTGACCCCATATCGCCATATAAGCTTTATCTATTGGAGGTGATATGAAGTCTATATGGATAGTTGACCATCAAATTACCTCAGCAAAATGTCAATTAGAAATATACTAAATGTTACAAAAGTTATCATTATGTAAGACCCGAAAAATTATGTACTTATTTTATAATTTTCCAAAAATAAATTAAAAACTATCATCCGGATTCTTATGTAACAACAAATTGTATGAATACTATGTACCGTATCTCAACTACGGAGCTACTCGACGGTGACGTCACTTTCAAGGCACCAATGTTGTACTTTGACGCTCATTTTGTCTTTTGTTGTGCCCTGATTTTACTTCGTCCCGTACAAATTTTTGATCATCTCTATAACTGGTTAGATTGACATCGTGAAAAAAAATTGTCATCTAGCCTGTTTACTAGGTCAATGGCACGAAAACTGGAAACGCTGCGACTAGCATCGGTCGGTAACGAAAATTATTAGAAACGTCCTGTTTCCTAAAATTGTAACTGGATTTTCAATCTTCTAGCTTAGACGGTAAGGTTGCTATTTGAACGGGTTGGCCGAGTTGCCAAGTTACATAATTATAAGTATAACCTGTTCCTGGGCACGCCGAACCAATACTCCGGCTTCATGCGCTTGCGGCCGTAGGACATGAGCGGGGTGGTGCGCGGCAGCGGGCGGCCCGCCGGCTTGCCCATGCGTAGGCGCAGGTACAGCGGCGGGTCGTCGCTGGGCCGCGCCGGCCGCGGGATCAGCTCTGCCAAGACAACACATTATTGAATTTTGACATTTAGTTAACATTACGTTTTCGTGAGGGTCAATGTCTGTACTAAAGCGAAGATTTGAGTGAAGCCAGATTTTCGTATCGAGGATTTAGGAATATGCGACTTTTACCTGGAGTACGTTGGACATACTGGGATCGCCAACCCGCAAGCGTGGCGATTATGACATCTACCCCCCATGAAATTGGAGGAGGCCTATGTCCAGCAGTGGACGTTCTTGGGCTGATATGGTGGTGGTGGGACTTTTACCTAGTCCCGGTGATTTGATATCAAAATACTGCGTTGCGTCGTCTAAGCGGGACCGCAGGGATTATGTTTGTTTACAATTTTTTTATAATACATAATATATAATATGACAACCCACCACAACGAATCAACAATGAATAAAGAGTCAATAAAGGGCGATTCTCCTGGAGTCACTGGCGGCGCTGTCTGCTTACCATCAAGCGGGCCGTGGGTTCATTTGCCACCGACGTTGTATAAAAAAAGGTATGGAAGGTAACATTGTAAGGTCCCCTGCACACCGCGTTTTTTAAACGCGCCGTCGACGTGCGTCTTCATACTACCATGCTTACAGTAATAGTAGGTAGTAGGAGGACGAGCGACGCCCCGGCGCAATTAAAAAACGCGTTATGCATGGGCCCTAAGATACGGGTAGAATAAGGATACTGACTGTCAAACGAAGCGAAGAGATCGGGCATGTCGTCGACGGAGACCATGCTGCGGTAGTCGAGGCGCGGCTGCGCATGCGCGCCCGCCGCCGGCTTGGGCGCCGCGCGCCCGAACCCGCCCAGCGAACTACGCCTGTGTGCACACACTGTGTCAGTTTCATAAACTGTGGCCCAAGGACCCATTGGGTCCTTGTAACGAGCGTCAGTGGTTCATGGCCGTGCGCTTTAAAATTATTTATATTATGAAGTTATTATTCACTCGTATAAGTAAACTCTTTGAAATTTCAAAAGTGGTCCATGACAAGAAAATGTTTAAGTGACCCAGTAGGGTTTCTTATACTTACACAGTACTCGTAACCAATGCCAGATTTGAAGTCTAGGCTGCCCTAGCTCGTGCAGCCATAGCCGCCCCCTTTTCTGCACCCATTATACATATAGGTTCGGTCGAACGCACGAGGGGCTAAACACCTTTGTACCTTGTCGCTTTAACGTCATGTTTAAACTGTCATACTAAATTCCTCAACGGCTGAGAGCGACAAAGTACCAAAGTTTCCAGTTACTTTTGAGTTCGACTGGATCTAGATTCTTGCTATGTTCGGCCGCCACCTATATCTTGCCGCTTAGGTCCGGGCTTACTATGTTATTAGGGCAAATTTACTACAGCTTTTCGTCACATACAACTCTGACCAATGACTATTGAGGTACATATATGTGTTTTATCTCGGTTCCCTTTAATTGTATGAGACTGTATGCACACATTGTCTCTGTGTGCGTGCGTTCAGAAAAGTAATAAATTGACATGTCACAGACAGACAATGTGCAAATCGTGAATGTAGGTTAACACCACAAATGTAACCAACCCGTATAATTTTTGCGATTAAACAACTGTACAAAAAGCCTTATCCATACATAAGTATACTACCTACTCTTCGGAACCAGCTCTCTTATAGTCAGTTTAGATAAACGAATGAACATTCAGAATTTAAGTATAGTCAGGGGTGGTTTACTACGGTGACGTCATCGCGCCGCGCAAAGTACATGCGCCGGCTCACACGTCGTGTGACTATTCAATGGTTGCGGCGCAGCGTTACGGATCGCACGCGCACGCGCTGCTGTACCGCTGTACGATCATAAAATAATCCGTTTCGTGTTAAATAATAATGACAAAACCACAGCATTATTGTATTGCAGCAGGTTGCACCAATAATAATAAAAACTTGGTCATCTCGTTTTTTGAACACAGTTTTTTGAGTGAACACTGACAGTCATTGAGTTTGGTATTCACCAACGGTTGACATAAAAGAAAACGAAAATGAAAACATTGGTTCTAAGAAACCTCTTTTTATTTTTTAAAGTGGTGCCTTTAAAAATTATATAAAACTGTATACCCTGGTTACATGTATGGAGTGCCCCCCTCCCTCTACTTTAATATTTTTTCGTTATTTCACATCACTTTTACGTAGCTGTTCATACGAGTAGAACACACCTTCCTGCTAAATGTTTTAATTGTATTTGTAGTGCTTATACTCTCCGGGTACATCGGCTGTCACATACAGACGAAAAGACGGATGGACGGGTTCCGTTTTCACCATTTTGGCTACGGAACCTTAAAAATACTATTCGTAATTGTATTGTAAACAACACTACTAATAATAAAGTACATATATTAAAATAGGTTCTCGCTGGTGGTAACCCTAGCACTGAGGGCGGGGCCTCGAAAGAGCGCGTTGCGTGCGATAGAAAGAGATGGCCACGTTTAGGCACATTTGGCATACCTAAACGGGGGATTTGTTAGCAGAGCACCTTCTGTACTTGTACTATTACTTATTCTGTGGTATAGTCGCTAAATGAAAAGGTTCGTCACTTTTCGACCTTAACGGCATTAAAATAGAGTTTAAAAGCAACGAACGTTTTAATTCCACGACTGTACATTTGATTTTCAACGAATTAAAAATACCTTAAAGTGGATGTTCGTTTGCTTGTAGTAAGTCTATTAGACCATAAAATAGAAGAACCTATATCAAATGTTAATCTTAGTTTTCGACCTTTATGTAAAGTTTACCGTAAAGTAGCACATAACATTTGGCACACACAGCGATAGCGCGGTTCTTCATTCTCTTAAATAATATTCAATGCATACGATTATATTATTACGTACAGGAAGGTAGAGAGATTAGCCGTATACTTAAGTCAGAGGTTCTGGATTAGATTCCCGTCTATTCAGCTAGTGAACGCGTCTCTATTTATTCTTGAGCTTGGACCCTGGGGTTCAACAGCAACAGGGGTATGTGACCTACTCAAAACTAAATAGTTTGAAGGTAAAGTGTTTAATATAAGTAAGTCACATAAACTAGAAGAAATTATAAAAAAAAAACATTCATTAATGCCACCATTAATAACTATAATTTTTAAATATATCTCTATTACATACCGATATGACTAAACATATAAACGTGACATAACCAAATATTTTAATACCTATAGTTAGCACCGTGATTAGAAGTACTTAACAGCTTTCTTACCTATACTCGTATTTACCTGTTAGCTATATCTTGGTCATGGTCCTCCGCGGAAACTTTAAGAAGTAGGGGCGAGCCCCGCACATTACAGCTTATATCTTAAGGTAACAACATTGATTTTGGACAACAACCGGCGCGGACAATAAGCACATTCTTCGTGAAGCGCGGAGCAGACACTTGGTGGAAAAGGGGTTATTAGACGTACGAAAATATGACCACAGCGGACATCTCGCGAACTTACTCCCCGTTGGCGACTTGTTCATAGCTGAACATATATAAGCTTAACATGCTTTAATTAAACATATAGTAAATATGTACACAATGAACACAACAATAATAGTGCCATAATAGTTTAGGTGCTCTTGATACGATGATAATGAATAATTATGATGATAACAAGTTTCGATGACACTCGAACAGAGTTCTAAACCAGTTTAATGATGATTATCGTCATGAAAATGTTACTCGAATGATTGACTAAGGTGCGATATGGATAATTTCGAATTAGGTTTCGCTATACGGGGATCAAATCGAACAATGGTTCTATTGTCTTCCTAACACAGATACAACATGCCATTCCGGACAATATTAGCCACCTTTAGGATAACAAAGCAAAAACAGGTATTAAAATAAAACACAAGTTTATTATTATAATCGCAATCGCAAAATCAGCTAACACAAGACAATAGAAAAAACACAAAGACAGATGTGAAATTGCTTTCTAATAGAGAAACGTGAATTAAAAATAGGAGACGACAATGACCACAGCCCCTTCATTCTGGTAACATGGGGAGCAGAAAGAATAGATATAGAATAATGCGCGTCGGCCGTGCATATTCCAGGGTTTCGTAAGTTGAGACAGTTCACGAGACAAAGTGACAAAAAATATTGAAATAACATGGAATCATTTTTTGCAATGCCTTTCTATACAAAGCTCTATAAATTAATAAGCAATTTAATTTCATCCCCTGAAAGAAGTTATGACAATAGACCATTTTTAAGAGCTTCGTGTCTACCGGTGACACCTTAACGAACGGGGGATCGTGCATTTACGTCATATTAACTTTCTATAAAACGTCCCCTTTCGATATAACCAGATGTATGTATCTGTACACTTTCTCTTTTGTCCAGAAATGACGAAGTTTATGGTAAACAAGAGATTGCGTTAGTTACGCCCTTTTATACCTGTGTACTCTCGGCTACGGAACCCTAGAGTATGTTCTTGCAGTTAATGGGAGGCAAGCAGATTATATACAGGTATAGCCACGAGGCAGAAGGACAAGGGTGTTGTGGTCGAAGATGTATCCTCAAGTGAAGGCAGACATTCACATAACGAGCTGGCAGGAGTTTCCGGCGGTGACGTACCCCGGGGCGGCGAGCGCGTCCTGCGGCGCCTCCTCCGAGGGGGTTTTACTCAGGAACAAACCAGTACCGAACTCCACTAGGTTCATTGGCGAGCTTTAGCAATGAACAGAGCGGCCCGAGTCAAATCCAGATAGCATCCACGGTAGCAAAACAAAAACGCATCATTGCACTCATTAATCTATGTTAGCCTTTAGCAGTAAGTACTTTTGTGAGTTATATTACAGTGTTTACGTATTATGAGAACGCGTTAGTGAAATCTACTTTTGCGGCGATGGGCAGAAAATGGTTAATATCATAGATACGAGTACAAATAAAATATAGAGAGTGTTAGCTACATGTGATGTTGGTATGGTAGAGATAGTCCGAGCCCTATTGCCTAGTATAGCGGCGTCGGCTCGTGGCGCTAGCATTTCATTCAAGCTGCAAGAACCAGTCGCTTGAGGTGTCGCCTGTTTCTAAAGGACAGATTAAGATCAACAAGCAGGTGCTTTGTTGCGGAAATGCGTAAAGAAATATTTGTTTAATTGATGCTACCCAACGCCCAATGTAAAGGTCCTTCTTAGTTGTAGATTACGTCGGTGGAACCTTTACGGATTCATGCGAGTGACTCTGCTTACGGTTCACATTTCACCCACAAGCGCTATGTAGTAGTATGCAGAAGGTTTGGAATGAGTGTCGGTTGGTGTGGAGTGTATTTAGGCGGAGAAAAGGGCAATACCTGTTGAATACTTTGGAGAAGACGCTGGTGTTGTGAGAGTCAGCGGAGGAGGGCAGCGAGTCGGCGCCGGGCGCGCCCTCGCCCGTCAGCCCCTCCACCCACGACAGCGGGTACGACAGTCGCTTCAGCATCTGTACACATCGTACAGACATTATAAATTATTGAAATAATATGGAAACAATTTTTTGCAATGCCTTTCTATACAAAGCTCTATAACTCATCCTGCATTAGAACAGGATATTCATTATTAGAGGGTTTTTTGCAACAAACCGTCTGTAATCGTAAGCGATGTTCATTAAAATGAGAAGAAGTAACAAGATGGACAAGCCTCTAGGTCGGAATAACAAAAAACTAGCGCTGCTGGCTGATCAGATACCGTCAATTCCAATAGGTATTATGCTTTATATTTTTTATAAAACTTTAACTAGTTATCTATCAAGGTTAGATCAAATCAATGAGAATGTATGTACACGTACGGATCCCAACCATGACGATAATATTGTGAAAAAATAGCGTAAAGTTTTTATAACTTTCATTATCCTATAAGGAAAATAATTTGTTTTGTTTATTCGACCAACATAACGAGACTGAAACTTCACTATCAGAGACTGATAATGATAAGAGAGGAATCTGTAGGTAGGTTATCTTTCGTATCAGTGACCCCGTTTATAGTTTACAGTACAGGCGTAATCTGAATGACATCAACGATATTGAACCAATGTCCAAATATGTAGGTACATATAATATATTTATGGTGTACTGTTATATGATCATCAGAGCATTGAATTACGGTTTTGTAACGTAGTAGTGGCTTCGTTACATCGACTTAGAGGTACAGACACCGTAGCAGATTTATGATCATTGACCTGAATATAATTATACACTTCATTCTTGGGGTTCCGTACCAGATGGGTCGAAACGGAGCGGAGCCCTATCGGTGTCACTCGCGTGTCTGTCTGTCGTGTGTCACATAGGTTTTACAGCCAAACGGTTGGAGTTTTTTTTGCCTGTGTAAATTTGAGGACTAAATTTACACAGGCAAAAAAAACATAACCTACCCAATCCAGTAGGGTATTGTTGTTTAGAACTCGTTATGTAGATAAATATTGTATTATTTGTTATAAAAAATAATGAAAAACAAAGGAATGAGAAGCCACCAAAGTCAGCTATTTTTAACCGACTTCAAGATTTCAAAAGAGGAGGTTATCAATTCGGTTGTATGTTTTTTTTTATGTTTATTACTCCACAACTCCGTCATTTCTTAACCGATTTGAAAAATTCTTTTTTTGATTGTATGTATATATATCCAAGTTGGTCCCGTTTTTGTCAAAAGGCAGTTCTGATGATGGGATCCATGAGGAATTGAAGGAACTCCTCAAATCTTTAAGGCAAACATATAGTGATTTTTGTGTTTTTATCAACAAGTCAAGCATTTGCATCCAAAAATGTGACATTGGATGAAGTGGAACTGCTGATGATGATCACAACAGAACTCTTCAACGACGCGTAGTTCACGTTTGGCGATTTGTTCTCTTCGTTTTGTTTGTCAAGCAAGCAAGGTTTTTCCATGATTTCATGAGGAATTGAGGGTACTTAGTCTTCTACCATTATAAACATACTTATAGCCATTTTTGTATTTTATTGTAAGGAATCTAAGAATGCACCATCTAAGATTAATAATCTTTCACCGGACTCCCCCATTGAAGTCGGTTTTTTTTTCTTAAAAATTATTTTAGTTCCCATTGACCTATGTACTTGAAATTTAATGATAATGTGTGCGCAAGCCCGACTCGCACTTGGCCGGTTTTTGTTTCTATCTTTAACCCATCAAAATAATAATCGTATGGCATTTATTTTCGAACCGTGAGATCTTCGAGAAGACAAGTACGGTTAATAATAACCATTAATCACAGAGAATACTCCCGACATTTTCATTTCAAAGCTCAATATCTCAAAAACGGCTTAGCAGATTTTCATGAAACATGGCTAAAAACACTGGGGATAAAATTATCTATGACACTAAAAACTTAACGAAAATCGTTTCATCCGTTAGGCAGCTACGATACAGACAGACACTTTAAACTTATAACACCCCTCTTTTTGCGTCGGGAGTTAAAAATGAATGGCGCCTCAATGAAGCCTAATGGCCGGGCCACACTGCTGCGTGCGGACGCGTGCAGCTGCTACATTTGCTTCGTAGTTACGCACGCACGCAGCCCGGCTCTTAAACTGTTTCACACTTTGGGAAGGGGGAAGGCTGACCTTATTTTTCTTGTCCGGCTTGTTGGCGTCCTCCTTCTGGTTGCCATCGAGCGAGAAGGAGACGGCGGCGGGCTTGCGCGGCCGCTCCGCCTCGCCGAGCGGCGGCGCCGATAGCGGCGGCTCGGCGCGCGGCAGGCACACTGGCGGGACCCACTCCGCCGACAGCACGATGTCCGCGTCACTGTACACCTACAAACCGAACGCCATTATTTTACACTGAAAGTGTCGCTTATTCCGATACCTTTAACACGTACCGTCACGTTCGGTATGAATACAGTAGATACTTTTTAGATCTGCGCTCCGTTAGAGCGATAGGGTTGTCACAATTTTTGTATTAGTTGAATAAGATTTTTGTATTTACTTACCCTCCTACGAGACTCAAATGACATTTAGTGGGTAATCTAGGTGTCTGTGTAATGGTGTTTATGTGTAGGGGACGTCATATTCGGAGCTAGTAAATAGGCTATATTTTGTCCCGAAGCTTCACTTAGGCGGAGCAGTGCGGGCAGCTAGATTTAATAAAATATGTTACATACTATTTTTGGCAATAATTTTAAATTGTTTGAGTATTAGTCTGGCTATAGTTATTTGTTCAACAAGAGAGCAAAGTAGATTTTTGCTGCGAGTGTTCATGTTGAGTCCCGAGCAAGTGAAAGCGTAGCGAGGGATTCAAAGACACGAGATGCAAATATCTTCGCTCTCGTGTGATACGTACAACTTTTCACCTCAGCGGCGAGAACGTATAACTATGACGCAGAGGAATAGTGATATGGTTTCAAGCTGGAAAAGTCGTTTTCACGCTCGCAGCAAAATTGCATTTTGCTCACTGGTTTCAAGCAGCTAAACCGCCATTTTCGAGCCACTGAGATGAAAAAGACTTTATCTTAGCTTTTACTTACGCCACCATTAGGTATTATTACCCGGAAGAATGGTTCAGTTTCTCGTTGGCGGCAGAATATGCATTACTACCGTAGAACGTATATTATACTACCGTAAGTTCGAGAGATGCACACTAGTAAACTTGTAAAGAAATGTTCATGGTCTAATATTACCATCTAATAATTATGGAAAAATATGGCCCATGTATACTTTTTATTAATAATATACAAACATACTTAGATTTCTGCTTCAGCAAGGAGCTTAAATGATAAAATTCCTGTAATAGACATCCGAACACCGCACAATGCTTTATATGGCATTTTTTTATTTCAAATATTGAATCGCATTTTCACCAAATCATTGGAGCGTTCGTGGCCCCGCGGGGCCCGCGTACCGCGTGCGGTATGCGAGGTTAAGCAATGTGGGGGCAGGTCACTTCTTGGATGGGTGACCACTTTGAGTGGTTACTAACTGAGCGCTCCCGTGCTTTGGAAGGCACGTTAAGCCGTTGATCCCGGCTGTTGTCTACGACAGCAGTCATTAAGCCAAGTTAGAGGCCTTTGGGCGGCTTGAAAACTTCTAACAGTCAAGTTGCCCACTCACTTGACAAAGGGGGGGTCGAAGTTGCACCACGTCCGTAGGGAGTACCCACCGTTACCCTACACGTGACCCCTGGGTGGTGCTAAAAGTGCAACAAAAACTGGCAACCGTACTTGTCTTCTCGAAGATCTCACGGTTCGTAAATACATGCCATACGATTAAATAAAAAAAAAAACAAATCATTCGTCACCTCAAATCAAAATATTGGCTGTGCTGGCCAGCTACAGTTTATTAAAAACTAATTTAACTATTCTGCCATATCCTACGCGATACGTGCCCGGCGCACGTGACCAAGAAACTGCGAGAATCCCCAAGTTTACTGTGATGACCTGTCTGTGTGGGTGTGTCAAATCGGATTTTTGTATGGACTTGTTTTACTGCTATTTGAGCTTTATTTCTACTGTAGTATGAACCCCGCGATCGCTGCGACTTAATACGTGGACGACCCGGTAGCATTTTTTAACACGACTAGTACACGTATTATCAATTATCACAAATTTATATTTTCGAAAATCTAATTTCCTATATTCAAACTGTTAATAAAATATGCATTTTTTTCATTGTGAACTGATACGGTCATAAACATAGTTCTAACAAAAATACCATTGAAATACGAGTTTAATCAAAATTTTAGTATTATATTTACACATCTTAATTCTTGTCTGATACGAGTAGCATGACGTTTTGTAGAAATTTTGATCATTAGCAAGTTTGAATATTAGTCATTACAAACGCTTTAGGAATTTCAGACATTAGCAAACTTAAATATCGAACGGTTGTAAATAGGAATTTAGTACATGGGAATTAAGAATTTCGACTTGAAATATACGCCACTTAACCAGCTATGGAACATTTAACGTCCGCGGACTTAAAAACCAGAAGACTAGCCAGCTAACTCGTTGGTTCGTGATATGCGAAGTCCAGCAGTCATCAGTCATCACCAATAATCAACAAATTTGCTTTACCCTGCTGATGGCAAGCGGTCCTGTGAAGGAAATTGCATTTAGACCGAGAGAACACGCCACCAGATAAGTTACGAATACTTACGAATACAAAACAGACGAATACTTCTTTCCCTTTTGTCATTTTTAGGGTTCCGTAGCAAACAAGGAACCCTTATAGTTTCACCATGTCCGTCCGTTCGTCTGTCCGTCCGTCCGACCACCCTTCCATCCGCCCGTCCGGCTGTACGTCAGTCCGTCTGTTCTGTCCGCGGCTTAGCTCAGTGACCGTTACTACTTGAAAACTGTAATTTGGCATAGGTATACATATCAATCACGACGACAAAGCGCTATAATAAACTATTGAGTTAGAGTAGGGTAGGGTAGGTTTTGTTCTTGCAAAACTCATCGTGTGGAGTATCGTTAGATAGCTCGTTTAAAAGAACTATGTGTTTATTTAATCCTTTTTTGATTTAGTAATCTGTTTGCGTGATATAAAACAGCAAATTGCAATTTTTTGTTAGAATCAAGTGTCCCCCATCCCCCCTGCCAGATAAACGGTAGCTACTAGATATGTGAAAATAATCATGGTAGTACTCGTCGTAGTATATGTAATGAATGTAAAAGGAAAACTGTCACAGCTACTGAGACATTACTAGTCAACGCGAAATAGCTGAATTTAATAGATGTCGGCGTAAAACCAAACTTTCGTACAGTTTCCATTGATTACTGATGAATTGAAGATGATGATATTGTTAGTTGTGTCAAATAAATGCCTAAAACTTTGCGACATGTTAAGTCGGCATAAAATCATGGGTGAACAGCTACGGAACCCTATATTGCGCGAGGTTCGTAACGCAATTGACCGCTTTTTTGATTTTTAACTGTGACCATAAAACACCTATAGGAAAAGTGGTATTGCAACACACACACATACACACACATATATTTACATTCTTTAACAAAAGATGACGTACATCAACATTTTCCCAGGATATATTTAGATTAACAGATCCATAACCACCAAAGAACCGAAACGCCAGTTTGAAATTTAGAATAGACGAAGAAACGTTTGTATTAGGATACATAAGTTTTATATAAAATAATAAAATGTGTGAAGTAGGTATAGATATGTAGAAACAGCCGTCACGACCGACACGGAGAAGAGAAACAGTGTGCCTCCACGTCCACCGTCTCACCTCGTCGTGCGAATCGTAAGGGCTCATGTCCTCGTCGTGGTGTACGGCGAAACACGACAGGAACTTAGCCTCGTACTTGACATCACACATCGGGTGCTCGTCCGCTAACTCGGGTATGGTGTCTATTTCGTGATAACAATACTCATCGTGATATGAATCGTGATCGTGATGTTCCTAAAAAATCATGCGGGTTAATAGCGTCAATTATATGCTTATATGAGTGGTTAAATATACTTTAAGAACCATAAATGGTTAAGTGAATTTAGTTGTTAATTATAGATATAAGTAATATTTAACATTTTTAATAACATGGGTGTGATTAAAAGTGAGATAATTGTGTTAAAAGTTCAATTATTCAACCAACCAACTCAGAATGTGATTAATACGACTCATAAAATATATGGCTGATTGTTTCGTTTGTATAAAATTATTATATTATAATTACACATACGTATATATTATGTGGCAGGATGTTATGTGGTTGCAGGACTGAGATGGCCATCCACGGGTGTTTGAATCGTCGTTATTAATGATACAATTTTATGTAATAATATCAATATGGTAAGCACAACTATGGAAGCGACATGGCTTTTGTTACAATTTTTTCAGGTCGCCCGCGTCTTTTGCTAGTACAGTCACCAGCACCAATATCTGCCACAACAAAGCGCGCAGAAATATCTGACACGACTCTATTTGTAGGGCCATTAGTATGAGTCAGATATTTTTGCCGCCTTTGATTAGGCAGATATTAATGCTGGTGACTGTACAGACAGTCAAGAAAACGGATTACTACTTCTCGGCTCTATTATTCGTGAATTAAGGTTTAAAAGAGGCTGACTGTACATCATTTTGATGAACTATCACGAATTCCATCAAAAACCCGTAGGAGCAATGATGGTGGATCGACAGTCGGTAAAAATGAGGCATATTCAGTGCGAGAAGCGAGTAGTTCTACCCTTTCGCTTCGTGATGGCAGCTCCCTCGGTGACTTTTACCTGCGCCTTCAACCCGCTCGGAGCTGAGCGGGGTGCGGTATACCCATACCGGACCGAATCGGGAGGAAACTGCCAACTTGAAACGAACGGGTTGTAAGTCACAGATCCAGAGCAGGTGAACTGTGAAGTAGAGTGAGGCCGACCTTCTTAGACTTGGCGGGTGTGACGTGCAGCAGCGGGTCGCGGATGTCGATCCCCGAGTCGTGGTAGGACAGCTTGACGAGATGCAGCGCTTCGCCGCCGTCGCCCGCCCCTGCGCCCGCGCCCACCCCCTCCTCCACCACCTGGACCAATCTCATTTTAAACCATTTTTGACACTTAGTGGTCAGCGGTTAAGAAGTCAATCTTGGCACCTGTCATTTCTATGCAGTATATAACCTCAAAGTGACTTTTAAGTTATAAAGCCGAGACACACCGAATGCGTGCGCAGCACGTGCGCGTGCGCGTGTGCGTGCGCGTTGTATCGTATGAAATGTCATAGTAAATGACACACCGCTTGCGTGGCGTGCACGTGCGCGTGACTTCGTGTGGCTCGGCCTATAAACTCTGAAATGACCAGGTCAGGACTGATTTCTTAAACCGCCAACCGCTATAGTATGATAAACTATTGAATTTTGTTAACCATTTATAATATCAGATTGTTTCTATTATCTGATACATCTTCACGCTAAAACAGTGGAGCCGATGTTTGCGAAATTCGGTATGGAGTTTGAGCTCAGGGGTTGGACATAAGATAGTTTTTATTCAAGAAATTATCCACTAAGGGAGTGAAATTTAAAGGTCAGAAGTTTACATGAAGGTATGATATAAGCAGAGGTCGGAATTTTCGCGGCAAAACATAAGACTGTCGTAATTTTCCTAGTGCGAGATTGTTTTAAAGCTATATCATAATTACAATAATAATTTTTTGTATAATGTAAAGACATCATACAAAAAAGTGTCATTATTCAATATTTGATTATTTATATTGGCAATTTTGTATATCAATGTTTCCTATATAATTACATGAAATAAACCATAAATGGACAATGAATGCTGTGATATTTATATGTTTACTTCCGGATGGAGAGTTTGTAGGATTCCTGTAGCAAGCCACTTGAAAAAACGAGTTAATATGAAATAAACAAAAAACATGTTTTCGTACAATACAATAGTATTTTAAGCAACAATTATATAAAGGTTAAGGGTTCTTAAAATTCGAGAGTCACTGTAACAAAACGAACGTATTGAGTTTTTTTATTAAGAGTCTTCAGTAAGCTCGGTTCTCCATACAAACGTAGTTTCGCTCTCAATCTCAAACTCAAAAAGTCGAGTTCAGCCTAGCGTACTGGCAACTCTTAAAGACTCTGAGAATTTAAAGACCTAATTATGTAACGTTGCATACAATGTTTTTTCTACGACGGCAAAATAATATGATTAAAATTAAAAATCGATATGGTGGCAGAATAAGAATATTGACGCGGGCCCCTTTTAAAAATTATAAATATTAACAGATGTATCGAAATCAATTTTATTCTCCCACCAGTCATATAATGACTTACCTATGATATAGACTTGCATCTGTATAAAAAAAATTCTCAAACATGCAATGAAATATTGATGTTATGTTCCTTATAATAGGCTGCGAAGTATGACGTTTCAGGTGCGGCTAGGACAAGAGGTAGTTAATGGAATTTCATACAAATCTTGCAGGCCTAGGCCTGCAAAGTCCTCTTTTTTAATTTGCATTCCACATAAATTTGTGGCACAGGCATCATGACATTTGATTTTTTTGTTGTTTATTTCATTGCACGTTTGAGAAAAGCACTATACATAATACCTCGGCGGGAAATATGGGGTTGCCGGCCTTAGACCTATCCGGCCTCGCTTCGCTCAGCCGTCTATATGTCTTCGGCCGGCAACCCCTTTTGTCCCGGCCTCTGTACTAATGTACTATTATTGTTTTAATACTGCTGTCAGTCATCTAATTGACAGATTATAATGCTGGAGTAGAAAATAGTATTTTATACGTGTGCAACAGTTACATAATAAGGGTTCATAAAATTCGAGAATCGCTGTAACAAAACGAGCGTAGCTAGTTTTAATAATAATAATGATGATGATGAATTTGACTGGACTAACCTCTCCCTCCCCTTCCACGCTTTCAGCGCCGGCCCCTCCTTCCGCGCCCGAGCCGCCTTCATCCTTGTTTTGGTCCGTGCTCGACGAGACCTGGAACACATCATCGCTCTACCATCAGTCCAATATAAACAGTTCTTTGTCAAATGCACTGCGGTTATATACATATATATATATATTTGAAGTTTGAGCGGGCCATGCCCATTGTATTTAGCTGAGTTGGCCCGTTTCTTCTAAAAATATTAGCTCTCAACATAACGAGACCAGTTATCAGATTTTTTTTTAATGAAGTAGGTACTAATAATATACCAGCTATCAGCTACAGTAGCTGCACCTCTGTATTCTAGGTCAAAAGAATATACCGAAAATGTAAACGCACGACTGATTTTCTTAACGACACTACCTACACTTCTTAAAATTTTGATTAAAGACTATCAACACACATACAGTACAAATTCGTATACATTTTTGGCATATTTCTATCAGCGATTATACCAAGGTATAAATAGTGCATGTATTGTAGAATTCACCTCGCTTCCCTGGTCGATAGACATTCTGTCTTTGCTTGGGATAGCCCAGTGATGATCCAGAAGTGACTTCCGCCTTTCTTCAGTGGACTGTTGCTGAAACGTATAAATACAAATGTCATCGTTGAATGCTTTTACTGTATCTAATGCTATAATGATCTAAAATTTAGCTCTAATTTTCGTCAATATCGTGTGAACTTCGCATACAAATAATATTGATTTTATTATTATGTATCTCCTTCTAAAAATCTCGAGTTTTTAGGCCCGTTGATCTGAGAGGTGTGCGTGGGGATATACTATACATTCAACACGTAGAAAGCCTTTTGGAGAAGAAGTACACTGTAATGTAATACACCTGCTGGAACCCATTCACGGGCACAACGGTAGTTATTTTATTAATATTGAATCTGTACCTGTTTTCATCCTTTCACACATTCCATAAGGTCCATAAACAAGGAAAATTTGAAGTGTTGCCAATTTGGATTGGTGCTGTGCTGTAGATTATTATTATTTTATTATATCATAATTTCCTCGCAAATGTGATGAAAAACATTGTGATTAACTCGGGAGTAAGAATATTTCAAACTCGATTCGTCAAAAGCTTCTGATAGCCTTGTTCACGATTTTTCGCTTACGCCACTCGTTAAACAATGTACTTCATGGGTAAGATAACATAGAGTGTCACCTGGAGCGCGGTGGGTGTGACCAGGTCGCGCTCGAACGCCTTGGGGAAGGCGGCGCCGCCGCGGTCCTCGGGGTCGCTGGAGCCGGGCCGCTCGTCGCCCGCGCCGCCCTCGCCCTCGCCGTTCGCCGCTTGCAGCTCTGGGAATGTCTCGTCCTGGAACACAACCAGCACAATACATTTTATAAACTCCCGTGAGTTTGACGACCACTTTGGCATAGATGGTAGTGACCCTACCTACGAAGCCGGAGGTCCAGAGCGTTATTTGTGCGGTGAGCACGAATATTTGTTCCTGAGTCTTGGATGTGTTCTATGTATTTAAGTACTTATTTATCTATATTTAATTATGTATATCGTCGTCTAGTACCCATAGTACAAGCTTTGCTTAGTTTGGGATTAGGTCGATTTGTGTAAGAATATTTAATTATTTTATGTATTTATATTATAACTGACACAAAAACAGCTAAACAGATTTTGATAAAACATGTCTAAGAACCATCACTAGAAAACCTGCTTTAAAATAAATAAAAAAACCGTACTCAAATTAGTTCACCCTTTTAAGAGCTGCGATGCCTCTGACAGACACACACATTGTATATGTAGAAACACATGTTAAACTTATAACACTCCTCTTTTGCGTCGATAAAAAGAAATTTTCTACTTCAAATTGCCAAGAAAAAATACTTCGTAATATATTCCCGATACAAACTGTTCAATACAGAAGGATGGAAATAGACGAGTGTCAGTGTCGGACGCAAGCGCCCCCTTGCGGGAGGCAGGCCAGGGATGACGCGCAATGTGACGCGACATCAAACCACGCTATAACTGGATATCTTACCCTGCAGACGATCTACGTCGCATTTAAATATGAGATTTGAATATCCACTTTATATGGCGTCATATGAATAATCCATAATAATGCGATACTACAATGTATTAAAACAGTCAATGTAACGTAAATTAACTAATTCTAATATGATTTAATGTACACTCAGCGAAGAAAGTGGTATAGTACCTTTCGACACTATTATTTGTGTTGTATGGTTAATAATTGCAAATTTAGAAAAGTTCGTAAAACCCCGACATTTTCATTTCAAAGTTCAATATCTCAAAAACAGCTGAACCGATTTTGATAAAACATGTCAAAGTTCAATATCTCAAAAACAGCTGAACCGATTTTGATAAAACATGTCAAAGAACCATCACTGGAAAAACTGCTTTCAAATCAAAAAAAAACGCTAACTAATGGGTCCACCCGTGTAAGGGCTACGGTGCCACAGACATATGTTAAACTTATAACACCCGTCTTATGCGTTCCGCGTTGGGGTTTAAAAAGAGGAAGACTAATTTCTTAGCTGACTGTACCAAAACATTCTTTGGGATGGGATTCTTTGAAATAGACATGCATGTAGAGCTGTCCCGCTCGCAAACCGCATTGTCATCCCGAAACCGCATCAGTAATAACCGCTTTAAATAATTTCATAGCAATTGGGAAGTTGAAACACCTCAATTCAGCACATTTTATTGAACGTTCGTAACTTTGCTGACCTGCGACTTCTCGATGATGTCACTAAGTTTACCATAAAAGTATCTAAGTCCACTACACCCTTCTGACTTAAAAAATAAAAACTTTTTTTTATTGACCGCTTGTATGTTGAAATCGTAATTTTTCACAAAATGGCGATATCGCCTCCAGTCTAGAAAATTACAGGATAGTCCTTGTTAATAGTGCTCATAATATCACTTGACAAATCAGGTAGTAAAACGATAAAATTATGCTATCTTTTTTCTGCCACACGTCGTTTTAGAGCGCGACTGATATAATGTAGTGCAGATACTTCATATTTCGCACAAAAATAATGCCCGACTCTCCAAATACCTTACGGATACTGTAATAGGTTGCATCAGCCTCACCTTGACTAGCAGAGAGTCCTTTCCTGGCGAATGTTCCGATTTATTCATGTAGTAAATTTCAGCTGTCTCAGCCCTGGAACGGTAATAATATAACATGTTACTCTGTATTAACGTACTTACTTCGGCCTTTCACACTTCTACAGGGTTGTTAACCAATCATATAGCATGCATATGCATTGTATATTATACATTATGCTATACTATAGCATATTGTCAAAAGAAGACTTACATTTCGAGAAACTTTTAAGGTACATGAATAATATAACAAAACAATCTGTTCTCTTCTCATGAACGTTGTTTTATACAAAAATACTATAATGAATGACAGTATGCTCAATACTTTTTACAGTGTAAAAAGACCCGATTGCCGGAATTCCGTAATAGTGCAGTTTTATAGGTAATAAATGTAATAATTAAGTAATATCTCTTTTTAACCTTGAACGTTGTACTACACATTCCGGACATAGACCTCCAATTCCCCCAATCCTTTTGCATTGGAATTGAAAGTCAATTTCGAACACGTACCAACAATGTGGTGTCATGGCCAATTATCACGAATCAATAGACTATCTTAGCGAGCAGATTCGAGTAACGCTAGTTTCCTCGACAAGTGATGTGAATATGTGATGTGAACTTACTTGTTGGTATTTTGATCGGGTCCGTGCGTACGCATGTGCGCTATGTCGTAGAAGATGGCCGTGTTGACGACGTACTCCATGGGCGCGATGACGCCGTAGGACTCGGGCCCGTGCTCCATCACCAGCGTATCGGACACGTTCGGGTCGAACATGATGGCGTTCGGCGTCACCAGCAACACGCCCGACACCACGCCCTGCAACCGACCGCCGTCAGCCCCGACCGTACACACGATCTACCCTTCGCTGAACCCCGGCCTTGTCACTGGTGCCAGGACCAGAGTTCGTGGGGCGCACCAATCACTAGTACAGTGCCATATGACGTCACAAGTTCATTTAGAAAATGGCGGCAAGCGTTTACGCACGGATATTGAAAATGCACAATTAAAATGTACTTATGGATGTCATAAGATAGAAATAAAAATTCCACTGGTTATCTCTCCATTATCCATCATCAACATAGCTTGAGCGAGTGCGGGATCCTATCTTTATCATCATTTATCATTATATCTCAATTAGTCATGCAGCGCTGGTTAATTATCGAACTAATTAATATAACTCATATCGCAAAATACACACGTATTGTTTGGTCAAAATTAATGTCAGTATTTGGTATCATAAAACCACGACATAATAAATCAATTAATGGAACCCTGCGTGGCATGTAGTAGTAGGGAGAATGTATTTTCTATGCGCAAAACAGACAGCTGGCAAGAGCAGTTATATACAGTCACAAATAGGATTACCGAAATAGCAGTGCATTTTTAAGAAAACCAAACCGACATTGCATAAATCGAAAGTAAACTTCGCTAGCGCAATTAAGAGTGTCAATTAAAAATAAATGAAAATCGCAAAGCAGTGTTAATTTAATGTATCTCCATTTATATGCCACCAGTTAGCAATAATGTCAAATTAAATTTACTCTTTAGAAATAATTCATTAAAGCTTGAGGTAGTATTTCATTGTATTACCTAGGCAAACCTGGGACAAGTCCGAGGAGGAAGGAGCAAGGTTTGGACAAGTCCTAACCGATTTTGATGAAATTCGACAAAGTGCAAGTTTTACTACAGAGTACATATTTACGTATATAGCTTAGTTACTAGGTACGTAATAAATAACATAGAGACACATGTACAGCCAAATAAACAATTCGTAAAAGTTAAAAGGGTACTAATCATGGTCACTTAAGGGCGATTTTCATATGCCAGACACACATGCATTTTTCATTACACTGCGGAACTGCGAGCTGCCGAGGTAAGACGAGTACGTTCAAACCCTTCAATGTAATGAAAACTAAATGCAAGTTCTTGCAAATGCAAATCGGCCTTTTAAATGATACCGATTAAAGAGCAGCGATTGGGTATAAGATAAGCACCTGTCCATCTGTGATGTGGCGCACGTTGATCTTGAGGAACCGCTGCGGCGCGCTGCTGCTGGTCGGCGCCTCCGGAGACACCGGCCGCAGGCTGTCTAGGATCTCTGCACAGACATGCGTAGGTACGGTCAACCAATTTGATTTATTGGCCACTTCGTACCTTGTCATACTGAAAATCAATATGAAAGCTGCCAGAGAGCTCATATAATTGTCACTGTGACAAGGTACGAAGTGGCCCAGAAATCAATTTGGTTCACTGTACGTAGTCACTCCTCATACCGCTGTACACGCACATCATTCTCACCGGCCCAATAACTAGCGGATAGCTATTATTGTATTAGACCGCGAGGGCATCGTTTTATTATGGTTTGAATCTAAGTAACGAGGTCAGGTTTTTGTATTTATAAGTGAAGACGATGAGTAATGAAAATAAAATAAAACTACAACTAACCTATTCACAACTCTAGACTTCTTGTCAAGAAAGGGTGAAAACCTAGGGGTGAATATCCTCCACAAATATGAGAAGATTGTATTGCCATTTATTTCACGTGTAATCAAATTGTATCATGAAAACACAGTTTAGCACATCTCTGGTAGATATTCTCTCTGTTCTCTTAGGGTGATTTAGAATATGGCTCCTCATATCTCGGGCTATACCAAGGATGTGCTAAGCTGTGTTGTCATATATTTGCTGCCACGTGGGCTTGACAGCTATATAGGTGTCTAATGCATGGAAGCCCATCTTCTCGCATCCCTGGAAGACGCTCATCCTTACAGGCTCCCTTGTATTTAACATGGCTATTGCAATAAACAGATTTTAACATTTGTAACCGGCCTTTTGAGTGAAGTTCAACAAAACACTTTTAAAAACGCCTTTACAATCGCTGCAAATATCCAGACCGGGCAACCTAAATGAGTCAGATTAAATGAAAAATGCATAAACAGTTTCCCATAAAAACAGATTGCGGGCATCGAATCCGGATAAATCTGTCATTTAACAGGAAATCGTTACCTAAATGCATTGGCATGATGCATTTCGTCCGATTTTGCTAAAATATACAGCTGAAATGATATATTTTAGATTTTAAAAAGTCGAGTAAAATAAATGGTGCCTATAGTAACTAGATAAATTGTCAAGTACTTAGTTGGATACTGTTCACCTCCAACAGAATATTATAATAAATTTTATTTGGATCTACTTAATAATGCTCACTGTATCATATACCTATATAACGAGTATGCAGCGAAAATAGACCACAAACAGTTTCTTACTGCTACATTAGAGACACTTATCTTATTATAATTTAATATTATTTTGAAAATAACATTGGAAACATTTTTTTATTCAACGTCGGCGGCAAACAAGCTTACTGCTTGCCTGATGGTAAGCAGACACCGTAGCCTATGTACACTTGCGACTCCAGAGGAATCACAACTGCGCTACCGACCCTTTTTTGACTTGGGGATGCGCTGTGTACAATTGAATCATTAATGGCTTCTTGTGTGAAAATTCAATCAAACAATGTGAAAACCATAAGTATTAACAAAGTATTCAACGTCGCCTTGTAGCTACGAGCAGGTATTTTGTTAAATTAAAGGAAATATGGTGCTTTAGGGCGAAATTATGCGAAGTGATCAATAAGAGTGGCGGCGTGTGATGGCACAGCTGCTGAAGGCACCTTCTGCAGTTGTGCTAACATACGTCTTATCACAATAGAAGATGTGTACTGCACCTTTTTCTTGAGCAGGCTCGCTGGGAGGCCCCTGTGACTGCTCGGTCGTGCTGTCCCCGCTCTCCGACGGGCCATCGGAATCCTTATCGCCACCTGGAAAACGACCTCTTCCTACTTAAGTACACTTTTACTGTTGCTCCTATTGTTTACTCCCTTCAATTCAACACGACTAAGTATCACTTATAACTGACCGGCTGAAAGTGCAGATGGACATGAATTGCAATGTAAAACGTTCAACGTACCATTATACCACCGCTTAAGGAAATCTACACTGAACATATTGTAGAGTTGTAAACACGCTTCACTATACGCAGGCACTTATCTCGCGTGGTAATAAAATGAATTAGATAAGTACATTATTATTGTCACTGGCGGGCTGGCGCCGCCAATAGCTATCCGCAATTGATTCTATTCGGAGTAATTTTAGAATGTTCGAAAGTGTCGGTTTAAAATACGAGTAGTGACGGTTTCTAGCGCGTGAGTTCGGCTCAGTAGCGCGGCCGCGACTGCAAGCTGCCCACTGACGATGGAAACTCTTGTTTACTGTGCAAATACGAGAAAAATTTGTTTCATGTCTACGTCGCACATGAATGAATAACACCAAGGCTGAATGTTATTGTTTTGTTTCTCGCCGGCCGGAACTCACTGAATCGTTTGTAATCCAGACTGACAGGAGATCCGAAAATGTCTTACGATAGATATCGATAATACGCAGATCCTTGTGGAAAGTGTGCGGGGCTGATAATTAGATAATGGTTTTGAATTGTTAATTATTATTATAAAATAGAAATGGTTGTCTTGAGGAGCTTTGCCAGAGTCAATTAAGGTATAAATTAACTACGAAATAACGAATTAAACCATTTAACAAAATGAAATTGATGTGGCCCTCGCCAAGATGGCGACGAGAAACCGGGGCAAATGCTAAGTAAAACAAGGCAATTGTGGGTTGTACGGTTTTGACATTTCTGTGATCCACCTTCTAATGCTGGAGTTTTATTTTTAGTATAGTATTTAGTCGATATTATTAGTAACGGTTTAAGCGTCACAGTCTCAGTGAGCCAACATGGAGCCAGAGCTCTTTCTGTGACGAAATGTGCCGGGTAGTGCGATACATAAGTATACCTACACTGAATTATTCATACATACATAAACTCACGCCGTTATCCCATGGGGTAGGCAGAGACCAAAGAACGCCAAATACTACGATCCTTACATACTTCTTTCGCTTCAATCACCTCCATACATCTTCTCATACATGCTCGTCAGTTGCGGGTACTTCTGACCTAGCCCTGTTTCAGTATCGCCGAAATTTGATCCAGTTAACCTCGCCTTGGTCGTCCCCTTCCGATCCTACCATCTCCTGAACGTAAATCCTCTTAGTCATTCTACTTTTACTCATTCTCTCTACATGCCCAAACCAACGAAGCATACCCTTCTCAACTCTACTACCTACTGAATTATTAGAGACCGATAACAACTACAACACCCAAGGACACTGTAAAGGCACACCACACCAGCAAGAAAAGTGAACAATTTAAAAATATAGGTTCGAGTATTCAGTTCTAATCACTTGACTTACGAGTAAGCAAGCGTATGACGTCAATTCAAATGTATTGTTATTTTTTAACTTTAACGTTAAGGTGAACGATTACAATAAGTGAAAAATAAATAAGCAAAGACGATTAAACATATTAAAATAAATGTTTTTATATTATATTATTATTATATGAGAACGGAATTAACTTCCCTGTAAAAATAACCTTTTAAATGGCTACGTATCTTAAACCACTACAAGAGAAATTTTCACGGATCACTGATTCACGGATACAAGTAATGCTATGCGTTCTATCCTAGTAAACATTAACTTTTAAACAATCATTTTTGTTCACTCATTTTCATAACCTACAGGGAATAGGTCCAAGTAAATTACATACACGTGAATACAGCGACGGCACGCCAGTTAGTTAAATACGTTTTCTGAATAATCCCGAACGATTACGCAAATGTTTCCTTATCGTCTACTGGACCGATAATATAAATTACTACTATTGCAACTGAGAAAAATGTTGACGACGATGAAGGCCGAGTTTCGTAAAGCCTGTGAAAAATCACGCAGCGTGTTGAGACTACGCGGCACAGTTTTTATTAAAGGCAAGCAATGCTAGGTAAAACCTGGTTAAAGAGTTGCAGTTAGCCGTAACATTTAATAACAACAGACGTAAAACCTTTTTTATTACTTTGAGGTGGAAAACGAGCCATTAAATAGAATCTTTCACATTTAAAACAGGAACTATTAGAGATAAACGAACGGCTTTAAACATACTTGTACCGAAGTTGCCCTCATCGATTAGGTAATTACCAGACATACGAGTATTTGACACAAATTGCATTTTAGATATTTTAGAACAGCCTTATTAGTTTAGACTAAGAAGTTGAATGTAATGGCTGAGAATTATGGCACCTGTAGAAAAAATCGATTTCGGGACTTACAAAGAAAAATCCCATACCGTCATTTTTTACATTGATTACTTAAGTACCCCAAAGCTACAATTAATAACACGGTAATCAATAGTCAACCATCGAATGACTACAATAAATTGTAAATTACCAATAAATACCAAAATCATAACCATCCTACTATATGGGATTCTTACGAAATTAATCTTGTATTAAGCAGTAACGTTGCTAACGAAAATACCAAATTTCAAATTAAAGGGAAAAATTTAATGCTCCGAGCAGGGTTGGAACCTGCGACCTCTGGCATACGCGGCCAATCGCTCTAGCGTCTGAGCTATCGGATCAACCAAGCTCCTGCACGAGCATATTTACTGATATGTAGAATTTGTTAAGTTAGGGTCGGTAGAGTTAGGCCGTGTAGATTCAGAAGCTTGGCTCTACATGAGATCTGATATCTTTTTCACAGGGCAAACCTTATGTGGTCGTCTTGGCAACATTTTACATGAAATGTTTTTGGTGGCATCTATATTTTTCCAATATGATTAGATTGATTAGCCACTTTTACAAGCTTAATTTTTATGACGTCAATATCAAAACCGATATTAAAATGTTAATATTATATCGTGATGCGGAATATTGATATTGATCTATATCGATATTTTAATCACTTGCGGAATTTTATTGTAATATGAAATCGCTATTTTTCATAACGTGGCGGGATTCCAGGGCGAAGAGTTTTATTGTATTTTTTGACAGTCTTCTTTCGACTGGAGCGTTCATTCCCTAGCAACGCGTGCGCACCCGCCAAGGTGTTGTGACATATACTCATATACTTTGTGGCAGATTAAGCCGCGGTAAGTGCTTGGATGGATGGGTGACCGCTGTAAGAAGTTATTACTGACCTCTTTTAACTTTGGAAGAATAGCATTACTTCCAGTTGTAGCCTATGGCAACAGTAGTTAAACGGAATAACAGCCATCAAAAAGCCTTGAAAATCGAATTCGAAGTGCCACGTTGCCCACTTATTACACAAATACAATCTAGACTCCCGTCTGTGTCAGAAGGGTTGGATTGTAGCGGGATAACGCTTAGATGTGGAGGAGAAGTCTGTTGTAGAGTGTACTAGTATTATTAGTTTTTACCGTCCCCTTTCTTCTTATCTGGCACGAGCAGCCGCTGTCCGGGGAAGATGAACTGTGTGGCGAGCCTGTTTAGTTTCGTCAGCTCAGAGGGCGTGGTGTCGAAGCGCGCTGCCAACGACGTCAGCGTATCGCGATCTCGAACCTAAACACAAATTCATTACTTTTTACATTATTACTCCAAAAATGCTTCCAAACTATCAAATACCTAATATATTCCTATTTTGTTAATATTGTAATGTCTCATATTATCCCAACTGTTATGTCTACATAGTTCATTCATGTTTTCTTTCCTTGTGCCTATATTTTTTTACAATACTTCCAAACTACAACAACAACTCTCATGAATGTTTGGTTTATTCAAATCTTTTTCCTATTCCCGTCTGAAAGAAATATGAGCTTAAAACTTTATACTTGTTGGAAAACCAATGCAGTTGATATTCAAGTCCAAGCTCCTATAGTACCCGGGCCAGGAGCAAATATCGTCAGCCGTTTCCTCTCGCGCGAAAACTTGAGCGTTGTATTATGAAGTCCCGTGGAAGTAAGCTGACGATTCGTTGGTGGGTTGAGCAGCAGTAGCCTCCCAAGTGCGTAAAAAAAGTCATTTCCTCTGGATTCCAAGTATTATCAAACGTTAGCTAACCGTCAACCGTGAATTATCCGTCAACTGGTCACATGAACATGTAATTTTTTTTCAGTCATTTCCTCTTAAATGAACTTTTAACAGTTTATATGTTATGGTGAATAAATAAACACGTCAGCTGGTTGTATCTAGGTGGACAAATAGTAGCCTTTAAAATTGTAACGAAGTAGCATTTATCACCTATTTAAATGTACCAACTGATGAGTTTACCGTCGATAATAACAGCTAATTTTTTAAATTAGTTACAGCATCGTTTTAATTATCAGTTATCGGATTCTCAGGAGAGTCAAAACCCACCACTCTATAGCCAGCTGACGATTTATTTTCCTAAAGATACTTAGTTAGCTATATGATTAGACAAAACTTGGAATAGAGAGGAAATTACTAAAAAAAAATACGCACTCGAGAAACTACTGCTGTTCATCCCAGCAAAGGAATTGCAGCTGACGTTCGCGCGCTTAATAATATATCTTTTTGAAGAATTGTGCAAATTATCATGCGAGAGGAACTTGAACATGTAAATCTGTTGCTGGACCGCGGTCTACTACCGAAATACACGTAATACAATATTCTACTCTTATAAGGCCGAAACATACCGTGTAAGTAATGGTCTTAATTGGCGGAGGAGGCGGTAATCGTTTTGCTTGTTCATCCTCATCTGGAACAAGCGAAAATGCATTATTTCACATTCGATAAGTTTCTGACGGAGTGTAAAGCTTATGTTTCAATTTGCATGGTAATCAGGCATATAGTACCGATTACATGTATTCTCCTCCTAGGGAATTCTCCGGACCGGATGTGTCAAGCATGGATCTCGGCATAACAGACACAGCGTGTTGAATGCATGATACTAATAATACGTGACGCAGATACAATACGAATATTTTGTTCGAATCGTCGGCTGAAGTCGAATAACCTCTTTTAACCATACAGTACCGTCAACAGCAAATTTAGATGATCTTTTTTGTACTTTGTCGCAGTAACATAACAATACTGGTTTGAGACTTGCAATTGAGAGGTTACTAGTAGTAAACAGTAATTTGACTTATGTACATATAATAATCACACCGACAACACGGTACAATAAAATCTTGAAAACAAATTTAGCGTTTCTTGAACCATTTTTACGGTTCCGTAGTCAATTAAGATCCCTTATAGTTTCGCCATGTCCGTCTGTCTATCTGTCCGTCCGTCTCTCTAGTCGAGGCTTTGCTCTATGATTGTTAGTGCTAGTTAGAAAGCTCCAATTTGGCATGGATATATATATAATTCAATAAATCTGACAAAGTGGTAAAATAAAATTTTAACTCTTTTTTTTAAGGTTACCTTCCTCTAATCCCTCTAATCTTACCCTTCACACGTAAAGTGGGGATGAATTTTGTTTTTTTGCTTTGCTTCAACCCTATGATGTGGGGTGTTGTTGGATAGGTCTTTCAAAATGAATAGACGTCTTCAACAAACATTTTTTGATAAAGTGAATAATTTCGGAAATAATCACTCCATTAGAAAAAAACCTGAGAGTAAAGCTAAGCTAATAACATAATTTATCCCAATATAAATCGACTCCAATTTTGTACTTGCTATGCCACAATTTGTGGTTTCCGTGAGCCAATGCTCGGTTACCTACAAAAAATACCGAAATCGGCATATACGTGCCTATCAAATACGAGGAGTTCCCTCGATTCCTCCTAGATCCCATCATCAGACCTTCACCAAATTTATATGGGACCAATGTCGGGGTACCTGCTATAAAACAAAAAAAAAAGAATCATCAAAATCGGCCAACGTGGTCGAGAGTTATCGGGGAACATACATACATTAAAAAAAAAAGAACAAACAAACATGCAAACAAACTGAGTACCTCCTTCCTTCTATTGAAGTCGGTAAAAACGGAAGTAATAAAGACTTTCACCGAAAACCTCTTGGCCGATTTATTATTCAAGAATCCATTTGCCTAATATTAAGTGCTAATATTTGTTCGTGTCAAATGTATTTCTTATCTTCTATATAAGGTAATGAGTGCTCCATGCTACGTATACGTATAAGGTAGTTTTTGGGTTGATCTAAGTGAGCGCAGTTAGAAGCTAGCGTCATCACACGTTGCACAAGCGGGTCAGCGATATCGATCCTGTCGTTCCTGGAAACCAGGCGCCAAATCAATGCCAGCGCGGTCCACGTCAGCGGCGGTGGCGAGCGCCCAGCTCAGCCCCGCGTTGAACAGATCTCATGTTCTCCATTACCCTTACAACAATTACGCTGTGGCGGATTTGCAGCCTTGGTCGCCCTAGGATGTGTAGCACCAACTCACTCTTTCACACCGCCCATTATTTAGGTACGTTGATTTTTGGCCTAGATTTTGCCGCCCTACCTATTTATGCTCGGGTTCGCTTCGCTTAACACACACCGCTGACACGGAATAGTATAACGAAACCAGTCTGGGTAAAACTCATACTTCGTGAGATGTGTGCACGCCCTGTATACGTGTCAATGTGTTCCTCGGAGGCTGTTAAAAATATTATTTTACTTAGCCACCGCTACATGGCATCATTGAAACCAAGTGTAATGTACAAAATAACAATAGATACAATCCTATTACACTGCTTATTAACAAATATTTTAATTAGTTTTTGTTCATTATTAGGAAGATAACCATGTATGACGATACTCTGAAAAGAGTCAAAAATATCTATATGGCATTTGATTAGTTCTACGGGATGGGCCGTTTAGATGGGTCAGTCTGGGCAAGTTTAAATTAAAACTATAAAACAAACAAAGAATGTCATCGATTTTAGTGACAAGGACAATATTTTATTTTGTTTTTAGTATTTGTTGTTATAGCGGTAACAGAAAACATCATCTGTGAAAATATGAACTGTCTAACTATCACGGTTCATGAGATACAGCCTGGTGACAGACAGACAGACGGACGGACAGCGGAGTCGTAGTAATAGAGTACGGAACCCTGAAAATGATTGGACAAACAGTGTTCACACTATTCCACCCCTATTGAGACCGTTATATAGGTACACAAGGTTTTATTGCATACATATACCGGGTGATTCAGGAGACGTGAGCAGGACTAACACTACATACATAGTAAATGACAATGAATCGTTTTTCCTGTATTTTAATTTTTGTTAAGTTAAAGTTTAATTCTCTACAATCATGGTCACCCTACAACAAGTTGTTTCTAAAGTATAAACCTCTAACTGTTAAGACAGCACTTTGATTATGAAGAAAGTAAATGGTCACATTGAGTGAGATACGACATTTCAAAAGTAATCGGACTCAGATGACATTCAATTTGACACGTATGACTTGACTGAAGTATTCTGATTGTAGAGTGACCATGAATTTCGTAAATAATTTAAAACATTTTGTTTTCAATACCAAAGATAAATGAACGTTAATTTCACTAATAGTGGCACGAAGCAGTAGCTTATGATCTACTGAATCCGTAGTGTTGATCTTGCTCACGTCTCCCGAATCAGCCTGTATATAATCACGCCTATTTGCCAGAGGGGTAGGCAGACATCACGGATTTCCATTTGCTATAAGCCTGACATACAACTTTCGTTTTATTGACAGGTTTTATTACAGAACTAAAAATAATTTATAGTAATTAAAAGAGGTTTATTTATGGCAAAATACTTTTACGAGTACGTACAGTTTGCTCAAAATTTTAAACTCGGCAGACAACGGCGAGGCCAGGATGCCGTTGAAAGTACCTAAATTTCGATATTTGAATGTTGAGTCTACTAAATTTCTATAAACAAAGTAACAAGTATTTCGTTTACAAATACTTGCTCTCCAAACAAGCTAAATATCAACCACGTTTTCTTTTCAGCCCAACAGTGAGTGAATTTTCACATACACTGCAACTATGTAGTTTTGTTCCTAATGCCTAACTTACGGGGCGACGGGGCAGGAGTGCAGGAAGTGGTCGACGCTATGAACGCGGAGCCCCGGGCGCCGCCGCGCTGTCTACGCTCGCGCACCGCACGCCGCCTTTGGACCGCTCTGTCCGGCTCAAGCTATTTACTCCAAACGAAGTTGCAAAAATATTGCAAAATAAGATAGCAGCAAAAGGCAATCTAAAGACTCTCTCTGAGAAAAGAAGACTTCATACGAAGCAACGTGCAACATATCACCAACGCTCATCCACCGACGAAGTATCCACCTTCTCCTGGATTCCAATGTTGGCTAAGGCCTGCATAGCCGGTACCAATGTCCATTATGGCCGTCTGGTTGCGGCTGGTCGGTAAGTCCTCCTTTCCTACCCCAGAACGTGTCATTCCGTACTAATTTGTGCCCACTGGTATATCCGGCTTGTCCGGGTCAAGCTTTCTTCCTGGCTGGTTGTGGTACCTATGTTCACGTTCATGATAAGATACCACCAACAATCAGCGTATTGTATCCTTTTGGATGTCCAATAATTTATATAATAAAAAACCGACTCCAATTTTGTACTTCGCTATGCCACAAGTTGGGGGGTTCCGTGAACCAATGCTTGAAAGCCAAACCTACAGAAAATACCGAAATCGGCATATGCGTGCCTATCAAATTCGAGGAATTCTCTCGATTCTTCCTAGATCACATCATCGGACCTTCACCAAATTTATATGGGACCAACTTGAGGGTACCTTCTTTGAAACAAAAAAAAGGATTATCAAAATCGGCCGACGTGGTCAAGAGTTATCGGGGAAAATAGACACATAAAAAAAACATGCAGACGAATTGAGAACCTCCTTCCTTTTATTGAAGTTGGTTAAAAATGCGAAATCAGACCTGCAGTACGCATAATGAGCTAATAATACCATAGTTCACAATACTGCTTAAAGATTTACCAGCAGCCCTCGATGAGGAGGAAATGTTTATGTACAGCGCCAAATGGACAGCTGTTCGAAATAGCCGCCCATAACATTTATTTATTTGTAGCCTTTTTCAGAATACATATAATTTCATTTTTTTATATAGTTACTTTTTTTATTCTGTGTGCCCTTTGGCAAAGGCCTCCTATACATATATAGGGTGTTTTTATTGAATTCCGTTAATTGCGAGGGCACAATCCTGAGATCAAATAAAGTAATCTTCTCTAAGACACTAGTATCCCAACCCAATTCCTACCATTTCGAAGATATTCAAGAATTCATTTTCGTTAATTAACACCCCTTGTATAGTATAAAAGATCCTTAACAATTAAACAATGTTGACGTGCGTGTCATTCGAATTTCGAATTGTCATACTTGACATTAACTTTTGCTTAACTCCACGTGCACTCTTAAGGCCGTTTTGCAATCACCCTTGGTGATATAATTAATTATTTGGTATGAAATAAAAAAAAATGATTTTTGAAAAACTAAATATGCATCGTCGTTTCTATGGCTATACACGGCTATATGCTTGTAGGAACGGAAATCAATAAAAACACCCATATAGCTATACTGGGATGTCTCATACAAATTAGTTCAGTTGTTTTTAAGATTAAGAGGAATGTACATAAATCGGCACAAACTTTCACGTTTATAATATTATTACGATTCACGAACTTTGTAAACTTCTTAAACAATATTTCTTTGCTATTCCGCTAAAAACGTGTAGGTCTATTAGTGTTAATGTATCCACTTGCGTATTTTTGCACGCGGTTAATGCTCCCACCCTCCCTCCGCTTGCACAAACATGCAAATAAATACAAAAAACCACCACACAGAAACACAAAACCTTGACACGTGTTTCGCCTCTTTACGAGGCATCATCAGGAGATGCTGGCAGGAGATGTTGCTTACGCCACGTCCACTGAGCAAATGAACTTTGTAAACAAAAAAAAACCTTATTCGTCGTACGTCGATAACATTAATTTTGCACTACAACTTCCAATCTGGTAGTTAAAGTTCACGACGAAGTGGTGACACAGGCATTGCGCTGCGCACCGTAATAAACGACTGCTGCGGTGACTGATTGGTACTGGTAGGGGCGAGGTAACCGACATCCGTGCCGGGTGGCGGTTCGTGTCCATTCCACATGTAATACTATTATATTATTCTGTGACTTAGGGCATATTTGCCGCTGGAGTTACGTATAAATAATAGTAATAATAATAGCATTTTATTCAGACATTTCATTTTCCAAGAGTAATAGTAGTAAGAGTAGATCAGTTGCTGTTTAGTCCGTTTGCCTTTTGGCAAAGGCCTCCTCCAACATTCTCCATTTGTGCCGGTCGGTTGCGAGTCTTGTCCAGGTTCTCCCAGCTACTTGGACAATTTCGTCCACCCATCTATTATATTGTCGTCCTCTCTTCCTCTTTTTGTCCCTAGCGTACCATATTGTAATATGGAGTTACGTATAACTATATACTCCAATATGGAGTTACATATAACGCTATTTAAATAACCACACATAAAAAAACCGGCCAAGTGCGTGTCTAGCCACGCACAAAGAAGGGTTCCGCACCGACACCTTTTAATCTTCATTTAAAACCACTATACAGTATATTGAATCAAAAAAGGTCGTATAGGAAACTAACGGCACTTACGCCCCTTTATTTAGGCAAGACAGTTTTTCAGCAACAACTATAAAACCGTAAAAACCTATCTTTTTCAAACCAAAAATCGTTGAAGGTATTTATTATTGTACATCATCTTGATTTTTTTCAGAATTTTAAACTTCATAGTTTGGAAATTAGAGGGGGGAGAGACGCACTTTTTACGACCTTGACGTCACTCTTTTTTACGGCTTAAATGGAAAATTTTTTTAGAAACCTCTGTTATTTTTATAGGGCTATCCATAGATAACCCACACACCTATTAGCATTGAAAAAAAAATTTACCCCTGTTATGGGGTAACCCAGTTTAATATTTTTTTCGTAATTACGCATACACCTTCCTACCAAATTTCATAATTGTTGTGCTCATAGTCTCCGAGTAAATCGGCTGTGACATACGGATGGACAGACAGACAGACAGACAGACATGACGAATCCATAAGGGTTCCGTTTTTTGCCATTTGGCTACGGAACCCTAACAAAGTCACAAAAAGTAAGTTTTACATAATTTTATGCTGGACTTTTTAGTAACTACTTATTCAGGCACACTGATCTGCGCCATATCGTACGTGACAATTCCGATAACGGATAATCTACAGATTTACTGTCGTAGAATTGATACACGCAAAATATTTTTAGAGCAGTCATACAACATTTACTCGTAGTTACAATCAACCAAAGTCAAAATGTGTGTAATTAAATACGACGCTAAAAATTATCTACTGCAGACTATATTGATAACCGCTTGAAAACATGTTTGTTGTCATATTTACAACCAGTGATCAATTAACATGCAGTCAAATTGGCAACTACGGGACATCATAACAAATCATCATCAGACATAGCAGCAGAAACAAGTATAATAATTCCGTTAGACTTGGTTCTGCTGCTATGACAAATATTCATTTGTCATAGGTAAAACCACTTAAAAGTCGATGACAAATTGCTTATCGAGTATTATAACTTTGGAATATGCAGTATATGCACCACGGAAACGCTATCGAACGCGGTGTTCGATAGCATTTCCGTGGTGCATATTCTGTCTTGGCCTCAAAAACATATTTTGTAACATAAATCGGTCAATGATTACTCCTCTGGACCATTATTACTTTAGGCCTTCCCGATAATGCTCGTTCTAATACAGAAATGAAAAAAAAAATTACTATGTTTTATCTATACATATAAATGCCTATGTCCTGGCTGACTCATTCACTCACTGATCAACGCACAGCCGAAACTACTGGAGCTAGACAGTTGAAATTTTCACTGTAATTCAGGTTATTGGCGTAGACAACCAATAAAGAGGGGTTTTTAAAAATTCAACCCCTAAGCGGGTTAAACAGGGGTGCAAAGTTTGTATAGGGATGGAGTAAAATTTTAGGTGAGAGACTTGAAACTTTGTGTATAGACTCCTTATTACAATATAAGAAAAGTAATTTTAGGGTTTTAGAAAAAGCCACCCCTAAGCGGGTTAAATAGGGGCGCCAATTCCTGACTGACTGACTTAATCAACGCCCAGCCCTAACCATTTGACCCGGAAAGCTGATTTTTTTACAGTAGGCTGTTTATATGACGTAAGTAACCACCAAGGGATTTTTAGGAATTCCACTCCTAAGGGGGTAAATTTCGATGTCGATACAAACCCGATAGGGTTTAACGACACTTTTCTGTCAATTCAATGTATAAATTATATATTGTAAACAAATAAATAAAACTAAAACTAAATTGGAGGTGAAATTTTGTATGGAGATCGCATGATTTTAAAGTAAGTGTAAGATTGTGTACAAAGACGCTTAATCTTTAGATATGGAAAGTACTTTCGTAGTAGTTCGAAATTCACCCCCTAAATGCGTAAAATTGGGGTTGAAAGTTTGCATGGAAAAAGATCATGTACAGGTTTGTCAGTTCTTTTCATTTTATACACAACAGGTTACATTTATACTTAGGTCTCAGAATATGTTTTATTAATAGTTTTGTGTGAACGTTTGTTATTTCCAATTAAGATAACTCTGTACAGACAATAATTATATAAGAGGTACCCTCGACCACTTCTCCAAGACACTTAGAGGTGAGACGATGAATATCCTCAATAAAGGAGGAGATGTCGAACTGACGGTGATCACACAATAAAGATTAATGAATTGGTGGACAATGGACAATCGCCGGGTAAATAAATGCCTTACAATCCTGTGCTGTCGCGTACTTTCATTCGTCATATTAATGGAAACTCTGTTCAGGGTATCAAGTACACCACGTATGTGACCTAGGGTGATCGGGCGGATTTGACTCTCGAAAATGAGAATGATGAGATAAAAATTTATGAAAGCGGCCAGTAAATAAGTAGCTCCGAAGCTGTGTGGAGGATCTTGAAGTTTCTCATTCATGAAATGTTTCCTCCTGTATTACACCTCACTGTTCGACTTGAAAATGGTCAGCGTGTATACTTCACCTCCAATAAACATCCCAAAAAAGATAAACATTGAACAGGCCATCTTAGACTACTTTACTGGCTTTCTTTGCAATGCACCCGAAAGCATAACCGCTACTAAATTGTATAAAGAAGTGCTACAACAAAAAATAATACTACCTATAGTTGTAAATTTCTACATAATAACTACGATTTCTTTGGCATTACCAGAATGGATGTGTGCTCGTTTGTGAATTGTGTTTAGTTATTGTTAACTTGGTATGTCCTTTTAAACAACAACACTTCCCTACAAACGCAAACTAGGTTACAATTTATTGTTCTGCGCGTGCGAAGCCGCGGGCAAAAGCTATTTATACTTAATATTGGTTATTATTTAAGAATGTTTATTTATTTGCAATAGGCAATGGTTTGAGTTTTCGTAGCACGTTAACACAGATGTTATGCCGTTGGAACCTCAGATTTAGATTAATCATCATTAATGGATATCATGATTTTTCACGTAATAATCAGAGTATAATATACATATTAACGACTTCAAGGTAATATGTAAAAATAACGTGAAGTGTAAACAGTTCAGAAATTAGGCGGTTTGGTACCATCAAAACGACGAGTGTTTACTAGTTATGACTATGACATTTAAATATTTATGATTTATGAGTTAAGAGTTTTATGGCTATGTGGGTGAGTATTATTTGTGAATACTCGTAAAATGGAGCATATGAATATGCAATATCTTGAAAATATTTCAGTTTAATTTTGTTTACCGCAGCAGAATTAGATTAATGATGCCATAAACGTTATATGAACCGGATATAATTATATAATCGTCACACCTATTTATTTAAACTTCAAATATTTATGAATAAAATTATGGTACCTAGTATTAAATGAAAAAGTTAACTAACTTAGAAGAGTTAAATCAATCTTCAAGTATTTAGTTGCGAGGCCCAGATAGATATTATTTCAATGTGCGAGTTTATGTATAGCGCGCTTATACATATGTATGTAGGTATAAAATAAATGCTTATGTCACACTGGAGTTGTGTTGAGTTTAAGACGGATTTTAGTCTTTTCACTTATTGTTAGTTTTAAGTGCAATATTAACAGGTTTATGAAATTTTCCAACTACGCTTAAAGAAGAAATCCTATCTTCATGGTCATCATGTTTGAGACCTGAATGGAAATACTATATTTTAATTCATGTACAATTCTATTCATATATAATTCATCGCGTTTGTAAATAAGACCGAAAATCATTTATTCTTTTCGGTGAAGGGAAACATCGTGAGGAAGCCTGCATAGACCTGCGAAGAAATTCACATGTAATACGTGAAGTCCCCAACCGGCAATGGGCCGACGTGGGAACTACTGTCCGATCCCTTTCAGCATCTTTAGGAGGAGGCCTGTGCCCTGCAGTGGGACGAATGGTGTGATGATGACTTAAAAGCCTGAACATCTTGCAAAATCAATCTCCGCGTGACTACACCGCACTATATTACAGTTTTACAGCCGCCATCAGATACCTGAATATCACTCTATTATCCAGGCATCCGATTATATGAATGTTCATTCATTTTTAAACATCCTGAAATGTACAGATGTATGCGACAGCGACTGTACCTTAACAAAATACAAAGCGCAAGTTGTCACAATTTCGACTTTGTTAAAGGCTAATTTATTTCGGTTTCCGTGCGTGGTTACTAGCAGGGGCATCTTACAGAAAATAAATTGATATGTGAGGGTGTGAAGCAGATTCAGAGCCACGTCCCTAGGATATCGCTTTAGTTTTATTAACCCATTAGCGCCTGTTGTACTCGCACAGGTACTGCCAGTTTTATTTTGGGCGTTAATGGGTTCAAGTCACTGTTTTTATGATTCCGAAAGTGTCAATATTTCTTAAACATGTCATCGATTACCGTAATGTTTCACTCACCTCTATGGACAGCGTTGAACCGGTCCTCCACCTTGGACCGCAGAGAGTCCAGCTCAAATGCAGCTGCGAACCCATGATCCACGGACCGACTTTTTGACCTGCAACAGCGAAATTAATTTTTTACTCTTTACACTTAACTGGAAATCTGTATTCTTGTGGCAGTTTTACTATCTGTATACTTTACAGAATACTGAAACATAAATGTAACTTAAAATATTGGTGTTACCGGCTTTAGTCTGTTATTGAAGCAAATAGTTTAACGGAAGGATTCTTCCAATATACGCAATTGTCTTCTAATGATGACAATGAGTCGGTGATATTATTCAGTAAATATCTGGGTTGGGTGTATTTTTATTAGCGTCTGTTTGAGACTTCGTTTAATGCCTTCGGAAGAATTTGTCCGTTCTTAGATGAAACTCAAATGTGGAGTGATAGCTACTTAGCCAGAACATTCATAAATGTTGTAGCAGAATAAGTTCCCTTTTCTAAGACACTTGAAAATATTCTCGAAATTTTCCTCAATGTATACACATTATTTATTACTTAATTAGATAATAAAATTATATACGAACATACACTTTTTTAACTAGCCCGTTAGTTATCCGGATCTACAATAAGGACACTCAGAACAGATAGGTACAGTTCGTGCAGAATCTCTATTCCATCCGGATTCATTATCATTTCGTTTGAGACACTAATTTGTTAATATTTCTAAGGCTTCATTTCGCATGTTTCAAAGAAAACGGGTGAAGGAAGTATTTCGTACTTACTTATTTCATTTCATTTCACGGTGTCCCAACTACATAACTAAAAGGTCCTTATGTACCGATAAAGTATGAACCAGCAATTTTTTTTACATAGACCAAGTCGGTACCATAGTAATAGAAATAGATGTTCAAAATTATTGATGGATTTTATATATTTTAATGTTGTATCAGGACAGCTTGTCCTGATACTTCATATTTCATAATATTTACATTTAACCCGAAAAAATGCACGGAACGAAAGAAAGAATTGATAGAAATGTCAAAAAAACGTTTACATCAGTACTTAAATATAATGAAGGTAACTGTAGCCTACTGTAACATGCAGTGAACTGAATAAAGTAGTGCAGTAGTGGTACATACCTCTTGAAGGACTGGTCGATACTCTCAGCGCTCCGTGACAGCTGCTGCGACGCCCGCCTAGACCTGCATGCAATATAAACCACTTGCTACACACAGGCATTGCATGCAATACGACATCTACCAATTATACACTATATAAACAACAAAGTGATATGAGTTATAAATGTAATCAAATATTATATCATATATTGTGAAAATTATATTAAAAAAATAACACTGATGTAAATGAATGATAAAATGTATTCATTTTCTAATTGATTTCTCAATCATAACGACGACTGTGAAAAGTTGAAAAGAAAACACTCGATACAGCTAGCGTGTTACGTGCGCATAAACATAAATCAGCACAACTAACATGTTTAACGTGGTGTTGTCGTGTTCGTATGTACCGTGACTGCAACATGTTCTATCTTCATCGTGCACACTGTTCATAATTAGTATAATGATTATGATTGCTTGAGCTAGATGAACTTGATACGATTTTATTCACTAAATCATTGTAGGGCATAATACTAGTAATAGGACGTAATAAATACAGAATAGAATATATGGGCGTAGCGGTCGTATGAGAATGAATTTCCGCGACTCTGATTTTATTTGATATTGCCTTTCTATTATATATCGCTATTTCGATGCTCTTGTGGGTGTAATATCCTTGCGCTGAACTAAAAGCTCTTTCAAAGGTAATTCCGTGTTAGCTTCTATTCAACGACATCAGGCATTTGAGTTAAACAAAATCATACCTTCCTAATATTAACTTTAGGGAGGCAAGCTAAGATCGTTCATTCGAGGTCTTGGGAAGTCTCGGAGCCAATAACTTTGGGAAACACTGTATCTACCTGACCATGTCGAAAGACCGGAAATATTGCCTAGCATGCTCCTTGAATATTTCTATTACTGGCAGATATGATATAAGTCTGAGCACAAAGAACCGCGATACATGCGGAATTGTTCAGAAAGGTTACAATTTAATGATTAACTGGCTAACTTGGGTATTTTAATGATTTCCTGAAAATAAAATATGTGGTCACTGGTCAGTATAAAATTACATTAGAAACATTACTTATACACCGTCAAGGATTACGAGTCGCGTATTCGTATACTCGTAATTGGCAATACGCGTAGTAAAGTTGTTTTTTTATTCTTATATTTATATTCCACGCATTCGCACGCCATGCTATACAGGATGCTCAGCACATAGCACAAGGACCGTAAAATTTTTTTGGAGTGCTGGTAGCGTCATTTGCTACCTTTTCACCCTTGGACCCTGGGTCCTAAGAGGTTATTTGTAGGTTAAAAGCTTTTAGAAGAGAGAAGGTTGACTTAAACCTTTTATTAGCGTTTTTTAACCGACTTCAATATTTCAAAAGAGGAGGTTATCAATTCGGTTGTATGTTTTTTTTAAATGTTTGTTACTCCAAAACTCCTTCATTTCGAAACCGAAATTGAAAATTCTTTTTTTGATTGTAAGAATATATATCCAAGTTGGTCCCATTTTTGTCAAAACGCGGTTCTGATGATGGGATCCATGAGGAATCGAGGGAACTCCTCAAATCTTAAAGGCAAACATATAGTGATTTTTGTGTTTTTTCATTTTCATACAAAAATGTCACATTTGATGAAGTGACACTGCTAATGATGATCAGAACAGAACTCTTTAACGACTAAAAGTTTACGTTTGGCGATTTGTCCTCATAGCTGTGTTTGTTAAGCAAGTTCTATTTTCACGATTAATTTTTATCATGCTCGAGTTCTGATGATGGGATACATGAGGAATCGAGAGAACTTCTCAAATTTAAAAGGCATACATATAGTGATTTAAGTATTTTCATAAAAAAATCAAGCATTTACATTTAAAATACACTTTTCATGAAATGCAACTGCTGATGATGATCAGAATGGAACTCTTCAACGACACATAGTTCACGTTTGGCGATTTGTTTTCTTCGTTATTTTTGTCAAGCAAGTTAGGTTTTCAAGATACATTTTTGTCAAGCTTGAGTTCTGATGGAGGATTCCATGAAGAATTGAGGTTATTAGTCTTCTACCATTATAAACATACTTATAGCCATTTTTATTTCATTGTATGGAATCGAAGAGTGCACCATCTAAGTATAATAATCTTTCACCGGCCTCCCCCATTGAAGTAGGGTTTTTTTCTTAAAAACTATTTAAAATGGAATTTAGAAGTGTAGACGATTTAGTACATTCATTTTGTTTGTTGATAAAAAGGCCCTTGTGTTCATCAATGGTATGTTTTAAGAGGGCGCAGTACGTTTGGTTCTCCATACAAACGTATTTATGCTCTCATTTCAAAACGCCATGCTAGAATAACATGAAACTTTGTATACACAATGGGATCCAGCTTGTCTAGGGCGGAAATTAGTTTCTGTTGCTTGAAATTATAATGGCGAAAAAATACAGCGATTATTAAGGTTTTCATACAAGCCGTAAAAAACTCAAAAAACCGCTGTATTTTTTTCTTTTTCAATTTCTAGCAACAGAAACTAATTTCCGACCTAGGTATGCCGGTTCCTTTTGTGTACTAAGTTTCATGTTATTCTAACATGGAGTTTTAAAATGAGAGCCTAAATACGTTTGTATGGAGAACCGATCCACACCGATCGTACTGTGCCGTCTTAAGCAGACATAATATACACGTTATGCATTATGCATACAAAAGCAGACACAAAAAATTTGGCTACTAATGTCAGATTATGGGTAATTTAGTAAAAACTAATAAAATATATCGTAACTCTACGACCGGTGACTCTTAGGACCTTGGGTCTAAACGTGGGAATAAGCGAACGACCCCACAAGCACCCCAAATTTTTTTACGGCCTCCTACGTACGCTTTGATTGCTCTTGATAATACTTATATGCTTTATGTATAAGTATACAGTGACCCGGGTTGGACCCGGGTATGTCCTAAAACTACGACCAAGACCACCGGGGAATGGGCAGCAGCATTTCTAGAGTACGGTGGGGATACTGCGATCGCCAACCCGCATGCCAAGCGTGGCGATTATGGCATTTACCCCCCATGAAATTGGGGGAGGCCTATGTCCAGCAGTGGACGTCCTAAGGCTGATATGGTGGTGGTAGATACAGTGAAACTATGTAAAGTAGAGACCGTCTGTAAAGTTATTATGAAAGAAAATTATTAGATAGCTAAAGGGCCGGATGAGCACTGGTAAAGTGCCAAGAGGCGGGAGGCGAATCGCGGGCGCGACCTTGACCCAAGCCGCTCGATCACTCTCACTGCCCACATCTTACTTGCAAGTAGCCCTCACCACTCTTTATACGTATACATGGCCAGTAGATGTCTAACAACATATCTTGGTTCTATTTTAATTTAAAATATACTTCTAAAATGAGTCACTGTCCCCGCCGCCTAATAAACCGGGATAAATAACAAATAAAACATTTTATGCCATACCTGGACTAAAAGTGGCTTTTTCTCAAACATGCAATGAAATTGATGTTATGTTCCTTATACCTATAATAGGCTGCGAAGTATGAAGTTTCAGATGCAGGCCTAGGCCGGCAAAGTCCTCTTTTTTAATTTCCATTCCACATAAATTTGTGGCACAGGCATCATGACATTCTGCCACTATGCGTATTAAAAATAAAACTTTGATTTTTTGTTGTTTATTTCATTGCATGTTTGAGAAAAGCACTATACATACCTCGGCGGGAAATATGGGGTTACCCGCCTTAGACCTATCTATATGTCTTCGGCCGGCAACCCCTTTCGTCCCGGCCTCTGTAGTAATATACTATTACCGCACGCTACGCGTACGGAAAAAGCCCCTTTCTGGCCAAGTGTAGTACTAAAATGATGTATACAACACGGGAGGTAATAAATAAAGCCCTCGATCGCATATATATATATATTAGTCCCTCGCCTACAGCTCGGGCCGCAAAATCTGCGATCTCAGCCTTTCTTTGCTTTACCACCCTAGTTGTGTAATGTACTATTAACCTGCTAGTCGAACACGTAGCGTTTCAAACTTACGAGTACCTACGTTGGATCCCATGCAAAAAATAATAGAATAGTTAAATAGTACATTACTACAGAGGCCGGGAAACAAAGGGTTGCATTGCAGGCTAAGTAGATATATAGGTAGACTATAGGGATACGCGTCCTGCAGCCCAACGTTACTCGCCAAGATTTGTATAGTGATTTTCTCAAACATATGCAATGAAATAGAAAAATACACCACTCAAAAAAGAAATTTAACGCCATGTTAGACATTAAAATTTTAAAAAATACCTTTCGCTTAAGGTGTTATGTATGAAATTCCTTTACAGTTCTCCCGAGTTGTTCCGCCTGCAACTTAATACTTTGAAGCCTGTTATAATATACCATTGATTCGTTCTCATTTTGTAACACTAAAAGAAAAGTTTCTCTGTTGTATTGTTTTGTTTTGTGTGACATGACATGTTTTTTCCATGTACCTAATATACAACGCACGTTATTTCCGTGTATAGGTATTTTAAATTGAAAAAAGTCATGTTCATATAATAATACAGTTGTAACAGAAGATGTAAGTACTATTTTATTACTTGCTCTACATTTTGGCATTCAAATCTCCTTTTCAAAAAAAAGTGACTAGACATGTTCTCTCCGTGCGGACCCTTCACCTATACTTTTTGTTGTGCCATTGTATATAAGGTCCTGGAAATTTATATGTAATAGCGATACTAACCTTAAATGAAGGTCTAATTATTATTTAATAACGCACGTAATCACGAAATTCTAGTATCACCTATGCTAGGAGCATTTTGTAACAAAAAACAACAACATGTTGATCGGGACATAATCAATAGTACATTACTACAGAGGCCGGGACGAAAGGGGTTGCCGGCCGAAGACATGTAGACGGCCGAGCGAAGCGAGGTCGGATAGGTCTCAGGCGGGCAACCCCATATTTCCCGCCGAGGTATGTATAGTGCTTTTCTCAAACATGCAATGAAATAAACAACAAAAAAATCAAAGTTTTATTTTTAATACGCATGGTGGCAGAATGTCATGATGCCTGTGCCACAAATTTATGTGGAATGGAAATTAAAAAAGAGGACTTTGCCGGCCTAGGCCTGCAACATTTGTATGAAATTGCATTAACGACTTCTTGTCCTAGCCGCACCTGAAACGTCATACTTCGCAGCCTATTATAAGGAACATAACATCAATTTCATGTTTGAGAAAAATATATTACAGGAATATAACGCAATCAGTTCATTCAATTATTCAATATGTGATACATATCTGCAATATTTCCATTATGGCTACGTGCGTGGATGTTAACCACATTACAATGGTAATGTAATGAGATATCATCGGATTATGTGACACTCCATGTACAAACGACGACACACTAAAATGGCTTAAAAGTTATTTATTAATTGTCAAATTTGAAGTTATACAAGGTGGGCCCTGTAACAGGAGCAAATATTTAAAAGGACGGCTACTTAGAGCACCTAGAGTAACTGGGATCCAGGATGAATAGACAATAGACGCGATGTAGATTAATCTATGCGAAGCTACATGAGACTTCAGATGTATGAACTCTTATATAAACTGAGCTTCATTGGTGCCACACGATGCATGCAAATTAAACTTGGCATAGGTATGACATCACTCGACCAGTAAAACAATCATTTTACCCGCGGGCTGTGTTATACTTAGTTGAAATACAATTTGAACAAATCTAAGCGGAGAATCCTATAGTGTGACGGAAACACGAACCAAAGTGACCCACCTGGATGCTCATTGATTTCACCGAGTTTGTGCGTGATCGTGATAGATCACTAGCCATAAAAGCGGTAACGCGCCAATGCGTTTTTGCCAGTGAGTTTCAAATGCTTGTTTGTATCCCAAATCAAAAACACGGACATGTTTCAACTTCACCTCATATGTACTGTACACGCGTATAGTGAAAATAGATAGTATTGATTCCTGTTCCTTTCAGTCAACGCAATAATTGGTAATTTTACCCAATAGACAGTAGCGATATGCAAATGTCACCTAATATACTTTTAATAAGAGAGAATGTTTTTATATTAAGATACTCATCCGATCCGTGTTTTATATGCATGTACCAATGGGCCTTCGGTACGAAATTGTGCATGTATGTATATCGCTGTGAGCCCGGGCTCCCGTCCGGGAGGCAGCCAAGTACCACGGACAAAATGCATCAACCCGACACAGGGCTCTTATTTGTTTGTCATAACATACATATACAGCGGGAAGTTATACAATAAAAAAACGTGCTAATTCAGTCTAATTGAAGTAATTACAGTGTTCGATTGAACGCCATTTGTATAACGGAACGGACTGATGTCATGCAATCATTGTGCAATTGGTTTACGCATATTAGAAGGATAGTTTTTTTTTCAACTGTTCTAGTTGATTGCTAAGCCATAAAGCTGAATAACAAGCAGGACTACTTATATTGTGAGAATTGACACCAGTCCTGTCCTACTCCGTAGCCACTAATTGGACCATTTCGTTCGTTGCGCCGAGTCACGAAAGGAATATTTTATCTAAAGTTGATGTTCTATGAAGATGAACATAACTACGTAAACAATAAATAAGAGACCACGACATCTCGTAGACAATTCGTGTAGGTAATCGTATGTAAGTAAAATATTCATATATAAATACATATGTATACCTAGTACATACTTACAACTATAGCATTTTTAAGGTTCCGTTACAAACAAGGAACCCTTATAGTTTCGCCATGTTCGTCCTTCTGACCGCGGCTTAGCTTAAAGTGGAGTCCAGAATTAGGCGAACTAACTTGCCAGTTCATTGTACACTAATGTTGGCACGGTTTGGCTAGTGCTGTTAATATCGATCTATAAAAAGTCTAGTTAGTCATTATTATTGTGTTTGGAATCAAACTAATAATTTTACTAAGCAAAATAATAATAATAAAAATTGATTGGAATTAAAAATACCTCGAACATTATTTTGGACATCGTTAAGGACGCTGTCCGCCATTTTGTTTTGTTGACAGTTCGGACCATTGGCCAAACAAAGCAGGCAATACTTACACGACAATTACTTGATAAAATATAAATAAAATCAGATTTATAGAAGACACAAGGTTATATCGACATATTTGCGTCGACTTAAACGTATCACTATTTATTTTTTCCTATGTCTGGCAACATTTTCGGCTGTCAAGTTAGTTCGCCTAATTCTGGACTCGACTTTAGTAACCCGTTACTACTAGAAAGTTATAATTTAGCATAGGCCATAGGTATACATATCAAACGCCCATAAAGTGGTAAAAGAAAATAGAAATTGTAGCTCCCCTACACGTAAAGCGTAGATGTTTTTTTTCTTGGATAGCCTATAGAGTGGGTTAACGTTGAATAATTCATTTTAAAAGTAAAGGGTTTTCGTTAATTTGTGTTGGGGTCGAGTGGTCTTCCCCTTCTCTAGTTATAGGTATTAGGTACATAAGTCAAAACCTGAAAATTAATGATACTTGTGTCTCATCATTTTATTTAGTGATTAATAATGACCATGGCTGAACCAACTCAAAGCTTTTTCACCAATCGTACCGAAGTTTTAATGCACACCTGCAATACTCATTGAAAAAGTTAGTGAGCAAAGACGAGGTTAATTGGAAAATGAGTATAGGGCCATACAGCACGTTCATTGATGGCAATGTAAACTTGGCTGACCTTAATGACTAAAATGTCCTTCGCTACACTGTAGCTCACATAATACAGATAGTCTAATAGGAGCACTACGTGACCTACGGGGCGCACCTATCGACACGGACGCGGAATGCTAACATTATTCTTATTTTATTAGTACTTACTTACTTGCCGCGAGGAACAAAAGACACTTAACATATTGATAAAATTTCGAATGGTTGTCGACAGGAAAAGGTAACTGACAAAACATTTTCTTTTGATATTAGTTTAACTTCTGTTGAAAAGTTGCAGATATAGATTCGAAATGATATTCATTAATTCTTTAAGTGAACGTGTCTTGTGCGATAGCGTTGTCTTACTTTAATATTGTTTTTTTTCCTTTTAGAATGTAGAACTTAAGTACCAATCTAAGATTATTTAGTTTTTGGTGTACTTACCCCGTAAAATTTAATGCAAACCACCAATTATATGTCATTGTGTTGCTACTGGTGGGAACCTATAATTGGCTATCTATTACCTATTCAATATTCAAAACTATTGTATCAAATATATATATGGTATCCCAGGGGAATAACGTAGTCGTAATAAGGACTATGTTAAAAAATAAGAGTCCCGTGATCATATCATCATGGTCCTGTATATTTCATTTCAATAGTCAGCACTATAGGTATATACTAATGTTAGTACCTACATTCTCAGTGTACGTTATATTTATAACGATTAATAAAAAGTAGGAATAGAACGAGGTGCGCGGACCTCCACGATGCTCGTTTACTAATTGCGCAGCTACACAATTAGTCGAGTGCCGTCCACAAACGAGCGCAATTGGCGCAATGGAAAGGAAATGGACATCCATCCTCGAATACACGTACACACGGCACCAACATCGACGAATCAGGTCGAAAATATTATCGCTGAATCACAAAATAGATGTAATATATATGCTTATATCCGGATGCATTTAGCTTACGGCTCCTATGACTTCCTCGGCAGTTCAAAGCGGAAGTTACATACTCGTCTATAGGACATAGGCATACTGTGATCCGTCGCAATAAGTGCCTTTTAAGTTTTATTACCTCCTTTACCCTAATAAAAGTTACATATCATATAAAGCTCCTTTGCCTTTAATTGGTGGACGTGTTGACAGTGAACGAGGGCGTCGATTAACTACAGATTAACTACACTGATATAGATAAAACGAAAGGAAGTTCGACCGTAGAAGTAAAGATAATTACTTTATACTAGTTACAATTTGCAATAGTCATAAACAAGGCTAACCCAGATGCATTAATCATGTGTTTGATAAATATTTAACTTTTTAATTTTTAGAGTGGTAAAGTACAAAGTCTAGTGGCTATGTAAGTGGGGTGTTAAAGAAAGGAGCTTGTATTTCACATTTATAAGCAATACCGCCCCCCACCAAGAGCCCCGAAGTTTACCAAGAATAATATATGAAATAATTTCATTATATACCGTCAAATTTAATGAATGTACATAACAGGAAAAATATAATGATATCTCTATCTAAATTATATGTTTGTTATCATGTAAAAATATCTAAGCTAAGTTTATAAAATGCTCCGATACATGGTGCGAGTCGGACTCGCACTTGACCGTTTTTTTTAATCCACTGAGTGAGTGTATTTATTTATTCCATGATAATACTCCTAATTAGATCGTAATATAATATATTTTTTGTGTAGTTGTGTAATTTATGCAGGGTAGACTATATGAGTAGGCGTAAATACGAGTCGAACAATCTTCACACAGAGTAAACTGTTTACCCTACATGGGCATATTATGGTAGCGACCGATTGACGCGTATAAATTTGCAGTAAATAAATACGAATGTGTGACACACATACATCTCGCAAGCAGAGCATGAATGTGGCCGTCCTTGTGTGAGACGACATTGTCACCGGCGAAGCTGCGGCTGCGGCCACCTCGCCGTGACACATGTAGGCCAGCCTCTTTCCGCGGTTCGTTAAGGCGTTGGTTTCCCGTTAATGCTGTGCTCTGCATAACATCAACGAGATTAAAGCCTGAATTGATAGATAGAACGACAACGTTGGAACTTTGTAAACAGTACATTTGAACACATGTACATACGATAATACGAAAACAGACAGTACACAAATGAATGTCAATTGGTTGGTAATGGTAAACAAAAAAAAACGGTTAAGTGCGAGTTTGACTCGCGCACGCGATGGTTCCGTACAGCGATCGTTTACCTGTTCCGACCCCATAAATTCAGACAAATATTAACAGCGCGATGTAGAAATTGAACGCCAAGGGTACAGCGCCGTCAATCGGTGCAATTAATTACTAACTTGCGCGACTGAATCTTAACATAGATGTTGGTTTTTCAAGGATAATTATTTATCACGTGAACTGATATCATTGATTATTTTATATTTGAAGGAAGTACTTTAAGCATAATTTCATAGAAGTTTAAAAAGCAAAAAATATATGCAAAAGGGAAATCTAGGTAATAAATGTAATAATTATATTTTTACATTGATATTTACGTTATGTATATAATTTCATATTGTTCCTTGGTAAACTTCGGAAATAGAGGGGTTCCTCCATGAATCGAAATGTATCCACCGTATAAAAAATTTAATACTGATTCAGTATACATATCTATATGTTCATATGAATACGCGATACCTCACTTGACAATTTTTGCCCCCTCTTGTATTTGTCATTTTTAAAATAAAATAACATAAAAACAAAATGCAAACCATGTTCAATGCAACTGGGTAGGTAAGCATTGTTTAAAAACTATTACAAATTTCAAATCGATAGCTTCTTGAGTTATTTAGCGATGCAGAGCGGCACCATAAGGGTTCCTTTTTAGGGTTCCGTAGCCAAATGCAAAATGGCAAAAAACGGAACCCTTATGGATTCGTCATGTTTGTCTGTCTGTCCGTCCGTATGTCACAGCCGATTTCCTCGGAGACTATGAGCCCGACAATTATGAAATTTGGTAGGAAGGTGTATGCTATGAACCGCTAAAGAAATATGATGTGATATTTTGAAAAAGATGTTAAACTAGGGGGCACCCCTCACATGTAACAGGGGGATCAAAATTTTTATTTAATGCTCATGTGTATCTATGGATAGGCCTTTAAAAATGACATAAAGGTTTCTAGAAGACTTTCCATTTAAGTCAACTGTTGGCGAGTTATTAGCTGTCAAAGTGGTAAAAAGTGTGTCCCCCCCCCCCCACCCCTCTAATTTCCAAACTATGAAGTTTAAAATACTGAAAAAAAATCAAGATAATGTAAATTAATAAATACTTTCAACGATTTTTGGTTAGAACAAGATAAAACGGTTTTTGAGTTATTGCTCAAAAACTGTCTTTCCCAAACAAAAGGGCCTAAGTTCCGTAAGTTTCCTATGAAGACCTTTTTTGAGAAAAGAAGATTAGGAGGTATTGGTACGGAACCCTTCGTGCGCGAGTCCGACTCGCACTTGGCCGGTTTTTTACCTTTATGGTACGGAACCCTAACAAAAAACATCTCCGTCCACTACGATCGATCCATTAACCGAATCGCGTAGATCTTAATAAAGTGACCGCACGACAGGCGATACGTCTGCTGTGAAAACTTTTCACTTCACAGCGTAGTGGATCTGAAATTTGTATAGACATCAGTTAATTGTTTGTATGGACGACAGTTAATTGTTTGTATTTTATTCTGTTGACGTAGTTTAAATCTTCAAAATTCAAAAGAATTTTGTGAGGGTTCTTTGCAAGGCAAAACACGATGACAGCAGTGTTCCACTGTTTAAAAAGTTACGTATACCTCCGTTGCCATGTTTATACTCGTACTTTCAAAATGTCTGCAATTTCGTGAAAACTCATCAGTATTATTTCGTACAAAGAAATGAAATTACACAAAGGCAAATCAAAAAACAATGAACCGTATGCATAAACCAGTTTGTAACAAGGCGATGTATGACAGAAATGTGTTTAATATGTGCATAAAAATTATAATGACCTGCCGAAAACTTTAAGTTACTATAGGGACACGAGTTGAAACGAAAATTATTTTCAGCGCCTGTCAAATTACTATTTTTATTTTATAATTCCCCATACTCACATAGCATATTTCACACACACTACTTCACTTTGCTGATTTGGGTCATAGACACCGATTTTTAATCTTTGGTTGTTAGCAGAGCTGCTACCACAGTCATTTTATGTCAGCCTCCTCAAAGAAGCCGTTGTTTTTATGTGATATTACATTATTATGTATTTTTTTAAAGATTTCAATATTAATTTCTAATGTTTGATGAGTTATTGAAACGTAACAGAAGTGTAAAATAAAAAACAAGTTTCTGATCTGCGAAACGGCCAAGCAACGTATTTTGACAAAAGTGTAGAGTTTGTGAAGTAACGGCTTACAGAGTTAGGCCGGGTTGCACCAACTTACGATCAAGGTTAAATATGGCGCCGGCAGCTGTCATCCCATAGTAACTTATCAAACTTTCCATACATTCAAATTTTAACGAACACCGCTTACGATTACAGACGGTTTAGTGCAACCCAGCCTTAGAAGCGTAGAGCCATCTACGTGAGATCTGTTAACTTTGACAGTGCGAGCCAGATGGTCTCTCGTCTTGGCATTAATACAATACAAATATTCTTTATTTTTCAGCAATACAAACAAACAGTAATTAAATAATAAAATAGGTTCTTCCTAGTTGTACCTGAAAATGTGTTGAAATTGGAACATGATTTTAGTAATATTCAATTACTCGCCCCCTTATTAATTGACTTATGAAGCATTTGTTAAGTCAAAAATGCATTTTGCTACATTCTCACAAACACAATTCTTATAGGTACAACTTATATAGGGTGGGCTAGTGGAAGCTTTTATTTTTTACAGAGCAATGAAAATGTTTACCGCATTGTAATGTTTATGAATAAGAGCATGAAAATGGTCATTGCCGTTTTCGTCTAATGCCTGTTGATACGCATATTGCGGGTCGATTTGACCCGCACAGAGGCGGGTAAATCCTGTTTATTAGTATTGGTTCGAGGAGCTTTGTGTAAAATAGCGGAGTAACTCTAACCGCTATTCTGTACATTTTGGAAAATAAATAGAAGAATTAGTGATGTGCTGATGTGTTACATGATAAACAGTAAAAATAATACAAACAACCTGATTAGCTAAATTAAACTTACGGACTTAAAAAGGATCGACACAATCGTACCTGATTCATTTGCTGGTATAAAAAGCTCGGAATATTTAACTTTTCTGGGGAAAGTGAGTGTTCTATATTAAGCAAGCCGTTTAGTTATCCACGAAGCTAATCCAAGTCGGCAGGCATGAGCTACTTCTAGTATTTGTGCAGATAAACAAATTGCGTAGTTGGCTTACAGCCAGTTATAAAACCCGATTATATTTTTTTTACAAAAATAGATTACGGCGTTAATACTTTCACGATTGTAAATACTCCTCCGGCGAAATCAGGCTGAATCCTTTTTTAACCGACTTCAACATTTCAAAAGAGGAGGTTATCAATTCGGTTGTTTTTTTTTTAAATGTTTGTTACTCCATAACTCCGTCATTTCTTAACCGATTTGGAAAATTCTTTTGTCAAAACGCAGTTCTGATGATGGCATCCATGAGAAATTGAGGGAACTCCTCAAATCGAGCATTTTCATCAAAAAATGTGACATTGGATGAAGTGTAACTGCTGATGATGATCAGAACAGAACTCTTCAACGACGAAAAGTTCACGTTTGGCGATTTGTCCTCGTAGCTGTGTTTGTTAAGCAAGTTCTATCTTCAAATTAATTTTTGTCATGCTCGATTTCTGATGATGGGATCCATGAGGAATTGAGGGAACTCCTCAAATCTTAAAGGCAAACATAGGTATAGTGATTTTTGTGGTTTTATCAACAAATCGAGCATTATCATACAAAAATGTGACATTTGATGAAGTGGAACTGCTGATGATGATCAGAACAGAACTCTTCAACGAAGAAAAGTTCACGTTTGGCGATTTGTCCTTCTAGCCGTGTTTGTTAAGCAAGTTCTATTTACTCGATTGATTTTTGTCATGCTCGAGTTCTGATGATGGGATCCATTAGGAATCGAGGAAACTCCTCAAATGTGAAAGGCACACAAATAGTAATTTTAGTATTTTCATAAACTAATCAAGCACTTTCATTCATAAAAGTGACATTTGAATAAGTGGAACTACTGATGATGATCAGAACGGAACTCTCGACGCGTAGTTCAAGTTTGGCGATTTGTTCTCTTCGTTTTGTTTGTCAAGCAAGCAAGGTTTTTCCATGATTCCATGAGGAATTGAGGGTATTTAGTCTTCTACCATTATTAACATACTTATAGCCATTTTTATTTTATTGTATGGAATCTAAGAGTGCACCATCTAAGTATAATAATCTTTCACCGGCCTCCCCCATTGAAGTCGGTTTTTTTTTCTTAAAATTATGTAATTACTTATATCACGTACTTACGGCTATTCATATATATTGGTGCAAATAAATAATAAAATTATAGACAAACAGTGAAATATTTATCTGGGCCCCGTTGGCAACTCTCCGAGCTTTCCAGTTTAACACAGATTGCTGAAATGCAAATTTTGCTAACACGACTCCCATAATATACATGAGTGGGTGTAGTCAAATCGTATTAAAATCAACAGGCGACCACGCCGCGCCGTCGCGCCGCTGTCTATTCAAATCTTAATTTAGCTATGTGCATCATATATTTCGCACACAAATAAATAAACAATGCAGCATGCCTAACTATTACTTATGCAGATGCAGACATGTCTACAGAGGCAAATAGTTCAAATATGTAGCACAACTCTGTTTCCTTATTTCATCGCGAACATTCCATAAGTAACCCATTCATTGACAAGCCTCAGTTAACGCAATTTGTCGCAGTTCCTGCGTTTCCGACGATATGACAGTGATTATTTTCACGTAAAAAAAGCTTTATGTCTGAAATATTACCTATAAGCCTTATTGAGTCTTAGTGCTCCGCTCGGAAAATTAAACCTTTTGCGGATTCCTCTCATGCGTTAGTAACATACACGTTAATGACAACTGTTTTGGCCCATTTTATTATATTAACTCAAAACTCTTTATCTATAAATTGTATTATTATTATTGAGATCTACTTAGATACATAATTATGCTAGACAAATATCAACTATACGGTCTAGTAGTTTGGGCTGTGGACAAGACGGGCGGACAGACAGAGAGTCACACGAGTACTCCTATAAGGGTACCGGTTTGTTTTTTATACAACGACAGCGGCAAACAGGCTTACGGCTTGCCTGATGGTAAGCTGGGACCGTAGCATATGGACACTCGAGGTACGGAATTCTAAAAATAACCTAGATAGAGATATAAACGGTTTTATTTTCCTGTAGGTAATATTTACATCAATATGAATTACCTGATATAAGGAGGAAAGGAGGACTATGCTGGTATAATATTTTTCAAAAACCTACTTTTATAGAATCTGAAACGTGTCCTTATATCTGTTTGATGCCCCACTTGACCTAGTAACTACGAGTAGTTGTAGTAATACCTTGAATTTTGTTCCACCTTTAATCGGTCTTATTTCGTTAAATAAAAAGTATAAGAATATATCTTTTATTCAATCTTTCTTATTCAATGTACAAGGCTAACTCATGTATATCTAATTTACAACTTTTACCTACTAGTAATTACAAAAAGATAGCTGTGACAGAAGAATTGACAGATCCGCACAATGAGAGTATCTTTGTTATTTTTTTGGTACGGCACGGCAACCTAAAAGTACTCATTCTATGTATATTATACAAAAAACTAAAAATCAAAGGGGTGAAATATATCTAAACGATAACTTCACATGCATAATGCGAGTAGATACAAACCTATATATTCTATATCCGCGAAATTAATTTAATACCTTACTTAAATATAAATAAAGCATTCCTAATAGTCGCCATAGAAGCTGCAAGTACCTATTTCTGAAGCAGCTTGATCTAGTTAAAAAAAAATATCAGTATAGGTGAACGCACGATTGCGGAATCTTAGTAATATGGAGGCCGAATATGTTGAAACTACTTGTAGTGTGTAAGTGTGTGAGCGATGTCATACATTGGGTCGAGTCGCTTTGGCCGGTGTTTGCACGCCTCATGGACACCATAGGGATTATCTATCATTTCCTCAAAACATACAATACAACTAAGTAATAAAGGGAATAATTTTGTATTAAGTAGTAACACTGATAACGAAATATCAAAATTTCAAATTAAAGGGGAAAAATTTAAAAAAAATGTGGTTCGATTAGGATTCGAGGGGGCTAGAGCGATTGGCCGCGTATGCCAGATGTCGCAGGTTCGAATCCTGCTCGGAGCACAACATTTTTCATTTTTCCCTAAATTTGAAATTAAGTGATAAACGGAACTTAACATCGGTATAAAATTATTATATGTACACGTACCTACTTGTACAACTACTTTATGATACGTACCTAATGCCATATATCACAAGTACTTACTTTGATATGTACCTACCTAATGCCATAATTGGGTAGGTACATATCCGATGGCCGTTGGGGCGGAAAGGTTCTCGAGTGGCGACCACGTACCGGAAGGCGTAGCGTGGGCAGGCCCCCCACACGGTGGACTGATGACCTGGTAAGGGTCGCGGGTGTCCGCTGGATGCGGGTGGCGCAGGACCGGTCATTGTGGAAGTCTTTGGGGGAGGCCTATGTCCAGCAGTGGACGTCATTCGGCTGAATGATGATGATGATGAATGCCATAATTCATCGCAGATAGCGCATTGAACTAAAAATAAGGGAAAGGATCCCAGACTAGATACCCGACCGCAGCGGGTAATTCTAACATGGAATCATGAGCGTAGTGAGGGATTCAAAGCGCAGCGGCCGCGACAGAAATAATTTTGCTACCGCATAATGGCATAATGCACTCTGGTTTTCACTCCTCACAATATGAGGAAAATATGAAATCTAACTAAGTAGTGCAGTCCGATCACTCATGTCAGCAGTAGAACTTTTCTTTGCGGTAAAAACGGAGGGGTTAGTGAAAGATTCTCTCTCTCTTTATCTGTGCCGAGGCGACGATAGTTGAGCATACTACTTATAGAATAAATAATTTAGAGGAAACATAAGCTAAGCCTGTTTAGCCTAGTAGGTAGTGACCCTTCCTCCGAAGCTAGAGGTCTCGGGTTCGGATCCCGGCCAGAGGGCCTACTCCGAACTTCATATCGTGCCGTCGCTTTCCGTCATATAGTGTATAAGACGAGAGTGAAAGGGACGGCACAACCTGAAGCTCGATTTTCGAAGTTCGGAGTAGGCCGTCAGGGCATTGTTTGTGCATTTAGCACGGATATTTGTTCCTGGGTCTTGGATGTTTTCTATCGTCGTCTAGTACCCATAGTATACAAGCTTTGCTTAGTTTGAGACTAGTTCGATTTGTGTAAGATTGTCCCCCAATATTTATTTGTTTTAATGTTTCTACCTCGTTCTCCCCCAGCGCCCCTCAAAATGATGAGTGCTATAAGGACAACTGCAGGGGAGGAATGCAAAAAAAATTGTACATAGTTAAGGCCTTAATTTAATATACGCTTTAATTTTCTCATTTTCGTAACGACAATTAGTCATATATTTTATCGTTACGAAACTGAGAAAATTAAATTAAGGCCTTAACTATGTACATTTTTTTTCATTTTACGCAGAGCTCCGACTAAAAGTCCCAATTAAAATACTCAGAAATGGAAGTTTACCATTTTGAAGAACCTTAACATTTTTTTTAATTGAATGGATAGGAAATACGGTGTCGGGCAGTTTTATTTCTGCGCATGTTGGTGACATATTCGGATACTCGGCTTTTGTTTGCGGCTTACGCGGCAGGGCCATTTTTGAAGTAACCTAGCACTAATAGAAAAAATATCAAGAAAAAGCGAAACGAACAGACACAGTTGATGTAATTAAATATACAACATTAATCTACGGTCAAAATCCGGGACGGAAACAGTCGAGAAAGTTTATATAGAATAATTAATACCGGTAATGTTTCCCCTTAAAACAAAGCCTAACCTCTCTACACCTGTTTTTCTAATGAACAATATTTAAAAGGTTTTTTTTTATAATGTCTCCAAAACAGGCAAGTGTTCTTATTAAAAAAAATGAATTTCAATATGGTCTACTTACACGCATTACTCATAATTATTATTAATAAGGTGATTATACTAGGCTGAAAAACGAGAATCTTGTGAGCAGGATTTATGTCAAGGCAATAGTCGTGAAATAACTGTGTGGGATTTGACTATACTCGCTTTATCTTTATGAATCTTTACATTGAAAGTATCAATATACAAAGTACTGATAAAAACTGTAGTATTATTATTAGCTTCAGCCCCTAAATGAATAATAATCATTTCGATGTCTTAGATAAAATATGATAAATATAATTTCGATATCTTAGATTAACAAAGACAATCAAAATTGGCCAAAGTCAAACGAATGTCAATAAATGTGATACGAATAAATAAATAAATAAATACAAATATTGAGAGACAACCTTACACTAATCGACCTAGTCCCAAACTAAGCAAAGCTTGTACAATAGGCATAACACGACGACATACATACTTATACTTATATATAGATAAATATACATACTTAAATACATAGGAAATATCTAAGACCCAGGAACAATATTCGCGATAAATAAACAAATAATACCCTGACCGGGATTCGAACCCGGGACTCCGGGCTTCGTAGGCAGGGTCACTACCAACTAAGCAAAAGTGGTCGTCGAATGTTTCGTAGTACCTTCTTTTGCGCTTCCAACACAAGAAATAGGTTCTAATATAAGACATTACCTATCACGAGATGGTTAATATTTATGCCCTTTAGACCTAAGATACACTCTAGCTTTCACTTCGTTTTCGAGAAAATAAATAAACAAAGATTATCCACTAACACTGGCCAACTTACGATCAGAGACCGATCAACGTTAAATATGGCGTCGGCAGCTGTCATCCCATAGAACAGAAACTTGTCAAACTTTCCATACAATCAGATTTTAACGAACACCGCTTACATTACATGCTGTTTGGTGCAACCTACGCTAAAAATGAATAATGAATTCCACGGCAAACATGTATATAATTTGGCGGCAATGGCGGCATGTTATTTTTTTTATAAACTTCTTTGACACAAAAAATATAGTCACCGCGAATAAACGCGACTGACCTGCCATTGAATGCTGTAATGCGTTGCTCAAACGATTCAATCACTTTTTAATTCTTGTGAAATACGAACAAAAATCTCTTGTTTTGAGTAATTAGAAAGAAAGCAGAAGCTTATTTCAAAATTGTTCACTATCGCCATTTCACGAACTGTCAATATTAATATGGCTGCTGAATATGTTCAAAGAATAGGTAGTTACCTATTATGCAAACGGGATAACGCTTCGACGAGGATGAGTTAGGATATCCATCGAGAATATTGGGGAAATAAAGGAAAAGGAAATTGGAAAAAAATTGGAATAGATATTAAGTTGTAAAAACTCCACCGGAGGACAAGATGATGCCCAAGGGACATCAGCTCAGCAGTCTTACTCAGGAGTCTATTTTTAGCTTTAAAGGTTCAAGGAGTAACGTAGTAAGTAAAGGTTCGAAACAATTATATTACATCTACAGCCCCGCATGGTTTTAGTGTAAGAATGAGTATAGGCCTACAGGTATTAAACACATACATAATACTAGCATTTGCTCGCGACTTCGTCCGCGTGGTGCTCGTGTGTATCGTAAAACCATACAAACTTAAAGGCAGGGGCAGAAGTCAAAGAGATGATTTCCGGGATAAAAAAATATCATATTTCCTTCGCCTGGGCTCAAACTTTCTGCATAGCAAATTTCATCCAATTTAGATCAGCGGTTTAAGCGTGAGAAGACAGACATAATTACTTCCGCAGTTATTATATTAGTATGTACAAACTATATAATGGCTCATTTAGAAATGTTCGACCTCTACTATCGCCCACAACTAAATATGATATCCGCAAACATTACTAGGACCTCCTAATGTGGAGAAGGTAAACAATCTAAATTTACTTCTAACGATCATGGGAACCCGCCAACCCGCATGCCAAGCGTGGCGATTATGGCATTTACCCCCCATAAAATTGGGGGAGGCCTATGTCCAACAGTGGACGTCCATCGGCTGATATGGTGGTGGTGGTGGATCATGGGAACGGTAAGAGTACTTTACAACCAGCAAGGATCAGAATTGTGTGTACTAGTATTTAATACTACTATTGAAATACACAAAATTGTTTATCTAATACGCCAATTAGGCAAATTTGTAAAGCCTGTTCTCAGATTGAAGAAACAGTGTTACAAAGGGAGACTGCATCTTTCCCGTTGCAATATAGTTTACAATACAATACAATCAGATATTCTTTATTGCTCACCAACAAAATAAAACAACAGTAATAAAAAGACGGTAACAATTGGCGATTTAATCCCTAAAGAGCGATCTTTTCCAGTTTATAAATGTGCCTTGCAAATCTCCCAAGAGTTGCTTATTAGGTTAATGTTTCTGAGGGGAAAACTATTCGTACATGAAGCAACACGTTTGCAGTATATAAGAATAAGTTGTGCATACAATACGATTACGGGTTAGAGCTTCGGCACGTCTGATCTTAGCCAAGTAAAGAGATCATATAAGAGTGATAGAGTTCATAAAATCTTACTATGTTGTGCCTAAAAAAATACTCTAGAGATCAGAAAAAAGAAAAATAACCCGGAATTCAGGATTGCATCTTAGAACATACAAACCCTTTTAGATTCAAATGCATTTAAATGGAAGGATTTAATTTTCGTGACGGGACTGCTCTACCATATATTAATTTAGATCACACAATACTGAAACGTGCATAATTAATTCACACAGCATGACAGTACAATGTATATTTCAAATAAGATAATTCCTCTATCCCACTCAATTAGTATTGTACCTACAGTTAGATCAAGAAGACAAAATACAGCGAATAGGCTCGCTGGCCACGTCAGGTCCATGTGGATCAGTGTCGGCAGATATCGGGCAGATCGGGCTCATAGTCTAGGCCCAAAACTGAAAAACGCGTCTCTAAACGATGCAAGCGGCAAATCATGTAACAGTTGGGGTGACAACGTTATCAGATGGTTTTGACCCTGCAGAATATGGATCGGCTTGTCGCCATTTCGAAATTTGAACCGGAAGTACGGTAAACCGGAAATGGTGCATCGGTAAATCGTTGTTCCGGTACCTTAAAAAAGGTCCAATTGTTATGGTTTTTTGATATGTTGTAAAGGACAGTCTTGGTAACACAAACATTTTGTCTCTCCAGCTCTATATCTTTCTCCGCCATCTTGGAAAAACTGTCACTTTTTTCTGTTTTTTGTCTATTCTGTCGTCAAAGTTCATTCTAGTGTTAATCATGGCTCTGAAATATTGTAGAATACAAAATTTTCTAAAACTTTTGTTTACATAGATTTTTTCTACGACTCCTGGGGACGAAGATATGGAATCGTATATGGGGAGCTAGCGTTTAAAATTGTTACTTTTTTCTAGTTTACCTCTCATGTTTACGTTTTAGTGCATTTTAGTGCAAATTGTAGTTTGGCAATATTGTTGATCACAAAATTTGATATAACTTTTGAGTTGAAATATTTTTTCCATGACATCTAGAAACGAAGATATGGAATCATCTAAGAGTTACGGTCGAAAACTGCTACACCTATGTCCAGTTTTCCTCCTATTTTTACGTTTCACGACATTTAAGCCCAAACTGTACTTCTGCAATCATTCAGAAGACAAACATACATAAATATAATCACGCCTGTTTCCCAGAGGGGTAGGCAGAAATCACGGATTTCCATTTGCTACGATCCTGACATACAACTTTTGCTTCATGAACCCTCAAAACATTTTTCATGCATGCGCGCCGATTAAGGGTACTCTTGATCTGACAAGAGATCTGAGAGGACAAAATTATCTACAAATTGAAAGTTTCTTCAATACCTATAGTAATAGTAATATGGAATGCTCAAGAGGGTCATTGCTCGTATACCTTGTAAAATGTGTCACTTTCAAACCCTCGCATCGCAGAAAATAGAGTTCAAACATTGGCGTAAAGGCCGAGAACGGTGGCACAACTTGGTGCATGTCAATCCGGTCTTCATGCTCGAGCACATGGTAGTCAGGAACTGGGATGAACAATTGTAAGGTACAATATCCGTGCAGGCTTTGGAGACGGGCTCGAGGGTTATAAGAATGGGAATATATTGGATTTGCTAAAGTCTCCACCCATATGACTCAGGTTCCATCACTACCGGTCGGGCATGATGAGCATTTTCCCATACGTTCAGCCGAAAAGTTTAAAAAAGTATTCAGTACCGCAAAAGTAATTGATTTTACTCACACTTTGCCACCGTTATTCGTAAACATTTCGTATTACGGTTAGTCGTGATCGTATAAACTTTCAATTTGCAAATAATTTTGTCTTCTGAAAGATTGCAGACCGATAGTTTGCGCTAAAATGCACTTGAATGTAAATATGGGATGAAGACCGGAACAGGTAGCAATTTTCGAGGGTAGCACTCCATAGATGATTCCATATCTTATTTCCTAGAGGTAGTGGACAAAATATCTCTATCCAAAAGTCATAGCAAATTTTATGATCTATAATATTGCCAAACTACAGTTTGCGCTAAAGTGCACTTAAACGTAAACATGAGACGAAGACTGGACAAAGGAAGCAATTTTCGACGGTAACTCTCCATAGATGATTCCATATCTTCGTTCCTAGAGGTCATGGAAAAATATACAAAAATTTTGTGATCTACATTACTGTAGAATCATGATAAACACTAAAATGGACTTTAAAGACAGTACAGGCAAAAAAACTGAATAAAATGAGAGCTTTTCCAAGATGGCGGAGAAATATATAGAGCTGGAAGTAAGAAAACTCTGGGTAGTCATTATTATATTGTCCTTTACAACATAATTAACATACAACTTAATTACAACATATCTAAACAATCGGAGCTCTTTTAGGGTACCGGAACAACGATTTACTAAATGTATGACGATTTCGCTTCTATGGGCGGCACCTTTTCCGGTATACCGTACTTCCGGTTCAAATTTCGCAATGCCGACAGGCAGATCCGTAATCGGCAGGGTCAAAACAATCTGAAAGCGTTGTCACCCAAACTGTTACATGATTTGATTCTTGCATTCTACTTTTTCAAAAATGGTCCTAGTCTCTCAGTTCAACCAGGGTAATAGAACCCCGCCTAAAGCAAACATCAACAAATAATATATTACGATACAAGTGCAGAAAATAGGAAATTGCGAGTTGCGAATTACCTATTCGCACGTGTATCGTACAACGTTTTACAGTACATATGGCTCTTTAAAGTTTCGACATATGCGCGTATTCTGCTGACTCGTGCGGTAAAGTAGCACCATATGTACTGTAATAGTACATTACGAAGCAAGTGCAGAGAATAGGAAACTCGCAACGAGTAGTGATAAATTAAAACACGACCGAAGGGAGTGTTTTAAATCGAAACGAGTTGCGAATTACCTATTACAACGTTTTACAGTACATATGGCTCTTTAAAGTTTCGACATATGCACGTAATCTGCTGATTACCGCACTCGTGCGGTAATGTAGCACCATATGTACTGTAAAATATGTTATACTTGGCCACTTACAGGCCAGTGTTTTAGCGCTGGCAAGGACGAGATACTGCAATAAAGAGATGTGTTAAACGATTTCTGACACTTACGCCTTAAGTACGAGTAGTTTATTGCCATAACAATCAATTGTTTCGTTAAAATTAGAGTATTTAATGCGGTGCAAAATATGAACAGTAAGGCTGGGTTGCACCAAACCGTCTGTAATCGTAAGTGGTGTTCGTTAAAATTTGAATGTATGGAAAGTTTAACAAGTTTCTATGGGATGACAGCTGCCGGCGCCATATTTAACGTTGATCAGTCTGTGATCGTTAGTCGGTGCAACCCAGCCTAAGGCTTTTTAACTGCAAACAATTAGAAAACTACAAAAAATACCCTGCCTTACACGCAGTAAGGTCTCGTTTCGCAGATAACAATACAAATCCAATTTATTTAGATTTATCATAAATGTGGTATTGAAAACTACTAAAGGCTATAAAATGTGTATAAAATATTCGTAATAGTAGTAATGCATAAATTATCGAGCGTGTTAGTATATTCTATCCCATCAAAAACATAAATGTGAAAAAGGGAGCCAAGTTCAATATTAAGAATATGCGATGCTTGGCTGTCGTCTTCACATTTACGTTTTTGATGGGATATCATTACTTTTTGTCAATCTTCGCCAAATGGTGCTTTTTAAGAGCGAATGCACGAGTTACTTATACAAAATACCCAACTCGCTATAAGCGGACCTCAAATATTTGAAGAGTTCCCTTGATTTCTCCAGGACCCTGTGATTAGATTCTTACCTGATAACTATGGGACCACCCCTGAAGTATTCAGTTTCGAACAAAAAAATATTTTTCCAAATCGGTTAATAAATGACGGAGTTTTGAGGTAACTAGCATAAATAATAATAAAACTACTAAAAATATCACTGTTTTCTGATTTTTTCTGGTGTACACGCACAATTACCAAGCTGCATGCCAAATTTCAGCTTTCTAGGTCACCTGGAAGTGGATTAGGTTTTTGATTACTAGTCAGTCAGTCAGTGGTAAAAAGCCGTTTTTTGGAATTTAATATCACAATAATGGTTAAACCTATATTTATGAAATTTGGGGTTCAAGGTGTTCTAAAGGATCTTGATACATGTACCAAATTACATTTTTTTAATGTTAGATAGATTTCGAGTTATTGGGGGGTCAAAAGTGGCTCCAAACGGTTCGTGTAAAATAACACACGGCTGCTGTCCGCCAGTTCCTGGGGTGAACTTGACTGGACACGCTGCCGCGTGTCTAGATATGTCCATGGGAGAATGTTACTTATCGAAGAATGTTGCAATTGCGAATGTCACGACTCCCAAGGCCAGACTCAAGTGGTGTACGTGTACCTATACCCTTACCATCATGCAAGTCCGGTACTGATACTTGGAGAGTATTCGGAATGAGTATGGCGTTATTTCTATAGGAATTGAGCTGTGCCTGTACACTCGACCTATGAGGGACACATGGAAGCCTTATGAGATTATTCAAACATTTAAAATGGGTGTTACGGACGTGCCAATGCTCTTTGTCTGAGAGCAGGGCAGTGGCTAAGCCGAGTAGATACGTCCATAACAGCCTTTCGTAGAGCAACTCGGTCAATATTTTAAACCTCCTTTATCAGTTTTATCACAGCTTCAAGTTTAAGTCCATACAAGTTTATGTTATGTACAAGTTTAACGTAGTTAGAATACTCAGCCGAACAGATCTTAAAGTGGGGTAGTTTTATCTTCTTTAAGTTACTTACTCGTGCTCGTACTATGTAGCTCACTAACTATATTTTAATATGGGCGCTTTTGGTAAACTTAAATGTTTTTGATCGCCTATTTAGAAATATAAGTACAATATTCTATCAAATAGACATAAATTGCCGTGTCGACAAGTAAATGTACGAGGGGCGGCTGATAATCCTAAGCCTATGGTATTTCGAGGTCGTATATGCGTTTATGGTACGGGCCACTAGAATATAATATAGCCTTTTATTCAGATCTTATTTTAACCTAGTAACAAAATCCTAACGGGCCACTAGAAAGGCCATTTAAAAACAAATTATTAAAAACAAAATCATGTCATATTTGTTTGAATTTTTCTTGAGATATTCAACGGCAAAGTTCACCATGTCTAAAATATCAACAAATATTACGAAAATTTAGCACCGTGCTGTAATTAAGTTCCTTACAAAAAGTGCTAAATCACCGCAATGTATCTTTGAAGAAATGGCTAGTATTTATGGTGCTAATGGACCTTCTTATGCTACGGTCAAAAAGTGGAGTCGCTTATTTAAACTGGGTAGGGAGTCGATTGAAGACGATCCCCGTTCAGGGAGGCCAATATCGGTGGTGACTAAAGAAAATGTAAGAAAAGTCAGAAAATTGGTATTAGAAGACCGGAGAGTTAAGGTTTGGCAAATAGCTGATACTGTAGGCATTAGTAAAGAACGGGTTGAGGAGATTTTACACGAACATTTGAACATGACTAAGGTCAGTGCTCGCTGGGTACCGAAAATGCTGACGGCGTTCGATAAAGAACGTCGTGTTGAAACTTCCCAGGCGTTTTTAGATCTGTGCGGAGATGGTATAGATGAAGTTTGCTCACGAATAGTAACTGTTGATGAAACATGGATCGGGCAGTATGATCCGGAGTATAAGTCAGAATCCATACAGTGGATTGAAAAGGGTGAAAGACCACCGAAGAAGTCTAAAGTGCAAAAATCCCACTGTGTTTGGGACTGTGATGGCATTCTCTAAATAGATTATTTGGCCAAAGGTTCTACAATAAATGCACTTTATTATTCCAATCTATTGAGACAGGTGCGAAGAGCGATAGTGAGAAAAGGAGGGGCAAATTAAGGAAAGGCATTTTGTTTTTGCAAGACAATAAGACAATGCACCAGCTTCGATGAAATCGACCACCCACCCTACAGTCCAGACCTAGCCCCTAGCGATTATTTTCAGTTCAGTAATTTAAAGAGAGAGTTACGGGGAAAGCGATTTGGCAGTGATGAAGAGATGAAAGCGGCTGTACAGGAGCATTTTGAAGGCCAATCTAAAGAATATTTTTAACGGCCTAAAAGCATTGTATAAAAATGTTAATAATGCATTGAATTAGAGGGAGATTATATTGAAAAATAAACCATAAAAGTTTTTTTATGTATTGTTTTTTTCTACCATAGGCTTAGGACTTACCAGCCGCCCCTCGTAGTTGCTAGACAGCATCGTTACTTATCTAACATGTCTTAGTAGAAATGTCATTGCTAAGTTGGTGTAGGGAAGACAGATCGATGTCAAATTCAACTTCTGTATGAGAACAATAAATATACAGGGTGTCCCAAGAAGTAGTGATATACTGAAGCTGGGAGGTAGAGGAGCTAGAGGGCTATCTGTATCACCCCCATGTATGTTCCGCGATTTTTAGTATTTTCGGAATAATGTTTTTTTTTTTCACCTATCGCCGCGTACGATGAGATTTTTATTTATAGTGACGTGAATTATTGCGGTAGATGCTTGATTTTTTTTGTGTGCTAAGCTGATAGATAGGCCAATTCAGTATGGTAACATTTACTATCGTTAGATCTTTGAATGGCATAAAAAAAATGCCAAGAAAGATAAAATTACCCAGTATGTTCACAACTTCAAGGGCCCTTAAAAAAATAAAATCACATAAAAAATAATTACCGATTGGCTTTTAAAAACTTGCTCTATCTATCAGGTAGCTACCCTGAAAATTTCATTTTATTATTAATAAGGCTTCAAAATTTAACATCTGGTACCTGGACGACGGCAGCCTCGGAGGTGAAGCGAGCTGCGTATTGGACGACCTGTCTTTCCTAATAGCAAAATTTCATGAAATCGGTTTGGACCTAAATATGAGCAAATGCGAGCTGTATGTAAGCCAGGAAAACACAAACAAATGCAAAATTATCAACGACTTTCAAAACATTTGCCCAGATATCAAAATTATGACTAAAAACTCACTTCACCTCCTTGGAGCCCCAATATTTGAAGATTCAATCCCAGATTTTATTGACAGCCAAATCAACCGTTTTTCTGAATACTCCGACCGCCTACTCAAAATTAACTCACACATGGCCCTTTCTATCCTCCGTTTTTGTCTATTTGCCCCCAAATTCACCTATCTGATGCGCTGTAGTCCATTATGGAAATTTCCCGTATCTTGTCAAAAAATTGATTCCATCCTACACTCCCAAATCCAAAAAACTCTTAACATTCAGTTGAACGACAGACAATTCCTACATGCTAGTCTCCCAATTCGTTACGGCGGCCTGGGTATCCGGCAAATTTCAAGCGTCGTTCTTCCAGCCTTTCTCTCCTCGGTCCACAGTACGATATCCCTCATTGGAAAAATCCTCGCTCCATCACTTCGTGATATTGAGGTATCGTGCTTGACCGAGGCAGAGAATGCATGGAAAACGGCCTGTCCCGGTAAAGACCTTCCATTCAGCAAAGGTGTACAAAGAACCTGGGATGAACCACTCTGCCGCCAGGTCCACGACTGGCTACTGGACTCCGCCGCGTCAGCCTCCGAAAAAGCCCGGCTCCTGGCTTGTTCAGAGAAAGAGTCTGGATTCTGGCTCCACGCCTACCCTTCGGCCCATTGCGCGACACTACTGGACAACAACTCACTGAGATTAGCTGTCGGCCTCCGCCTGGGTTCCAACATAGTGGTCCCCCATCGTTGCCCCTGCGGCGTGGAAGTGGATCGTCTGGGCCACCACGGCCTTTCCTGTCAAAAAAGCGCAGGCCGCTTCGCCCGTCACGCCTGCTTGAACGACATAATCCGTCGGGCCCTTGCCAACATAAACATTCCAGCCGTCCTAGAGCCACCTGGCCTCGCCCGCGACGATGGCAAGAGGCCCGACGGTATGACGCTCATTCCGTGGCAAGTGGGACGACCCCTAGTCTGGGACGCCACCTGCGTGGACACATTGGCTCCGTCCCACCTGCCCACCACTTCGCAGAGGGCGGGCGCAGCGGCAGCTTCGGCAGAAGCTGCTAAACACCGCAAATACACGGGCCTCGCAGGCAACCATGTGTTTGCGGCTTTCGGGGTAGAGACGCTTGGGCCGTGGGGTCCAGACGCCCAGAAATTATATCGGGACCTGAAAAAACGGCTCTTCGAGCACACGGCTGACCATAGGGCTGGCTTGTTCCTCGGTCAAAGAATTGGCATCGCCATTCAGCGAGGAAACGTAGCCAGCCTTATGGGCACCCTGCCGCAGAGTGCCGACCTGGGGGACTATTTTGTAGGCAATTTGTAAATATATTAATTTTTATTTATTTAGTTTTAATTAGATATTGATCTTTAGTTTCATTACCATTAGGATTTTGATTTGGTTAAATAAATGCTTTTTCTACCATCAAAAAATTGAAATCTAAATGTGGTAAGTGCACAATTTTAATTTACATAATGATACTGCGATCGCCAACCCGCATGCCAAGCGTGGCGATTATGGCATTTACCCCCCATGAAATTGGGGGAGGCCTATGTCCAGCAGTGGACGTCCTAGGGCTGATATGGATGGATGGATGGACATAATGATTAATGCGAGCAAAGTAAAACCAATTACAAGGTGTTTAATTACAATAAATTTTCAAAATGGCCCCCCTGTTGCTCAAGCCCCCCTGTTGCGACATCGCCGGAAAAAGTTGTCTTTTAAACGTCTGAATGCACTTCTATTATTTTTAATGGTTTCTTCTGCTACTCTCAATTTCCGGGTTAACTCGTCCAAATTGCGGCATTCTCTCGAGTAGACGAGGTCTTTGTAATATCCCCATAGAAAAAAATCTATGGGGTTTAGGTCGGGGGAACGTGGAGGCCAGGCTATAAGGCAGGCGTCACCCCGGCCGCAACGACCAATCCATCTTTCAGGGTATCTTTGATTTAAATAGTTTCTCACGTCCAAGGCAAAATGGCATGGTGCACCATCACACTGCAGTACTATGTTTAGGTGAAAAAAAAAAAAAAACATAACTCCGAAAATACTAAAAATCGCGGAACATACATGGGGGTGATTCAGATAGCCCTCTACCTCCCAGCTTAGTATATCACTACTTCTTGGGACACCCTGTATATACATACTGTCAGTTGTTAAGAAACGTGACCCCCTGCATGAAAGTTTGTGTGCATGGGGTTAGGTTTCTTTGTAGCGGACTAGATACATTATGTACTAGCTGTTGCCCGCGACTTCGTCCGCGTCTTCGCTCCTATTGGTCGCAGCGTGATGTTATATAGCCTAAAGCCTTCCTTGATAAATGGACAATCCAGTACAAAAAGAATTTTACACTACACCCTGCCAAAAAGCGCGTTTTTCCGCACGCTGCACGTCCGGACAAACCCACTTTTTGGCCGAGTGGTGACGTAAAATTGTGTACAAAACACGGGTCGTTTTTACAACCCTTGTATCTTAAATAGCTATTACAGTACATATGGTGCTAAGTTACCGCACGAGTGCGGTAATCAGCAGATTACGTGCATATGTCGAAACTTTAAAGAGCCATATGTACTGTAAAACGTTGTACAATACACGTGCGAACAGGTAATTCGCAACTCGTGTCGATTTAAAACACTCCCTTCGGTCGTGTTTCAATTTATCACCACTCGTTGCGAATTTCCTTTGCCCTGCACTTGTATCGTAATGTACTATTTCAATTCGAACCAGTAGTTCCTGAGATTAGCGCGTTCAAACAAACAAACTCTTCAGCTTTGTAATATTAGTATAGATTAATGATATTTTAAACAACGTCGGTGACAACTAAGCGTACGGCCCGACTGACGGTAAGCAGTAACCGTATGAGTAATCGATGCTAAAAAAGTTCACGCATCCGAAAAGTTCCAACAACAAAAATTTTGTATTTTCAGTCCAACTCACTTAGATAATAACATAACGAAAATATGGCATGTCGGGTATAAATATTTGTATAAGTCATGTTTCAAGACCAAAAACAGTATATACTTGTACAAAGATAACATAATGCCACGTAAATCTAGATAGCGTGTGTTACTAATTTATCAAGATGACTAAAATCATAAATTTGTCACGTAGGTACACACACTTTCACGCAAACATACTCCTACCTATGCCATATATACAATGGCCTACGCGGCAGAAATAAAGGGTTACGTAAACCTTGGAAGAAATCTAAATCACAAAATTGAATTGAATTAATTTAACAAGTGATTCATGTTCATATTTAATCACATGAGTCAATGTCATAAGAACATCCAAAATCTTAAAAAAACAAAGAGCAATCCAATACTCGTCTATAAGTATCATCTGGCCCAAGGGCCAAGCAAGCTCCGTGCTTTGCTTTTCTCTTTTATTTGGCTTGGATTAATACTCAATTACTCATGCATACTATCTTCATAGTATACGTTATGTAAGAGTAGATAGTACTACTACCCACTAAACATTTAGACCTAAATGCAAAAGTCACTACAGTCTGCACATTTTCACGGCTAAATAAATTACTTAACCTATTGGAATATAAAAAAAAAATCGGTACTAACCTTCCTAACTACACAGTTTTATACAATAAATTTTCTGTTTCTGTTGTTTCTGTTTCTGTCGGTCAAGAGCATGTCGGGCCATGATAAGGGTACGGTTGCGTAGTTGCCCAATGAACTTACTTTAAAAAAATCAATAACAAGCAAAAGGGAATACTTTCGCGGCGGCAGCGTTTCATACGTCTTTTAGTAAGAAGGGAAGACTTTTTAAGATAACTCAAAAACGGCTTAACTGATCATGCCCGCTATAGTTTTCGTTGAAAGTCTTTACTGAGCTTAACTTTCATGTTTTTCTTTTTCATATTTTTTGGACCCATAGTTCAAAAGTTAGAGGCGGAGAAGGGGTCACATTTCTTTTTTTCTTTTGGAATGAATATTTCCGAAAGTATTCTCTTTATCAAAAAATGATTGATAAAAACCTGTATTCATTTTAAAAGACCTATCCAACAACACCCCACACCATAGGGTTGAAGCATAATAAAAAAATCATCCCCACGTTACGTAGGGGAGGTACCCTTAAAAAAATAGTTTTATATTAAAACTGTCAGTTTTATTGATTTATATATCCATACCAAATTGCAGCTAGCACTAACAATCACAGAGCAAAGCCTCGGACAGACGGACAGACATGGCGAAACTATAAGGGTTCCTAGTCGACTACGGAATCCTAAAAATGGCCTTATTAACTAAAACATAATATACTTTTTACATCAATTACTTAACTATATAGTTCATTTTGTTAGAAAGGCAAGCAATTGACCTATATTTAGGTATGTATGTTTTTACCTCTAGTGGAATATTGAGCTGCTTCAAATGTCATTTTGTTTATTTTAGTTTGGCAGACCTTACGATATATTCTAAACTAAGTTACATTACATTACATAGGTCACATAGGACATTTCGCACATGAGAAAGAGAGAATAGGCAAGGCACTCATCTAGCTTTACGTTTGAAGAGAAAAGGCAAGCAAACTGTTTAATAGCTTAGGTACATTAAAGACGACGAAAGAGCTAAAATTATTGTAGATTATGCAACTGTTATATGATGAGTTCTGAAAACACGAATGTGGTTTTATGCTGCCCAATATAACATTACTTGATTAATTGCTGACCGATTTTGATAGATAGATAGATAGATACATTTATTGTCAAAACTGTGTACATAAGATCTTATGTCATACATTGAAAGGTATGTAAGTATCAACATTTTGCCAATTTCGGACGTACAATATTATTGAACTTAAAATTAGACTTAATCAATGGTAGACCTATACGAAATATTCATTTAGATTGTATAAACATTTTTTTGCCAGCCATTCTTTTAGTTCCCTTTTGAACTTAGTACCTTCGAGTGACTTAATACATTCAGGTAAGTTATTAAAGATCTTTATTCCAGTTGCTTAGGTACTCTTGGGAATTATGTAACTCGAAGGCCTAATTGTACACATAGCATTTTTATATTGGGATCTTAAATAACTTTTCGAGTCACTTTTCTTATTAAAAATATCATGTCGTTCCTTAACAAATAAACAAATTTCTAGTATATAGATACACTACTATTTTTGCAGACGACTAAAAGAGCACAATTCATTTTTTGCTGACATTTATCATGCATTTTGGCGCTGACTAAAACTTCATTAAATAGCTGATCGTTAAATGAGAGCCCATTGCTATGCTATCAGTGCTAGCTGTAACTTCACAAATCGGCTGTACTCATTAAGGCTCGACAGTCGCCAAATTATTCTCTCCCTAGCTAGCTCGTTAGTGTTAGCTCGATATGTCGAGCTTATAGTGTCCTCTACGCCAGCGCGCGTAAACTTGCGATAATTACAATAAAACTTGTATAATGGATTGTGCTTCGACGAACTATTCATTTTTTTGACAAGAAGGATTATTACATCAAAAAGTAATAAAATAAAGTTATTAATTAAGTATGCATTATGTTCAAATGAAGATTACAATGTTATTAATATGGATTTTGAGGACGTTACTCTGGTTATTATTATATACTAATTTATATCTTATTTGTAAGAGACACTGAGATGTTTAATAGGTAAAAATTTTAGACCTTAAGTATATTTATGAAAATAGTATGAGTTAATGTATTATTTTGAAATTATTTTGACGTGTAATGTACAAAATCATTGCAAATAAATGAGAATCAGTATTATTTTCTGGTATTAAAATTGTAAAAGTTAGTTCATAACATGGTTAAAAAGTGGTAGCGTGGGCAGGCCCCCCACACGGTGGACTGATGACCTGGTAAGGGTCGCGGGTGTCCGCTGGATGCGGGTGGCGCAGGACCGGTCATTGTGGAAGTCTTTGGGGGAGGCCTATGTCCAGCAGTGGACGTCATTCGGCTGAAATGATGATGATGATGATGGTGGTTAAAAAGCGGCCAAGTGCATGTCGGGCCACGCACAATGTAGCCGTAGCTGTCCACCCGTGACGTTAAAATGAAAACCCGTGACATTATGCGGATTTAAAATGTCGAAAACTTGTATTTGACATAACTAACAACATATATAAGTAATCAATGAAAATCGTACGAAAGTTTACTTTTCCAAGTACCTACTTGTATTTGCTACGGTTACTATTTCATGTTCGTGAGTTGGAGGTCTGAACCACATATCTACTGTTTCTAAACTGAACTCTTACTAGTTTGTGGATCGAAAATACTGTTGTTTATATTAAAATTACGTTTGATATCGATAAACTACTACAAGTATTTCCAATACCTAGAGGGGTACAGATCATTATTTTATGGGAAACCTGCGGGCCCTATGATGGTTGCCATTTTATCACTTATCGTCGTGGAAAAGACATTCTTCACGTTCTGACAAGTATGCGAGTGCGAGAGTGGCGTCTTATCCACGACGATAAGTGATAAAATGGCAACCATCATATGCCCGCTGCTCATAGGCAACCTGGCAATAGTACCCGTGCCATTAAACGTACATATTTTAATTTGTAAACCGCGCATTCTCTAAACATAAAATGTATTTGGTGCTGCGGGGTTGTGACCCTGAAAGTACTTGTAACTAACGAGACTAGAGCAAACGCAGATATAAACAATCGTACTCCATTGGGTCAAGGAAATCAACTTTAAATGTCGTGTACTAATATTATAAAGACAAGTACTCGCTTTCTCTTTCCCATGTGTGTATTTAAAAGATGTTGCCAATCCCTTCTAGATCTTGATTCATGAAATATTTTTTGACGACCTGTTTAGCCTAGTTGGTAGTGACTCTGCCTCCGAAGCTAGAGGTCCCGGGTTCGAATCCCGGCCAGGGCATTTATTTGTGCATTTTTCACGGATATTTGTTCTTGGGTCTTGGATGTTTTCTATGTATTTAAGTATGTATTTATCTATATAAGTATGTATATCGTCGTCTAGTACCCATAGTACAAGCTTTGCTTAGTTTGGGACTAGGTCGATTTGTGTAAGATTGTCCCCCTATATTTATTTATTATTTATTTATTTATTTTAATTAGATACTCATCTATATAAATTTAATTCTATTGCGCTGTAAGCACCAAAATTACTCTGTTTAGGAGTAATTATATTACATATAAATATAACTCTCAAAACAATAAAATCGGACTGTCAAAGTAAGTTTGTTTAGAAAACTTTAAGTAAATGGTTTAACTATTATTCCGTTTATAAGATGAACGAGTCTACCAACCTGTTTTTTATGTTATCTGGCACGAAAACGTTCCACCACGATGGCCTTTTCTGCCTAATGTACACTGAGGTGTCACTTTCCTCGTCCGTATCGTTCCCTCCTCCTGATTTTCGCCTTTTCTTACGCTCCAGTTGGAGACGCGCCGCCCAGGAACGACGGCGACCTTTGTCACTGGCCCCAAAGCCTTCCGCTCCCACGGACACAGATAATGAAGCCCGACGAGGAGGATCAGGTGGAGGGCCGTCGAAGTCGCTCAGTTGTCTGTATCGTTCAGCGAAAGCTGCGTCGGAAGCTCGGCGACCGTTAGTCGCCGACCTCGGCGGGTCAGCGAGTATCATGTCAGAAAAGGCTTCGTCATCATCGGTGTCGGGCGTGAGCAATTCGTCGCTGAAGCGACGCGGGGTCTCATCGATGGACTCCTGGAGGCTGGCGAGCGGCAGGCTGGGGCGATGCGAGCGCAGACCGCGCTGCGCTCGCCCTGCCCGACCCTGCAGCCGCGCCAGTGCCAACGGCACCGGCGGCTCCGTTAGCGTGGGCTCACTACCACTCATCTTACTCGCTATTAGTGCACTGAAACAGTTTCTCGACTGTTTTATTTAAACTGCATGACTGTTTACTATTCCACCATGATACGTAAAGGTTCACATTAAGCTTTAGAATTCGATCACTAACACTGTAATAATGTTTCGTCTCGGTCCTGGTATCCATGTGACAAATAATTATGTATTAGTTTTGATAGCTAGATTGTTAAACCGATACATAAGAAAGGAGATAAAGATAACCCAAACAATTACCGTCCAGTTGCATTACTTTCAAATTTTTCCAAAATTATTGAAAGGGTAATACATAACAACCTTAATCAGTATTTTGAAATGAAAAACTTATTTGCCGATGAACAAAAAGGTTTTCGGAAAAATAGATCCATAAATATGGCTATCTTTGATCTACTTAAAAAAATAATGGTAAATGTAGACAAAAGAATACCTGTAAATGCGCTTTATATGGATATGTCTAAAGCATTTGATTTCGTCGACCACAAGATCTTACTAAAAAAGCTATTTACGTATGGCGTGCGCGGAAATGCACACGATTTAATCAAATCATATTTAAGCGACCGTAGACAAGCTACTCAAATAAATCATTTATGCGTTAAGTCTAAAACTGAATTGATTTACTCATCAGATTTTAAACAGTTAAAGTACGGGGTACCGCAGGGAAGCATCCTGGGACCCCTACTGTTTTTAATATATATTAACGACCTGCCGAAGGCTATTGATTATCCTATGGTCCTCTTTGCTGATGACAGTACGATAATATTTTCAGCTGAAAATGGTAATGTAGATTTAAAGTCTTATCAATCCAATATCAATAGAACATTAGAATCAGTAATTGAATGGCTTAATTATAATAATTTAAATATTAATCTTGACAAAACTAAAATAATGAATTTTAAACAACGTACTAATAAATTAACAGATTTGACTATTACCTATAATGGCCATAAAATAGAGGACACAAATGTAACAATTTTTTTAGGTTTAAGAGTAGACAGTAAGTTGACATGGGAAAACCAAATTGAATCCATTTGTAAAAAGCTTAATTCATATGCATATGCTCTCCGTAACTTAAGAAAAATTGTTAACCAGTCAGCCGTCCTTACAGCATATCACGCGTATGTCAGTTCAACATTACGATACGGAATTTTATTTTGGGGCAACTCAAGTGGTCGAGAGATGGTTTTCATAAGTCAGAAAAAATGTATTCGTGCTCTTAGTGGTATCCCATCCACTGAAACATGTAAACCACATTTCATTAGATTACGTATATTAACTCTGCCGTGCTTATATATCTACGAAATTTCGTGTTATGTCAAATACAATATTAGACAGTTCCCCAGTTTTAATAGTTCTCGCCTACAGGGTAAAATTAACTCCATTCAATCTAAAACGGCGTTATTATCGAAAAGTGTATTCGGAATGGCATCAAAGATTTTTAATAAATTACCGGCAAATATATTGACAATTGTGGATTATAAATTATTCAAAAAACACTTATTTGATTTCCTTGCAAATAAGGCGTATTATTCTATTGACGAATTCAGAAGGGACCATTTCTAGGTTCACTCACATAGCTGCTTTTTACATTAGATCAAAGTTATTTAAATATTATAATGTATGTAGTAGGGTAAGCATGCTGCATGTAAAATTTTGCTTGCCATTTGTATACCTTTTGGTACGGCATAGTGATACACATTTTACCAAACTGTAACACCTATTGTAACCTATGTCATACAAATAAATATTTTGAGTTTGAGTTTGAGTTTATAGCATAATGCGATAATAATAATATTAAATAATAAAGTAAAAAATTCAATTCAATTGAAATTAGCATGTTTTTTATTGGTGTGCGTTACATATTGTCACAGCTATCGCTACGTAGTGAGCTAAAAACTCGTTTCGCCTTATCCGTTTGTCCGTCCGTCCGTCCGACCGCGGCTAACTCAGACGCACTTGCTGCTTAGAGGCCCTAAACACTAAACCGTTGTTTTTGATTTCTGAATGAATTCGCAAAAGTTAAAAGGAAAATTAGCCGTAAGCGTACCTAGCAAAATATCAAATTTCATGATGGTTGCGTTCAAAATTTTTAAAAACTTAATAAAAAATTTCGTCGACGAATGTACGAAAATCGTTATAGATGTTGTAATTGCGAAAATCTACATATATTATTACTACCCTCAAGTTGTCTGATTTTTTAAATCTATCATCTATCTAATTGACAGCATTTCATTTTTGTAAGCAGGTTTTTTACTGATGAAATCAAATAGAGGATAGAAAATTAAGTAAAACCACATTTTTAAGTTCTCGAAAATATTCCAGTTTTATATAAATAAATCAATTTCAAAAGTTCCTCATTCTAAAAGAGATTAAGAGACAAGTAAGGCGTCACAGCGTAACAAATTATCACATGGGCGCGCGCGTGTGTGTGTATGTGTGTGTTTGTGTATGGACGATTTCTTGAAAGCGGATCAGAAGAGGTTATATTGTATTTAATATTTATTGAAGAATATCGATAATATTTGGTTTATTTCCATAATTTTAAATGAATTCTAATATTTTAAACTATAAACTATTAATGTATCATGTTATCTTCAAAAATTACTACAATTTTATGAAGATAACATGATACATTAATAGTTTCAATTCATATTTAATAGTAGTGTGGCTGTATACGATTCTGTCAATTTTATCCGTTTTAATGAGCTCAGGACGAGCTTATACTCAATAAGAATTGTTTACATTGTATCAATCGCCATCAAATATCAATACTTAACAGTTTTAATTTAGTTTATATTACCATAATTTACACTAATGAATGATTATTTACAAAGACTAAAATTAACGGTAAGTATGTATTTTACGGGGGAGGCTGATACAGGCTTCTGCCATTGCTATTTATTTTTATTAATGTTAAAAGGGTCGTAGGACCCAGGGGCGGCATGCCTCGCTTTCAATCTGCTCTGAGGTCAAATATCACCTAGTTTCAGAGTTATAAGAATAAAAAAAAATACTTTTAGCACTGTGTAGTGCCATAGCATACGAGAGATCCTTCACAGGAGCTTTCTCAAATAGACAGATAATTTTATTTAATGAACCGCATCAGTCTTTTACGTAGCAATACGTACTAAAGCTAAGAAGAATTCCGTAGCTTTGTTCAGGCGGCTGACAAATTGTCTCACTTTACTGACAATGCGTTAACTAGTTAGCGCTAATAGGAGCCAATGAATGGGAATATTAAACCATAACGGTACGTACACATTTAGAATGTCACTTAAAATTTATACGGTGTTAATTTATCAGTCTAGTTCAATAAATATGTGTTATGCGCGATTTTCATGCACGTTCAATCTCCGAGTAAATCATCGAATAATACCTACAGGTTAAAAACGAGGAAAGCCGTCAAGTGCGAGTTGACCTACCGCGTCAAGGGTGACCATATCCTACCCGTAGTGACTTTCTATCAACTGACAACTCGTCTATTCTTAGTAATTGCAGTATATATGTAGATATAAATTAAAAACGGCCAAGAGCATGCCGGGCCAAAATGTTTGATGGAGACCGCTATTCATTTTGAAAGACCTATCAAACAACACCTCACATCATAGGGCACTTTAAGAGTAGGGGAGGTACCCATAAATAATTATAAGGGTACCTAGTTGACTACGGAACCCTAAAAACTAAATTAGACTTAAATTGACATTTTAGGAAATACGGCGTATTAAGTTTCATAACATAACCATTGTATTAGTCTAATAATAAGATTTACTGCGGGCTTTAGTCGTAGAACCAAGAATGGTGTAAGGAGGCGAATGTTAATTATAAGTATATGTACGAGTGCGCAGACATTATGTGATGATGTGTGCTAATATGTACTTTTAGTAAAGTCTCAGCAAGAGTACAATACAAACTAGTGCAGACTAAATCGAATAAGGCAGTATAGGCGCTATGCCTTAAGCAGGTGGTGTAGGTTTCGTAATTGCATAGATAGTATGCGGCCGCCGGTGCGCGAGCAACTCGACTGTTATGCGGGGAAAGTTGCCACCTTCTTGCATAAATAGATTTCATTTTATACTTTACAAAACGGTTCCATTGCATTTTATTTATAATCTTTGTCAAAATCAATAGATACTTTGTGGGACATTAAGTAGTTGCGTAAAAAAATCGTTAAATTTCAGAAAAAACCATTACTAATCAAATGTTTAATTTTTTCTTTTTTTTATTATTTGACCACCAAACGAATTTAGTTACTCTGCAGGATAAAATAAGATTTAGTAACTATTCCCAGACAAACCGACCATTACGTTATGGCTGGCAAGATGCGCACAATCACATCAAGCCGCGTCTTCCATACGCTAGCAAGGTCGCAACACAATTTAGAGCATTAGTTGTCACTGAAACTACATCACACATCATAAAACAAATCAACATGCTACACAATCAAGTCATTCACTATTATGTAACTTTAAGCATGTATGCACGTGAAAGCTAAGCATAATATTTATGACTAAATAAGTGCAAGCATTTATGATGCGCGTAATATTGACACTCACCAATGAACATGACATTATTCAGGTCAAGACCGCAGTAACGATGACGAATAAATAAAATAGATTAAGATATAACAGCGCAAATATCTATTCAAAAAATCTCGTATATACATGTTCCGTACTTTATAGTCGCAATAACTAATCGAAATATAATAAATTTATATTAACTAACACTGAGAAAGAAATGTTTGATGCCTATGACGGCAAATATCTTGCCGGTACTCACGAAAGGATAATAACTAAAACGTAAACTACGTAAACGAGAATAAATTTCCTATAAGATGAAAAGTATAGGCACATTCCATAGAAACTGCAAGCAGAATTAAACCTAATTAGGATTTCAGATGCAATCTAAACTGCATATACGACTAATTACTCTCTGGGATTGTGTAAGGTTTCAGCTCCGTTCAAAGGTTTCTTATTAGCTTACCTACGGTGTCACTCAGGTTACTCTCCACGAAGGTATCAATAAAATATTATATCGATCCGTCCACACAAATATCTTATTTAAATCGACCTAGTCTCAAAGTAAGCTAGGTTTGCACTATTGGTACCACAAGGTGATATACATACCTGTTTTTATGATAAATACATAAGCCAATTTCAAAATTCATTGAATACACGGAATATCAACATTATTGCAGATGCAGGGAAAAAGTAATTCGTGGATTAGTAATTTTTTTCTCCAACAAGGCGAGGAAAGCAAATCATTATGTAGAATATCTAAGCATAACCATAAAATACAAAACGACAAACCCTAGTGGGGGTGTACCCTGCTAGTGGGCTTTCCCCGCCCTACACAAGTCTCATAAAGCCAGTTTCAATCAAAATAAAAAAAATTAAGCTGAAAAATATTGAACTCAATGACAATTGTATGGCTTTGAGAAAAGGATGGTACTGCCGCGCTTCATTGTTTTGCTCGACTTGGCGGGGACACTATCTTGGCCCCAGATATGTATATTGATTTAAAATGAATAAAATGAGACAGGTTTAAAATATTCACGCGGTAGAACATAATTTATTTCGTGAAATTTTAAATATTAATTGGAAAATAAATTACACATGAACTGGTGTAAATTATTTGTAAATTGGCGCTAGTCAATAACGAGGAACTTCAGATAATTTCAGGAGTATTTTTGCGACAGTAAGGCGATCATTTCCGAGCATATTGGAGAAATCATGCTCATCACGGACATGTTTTTTCTGGCTATTATTAGTTTAGAACATTATTAGAACGGGACAGCAAGCCACAGAATAAATAATAGTACGTAAGCTAGCTTCAAACACATTCATGGTCGCTATCAAGTAAACAAATATAACTCTAACAAACAAAAATTGAATAAAATGAATGCTCTTTTTTTGGGATAGTGGTTCATCTTTCTCGGCCAATAATTTAATCTAAATATTTTTCTAGAAAAGCGACACGAAAAACTGTAATGTATTCTGAGTGACAGCGGTTCTGTGATTTACTACTATACATAGCTACTTAGGAAATAACTTCATGCCACATGCAACATTAGCAACGCTAAAAAAAGTGCATGCATTTGGAATACAAAGCAAATAATGAGAAAAAAGTTTTCACTAATTGTTGTACAAAATATCATCATTAAGGGATTTAAGGGAAAAATTACTTCCTAGGTACTACTCGCGGGGCATTCACTTATACAAGCGCTATACGCGTACCGCGTGCCGTACGGTATGCGAGTGGGGCCGGGTGAGTTCATGGATGGTTGACCGCTTTGAGTGGTTACTGACTGAGCGCTCCCGTGCTTTGGACGGCACTTTAAGCCGTTGATCCCAAAGACAAGTTTGAGGCTTAAGAACTTCTAACAGTCAAGTTGCCCACTCACTTAACAAGGTGGGTCAAAGTTGGACCACGTCCATAGGGAGTACCCACCGTCACCCTACACGTGACCCCTGGGTGGTGCTAAAAGTGCAACAAAACTGGCAACCGTACTTATCTTCTCGAAGATCTCACGGTTCGATAATAAAAGCCATACGATTATTATTATTACTGGTAGGTAGAACTTAAAAATGTTTAAACGTGCAGAAATTATATTAGGTACATAGTCAGGCAACCGATGCAAGCGCAAGAAGCGTTCTCGCCCTCTCAATGTCACCGACGAGATTAACCTACTGCGAGATAGGGCCCGACATTCGACCCTTCATTATCACTATTAAATAACACTAATCGTTGTTGTATTTCCTATTTCTTGTCAAGTTAGAGTTTAGTTGTTGTGTCTGTATTAAAATGTGCCTTTGTTACTCTGCTTGCTAAGCTCCGCTATATTCTGCAAGCACAGCACACATTGTGAACGAGTGCCATTTTCGTATGTCCGGCGGATTTCCGGCTGTTTTCCTCTACAGATCGCATTTCTCAACCATTTCACGTGAAATTTTGTGGACAGGTTTGATAATTATAGGTACAGATTTTATTAGCCGACGACACCGATTTTTGGAAATAGATCTCACAGAACCACTAGTATAAAATAGATCCGTAAAATTGACGTTAAATTGAGTTTATGATCGTAAATAGCTTATTATTTCGAAATCGGTATGTTTTCTTTTAACTAGCAAGCAGAGTAACAAATAATTTAAAAATTATGATTGTCTTACAGTAATGGCCGAGAAACGATATGAAATTCCAGTATTTATTTTTTACCTTTTAAAAACCTTTTGGTGACTAAAGTAACGTCACTGCAAGCAGCCAAATGCTCGTACGATAAGGCCTGAAACACACTGTCGCGGGCTGCGGTGGATGGCGGTCAATAGTCAATTTGACAGCTAATGACAAGTTTACTAGTGACCGCCGCGGCCAGGCCGCGCCAGTCTGTAAGAGGCTTTAAAGTACAAGTATTCCCTCGTTTTGTTTATTTTAAAAATTGCCACAGACTAAACGCTTTACTTTTGGTGACGTTTTTAAAAATGTCTCAAATATTTTCAAATAAATAAATACGAAATAGAATTCAATGTAACTAAAATACGTAAATATTTAAATCCCGTGTAATTTTTACTCATTGTAAAAACACATTACATTTACTATTTATTTTAAGATTTCCCAACTTTAGGAATATTTTTTTGATTGAAAGTGTCATTATAAGTCTTGCCGTGTCCTTTAAAAATATACAAGGTGATTCAGGAGACGTGAGCAGGACCAACACTACATACATAGTAAATGGCAATGAATCGTTTACCATTGTATCTAAGTGAAACACCCATACCTTTATCCTGTATTTTAATTTTTGTTAAGCAATATAGGAATAAACTAATGTTACCAAAAACAAACTTAAGTCATGTGTAGAAACAGTCCCCATTATAAATGCATCGTAATATATAATAAAATCCCCAATGTAATCAAGCAAGTACCTACTAACATTTTGTTTAAAAATAAATTAAAGAAATTATTGATTAGTAATTGTTATTACTCTGTAAAGGACTTCCTTAGCGATAAAATCTTTTAATTTTCTCATAGTTAAAGAATTGTTTTTATTTATTTTAATTGTAAATAAATGTTCTTATTAATTTCATTATTTTACTACATATTTAAAGTGTTAAATTGATAAATTAGATATTAGGTATTTAGTTGTTAAGTTAATATTGTGTGCCCTAACAGGGCGTCATGGACTGACTTTTAGAATGTAAGACCTTAATTGATATGTACATGATTTCGCAATTAAATAAATGAAATGAAATGAAAAGTTTAATTCTCTACAATCAAGGTCACCCTACAACAACTTGTTTACTAAGATTAAACCTCTAACTGTTATGACAGCACTTTGATTACGAAGAAAGTAAATTGTCATATTGAGTGAGATACGATATTTCAAAAGTAATCGGACTCACATGACATTCAATTTGACACGTATGACTTGACTGAAGTATTCTGACTGTAGAGTGACCATGAATATCGTAAATAATTTAAAACATTTTGTTTTCAACACCAAAGATAAATGAACGTTAATTTCATTAATAGTGGAACGAAGCAGTAGCTTATGATCTACTGAATACGTAGTGTTGATCTTGCTCACGTCTCCCGAACCACCCTGTATATATGGGGCAACAGAATAAGTAATAAATACGATAGGGCGGGGAAGGCGAACTAGGTTTTGACGTATATAGAGGTATGGTTATATGTGTAATGTTATTCATAATAATTTTATTTCCTTGCATTATTTGAAAAAATCACTATATGCATTTGCCTCGGCAGGAATGGCAATTCGTGGACGCGTAATAACTTGTCTCCGATATTCCAGGACGCACCGATTTAGAAGGCTTTACAATAAAACAAAATATACTATATATTATAAAAAATAATTACGTTTTGGTGATTAATTTCAGGTTGAGTAACTTTTTACGAAAATGCGTGCGTTAATAGCACGGATTAAACTTGAAATTCTACTAACACTAATGTGGTTGATAAATCGTGCTATGCCTAGAAAAGGTTTACTATTGCGATAATAATGTTCTATACAAGATGTTGATCCAAAATATACGTGAATTTTTGTAAGCCGATTGTAGGTATATCCGAAGTCCTAAATGATCACATTTGACACTTTTTTCAGGAGCTTCGATGGGTTTAGGTACCTATAAGTTTGTTTTACGCATAAGTTATATTAGTTGTATATAATTATAATAAATATGTATAAGCTACCAAGTAACAATGTACTCAAAAATAAAGTATTGTTATATTTTGATCACTTTGTTCGCATATCTTCGAAATCGACCGTGTACTTCTTCTATATTTAGTCGCATACACTTAAACTTGTTATGTTTACAAGGATTGCAGAATGTTTTGAAGCAGACTCCAGACAATGTTACACTCGAGTTTTACTGCCATAAACAATTTACACTCAAGAGCTTTAACATTTGGAATTGTAGCTTTTACAGTAAGTGTAATAATATAACGGCCCACGTCATCAAAGAAATCCCAATGTAATTAGGTCAACGTTACGGATTTTTGGAATCGTTGTAAGCAACTTCTGTTTATTTCTGGTCTGGATCTGACATACTGCAGGCGACGGCGAACTAATTACTGTTTTGTTGCATCTTGCAAGTACCATAATGTACAGTACACTTATATCAATGACAAAATCAAAAATGAAACATTTAATTTTGCCTTCTCTCGCTGGATTTTTCATGGTGAAGGTACCGTCGGTCTACAACTTCCGCAATGCTCTTAACTAAATACAGCGAAACCTGGATAAGTGGAACCTGGGTAAGTGAGAAAACTCTATAACTGGGACGCATGCTGCGGTCCCGACGCTTTACCACTGAATTACCTCTGTTAGTGGGAAAACAGAGACCTCTGTAACTGAGACGAGTCCTGTCGATTTTTTCGTCAAAATTGCCTCTATAACTAAGACAGTGAGTGTTTTTGACCCCTTTTACTGACACTATGTTTTAAAGACATTTGCTAAGTCGTTTTTCTTGAACTTTATATCGTATTAACCTCTGTAACTGAGATGATGTCAACTTCGAACCTCTTCAACTAAGACCTATAGGTAGCAAAGAATATAACATAATACTCACTAATGATAGGTAGGCTGGACGCAAATAAGTTTCGGTTCCGTTGTCAGTCTCTACCTCACAAATTTCGGACTTTGGAGTATTGTGCATAATGAGATGAGTCTCGAGTTATGTATATGCCGAAACGAAGGCTTAATCATTAAGTCTTTATCAATACGCAAAAAACAAAAATTAATATGCGTTATGAAAGTGGAAAGACACGCGATGAAGTCCGTGTGGAATTGAATGTGCCAAAATCTACTGTATACCGAATAATTAAGAATAAAGACAAAATCAATCTCAATTTTCGGAAGGACAAGGAAAACTAAAACGAATGCATGCGTTTATCAGAATATCTTGAACTTTAACCATATTTACAAAAAAACGGTTGTTTTATTTTATAATCTCGCCTCTATAACTGAACTAACCTGTATTCAGAACTCTATTACTGAGACCCTATTTTAAATGAGAAACATATTTTTTCAACCTGGCAATCTGAGGAAACTGTGTAAGTGGAATACCTGTTGAAGTGAGACTGATTCGCAGGACCCTTGAGGTCTCAATTATCCAGGTTTCACTGTATCACCGACGCCAGAGAGAACAATTTAATTACCGCATTAATATTTCACAAAATCTTGGTGCCCGTTCAGACGGGCCAGGTTAAAGGTTGCGTTGCGAAAACAGTGGTGAATCAGCTTCAGACCGATAATTGGCAGGAAATGTCGCAGAAATGGAATAAGCAAGTGTGCTCTCGTTTCGAAGGCGAAGAACCTTTTTTGACTTTTTTAACTTTTCTTATGTTCGTGAATATTAACAGAAGTACCTTGTCGAATTAATAAAGGCCAATAAATGCTTACCTACGCTACATACTAAAATCGAATAGAAATAAGTGTACACGACAAAACGTTTTTATTTATTCTTAGAACTACGATTAATGCATTATGAATGACGTGAAAATATAAATGACAACTCAGGGCAAGATGGCTTCAATGACAGAGCACTTAAGACATAACGATATTTTAAACGCTTATTTTGCATGAGGTATTTTTTTTATTTTAGATACGAATTCTTCAGAACCAGCTTTGTGTTTAAATTGTTATCAAAAATACATTAGCATCCAGCATTTTCAATGTTGGCATCTTTACTATGCAGCATTATACGCAAATTACGAGTACACGATTCTTATACGATAAACAATTTTATTTCAGTAAGCCTTTGAAGATTCGAGAACTTGTGTTATTTCTTAAGGTTTGCTCCGTCATTCTCACTGCCATGCCGACATTACGAGCATCAGTAACATCCAAAACCGATGAAAATTTTGATACCTGACTAATACAATGTAATATAATTGGTAACATTAAAAGAAATTACTATAATTTGTCTCATTGTAATAATAAATATTTATACAGTTTTACAAAAGTAATACTATACAAAATGTGTAGGTAATGCTAGCATAACGATACCTACAGTTTGGCAAAAAAGAATACAAACGGTATACGAATATGACCACTCTCTTACACTTCTTTACAACTGACACGGTTGGCGGTCGAACTAGATAAAAGCATTTATCGTTGTACACAGTTATCTAGTGAAAGAGTCAGGCGTTCGAAACTCAAAAATTGCCCCCTAAGACGATGATGATGAAAAAGGTTTATTTTTAGTAAGTAGTAGTAAGTGAGGGAAGAGTAAGATTGAAATATTACTTTGTATTTTAATATATGTAACTTTATTGTACAATTTAATAAACCTTGTAAACGGAACTTTATTTCAATTACGGGCATATGGTCTACAACACCATACAAATTACAATCTAACACAAAGATGTAATGTTTGTGAGTATGAACATTGACAACATTTAAAATTTCCAAGTAGTACAAAATCTTAATTCATTTCGTTAAGTTGTTAACAAGAAACCCAAATTATTATATTTTTATTTTATAGCGATTAGTTTTCAAGATATTATTACTTACTGGATTTAGATAAAATGTGAAGAAAGCCTACCACCGTCTATATTATGTCACAAGGCTGAATTGTGACAGCCACAGCGTACAAAAGGAACAGAATTACACTTTCTTAAGTAAATCCGCCTTATTAGTACTACTGTATCATTTTTAAACTGTGACGCTTTACTTTTCACTTACTTTCTTTTAGAATGAGGTAATTTTAAAATTAATTTTGCTTCATGAAATTGATATATATTTGAGTATTTAAAAATGTGGTTATACTTATTTAATCATCCTCTACTCTATTTGATTTCATTAGAAAAAGCCCGCCTGAAAAATGAAATGTTGTCAATTGTAGATGCACCTGAATAAACAAAATCTACATCTACTATGAGCATACTTACTATTAAAATGGTTTGTAGCAAGAAGTTGCGCGCAGAATACAGATTAATTACTTCAACGACAAATAGACTTACGTACGCAAGACAAAGAAGATGTGATGGTCATTAAATCAATTGCATTGAACAAAGAATCAACGGCTTATATTGAAAGGATATTGAAATTATGAACTAAGAGAAAAACACGGCAGCAATGACAACCCGGCAGTGAGGACGGACGATGGCGGTTACGAGTGAGGAAAGTTAATAAAATTCATCAAATAAAAGGTATATTACTCTTTTATTATAACGTAATATTTCGGCGGCAACATTCACGATTCTTTTCATGCAATATCAAGCGAAGGGTCGGCAAATCTATTACAGAGAGACTTCAGAAACATGTTACACAGGTCATCGTGTAAAAATTGAAGGCAACGTTACGACGACGACGGCAAATAATCTGCAAAAATGGTAATACTGGGTGAATCGAATCAAAGTTGTATACCTCTGATTTGCCCACCCCGTAGTTAAAAAACCAACTAACTGTAGCTAGCGGAGAGCTTCTCCTGTATCTTAAGTCAAGTTGCAAACATTTTGTCCAAATATTCTACTATCTATAAAGCTATAAATAAGTAAATATCAATATCTATGTAGTCCTCTATTAGTCAAGTTGTCGAGTAAGTATATTCCATATTAGAAAAAAAATCTTAGATGATGCCTCGTAATAATATTCTAATGTAAACATAACCGGTGTTTACGAAGGAATTCAATAAAGGAAGGTGAAATGAATAACGTGCCATCCAATTGAACATAATAATGAAGAATTCAAGACACAATAACAATCTGATTATACTCTGCTCCCATATCCACTTCGCTACGCCATGAGACTAGCTCAGTGACACTGCAATTTAAAATAACGTATTCATTTAGATATCCAAACTTACAAATCATTTCGATTTTATTATTAAAATGGGTATCAGCGTTATTCGTCCCATTCGTTTTTCGTTCAATTCGTATGTCGTGTCATTCTGGATTCGTTACAAATTCCTTATTCGTCTTGTTCGCTATATGTCTTAATCTTCCTAAGTCTAATTCTATAACTTGTCTCATTCTTAATAAATCCTAATCGTATTTAGTCACGGTGTTCCTAGGACTCATTCTTCATTTGTCTCTCTCGTTTTTAGTATCATTCGCACTTTATCTTTTGACACATTCGTTATTGGTCTCTCTCTTTTTTTGTCGTTATTGGCAAATCGTCTCGTTCTTTTTTGGGCACATTCACTACTCGTCCCGTACGACGTACGTCTTAGTCGCTATATTCATATCGTTTTTACCAGATCGTCTATTCATAGTATAATAAAAAAAAATTTAGTAATTTACGGCTTTTGATTATTTTGAATTTTGTCTATTTATGAAGCGACGTTTCTTTGTGAGACTCCGGGGACATATACAGGATGGAAAGAAATTGGGGCCCTGAGGGGTAACCACAGAGTACCTTTATATATACTGAAAGAGGTAACCTTAAATACTTGAGATAGCTAATTTTTCTCAAGACGAATATAACTAACTATAACATAAAGCTGACGATGACGAAAAGTACTTAAAACTAACTATTACCGATATCTATTGTTTAAAAGTTATCTTTAAGATTTGAAAACATTTACGCATAAACAACAGTAGCTACTCTACTAGACGTGCCACACTTCGGTCAGTTTTGACGGCTATTTTTAGAACTCTTATGCTAAAAAAAAATGCTAAATAATGCTAAATAATGGTAATTTAAGATTGATAGACGCAAAACGAATGAAACGAACTTAGAATTGGACTGAAAACAATGAGATTACGAATGTGACCAACATCCAACGTGTCCAAAAAATTTAGGCGAATAATTGAATAAGACCAAAATCGAAAAGGAAGAATGAAGAATGAGTCCTAAGGAAGACGTGACGAAATACGATTGAGATTTAATAAGAATGAGACAAGTTACAGAATTAGACTTAGGAAGATTAAGACATATAGCGAACAAGACGAATAAAGAATGTGTGACGAATCCAGAATGACACGACATACGAATTGAACGAAAATCGAATGGGACGAATAACGCTGATAGCTTAAAATGCATTAACTTACACTCCAGAATTGCAAGTTCAATCTTGTATGATAAATTAATTTTGTAGTAAACAGTAACGCTGTTAACGAAAGTTCCAAATTAAAGGGAAAAAATGAAAAATGTAATGCGCCGAGCAGGATTCGAACTTGCGACATCTGGCATACCGAGGCATACATATCCGAGCTATCGGAACAACCAAGCTCGGGCACGAAATCCTTCACTAGTTCCCTCTTACAACGCCTTAATGCCTTCTATAATAGTTAGAATACTACACATAACGAATCGTTATACGAAATATATGACATGTATCAGAGTACAAAGAACCGCAAATGGCAACCTGAGCATCTTATTACAAAAAATTAAGAACACGCCAGATTGAGGGCAAGCAACCTGAACCGCACTCTACTTCTAGCTGCTCCATTGCCGTATACGTATGAAGTCTTCAAAACACGACGAGTTTGTATTACTTTAGGTTACAGAACAGAACGTGTCATCAGAATTTTTTCATCGTCATATCATATCAGCCGATAGACGTCCACTGCTGGACATAGATCTCCCCCAAAGAGTGCCACAGTAACCGATTCTGCGCCACCCGATTTTTTTGAATAGAGAAAATTATTTACTACCATTTACTCGGTGATAAGATAAACCTTTCAATCCCGTTCTGATTTTGTAGCCTTATCACTTATCGAATACTCAGTTATCAATACAATCCAATTGTTGTGGCTCGCATGGTCACTTAACAGAACTTACTTGTTGTACCACTGAACATTGCCACCTCATGTGATTTTTCCATATGATATAGATGCCCGATACCTAAAATATTGCGCGGTCAGGTAGAAAAGATTCCTGCCATTCAATTGCTGTATTTTGGGAGGGTTACATAAAATATGAGCACACAGAACTACAAGCGGAGCAGAATTGTTAACACATCGTTACAAAAAAAAGTATGCTAGGAGATATCGTTCTTATGCAAGTTATTAATAAATAACAGAGGGAATATTCACATTTTCTCTCATACTTTTCTTAGAAGTACAACTTCTGTCTTCTATTTTCGAATAATTACCGAGACTTCGTCCAATTTTGATTTCGATTACCCACCGAGTAACATTGAGCAATATAACGGTCAAATTTTAAATTTACATTGTAAATAAACGTACTTAGCGCTTTGATGGGTATATTTAGCGATTAAAAAAGTGTATCCAGAATGCTTACAATATTGACTTGTCTCCATCCTCTCCTAGTGTGTATTAGGTAGCCTTTTATACGGTGCGATTAACAGCAGAGCTATGTAACTCTCCTAGTTGTTACGAATACTAAAAGTAACATGCAATGTCCTTAAGGGAGTTTATATTATTGGCCATAATTCTATATAACAGGAAGAAACCGGAATATATATTATTTATCTACGAGCTATACATATCTGACTAACAAACTGGGCTCTTTTACTTTTATTTTAGTGCTAGATACTACAATAATTATCACTATATAAATAATATATAAAGGGCATTAGGTAAAATTTTGTTTACGTAGGTCAGCCCCGGCGACCGCTACGAGAGCGGAAAATCCCAATTCCTAGCAAGGGGAAAACGGCGGCAATAACTGCGATTTGTTTTGCGTTCTATGTGAATAAAGATTATTATTTAGTGTTTTTTTTATGAAACAAGCTGGCATGGACTGTTAAGAAATACCATGCAACTTTACCAACACGGTAGGATCTCGTTGTATCAAATATTAGACAAATCATTGAATTTAACAATAGACTTCATTTGAGATTTCAAGATAGGGTTGATTATCAGTTAAAGTAGACAAGGAGAGCAAAATGACTTAAGTTTATACAGAGCAGTTATTACATTTTTAGTTTTATTTGTACGGACACAGGCGAACTTCGCAAAAAAAGACAATAGGTAGGTATTTGTTTCGTTTGTGAAAATGTGATAAATTAAGAACTTACTGCCCTTTTTTATAAAGTATAATAAACTTGACAGTAAATAAAATCTTAATCATAACATCCATCATTGGCAGGTTAATGATTCATTTAATACTAATAAATACTAATAATGTAGAGTGTGTTTATGATACGAGTATATAACCGCAAACTCAAATGCTTAGCTAATATATATAGACCCCAATATCGTACTTTCATATGTATGATTCATCGAAAAATGAAGAAAGCATATCAAGGTTTAGTTATATTTCTAACTAAATATAACTGCACAATAAATTCACGAAAATTATACAACTTAAAAACTGAATTAGTGTTGAGAAATAAATAATAATAAATAACAACGATTAAAGTAACATTGGCACACGGATACCAGGATCGCAAAACACGGTGTTCTTACGAGTTGCGGACAAGTTTCGACCTCCTTTCCCCGCTGCACTGGCGCAACCAACAAACAATAACTAGACGAAGATGTTGGTACACGAAAACGTACGACCTGCGCGCGACTTTCACTGAGGGACAGTGCGCTTGCGCATATGGCGTGCGAGGCGCGCGGCGCTGTAAGTGCTACTGGATAGACCCGCCAGCAGCTGTCGCAGCGGCAGCGAACGGGAGTGGGGCATACAATCTCATCTCGATGTTAACGTGACGCAAAGCTAACTTACTGAAAATCAACCCTTCATGTCATCACAAACAGGGTGTGCCTAAATCCAACGTCAAGAGTAAGAGGGCTGATAGATCAGCTCATAAGCTATCAGATCAGAATGAACCAATGTGCCCTATGTGTATTTATGTTTCCGAGACATTGTCATTTTTGTAATAATACAGGTTCAAGGAAAATCTGTACCTATAGGTTTTATTTAAGAGTCCCCAGTACGCTCGGCTGAACTCGATTCTCCATACAAACGTAGTTTCATTCTCATTTTAAAACATCTTGCTGAAATAACATGAAACTTTGTATACACAATGGGAGCCGCCATATCTAGGTCGGAAATTAGTTTATGTTGCTAGAAATTGTAATAGAAAAAAAAATACAGCGAGTTTTTCAGTTTTTTACGTCTTCTATGAAAACCTTAATAATCGCTGTATTTTTCTCCATTATAATTTAAAGCAACAGAAACTAATTTCCGATCTAGATATGCCGGATCCCGTTGTGTATACAAAGTTTCATGTTATTCTAGCATACCTAGCGTTTTAAAATGAGAGCGTAACAACGTTTGTATATGGAGAACCGAGCTTACACCAGTATGTATTTTCTTGATTTCAATGTATGGACAAAAAAGCTATATTTATAATTTTGTTTTATTGTTGCGCTGTTATATTTAAGTTATACTCGGCAGCAGCAACGGTCTTCTTAGGGTGTTGGTAACCATTTGGCCATATTATGGCTTATTTTAGACCCTAGTTAATTATAGGGATACCATTACGAAGTAAATAATGACGCATTGCACAACCACAGAGTTTCTAATTACTGACAATGTCAAAAACTAGAATAGAATTATATACTTATTTGTGTTGTGTTGTGGCTAATATCACAGGCAATTCGATAATGTTACAAAAAGTTTTTTTTATTAGTTTTATAGGTTAGGATTTTAATAGTACATTACGATACAAGTGCGGAGAATAGGAAGTTCGCAACGAGTGGTGATAAATTAAAACATGACCGAAGAGAGTGTTTTACATCCACACCAGTTGCGAGTTACCTATTCGCACGTGTATTGCACAACGTTGTACAGAACATATGGCTCTTTAAAGGTTCGACATATGCCCGTAATCTGCTGAATACCGCACTCGTGCGGTAAAGTAGCACCATATGTACTGTAAATATATTTATTAAACGTTTTATTCCTTAGGTTACATATATTGCAATTTTCATAATTATGAAATATACAATCTTAATCACATTCTCTTTGTAAGTAGTCATTTACTTTTTGAATTAATTTTAAATTTATTTTTTTCAATTAATTTATTAAGCCATCATTACGATAATAAACAGTTTCTGTATTGCCTTGACCTGTTTTGGCTACGACGCTAGGATTAAAAGATTCGGGAATCGTTTATTTAATTATCAATTATGATTCCAATTCAACCTTTTTTTAATCATAGAGGTCAGACAACTGAACACAACAGGCAGTTAAAAAAAATCTACACACGTTATTTATTTGTTGCGGAGCGGCCGTTGACAAAATGGAACTAACGCAGGAAAATTGAGAAGCGATGATATTTTAATATTTTAAAAATAGTTTATCACAATAATAAAGCTTAGAGGGGATAATTTCTGCATTTGGGGAGGAAGTAAGTTACATCAAAGATGACCATTTATCGGTGCCTTTCCGAATTTCAACGTGGTCGTGTGAATCTTAGTGATGATGTGCGTGAAGGTCACTCAAAAAAACGTCGGCGCAATGTGAAAACTGATTGAGAAACAACATGTCACATATCGTCAAACGCGTTCGTTGCTGTAATGCGTTCATCTTAACAAATATCACGTAATATTTAAGCCGCAAACAATTTGAACAATAGCGTAGTATCCTCATGGTAAACTTTGTAACATGTTGGCGTTATATGGATAGTATACCATCAAATTAACACAATAAAATGAACATTGCAACATGAAATCAGAATAATAATGTAATACGAGACTTGAAATCTAAAAATATGTATTTTTTATCATCTAATATGTAGCTAATCAAGGCTACCATTAGAATTTACATTATTCAATAAAAAATAAATTGTAGAACAATTGTGTACTTAAACTTAGTATTACACGCTTAAAATAGCAATTTTCATGTTTTTCCGTACAACGTTAGTAAGGGGCTTGTGTGTTGTGACGTCATAATTTTCTGTCCAATAGTATGGAGCTTTTTTGGTGTCCGGGAACAATATCCACATTTGACCCTCATTTGCGGCTTTTGTTGTGCTTTAATGGTAGTTGGTATCATACAAACATCTAATCCCGTTTAATTTTTTTTTTTTGAAGCTAGCCTATTGCAAGATTTATATTATATTATGAAAGTGGCGCGTATTGTATTTTATTCATCAGCCAGTTATTCTGGACTGAAACTTGTAACTGCCTTCGGGTCTTAAAGCATAAGTTTCTTGGAATCAGCATAAGAGAATAAATAAATCTTAAAATATTTCTGTAGGATGAAGCAAGGTAAAGACAGTATAAACACAATTATTGGTCATTATAGACCAATTTACCAATAATTGTGTTTATAGTGTCTTTACCATCATCACCTTTACCAACATCTACGAGAGCTGCCTTTTAAGTTGTGTCGTTTGGAAAAACTAAAGACAATTTAAGTGTTAAATGGTATTTATTGTTTTTCAAAGTAATCACCGTGATATGTAATACACTTTTTCATTCGATGGAACCCATTTTCGAAACACTTATTCCAGTCCGAAGACGGGGTCTCCAAAATGGCCGTTTTGTATGCCTCAACCGCTTCTTCAGGCGTCTGGTACCGTTGACCACGAAGTCGTTGCTTGATAAAAAAAATCGTTAGGGCTTAAGTCTGGACTGTACGGCGGGTGTTCCAGAATTTCGACGTTTTGCTCTTTTAAAAACGCAATTGTTTGCCGGGCGGTGTGCGAGCTCGCATTATCGTGGTGCAGTCTTATACGACGTCTTGGGTTATTTTTTCAAAACTCGCCGATGACTTCTGGTATAAACAGACAGTGTTATACCAGTCAGCATTAACCGTTTTACGATCCTCGAGCACGATGGTGGCAACGTGGCCACTTTTCGCCACAAACGTGTCGACCATTTTTTTTGAAGTGCTCCGTGAGCGTATTACTTTGGTCGATTTTGGCTCATCTTGGAACACCCAAACAGTCGACTGCTGTTTAGAATCGGGATCGTAGGCATATATCCAAGATTCGTCACCACTGATAATGTCGTAAACATGTTTCGAGTTTCCTCGGTTGAATTGCCGCAGAGTTTTGCGACACCATCGAACGCAAGCCGTTTTTTGGTCTTCACTGAGTAAATGTGGTATCCAGCGTTAGATCAACTTTTTTACGCCTAAGTGATCATGCAAAATACTGTGAACACTGGTCCCTGAAATACTTAAGGAAGCTTCCATCTCACGGTATGTCGCATGGCGATCTTCGACGATCAGTTGCCGTACAGCATCAATATTCTCCTGGGTTACGGCTGTTTTTGGTCGACCTTCACGATGTCTATCACCAAGACTAGAGCAACCACGTTGAAATTCTAAATACCAGCGTTCCACAGTCCGGAGGCATGGTGCTTTATCATTGAAAACCGTAGTCAACTCTTCGAAGCACTGAAGTCGCGTTAAGCCCCTTTTTAAGTTGTAAAAAATTATCGCACGTAAATTTTCCTTCGAAATTTCCATTTTCACAACTGACTTGTCAACTTTGAACGAACGCTGTACTAAAACGGTTGGGCCGCTTTAGAGTCATTCTTTTGTTTTCGAATTCTAAATTCAAATATTTTAAGATGACACTAGTTCTTTTTTATGCAATCACGGGAGATTTGCAAACGACAGAACTTAAAAGGCAGCCCTCGTAGATTATTAAATCTAGATGTTCGTATTGTCCTTGACAGCCATATCTGGGAATCATATTGACTACCCACACTCGTTGCATGGATAAGGTTGTAAGTGGACATTATCGATCGCTCTATAACTCATTAATGCATATCTGCAACAGCAGTACTCGTATTGATTTCTTGTCTTTCATAAGTTTAATATATGAGTCGTCTATTCAGTATTGAGGTCATAATGTTACCCAAATGATAGCGGAGATTGTTACACGTCAAAGAAACCCGCTCCTATAGTATTATTTTGTTATCTCGAAGAAAGAGTAGGTAACACTATTATTCTTGATAAAATATGATTGCGGCCAGAAAAATACGTGGTTATCGGCAACTAACAATAAAACTGGGGCGAGTGCTATGGTGTCCGTACCGTAACGACTTAGGTACATCATACAATCGCAGCAGCAGAATAACACGTTCAGCACGATCTACACAGGTCCTTAATTTGTTGACTTTAAAGTGTGTTGATCATATTGAGCACAAGGCTGGCATAGCCACTTCTGCTGCTGACTATACTTAACATCGGGACTTACTAACTTGTTAATGTTTCATTAGATCTAAATATCTAATGTTTCACTAGACCTAATGCATTTTTCTTCGAAACAGTGAACTTCTTGATTTTTCCTTAAATATCATCAAATAGAAGTTATTATTGTATTATTATCAGGGCTTGGATTTTTCATCGCACGGTAAGATGAAAGAAAGCTATGGAGTCGATATTAAGACTAAAATGTAACTGAAATTCATACTCATACTCATTCATTTAAATAATACCGGAAGTAAATTATTCATTCACATATTTTAAATAAAAAGATAACTGTCACACATTAAAAAAATATTTAGAAACCTGGAATGAGTTCTTCAAAATTTTGTAAATGGATGGCGTGTCTATTGTCCATATCAAAATTACGATTGTATAATGATACTCGATGAAAGCCCGGCTCCGCTCGGGTAAAATAAATAAGAAAGAAATAAAGTAAACATTTATTCGTGACAGTTATGCAAACGACGAAAGAAATAGTGTACAAAAATGTATAAAATAAAAACTTTACAACAACGGATTTTGATGAAACTTCGTATAGAAATATAGTCTGTAGTCTGGATTAACATATGGAATAGGGAGTAAAAGATTACGCTGACGACGTCACGGGCAAAGGCTAGTATCTTTGCAAGTTAATTCTAAACATTTTTATAAGGGTAGTATTTAAAGGCACATTAAAAAATTGACACCGTAATCAGTACTGATTTGTATAGCTAAAATACTAATCGTTCATTAAAATTCAGTTTAGATGTGCAATTGTTAAATATTGATGTGCCAGTCAGTATTTTTGATGCGAAGTCAGAGCTGCTAACGCAAACGAAAACAAATGGAGTTTGTGTATCTCCCTCTCTGTCGAACTTGCAAAATCGAGCGACACAGAGGGAAACACACGTTGTTCGTTCGTTTTCGTTTCGCGGTAGAGCTCTCTGTTCTCCGCCAAATTCTATTAAGTGGGGCCCTTTACACTCAATATTATGTGTCAATATTATCGCGATTTTTAAAATTGTATGGGGTCTGTTACACGCTTAATATTATCACAATACTGGTGTGTCAATATTATCGTGGTTTTCAAAATCGTATGGATTTTTCTTCAATATTCATTACACGTGATACGGATCGTGACATGAGTATATCGCGTGATAATAATAACCATGTAACAGGCCCCTATGGATGTTGCTTCAATATTCAGTGTTTCGCGTGATAATAATAACAGTTGGTAATATTTTCTCCAATTAATGAAAGCTATTCAACAATTTGTCCGGTTTTGCCAAAGGTATTTCACATTCCGATACGCGCACCATCCAGGAATAGGAGCCGTCCACGAGCCGTCAGACCAGAGGGCCTACCGCGATCTGAAAATGAAGTAATTCCCTCTCCGCGCTCGAATAGTGTGCAAGTGCGACAGAGAGGCATATATCTATATTAATAATTTCGTGCAGGGGTACGGTAGACCCGAACGAGACCTGTCTCAAATTGAAGAACGTATAAAAATAACGATTTTCGAGTTGAACATATGTATCCGCAAAATTCGGATTGTCGCGTATTTTGCATTTAAAAGTGTTAATTTGATGTCAAAACGTCGGCCATATTGCCCACAGACTATATTACTATATTAAATTTGTTGGTTGACAGTGTCGGATACGTTCGAAAATCGTGAACTATTTTTGCGTCCGGTATGTTGGCCAGGTTGTGCTGGGCTGCGTTCTGGGTGATGGGCTATCATCGCCCATTGTGTGGATTCGGCTAGCCGCGTCTGCAACGTTTTGTTTTTGTAGTTTTCAAGCGTTCTATACACCTATCAGCCTAGCTAGCACGATAACTTATACCGTCACGTTATATGGGCGAAATGTATTAAAACGTCACATAAAACGTAACGGTATAATCTATCGTGCTAGCTAGACTGATTGTCACAACAACCGCCTTCAAAGCGAATGTATGGGGCCTGTTACATGGATTCATATCACGATAAGTATCACGTGAATATTAAAGCAGAATCCATACAAATTTGAAAACTGCGATAATATTGACACCCCAGTATTGTGATAATATTAATCGTGTAAAGGACGCCACTTGAATGTTTGCTGAGTCTGTCCGCCATCTTAAAGCTGCGTCTCTATTTTGTTTGTGACAAACTACTAGGTGACTTATGGCTTTTAAACGTCTAGCAAAATTCTATCCCTATCTCGCTCTATCTTATAACTTAGTGGTACTGGGGGACTACTCCGAAATTCGAAATCCGAACTTCGTATGGTGCCGTCGTTCGAATATACATGTGCGAGAGAGAGGCAGATACTTCGTTTCCGGTTCGCGGTAGCGCCTCTAACGTCCGAGCGCGGCGAACGGCATGAGCTGGGGGTCTACTCCCAAATTCAAAATCCTAACTTCGTATGGTGCCGTCCCTTTCACTCTCCTGTCATAGACTATATGAGTGAAAGGGACGGCACCATACGAAGTTCGAATTTCAGAGTAGACCCCCAGCACCACTAAGTTATAAGATAGAGCGAGATAGGGATATAATTTTGCTAGACGTTTAAAAGCCATAAGTCACCTAGTAGTTTGTCACAACAAAATAGAGCCGCAGCTTTAAGATGGCGGACAGACTCAGCAAACATTCAAGTGGTGTCCTTTACACGATTAATATTATCACAATACTGGGGTGTCAATATTAACGCAGTTTTCAAATTTGTATGGATTCTGCTTCAATAATCACGTGATACTTATCGTGATATGATGTATCACGTGATAATAATAACCATGTAACAGGCCCCATACATTCGCTTTGAAGGCGGTTGTTGTGACAATCAGCCTAGCTAGCACGATAGATTATACCGTTACGTTTTGTGTGACGTTTTAATACATTTCGCCCATATAACGTGACGGTATAATTTATCGTACTAGCTAGGCTGATAGGTGTATAGAACGCTTGAAAACTACAAAAACAAAACGCTGCAGACGCGGCTAGCCGAATCCACACAATGGGCGATAATGGCCCATCACCCAGAACGCAGCCCAGCAACCTGGCCAACACACCGGACGCAAACATAGTCTACAATTTCCGAACGTACCCAACCCGACGCTGTCAACCAACGAATTTAATATGGCCGACCTTTCGTCATAAAATTAACACTTTTAAATGCAAAATACGCGACAATCCGAATTTTGCGGATACATATGTTCAACTCAAAAATCGTTATTTTTATACGTTCTTCAATTTGAGACAGGTCTCGTTCGGGTCTACCGTACCCCTGCACGAAATTATTAATACGTATAGATTAATAGACGTTAGCTTAGTAATTTTTTTTGTATATTAAGTACCTTTTGATTTACATAAAGATCTATTTACATTTTTTTTCTTGATAAACTGCTGAATCCATATTTTATAACCTTATTTGATTGCAAATTACAGTTAAATTACTAAAGTCATCGTAACAATTAGATAAACAAAACGCTACTTTTTATTTTAGAATTAGGGGAAAAAATAACCCAATGATATTTTACCCGTTTTTCGGGGTATTTATATTTTAATGTATATCATATTTTTTGTCTCTCCTGTAAACTTCCATAATAATATGACGTTTTACACTATTAGCCAAAGATATAACGAGTTTAACGCGGACAGAGTCGCGGGCAAAAGCTAGTTTCAAATAAAATTTCATATTAAATAATTTTAGACACATATTAGGTGCATTTGTTATTTATTTAAATAATTTCCAACTTTAGAGTTATTAAAAGGTAAATACACCGATTGAAAGTGGCAATATGATTTTTACGATATGAATCATGCCGTGTCCTTTTAAAAAATATGTAGGGCGGGGAGGAAGGCGCACTAGGGATTGACGTTTATATTTTATGATTATATGCTTAATTGTTCTTCATTCATAATAAGTTTATTTCCCCGAATTGTTGGAGAAAAGGATTAATGGGGACATTTTAGTAAATATACCGTTTTGCACCCAACAAAGTATGAAACAGTAACACTCCTAACTAGGTTAATATAAAAAAAAAAAACAAGTTTTTTTACTTAAATAAAATTCTACTAATCGTAATTAATATTTTAAATGCGAAAGTCTCAATGTTTGGATGTTGTTACACCACTACGCAAAAACGCTTGGACTGGTTATGTTATGATGAAACTTGGTATCAAAAGAATACAAATAGCCTACTAACAGTCTAATAATATTAATAAGGGTAAATCAAAAACTTCTTAGAATAAGGGTGAAAATCAAAAAAAAAAATGTTTTCTTACTTTTTATTTTTCTACATAGTCTCCTTGTAGTTATATACACTTTAAGTATCGTTTCTCAATTTTTTTTATTCCATCGTAAAAAAACGATTTTCCTTGGGACTCGAAAAACTCCTCTACAGCACCCACTACGGCGTTATCATCTCGAAATTTAATTCCGCGGATGTGCTCCTTTAATTTCGGGAATAGGTGAAAATCGCTAGGAACCAAGTCCGGAGAATATGGCGGGTGGTCAAGCAGCGTGAAGCCAGCTTGGCGGATAGCAGTGAGTGCCAATTCTGAGCGATGAGCTGGGGCGTAGTCGTGGTGCAACAGTACGCCCGCAGACCACTTTCCCCGGCGTTTTTCTATGATCGCCTGCCGCACTTTCGGGGTCAATTCTTTATAATAGGGACCTGTAATGGTTTTTCCTTTCGGCAGGTAGTCAATGAATAGGATTCCTTCCGCATCCCAGAATACAGAGGCCATAACTTTGCCCGCCGTCGGAAAAACTCGATTTTTTTTTAAAGGTGGCGAAAATGGTCGTTGCCAGGTCATGCTTTGTTTTTTTGTTTCGGGATCAAAATGGTGGAGCCATGTTTCGTCCATGGTCACAAATCGGCGATAAAATGCATCCGGGTCACGTTCGATGATTTCCAGATTCCGCTTCGAAATCTCCACACGCTGTTCTTTGTTTACCTCATTAAACATTCGCGGAACCCATCTTGCGGAAACTTTTTTAAATTCCAAAACGTCCGTCAATATTGATTGCACGCTGCCAAAAGAGATGTGTAGGATCTCTGCTAACTGTTTGATGCTAATTCTTCTGTCTTCCAATACCAATTTTTCAATTCTCGCCACATTGTCATCAGTGACCGTGGTGGAAGGTCGGCCGGAGCGAGGGTCATCTTCACAGTTGGGCCTACCTCTCTTAAATTCGGCAACCCAGTAAGCAACCGTGGAATATGGTATAGCATTAGTATCTATAGTCTGCTGAATATCCAAATGAATTTCCTTAGTGGACATTTTTTTCAGACAGAGATACTTAATCACGGCACGTAACTCATTTTTGTCCATAATGACAGATTTTGAGCGATTTGCTTCACAAAATAACTAATTATGTGCAATTGGTACGCGTAAGCAAATAAAATTTGCCGCCATATTATGTCATAATGAAAGCTAAAAAAAAACAAAAACAAACTACATTTAAAAAGGTTTTATCACCATGCAGTTCTAAGAATTTTTTGATTCACCCTCGTAGCCTGGGTCAACATATAGAAAACTTTTTGTCCCGAAAACCACCCCTAGTAGTTAACACGGATGAAATCGCTACCGAAACCTTAATTAAAATAAACGTTTGTACACAAAATATAGACACCGGTTTGATTAGATAAAGACACCGCGCATAAACGCATCTAACCTGCTTCCTGATTGTTTTGTTAGTAGTTTTCTGATGGTTGGTTGATATACAACGATTTTTAAATTAGTGTATTGTAATTGGTGGATTTAATATGGTGAAGTTCGATTGGTCCAATTAAAATGTTTTGTCATAAATACGTACATATTTTTTCCAGGGGTTAAATCACCGAGTCGGTGTTATATTCGTCATTCGTGACAGTCATCGAGTAGGTACTATCGGATCTGACTCTGTACGTAGTTGTATTTTTGTTAATTTAAATATTATACTATTATTTTGTGTTAGATAACAAGTAGTGCTAGTAACTACATCTGATAAAAAATCTTTCTAAGTAATAAAGCTATATGCGGTCCTGAAAACGTCGAGGACAATCTCATATATCGGAACCAGATTTCAGTAGAAATGGTGGTCTGATCCACTGACTTAAATGACAAGTCATTTACGTCACACACGGAATGACAATGACACAAACAAAACATTATTAGGTCTTAAATCTATTTATATTTGTTTTACTTTGTACGCCTATCATTATGTGACTAAATAATCCAAAATATTTTTCCCGACCATTTAGCGGGTAAGTACAGTATACATCTAACCGCAGTAAAGAAAAAATGACGTAGCTTACAATTACGTTGAGTAACGGTAGGTCCGAGCGGACAAAACGCGCGACCGAAGAAAGTATCGGCAACGGTACTCGGATTGCCACAAAACTTCGGACTAATGGGGCCGTCATGAAATTAACACTCATTGTGTAGAGGTTTCTGTCACAATTTAAATTTTCTACATCAAAGAAATCAGTTAATCTGTTTAAAAAGAGCGAACGCATACGACATATATCGTTTACATCCTATTTTCTTTATTTTTGTCGTACTTAAATGAAAAGGGCTCTCGGATAGTTCGGTCTGTTCGGTATAGTTGTATTAAGATCATCAATTCATCACCAAACCATTCCAACAGCAGGGGTTATAAACGTTATGAAGTAAATTTAAACGTTTTGCGAATTATCTTAAAACTGTAGCACGAAAACGGTCTACTCGTAAGCTCACGTATGAATGGTCACTCCGGGCGACATGTTTTAAACTCTTCGGCGGGAGTACTTCCTCAGGATGAGTGCTTTCGCGGCGAATGTGCACCGTGCACACCACACGGTTTTTGACGCCCAAGATGCAGGCTCGGCCTACCCTTTACTCCCTGTAAATGTGTTTATACAGGGTGTGGCCTGTAATAGGAGCAATAAATTTAAAGGACGCTTCCCTAGAGCATCCGCAGTAACCTCTTGTGTCCAAAAAAAATTTTTCTTTTTTCAATTGGGAGAAAGATTGATTTAAAGATATGACCTCCAAGTAATGGATCTTGGCACCCAGAGATCATAGCGCGGCAGTCAATGCTGATTTTGAGGTTGCTTCAAGTTATGACTCATAATCGTCGCATTTTTGGTTTGAAAGAATATTATTGAAATTTTAAAAAAATATATATAAATTTTTAGTTTTTTTTTAATAAATTGTTAATAATATCACTCCAGTAGAGTAAAAAAGTACATATAATTTGCGGAAAAAAAATTAAAAAATTAACTTTTTTTTTTCAACAAAAATCATTTGGAAATACTTGCTAGAGAGCTCAATAGTGTACCGTTTAATTTTTTGCTCCTATTACAGGCCACACCCTGTACTAAACATTTTTTTCCAAGATCTTTATACTGAAGGTCACCAATTTCCAAAAAGATCAACCGACCAACAACGGGTATTGAAATAAGTGTCACGCTCACGAACGTATAAATTAATACTGTCTCGATTGTTATTTTTTTTTTTCAAAATTCAAATTTTCTAAATACTGATTATATGGATAAGTATCAATCATGTGCTTACAATATTTCACGAAAAGAGGCTGAGAAATGCGACCTGTAGAGAAGAAGTCGGGATAAATATTCGCTATTTCTCGGTCGGATATACGAAAGCATTTATACCGAAGCTGCAACGGATATCACCGTTTCAATCGGTCTATTATGAAAGAAACAAAATGCACAGCACTATATCAAGTCATCGTCACAGGCGCAGACGTAACGCCATCTATTGCAGTGTGGAGTAGCATTATTTGTACTTACGTCTTAGTGACATTGTAATGGCCATGTTATAGGCGTTAGCGCAGACTAGTATGGGTCAGACCAGAGGGCGTACTCCGAACTTCAAAAATAGAACTTCGTGTCGTGCCGTCCCTTTCACTGTCGTGTTATACACTGTATGTCAGTAAGGGACGGCAACATACGAAGTTCGATTTTCTAAGTTCGGAGTAGGCCCTCAGGAATGTCACGAATGTCATTTCCATTACATCGCGGATGCGAATGAATGCGGATGTGCGAATGCAAAAGTTAATGAAGTGCACAAAAAACTCAATGTCTTTAATTAGTATAAAAACTGCTTACAGTTTCTGAGAAAATCGGCTGTCACATACGGACGGACGGCCGGATGGACATGACGAAACTATGAGGGTTCCGTTTGCGCCATTTTGGCTACGGAACCCTAAAAACCGCCTTTTAAAAATTTAAGGGTCAGGACCACAAATTTGCAGCTTCGTTAAGGCTTATTGATTCGAAGACAATTTAATTAATTTCGTTGTGACACGATGTCATACAATTTATGTAGGTAACATACGTGACACCACGGTATCATTTAAATTGTAGACGAATTAAGAACCTTAACGATAGTCCGAAAATTTGGTACAAATCAAAAAAATCTAATCATTTAATCTGCTAAAACAGACACAAAGTTAGTACATTTGAATGTATGTTCCGCCACAGTATGGCATGCGAAACTTACACTAAATTATAATATTAGGCTTAGCCTAAAATGTATAAAATTAACAGAGATTGGCAACCCAACCTTTAGATGAAATTTAAACCTACGATTTGTTGACACGAAATCTACTAAACAAACTCCACGACTAAACTAGTAGCCTTGTAAGCCGTAGACCTCAACAATACATATTTTTTCAAGTTTCAAATTTTCTAAAAACTGACTAGACAAATCTCTATACTTATGGATTCGTCATGGACATGTCTTGTCCGTCCGTCCGTCCGTATGTCACAGCCGATTTAATCGGAGACTATGAGCACTACAATTATAAAATTTGGTAGGCAGGTGTATGCTATGAACCGCTATAAAATATGATGTGAAATTATGAAAAAAATATTAAACTGGTGGGACACCCCCTACATGTAACAGCGGGTCAACATTTTTTTTAAACGCACATAGGCGTGTGGGGTATCTATGAATAGGCCTTCAAAAATGACAAGAGATTTCTAGAAAACTTTTCCATTTAAGTCAACCGTTAGCGAGATATTATTCTCTATCAAAGTCGTAAAAAGTGTGTAAATACCTAATACATGATAATAAGTTTAAAATTCCGAAAAAAAATCAAGATGATGTATAATAATAACACTTTCAACGATTTTTGATTTAACAAGATAGGTCTAACGGTTTTTGAGTTATTGTTGAAAAACTGTCTTGCCCAAACAAAAGGGCTTAAATGCCTTGAGTTCCCTATGAATATACGACTTTTTTTTGATTTAATGTATTGTATAGTGGTTTTAAATGTAGGTTAGGAGGTGTCAGTACGGAACCCTTCTTTGTGCGTGGTCCAACACGCACTTGGCAGGTTTATATTGATATCCGTTCCTTCAAGCATATAGGCGTTTACTCATAGAAACGACGTAGCATGTTTGGTTTTTCAAAATTCAAGAAAATATTTATTTTTTACTTTTCATGCAAAATAATTAATGGGTGAATGAAAAAGGGCCTTAACAGTTAACGTATTAGAGTTAAGCAAAAGTTAATGTCTAATATGACAATATTCGAATAACACGCACGTCAATAAAACCACTCACACACCTTGGCGGCTATGACAGACTAATACTGAAATATCATAATCGTGTTTAAAGGATACCATAAGGCTAGGTTCACACGGCGCAATTTTTCCCGTATACCGTAACCGTAACCGTGGCAACTTTGAAAATCGTTCACACGGCATCTATGCGGGCAAATCTCGTATTCGAGATATATTTTTTACCGTATACCGTAGGGTCTTGCCACCGGGAATGCGAGATTCTCGAAACGATTTTATCGAATGCGATGCTCAGTGGCGCTTGTGCTTACGTTGTTTCGTTCACACGGGCAAACTGGTTTCTCGTATACGAGACGTGCGCTGGGCGGGGCGCGGGCGCAGGCAGTTGTGTTTGTGACGTCATTGGCGAAGTAGTATCGTAGGATCGACCCATACTATGGGATAAATCAATAGACGAGTATAAAAATAAAATTGCGACGCAGATTCTCATGTTGGTGTTAGTACGTGGCAAGGTGGCCTGCTCCATCTTGATAATAAATTGTCAAAGCTGGCTATTGACACTCGAAAATAATTGAAGAATTATCCGTTCATCATTTCTCAACTGTTGAAAAAAAAAACAAACGTTCTTTCTCGATGCAGACCCGTTTTTAATAAAGGATGGACCCAATATTTTCTCGGTCGCGGATGCCTCGTTCTTAAATACCAATATAAAAGAATTGGAATACGAGTATCCATGTCGGCGAGCACTCAACGACTGGCGGTGTGGCGGCTGGCAAATCGTATCCAATAGACGCCGCTGTGTGAACAGCGGCCACGTATACGGGAAGACCGCATACGTGAAAAATTGAATGGACCTCGCACCGTGTGCACGGCCGTCTCATATACGGTAAAACTGTATGCGAGAAAATAAAAATATTGAATCGAATAGTCGCCGTGTGAACCTAGCCTAAGGATGCAAAGAGACAACTGCATTAAAAACCGGCCATGTGCGAGTCAGAGTCGCGCACGAAGGGTTCCGTACCGCATGATCTATTATTGAGCATACTGTGGGACTAGTTCGATTTGTGTAAAAAAAATCCCCTAATATTTATTTATTTAATTATCTTTAAAAAGAGTCCGACTCGCACTTGGCAGGATTTTAATATTTGTTGTTATAGCGGCAACAGAAATACATAATCTGTGCAAAATTCAACTGTTTAGCTGTTACGGTTCCTGAGATCTAGCTCGGCGAGTGGTAGCCATGTAAAAGGGCTAAAATATCACGTTTTTTGTATGAGAGCCCCCCTTAACTATTATTATTATTATTTTGTTTTTAGTATTTGTTGTTATAGCGGCAACAGAAATACACAATCTGTGAAAATTTCAACTGTCTAGCTATTACGGTTCTTGAGATACAGCCTGGTGACAGACGGACGGACGGACGGATGGACGGACAGCGAAGTCTTAGTAATAAGGTCCCGTTTTTACCCTTTGGGTACGGAACCCTAAAAAATCATCTTGCTTAGCACTACGGATCTGTTGGTCTTATTAATCTAAGGATGTACGATGATATTTTACGAAATGCTGTCATGCTGATGTGATATGCAAATGTGTCAACATTTCAATGCTGGAGTAGAAAAATACTATGCTGCTGTAACCCACTACCACGGATAAGAAAATTGACATATAACTGTATGTACGTCGTCGGCCCCAAAGTTCTGTCACAAGTGTTTTCCGTTTATAAAAGAACAACACAGTTTTTTTGGTGTTATTGATATACATGGTTAGAAAGCTCAATTACTTATATAACAATTAAATTTGTTTAAAATATTACCGCAATTAATAAGTATTTACCGTCAAAAACACGCAGGAGAAATAAATTGATATTGGTCCTTATACTATTTTAATGGTACGTATGTGAATCAGTTTGAACTGACATAAGGTTTTATAGTCATACCTGTTATCTTTATTTTGACATATAAATATAGTTGATGGAGTCGACATGAACGCCAATATTCGCGTTTGAAGTGGTTACTTCCTTACCTGCTAGTTGAAATTAACGTGGTTTTGTGCAAAAGTGAAAAATATGCAAGTTTCTTGGGAAGATTAGATAAAGCAGAGACCTTTTGGAAAATGAATAGCTGGTTGCAAAACATGCTCTGAAATAGACCTTATTAAAAAAATATTATATATCTTGCCCAACAGAAACACATATAGCTGCACTTTTACCCAAGTCATATTTTCAGAAATAGTCGCGTGTTTAAGGTGGACAATGGGCTTAAACCTACTCGGAACTTTTTAAAAAGGGCATAATAATTTAGAATTATTGATACTTGTATTTAATCGAAATAACATAGCCTTTCATATCATATAATAATATATTGAGTTGCAGAAAGTTTGATATTTTATTTTATTTATCGAAATGCTTGTGACAGAACATTGGGACCGACTACGTATGTTAGCTTAGCTATAACTATGCCTGAATATTAGGATACAAATTGATTGTTGTGATGCTGGTTATGTGGTCAACTGTTGCTAAATACAATTTTTAATACAGTTGCTCAAAAAGTGCTACTTTACGTAGCTGTTTAGCGTGCGGAAAGTTGGTTTTCGCGCACTAGTGCTTTTCACTTTTTCAATTTTTTTAAATTTATGCTTGTTCCAATGCATGACTCCTTATTGCTGGGTGTTAAATATTAGTTTCCTTTAAACGTCGTAATCAACATAAAAACCTACTGTTAATATCAGAATACGAAAAATATACACATTTCATATTTTATTACTTACCTCTTCATCATTATAACACGTTTATTTTTTAATATTGAATATTGAAAAACCGTTCTTAATAAGTTGTCTGAGTGGAACGGAATAGCTGCCGAAACGCCTGTCAAAGAAGAGGCGTTTTTACTTACTGCAAGCATGTTTTAAGTTTCTAAAGGCAACATTCGATATTGTTTTTATAAATATTACTTGTTGTTTTTCTTATTTTTTCGCAACTGTATTAAAAAACGTCGTTCAATACACGTGCGGAAATGTCATTCTTCACTCGTCCCGAGTCTTGCCACTCGCCTGCGGCTCGTGGCATCCCTCGGTACTCGTGGAGAAATGACATACTTTCCGCACTAGCATCGAAATGTACTATTATAGGATTTATGATATTTGTGTAGGTAGTAGATAAGGATTATTAAAGATTTTTATGTAAAGCATCGATCTCGCTGCGTGATGAATCAATTTAAACCTTACTCCGCTTTTCTCTGTATTGTTTGCATAAAGATGTAATATTTCGCCGGACGATACAGTGAACCGTATCATATTCGTTAGTCTGGCCATTATCGGCTCATAAGTGGTCAGTGATACTTATGTAAAACTTACGCGAACACTATAAGTAGTTACGACGCACTCTCCATCAAAGAATACCTAAACTCATGCAGGCCCGGAGGACAAAACATGGAACGGTTAGATTCTGACTAACTTATGTATTAGACACTAATATACCTACAAAGATTTAAATATTTCCACCGATATTCATATAATATCGATCCATACTACGTGACCCGTTCCTGCGGGGAGTGGGGGATCTTCAAAATGTCTATGTGTCATGTAGTCAATGTCCTCTAGGGAAATCTGGCTCCTGTTATATTCATATTATGCCGCGCAAATTTTAAAATTGACAGCTGGGACTCGTTATTTTAACCCTTGCGCACATTGAATTGAACTAAATTATTATTCATCATTACTTTCCGTTTCCAACAAAATATTTAAAACCATATTTTTGTATTACTACGTGATAACTAGAGGGGGGGGGGATGGCATATAGTACGGCTGGTCACCGAAGGGGGGTAACTAAGTCGTACAAAATGAGTCACGTAATATGGGTACGTTCCCTAAATACCATGTAGTGCTAGCGGCACGCCAAAAAAAAACTGCAAATGGTGTTAAAAGCATATGTACTTATTCACCTGATCTAAGTCTGTTTGTGTCCTCTTCATGTATGTTTCTGTGTTATCTCCTGAATAAATAAATAATAAACATCGGAACGATTGTTCTCTAGACCCTACGAATCAATTTGACCCGTAGCACGAAAAATAAAACAATAAAAGGAGAAGAGTTATGGCGTCATCTTTTTTTGTATGGGATTTTTTTTGTTCTGAAACCTTAAAACCTATCGTGTGTAGTATCTAATGAAAGGGCTTACTAAGCCGATTCTAAAAATATATCACATCATTACATTTCAGTCACTTATTATAAAATATACTTAAAATGATATGTAACAGCCTCATATCCAACTTTAAGAAAATAATTTTGAAAGTATTTACATTGAGCATTTTTTATTATAACAATATGTCATACAATCACAATTACTTGAAACATGTATAAAAAGTTCAATTTTAGACACTGAAGATGATAAATACTAATGCGAGAGGAGTTTTCAGAAATATTTATATTATTTATTAATATTAACATATTTATTTATATTAACACTAATATAACTGTCCCTCGCTTTCACCACTGACATGGGCTGGTACGTCCGTGCATTACAGGTAATGCACAAATGTACAGAGCCATCCATTTCTGACGTCACGTAGACGTGACGAGCTAGTTTGACGGTGCATTACATGTAATGCACGGACAGTCAGTGTTAAAAAAATCTATCAACTAATGTGTTTGATGTGATATATTTTTAGAATAAACTTAGTAAGCCCTTTCATTGGATATCACACCCACACACGATTCAAGATTTTTTTTTACTCCCATACGGCAGCATTTTACTGAATTTCGGGGCGTACCGCTAGCACTAATAGCACAATCAATTGATCAGAAACATGCTGTTTGTATTATTAACTGTCGACGAGCAAGTCGAATGATTAGATTAAGGATGTTTGGAAAACAGTTAACGTCTGCGACTCATCTGTGCGTCTGCTATGCATGTGTTAATCTTTCTACGAGACTCACGTTATTTTGTGTTGGGCACAAGCAATGGCTTTCCTTCCAATGAGTATCGCTGGCTTTCGGGTACTTCTACTGCTGCACCTGATTACTATAGCAAACGCGGCCCACATTTATCGTATAGCTATGAACACAAATAGTACCTAGTTGTCACAATGTGCTACGACGACAAGCAATATTCCCAGCGTAGTTATTTTATTTTCTCTAGCACATACCGCTTGTTTACTTACACTTTACAATTATAACACAACCTACTCGTATGACTATGAGTAGATAGTATCAGATGTCCTCATAGTTCCACTTCACTAAATTTGTGGTTTCCGACACTGGGTATATCAAAATAAAATAAAAACAAAATGGCGGACTTTCGGCGCCAAATCCAAAAGGCTGAACGGCGCGATGGATTTTAGCTTCAAAGGTGTCGTTAGGTTCGTATTAATTGTGTGTGTGTGTGTGTGTGTGTCAAGTCAAGTCAAAGTCAAGTTAAAATATTCTTTATTCGAATAGGCCAACAAGCACTTTCGAATCGTCAGTTATAACATGTATTAACATATATATTAATTAATTATTTAGAGCAATTTATTGATGCTATTATTATTCTTTAAAATAAATATTGTATTGTTGTAGTCATGTCAAAGTAAGAAATTATTCACAATAGGATCGTCAAAACATAAATAATAACTATAAATATATATATATATAAAAAATAGAAATCTAGACAGTTTCTAGAATAAAATCAAAATGTCAAAAGAAAATAATAAGATCATATTAATATCTAATGCCATAATGATTAATGATTAAGTGTGTGTGTAAATGATGGTAGTTAATCGGTATGGAACTCCAAAAGCAGCCGGGTACTTTTTAACCGACTTCAAGATTTTAAAAGAGGCGGTTATCAATTCGGTTGTATGTTTTTTTTTAATCTTTTAATTTCTCTTGGTTTTAACTGTCTTCTCGGGAAGTTATCTAGTTATTATTATTTTTTATTTACGCTGTATTCTTTTGTAATAAGGAGTCCGTAAGATTTCAGTTTTCATACACATAGCATCAAAATTTTCGGTAGTCTTAAACAAACTTTAAAGAGCTTGGGTAAAAGTTCCAAGCTTTAGATATCAATAAAATCAAAACTATAAGAACTATGCAAATGAAACTATACGTTTAATACGTCCACTATTGACATAATATCCCGAGAATTTTGTTATCTGGTATAATCCAAGTTATGAGGGTTCGAAAAGACGACTAAGTGCTACAAGAAAGGTACATAGTGCCCTTGCACTTGGCTTGGCTCGTCTTGCCGGTGCGCTACCACACCCCCATATCTTCCACATATTCCACAATATATAATAAGTACCTAAATGTAATTAAAACTATACATACGACTTCTTTTTTATGCCCTTGGAAGTATTCTCATTTTTTTTTTGTTATCACCCGTTAATTATTAAACCAGCCCGCTAAATTTCACGCCTGTGGAGGAATTCAGCCGAAAAATCCGGACATACCAAAGCATTTTTGCCTCGGTCAACAATTCGCATGTTCGTCACATAATTAACGAATATGTTTATGCACTTATCTATACATATATGTACCCGCCTTCGGAAAAGCTTATTTTGAATACGATATTAACTAATTCGCCGTATGAACCATTTCAGAACGTACTGCCAATTTGTGAGCCGAAGTAACCATGCCGGAGAAGATGGTGGAGGCGGAGCCTGCGATAGAAACGCGAAGCTGAAACCAACAAAGGTTTTTAAAATTTTTAAGTACAACCTCTGAATGAAAGATAATAAGCTGAAAACTTGAAAAGTCCTTCATTTTGCCGTTCTATCTGTTGCCTCAAAGGTTTCATAAAATCTCGTGTCTGGGCCGCAAGCTATTCTAGGTAAAGGTCACCAAAATCGTTTTAAAGCAAATATCTCGGTTTCTATGGTTCTAAATGGGTACTAATGAAGTATCTACTAATAATTGCAGAGCTACACTTTAAAAAATTTTTCTTCATACGCTAAGCAATTTTTGAGATAAGAGGGCGAAGAGCATGCGGTCTACTGTGAATCTCGGTAAATAGGAAAAAAGTTGTAGCCAATTTTCTTCTCGACTATTTATATAAGTACTTATAGATGTTAACTTCACTGGATTTATAGAAACCGAGATGACCGCGAAAGTCCGATTTTTGTGACCTTGAATGACTTGCGACGCAGACATGAGATTTCATGAGACTTGTGAGGCAACTTATAGAAACAAAAACATATTTCAAGCTTATTACCTATCTCTCATCCCAAGAGGATGACCTTTTTATTGCTTAGATGACCGAATTGAATTATAAATAAAGCTCCTAATAGTAACATGTCGTAAATTATTACTAGTAGGCCTGCGAGCTGTACCTCGCGACGTTTATTCCAAAAAAATATTTAAAAAAACCATCGGGAAATACGGAAATCTGCAAACCGCTGGCCAGACAAAGGAAAGCATTTTTTCCGAAGCTGAAACGGAGACCTTGGTTTCAGTCGATCAACTATTGGATGTGAATTTATTTATCATCTTACAAAATTTCCAAAAATTGACTCGGCTATAAATTTTTATACCTCGTATGTACATAAGTTTTGAGATGACTAAATAAATACTAGTCAAATAGTTTGTAATTATTGTTTTTTTTAATGTATATCTATAACGATTTTATTAATGTTACTTGACAACAGTTTGTTTAATAATTTAAATTGTGTACCAATATTTTATGATAGATGCCATTTATCATCGGATACGAATGACCCCGCGAGACACGAAAATTTTCATCAGTGATTGATTTTCTTGCTTCTCTTCCAGTGGCTCCTTTGTGAGAAACTAATTTTGAGTAGAATTTACGATAGGTTTATATAATATAAAAGGTAATTTTGTCCAAAACGAGTAATCAGGAGTATTTAGAGCCAGGCTTGCAAAAAGCTACTAAATTCTGAAAAGACATACATTTCTCTTGTAGCAGTTTTCGTATGAAATTGTATTTTGTGTCGACGATGTTCTCAAAAACCAGCTATTTAAACAAAAATATAAGCCAAATAAACATTTACAAGCGATTCCAATTGCGCATTTGGTAAATGGATAATTTTGTGGTTTAATTTGAGCATCTGGTGGTCAAAATTGAAGGAAAAGACTATCTCGTACGTAATACTCGACTGTATCGTGAACCCCGCAGCGCAGGGTAATACGCTTGCAGTACATTCTGTGCAGTAGTTGGAACATATATCGACATTTTGGTGTACAATTTGTCGTTTTGCTGCCTTAACTTACTTTCTAGCATAGAAATTATCTTGTCAGTGAACAAGGCCTTTTTCGTTTCGTGCCGACACCTAGGAGAGACCACCGCATTTAAAGGCTTAAATCAAAGATACTGAAAGCCAATTTAAATAAACTCTATTTACTTTTGTCAGTGTATGGTGCTTCAATGAAAATAATAACCTTGACAGAAATAATTTAAATAATTGATTTAATTAAAACATTAATCGTCTCAAAACTTATGAACACACCAGGTATAATGATCAAACCTGCTCACAAAATTTCACGAGAATCGGTTGCGAAATGCGACATTTTAAGGCGAACAGCGGGAAATCCGGAAATCCGCCATCTGCCGGCCGGATATACGAAAACATTTTCACCGAAGCTGGAACGGAGACCTTCGTTCAGAAACTGATTAAATTACCCTCAAACTCAGTATTCACTGACTTACTAATGCAAGCAGGAATTCAACTGTCAATCGCCAATGAATATTCAGTAAGTATTTTTTATTTCGGTTTTCCATTTCATTAGTTTATTTATATGCTTTCAGAAACTGGGTCATACTCATACATTCGAAGATATAGACACGAGAAGTTCCAAGTACAATTAGGATTAATAAACAAATCCAAATTTAAAAAAAAACGAGTCTAATTATATTCCTTGCAAGCAGGTAGGGTGAGGCTAAAAGGTCCTTGGATCTCAATAGGGTATATATACCTCGTGTGTTCAAAAGTTTTGAGACGAATATTGTTTCAAATAAATCAATTACAGAAAATATTTCTGTCAAGTTTATTATTTTCATTGCATCACTGTACTGTAAGCTGATAAAAGTAAATGGAGTTTATTTAAATTGGCTTTCAATATTTTTGATTCGTTTGTATCTCTTAGGTGCCTGTACGACGTACTGCAACCTTATCATCCTGCGAGGTTTACGATACGGTCGATAATTACGTACGAGGGAGCCTTTACCTTCAATTTTGAAAACTAGATGCTCAAACTATGCCTTAAAATTATCCATGTACCAGATGGACTATTGGAATCACTTGTTAAAGTTTATTTGTCAAAATAATTGGTTGTTTGGCATAGTTTTAGAGAATACCGCAACTAAATTACATACGAAAACTGCTAAAAGAAAAATGTATGTCTTTTATCAGTCAATAGAAGTAACTTTCTTCGAGATTGGCTCTAATACTCCTGATTAGTCTTTTTGGACAAAATTACCTTTTATGAACACCCAATTTAGAGCTAAAAACCTGCCGTAAATATTACTCAAAAATAGTTACTCACAAATGAGCCAATGGAAGAGAAGCAAGAGAATCCCGGATGAAAAGTTTCGTGTCTCGCGGGGACATTATCTAGGTCAGTCTAGGTGTAGCCGACGTAATAAATGGCATCTAATATGAGATATTGGAACGCAGTTTAAATAATACCTATGTATGTTTATTAATAAAACTTTTGTCAAGTAAAATAAGCAAAATATTTATTGATATATATATAAAAAAGATAAAAGAAAATAAAAAAAACGAGTATTTAGCCGTCTCAAAACTTATGATCACGCGAGGTAGTACTGTCAGAAAAGAGTAAATTGTGTGAGACAGACCGGATAAATTTCGTGTCATAAAGCATTCGTGATGGTATTCGTTTTCGTATCGACTTTCCGCTTAAAATTATGATCAATTACAGTTAAAATTTAGTATTACATGTGTTCTACACATTATAATATCGTCATGCCAATGCCTGAACAATTGAGCTGGCTCCTAACGACGTCTGTGTAAAACAGGTAGTATATTAATGCATTGCAGCAAGACAATAATAAAGATCATGAAACTATTCTTGTCCCCATATCGAACAATGCCAGTACAAACTGTACAAACACACGCTGTTATCTTGACAAGTTTACTTCATAATATGTGAGCATGACTACAGGATGTGAGCTAAGCAAACACAGCTTCTAAGAAAAATGTTAGCACATTTTAAAAGGAATCACTATCATGTGGCAGTATTATTTCCATTATCTATATCACGTATTGATATGGATATTAAGTTTGTACAAAACAATAAACGATCAACGCAAGTCTTGACTCCTACTTACTCTATTTCAGTGCTCCAAACATCCTTGTTGTCGTCGTCTTCCACAATATCGACCAGATAGTTAAATTCTTTATGTGACATTTTTGTCGCTCAGTGACATCCTGAAATTGTACCATACGAGTAAAAATTAATCGGTTTTCTTTGTTCAACCGTGCCCATTCTTTCATCTTTCTTGTGATTTCTTTTCCCGCGTCTTAATATTGTCCCAACAGGTAACGGAAGCTTTGTGGAGGTAATGAAAGTTTTGTAATTGAATTAGACACTTGTTCATTTATCTGTATAGAAATAATATCATATTAATCATAATGATCGCGTACCTGTAACATTCTAATAGTTCAGAATCCAAATATCGAAGTGTTTTAATCGACTGAAATAATCATCAGTGGCGATAGGTACGTGTTATCACAGATAATGCAATCAACATGATTCAATTGATTACCATAGACTAGTCAAGCAGTTGACTAGAGAGGATCACAAACTCAACGCAAAATAGAAGCATTCTGTGACGTTGTGATGCGGAAACGAATTGCCTGTAAAAGATTTCAACCAAAACCTTGGGCGAGAAATGAGTCCTTGGGGGTTATTCACAAACCGACACGTCTTTACCTCAATTTTACATTCGTTTTGACATGACAAGTACCGTACCTATGTTAAGTACGCAGTGCGCATGATTTAACAGTTTTATATCAATATTACATGCACTTGAATATCAATATTACATGTCACATTCGTACGTCAAATCCACCTAGTTGATTGCACAGTAAATCCTAAATAGGGTTTTTTCACAACTCTAAAAATATATTTTTTACGTTACCAATAAACAAATCATAGGAAAATACTCGGGAAAAATCAAAATTCAGCTTATTTATGTAATTTTAAAGATTTTTAAATATATAACATGAAAAAAGGACGCAGGCTGACCATAGAAAATTGTAACGTCATTAGGCACATTTCCCTACAAACTTTATACTAACCGAGCGTTTTAGACGTTTCGTAAAAAGGACTCTCAGTGAAATACCGTATCAGTGAGACCAACGTCGGATGGGCAGCAGCATTTCTGAAGTGCGTGCGATCGCCAGAACGCCTTCCAAGCGTGGCGATTATGGTATTTACCCCCCATGAAAGATGGGGAGTCCTATGTCCAGCATTGGATGTCCTTGGGCTGATATGGTGGCGATGGTGTAAATACCCTATTGGCAAAGATGAACTTCAACGATTCTGGTTTGTAGATCCTACTTGCACCCCCGACTTCATCCCTTTTTACGAAATATTTTAGGGATCAAAATATTCCATATGCATCCATAGAGTACAACTTGTGTACCAAATTTCATCATAATCCATTCAGCTATTTTTGCGTAATTGAGTCACAAACATCCAAACTTTCGCGTTTATAATATTATATAGTAGTTAAATGGGATTGCTTGAGTAGGCTATAGTAAAAAGCTAAAATATAGATGAAACTTTGTTTTATTTTCTATAGAGAAAATTTCAAGCATTTCTGTTTTAGAGCTCAGGCAGGACTTCGATCGCCAGGAGTACTAAATAGAACCAAAACGAATGCTATTAAATGTGAAAAAAAAGACCATCTTCAGTATTCTAACATATCGAAACTATGGCACAGCACCATATTAACAGATATATTATTATAACGAAGCTAGAGGTCCCGGCAAGGGCATTTCTTTCTGTGGTGAGCAGAGACATCTTCCTGAGACTTGGATGTTTTGTGTGTATTTAAGTATACGTGTATAGCTATTAAATATATCGTCGTCTAGTACTCGTACCCATAACACAAGCCTTACTGAGCTTACTTACTATAGTACTAGCTTGATATGTGTAAAAAATTGTCCCCTAATATATATATATATATATATATATATATATATATATATATTATATATACACGCTTGGAAAATATTTTTCTCAAACATGCAATGAAATATTGATGTTATGTTCCTTATAATATGACTGCGAAGTATGACGTTTCAGGTGCGGCTAGGACAAGAGGTTGTTAATGGAATTTCATACAAATCTTGCAGGCCTAGGCCGGCAAAGTTCTCTTTTTTATTTTCCATTCCACATAAATTTGTGGCACAGGCATCATGACATTCTGTCACTATGCGTATTAAAAATAAAACTTTGTATTTTTCGTGTTTATTTCATTGCATGTTTGAGAAAAGCACTATACATACCTCGGCGGGAAATATGGGGTTGCCCGCCTCAGACCTATCCGACCTCGCTTCGTTCGGCCGTCTATATGTCTTCGGCCCGCAACCCCTTTCGTCCCGGCCTCTGTAGTAATGTACTATAACATTAACCAAGGGGCTGTCAGCATATCATTAAACGCTTGAATGTTTGCTTATTCATTTGAGTAACACACGAAGTAAGATTCAGTTTGTTAACTGAAGACATTTTTTATCTTATCCACTAAGTTCTCATTTATGATTAAACAATGATGTGATGACACAAACAGAAGGTTGGGGGGCTCGTCTACGCGTTATCTTAGACACATATGTCTGATATCTAACAAGATGTGCGCAGTAGCGCCTATATTTACATACTTTTCTATGTATTTGCAAGTACTTCACACAATATACATTATCTTTCGTAACAACGCATCATATTGTCAGGTTAGATAGGTATTCAAATGGTAAGCAGACCAGAAGAAATAAATACCACACTTATTGCAAACAGGTACGAGTGGATCGGGTAGCGGTAGTTCTTCATAAATTACCTCCCGGCACAATTGAGGATCGTTTTTAGGGTTCCGTACCCAAAGCCAATAAAACGGACCCTATTACTTAAACTCCCCTTTCCGTCTGTCTGTCTGTCCTTCTGTCACAATGCTGTATTTCATGATCCGTGTTTTGGCCAGATTTAGATTGATGAGATTTAGATTTAGAGAAAGACAAAAAACATGAAATTAAAATATTAAACCCCGAAAAACGGAAAAAATATCATTGGGTTATTTTTTTCCCCCCAAGTCCAAAATAAAAGACAGGTAAAGCGTTTTGGTTACCTATTTTTAACCCCCGACGCAAAAAGAGAGGGGTGTTATAAGTTTAACGTGTCTGTCTATGTATCTGTCTGTGGTATCGTAACTCCCAAACGGATGAACCGACTTTCGTTTAGTTTTATTTTGTGTCTTAGAATTTTTTTTCCCGAGTGTTGTTAGCCATGTTTCATGAAAATCTGTTCTGTCGTTTTTGAGATATTGAGATTTGAAATGTAAATGTCGAAAGTTGTAGTTATTTACGATGACTTTAGTCTGTATTTTGCAATCAAATAACGTATTAAATGATAATCATTTATTTATGTACAACGAAAATATTACCAAAATAATATAAAGAAAATTAAAACTAACTTAAATCTAAAACGGGCCCTTGAGGCATTGTACCGAGGATGCTGGCGGCATTTCCTCGCTGTATCGCAATGCTGATACGTTGAGCGAGGAAACCGCCAGCTCTTCGGTCACCAGTTACGTCAACCAGACGCTTCGCAATTTCTGCAAATAACTTATGCGCGCTGTAACGTATCTCTGCAAATAACGTATTAAATTAAGGATTTAGCAGTTTGTCGAGAAAAAGAAAGTAAATAGATCTTCATGTAAATCAAAAGGAACATAATATATAAAGAAACTTCTTGAAAGAAAGTAAATGAAATCTTTTGAGATATATATATTTCGGAGATAATTGGGTTCTACTGCGGATTGCCTCATTTCTGATGCGATCACGCTGAGATACTCCCAGCATAGCCCTCTCCATTGCTCTTTTGGTGACTTTAAGCCCTCTTACGAGATAGTAAGCGACTACGTGTCAGTGCCCATTATGTCATCACTGGCAACACACTGGTCATAGACTCTCGTCTTGAGACATTAACAAAATTATTTTAAGAATATGAAAAATACCTGCTAAGTACGGCGTTTACCGCGATAGTAAGAATAAAATGTCCCATTTAATTTGATAAGAGGTTACACTAACTCTAAAAACGTGATTGTATTGGATTTACAGGTCAAAAGCCACGATAAAAAGCATACCTTTGCGAATAAAGCAATAATAGTACATACCTTTGCGATGTTATACTTCTTCGTTTACAACAAAACACGAAAACAAAGTTATCTTTTGCGAGAACATACATCTAGGCGATCGAAATTCTTACGAAAATGGCGGGTATATTAGAGTTAGCCGATAACTTTTAAACTCGTGGAGTTGACTGTTTTACTTATCATGTGATTTAACCAATTTGTGAAAATAACTGGCAGTAGCTGTTTTTCTCAGGCGATGCATCTTTTATTTGCTACATTATATAAAATGGTGGGTAAAATGTTAAGAAATAGATTTAGCGTGTTTACACTCTTAGCAAACGATATTGTAGAAATAGTTGCTATTCAATTGTTGTTGGCACCCATACAAACTTTTACCTTTATACCAAACTAGCTTTTGCCCGCGGCTTCGCACGCACAGAACAATAAACTGTAGCCTATATTATTGTTGTTTAAAAGGACATACCACGTTAACAATAACTCGCTAACACGTGATCACACATCCATTCTGGTAATGCGAAAGAAATCGTAGTTATTATGTAGATAATTACAACTACAGGTAGGGTTAATTTTTATTGTAGCAATTCCTTATACACTTTAGTAGCGGTTCCACCTTCGGGTGAATTTCAAAGAAAGCCAGTAACGTAGTCCGAGGTAGACTGTTTAATGATTATCATTCCTGAGATGTTTCTTGGAGGTGAAGTATACGCGCTGACCATTTTCAAGTTGAACAGATGAAAACTTGGAAACACAGGAGGAAACCTTTCATGGATGGAAAATTTGAACAGAGTTACATAACTCTACATTAATATGAGCAATGGAAATACGTGACAGCACAGGATTGTAAGGCATTACCCAGCGGTTGTCCAACTCCAATTCATTGATCTTTATTGTGTGACCTCCTATATTAAGGATATTCATCATCTCCCATCCGGGTGTCTCGGAGAAGTGGTCGAGGGTACGTCTTAGTGCAGTTTTAATCTTTAATGCAGGGTGATTTGTAATTAAGACTGCCGCAAGGACCATCTTATGTTTTCGGATATGAGCTTTCACAATCTCATAGAGGAGAGGGTCTTGATCAGCGTCAGGTATTTTGGCAGAGATGACAATGTTTTTTTAACATCTATATGAGGAATGTGTGTAAGGAGTACCTAATATACTTCTTATGTAAAGAATTAAGTACATGTTTTGTATACAAACTTTGAACCCAAAATTTTACCCTTTTAGGGGGTGAATTTCGAAATCCCGTGAGACTAATTTTAATATCTTTAGACAAAGCATTGTTGTACGAAAACATGATGTTTTTACTTTAAACAACTCACGATCTCCATACAAAATTTCACCCCCAAATTTACCCCCTAGGAAGTTGAATTTCTGAAAACCCCTGCTTCATGGTTAATTACGTCATATACATAGCCTATTGTGAAAAATTCAGCATTCTAGGTGGAACGGTTAGGGCTGGGCGTTGATTTAATTCAGTCAGTTAGGATATGCGCACCCCTTATTAACCCGCTTAGGGATGGGTTTTTCCAAACTTCTCTAATTACTTTTCTGATATTGTAATGAGGAATCCTTACACAAAGTTTCAAGTCTCTCACCTAAAATTTGACTCCATCCCCATACAAACTTTCAACCCCCTTTTTACCCCCTTGACGGTAGAATTAATTATATAAACTACCTGACTAGCCTTTGACGCCTTTGACGACCTGTTTAGCCTAGTTGGTAGTGACACTGCCTCTGGAGGTCACGGGTTCGAATCCCGGCCGGGGCATTATTTGTGCATTTAGCACGGATTTTGTTCTTGTGTCTTGGATGTTCTCTATGTATTTAAGTATGTATTTATCTATATAAGTATGTATATCGTCGCCTAGTACCCATAGTACAAGCTTTGCTTAGTTTGGGACTAGGTCGATTTGTGTAAGATTGTCCCCCAATATTTAATTATATTAAAAAAAAAACCTATTGTGAAAAACAGCTTCATTGGTTCAAGGGTTTGGGCTAGGCGTTGATTTAAGTGAGTGAGTCAGTCAGGAGTTAGCACCCCTATTTAACCCGCTTAGGGGTAGGTTTTTCCGACCCTGAAATAACATTTCTTGTATTGTAATAAGGAGTCTATACACAAACTTTTAAGTCTATCACCTAAAATTTTACTCCATCGCCATACAAAATTTGCACCCCTATCTAACCCGCTTTGGGGTAGATTTTTCCAAAACCCTATAATTACATTTCTTGTATTGTAATAAGGAGTCTATACAAAGTGTCCGACTTAAAATTTTACTCCATCCCCATACAAACTTTGCACCCTTAAATAACCCGCTTAGGGGTAGGTATTTCAAAAACCCTACAATTATTCTCTCGTATTGTAATAAAGTATCCATACACAAAATTTCAAATCACTCACTGCCAATTTTACTCCATCCCCATACAAATTTGCACCCCTTTTCAAGCCGCTTAGGGGTGGAGTTTTCCAAAACCCTTAAATATATTTTCTTGTATTGTAATAAGAAGTCCATACAGAAAGTTAAATTTTACTCCATCCCCATACAAACTTTCAAGCCCCTTGAGGATGTTTTTTTTTTAAATCCTATTGTAAAATAATCAGCTTTCTAGGTCCAACTGCTGCTCGGTCCAACAAGGTAGGTGTTGATTTAAGTCAGTCAAGACTTTGCACCCCTATTTAACCCGCTTAGGTGTAGGTTTTTACAAAACCCTAAAATTACTTATCTTGTATTTCAGTAAGAAGTCCATAGATAAAGTTTCAAGACTCTCACTCAGAATATTACTCCATAAACATACTAACTTTGCACCCCTATTTAACCCGCTTAGGGGTAGCTTTTTCAAAAACCCTAAAATTACTTTTCTTGTATTGAAATAAGGAGTCCGTATACAAAGTTTCTAGTCTCTCACATAAAATTTTACTCCATCCCCATACAAACTTTCATCCCTTTTTTACCCCCTTAGGGGATGAATTTCGGAAAATCCTTTCTTATCCCTAGCCTGCGCTATGTAATCGACTGTACAAAAATCAGTTCTCTAGCTGTAGTAGTTTCGGCTGTGCGTTGATGAGTCAGTCAGGACTTCTTCTTTTATATATATAGACTAGAGGTGCCCGCGGCTCCGCCCGCGTAAATGAATTATTTGAATGTATTTGTCACAATTGTATTGTAATGTTTACCTCTTATGTTATGAGCCACGGTTAATAATAAACGATACAATACGGAAATAAAATATGTTTTCAGAAAAAAAAACCAACTTCAATGGGGGAGGCAGGCCGGTGAAAGATTATTATACTTAGATGGTGCACTCTTAGATTACATACAATGAAATAAAAATGGCTATAAGTATGTTTATAATGGTAGAAAACTAAGTACCCTCAATTCCACATGGAAACCTCCATCAGAACTCAAGCTTGACAAAAATGTGTCTTGAAAACCTAGCTTGCTTGACAAACATAACGAAGAGAACAAATCGCCTAACGTGAACTATGCGCCGTTGAAGAGTTCCATTCTGATCATCATCAGCAGTTCCTTATCATCAAATGTCACTTATTTAAATGTAAATGCTTGATTTGTTTATGAAAATACTAAAATTACTATATGTATACCTTTTACATTTAAGGAGTTCCCTCGATTCCTCATGGATCCCATCATCAGAACTCGAGCTTGACAAATGATTGTCTTAAAATCTAACTTGTTTCACAAACACAGCAAAGAGGACAATTCGCCAAACGTGAACTATGCGTCGTTAAAGAGTTCCGTTCTAATCATCATCAGCAGTTCTACTTCATCAAATGTCATTTTTTTGAATGAAAATGCTTGATTAGTTCATGAAAATACTAAATTCACTGTATGTGTGGTTCACATTTGAGGAGTTCCCTCGATTCCTCATGGATCCCATCATCAGAACTCGAGCATGACAAAAAATAATAGTGAAAATAGAACTTGCTTAACAAACAGCTAGGAGGACAAATCGCCAAACGTAAACTTTTAGTCGTTAAAGAGTTCTGTTCTGATCATCATCAGCAGTTCCACTTCATCAAATGTCACATTTTTGTTTGAAAATGCTCGATTTGTTGATAAAAACACAGAAATCACTATATATTTGCCTTTAATATTTGAGGAGTTCTCTCAATTTCTCATGGATCCCATCATCGGAACTACGTTTTGAAAAAATCGGACCAAATTGGATATGTATACTTACTATCAAAAAAGAATTTTCTAAATCGGTTCAGAAATGACGGAGTTCTGGAGTACCAAACATTTAAAAAAAACACATTCTAATTGATAACCTCCTCTTTTGAAATCTTAAAGTCGGTTAAGAAATACATACAGACGAACAAGAACCTCCTTCATTTTTGAAGTTTGTAAGTAAGAGTATATGTATTAATCTAAATTTAAGTAAACTTTAACATGACATGTTTTTATTCAAAATCAAATTATTTATTGTCCGAATGTGAGTGATTATTACTGATATAGTGATATATAATTGGTAACAATAGTATTGAAGTTCGTCACAATCAGCCAGTGTTTTGCGCACTATATTCGGTAGATACGCTCATCGCATCGCGCATGTCACTGAATCAAAAAAAATGTCAAAGAAGAAAACTAATAATAATCAAGATTTAGAATAAATATAAGATTAATAATTATAAATGTCAATGTCATGCCATGAAGCTGCGGATGCAATGTTAATTGTACAACACAAAACAATTAAGTAATATACAGTCCAACAATTCAAGTATAAGAATGGGGATGTCAGCATAGTAATCCACGACCACCACCACTATATCAGCCAAAGGACGTCCACTTCCCCAAATTCACGGTGGGTATATGCCATAATCGCCACGCTTAGCATGCGGGTTGGCGATCGCAGTATCTCCACCGCACTCCAGGGATGAACAAAATAAGTATGTGTTGCCCTAAGGCCATTTCTTAATGTCGCTATATATAGGGGCCCGTCTAGCAGAGGGTGAGTCACCGTCTGCCTGAGATGAAAATGAGAGAGTTTTATTAGGCAAATGTCCGTTGTCTCACTCAATAATTAGACTATGGATTGTTACAGAACAAAAAACATAACATTGGCGTCTTTCTATTCTTAGTCAATTAATAGTACATTACTGCAGAGGCCGTGAAGTAAGGGATTGGTGGACGAGTTTGGGATAAACGGCCGAGTCGTAGACGAGGCCGGATAAAACGAGTCCTGCAATCCCTGTTCCGGCCGAGGATTGTATAGTACTTTTCTCAAACATGTTAGAAAAAAAACTACAATGTTAAAAAAACTAAAAAATACAAAACGTCCAAAAATCTTTTAAAAAGTCCAAAAATATCAAAAAACACAAAAAGCGCTACAAAATAACACGAAAAAACTAAAACAAATACATAAAAACTCGAAAAATTCGAAAAAAAAACAACAATATACAAAAATACAAGAACGATAAAAAAAACCGGAAAAACCTAAAAAATTACCAATTTACATAACAAATTAAAAATATATATACAAAATCGTGGCGGTTGGCTCTATGTAATATTTCCTTTATCAGTTGATTTTAGTAAGCAAATTTAAAAAGTTAGAGCACCGGACAATAATGTTAGTTTCATACATTCTCCATTGGCCGGCGGCCAAGAAGTAATGTAGGGAGCCATAAACAGGTAACTTCAAGTCCTCTTTTCGTGACATTAATGCATACATTTAGGTGCATGTTTGAGAAAAAGATCCTTACAACATGTAATAGCCCAGCCATTAGATTCCATCAACCAGTAATAGTCCCTGTACACCCTGGCGGGTGCTGTCTCTGTGTGCGTCCCATGATATGGGCAGGGACAACATCCGCTCGGTGTACCCCTCGCATTTCATTAAATTGTCAAAAGGGCCTTCACGTGTTGGCTATGTGGTACTTGGGTACCTCGGTACCACGGCTCCGCGCACGCCTTCCAAAGGCCTGGGACACCATTGTCCCGTGAGCGGAAAAGACATACAATAATAATAATAGGTCACAGAGAGTACAATAAAGGCTAGAATGTCAGTAAACAATTGGTAGGTTCAAAATGCTCACTGACACTATAATACATTTTAACTAAGCACCAATTAAATAATTTCTTTTTAAATTATGGCAAGTTCTGGGTTTTGATTTATTTTTAACCATCTATAAAAGGATTTGTCTACCTGTTAGCTAGGGAGTTATATGTAGAGTCAATTATGAATTTCATAATGTTACCAAGAAGTTGGTTCAATTATCATCAGCAGGTTGTCAGAGGCTCAAGAGCTCCCGAAGATGGCAGCGTCACAGCATGCAAGCGACTCCTTTGGAGAAGTAAGTGTCTATAGGCTACAGTCTCCGCTTACCATCAGGCGGACTGTATGCTTGCTTACCACCATCATTGTATAAAAAAGAAAACCAAGCATTTATAGGCTACAGTGTTTGCTTAACATCAGGCAGACTGAATGCTTATTTACCACCGTTGTGGTACAAAAAAGAAATCCAGGTGTCTATCTACAGAATACAGTTGTTTGAAGGATTGCGGGCACGACAGTTCAGTATGTTCAGTCATAAATCTTCTGTTGTGCATTCATCATCATCCGCCTAGCGTTATTCCCTTTGTTCTATCATTGTAAATATGGATAAGAATATTAAGAACATACTGCTATCCAGTGATCTCCTGCATTTACTTCCTTCCTACCGGCCGGCCCATGAAAACGATTAATATAAACACGGAGATGTGACATTCCTTATAACCACCACACACCACCACTTTTCGTAGAAATGAAGTCAATGATCAATCCAAGTCAAATTCCGTGGTCATCATTTAAAAACAATAACTAAATACGCAGAGATGTTAATTAGTTGAAATAAATGTATTTGAAATACAAAATACCTATTTTCTATTTTAAATACTTTTATCGAAAACTATTTTGTATTTTATTTGAAATACCAAAAAGTACAAGTATTTTGCATTTTCAAACACTTTAAAATACAAAATGCTTTTTGTATTTCAAACACTTTAAAATACAAAATGCTTTTTGTCACTTTCTAACGTAAAACGTATGGTACCCAGCGCGTACTCTCGAGCAGTACCCTCCGGTGATCTTAGGAGACTTTAACGCCCACCATATTGGGTGGCTCAGTTCTCCATCCAACGACTACGCGGGTAAGTTTGCTCACGAATAGGGTTTGCAATCCCGATCTCGATTTGTATGAAATTTCCCGGAAATCCCGGGAAATTAACATGCCCTGGTCACGAATTTTCTCTGGCCCATAGACTCTCGCAACTGGTACGTTCTACCAAGTGAATACCAGACGTCGAGTGCCATACTAGTCCGGCCAACCAGCCTACGGTGCATGTGGCGGTATGGGTCAGCAGACTGGGATGGAGTGGGTGAATTTTACGCATGCTGGAGGCAGCTTTGTTTCACATCAGAAGATCTGATTCCTGTGCAGCCGCTGATGCTGAGACGATCCTGGCGGGTGTGGAATGTTTTATTCCCAACTCAGCGATTCCCAACTGCAGGAGCGAAAAAGCGACCTTGGTTTAATCGGCCCAGTAAGTATACTAGAGCACAAAAGCAGGCCGTATACAGGGCATGGACAAGGGCCGAAGCTATTAAGGATCCAAACGTATCTTATATAAAAGGCGAAGTTAAAGGCTGACTCAAGGTCTAGTAAGAGAGAAATTGCCAGAGCTACATTTAATTTCATCGGCAGAATTGGCGAGAAGCTTACTGGATATCCCTCCGGAAGTCGCGCCTTCTGCTCGCTCGGTCGGAAACTTTTGTCAGTCGTCTTTACCACCACTGTGAACTACAGCTGGCCCACAGCGCAAAAGAGAAAGCCGATCTATTGGGCAGTCTTTTTGCCTCGAATTCCACTTTGGACGACAACGGCCGCGCCATACCTCCTGCTATCCCTCGGTGTGGGTATTCTATTTTTTTTTTTATTATTAAAAATGGGATTGCTCTTGGCCAGCATCTAGCCAGGGGGCAAAGATGAGGCCGACGATGAAGCGAGCTCACCCAGAAGATGCATATTCACTCGTGCCTTAAAAAGGTCCAGGTTATATGAACTCGGAAATACAGACGCCGGCAGAGAATCTATGCCGGAAATTAGTTTTTCACAAAGGGATGTCCGGACCGAGGTTCTGTCCCTAAGAATCCACATGTCCAGCGGGCCGGACCGCATACCAGCGGTGGTGCTCAAACTTTGTGCTCCGGAGTTTTGTCCCGTGCTAACGCGACTGTTTGCGCTCTCATACCACAAAAGGCAAATTCCGGCTTCATGGAAGACTGCCCTCGTACACCCTGTGCCTATAAAGGGGGATAGATCAGACCTATCGAATTACAGGCCTATCGCTATTACCTCCCTTCTCTCCAAGCTGATGGAGCGAGTCATCAACACAAAGCTACTAAGAAACCTATTTGATCAGCGTCCTTCAGTATGGCTTTCACCACGGTCGCTCGACCGGTGACCTTCTAGTGTATCTTACTCACCGGTGGGCTTCAGCCATTGAGATTCAGTGAGAGGCTTTAGTGGTCAGCTTGGACATAGCGAAGGCGTTCGATCGGGTCTGGCACCGAGGTCTTCTGTCGAAGCTATGGTCCTATGGACTGCCCGCGGGTTTGTGCAGATGGATCACCAGCTTTCTGTCCGGCAGATGCATAAGAGCCATAGTAGCATAGCAGTTGCTCCGAAAGCATGGATATTGATATTGGCGATGGCGTCCCACAAAGCTCCGTGCTATCCCCGACGCTGTTTTTTCTGCATATTACTGACATGCTGTCTATTGACGACATCCATTGTTATGCGGATGACAGCACCGGGGATGCTAATCATACGGGCCATGCAAACATTTCTCGTTCCTCTATGTTAGAGAGTCGCGAACAACTTCATGTCCGAAATCGAGACCATTCTAGTCAGAGTCTTTGAGTGGGGCCAGAATAATCTGGTCCAGTTCAACCCCACCCAGACATAAGTCTGCGTATTCACTGCTAAAAAACCCCATTCGGAGCCACTTAGAAGGCAAAGCATCTAAAAAGACACCTCTCAATAGAGCGAAGCGATCTTCACTCCGGGACAGAGATTTCTACTATTTATAAGACACAACTGTCACAACACATTGCTGTCACCTCTGGGCGGGAACACCTGGATACCAGCTTGGGCCTTTTGACTCGCTTCAGAGACGTGCCCCTTACTCCTTACAGATAACCGTGGCTAGATAACTAGTGAACTGTGAAGATTTTTTTTCCTAGCAGATAACTAGTTATCTCCGAGGATTTTATATTCTTCGCAGATAACTATTATTTTTTTAAGTTTTCTGTGAGGAAAATCCAATCCTTGTAGATAACTGGTTACCTCCAAGGATTTTATATTCTTCGCAGATAACTATTTTTTTTTAAAGTTTTTTGAGAGGAAATTGTATTCCTCGGTGATAACTAGCTATCTCCGAGGAATTTAAACTATTTGTTGTGTTCCGAAGAACTGTTCGACATGATGCCCACGGCAGCTTTTTACCATCGCACCGCTCGCCGTCGGCGGGGCATTCATCCTCACACCTTAGAACCTAAATGGTCGCGTACGGTACGGTCTCAGAGGATTTTCCTCCCTCGGACGCCCCGGATATGGAATGAGCTCCTTGCCGAGGTTTTCCCGAGGGACTACAGGATGGGATTCTTCAAGAAAGGAGTGTATACATTTTAAAGGGTCGGCAACTGACGCGCATATGACAACCCTGGAGTTGCAGGCGTCCATATGCTGAGGTGACCGCTTACCATCAGGCGGGCCGTACACTCTTTGTCACCGACGTGGTAAAAAGAAACTTATGGATTTTTCGTTCGAAAGAAAAGTGATATATATTTATTACTGTCCTATATATATTGTATCTCTCTCTGACAAGACATCATTAAAGTCTGCTAAGATTTAAACTTTTAAGTTACTTTACATGTTTTTTAGACCCATAGTTCAAAAGTTAGAGGGTGCCCACACACATTTCTTTTTCTTTTGGAATGAATATTTCCGTGAATATTCACTTTAAAATGTTTCGTGAAGACCTCTATGCATTTTGAAAGACCTATCCAACAACACCCCACATCATAGGGTTGAAGCAAATTTTTTTAATCTCCACTTTAATTGTACCCCTTTGAATGTTTTTTAGATTTTCGTTTACGACTTTGTCAGTTTTATTGATAAATATATACATACCAAATTGCAGCTTTCTAGCACTAACAGCCACAGAGCAAAGCCTCGGACAGACAGACGGGCATGTCGAAACAACACAATGGTTCCTAGCTGACTACAGAACCCTAATAATGAGCTTTATGAAATGTTATGTAGTTTAAGTTTTATAAATAAAATACTAGTTTTTCCCGCGACAGCACCTCGCAGAACTCGTTTAACCGCCATACAAAGGATATGCTATTTAATTATTAATTACAGGCGATTGCTGAAGTATCGCTCTTCCGTACAAACATCGACCCTTCTTTTCATCTCTCAAGGATCATTTCCGGGATCGCCTCAAACAAACTATCTCCACGCCAAATTTTTCCTTTATCGGTTTGGCGGTTTAAGCGCTAATTGTGGCCTGACAAGTATTTTCGTCTGATAAAAAACGAAGTATATAAATAGTGTTGTCCGTTTATTTAACTTAATTTAATGTTCTACGTTGTACTGCTCCGCCCGTGTATTACAAAGAACGTAAGCGAAGCCGCGTGATATAACCAACTTATAAAAGTTGAAAAACCCCCAACATTTTTAAAGTTCAATATATCGAAAACGGCTAAACCGACTTTGATAAAATATATTAAAGGCCCTCTAGTCCTGCGAGAGTAGGTATTTAGCGCTGTCCTGGCGGTGCGTGAACAAGCCCGCGCGGACGAAGCGACTGTGAACTCGGATGACCCCGCTAGCTTCATACTGGTCACAGTATAGAAATATAACTGTATTTTGACTTAAGAAATGCATTAATTATGATTAAACTTTAGTATGTAATTGATATCATTTTTTAATAAATAGGTAGTAAATAAATAATTGAAAGTCGAACTTACGGTAGGATCCATTATAATGAAATAAAAAAAAAGTATTCATAGTACAACCCTGAAATTCGTTATTTAATCTATGAAACCTAAGAACCTAAGAAATATGTCTTATACCTCTCTACTCGATTTGTTGTGATTTGTTAATAGGTCATGCAATTTTTTATCTATTTGTGTTATATTTATACAGGGTGTTATATTTATTTGTCGTGTGCGTGTCATCGTCATCATCATCATATCAGCTGATGGACGTCCACTGCTGGACATAGGCCTTCCCTAAAGAGTGCCACATAAAATACAGACAGAATATTTTTTGGTGGTTTAATTTATTCGTCAAAAGTTATTAGCTCTCAAATCATAAAAAAACATTGCGAAGTTTTTACTTTTTTACTATTTATGCGAAAGATTACCGTATTTTTTAAAAATAAATACCAGATATGATTATTACATAAAGATGATAAAAGAATCAATATGGTATATGAAACGATACCAAACTTGCCACGGTAGCTACCTGGAAATGGGTAGATCTTTTAAAAGAAGATTAGCTAGAAAGATAGATAGTGTATAAATTTTAAAAGGGTCGGCAACGCGCATGTGATACCTCTGGAGTTGCAGGCGTCCATAGGCTGCGGTGACCGCTTACCATCAGGCGGGCCGTACGCTGGTTTGCCACTGACGTGGTATTAAAAAAAAAGACGGCCGGTATTAATGTGTTGAGGCTCATAGCTTAAAAAAATATTCAAGTGCAAAGCAGTAGATCTCTCACTATATCTACAATTTCTGGTAATAAACATTTCATTTATAATTTTACCAACTTTGGTTGCATTTCTGGAGGGGTTCAGTTCAGTTGTTCTACTGTCATTTTTATACTGTCGCACTATGACCATAATTTATTTGTTAATAATTACGACTTTTTTCATTTGGGTTTTTATTGCCCTTCTTAAATAATTTGCAACAATTATATAAATTCGTCAAAAACATCTTGTTGGGTGCACGAAACTGTCGCGGATAAAACTGACACAGGTCCGTTGTCTGTAAGCGCCAGCGCGCGACTGATCGGGCCTACCGAGCCTCCGCGCTCGCGCATTTTGTAGGTATTTAAACATATTAATTAATACAATCATTTTATCTTTTTAAATTCTGCAAAAATGTCTAGAAATACTGAATGGCTGTAGTTTAGTTCAAAAACATCAATAGTTTAGTCGTCAGATTGTAAATGCTTTACAAAAAGGAGTAACTTTGGGGTCTCTTTCCATCATTAGCGAAGTTCATTAGATCGTGTATCTGAGTGCAACTTTGACTAGACTAGATCCTTAAGTAAAACATAATTTTTTCAAATTTTTAAAACCCTTTTTCTACGTTTCAGATTGTTTTTAGAAAACTCGAAAACGCTAACTCGCTTGACGACCTCCCCTTATTCCGTTTTCGGTTCATCCGTTAGGGAGCTACGATACAACAGAAAGCACACATATGCACACGTTAAACTTCTAACACCCCTCTTTTTGGTTTCGTCTGGGGTTAAGAATACAGCCTATTTAGTAGTTTCGGAGATTGCGTCCCCGACACGCAAACACTATTAGTATACCTAGATTACCTGCTAAATGTCATATTTAAGTATCTTAGGAGTAGAATACCAATCAATGTTTTAGTAAATATAATAATCTTATTCAAAATTACATAAATTTTGAGGTGCAACCCTATCACTCTTACGAAGTGCAGGTTCAAAAAGGTCTTAAGAGACGCTATATGAGTTACTGTCTTAGGATATATATGTATCTACTGTGTCAATGATGTGTTCTCATAAAATCCCCTCCACATATCGTTCAGCATTGACAGCTAGACCTGACTCAAAAACACCTGACCTCGACTTATCGCGAGAGCTACATAGTTGAAAGCCCTAATAAAAAAATTTTTTAAGACTTCGTGTGCTGCATGTTCACTTTGGTTAGGCATTTTCAAAATTAAAGTTAGCCTGTCATTATAATATTTGCTAACTAACTTTCTGCATGCTAATTAAGTAAAGAAACGTTTTTGTTAACCAATATTTCTCACGTCAAGTGAATTGAATCCTTTTTATGAAAAATAAGCAGGCCGTAAGCATGTTTGCCACCGTCAAGGTATTAAAAAATGTTGTAAACGGTAATCATCTAGGATGAAATAGATACTATGTATGATTCAGCAAACATCTACTCGTACGCCGTCTCTTGCGTAGAATATTATATTTACCAAAGTTGCGACTCTCTTCTTTTGGGCTTGGATAAAGTATATTTTTGGTTTTCGGGCAAGTTCAGTTTCAATTTTCTTGTTCGTTTCGCAATGCCCATATCTTGAAGATACTTTTGAGTTGTGGCTCTCCAATGACTTGTGATTTAATCGGATACTGTATATATATATATATATTATACGTAGGCATTCTTATTATGTATATGTATATATTCATTATTTATTTTATTAGTCAGTATATGTACTAGTATTTATAGTATTAATTAGTTTGTACTATATAGGCAATAGCTGTAATAATTACGTACCTATTTGTACACGTGTTAGAATGTCTATCTTTTGGTTCCTGTGTTCCACTCAATTGATCAAAGATTAACTAGAGGAGATCCCTTACAGGGATAAGTTCGCCTTTGTACCGATATAACTGAATTTGTCTGTATTTTTACTTGTGTTTTGTGTACAATAAAGTATTTACATACATACTTTTTACAGTTTTGCCATCCATCACAGTCGCATTTTTTTCGAGTTGTCTGTACAATTTAGCTACTCGACCCGCCATAATTTTCTTCAAATGGCTTCTCTCCAGAGATTGGTTTAAAGTACTTACTTTACCGGAACCAGGTTTCGTAATTAATAAGACGACAATAGCTATTTACGATACAAGGGTTGTAAAACAAAGAAAGGCCGATATCGCAGATGTTTGAGGCCCGAGCCGTAGGCGAGGATCATAAATATGCGAGAGAGGGCTTTCTGTTTTACGACCCACGTTTTGTACACAATTTTACGTCAACACTTGGCTAAAAAGTGGGTTTTTCCGGACGCGCAGCGTGCGGAAAAACGCGCTTATTGGCAAGGTGTGGTGTAAAATATTTTAAATCGTACCTTGGCTAGACCCCATTTAAGTGAAACCTCAACTTTGTCCAGTTCGGGTGAGAGTCGCGAAAATTACACACACTTTCGCGACGCCCCTCTTCACTATTTGCCATAATAATAATTATTGTTGCTCAAAACCTACGACCAAGTAATTTGTGCAATATTTCGACAGGTAACGGAAACTAAGTATATATATTTTTTAATGTCATGTCATATCTCGAATGTTTTTCTTTCATAATGATGTCCAAATTTCATTCCACAATCCGCATACTTTATATCACAATACAATAAAAACAATGTCGTGCTCTCGTATTTATTCACACACTCGGCTGAGCTTCGTCCGTCAAACTTCACTCAACCAGAAATGGCTCTTCCCCTTATCTCTGCAATAAACGATACTAGTAAAATTTGTTATTATGAAAATATATAGATCTGGCTACTACACTCAAAAGCAAAAACGATCACATACAAATTAAATACTAAGTGTGACATACAGATCGTTCTATACTGTTGAGCGATTTTTTTCCCCCAACTACTGGATTACTTTCACGACAGAAGAAACAACATTGAGAGTGCTCTCATAAATATAACATAAATTTCGATGATGTAAGGTAAATTGCTGGATGCACCTGTAAGGAACGTGTCCGTGTAAAATTGATTTTGTCGCGCTAACTTGCCAACAAAGAAGTGCGTATTGTACGGCTTGGGCCGCGCGTGACTGCTCGGTTATCCGGCATATCAGCGCGACAATTGTACACGCGGCCTCGCGCTCGGTGCCGTCACGATCGCCGGCCGGATAACCCGCGCTTCCCTTGTGTTGCCTACACTACTGCATCGCAATCTTAATATGTATTGTTCAACCTATTTACTAGTTGAAGTCTTAACTGCATGATATAAGTGCTTAGATATTATAATTGTACCTGGACTAGCCAAGAAATATACTTTCAAGTAGCATTACATACAACTGCGCTAGAAAGCACGCGTCGTCTAGTCGAATTTGAATTTAGCATACTAGAAAAATTTCAAGTACTCTAGAACTATTAACATTAATGGTTTTTTATGATGTTTGTTTATTATTCACCTTTTGCATGATTTCCATGAAACATTTAATATATGTCGGGCCACGCACAATAAAGAGTTCCGTACCTACTACTCTAGGGGCATTTGTTGTACTCGTACCTATGCATGATTTTACCTTTGGACACTGTCGGTATTAAAATAACAATCCATACACTAATATCTTGTAAACCACCCGCGCCGAGCAAACGAGCGGACAGGACACGGGCACGCAGTGCTAAGAAAACCGCCGCCGCGATAGGTGCTCATGATTAAGGATCGCGTACCGGTCTGAAACATGTCGAGCGATATTCGACCTTAAAGACGTGAGTGACCCGTTTCATTATATTTAATATAATATCTTATACTTAATCTTAAAGCATTTTTCTCACAACGCTCCTCAATAATGAAAAACACAGAGACTGTATCGGGTCAGTCTATACTATGGCTAGCAGAAGTTCCAATACACTGCAATTATTCTTAATTGTTCCCCAAAATAAATAAAATAACGGTACCTAATAATATAACGGTAGACAATTGGCGTCTTATCGCTAAAGAGTGATCTCTACCCAACCGTCGCCCTCCCCCCGTTTCCATTCTGTAATAAATGTTTATCTCCAATAATCGCAATAATAATCAGCAGCGTTAGAGACTAGCAAACATTTTAAATTTTGCGGCGGTCGGTAAAGCATATGATTTTCATTACATAAACTTATTATTTTAATGGAATTTCAAAAAAATAAGTAGGAGGTTATCAATTCGGCTGTTTTATATATTTGTTACGCGATTACTTCTTCATATCTGACCCGATTTAACAAAAAAATTGCTTTAAAGCATATGCTTCCAGATTGGTCCCGTAACGTTGTCATCAGTGCAGCTCTGATGATGGGAACCATGAGAAATTGAAGGAATTCCTCAAAACTCAAGGGAAACATTTAGCGATGTAAGTGTTTTCGGTAACAAACCAAGCATTTGCATTCCGAAAGTAGCATTTGGTGAACTGGATCTGATGAAGAAGACCATGATGGGTCCTTGAAAACTAAGAGTTTCATGTGTGGCGCTAAGATATAACGATCAAGATTGACGATGAAGATGACGAAGCTATTTTAAATGGTCCTGTTGTAATGTTACCATGAACCTGAATCTGACAACTGAAACCGAAAGGTAGGAAACGCTACGAAACTCCGTAATAAAACAACGTAACTTAGCCGTGTTCGAGCTTATTGGAATTGTCATGAGATGCACTCTGCCAATTACAATGAACCTGGATGATGATTAAAGCCGGATAGTAAAAAAACGGAACTATAATAAAACATCGTAGATTAGTCGTGTTTGGGTTTATTGGAATTGTCATGAGATGCACTTTGGTAATTACCTAAACCTGATGATGCAACGGAACTCCGTAATAAAACAGCGTAGCTTAGCCGTGTTTGGGCTTATTGGAATACGAATACGATGTTATGAATAATTTAGTTTTGTCATTGAATATTTCTCCTGAACAACTCCGTAGTGAGGTTATATAGTAGATTGTACAACAAGTGCATAAACAAGTCATATTACCCGAGACAATTTATCGATCCGAGCCGCAGGCGAGGCGTGGCATAAAAAGCTACTTTATGTCGCCTATGCAGAGCGTAAAGACGAACTTTTAGAGCATGAGTAGTGAAATAGTAGCTTGTACAACAAGTGCATAAAACAAGCTTCAATCCTCTACTTTATATCGACCCTCGCCTGCGGCTCGGGATCGATAAATTGTCTCGGATAAAATGGGTTTTATACACGAGTTGTACATTCTGCTGTTCAATTCGATTGCGAGAAAATTTAACAAATAATTAATATAATTAAGGTTATGTTACCAAATGTATACTTCTGTGCTCGTCGACCGCGGGCGCCAGCGTTTTATGCACTTGTCGTACAATCTACTATAACCTTTTAGTTTACCCATGGGATAATGTGAATGAGAGTTTAGTATTTAAATTATTGTCCAGGCAATGAAGGAGGCGATTGCGAGATGAGTATTAGTTTTAAACGGATGATATCGATGGTCCGTTTTTACGATTGTAATTAATTGCCATTCCAACCGAGACTAATAGTATTGTGCTTTCCAAAAAATAGGGAAAAAACCGAATCTTAAATTAAGGTTTGATAAACAACCCTAAAACGTTGAAATTATATAACTTTCCCGCCATTGACTGACCTTTAATTTTGTATTTTTCAAAGTTATTTCCCTACCGAAGCGGCACGGAAAGTGTATGAAATTCCATTATCGAATATTTTTTTTATGATTGACTGACCAGCGATTGGCATTTGGCCCTAGTCTCACCTGAAGGAAAGCGATGACTAGGGCTAAGATGTTGCTCACTGATTCAGTAATAGCCTTATTCAATTTTGTCTTGAAGAGACCCAGATTGTATGTTTTTTTTATACCACGTCGGTGGCAAACGAGCGTGGGCCGTACGCCTATGTATGTCTCAGGAAATAGAGACGACGGCAGCAAATTCCACTCCTTAGCCGTTCGCATTAGGAAAGATTAAGAAAATCGCTTCGTGCGAGCAAATAGTAGATACACAAAAGGTAATTATTAGTTAATAATAATAATTACCAGTGATGTTCTGGTTGGGTGTATCTTTTACGGGCCAACTGAGGTTCATTTTTGCGAAAAAAGGGTCTAAATCAGTGCGAAAGTGTACCAAGAGAAGGTTTTGGATAAGCTTGTCAAAGATCTGCCCAACACGCTATTTTCAGGACGTAATTTTGTGTTCCAGCAGGATTCTGCGCTAGCACACAATGACAAGATCACTCAAGCCTGGTTTGACCGTCAAAAAATCGACTTTATAAGACACGAAGATTGGCCTTCCTCCAGTCGGGACCTTAATCCTGAGGACTATAAAATTTGGCAGTTCTTAGAGGGGAAGTCTGTGCTAAACCCCATAAAAATTTGGAGAGCCTGAATTCACCTTTAAGAAAAGCAGTCGCTGAAATAGACATGAAAATGGTGCGTGCTGCGATAGACGACTGGCGCGCCGATTAAGGGCCTGTATTAAAAACAAGGGAGGTAATTTTGAATAATTTTAAGTAATTTTTATTCTTTATTAAATGTACATTAAATTGGTATATAATTTATTATAAACTGATTGGTAGTTTTGTTTTTATCATTCATTATTTTCATTTGTGACAGAACTTTGGGACTGACTACGTAATTGTTTCAAATTAAAATAAACTTATATTTTTTATGAAATAAAATTCAGTGCAAGTGACAAAAGTCCGTAATATTTAATTCTGTTTAATTTTTACTCATTCTAAAAACATTTTTCAATGTTATATTGTTTAAAGATTTTTTTCGACTTAGTTAATTATTATTTGTACACCTAGATATTTTTCTAGCACGAACGACTTGATGTAAGTGATTGACAAAATAAAAACATCGACAATCCTGTTATCGATAAGTACCACTTCAACGTCATAGATAAGTTCGAAAATAGGGGTTGTCTAGTTGGTACCATGGCACATTGCAGTTGACAATAAACTTTGTTAGGTCTCAACTCTCACTCAACTCACTCAACATTGCAGTTGATAATATTCTTATGCTTGTCTGTGTTAATGTGTTTACTTTGCATTTGGTGCAAAATAATGATGAACTACGAAATCCAATTTCTTGGAAATTTACAATAAACGAGGTGATTCTCTCTTCTCGGGACGTTTTTATGGTTGGCATTTTTTCGTATTCAGTCTTGTGTTTACAATATATTCGCCTTAATATGCAATGTGAATAAACGTCACATTGTACGTCACGTTTTACTTTTTTAATGAATAACGTCAAAGAATATAAAAAGTTTGTTTACTTTTTGACGTTGGTAATATGTAGAATTACTTCGATGAGTTGGATGTCATGTGAATATTTTTAAATAGATACTGTATGTTTTCCTCACAGACTTATAATGAAGTACATGCCGCAAGTACAGTGATTTGTACATCAGCGAACATGCCCAACTATGGGAACTGTGATGAAATAAAACGTGACTTCAGTACAATGTTTTTGTAGTAGACACAGAACATAGACTTGGTAAACTTCCCTTGCCTTTAATATTTTTGTAACTCTTTTCTTATACTACAATCAAGATAAACAAACAAAGATAATAAATACACCCTGAAAGTTTTATGTAGGCTGCTCTATATAAAGATTTTTTTTTGCAAATTATAAAAATAAATTGGATCAAAGGTGTAATTACGTTCAATTTGTACAAGGTCGGTACACGCGGCGTCTATAGGTTGCCGATATAAGTCTGTGGTTGTATGTACGTCTTGTCGTTGAAGTATGTTTAAAAATATCGATATCGAACAAGATTGTCGATATTTTTATTGTGGCAAGCACTAAACAAATGTTGTTCCTGCTAGAAAAATATCTAGGTATAATTATTTGTATTGAAAGTGGCATTATGATTATGAGTCACGCCGTGTACTTTAAAAAATAAGTAGGGTGGAGAAGGACAATTGTGGTTTAACGTTTAATTTTGTGGTTATATTTAGATTTATTATAATGTGATTGCTCTGAATTTTAGAGAAAAGCACTATATTCGCATCGTCCTTCAAAACTTGAACTTAGCTATGAATTGCTTTTTTTGGCCTTTGCAATAATATACTACTAGACAACTAGGAACTTGCTTCTTATGCTCTAATATCTTAATTAAATGCAGGTCGGACTTGTACCAACGAGTATTCTATTTTTATAAATGGATAAGCCTTGTATCTTGTTGGCGTGGCAAATAAATGAATAAGTATACATAACACCCGATTGTGTACACTTAGTTCACGGCAAATAGGTGTATAAGGCAGAAGCCACAAAAAAACATTATCGGAGTTAGCCACCCTCCACCCACGAACTCGACCCCCACTTGTCGTCTAAACATTTTATATCGGTCAAGGACACAGTCTGATATGCATAGCACTGCATCAAAACCCGCCCCACTGGGGAAATGCGAGACTGGCGCGAATAAATTAGAATGAAACTGGGTCGCCGAAGGGCCACACTCGGATATGTTATAACTCACGTATAAGCTACTCTGTTATCTAGACACGCGGCAGCGTGTCCAGCCATGTTCACTCCAGGAACTGGCGGACAGCAGCCGTGTGTTATAATTACACGAATCGTTTGGAGCCACTTTTGACCCCCCAATAACTCCAAATCTATCTAACATAAAAAAAAATTGGTACATGTATTAAGATCCTTTAGAACAACTAGAACCCAAAATTTCATAAATACGGGTTTAATAGTTACTGAGATATTAAATTCCAAAAAACGGCATTTTACCACTGACTGACTACCCGGGGGTATGTCCTAAAACTACGACCAAGACCACCGGGGAATGGGCAGCAGCATTCCTTGAGTGCGGTGGAGATACTGCGATCGCCAACCCGCATGCCAAGCGTGGCGATTATGGCATTTACCCCCCCATGAAATTGGGGGAGGCCTATTTCCAGCAGTGGACGTCCTAGGGCTGATATGGTGACTGACTTTTGAGTAGTTTTATTATTATTATTTATGCTAGTTACCTCAGAACTCCGTCATTTATTTACCGATTTGGAAAATTATTTTTTTGTTTGAAACGGTATAGTTCAGGGGTAGTTCCATAGTTAGCAGGTAAGAATCTGATCATATGGTCCTTGAGAAATTGAGGGAACTCTTCAAATATTTGAGTTGCACCTATAGCGATTTGGGTAGTTTGTAAAGTAACTCGTGCATTCGCACTTAAAGAGCACCATTTGGCGAAGATTGACAAAAAGTAATGATATCCCATCAAAAACATACTTAAATGTGAAAATGGGAGCCAAGTTCAGTATTAACAAAATGCGATGCTTGGTTATCTTCTTCACCGACAAAAGATTTGAGATCTAAATGGGTGCCAAGTTCCGTAGATTCTCTGAAATGGTGGCAAGTCGCCGGACTTGCCACCATTTTTTTTATGCAGTATCTTATAATACCATGAAAGCTGTTGGATATTTAAGAAAACTGCCAAGTTAAAGCTCAAAATGCATCAAGCCGCAGTAAATTAATTTTACTGTAAACAATGTAGTGCCGGACTTGGTACCATTTCAGAGAATCTACGGAACTTGGCACCCATTTAGATCTCAAATCTTTTGTCGGTGAAGAAGACAACCAAGCATCGCATTTTCTTAATACTGAACTTGGCTCCCATTTTCACATTTAAGTATGTTTTTGATGGGTACATATACCTACCGAATCAAAACAGATTATGGCGCGCAAAAGAGAGGGACCCCAAAAGCCGCAACATGCAATGCACGTACAGCGAATGTTTTATTTTCTGCTAGTTTTACTTTCATTCCTTTCCAAGGCGTGATCCACACCCGTTACCCCGAATAACCTTGACTCTCTTCTAGGGCTTGCAAATCTAATATGCGAAAATATCAAATATTCGCCTCATTATGATATTAGAATAATTAGACATTTAGTAATCGAATATTTTCTAAAAGTCTATAACACTAAAACAGGCCATTTAGATCTCAAATCTTTTGTCGGTGAAGAAGACCACCAAGCATCGCATTTTCCTAATACTGAACTTGGCTCCCATTTTCACATTTAAGTATGTTTTTGATGGGTACATATACCTACCGAATCAAAACAGATTATGGCGCGCAAAACAGAGGGACCCCAAAAGCCGCAACATGCAATGCACGTACAGCGAATGTTTTCTTTTCTGCTAGTTTTACTTTCATTCCTTTCCAAGGCGTGATCCACACCCGTTACCCCGAATAACCTTGACTCTCTTCTAGCCTCGTAAGTCCTTTGTTTTTTCAAATGTAGTAGTCGTAACTACCCAGTGTACTACCACAAGTACAAACTAAGTGTAGTGCTTCGGTCCCAGACGCGACTTTTTCGAATTTGTCTAAATTCTTGCCCTTTGTTTTATTCAGTATGTGTATGTTTTTTAGCGCATCCTTAATTTGTACTTGGTAAAGTACATTAGGCAGTTATTTATACTAGGCAGTTAAAATGTCAGGTCTGAAGTACTATCATTATTTTGTACTTGTACAAGTACGCGGGGACTTACGAGGCTAGGGCTTGCAAATCTAATATGCGAAAATATCAAATATTCGCCTCATTATGATATTCGAATAATTAGACCTTTGGTAATCGAATATTTTCTTTAAGTCTATAACACTAAAACAGGCCGTCTGTTGCACTACCGGCAAGCTCTTCCTTAAACGACATATATATGTGTCTTTCAAGATCCTGTTTAGAACATTTCACCAAATAAACACTGCAAATTTTATCGTCTTCCAGAGTTCGCGGGCGCGGATACAAATTACGAAGCCGATCACTATTTATACACTGCACTTGTGGAGTCTTATCTCCGAAGAGGGGAACTGGTACCTACATTTTACCGTCCTGGCGTTTACCTGCAGAGTTATCCACACAACACTTGTAGTACATTTTAACCAAGGGGCCCACAATATTACGGTTTTAACTGAGAGGATAAGCTCTGATTGAAAATCAACGATACTTCACTCGATCAAGTATAAAGCAGTAATGACGGCCTCGAACTACATAATTGTCAAAACTAATTAAAAAACTGGTGGCATTACCAATGACAGATTGATGACGCAAGGGAAGGGGTGAGCGGAGCGAGGTTCTTATTTTGGTACCGCAGATAATAACGCCAGGATTTTTTCTTTGAAGATTATAGGCCGTGTAAGTCACAGATTACAACGCTGGTGTAAATAATAGTTTTTTGACTCCTCATGCTCTAAAAGTTCGTCTTTATTCTCTGCATAGGCGATATAAAGTCGCTTTTTATGCTCTAGAGCATAAAATAAAACCCGCCCTGGAAATGGGTTTTATACACGAGTTATACACTCTGCTTTTCACTTCGATTGCGAGAAAATTAAGAAAAATATGAATATAATTAAAATTATGTTATCTTATCAAATGTATACCTTGTGCTCGTTTTATGCACTTGTTGTAAAATCAACTATTTCATCTCTCCTGTTCGGAAAGTTTAATTTTCATGGTAGATGCTTTGGAAAATTACTTTTTCATTTAATGTTACGACTAGCCACTGAGTCAGAGATAATTGAGTTACGTCATATTATTAAAATAGGTTTTCATGTATCTAAACTCAGCTATACATACATAAAACGACGTGTTGTTAGTTCTATAAGGTTACAGTTGGTCTGTTCATTTTCGCAATTACAGAAAATCTAAATTTTAAATAACACCTCTATTCTTGTGCCCACCATAATGCCATGATAGCATGACACTTTTTTAACCGACTTCAAAAAAGGAGGAGGTTATCAATTCGTCGGAATATTTTTATTTTTTTTGTATGTTCACCGGTTACTCGGAGACTAGTGGATCGATTTCAAAAATTCTTTTTTTGTTTGATAGGGTGTGTTTTCTAGTTGGTCCCATTGTCACCAAGTCTGGATCTGATGACGGGATCTCGGAAAAATCGAGGAATCTCTTCAAATTATATACCAAGAGGATGGGGTAAGTAAGGCTACATCGAAAGAACTCAAATTATATAGCAGGAGGATGGGGTCTGGCAAAGTTTGGAGTCGGTGTTTTTTGTTAAAAATTTACTTGTTTACGTTTCGGCCTGGCCATCTAGATGCACGTTGTGACCAACTAGATTACAATCTAGTCGGCCGTGGCAAGTGGCCAGTGCGAAACGGTTGTAAGTTGGATATACTCGATGGTATAATAGTAGATTGTATTACAAGGGAGCAAAATGCAATATTTCATCCAGGGTTGGCGCGTTGAATTTCAAACGAAACGAAGGATTCCGGAATAGAAGCGTAGCGAGGGATTGTAACGTGGAAACCTGAGCGTAGTGAGGAATCAACGCGGAACGCCGAGGTTTCTCACTTCTCCTAGAGAAAAAATATTCAATCAATAAGTAAATAAAAGACCACACATTGTCTATGTGCTAGGCTCTGCAGATCGGCTTTGCACTAGTGCATTTTCTGGCGACGCAAGTCTCCATAGGCTACGGTTTCTGCTTACCATCAGGTAGGCCGTAAGCTTATTTGCCACCATCGTAGTATTTACCAAACTCGTGTTTGCTCCCAAAGTAGTATTTTGCTCCCTGTTGGCATGGCAGAAATGAAAAAATCTTTTTTCGAAAATGAGAAGTGAAAATTTAGTTTTTTTTTAATGGAATATTAATTTATATCATATTCATAACACATATAATACGGTAAATTTATTTAAGGAATCGTACATATACACAGAAAAGAAACCATTAAATACGTTTTTTAAAATTTCCCAATATTGGCAAAATGAGTATTTTAACTGATTATTCTTAATATACCTACCTGTTTTATAAAAAGCGCGTGCAGTATTTTCTTTCCTTATAGTGGAAATGAAAAGGAGAGTGTTTAACTCTACTTTTCATTTAACTCGGGTAAAATTACCCATTTCACCCTCGAACTATTGGTGCTCTCACTTCGTTCGAGCGCCAGAAATATCTCGAGTGAAATGGGTCACTTTCATTCAACCCTCGGCTAGCAAGATATTATTCTTGCAACAGTTACATAATAAAATAAGGGTTATTAAATATTCGAGAGTCGCTGTAACAAAACGAGCGTGCAAGCGACAACTTTAAGACCTAATTGACAACATTTTTTTTTCCATTGCCCTAAATCGAAAACCATCTCGAGAAAAACGGCTAGAGAACCTATCAATTTTTTATAGATTTTTTTGTAATATTTTCGACAAAAATTGCCAAAATAGCTGAAAATTAAAGTGACGTCAAACGGCTGATTCAGAATTTCCATTATAAAAAAAGCTCTAATTCCGGCATAAGTTTGACATCTTTGAATCTTTGACACTATTGACAGCTCAGAGTAAAGATTTCTATAGAGTTTCACCAAAGGGGACAGAAAAGCTCTTATGCCGCTAAATTGACAAATTATCTTAAACATCCGGCGGCTTACCATGAACAACCTTTTTAATTTGGGCGGGTAATCGTTTATTAGCCTCAAACTATTTGATGTGACGTTTAGATGACATTGAGGCAAATTAAGAAAAGCGGAACTATGACAAAAACAACAAATGATATATCCCTTGTATCTTTAAATTTTGCATTCTTTCGAGCCGGACAGTAAAAAGTATCATTAAAATATAAGAAACGTTGTCAATTATGTAACATTGCTTAGATACAATAATTTGACTACGACAGTAAGTAATTTGATTAAAATTAAAAATCGACATGGTGGCACAAGACGGGCATTGTAATGTGCCTCTTTTAAACATTAAAAATAATAACAGTTGTATAATAATGTATGGAAATCCATTTTAATACTGCTGTCAGCCATTTAATTGACAGATTACAATAGAGTAGAAAAAATGTATTTTGTAACTACAGATATAGGTAATGAGTTCATCATCCTCCCAGCGTTATTCCCAGTGCAGTTGCATCCTGAAGGATGCCTGGGGTCCGCTACCTAATCCCAAGAATTGGCGTAGGTACTAGTTTTTACGGAAGCGACTGCCATTTGACCTTCCAACCCGAGGGGGAAACTAGACCATATTGGGATTAGGCTTGTCAAGTGAGTGGGCAAATTGACTGTTAGAGGTTCTCAAGCCGCCCGGAGGCCTCTAACTTGGCTTAACGACTGCTATCATAGACAGCAACCGGGATCAACGGCTTAACGTGCCTTCCAAAGCACGGGAGCGCTCAGTTAGTAACCACTCAAAGCGGTCACCCATCCAAGGACTGACCTCGCCCGACATTGCTTAACCTCGCATACCGCACGCGGTACGCTGGCGCCGCTGGGCCACGAAGATATAGGTAATGAGTTCATGGTCTAAAAACAATCCGCAATCTCCGGGTTTGTTACTTCGACTTTTCGACAACCCACACCACGGGATTGACGAGGAATAAGAATAGGCACAACTCGCATAGTTTTCATGCAAGTACATCGTTTTAGAATTGTTGAACATCATTACACAACAGCCAAGCCCGCTTGATAACCGGTGCAGTTTTTAATTAAAAGATGTTATAAAGGGGAATGGCAAACAAGCGAGATTAAGTTTCGGAGGGCCACCGCAACACCGTGCCGAGGCCGAGGCTGCTAGAGGGGAGATAACGAGTCCGTAGTAGGTAGAAGGTACACAGCGTAGGTAAAGCTAATATTTGGTGATGCGAAACCCTACTTGGCTGTGGACCTCAATATCGTGCTACCGACTGACGTACACGTATTAAGTAGGTAAGTTATTACTAGGCTATGTCGAGCTATTCATATAAATGAATTTTACAAATTACTGATAGAATTGGTACCAAATCAACTAGCACGATCTCATTCCCTCCTTTGCTTGTGAAAATTCCATCCGCTACTAAAGTCCTTCTTTGACGAGTTGAATAACGTCTTAGCAGTTATTTTTTCTTTGTTAGCAACACTGATAGTTGCTCCACCGCATACTGACCGGGTGCGCGTGCAAACTTGTTATTTATTATTTAATTTAATTATTAAAAATGGGATTGCTCCTGGCCAGCATCCAGCCAGGGGGCAAAGATGAGGCCGACGATGAAGCGAGCTCACCCAGAAGATGCTTATTCATTTATTTCTGCTAGAAAAAAAATATTAATGGTAAGTACGCTTTTCTTCCTGATTTTATTACGTGAAAACCGTTTACTGTACATGTGTCAATAATAATTACATGTCATTTTTATGGTGTCTTACGTTAATCAGTGTTTATTCATTTATAAAATAAAAAATAACCTAAATTCAACAACCTAAACGTGAGCAAGCTGTCGGGGAATCCGTGGGTTGGGGTGTTTTTGATCACTTATACGTGGTGAAATTGATCAAATGATCATGTCTGTGATCAAAATGCATTAAAAGGTAAATGTACTTTTATACAATCTCCATGTACCCTTGAAAAAAATAGATTTTATTTTACGACTTTGTCAGCTTTATTCCTTTATATATCCATACCAAATTGCAGCTTTCTAGCATTAGCAATCAATCGCAGAGCAAAGCCTCAGACAGACAGACGGACAGACACTAGACGGACACGGCGAAACTATAATGGTTCCTAGTTGACTACGGAACCCTAAAAAGACCCAGTACAACATTTTAATAAAGGCAGATGACAAAAAAAGCCAATACTCACTGTCACGACTATACATGACGTATGTATACTCGTATTATTGCCATATAACATGCTGTTTGCAGCGACATTATCTCAGGTCCAAATAGGCACTGGTCAGGCTATACTTAGATATATTATTAGTTAATTTTCATTGGCAACTATTATCTCATTAAGTGAAATGTAAATTTCTTTTGAGAATAAAGTTCTATACACCTAAATATACTCGTACAGTAAATATATGTTTTTGATACTTTAAATCCGCATAATGTCACGGGTGGACAGCTGCAGAGACCTACATAGCGCGTGGTCCAAAACGCACTTGGTCGCTTTTTATTTATTATCATTGCTGCAATCCCTGACTTCCTAAACAGCGTATCCTCGGTAGCTCCTATAGTGACCTTAGTTACCACCAGGAACATAACACCACATAACTACAGAACAAGGTGGTAAGTAGTTATGTTATTTTATTACCATAAAATACCTACCTACGGGAAGATCGGTCGTGATCCGGAATGATTGTACATGGCCAAGAATTCAGTCACAGTAAGGTTTTTTAAGATTTTGTATTTTTGTCATCAAAATGATTTAAAAAGTAAAGGCATTTACTTTGTGTCACTTCATTTTTTTAAATGGCTATCAGATACTAAGTTGGAAAACTGATCCAGGACTCCGAAATCATACTTGATCACCCACTCCGAATATTGCAGCGGTATTCTCTAATAGATGTAGTTACCCAGTAGAGCTGCTTTCATAATTGCAAGATGACTTTCCGCTCTTCCCTACCTCTCTAAAAGTTTATAAATGTTAGACGATAAAAGATTCTGTAGACATACGAGTACAAAGTTGTGCTCTATGGCCTTTTTCATTTGAAACGTAACAGATAAGACAGGTAATAAAAAAGGCGATTAAGGATAAGCAAAACAAGTACAAATCTGTTAACTAACATAACGCCAACTTGCAATCTAACTTTTTAGACACATGCATAGACGACTCAAAACCGTGCTTATCAATTGTAAAACAAAATGTAACCAAACAATCACCCAATTTTAAAAAAATATATTACTCACTGCCAGTGGAAGGGTCCTGTAATGCCCTCTCGCAAGCGGTCTTTTAGAGAGCGCTGTCGCGAGGGTCCCGGCCCTGGCGGCGGAAGCATAGCCGAGCCCGGCGGCAATGGCACGTTGGGCGGCCTAGGCGGCGCGACCGCCACATGCGGAGGGTGCCCCGCGTGGGCGCCGGGCGCCGGTGCAGGTACGGGCACAGGCGCGGACGGCGGCGGCGCGCGGGCCGGCGATGACATTGCTGGCGCACGCGGCGCGGGCGCACTACCAGCCTCTCAAGACCATTAACATCACACTGCACCCGCCTCACACCACTACACACGCGCGCTGCAAAACAACAAAGACAAGCGGGCCCAAATAAATATAAATAAAGCAAAGCCCCATCCCGTTAAATATTTTGCAAGAGCGAAAGATGTATGAGTGTTAGCGGTACATCCCGAAATTCAGTAAAAGCTGCAAGTGGTGTTAAAAGCAAATCGGAGCGATTAATCTTTAGGCCATATGAATCAACATGACCCGTAGCACCAAAAAAAAGGAGACGAGATAAATGACGACGTCATTGTAGTTTTAGAACCGGCTCAGAAAGCCTTTTCATTTGATACCACACACGATAGGTTTTAGAACAAAAAACCCCATATACAAAATATAACGTCATACTCCTCTCTTTTTTGGTGCTACGGGTCAAATTGATTCATATGGCCTAAAGATCAGTCGTTTCGAGTTTCGTGCTTTAAACAGTTTTAACACCATTTGCAGCTTTTTTGGCGTACCACTAGCACTATATGAACATAGCTATATATTAGTGATAGGCTGATAGCTTACGATAACAAGCGCCATGCATGAGAGCAAAAACACCAAGAGAAGTAAGCAATATTTAAAAACACACAGGCGTTTTAGTTTCTAAACAGTTTTTTTTTTTCATGATTATATCGATTATTACGTAGATTTTCCCGCTATGGATTTATAATTCTACCGTACGCGTGTTTGTCACCTTACTCCTCCTAAACGGCTGGACCGATTTGGATGAAATTATGTGTGTATATTTGAGAGGGTTCCTGGATGGTTTGAAAATACAATTGGACCCGGTAGATGGCTTCGTTATCGCGTTTTCATGAAACCATGGATCGACAGAACAATTCTGTACCATAAATGGCGTTGGTATAAATTCTTTGGCTTTTAACGTATGTACGGTACGCAATAATACATGCACAAATAGTACCTCATTGAATTATTTTGAATTATAAATATCGTTGCGACGGGAGGTTATGTTATAACAGTTTTGTTGCCATAGAGATACGCCAGCAAGATATTCGGAAATTCGCCGTGTCATTAAAACTTAGCCCAGTGGTCTAAAGTCTAGACGTCTATATATTGTACTTTGTGGTCTAGACCACGGTTTACAGAGTCGACGTACTCAAATTCAAGTCCAGCGACCGGCATGTTTTTGTTAGGTGTTTTTAAAGGCTTAATGATAACATTTTCATTACGCAGAACTGGAAAGTTCTAGAATAAGTAACTGAATGGAAGATAGATAGCTTAAAAATTATTTGTACGAAAATGTATGGGATTAGAATATTCTAGAATCGGCGTTACAGCGCAAGTTTGCGGAACAAACGAGAAATGATTATCGAAATTAGGGGGAGGTCGTCAAGCGAGTTAGCGTTTTCGAGTTTTCTAAAAACAACCTGAAACGTAGAAAAAGGGTTTCAAAAATTTGAAAAAAATCTATGTTTTACTTAAGGATCTAGTCTAGTCAAAGTTGCACTCAGATACACGATCTAATGAACTTCGCTCGATAGAAAGAGACCCCAAAGTTACTCCTTTTTGTAAAGCATTTACAATCTGACGACTAAACTATTGATGTTTTAAATAAAGTTTTTGAACTAAACTAAAGCTATTCAGTATTTCTAGACATTTTTGCAGAATTTAAAAAGATAAAATGATTGTATGAATTAATATGTTTAAATACCTACGAAATGCGCGAGCCGGAGGCTTGGCAGGCCCGATCAGTCGCGCGCTGGCGCTTACAGACAACGGACCTGTGTCAGTTTTATTTGCGACAGTTTCGTGCACCAAACAAGCAGTTTTTGACGAATTTATATAATGGTTGCAAATTATTTAAGAAGGGCAATAAAAACCCGAATGAAAAAGGCGTAATTATTAACAAATTAATTATGGTCATAGTGCCACAGTATAAAAATGACAGTATAACAACTGAACTGAACCCCTCCAGAAATGGAACCAAAGTTGGTAAAATTATAAATGAAATGTTTATTACCAGAAATTGTAGATATAGTAAGAGATCTACGAGTACTGCTTTGCACTTGAATATTTTTTTAAGCTGTGAGCTTGAACACATTAATTCCGGCCGTCTTTTTTTTAATACCAAGTCAGTGGCAAACAAGCGTACGGCCCGCCTGATGGTAAGCGGTCACCGCAGCCTATGGACGCCTGCAACTCCAGAGGTGTCACATGCGCGTTGCCGACCCTTTTAAAATGTATACACTTTCTATCTTTCTAGCTAATCTTCTTTTATAAGATCTACCCATTTCCAGGTAGCTACCGTGGCAAGTTTGGTATCATTTTATATACCATATTGATTCTTTTGTCATCTTTATGTAAAAATCATTTCTGGTATTTATTTTTTAAAAATACGGTAACCTTTCGCATAAATAGTAAAAACTTCGCAATGTTTTTTATGCTTTGAGAGCTAATAACTTTTGATGAATAAATATGTGGCACTCTTTAGTGGAGGCCTATGTCCAGCAGTGGTCGTCCATCAGCTGATATGATGATGATGACGATGACACGCACACGACAAATAAATATAAGACCCTGTATAAATATAACACAAATACATAAAAAATTGCATGACCTATTAAACAAATCGAGTAGAGAGGTATAAGACATATTTCTTAGGTTCTTAGGTTTCATAGATTAAATAACGAATTTCAGGGTTGTACTATGAATTCTGTTTTTTTTTTTTCATTATAATGGATCTTACCGTAGGTTCGACTTTCAATTATTTATTTACTACCTATTTATTAAAAAATGATATCAATGACATACTAAAGTTTAATCATAATTAATGCATTTCTTAAGTCAAAATTATATTTCTATACTGTGACCAGTATGAAGCTAGCGGGGTCATCCGAGTTCACAGTCGCTTCGTCCGCGCGGGCTTGTTCACGCACCGCCAGGACAGCGCTAAATACCTACTCTCGCAGGACTAGAGGGCTTTAAAAAAATAAGGACATCAATTCCCCGGTACAAAGCAGTTCAGTGTGGAAACAGACGAAGAGAGTTGTTAAAGTGGATTTAAAGTAGAGTTAGAGTGAAGTGATATAGTGCAAAGTATATCGGTGAAGTTATTAGCTGTGTCACTTACTAATAGGCGCAGACTCTGCCGACTTGTGAGTGTCAATTGAGTTATTATTATTACTATACGCGAAACCGCAAATCGATGTACAGTTTAGCCATTTGGCACACGCATACTTTATATTTTTTAATATTACAAGATGATACAGTTCTTTCTACTTCAGTACATATTTTACGAGACTATCGTTAAAGTCCATTCTAGTGTTAATCATGGTTCTGAAATATTGTAGAAAACAAAATTTTCTGATACTTTTCGGTTCAAAGATTTTTCCACGACCCCTGGGGACGAAGAAATAGAAACGTCTACGTGGAGCTAGCATTAAAAATTGCTCCTTTTTTCTAGTATTCCTTCCATGTTTACGTTTTAGTACATTTAAGCGCAAACTGTAGTTCGATAATATTGTAAGTCACAAAATTTGCTATAACTTTCGGGTTGAAATATTTTTTTCTCAAACATGCAATGAAATATTGATGTTATGTTCCTTATAATAGGCTGCGAAGTATGACGTTTCAGGTGCGGCTAGGACAAGGGGTCGTTAATGGAGTTTCATACAAAACTTGCAGGCCTAGGCCGGCAAAGTCCTCTTTTATAATTTCCATTTCACATAAATTTGTGGCACAGGCATCATGACATTCTGCCACTATGCGTATTAAAAATAAAACTTTGATATTTTTGTTGTTCATTTCATTGCATGTTTGAGAAAAGCACTATACATACCTCGGCGGGAAATATGGGGTTGCCCGCCTTAGACCTATCCTTAGGTCTATATGTCTTCGGCCGGCAACCCCTTTCGTCCCGGCCTCTGTAGTAATGTACTATTCCATGACATCTGGAAACGAAGATATGGAATTATCTGCAAAGAGTTACGGTCGAAAATTGCTATCTATGTCCAGTTTTCCTCTCATATTTACGTTTTAGGGCATTTAAGCACAAACTGTAGTTCCGCAATCTTTCAGAAGACAAACATACATATAATCACGCATGTTTCCCAGAGGGGTAGGCAGAGATCACGGATTTCCATTTGCTACGATCCTGACTTCCAACTTTCGCTTCATGAACTTCCAAAACATTCTTCATGTATGCGCGCCGATTTAGGGTACTCTTGACCTGGCCTCTCTCCAGAAGACAAAATTATCTATAAATTGAAAATTTCTACCATACCTAGTAATAGTAATTATGGAATGCTCAAGAGGGGCTTAGCTCGTATACCTTGTAAAAAAATGAAATGGACTTCAAACATTGACGAGAACGGTGGCACAACTTAGTGCATGTCAATCCGTTCTTCATGCATGAGCACATGGTAGTCAGGCACACTGGGATGAACAATTTTATTGTAGGATACAATATCCGTGCAGGCTTTAGGGACTGGCTCGAGGGTCATAAGAATGGGAATATATCGGTTTTGGTGTAGTCTCCACCCATGTAACTCAGGTTCTATCACCACCGGTCGGGCATGATGAGCATTTTCCCATACGTTCACCTAAAAGGCTTTTAAATAAGTATTCAGTACCTCAAAAGTAATTGATTTTACTCGCAGTTTGCCATCGTCTTTCGTGAAAGTTCCGTATTACGGTTACCAGTTTGTGATCGTACGAACTTTCAATTTGCAAATAATTTTGTCTTCTGAAATTTTGCAAACAGATAGTTTGCGCTAAAATGAACTTGAACGTAAATATGGGATGAAAACTGGAACAGGTGGCAATTTTCGAAGCTAGCACTCCATAGATGATTCCATATCTTCTTTCCTAGAGGTAGTGGAAAAAACATTTTAATACGAAAGTTACAGCAAATTTTATAATCTATAATATTGCCTAACTAGAGTTTGCGCTAAAGTGCAGTTAAACGTAAACATGAGCGGAAAACTGGACAATGGAAGCAATTTTCGACGGTAACTCTCCGTAGATGATTCCATATCTCCGTTCCTAGAGGTTATGGAAAAAATATTCAAACCCAAAAGTTACAGCAAATTTTGTGACCTACAATGAAATTTGTGTTTACATTAGAGTGGGTTTCTGCGTGGTTTGAAAATACAATTAGACTCGGTAGATGGCGACATTATTTTCATGAAAAAACGGATAGACTAAACAATTCCGAACCATAGATGGCGTTGATATAAATTATTTGACGTACGGTACGCAATAATACATGCGCAAATCGTTTGCAACATATATATTTGGAATAAATTGAGGTACAAGGCCGATTAGGATAAAGATCGAAATATGATAATTGGTATGAGATTTTTTAATTAAATTCGTCCCATGCAGGAGATTTGTATAAAACTTTTCCAGGGCCTAATTAGAGTATATAATGTGGTATAAGATATTGTCAAAAACCCAGAATTTAAGAGATATTAATTATTTAAAACAAATCACAAGTTGAAAAATCTCAAGTCTAACACACCCTAAAGGCGTGACGTAGCCACCTACTACTTTTTTGACTTGACACTTCTTGTCTTAAAGACATTTGCAAGTCACCTAAATATTTGTTCACTAAGAAGCGGTCAATTAAAGTGATTTATTTTCTACTGAAATAGTACTTACTTAAAACAAATAATTGGACCCATGTTGATATAACATTATTTATAATACAAAAATACGTGGTTAATATCTTTCGGGTTATTCGAGCCCACATATGTATCGAAATTACCCGCATAATGGTATCATTAAAACATATATCGCATGAATAGAGTGAGAGCAGCTAAAACCTTTCGGAACAGCCCTCGTATTGTGGACGGAGATGTAATACCAGAACTTGTTACAAAAGGTCCGCGACACATTTTTACATTGTATCATCTTAATTACACGTACTTGAAGACTAATTTTGAAGTATCAGTATATTTTCAGGCAATGCCTAGATTGCCTAGTGTGGGGGTCAGCACTAATGTAACAGAGTACGGATGTATGTATATCTTATTAGTAAAAAAAAATATTTCATTATTATGGATGATTTCAACGGCAGTCACCCAAACGGATGTTGGCGCTAAGACAGTCTGTCCTTGGCTATTTTATTATTCCCGTCATGGGGGGGCGCCGCTAAAACCTTTATGATTACCCTCGAACGTGCCCAACGTGTGGTATTGAAAGTCATACATTTTAAGCGTCTTCGTTTTCCCACTGCCGAGCTCTACAAATTAGCAAATGTTTTAACAGTCAGACAATTATTCATCCTGCGTGCTATATTCCGTAAGCACCCTGAAGTCCCAGCTACACGTGACCTTAATAAGCAATCGTCGGGAAATGTTTGTCCGTTTAAACCACATAAAACTACTTTTGCTGGTAGACATTATAGTTTTCTCAGTTGCATTATTTATAACAATGTTAATAAACATATTAGTAATCTTTTCTCCTATAATAAATACACTCTGAAACAAAAACTTTTTGAATACCTCAGCAATTTAGGCTATAACGAAACTAAACTCCTACTAAAAAATAGGAATTGCTGACTTAGTACCTAATAATTACGCTAATCTGATATAAGACCTTTCTTAAATTTACTCCATTCTTTTATAAATTTTATAAATTGTATACCGGAATATTTACTACTACATCTCCTTTATACATTACTTTTATCACTAATATATCCCTTTATACACATATGCACAGACACTCCCTTACAAACACACACACACACACACACACACACGCACTTAACTGTTTATCTTAAAAAAATTATTCTCATAGAATATTTTGTTATTTGAAATTGTAATTGCCTTTTAATAAATTGTCCTTACTTGGTTTGTTAAATAGATGGTATTTGCCAACCTTCCGGACTCACTGCGCCCTAAAATACAGGTTTATTCCTAGCTTAGGGTTGAGGGATTCATTTCATTAGTTACCTTCTGCAAGCCACTGAAATGTAAAGTACTATATTTTTGTAATCCTTAGTGAAATAAAGATTATTATTATTATTATATTATTATTATTATAATAATACGGTATGATTTTCTCAGGCGCTCACACTATCGAAAGTTAGACATAGTCATAACTTCCTTGAATAATAAATAACGGAATAATTAAATTCTGAACGTTCAGGATGAGTGAAATTGAACTCTGAATTTCGAACGAACACCGAAACGACGGACCCAAAGCGTTTATCGATCGGCCCTTCGTCCGCGTCGCTCCACCCGCGCCCCCCACTCGCCCCGTCCGTCCCGCGAACCTTACGTAAGCTCAGCTGATCGCACCCACCCTTGTACCCTTGGCAACGAACCCCGTGTTCAGTTGCTGTATGTCGCCGCAGCAGTCTTGCGCGTACTTTAATAACTTTAACGTACGAACAAATATAGTTTTAACTATGATCTTAGGACCTCAATTCAAATTAAATCAGTGGTTATACTATCTCTAGTAATATCTTACAAACACTGTTTAAAATAAAAATGGCTATAAGTATGTTTATAATGGTAGAAGACTATGTACCCTCAATTCCTCATGGAATCATGGAAAAACCTTGTTTGCTTGACAAACAAAACGAAGAGAACAAATCGCCAAACGTGAACTACGCGTCTTTGAAGAGTTCCGTTCTGATCATCATCAGCAGTTCCACTTCATCAAATGTCACTTTTATGCTTGATTAGTTCATGAAAATACTAAAATCACTATTTGTGTGCCTTTCACATTTGAGGAGTTCCCTCGATTTCTAATGGATCCCATCATCAGAACTCGAGCATGACAAAAATCAATCGTGAAAATAGAACTTGCTTAACAAACACAGCTAGAAAGAGAAATCGCCAAACGTGAACTATTCGTCGTTGAAGAGTTCTGTTCTGATCATCATCAGCAGTTCCACTTAATCAAATGTCACATTTTTGTATGATAGTGCTCGATTTGTTGATAAAAACACAAAAATCACTGTATGTTTGCCTTTAAGATTTGAGGAGTTCCCTCAATTCCTAATGGATCCCATCATCAAAAATCGAGCATGACAAAAATTTCTCGTGAAAATAGAACTTGCTTAAAAACACAGCTAGGAGGACAAATCGCCAAACGTGAACTTTTCGTCGTTGAAGAGTTCTGTTCTGATCATCATCAGCAGTTCCACTTCATCCAATGTCACATTTTTGGATGAAAATGCTTGACTTGTTGATAAAAACACAAAAATCACTATATGTTTGCCTTAAAGATTTGAGGAGCTCCCTCAATTCCTCATGGATCCCATCATCAGAACTGCGTTTTGACAAAAACGGGACCAACTTGGATAAATATACTTACAATCAAAAAAAGAATTTTCCAAATTGGTTAAGAAAAAAAAACATACAACCGAATTGATAACCTCCTCTTTTGAAATCTTGAAGTCGGTTAAAAAAATTTAAGTAAGACTATCGATCCCATTTCCAGATTTAAGTGCTATAAGATTTATCTTACCCGTCTGCTTTGCCCCGAGTAGTTTTATGAAAATCTCTCTTACATTGTCAACAGGGAAACATTATAAGTAGCTTTCGAACATATAAGTGCATAATTTATGCATAAACAACATATCAATATCGAAAATATCGATGAAAAAAGGCGTGAAGGCCCTTAATAAAGAGTATCAAAACCTGTATGTTTAATCCACCTAATTAGTTATTGTGCCTACCTAAACTCGAAACTGGAATTCAAGACCAAAAAACTACGACAATGTGGCCACTGCAATAAAATGATAGTACAATAGTATATCCCTTTTTTCTAAAAACACACGCTGACTTAATTTATTTATTGGTAATTTTAATTCTTTAATTTAAAGAAGAAATTTTATTTACTTGTTTTTATATAAATACAAGCCGCTTTAATACAAACTTAACCATCCGTAATTTTTGGTTGTAAAGCTGGTATTGGGCTTGTATCACTTCAGGTGTTCATAAATTTTGGTACAACATTTTAACTGCATGTAAGTTATTAATAACCTATTTTTGCATACATTTAGCTAATTACAGAATAATAGTGTGTAGTGTGCTTTATGGTTGTTATGGCCGCCATGACACCATAGATTTGTCATTGTCATTCTCATTCGACATCTGAAGTCTGCTCTGAGTGTTCGGATGTTTTTTTTGCTCCATGGTGGTTTCTGCCTTGTTGAGTTTTTGTTTTTTGTTACGTTTTTGTTAAGTTTTGGTTAATTCAATCCGTTTTTATTGTTGTTCTGTTGTTAATTTTGTGTGTTCTACGGGAGCTTTGCGTGTGTGCACGTAAGATGGAACCACAGGCTTCTTTCTCCGAAAAAGAAACGGTGTAAAACGACTATAACCGTTAATGAAAAAACAATGGTTATGAACTGTTACAAATATGTGTATAACAATAAGCCAGAATACCAATACTGGACATTAGCGGATTGCTCAAGTAAAGTTGCGGAGATATTGGGAGTATCTGAAACGACAGTGAGAAGAGTTGTGGCGGAACACAAAAACAACGAAACCTTTACACCTCCCAAGAAAACGGGTCCGAAATCCTCAATTTTGGACAAGTTTGAGGAGTTCGACTTAGCTGCTATACGACGAATCGTTAATCATTTTTTCCATCGCAATGAGCCTCCGACAATTCAAAAAGTGAGATGACTCCAGAGAGCGAAACTTTGGTGCCGGTGACAGACGTATGACGTCAAGCTACATACAGAGTGTTTTTATCTAGATTATTGAAGATTTTGATGATGCTAGTTTGACTCACAATAATATTTGTTCTAGTTGCATTTACAGGCATTATGATCAGTACAACGACAAATTTTATAACCAGTGGGAGATGCGAGAGTTACATTGTTCAGTATGTACTAGGTATGTATTTATTTAAAATAAAAAGATAAAATATTATTTTTGAATTTTAAGCGTTCTGCATATTTTTGACAACCCACGAAATTTTAATTTGTAGTTTTACATTTTTTTTTAATATTAGGGGGTTAATTTTTACGCGAATCGAACTAGTCCCATAGTAAACTCAATAAGGCTTGTGTTATGGGTACTAGACGACGATATATTTAATAGATATATACTTAAATACATAAAAAACATCCAAGTCTCAGGAACAAATGTTTCTTCTCACCACAGAAACAAATGCCCTTACCGGAATTCGAACCCGGGACCTCTAGCTTCGGAGGCAGTGGCAGTACCAACTAGGCTAAACAGGCCGACCAAAAACATTTATCCGCGGTGTTAATATATTTCTTACAATTACTTACTCAATAAAATATGTTTTTCTTATTGTCTGTGTAATTATATTAATATTTACATTGTTTATAATATAAATAAATAGACATTTTATAAACTATACATTTTTATTACCATTATTGATTACATATTAATAATCATTGGGGTGTCGCAAAGCCGTTTATATAAAATCATCCTATATGTGAATTTGCGTCATAATGATGTCACCGGCACCAAAGTTTCGCTCCCTGGAGATGACCATTAGCAAATATGAGCTCCCTGCTCATAACTGTAATTTGATTTGTTCTGTTGTTATAAAAGTGAATCATATCAGAATATTTATTAGCTGATTTTTTTTATTTCAGATCTTGCAAGTTGTCAATGACAATCTTGACTTGCCAAATTTGTCAGCAATCAGCTTGAGATTGATCCTAAAACATTTGAATTTCAAGTATGCGAGTCGTAAACGTCGCAGCTGCCTCATTGACCGGGATGATATAAGAAATTGGCGAAAGCAATATTTGATAAAGATCAAGCAGTATCGGAGAGAAGGAAGGCCTATCTATTATCAAGATGAGACAGAGCTGAATGAAGGCGGGTAATTATATCCTAACTTTTTTGTATTTTTAAAATCAGCTAGTTGATATGACACTGTCATGAGACTGGAGGACATTGATACCTTTTATACACCGTGACCGTTAATAATCCGAAAGATTTAAACCACATATTTTTGACGACTGTACGAGTATATAATGTTATATCAACATGGGTCTAATTATGTGTCTTAATTAAATTACTATTTCAGTACGAATTAAATCTGATTAATTGCCCGCTTCTTTGTGAACAAGCCTTTAGGTGGGAACCTCAAGTTGAAGAACAGAGAGCGAGCATGACACTTCACTTCATTTTTAATGTGTCATTTTAGTGACAATCAATTTCAAACTAGCCAGTTATAAGAAGAACCACTCTCGCGACTTAGAACAGAACAAACATCTCTATTCTCAGTGATAACATAAAAGCTACTTAAGATTGAAGTGTGTAAGATAAGATATTATAATTATTCGGCTTAATACACTACACTGTATTTTAGTTGCATCCTTTTATCTCGTGATGAAAATATTTTCGGTACTAAAAACTTTTTGTAGATAGATACCAAACTTCTTTATGAAACTGGCTAAAAACCATACAGTTAGTGTATCTACGTGTAAAAGAAATAGGTGGCTACGTCATGCTCACGCCCTTAAGGTGAGTTACACAGGAGATTTTTTAACTTTTGATTTGTTGTTAATAATTAATATCTCCTTAATTATGAGTTTTTGGACTATATGTTACATAACTTTATATACTCTAATTAGGCTCTAGTATCGTTAGCTTAAATCTTTCGGGTTATTAACGGTCACGGTGTATTAGTTATAGTGAAAATATTGGTAAGTGCCTATATTTTCACTATAACTAATATAAAAGGAATCAATGTCCTCCAGTCTTATGGCATATCATATCTTAGGCACTTACCAATACTTTCACTATAATAAATAATAATAATAAATAAATAATAATAAATATTAGGGGACATTTTTTACACAAATCGAACTAGTCCCACAGTAAGCTCAATAAGGCTTGTGTTATGGGTACTAGACGACAATATATTAAATAGATATATACTTAAATACATAGAAAACATCCAAGTCTCAGGAACAAATGTCTCTGCTCACCACAGAAACAAATGCCCTTACCGGGAATCGAACCCGGGACCTCTAGCTTCGGAGGCAATGACACTACCAACTAGGCTAAAGAGGCCGACAAACATATATATATATATATTATATCTTAACTTGTCTTTTTCTCAAGCCAGAGCTGGTTCATAAGTTAAGTATTTTCTCTCATTTGTCTACATTGAATATTTTCTACTATCGTCATCTTTTTTCCCATTAGATTATAATATGTATGTGAAATATAATACATGTATGGGTGTTATTTGGAATATATTGTATTTACTTTGTCTCTTAACATATTCGGCCCTGGTAACACAACATCTTTGATCAAAAAATTCTAACTCCCATGCCGGTGACACATATGTTACTTGTGTTCAGATTGTTTGTATTCTTTACCTACTAGCATACTGGCATAGAAGTAAGGTGTTTGACTTGTGTCAGTGACATATATAGGAATAAGGTGTTTGATAATGCCAGTGCCATAGGAATAAGAATTGCCAGTGACACACCGGGCAAGCACTTAGTAAAACAGTACCGGGGGTGTTAAGTGTTAATGTTCATTATAATATATTTTATAAATATGATATTGTTATTTCAGGTCACACGCATGCTAAGATTTGGCAAGATCCTCAGATCCAATCGTCGCGACAAGCGTTCTTGGAGGGGCTAACAACAGGGCTACGGGCACCAAGTGCAAAGGGACGAAGACTAATAATTAGTCACATTGGCAGTGAGGAAGATTTTTTGGAAGGAGGACTCCTGCTGTTTGAACCTAAAAAAAATACTGAGGATTATCATCAAGAGCTGAACTCAACATTTTGAAGAGTGGCATACTGGAATACTGCCCAAATTAAAACAGAATGCAGTATTGGTGATAGATAATGCCCCTTATCACTCCAGAAAAATGGAATTAGGGCCTACCAGTAAGTGGAGAAAAGCCCAAATTATTGATTGGTTGAAGGAAAACAATGTCACATTTCCAGAAAATTTGAACAAAGAGAAATTGATGACAATTATCGCAGCGGCACATAATGTCAAAATATTAAGATTGCTTCCGTATCACTGCGAATTGAACCCAATTGAGTTGGTATGGGCTCAGGTAAAAGGGCATGTAGCCAGGAATAATAAAACATTTAAAATGGCAGAGGTCAAAGACCTATTTTATGAAGGCCTCCGGGAGGTGACACCGCAGAAGTGGCAGTCATGTGTAAGTCATGTCATGAAAGTAGAGGACGAGATGTGCAAACTGGACGGATTAATTACTGGAGGCTGGGAAAACTTTATTATATAAGTGACCGACTCAGATTCCGAAGTTAGTGATTCTGACATTAGTGATGGTGAAGATGAAGATAAATAAAAACAATTCATTAAAAAATGGTTTTATTTAACTTTTCCATACTGTCTTAATAATATGGCACACTATCGTGTGTGTTAATTGGTAATTCAACTTGTTTAAGTTCTTTGCAATAAAATTTTGTCAATGTTAGTTGAGTTGAAAATAAAGTTTGTAATTAAGTTCCTTTTTTTTTGAGAAAATCCTAATGAATTAATTGTGCCAGCCAATACAAAGAAGCTTATAACAAAAAGGTTGGCGAAACCTGAAAACTTTATTTGACAATGACATAAGTGACTTTGACAGATTTGACAGTGACGTATCTGTCGTAGTTTTTTTGGTCTTGAATTCCAGTTTCGAGTATAGAATAAACATCTTGTAATTCTTTTATGCTGACAATTGAGGTTGCATGGGTATATATTTATGTATTTGACTGTACTGTTGATATAGCAATAGTTCCTGATATAAAGGACAATCCCCTTTTTTCCATGTGGGTAAACTATAATATACTTACTGACTTCGGTAAAATACAATATTTACACAAATAATTCTTATTTGCATGAATTAGTCAAGTACTTAATTAATATTAATTATGTCTACATTTTAAGTAAATCCATTGTGTTACGAAAGTTACCCATAAATGTATTATATGACTAATTTTCGTAACATAAAAAAAAGTGGTAAAACAATCAAAATGTAAACATAATTAAGTAATTAACTATGTTTTTTTTTCTGTTCACCTATTTATGGGACACAATGGAAATATTTAAAATTAATTTATTTATTATAGATGTTTCCCTAGTTTGTCATCTTCCGAATTGGTTGGTAATATTCCAAAAGCGACAATTTACAAACTGGTGTTTTCCAATATCGTCATATTCCAGATTCGTCTTATTCCAAACTCGTCATTGTACAGTCATATGAAATCGCGAACACGTTCTCGCGAACAGGATTAGTAAAAGTGTTGCCGTGTTTGAGATAATAACAATCTATGCGTTGGATTCAGGCACAGTAAAATTATATGGCGACATAGAATTACAACATTATGTACGTATCGTCATAGAACATGGAAACATGAATCGACTGACTTCGTCCGCATCATTATTAAAGGCTTAAGAGGACTCCACGCCCCAGCCGACCTTGAGATTTCACCCGCACTTCTCCGCTGGCTCTGTTTCCGCTGATGTAAACATCGCGGTGACTCGCTAGACGATTTTGCTTAGTTCGATACAGCGTGAGGTCCTAACGCCGAGAACGACGTTCTCATATTGGTGTTATTTAATTGAAACTACACTAAGTCCAAATAAAACGGATTCCGTTTGAATCGAATATCCATACAAAGTGTATCGACTCGATTTGTTTGCTCTTGAGTGTAAATACTAAATTGATAGATTAAGTAGGATACGCAGTTTGATTTTGTATGTATTATAGGTTTGCATTATAATTATTGATATGTAATATTAGTGCTGATACTTGGATGTAAATTAATGAAATATTGAGTACCTTCTTACTGAAAAAATCAATATACTCATTCTAAAGTACCTGCCTTATGTTGTCACAAAATGGGAAATATATAGTTATTCACTTATAAGCTGTACATTTTCAAGAAGAAGACCCGTATTAGTATTTTCATTTCTGGAGAATCATACTGGTATTTTTTATACTACGATGGTGGCAAACATGCTTACGGCCTGCCTGATGGTAAGCAGACACCGTAGCCTATTACCACTTGGGACTCCAGAGGAATCTCAGATGCGTCGCCGACCCTTTATTGACTTTATTGATGCGCTGCGTTGAGTGAGGGGCCCGCAATGTCTCCAGCTGTCAAGCTAGAGACATACGCAGGTCCCCACTCCCAACACAGAACATCCACACAGAACTACGGCAATGCGCGACGATTGAATTTTAGTGAATTTTAATGACTTTTTTTTCACCTTCACGGGTACAATTATAGAATTTGGTAGGAAGGTGTATGCAAGAAACCGCTATAGAAATATGATGTGAAATTACAAGAAAAAATATTAAACTGGGGGGGACCCCATACATGTAACAGGGGGATGAAAAATTATTTTTAAATGCACATACGAGTATATAGGCATGTTATGTATCATGGATAGGCCTTCAAAAATGGCAGAGTGCTTTTTAAAAAACATTTCCATTTAAGTTGGCGAGATATTAGCTGTCAAAGTCGTAAAAAGTGTGCCCGCCCCCCCCCCCCCTCTAAATTCCAAAAAAAAAAATTAATTTAAAATTCTGAAAAAAGTCAACATGATGTACATTAATAAATCCTTTCAAGGCTTTTTAGGGTTCTGAACCCAAAGGGTAAAAATGGGCCCTATTAATTATTAAGACTTCGCTGTCTGTCACCAGGCTGTATCTCAAGAACGGCGACAGTTAGACAGTTGAAACTTTCACAGATGATGTATTTCTGTTGCCGCTATAACAACAAATAATAAAAACAGAATTATATCAATATTTAAGGGGGCTCCCATACAGCAAACGTGATTTATAGCCGTTTTATAAATAATGGTAAGTAACCGTTCGTGCGCGAGTGCGACTCGCACTTGGCCGGTTATTTAATCCTTGTCTCAATAATGAGTTGAATCAATTATGAAACTTGAGCCGACAATTTTACGGCGTTCCTTTATTTTTAAATACCAAGTTATTAAAGAGATTTTTTTTTTCATTTACGCTTCCGATTGGTGTTATTATTATTGAAATCAAGCCATTTTTTTAATGCAGCATTGCTTAACCACCTAAATATAAAATACATACCTTACCCAAATTCTTGCACTGACCAAGTGTCGATAGTTGGGTGTCGATTATTGGGGATGTCGATTACTGGGTGTCGATTACTGGAGCTTTAATGTCGATAGCTGGAGATTTCAAATATTTGTAGATATTCCAACTTTTTATGTAAATCTGTGTCTCTACGGCTAATAAAAGCTAATACCTATATCATTTACTAAAGATATATTTAAATGTATTCACTTGTAAGTATTGTTGTAGGTTTAAACATATATTTTTTATTTCTGATCAAACTGTATGACTTCCTTAAAGTGTCGATAATTGGTGCCAGTACGTTATATACCTTAACATAAGTTTGTGAACCTTAAACTCCACATAATGTAACGGGTGCGGGTGGCCGACTACGGAACCCTACAATGCACGTGGCCCGACACGCACTTGGCCGGTAATAAAACGCAACTTAACACCGCGGAATGAAATATAACATGTGTCCAATATGTTCATTTCGAAGAATTATTCTAGTAAATTAATTTTATCGATCCGAGGCAGTATTGTTACTTCGCGCTATGAAGAAGATGGTAGCGGATTTCTATGATAAGTTTATTCAGGCAAATGTACAAGAAGGTATGACGAGTTGGTAATATGACGAGATTGGAAAATGACCAGTTTGAAAACTGTCGCATTTGAAATATGATCAATTCGGAAGATGACAAATTAGGAAGGCAACGCTCAGGATTCAAAACTTCATCCTCGATTTGATATTGTGCATATAAACATTTGTCCCTCTTGTACGGTTGAACACGTATACTATACCTCATACTTAGCAATAAACACTGATAACAAATACAACCCTAAATAATTGGAAATATAAAAGTAGATACGCAGACCAAGTGTCCAAAATGACCTATACGCATCTATATCATCTTCATCTGATATCATCTTGATTTTATACAAGGATCATTTTATACAAGGACGTAGCCTTCTGCTGCTGACTGTACCTATTGATTTTTGATACTTGATATATTGATACTTGACCGGCAAAAAATAATAAGTAATTAGTACATTACTGCAGAGGCCGTGAAGTAAGGGATTGCTGGACGAGTTTGGGATAAACATGATAAAACGAGTCCTGCAATCCCTGTTCCGGCCGAGGATTGTATAGTACTTTTCTCAAACATGTTAGAAAAAAAACAATAAATAAACTACAATGTAAAAAAACTAAAAAATACAAAACGTGTAAAAATAGCAAAGCATTACGACGGAAATTAAATGAAAACACGAAAAATGCTAAAAAATACAAGCCCCATTTAAACAAGACACGAAACAACTAAAAAATACCAAAAAACACATAAAAACTAAAAAAAATACCAAAAAACATGGAAAAAACAAAAAAATTTTTCGAAAAGTACAAAAAAATACAAAATAACATTTAAAAAGTCCAAAAATATCAAAAAACACAAAAAACTCTACAAAATAACACGAAAAAACTAAAAAACAATACATAAATACTCGAAAAATTCGCAAAAAAAAAAACAACAAAATACAAGAACGATAAAAACGGAAAAACCTAAATAAATACCATTTTACATCACAAATTAAATAATATATATATGTACAAAATCGTGGCGGTTGGCTCTATGTAATATTTCCTTTATCAGTTGATTTTAGTAAGCAAATTTAAAAAGTTAGAGCAGCGGACAATAATGTTAGTTTCATACATTCTCCATACATTACTTCTTGGCCGCGAGGAAACAGGTAACTTCATGTCCTCTTTTTGTGACATTAATGCATACATTTAGGCGCATGTTTGAATAAAAAATATTTTCACGATCGAACTCGCGCACGTCTATTCATGTGCAAACATGTGCGGTGACAATGCGGTGCTGCACTGCTGAAATAGTACATTACTGCAGAGGCCGTGAAGTAAGGGATTGCTGGACGAGTTTGGGATAAACGGCCGAGTCGTAGACGAGGCCGGATAAAACGAGTCCTGCAATCCCTGTTCCGGCCGAGGATTGTATAGTACTTTTCTCAAACATGTTAGAAAAAAAACGATAAAAAAATACAATGTAAAAAAAAACTATAAAATACAAAACGTTCAAAAATAGCAAAGCATCACGACAAATAACGGAAATTAAATAAAAACACGAAAAATGCTACAAAATACAAGCACCATTTAAAAACACACTAAAGAACTAAAAAATACCAAAAAACACGTAAAAACAAAAAAAACTACCAAAAACATGGAAAAACAAAAAAATATCGAAAAGTACAAAAAAACACGAAAATTAAAAAAAAAACAACAAAATACAAGAACGATAAAATAACCGGAAAAACCTAAAAAAATACCAATTTACATATAACAAATTAAAAATATATATACAAAATCGTGGCGGTTGGCTCTATGTAATATTTCCTTTATCAGTTGATTTAAGTAAGCAAATTTAAAAAGTTAGAGCAGCGGACAATAATGTTAGTTTCATACATTCTCCATACATTACTTCTTGGCCGCCGGCCAAGAAGTAATGTAGGGAGCCATAAACAGGTAACTTCAAGTCCTCTTTTCGTGACATTAATGCATACATTTAGGTGCATGTTTGAGAAAATATATTTTAAGGGCAATATAGGGGTAGGTCAAGTACACTCACTAAATTACATTAATTCCAATCACTGGAAATACCAAATACCATGATATGTGACGTTGAAATCCCAGATATTGACCTTTGGGCACCTATTCGTATTTCAGGAATACGACAGCAGCCGTTAAGCTAAGTTAGAGGCCTTCGGGTGGCTTGATAACTTCTAGCGGTCAAGTTGCCCACACACTTGACAAGGGGGGCCGAAGTTACACCACGTCCGCAGGGAGTACCCACCGTTACCCTACACATGACCCCTGTATGGTACTAAAAGTGCAACAACCGGCAACTGTACTTGCACTTCTCGAAGATCTCACTGATCTCACTGTTCAAAAATAAAATTTCATACGATTAAATTAAATTAAATTTTACGGATGTCGTAGACGAGGCCGGATAAAACGAGTCCTGCAATCCCTGTTCCGGCCGAGGATTGTATAGTACTTTTCTCAAACATGTTAGAAAAAAAACGATAAAAAAATACAATGTAAAAAAAAACTATAAAATACAAAACGTTCAAAAATAGCAAAGCATCACGACAAATAACGGAAATTAAATAAAAACACGAAAAATGCTACAAAATACAAGCACCATTTAAAAACACACTAAAGAACTAAAAAATACCAAAAAACACGTAAAAACAAAAAAAACTACCAAAAACATGGAAAAACAAAAAAATATCGAAAAGTACAAAAAAACACGAAAATTAAAAAAAAAACAACAAAATACAAGAACGATAAAATAACCGGAAAAACCTAAAAAAATACCAATTTACATATAACAAATTAAAAATATATATACAAAATCGTGGCGGTTGGCTCTATGTAATTCCTTTATCAGTTGATTTAAGTAAGCAAATTTAAAAAGTTAGAGCAGCGGACAATAATGTTAGTTTCATACATTCTCCATACATTACTTCTTGGCCGCCGGCCAAGAAGTAATGTAGGGAGCCATAAACAGGTAACTTCAAGTCCTCTTTTCGTGACATTAATGCATACATTTAGGTGCATGTTTGAGAAAATATATTTTAAGGCGCAATATAGGGGTAGGTCAAGTACACTCACTAAATTACATTAATTCCAATCACTGGAAATACCAAATACCATGATATGTGACGTTGAAATCCCAGATATTGACCGTTGGGCACCTATTCGTATTTCAGGAATACGACAGCAGCCGTTAAGCTAAGTTAGAGGCCTTCGGGTGGCTTGATAACTTCTAGCGGTCAAGTTGCCCACACACTTGACAAGGGGGGCCGAAGTTACACCACGTCCGCAGGGAGTACCCACCGTTACCCTACACATGACCCCTGTATGGTACTAAAAGTGCAACAACCGGCAACTGTACTTGCACTTCTCGAAGATCTCACTGATCTCACTGTTCAAAAATAAAATTTCATACGATTAAATTAAATTAAATTTTACGGATGTCAAATATGGAAGTATTCCTATCTGTCTACTTCCTCTTTCTATGATGTTGAGTTAATGATTACTCGACCCACTTCGAAAATCTGATTGCTCATATCTCAGTATCAACAAAGACGTGTAACGAAATTGGAAAACCAAGTCAAATAGCGCCACTGCTCTAGGTTCTAAAACGAGATAATATTTCGACCACATGAGACGGAATGTTTCTGAATGATGAGATCCAAAATCCAGCAAACATCGGGCGTGTATGACTACAAATGAAAAAAAAATATACAACTCGTAGGATAGTCATCAATTCATCAGAACGCCAATAGTTTAATCTTACACGATGTAGATATAAATGTTTGAATCTGAATATAGCTTTAATTTTAATCTTTTGCTGTTTTCTAGTTAAGACCATTTTAAAAAGCAGTGTTTACATATTGTATTGATGCTTGAATATTTTATCATCTCTGTCGGCGTTGTCTGACGCGGCATCTCCATAGAAAAACGGAAAGTGTTGGCGAGGCAAGAGGCAGTCGAGTAGGAAGCGAACACCGGACGCGTGTTGCGCTTGCTAAATATTTGACCGGTGCCGCTCGATACCAGCGACCTTGCGGCGGCAGCGCGCCTGCTCGCTGCCGGGCGCCGGGGCCGGGGCGGGCCACCATCGTGGGCTCCTCGATCAGCTGTTACCCTGCCTCTCTGCCTGTGCCCATGCGACTCATGTAACAACAAAGCTTTTTGCTTTCATTTAGAAGCCTTCTTTCAAACAGGTGGTCAATAGAAATACTCTTATTACAGTTACTTTGAACTTGCAACCCCATATGCCCTTTATCTCTCCCTATTGTAAAACACATAAATATGCATGGGTAACAATTAAATTAGTCTGGCCGATCACGAACTCACTTAAACTGAATTAGATAATGATAAATTGATATTCATCTTCATCGCAACCCTACTGATCATTGTTTCACATTTCTACCATCGCTGAATAAATATGTTTTTGTTTATTTTTATGTAAATTAGCATGATTTTTGCTATTTTGTTATTTAATTATCATAGATTCAGATTTTAACATTGCTGAATAAAAGTTATTTTGTTTATTTTATGTATATTAACATGATTTTTGCTATTTTGTTAAATAATTAGGAATTCACCGTTTTATTACAAGCTACCACTGAATTTGAAACTTCCTTGATAATTAAGCCAACCAATAGGTACACAAATCACTTTGAATTTCTAATAAAACTGCGTTTACTACGAAACAACAACTGGTTTTTGCTATTTTTATAAACTTTGGCGATGATTGTAATGAATTAATATACAAGTCATGATCTCTGATGAATATGGAACTAATTTCCCTATATGATAACAAAACAATGACTATGAGTTATGGAACATTAACGAATCGCTGTCTTCGGCATGTATAATGAATAATGAAGTGCAGTCAAAGCATCTAATGTGGTCCATGCATCGATGCAACGAACCGAAGAGGCTGTACAAGGTTTGTGTGGAGAAGCGCTGGCTGGAGGTAATACGGCATAACGCTTACACGAACTGCTTCGAGGGCTGGAAGCGTGCAACTGATGTTAGATAGAGATAGGAGCGCCGGGCTGGGACAGGGGCGCGCGGGCCGGGTGGCGCACAACAGCGCCCGACCCCTCCGCGGCGGCGACGCGCCGCCCCCACATAATCACAGGACGGCTCCACAACACCTACTTAAATTCACACTACCGAACATATATGTATACTTACCGCAACTCTCAACTTATACTCGTACCCTACAGATTAACCTACACACCTAACATTTGTCCCTCTACATATGTACCTTTTAATTAATTGTACTCCAATTATTGATTCTTTATATCGGAATCTGGCGTGCAAGTAAGCTCGATCTCCATATGCACGTATCGTTGGCTTAAAAGATTTTATTTATCACCACTGACTGGTCTTCAAAGAGTCCAAATAGCGTGGTTGCATTCCGTAATCGGCCGTGAATGTTTTTTAAGCAGCATCTTGATCGTGGATTTCCATTTGGATTGAAATCCAGCACGCCAACCAATTTGGAAGTATCGGCGTGACGACTTTGGAGCTTCGAGCACAGACGAAGTTCGGGAGCCTGTGTTGCTCGAAGCTTTGGAGTGACAGTTAATGCAAGAAACGTACACCAAACGTGTACCACGGCATCTGTAGCATTACCATGAGTTTGCAGGGACCGTATTCGCTAGCGATTGCGTAAACAATCAGTATGGAGAATAAGTACAGCGCCTCTGGTGGTCACTCATAGAACTACAGATCGGTACTCGTACCATGAGTCAATTATACGTTTACTATACTCGCTAACGTTAACTCGATTCATCGAGTAGTTTACGTTACGATACGGAGTGACGTGCCTAACTTCACAGCATACAAAGCTCTCTTTCTAACTATACTGAAAAGAAAGAGCAAGGACGATATTGGACAAAAGGCTAAGTACCCAAGGCTTCCTTTCAAAAGTATAGGCATAAACCTGCTAATTTAAAGTGTCATAGAACAGTAGCACAAGGTTAAATGTTAGTGAATCTTGTATTTGCTTTGGTTATTTTTGGTTATTATTGCCATACCTATAAACTGAGTAATGCAGTCTTCCCGTTTTTAAAATGAAATATTTTTTTTGTTTCATGTGATTAGATGTACATAGATTATATATAATCAATAAACCTAATCTCATTTTATAATATTTTGAAGTGGATTTTTTTTTCTCATATCAGCCTGAATTTATCCCTGTTATTTGTCGTTCATCTTCTTACGCAGCCGTCGCTAACATATTCCACACTAAATAATGCCTTGCCGATATTATTTAGATAAATAATTATTACAATAATTTATGAAACAAGATAACTAATAAGCTTTCACGCTCCAATTTGCTAGTGAAATAGTTTACTACAGTCGATACGGTATTTTTCGATAGCGACTGTCAAATTGGTGACTCATCCCAACCAGCAAAAACTAGTTGTATAAAGGTCCATAGAACGTTTCGTAAACTCCATTTGGTGTCAGTTATCAGTGCTTTAAGAGGCATAAGAACTATTACATACCCCCGAAGTGGCGCAATTATATTTCCATTCTGTGATATAGTAGAACTATAAGTGTCAAGCGGAACGATTTGGGTCTATAAAATGGATATAATGTCAATTTGTTGATATACGGGGTATCATGACGCTCGTATAGTGCTTTTTTGTGCTGTAGTAGACTTCGGGTTTACACTTATATCTCCATTCAGTGACATAGTAGAACTATAGCAGTGTCAAGCGGAACGATTTGGGTCTATAAAGTAGATATAATGGTGGACACGATGAAGCAACTATTGTGCTTTTTTGTACTGAAGTAGAGCTCATGTTAGTATTCATTTCACGTCCACAAGTACAGTAATAGTGCTAATTGGTGAAAAAAATTGTGTGTCTAAAATAAAAAGGACTCCCAATAGTATCGAGGTGAGTAAGAATTTATTTACTTGATTTATTTGATGAATTATTCGTGCCATATTAGGTACAGAACGACATGCGCACGCAATTTTACTGTTAGTCTAATAACACTAGTTTTATGAAGAATTATCAATGCGCCATCGTTATATTGAGTATTCAATTAATTATTTTAATAAATTATTAATGAAATGTACCATTTTTATGCTCATAACCCAAGAAGTAACTCAAACGCTCTTATCGGCTATAGTACCCATGCCAATATTTTCGCCACCATTACGGTTCTAATTAGGGTTCCTTAAATGACATAAAAAAGTCACTCAAATTTGAAGACAGTGGTAATAAATCGAAATACTAGGTACTAGGTATAAAAAATAGTACTGCCTACAAACTGCTATAAAAAAACATCACTTCAGTCTTCGTCAGAAATTTCGCCAATAGGTTCTTTGTCATTACACGACCTATTTTGTACGGAACCACATTCAGTATTATTCGTCTCGACTTGGGTTTGATGGTTGTCACAAATTTGGACTGTATGTGACGATGACGCTGCTTGCTCACATCGTCTATTAACTTCTCTTCTATACGTTCCACTGTGTTTAAATCTTTTCCCCGATTTTAAATCCATTATTTAATGTTTATAATATTTTATCACGTTTAATTACAGTGCCGATATATTGCTATATAAGCGATATAGCGATGCCATTTAATAACGTAATTATCGTCTAAAGGTAGCATACGTTACCTTTACTTGTCATTTTAATCTTATAAAGGATACAAAAACTCTTTTTTTACCTTTTTCAACGCTATTGTGTTATAAAGGACTAATTAAAACTCTTATACAACGGTTGTGTCATATAAAAGATTTTTCGTGACAGCTACATCTATGAGATTATAAAAGGGATTTGAAAACTATTAAAACACTGTAAAGCCATATAAACGTATCCTGAAACTCGACTACATAACAAAAACGCTCTATTAAAGTGTCGTTGTAACCCCTATAGTACCACGTACTATAACAGTAATCTTTAAAACCACAATACCACCATTTCCTCCTATTGTAGAATCCTGATCACTGCTATAACGCAATGGCTATAGAAGTTTCCAGGGTACCTTAATTGCGCCAAACAGTTGCATAATGGCGATGTAAAATACTACTATAAAGTAATATGGCTCTGTACTGGTCATATCACAGCCTACTATAGTACCTGCCCATAATAGCTCTTTAAAATGGTGAAGTAAACCTTTACATCAATTGGTAATATGACAGTTTGGCTCTATAAGCTTATAGAGCAAAAAGGTATAACCTAGCGCTTTTACACAACAAGCTGTCACAGCTAACACTGTAATACGACGTTTATACAAACTATTGGGGATATAAGGTCAAGTTATAGGACCATTTTGCTGGTTGGGATGGTACCGATCTACGGCAACCGCTACAAAACGTTAGTCGCTAGCGAATGACGTTAGCCTCTGGCGGGCACAGTGAACGCGCGGTTGACTCATGGTACGAGCACAATCGAAATCTACTCGAAACGCGTTTATTCGGTAGCGACTGTAGTAACGTAATGTAATTTTTCTTCCTTACCTCTCTATCGCCCGTCATCTCGGCAATCACATCCTTCCTGTTCATATCGTCTCCTTTTCCTTGGCCTACCCCTCCTCTTACATCCTTTATATCTTTCTTGCCTCATATATTTTTTGTAATATGACTTTCATCCCTCCGCATAAAATGCCCATAGCATCGTACATTTTATTATTATATTAAAGTTAAAGTAAACAAAGTCTAAAATATTTAAAGTCTGCATTTTTTATCGTATTCAGTTACAACAATATGTTTACTTCGATATATTCAAAAACAACAATTAAGAGAAAATACTCAGATAAACTATTTAATCGTTACTGATAACCTTACGTTCGTTAAGGTTAAATCAGCGCAGACTATAAACAAGTTTCGTTTTAATACTTTAACAATGATTTTAAACACACCCGTGTTTGAAATGTCTGTGTTGTATATGATGAGTGAAACAAGTATTTTATAAACTCAATAATCAGTGTATACAAGAGTAGACGTTCCATACTAAAGAGTAAAGGTATTATAAAGTAACTAGATGAAAGCCCGGCTTCGCTCGGGTGAAATAAATAAGAAAGAAATAAAGAAAACATTTATTCGTGACAGATATGCAAACGACGAAAGAAATAGCGTACAAAAATGTATAAAATAAAAACATTACAACAACGGATAATGATGAAACTTCGTATACAAATATAGTTTGTAGTGTGGATTAACATATGAAATAGGGAGTAAATGATTCCGCTGACGAAGTCACGGGCAAAGGCCGTAGTATCTTTATAAGTTAATCCTAAGTATTTTTATAAGGCTAGTATTTAAAGGCACATAAAAAAATTGACACCGTAATCAGTATGGTGCAAAGTCAGAGGGCCTACCGCGAACCAAAAACGAACTATCTTCCTCTCTGTCGTTAGAATATACATGTGCGACAGAGAGGCAGAGCTGCTACCGCGAACGAAAACGTATGAAGTTTGTGTATCTCCCTCTGTCGCACTTGCAAATTCGAGCGACACAGAGGGAAATAAATACACGATGTTCGTTCGTTTTCGTTTCGCGGTAACAGCTCTCTATTTTCCGCCAAATTCTATTCAGTGGGGCCCTTTACACTCAAGATTATGTGTCAATATTATCGCGGTTTTTAAAATTGTAGGGATGTTGCTTCAATATTCATCAATATTCACGTGATACGGATCGTGATATGAGTATTTAGCGTGATAATAATAACAGTTGGTAATATTTTCTTCAATTAATGGAACTTATATAGCAACTTGTTCCGTTAATTTCGCCAAAGGTATTTTGCATTCCGATACGCGCACCATCCAGGAATAGGAGCCGTCCGACCAGAGGGCCTACCGCGATCTGAAAACGAAGTATTTCCCTCTCCGCGCTCGAATATGCAAGTGCGACAGAGAGGCATGTATTTCGTTTTCGATTCCCAGTAGCACTTCAGTCCGAGCGCGGCGGTCGGTCGAAGAAAGTCAAAGAACATTCCGTGTGTCGTCTGTCACACATAATTTTTTAACTGAACATGAAATTAGGTGATAATGTTTAGTATGACGTATATTTTACCAAAAATATTATTCCATACTATGGAAGGTTTCACATTAGGACTAAGAGAAGCACAGAATCGTCTCCATCCTTCAAATTTCTTCTTTCTCAATAGCTTCTTGGTGTCCCGCGCTACATGCATGTACCACTCAAGATTTTCATTTGTCATCATGTGACAATAGTGTCTTTCAGCCTCTTTTCGCCTTTTAATTGCCTGTGTACATTCATTGTCCCACCAGGGAGGAGATGGGATTTTACCTGATGAACTATTTTTTACAGGAAAAGTTTCATCAGCTACTTCTAAGAACACTTGGGCTAATGCAGCTGAACAACTATGTAAATCACTAGATGAAAGCCCGGCTTCGCTCGGGTGAAATAAATAAGAAAGAAATAAAGAAAACATTTATTCGTGACAGATATGCAAACGACGAAAGAAATAGTGTACAAAAATGTATAAAATAAAAACATTACAACAACGGATTATGATGAAACTTCGAATCGTATAGAAATATAGTCTGTAGTCTGGATTGGGAATAAAAGTATGGAATGGAATTATATGGAATTGGGAGTAAAAGATTACGCAAACGACGTCACGGGCAAAGGCTAGTATCTTTGCAAGTTAATCCTAAGCATTTTTATAAGGGTAGTATTTAAAGGCACATAAAAAATTTGACACCGTAATCAGTACTGATTTGTGTAGCTAAAATACTAATCGTTCATTAAAATTCAATTCAGATGTGCATTGTTAAATATTGATGTGCCAGTCAGTATTTTTGGTGCGAAGTCAGAGCTGCTAACGCGGAAAACAAATGAAGTTCGTGTATCTCCCTCTCTGTCGCACTTGCAAATTCGAGCGACACAGAGGGAAATACACGATGTTCGTTCGTTTTCGTTTCGCGATAGCAGCTCTCTATTCTCCGCCAAATTCTATTTAGTGGGGCCCTTTACACTCAATATTATCGCGATTTTTAAAATTGTATGGGGTCTGTTAAACGCTTAATACTATCACAATACTGGTGTGTCAATATTATCGTGGTTTTCAAAATCGTATGGATTTTTCTTCAATATTCATTGCACGTGATACGGATCGTGATATGAATATATCGCGTGATAATAATAACCATGTAACAGGCCCCTATGGATGTTGCTTCAATATTCAGTGTTTCACGTGATAATAATAACAGTTGGTAATATTTTCTCCAATTAATCGAAGCTATTTAACAACTTGTTCCGTTTTGCCAAAGGTATTTCACATTCCGATACGCGCACCATCCAGGAATAGGAGCCGTCAGACCAGAGGGCCTACCACGATCTGAAAACGAAGTATTTCCCTCTCCGCGCTCGAATATGCAAGTGCGACAGAGAGGCATATATATTTAGTTTTCGGTTGGTAGCACCTTAGTCCGAGCGTGGCGGACGGTCGAAGAAAGTCAAAGAACATTCCGTGTGTTGTCTGTCACACATATAATTTTTTAGCTTCCCATCGACCTATGAACTTGAAATTAAGTGATAATGTTTATTATGAAGTATATTTTACCAAAAATATCAATATATTGATAAATCACATTTGTTTTTTAGTTGTACGGAACCCTCAGTGTGCGACTCCGACGCACTTGGCTGGTTTTTATTACATTTTGAATTTTATTTCTCTTATAGTAAAATACCCTATTCGTCTTAAAGTTGACGCCTGAGGGCCTACCGCGAACCAAAAACGAACTATCTTCCTCTCTGTCGTTCGAATATACATGTGCGAGAGAGAGGCAGATACTTCGTTTTCGGTTCGCAGTAGCGCCTCTAACGTCCGAGCGCGGCGAACGGCATGAGCTGAGGGTCTACTCCGAAATTCAAAATCCTAACTTCGTATGGTGCCGTCCCTTTCACTCCCCTGTCATAGACTATATGAGTGAAAGGGACGGCACCATACGAAGTTCGGATTTTGAATTTCGGAGTAGTCCCCCAGTACCACTAAGTTATAAGATAGAGCGAGATAGGGATAGAATTTTGCTAGACGTTTAAAAGCCACAAGTCACCTAGTAGTTTGTCACAAACAAAATAGAGACGCAGCTTTAAGATGGCGGACAGACTCAGCAAACATTCAAGTGGTGTCCTTTACACGATTAATATTATCACAATACTGGGGTGTCAATATTATCGCAGTTTTCAAATTTGTATGGATTCTGCTTTAATATTCACGTGATACTTATCGTGATATGAATCCATGTAACAGGCCTCATACATTCGCTTTGAAGGTGGTTGTTGTGACAATCAGTCTAGCTAGCACGATAGATTATACCGTTACGTTTTAATACATTTCGCCCATATAACGTGACGGTATAAGTTATCGTGCTAGCTAGGCTGATAGGTGTATAGAACGCTTGAAAACTACAAAAACAAAACGCTGCAGACGCGGCTAGCCGAATCCACACAATGGGCGATGATGGCCCATCACCCAGAACGCAGCCCAGCAACCTGGCCAACATACCGGACGCAAAAATAGTTCACGATTTTCGAACGTAGCCGACACTGTCAACCAACAAATTTAATATAGCAATATAAATAGTCTGTGGGCAATATGGCCGACGTTTTGTCATCAAATTAACACTTTTAAATGCAAAATACGCGACAATCCGAATTTTGCGGATACATATGTTCAAATCAAAAATCGTTATTTTTATACCTTCTTCAATTTGAGACAGGTCTCGTTCGGGTCTACCGTACCCCTGCACGAAATTATTAATATAGACGTGCTCTGTCTGTGTACCTATCTATCACCTTTTCACGCTTTAAGACTGTATCGAATGAGTTAAAATTTGGTAAAGACATAGAAAACAAGGAACCCTTATGTTCAAAGTCAAAATATGATTTATTCAAATAGCAACAAGCACTTTCGAATCGACAGTTATAACATTTTATTATATTAATTAATTAGAGCAATTTATAGATGCTATTATTATTCTTTAAAATAAATATTGAATTGCAGTCGACATATCAAAATTAAGATATTATTATGCAGTTAAATTCACAATAGGATCGTCAAAACATAAATAATAATAATAAAAATATATTTCAAAGTCAAAATATTCTTTATTCAAATAGGCCTAGCAACAAGCACTTTCGAATCGTCAGTTATACGTTTATAACATGTTATTATATTAATTATTTAACTATATAGAGCAACTTATTGATGCTATTATTATTCTTTAAAATAAAAGTTTAATTTCTGTAGACATGTCAAAATTAAGAAATGATTATGTAGTAAAATTCACAATAGGATTGTCAAAACATAAATAATAATAATAAGAATAAAATGTATAAAATATAGAAGTCTAGACAGTTTCTAGAATAATGTCAAAACAAAATAATAAGTAATTAATGTCTAATGACATAATGATTAGTTCATTAATATTTCAGTCACAATTAATCCCACGGTGTTTTATCATTCATGTAGTCGTGTGAGCTATAATATGCTTTCGATATGAGTTTAAGCTTTTCATAATTTTTGAATTTATTAATAAATAATTCAGTTAGGTTTCTTGGAAGCTTATTATAAAACTTCACACTATTCACCCATGAATGATTTTCTAATTGTTTGGAGCCGAGTGGTGGGCACTGCGAGGTTATGTTTATTTCGAGTATTAATATTATGTATGTCACAGTTCTTCCTGAAATTTACAATGTTTTTATGTACATACACAATATTATCATAGATGTATTGACAATGCATTGTCATTACGTTAATGTTCTTGAACTTATCTCGAAGTGAGTTCATTTTATATATTGCTCGAATAGCCCTCTTCTGCAGAACAAAAATGGTATTAATCTCAAAAGCACTGCCCCATAGTAAAATACCATACGACATAATACTGTGGAAGTATCTAAAATATACTAATCGTGTTGTCTTCACTTCTGTTAGTGGACGGATCTTGCTCACTGCAAAAGCTGCAAAACTCAGTCTATTCGAGAGATTAGCAATATGGGGACCCCATTAGAGTTTGGAATCTGATGTTAAACCAAGAAAAACTGTACTATCCACTAGTTTCAATTCCTGATCTTTCACAATGACACTTGTTTGATTGTGCTATACGTTACTCGTGACAAACTTGATACACTTTGTCTTTTTCTCATTTAACAGTAAATTGGTGACATATAACCAATTAACTACTTTAGAAATGGCATTGTTTATATCATTGCTAGCTTGTTGCTGTCATTTGACTTTGAATATAATTTCACCTTTATTTATTTATTTAAAAAAATATAGTTTCGCCATGTCCGTCTGTCCGCTGTTTAGCTAAGTAACCGTTGTTACTACTAGAATGCAGTAATTTGGCATACATTCAATCGCGCCTACAAAACGCCTATAAAATCTAGAAAAAAGAATTATGGAGTAGGTAACTCTGAAGCCAGTTACGTACGAGTAAACCAAAGTGCTTGACCAGTTACGGAGAAGTAAAAAGAAAGCTTCGATCGAAACCAGGTTACGAAACCTCGGTTACGTAGGCGGCCGAAGGGCTCTTCTGTACGTAAAGTGGGGATGCAAATTTTCTCGCACACAATTATGGGTTATAATAACCGTTCAAAAACAATGACAGCTTTTTGAAATTAGATATCCGTAAGTGTTCTATAATGTTTTCTTGGTTCGAGTGCCACCCCTCTGCCAGCTTAACGATTGATACTTGGTATGAGAAAAAGATCATGATATATGTATACTACTATACTCTCGCGGTCAAATAATGCGGGTCAATGACAAAATCCTCAGTATCTAGCAAATTAGAACGTGCTGTCCTCTACCTCTGTAGTACCGTAGTACCTCTGGTATGTCTGGGTTGCGAGTGTCCATAGGCGAATCGCTTACCATCAGGCGATTCGTCTGCTCAGTTGCCTCCCGTCATAAAACAATAATAACTAGTTACCCGCGCGGCTCCGCCGCGTCGACGTACTACGAAGCGGTGACAGGAAACTGCTATTTTTTTTTAGTATGGTTATCGGGAACTCATGTCTGCCAACTTACACAATAGATGAAGTGGTGGCAGCACTCACGAGTTGTCAACTTGACATGACTGGAAAATATTTTCACTTCAAATGTCAACGTCTAACCTTTTCGCCGCCAGACGTCAAAGTAATTCGCCGTGCCCCTGACGCCACAACGGTAAAAAAATTATGTGTAAAGAAATAATGCCAATATAAAATTGGGCAGCTTCTCAGTAGTTTTTCATTAAAAAAAATTGTCGGCCAGTGCCCTCGTTGGCGTCGGGGTGACGATTTTACGTTGACGTCTATGGCCGACCGTGGCGTTCAAAAGGCTAATTGTCGTCATGTTTGTCAAATGTTTGTGATAATTATTCACTGGATTATTTGAAAATTTATGGCACTGAGTTGAGCAAATTAGCTCCTCCGCTTATTACTCGTGTGTGTTATATTTAGAGACTGAGACTCTTGTAGTTTTTGATAAAGATACTCGTGTTGTGTTGAGATAGACTCATGGTGTTTTCGGGATAGAAATTCGTGGTGTTTTTGATATTGTGACTCATTATGGTTGGTAAAACCAGACGTTGTGAAGTATGCTGCGTCAGAGAAAGCCTCAGAGGAGGATTCTTTAGCAGTTTTCCTAAAGATGAGCTCCACACAAAGAGTAAAAAGTGAACATTAATGTATAAGTAATGTGTATGATCTCAAACAATAAAAAATTATGAATAAGAACTCAGATTATGGCGATTTGCACGACTAATATTATCACGATACCGGGATGTCATTATTATTGAGGCTTATATTCACGTGATAAGGATCGTGATATGAGTGTAAAGCGTGATAATAATAACCGTGTAAAAGACCCTATTTAGTATGGCAACATTTCATTTTTTCTTATGTTGGTTTACATTGTTCTTTAGGATCAAACAAATCGTGCAGGAAATAATCTGTATGAAGTTCCGTCTCTTAAAACGTAGTGGTTATATTCTCTATTCTCTTTGCTACGAAGAATGTAAGCGAAACCGCGGGATAGAATATAGCCTATCTATTCGGAAGGTCGATTACAAAGTGGATTTAAAAACATGAATAAAATGACAAATCATTCTTTTTTGAAAAAAGAAATAAAGATTAAATTTGGAACTGAGGTTCTATTGCAGAGCTGCTACCGCGAAACGAAAAGGAACGAAGTTCGTGTATCTCCCTCTCTCTCACTTGAAAAAGTTTTCGTTTCGCGGCAGAAGCTCACAATTCCATAATCTAACGTCTTCTTTTGACGCCTTTTACATGGTGATTATCATCACAATACTGGGATTTCAATATTATCACAGATTTCAAAATTGTTTGGATTTTGCTTCAATATTTGTAAATACCCATGTGATACATATCGTGATATGAGTGTATTAAAGAATCCGTAGAATTCCGTAGATCACTGCTTAAAAAATCCATAGTTTTTTTCTGCTTTATTCGACAATACTGAACCTTAAAAAGCTTACTGTTAGGCCCTGTTCACATTATCCGATCCGATATCGGCGTTGGAGCCGACACAGTTATGTATGGATGTATTGCTTTATTGTACATAAAACACGGCAAAATGACAAACAACCAAAAAGGTGCAAGTAAAAAGGCTAGCTTATCCCTATATGTATGGAAAACTGCCACAGATATCAGATCCGCTCATTTAAGTTGAACTATTTCTGAACATCTGATCTATTCTCTCTAATGCACAAATCAGTAAGTTTGAGAGGGACCAATAAGTGATATTTGACAGGTGTTCACCTGTCAGTGCCTCCGCTTTCAAATGTGCAAATTGTACTGAACTGACGTTTGTGACGTTTTGGATTACTTATATGGGATTTGAAATTTAGGTGGAGACAATTCGTTATTAGCCGAAATGATCGTACTATCTGTCCCGGTCTAACTCATCTTACTTAACCATAAGGATTCAAAGAGACAACTATATGAAAAATCGTCTTGCTTAACACTACGGATCTGTTGGTATTATTAATTAAGAAAACTGGTCGCTGTTCACATTGCACGACACGATATTGGTCACATTTCGATACATTTGTCGGAGCCGGCATCAGCACCTTTATCAAATCGGATAAAGTGAACAGGGTCTTAAGTTAGGAAATGCCCTTCACACGATTATCATAATGAAAAAACTGGGATGTCAATATTATCGCGGTTTTCCAAATAGTTCGTGTATTGATTCAATATGCATCAATATTCACAGATCGTATGGTGATATGAGTGTATCACGGGATAATAATCACCGTGTAAAACGCCCCCATGAAATTAACGGTACACTAAGATCACTAAAATTAGTATTGCCTTTATAGGCCACAATAATATTGACACCTCAATATTGTAATAATATTAATCGTGTAAAGGGCCACAATATAAAATAATTTAAATGTTGACAAAATACGTCTGGCATTCATGTCAACTGTAAATATTATGTATTGTCTTGTAAACAAATTAGTAATTTAACTTTCGTTTATAGTTAATAATATTGAGTAATTCTCGACTCAAACGTTTTATTTTGTAATGCTGTACCAGATATTTCTTACAGGAACATTTTAATTCATATAGACGGCCTGTTTAGCCTAGTTGGTAGTGACACTGCCTCCGAAGCTAGAGGTCCCGGGTTCGAATCCTGGCCAGGGCATTATTTGTGCATTTAGCACGGATTTTGTTCTTGGGTCTTGGATGTTCTCTATATATTTAAGTATGTATTTATTTATGGACCCGGGTATGTCCTAAAACTACGGCCAAGGCCACCGGGGGATGGGCAGCAGCATCCCTGAAGTGCGGTGGAGATACTGCGATCGCCAACCCGCATGCCAAGCGTGGCGATTATGGCATTTACCCCCCATGAAATTGGGGGAGGCCTATGTCCAGCAGTGGACGTCTTTCGGCTGATATGGTGGTGGTGGGTTATCTATATAAGTAATGTATATCGTCGTCTAGTACCCATAGTACAAGCTTTGCTTAGTTTGGGACTAGGTCGATTTGTGTAAGATTGTCCCCCAATATTTATTATTATTATTATTATATTGAATTTTATGTCATCCGGAATCATACCATATAGCTAGTTCCAAATTTTGACACCTCGTCCAATTCTACCAAGGTAAGCTGACCCCTCGCTTGTATGCGGCGTCATCGAACACTATTTTGAGGCTTATATTTGTCGGGGCATCCAGGATTTTTCGTAAATATCATTTTATTAATTTTCCAGGATAAAAATCAAAAAACTAAGACCTTATTGCACATCTGCAGCATGGGACTGTGACGAATCCTATGGTATATAATTTATCAAAAGCGGTCCATAACTGTAGATCTGGTGGGCATTACAAAGATCGGCTTCGCGTAATATATATATAGAAGATAGATAGATAGATAGATAACTGTGCATGCATGAAACTAACTCTTAATTTAGCTGAAGTGTAGTATAATATCATCTTAATTTGTATTTTATTGGTAGAATTGGTACGATTGGTAGTTTATATAATTGCAATACCCACTAAGGAGGGATTTTTGAAAATTCCACATTCAAGGGGGTAAAAAATTGGTTGAAAGTTTGTATGGGGATGGAGTAAAATTTCAAGTGAAATACTTGAAACTTTGTGTACGGAATCCTTACTATAATTCAAGAAAAGTAATTTTAGGGATGGGGAAAAATCTACCCCTAAGCGGGTTAAATAGGGGTGCAAAGTCCTCACTGACTTAAATCAAAGCGCAGCCCAAACCGTTGAACATAGAAAGTTGATTTTTTCACAATAGATAGTGTTGATAACGTAAGAGTACCCACTAAGAAGGGGTTATTGAAAATTACACCCTTAAAGGGGTAAAAAGGGGTGGAAAGTTTGTATGGGGATGGAGTAAAATTTTAGGTGAGAGACTTGAGACTTTGTGTACGGAGTCCTTATTACAATACAAGAAAAGTGATTTCAGGGTTTTGATAAATCCTTCACCTAAGCGGGTTAAATAGGGGTGCAAAGTTTGTATGGGGATGAAGTTAAATTTAAGGTGAGAGACTTGAAATTTTGTGTATAGACTCCTTATTACAATACTAGAAAAGTGATTTCAGGGATTTGAGAAAACTTACCCCTAAGCGGGTTAAATAGGTTTGATTTTTTCACAATAGATAGTGTTGATAACGTAAGAGTACCCACCAAGAAGGGGTTATTGAAAATTACACCCTTAAAGGGGTAAAAAGGGGTGGAAAGTTCGTATGGGGATGGAGTAAAATTTTAGATGAGAGACTTGAAAATCTGTATACGGAATCCTTATTACAATACAAGAAAATTAATTTTAGGGTTTTAGAAAATCTACCCCTAAGCGTGTTAAATAGGGGTGCGAAGTTTGTATGGGGATGGAGTAGAATTTTAGGTGAGATACTTGAAACTTTGTGTATAGACTGCTTATTACAATACAAGAAAAGTAATTTCAGGGTTTTGAAAAAACCTAACCCTAAGCGGGTTAAATAGGGGTGCGAAATTTGTATGGAGATGGAGTAAATTTTTAAGTGAGAGACTCCTCCTCTAAGGAACCTCTATAGGTTGAAATTTTCTATTGAGAATGTATTCTTTTTAAGTACGTAGGTTCCAGTACCTCTTACAAGAATTCCGGATCAAAAGATACGAAGAGTAATTTTATGGTATTTTGAAGTTCACCTCCCGAACCTGTTAAATTTGGGTTCAATACTCACTTTAAAGTTTAAACGCAAATTTATCATTTCATTTATTATTTCGTGTTGATGAAAGTAAGATGTTCTAACACTGCGCACATAAACATCTTCTACGTGGATAAGAAAAGTACTTTGATTCTCGAAAATGAGAATGATAAGATAAAAGTTTATAAAAGCGGCCGTATCGCTAAGTAGCTCCGTAGCTGTTTGGAGGATCTTGAAGTTTCCCATTCATGAAAGGTTTCCTCCTGTCGTACACCTCACTGTTCAACTTGAAAGTGGTTATCGTGTATACGTCACCTCCTCCAACTAAATCTTAGAAAAAATAAACATTAAACAGTCCACTGCCTCAGTTACTGGCTTTCTTTGAAATGCACCTGAAGACAGAACCGCTACTAAAGTGTATGAGGAAGTGCTAAAAAATTAATTCTACCTATAGTTGTAAATTTCTACCTAATAACTATGATTTCTTTCGCATTACCAGAATGGCTGTGTATGTGTATGTGAGTTGAGTTTAGTTATTGTTAACTCGGTATGTCCTTTTGAATAACAACAACATAGGCTACAGTTTATTGTTCTGTGCGTGCGAAGCCGCGGGCAAAAGCTAGTTATAATATAATGCATTAACATTGGTATACATGCAGTTCCTCTGTGAGAAACAACGTTACTAAGTTTAACAAAATATTGAAAATGAGTTATACATACTTTTAAGCGAAGTGTGCGAGTCCCGCATTTTTTTGCCACGTCCCGCAATTCCACAACAAATATACCGCAAATCTGCGCACACAAGTTGGCAACTCTTTATGTGAGGTAACGTTTTTGATTTTTCAACGCAAAAATTGTTGATAATTTGTTTATTACGTAACTTTAATAAATAAAATAATAAAGTTTTCTACGTTCGGTGTTGTTTTTATTAACTATCAAATTACCTACAACATACAGTTTCATTGATACTGCTAGCCGGTAGCTCTATTATATTAGGAGATATTCTAATTGTTCTCGTACTATCCTTGTATACGACTATACTATATCTCGTACTATAATTAAACAATGTACCAGGATAAGCAAACCTTCGTACAATTTATTTGTACTAGGAGCATTATGATTTCAATACAGAACTTCAGAACAACGAGAAAGTATTTAGCGTTGTGTATGTGTCAACGAGTCTCGGAGATTCGAATAGGACAAACAAGTGATAAATATTGATGGTAAAAAGCTAAACCATTTGAGGTTTGCGATGACATCCTACTATTTGCAAAAAATCACACCTCTACAACATGATGACAGACCAGCCTCGTTAAAGCAAAATAGTAGGATTAAGCCGCCTTCAGCTGGTTTGTCGATGTAGGGGCGGAATGATATGAGGAAACTGTCAGCGGTCAGGGTTAACCGATACGAATGCAAAGCCCCAATTCTGCGCATGGTATTACTACCGCGCAAACGTAATACTGACAGCATTTCGTCAATTGAGGAAATCTCACATCAACATCAGTAAGCTTACGTCAAAGAACCAAAAACCTTCCACATATTGTTCCCGCCCCGCCAAGTCAGGAAGTCACCTAAGTATGATCACAGAAAAGACCAAAATAATTACAAATGGAGTACAAGAGCCTATTAAAATAAACAACTTTGAAATATAATACGTACACATCTCCAATAATCACTCTACAAGCAAAAGAAATAGATCAGAGAATAGACAGTGGTTGGAAAACATACTGGGCCTTAAAGAAAGTTAATAAAAACGTGTCTTACCAACGCTAACTTACGGTTGTATATATGTCAATCCTGGTTCCTTTACCAATAAACTTACAAACAGACTCAAACTGTGGCATCAGAATATGGAGTGTAGTCTTCGATGTATTAAAAAACAAGACAAATACAAACTATCATACATTAGGGAAAAGAACGAAAGTAAAAGATGTCAGCACAACTGTCAAAAGACAAATGGAAATTGGCAGGACACATAGCAAAGCAAGGGACAAAACGGCAAATGGCCCAAAGACTTACTAGAGTGGCACTCAAGAGATGAATACGAGGGAGACCAAACCAAAGATGGGATGATGATGACATAAAACAAAGAGTAAATAAGTACGAACTGGCAGAGATCTTACAGGAAACCACGGGAGAAGACCTTTGCCAAATGGCAAACTGAACGAACAAATGTATCATAGAATATTAAACAGTCATACTAAATTGTACCTTTACATAATAAAGGTTATAAAGTGTCAAAGGATGGGTGACCGCTTTGAGTGGTTACTAACTGAGCACTTCTATGCTTTGGAAGGCACATTAAGACGTTGATCCCGGCTGCTGTCTATGACAGAAGTCGTTAAGCCAAGTTAGAGACCTTCGGGTGGCTTGAAAACTTTAACAGTCAAGTTGCCCACTCACTTGACAAGGGCGGTCGAAGTTGCACCCCGTCCGTAGACTCCTACCCACCATTAATTAAATTAATGTAATTATTTTCAATTTGAATAAATAATCATTTTTTATTAATAAATAACAAATGTATATTACCAATATTGCCATACCATTATTATTAATAATCATTGGGGTGTCTCACATTGTTGTTTATAGATGTCGTCATTGTGTAAAATCGTCACTGGCACCAAAGTTTCGCTCCCTGCCTACACATGACCCCTGAGTGGTGCTATAAATGCAACAAACTAGCAACCATGCTGTCTTCTCGAAGATCTCACGGTTCGATATTATTGCCATACGATAAATACGAGCGGCTCACGTTTGGTCGTTTCGGTTCTGGTGTTTTGCCAGTAGCTGCGGCAACGCGCTCGCTTCGCTCGCTGAGAGCACGCACTGTAGGGGCTGTAATAGGGTTGCAGTTCTTCCTAACACTCGTCCTCACTTTGCTCGTCGTCATACCTAACTATTCCAAAGCAGGGCCACCGATCACGGCCCTGTTTTACTATACAGGATCTGTATAGTAAAACGTCTAGCAGTTGATGTAATACAGTGAATTATACCAAAAAGACATAACGTGAAATCTTGACGACAAAGCATACCTCTTTAAAATAATGTCTTGCAAAATCAAACATATTGTAAATAACATATGATAAAAAGAATATATTTTCAACAAATTTTATTCCATTCACATTCATCAAGGCTTGTTTGTATTATCTCATTTTATCATGAGTGAACCGTTTGATAAATTGTTTGTCTTGGGTGAGTTATCATTATCACCTGAATCTTTTAAAAAAATTGAATGATATTTGATGATAATTATTATTCTTTTTTGACTAATTAAAGGTACTCGTATTTGTTAGCTGTAGCTGCAGCCTACAAGAAAAGTTGGTGAGTATAAACACTAAACATACATACAGGACAAAATTAATAATATTGGCATTACATAGAAAACTCCTCCAAATCCTTAGTCCTATAATCCTTAGTGAAATAAAGATTATTATTATTATATACTGATGATGACATTATTTCACTATATTTTTTTTAATAATTATTAACAATAAATATGATTATTCTGCATTAAGTCATTGCTTATTTAGTAAGAGGTGTAAAAAAACAATACTGTCAGTACCCAATCAAAGTTAGGATCCACCCAAAAAGGTTAAGTAAAAGAGAGGGTACAGTCAGCCAAGTACCATTTCTAACCCTATGATTTGAACCCTTAATGTTCAAAAGAGGTAGACCAATTCATTGGCCTAGTACAGCCCCATCCAATTTGTAAGGTCCTGGGACCTTACTAACACTACACACCACCTGTGTATAAATATAGTGAAATAATGTCATCATCAGTATATAATAATAATAATCTTTATTTCACTAAGGATTATAGGACTAAGGATTTGGAGGAGTTTTCTATGTAATGCCAATATTATTAATTTTGTCCTGTATGTATGTTTAGTGTTTATACTCACCAACTTTTCTTGTAGGCTGCAGCTACAGCTAACAAATACGAGTACCTTTAATTAGTCATACTACATAATACTGTAAGGCCTATTCCAAATAAATTAAAATCTTATTAATGGTGATTAATAAGATTTTAATTTATTTGGAATAGGCCTTACAGTATTATGTAACTGGCAGTAGATTATTTATTAGGATCTAAGGATATTAGCTTATTAGATATACTATTATGTTAAGGTTATTGGTTATATAAAACTTTAACAGCTACCACTAGGCTAAACTAGTTGGTATTGACTTTGCCTACAAAGCTAATGGTCCCGGGTTTGAATTCCGGTAAGCATATTTATTTGTGCAATAGAATAGGCATGAATGTTAGATTCTGAATTGTGTATAAATAACTAAATCTAATGAATTTTATTTATCTTTATAAAGACTAAGGCAGTATTTTGGTTATCACATAAGATGGAAGTTAAATTGAAAATATAGTTAATGATGAGCAAGCAGTAAGGCTTACATAGTTTAAAAATGTATTTCTGAAATATCTGACATAAAATGTGTCCATAAAAGTAGCTAAGATAGAATCTTCAGCAGAGCTGTCATAAAAGCCCAGCTATCACCAAGTGCAGGCAACCCTTTGATGGATTTTATCTGCATTCATAAAATGTATGTATGTATTATGAGATGTATATATTATGATTGTGTGTATTGTACTCTTTTTAATTTGTAATAACAAATTATAGAGTTGGAATGTTTGGTGGCATTGGGTGAACAAAGAGCAATGGAGTTGTTGTTATATATTTTTTGATTGATTGAATGAATTAATAAATAATAAATAAACCAATAATGTATAATAAAATTTATTCGTTTCATACAAGTAAATGGATTCATCATCACAGTTCATTCACAAATTCAATATAAACATAATATATTGTTGAAATGTATAATGTTACACATATTTAAGGTCTTGAACAATTTTTTATTGGAATAAGTTTTAGTATACTAATACTGAAACTGAAGTATCAGTAGTAGCATATAATATTCATTAGAAATACCCTCCCATACTACGGCAATATTAATTCTTGTTTGATTTTACTTGTACTGTACAGTGATATAATGTTTAGGGTCAGGATTCTAATGGCACTTTAGCACAAGAAATCTAGTAAATCCGATGTTATATACTTTTATAATTGAATGAATGACAGTATGGTAAAACATTTTATGTAGAATTTCTAATATAACTTATATTACATACCTATTTAACCTTTTTGGATGACCAAAAAGTCCTGGCAACTAACTCTTATATCATTGACGTTATTATTCTGTCAATTTAGACAACTCTCACAAGTCATATTTTATTACATTTTTTATTAGTTTGTTACATTTTAGCAAACTAATCTAAATTTATATAATGCTATTTATACAATCATCATTGTAATTTACAGTATTGCATCGCCATTTGCAGTAGTTATCCAAAATTTATGTAAAATATGTAACTAGTAAAATATGTGACATACCAACAAACCTAAATTGTTTACTATATACACATTAATACAATAAAACGCAAAGGTGATATACTATTGGCCGGTACTGTTATATAGATTTAGCATCCATTTATTCAAATAAAAAAATATACAATGGTGACTCCACTGCATTACTTGTGCTAAACTGCCACCAGAATCCTAACCCTACAAATTAATTACCACATTTTGATACTATCTTGCCTTTTTTTGAATGATAAATGCATGAGTGACTTATATCCAAATTCCAACATGAATCAAATTAATATTCAGACCAACTAATGTAATATGAAAGTTATTCAACTAGTTCTAAAAATCCACACCTTAGCTCTAATATTAAGCATGCTAATAATATAGTTACCATAATACTCAATGAATACTTACATAGTGTGGTCTCAGATAGAACTGTAGCAGTCCAGGAAATGTACTTATGTAGAAATCACGGCCAAAACACTTGTCCCAAAATTAAGTCATAAATATGTCCATAATAACACACTGGAAACTACACTCTGAAATAGTAATACCTCATAATGTATCAAGGAAAAGAGCTGCGCAAAAGGAAACAAAAAGGTATACTAAAATAAATGGATTCCAATCAATAATATTTACGTCAACTCTAGCACCTGAAGTAATCTTATCATCAACAATCGCCACTAGAAAGCTGCGAGTTAATTTTATTGGTAGCTTACATCTTCAAATCACATATTTTCGTAAAAGATTGCATATATGTATGGTATCTTTTTGTAAATAATGAATTCGAGACATCGATTGCGGAGATTAAAATTAAGAGATAAACAAGTCGTAATAAGCAAATACTCACGTATATATTATAGCCACAAATATTATATACTACGGTAAGTTAACTAACATAGCCATCGAACTATTTGATTACATTTAAATAAATAAAAACTCGATAAATATGATAAATATGAGTATTATCAAGAAAACTGCAGTCGATATTGAGCACTATGATTTCAGGTTTATTTAGTTTCTAACAGAAGAAACTTACTATCTCGTATGATAGTTATGTCCAAATAATTATTTATAAATCCACAAACAACGTTATTGAAACGAAGCGCGATACTATTTAGACGTATCCCAACAAACAGGAAAAAAGGCGTTTCAGTTCCAATACGGTATGCGCATCTGTCATTGTCATGTCAATAGTTGTTTTTTTATCCACGGCATGACCAAAACAATACTGTTAACGCCATCTTGTATTATTTTCTGAGTACTTATTCAAGTAAAAATGGATATGTGGCAACACTGAGGTGGCAACAACCCACAACAACCGAAGCCGACGGCCTACCGCGAGTCGAAAATGAAGTATCTCCCTCTCTGTCGCTTGAATATGCAAGTGCGACAGAAAGGCAGATATCTCCCTCTCTGTCGCTTGAATATGCAAGTGCGACAGAAAGGCAGATATTTCGTTTTCAGTTCGCGGTAGCGGTGCTGAGACCGAAGCAATATTAATTTATAATTAAGTTCATCAAGCTGTATACCTTGGTTTACTTTACTCGCTCTATTAAATGTTATGGCTGTGATGTGTGTGTGTAGGTTGCGGGATTGCAATGCTTGTCCTTGGGGATGAGCCTTTATCGCTATGGGTGGCAAATCAACAATAGGGGTTGAGGGGAGTTTACACGATTAATAATATATTACTCATATCACGCGATACACTCATGTGATTTGTGTATAGAACCCTATTTCTCTTCCGAGTTCTGATAAGACGCTAGAGTGAAAGCTAGAAGAGCGGCCTGCGGTGGGGGTCTTGGTGGCGGCCAGTTGTAAGTATGAAAATTAAGGCCGCGTGTGTCTGAATGATTGTTAGGATTATCATAGTGTACAACTGACCGCCACCGCGGCCGCCACCGCAGGCCGCTCCAGTCTGTGACACACTTAATGCCTCAGCGCGAAGGATGGGGCATGAGGTAGGAAGCTATGAGTCATTTTACACGATTTGTATTATAATAATACTGGTATCTCAATATTATCGCGGTATACAACGTTGTTAGGATTTTGCTTCAATATTCACGTGATACGTATCGTAATGTAAGTGTATCGCGTGATAATAATTATCGTGTAAAATGCCCCTTTGGATTTTGCATCATTGCGGGCGAAATCAGCCCGGCCGATTTCAGTGGATGAATTTGGTGGCATATTCCAACCACCAACAGAGAGATATTCAAACCTCGTTCGTGTTTATTGCGCGGTGTATTGTATTGGGTCAATAGGGGTCAGGTCAATATTCGCGCACAAGCAAGTTTTGTCTCCGCGACTATTTTGCCTCTCAGATCAAGTCTATGGGTTAGTATGGAAGTGCGCACACGTAGCGACGCAACTACGCGCTGCTGTAGTCGCGGAGACAAAAGAGATGTGGGCGTCAGTAAAGAGCGAGTCAACGAAATAATTCATGAGCATTTGAACATGTCCAAGGTTAGTGCACGTTGGGTCCCCAGAATGTTGACTGCATTTGACATGGAGAGGCGTGTCAAATGTTGTGAAGAGTTTTTGGACATGAGTCGAGGGAAAGAGGAAGAAATAATTTCTAGAATTGTAACATGTGATGAGACATGGATTCGACAATGGGACCCGGAAAGTAAGCAAGAGTCGTTACAGTGGAAATTTAAGGATGAGAAGCCGCCTCGGAAATTCAAGGTCTGTCCATCGGCAGGTAAACTTATGGCTAGAATCTTTTGGGACACAGAAGGGATTTTGCTCATAGATTATTTACCGAAGAAGACTACAATGAATGCTGATTATTACTCAAACTTACTATATCAACTAAGAGAGCATACTATGGCAACATAACGCACTAGTGCATACCGCCCGCACAACGAAGCTAGCAATTAAAGACAATGGCTTCGAAACCATTGACGACCCCCCTTATAGTCCAGATCTAGCCCCCTGTGACTATTTTCTATTTAGACTTCTCAAGCAAGACCTCAGGGGACGAAGGTTTATGACCGATCACGAAATGAAGGCTGCGGTTACCGACTTTTTTGACGACAAACCGAAAGATTTTTTTTTAATGGCTTATATTCAGTATTTGTAAAATGTAATAAGTGTATTTTATTAGCAGGGGACTAATTTAGGGCTTCCAAATACCAGGGCCTTCTATGATCTCGGTATTAATACCGAACCTGAAATCTCCAATACCGGGATCCCGGGACCCGGGATTTTTTGGGAAAAAAGTTAAAATATATAAAATCATAAAATAAAATACCCATTTGGTACCATGAACATTAAGTAAGAACACCTTTGTGCGACATGATCACGACAAACCAAAAAAAAATTACTTAACTTACTTTCTTATAAAATAAGTACCTCGTGTTTTCATAAGTTTTGAGACGAATATTGTTTTAAATACATCAATTACAGAAACTATTTCGGTCAAGGTTATTATTTTCATTGAATCACTGTACTGTAGCTGATAAAAGTATATAGTGTTTATTTAAATTGGCTTTCAATATTTTTGATTTAAACCTTTAAATGCAGTGGTTTCTCTTATGCGAAAAACGCCTTTTTCACTGACACGTTAATGTCTATGGTAGAAAGAAAGTTAAGGCAACGGAACGACAGATTGTACATCAAAATGTCGATAGATGTTCCAATGACTGCATAGAACATACTGCAACCTTATCACCTCGCGAGGTTCAGGATACGGTCGATTATTACGTACGAGGAAGCCTTTTCCTTCAATTGTGAATACTAGATGCTCAAATTATGCTTTGAAATTATCCATTTTCTATATATGGATATGGACTATTGGAATTACTGGTTAAAGTTTATTGGACACGTTTAGGTTTAGAGAACACCGTAACAAAATTAAATTTCATACGAAAACTGTTAAAAGAGAAATAAATGACTTTTATCAGTCAATAGTCGTAACTTTCTTCGAGCCTGCCTATAAATATGTCTTTTTGGACAAAATTACCTTTTATGAACATACAATTTAAAGCTAAAAACCTGCCGTAAATACTACTCAAAAATAGTTACTCACAAATGAGCCACGGGAAGAGAAGCAAGAGAATCCCTGATGAAAATTGGCGTGTCTCGCGGGGTCATTATCTAGGTGTAGCCCACGCAATAAATGATATCTAACATAAAATATTGGAACGCAGTTTAAATAATACCTATGTATGTTTATTAATGAAACTATTGTCAAGTAAAATTAACAAAATATTTTTAGTTATATATAAAACAAACCAAAATAATAATAAAAATTCGACTATTTAGCCGTCTCAAAACTTATGAACACACGAGGTATATAAATTCGAAATTAACCGCCCTAAATTTTAAATAAAATTGAATTGTGAAATTGAATTGATTTATGAAAATTGTATTGATTAAATAAAGACCATATAACAATTGCGCCGTTTGCGAGAGAGGTGATGACCCCCGTTTCGGGTCATTTCTGTTGCAAAGGCTAATGCGGCCAGCGTGATAGGTACCTTTGCACCCGGAATAACGCGGGCCGGGCTATTTGACTAAAAACTTTTAATTATATTTGACATATACAATGAAAGTATGTACTTGTATTGAATCAGTTTATAAATAATTATAAAAAACTTCATTTTATATAAATAATAAGGTCGGTCAAATATACTTGTTAAGGATTCATCTATAAAATATGTAACATTATATATTATTAGAAGCTAGAGGTCCCGGGTTCGAATCCTGGCCAGGGCATTTATTTGTGCATTTTTCACGGATATTTGTTCTTGGGTCTTGGATGTTTTCTATGTATTTAAGTATGTATTTATCTATATAAGTATGTATATCGTCGTCTAGTACCCATAGTACAAGCTTTGCTTAGTTTGGGACTAGGTCAATTTGTGTAAGATTGTCCCCCAATATTTATTTATTTATTTATTTATTATACTCGTAAATAATAATTTATGGTCACGATATAGTTTTAAAAGTAATGGGGAATAACAATAAAAAAGCAAAAACGTAATTCACATATTTTTTTATATTCTCAATTTAATGTTCATTTTGTTTTCTAGAACATTTTTTTTGTACGCGTTATAATAATCAAATATTTTTACTAAGAGCAGGTGATTTAATATATATTCTTCGTGCTCCTCGCAAATAGCTTCAGTTACATCAATCTCGTATAAATATAAATTTTAAATTTCAAATTAAAGGGAAATATTGAAAAAAATTATGCTCAGAGCAGGAATCGAACCTGTGACATCTGACATACGCGGCCAATCGCTCTAGCCTCTGAGCTATCTGAACAATCAAGCTCGTGCACGAAATCTTTCACTAGTTCCCTCTTACAACGCTTTAGGGAGGCGAAGGGGTTTTTCAATTTTTCTCTTTAATTTGAAATTTGGAATTTTTGTTAGCAGCGTTACTGCTTAATACAAAATTAATATAAATTTTGTTTTATAGCACCACCACCACCATATCAGCCAAAGGTCGTCCACTGCTGGACATAGGCCTCCCCCAATTTCATGGGGGGTGTATGCCATAATCGCCACGCTTGGCATGCGGGTTGTTTTATACATTCGTACATTATCGCGGCGAAGCCGAATTCAAACATTCTGAAGGGTAGTGATGTTTGTTTAGCATATTTTGATAGTTTATAAAAATACCGGGATTCCGGTATTCAATCAAAAAATACCGATAATTAAATATGTCCCAAAAAAGCCGGAATCCCGGGATCCCGGTATTGGAAGCCCTAGGGACTATATAGAAAAATAAATAAAAATTAGCCACGACAGTCTTTTGTTTCATTGTTAGGTAGATTACTTTACAGCCGCCCCTCGTAGCTGTCACTCGCGTGTCCGTCTGTCGTCTGTCACATATTTTGTTCTGAAGAATATTTTTACTTCCTATTAACCCATGGACTTGAAATTTAATAATAATGTTTATTGTTACGTTTATTTTACCAAAAATACATATATAATATTAAATCACATTTGTTTTTTAGTTGTACGGAACACTCGGTGCGCGATTCCGACTCGCACTTGTCCTGTTTTTTTTTTCATTAGTTTTCTTAGACACGCATTTTTATCTATATAAATAAAAATAAAAAAATATATGGGTCCTTTTACACGGTTTTTATTATCACGCGATACCCTCATATCACGATCCGTATCATGTGAATATTGACGCATATTCCATCAAATTTTGGAAACCGTGATAATATTGACACCTCAGTATTGTGATATTATTAATCGTGTAAAGGGCCCTATTATGTTCTGCCGCTCGATTTAATGTTGGCTGTCCTAATTATGTAATATTTGTATATTATATACACTTTATACTTATTTTATATTATACTTATACGTACCTTTTTACGTATAGGTTAGAGTTCAATATAAAAATTAATAAATGCGATTAACTTGACATATTTGACGTTCAGTTCCATCGCGCGCTTGCAGGTTTACGGAATATTAATAAAGAAAATGTTGGCTAAGTACTTCAGTTTGAGAATCAACAAAATATCATGGCTTCTAAATTACGCGAATAACTGACAGTATCACTTACATGGTGACAGCTGATGAACTTTCGGGTTTCAATAGACTGTAATGTAATTTGTACGTGTTAAAAAACTGAAAATGACTGAATACTATTAATGTTCGTGTCCGCTATTTTTTTTTCAAATACTAATCTAATCTAATCTCAGTGTGAAATAATTGGCAACAGTGCTTCATTACGATGTGTAACTTTATAAGAGTGATGAATTAAGTGTTGTGAACGAAATGTCTAATTCAAAGTGCAGTGAGGAGGATGAGGCGTATCCTTTGCACGAGTGCGTGTTCAGAGGGGACGTTCGCAAGCTGTCGTCGCTGCTGCGGCTGGAGGACGTGGCGCGGCGCGACAAGCATGGCAACTCGGCGCTGCACCTGGCGGTGATGTTGGGCCGGCGCGAGTGCGTGCAGCTACTGTTGGCGCACGGCGCGCCCGTTAAGCTCAAGAACCTCGCGGGCTGGTCGCCGCTCGCCGAGGCCATCAGCTACGGCGACCGCCAGACCATCTCCTCGCTCGTACGCAAGCTCAAGCAGCAAGCCCGCGAACAAATGGAACGTAGGCGACCCGATCTCATCCGAGCCCTTGCTCAAATACAAGATTTTTACATGGAACTAAAATGGGATTTCCATTCATGGGTCCCTCTTGTTTCTAGAATTCTACCATCTGATGTGTGTAAAATATACAAATCTGGTTCAGGAATTAGATTAGACACAACTTTAGTGGATTTCACAGACATGAAATGGGAGAGAGGAGACATATCATTCATATTTCAAGGTGAAAAACAGCCAAGTGACTCACTTACTGTACTTGACAACAAATCTAAGGTATATCAGAAGGTGCGGTATGAAGAGACAGAGAATGAGATAGAAGATGAAGTAGATATACTTATGTCTAGTGACATTTTGGCAGCTCAAATGTCTACCAAAGGTATAGCTTTTTTGAGAGCACAAACTGGCTGGATATTCCGTGAAGATCGAAAAGAGACTGTAGCTGGTCTGTACCGAAGTGACATTTACACAATTTCAGGACTTGTCCTGGAATCTCGTAAAAGACGTGAACATTTATCCACAGATGATTTACAAAAGAATAAAGCCATTATTGAGAGTCTCACAAAAGGTAATACACAAAATTTAGACACTAATGGAGAACCAACAAGGCGTGCATCATTGAACCCTCCACCAGATACTGGTGTAGACTGGGAAACCTACATTGCTGCGGCTCCAGGCCAGTATCCTAGTCTGGGTCGAGAGCTTGTTTATAAAGAATCATCCAGAAACTTCCGCGCCACTATTGCCATGAGTGACGATTTTCCACTCAGTGTTGATATGTTGCTGAATGTTTTAGAAGTGATTGCTCCATTCAAACATTTTGCTAAGTTGCGTCAGTTTGTTGCTATGAAATTGCCAAATGGATTTCCAGTAAAGATTGATATACCCATTTTGCCAACTGTTACTGCAAAAATTACTTTTCAAAAATTTGAGTTCCAAGATAACATACCAAGTGATATGTTCATAATACCAGATGATTACATAGAAGATCCGATGAGATTTCCTGACTTATGACGCTTTGATGTTCTAACATTGTTTGAAGTTAGTGAAAAGCCAGTTTGGAGGCGAGAAGTAAAGCATGGGCAAGTTCTGAGAATGGTAAAAAGCTCCCGCTGCAAGATTCAGGCTCCAGGACTCATCACTATAGAGTTCCCAATGTTATTTAGCCTAGGCAGCTCCTATTCCAGCCATTGTGTCCTCTTTGTGGAGTGATACATAGCAAAAGTATGAGTTGAAGACAATGACAAGTTGGAGGCAGAACTTGACATATACACAGTCTGATGCAAAATGTTGCGAGTAAATTAACAGCACAGATATATTTTTTTGTTCTACTCTAAGGGTAACATATCATACCATGACCCTAACAAGATCGTGTCAGGCATGAAGAGAAGCGCCCTGAACAAAGCTTTGCCCACTGCAATGGATAACCAGCATTTTAGAGCCAATGATGCCAGTATTCCTCTCATATGCAACATGTACTTTTCGTGAAACGTGACAACCTTGAAGTTATCTACACGGGACGTCTAGGTTGACCAGTATGGACTTCAGAGCTGAGCCTATATGGTTAAAACCTCTAACAAATGTGGGGCAAATTACGTCTGGCCATTGCATACCATGATGTTGACTGCTGCCAGTATGGTCCAGGGGGTGTTATCTGATTGTTGCTCATACCAATAATATTTTTATGCATGTGTTATAAGGGCTAAGGTCATGGCATGATAATGTCTAGCAGGCACAGACAATGTTATAGAATGAAGTTGATAAATACTGTAGCAATCAGCCTTAAAAAGAAACTTATGATTGAGTGCAGCTGTCTTTACTATAGTCATGACAAAGGGTAATGAAATTGGGCTTTATTTTCATGTTCCAGATTCAAAGTCCATATGAAGGTGCCAATTAGTTGTGTATTTACACTGCAATAATATATGTACTTGCATACGACACCAGTGGGGCTAGTATGATCGCTTATATGTCAGACATATAGCATTCGTCCCTTCTCGCACTTACATACTTGACAGTACGGGACAAATGCTATATGTCCGACATATAAGCGATCATACTAGCCCTGCTGGACTGGACATAGAGAAATTTTTGTATGTAAAAAACAATTGTTAAAAATAAATTGTGGAAGTGAGAGGATTATTATGCTATTTGACAGATAGATAATAAAAAAACAGCCTTAATCCGAAACCTCATTGATAGTCTTATATAGACTGAACTTTATGTTTAAGGTTATTATATATACCTACTAAATATCGTTAATTCCGATTTAGAGAAACTTTATGGATACAACTACTATGGTGTGTAATTAGTTGCTACAGGTAGGCCCAGAGGAACATCTTTAACTTTTGGTATTTCTTTATCTGCTATTATTTTGTTACTATTATTACTGCTCTTGTTTTGTAATTATTTAAAAGAAAAGTACGGATTTTCCCATGTATTTACTTTTCAATTTTTAGCTGTATATTATAATATTAATAGATAAATTATGTAATTTGCGGTAACTTACTTATACACCAATTTATGCTGATTACTTCACTATTGCCACTGCTTTCAAATAGTTAGTAGAAATTAGAAGGCAATCAATGAATATATTAATGTAATTTGAGCATGGTTCCTTGTTATTTATTATCTCAAATAGTCATGGCCTATGAGTATGGCTTTTAAACAGTTTTACAAATGATTCATATGACCATTTTGATTAACCCTATGATTGATTTAAGCATAAAAACGGGTCATCTTCCGAATGAGAGATAATATGCTGGAAATTCCTGTACTTTCACCGTCAATTTGGCGTTCTACAAGTTGTCTCAAAAGTCTCATAAAACCTCGTGTCCGCGTCGTAAGTTACTCATGAACAGGGCTCGAACTTTTCGTGCCGATGACGTAAAATTGACGTCACACCGTTTAAAGGATGAATTAGTGTTACAGTAATTATGAATCTTTAATCATCAATCATTTAATCATGCATTTATGATGATATTTTTTCAAATACGGCGTCCGAAGATTATAAAGGATTTCTTTTTTCCCCTCACTATCTCGGAAAGCCGTCTTTTATCCTTTGAAACAAGCGGGTAAAAACGCATTTTATCCACAAGTGGGGAAAGTAATTTGACCTTGGAGCGTGTTTGAGTAGCTTTTGACAGATAACGAAACGTAAAACGCTCATAATAATGGTTAGTTAGATATCAATTATCATTAAATAAATGGTTTGAGAATTTAATACAAAATACCAAATTTAGCTTTATTTAGTGATTTAAGTCGTAAACCTTCAAATTCTATAAGTAACATTTGTTTTATAGATATTGAGTATAATTGTAAACGTACAAGTTGAGTCGATGCAATTTCAAAACGCATCGTCAGAAAGAAATGTCATCATTGTCAATGTCAACTAAAATATACACAACTTGTCACGGACTCCGACTCACGTAAATATTATAGACAACTTCCAGAGTTTTCTGTTATAATATCGTAAAAAAATCGGTGATTCCAGTGATGAAAATCATGCCTGTGGAACTGTGTTTTTTGCAGGTTGCACATTCCTCGCTATAGTGAGGAGAAAAGTTTTGTGTTACACACGGGAGCAAAGTTGTATTTTACTTCTCGTGTGTTGAAACACTCGCTACGCTCAGGATTCTATTTTAGAACCACTCGCTTCGCTCGTGGTTCAACTATAGAATCCTTCCGCTGGCTCGTGCTTCAATTCCACACTCGCGAAACACAACAACACCCAACAATACAACTTTGCACCCTTGTATAACAAATAACTATTCTATTTAGAATTTTAATATATAAGCAGGCGAGAAACTCGTTGTCTTTCAAGTTTTATAACAGGTTATAGGAATTTTGAATCTAAATATGAACGTAACTCTCTTAAGACGACGAGGTTTGTTGAATTGTTGGTAATGTTCGAGCCCTGGACTGATCAATAATCGGCTCGAACGTCATAGAGAGTTTACGTCCCATTTAGATTCATTATTCCTATATATAACCTGATATAAAACTTGAAAGAATATGAATTCCTCGCCTGCTTCTAAATTAAAATTCTAAATAGAAAGAGAAATCCTTTATAATCTTCGGATGCAATAGGCCGTATTTGAAAAAAGACGATTATTAATGCACGATTACATGATTATATGATTAAAGATTGATAATTGTTATAAAACCAATTGGAATCACGTATATACAATACAATTTTAAGTCACCGGCACGAAAAGTTTGAGCCCTGCTCATGAATCATGATAAAATATAAGGAAACGGGTATTTGTGAGGTTTCTGTACCCCCAATAATGATAACATAAATTACAGAATTGAAAAACGTAAAATTTGCGACAAGTTTTGACCCAAATATTTTTTCATGCGCTCAACCGTTTAAAGATCGAGATTGTTTATAGGAAATGGACATGATTGATAACATTATACACTCTCAGCACAGCGCATCCCCGAGTCAATAAAGGGTCGGCAATACACTTGTGATTCCTCTGGAGTTACAAGTGTCCATAGGCTGATTGCACTGGTGAACCAGTGAGCGATGAGGTCGTATCATCCCTACGCCCTTTTTTATTATTATTATTATTACATAAATGTAGTATGATATTAAATGCAATGAACGAATTAATAAATATTACAAATTGTTAATGTTAACCGCCGAGTATTTTTCATCGAACATGCCCGGGTCGCCGCCGGCATGAAGTTTCACAATCTTTTAGTTTGGGACTGGGTCAATTTGTGTATGATTGTCCCCCAATATTTATATTATTTATTTATTTAATGTATTTATAAATTAATAAAATTAAAACCAGTGAAAGAGATGAATATCCTGATAATAAACATGCCAGATATTTGACTTATTTATCAGCCTTTCGGCGAAATGAGCTAGATATTTTGTGTCTTATATAAGAGAAAAAATATTGATACAGCTATTATAGTGTGTAATTACTTGCTACAGGTAGGCCCAAAGGAACGGAGGATACGGCGGTTTAAAGGTTAATGATTCAATAGCTCTAAACTAGGTATTATTCAGTAAGATTCACAGTTGACTTTGAATTTAGTTTTCAATTTTTACGCGCTGAGCGCAGCGTGCTCTATTTTAATTGATGGTTGAGCGCGAGATATGTAGTTGGGACTTGGGATGCAATTTTAACGCAAATTTAATTTTCTAATAAATGAAAACATTGGAGTTATAGGAACAGATATAATCGCGAAATCCCGATTTTTTGGCCTTGAATAAATTGCGGCGAAAACCACGATATTTTATAAGACTTGAGTCAACTGATTGAACTAAGTACTGATTATATTATATACTGCAATTTGATATCCCATTCAAAATAATGTCTACAAAAAAGGCGAAAATTAGAGCAAGTTGTGCATTAAGATAGTTGAATCACTTATTAGGATAGTTGGATGCGCTTGTAAATGTGTGGGTAGTATAGCAAAATATAGATATGTGGGAAACTTACATGTGTACTTTATACTACCACATTCCCAACCCTCAAGTGATTTACCTATGTTAACATTTTGTCTTCAAGACAAAGTTTACCAAAGATTGTAATGGGAGGGATATTGGTATTTCGATTTTATACTATCTTTTGGAGCAATTGAGAATGATAGAATTATGCAAAGTTATTGTGCTTTATAATTAGGTAAAATTAGAATTATTTCGAACGCAAATATAAAAGAAACAATAATATTAATTATAGTATAGTGTAAAATCATTAGTAGCCTTATATTAGTTTCAGTAGATATGCAACTAGAATGATATTGCAATAATGAACTGTGTTCTTGGCCGCTAAGATAGAGCGTTATTCTTAAAATTGTAAAGGTAAATACCTATTCCATTGTTGTTAGGTACTTAACTTCTCCCTACAATTAGAGGTTGCAGTTCCTGTGCCTTCAGTGTTTGATTCTAATTTGTATGTATACGCTACCTACACAAATATTGCAAAATAATTTGCATTTGTGTAATAGATACCATCAATATAATGTTCATGTTTGTTACTTAGGCAAAAAATCTGTATGTTTTAGTTTCTTCGTCATTTCTTATTATTATACCCAAATAACTGGGGGCTCGGAAGTGCCCCCGCCAATACGAGCCAAGCGAAGCGCAAGGGCACAACCTACCTTTTTTCGAAGTGTTTCATCGTTTTTTTGTACCCTCATAAAGTTGGTTTCTGATGTACCAGATTTAGTTTAATTGCATTACTGAATGAGGCAGTGTACCGTTGTAGCATCCATAACAGCCGTCAACATTATACGGCCAAAAATTACAAATAATACACGTAAAAGGAGACAGTATAAGTAACCATCAAAAACATAAATGTGAAAATGGGGGCCAAGTTCAATATTAAGATTATGAGATGCTTGGTTGTCGTCTTCACCGACAAAAGAATTGAGATCTAAATGGGTGCCAAGTACCGTAGATTCTCTGAAACGGTGCCAGTCCGGCACTACATTGTTTACAGTAAAACTAATTTACTGCGGCTTAATTCACTTTGAGCTTTAACATGGCAGTTTTCTTAAATATCCAACAGCTTTTATGGTATTATAACATATTGCATAGAAAGCCGCAGTAAATTAGTTTTACTGTAAACAATGTAGTTCCGGACTTGGCACCGTTTCAGAGAATCTTCGGAACTTGGCACCCATTTAGATCTCAATTCTTTTGTCGGTGAAGACGACAACCAAGCATCTCATAATCTTAATATTGAACTTGGCTCCCATTTTCACATTTATGTTTTTGATGGAATATCATTACTTTTTGTCAATCTCCGCCAAATGGTGTCTTTGAAGAGCGAATGCACGAGTTACTATACAAAATACCCAAACTGTTTTGAGGTGCACCTATAGAGACCTGACCTGCACCTCAAATATTTGAAGAGTTCCCTCGATTTCTCCAGGACCCTATAGTCAGATTCTTACCTGATAACTATGGGACCACCCCTGAAGTATACCGTTTCAAACAAAAAAAAGAATTTTCCAAATCGGTTAATAAATGACGTAGTTCTGAGGTAAGTAGCAAAAACAATAATAATAATAAAAAGAATTAAAAAACAATGTTTTCAGATTTTTCCTGGTGTTCACACACAATAACCAAGCTGCATGCCAAATTTCAGCTTTCTAGGTCACCTGGAAGTGCGTTAGGTTTTTGATTACTAGTCAGTCAGTCAGTCAGTGGTAAAAATGCCGTTTTTTGGAATTTAATATCTCAATAACTATTAAACCTATATTTACGAGGGATTCTAAAGGATCTTTCCATTTTTTTTGTTAGATAGATTTTGAGTTATTGGGGGGTCAAAAGTGGCTCCAAACGGTTCGTGTAAATAACACAGCTGCTGACATAAACCTAAACTTAACCCACTTCTAGGTGACCTAGAAAGCTGAAATTTGGCATGTAGCTTGGTAATTGTGTGTACACGGGAAAAAATCAGAAAACAGTGTTTTTTTATTGGTTTTATTATTACTACTTATTATGCTAGTTACATCAGAACTCCGTCATTTATGATTTGGAAGAATCTTTTTTTGTTTGAAACAGTATACTTCAAGGGTAGTCCCATAGTCATCAGGTAAGAATCTGATCTTAGGGTCCTAGAGAAAACGAGGGCACTCTTCAAATATTTGAGGTGCACCTATAGCGATTTGGGTATTTTGTACAGTAACTCGTGCATTCGCTCTTAAAAAGCACCATTTGGCGAAGATTGACAAAAAGTAATGATATCCCATCAGAAACATAAATTTGAAAATGGGAGCCAAGTTCAATTTTAAGATAATGCCATGCTTGGTCTTCACCGACAAAAGAATTGAGATCTAAATGGGTGCCAAGTTCCGTAGATTCTCTGAAATGGTGCCAAGTCCGGCACTACATTGTTTACAGTAAAACTAATTTACTGCGGCTAAATGCATTTTGAGCCTTAACTTGGCAGTATTCTATGCAGTATGTTATTATACCATAAAAGCTGTTGGATATTTAAGAAAACTGCCTAGTTAAAGCTCAAAATGCATTAAGCCGCAGTAAATTAGTTTTACTGTAAACAATGTAGTGCCGGACTTGGCACCATTTCAGAGAATCTACGGAACTTGGCACCCATTTAGATCTCAATTCTTTTGTAGAGGAAGACCAAGCATGGCATATTCTTAATATTGAACTTGGCTTTCATTTTCACATTTATGTTTTTGATGGGATATATACTTATTATAGCTATAGTCAAGTGCCATTTGCACACTTATTTCACTACATTACGGGTTTTGATAGATCGATAATAGTACATTACGATACAAGTGCAGATAACAGGAAATTCGCAACGAGTGGTGATAAATTATAACACGACCGAAGGGAGTGTTTTAAATCGACACGAGTTGCGAATTACCTATTCGCACGTGTATCGTACAACGTTTTACAGTACATATGGCTCTTTTAAGTTTCGACATACGCACGTAATCTGCTGATTACCGCACTCGTGCGGTAAAGTAGCACCATATGTACTGTAAAACTCATTTTACCTCGGTAACTCGTCATGTAATGTAACTTGTATGCGTGTTAATGGAGCTTAAAGCATGAAAAAACTTAAAGAATTTTAAACTTCATACACACTTTTTACAATTTTAGAGCTAATATCTCATTGACGGTTGACTTAAATGGAAAGGTTTTATAAACACCTCTAATATAGAATTATTAAAGGCCTATTCGTAGATACCCCATACGCCTATGTGCATTGTTTTTTTTTCATCCACCGGTTACACGTATGGGGGCACACCATAATTTAATATTTTTTCATAATTTCACATCAGTTTTCAGTAGCGGTTCATATAATACATCTTTCAAAAATTCATAATTGTACCTACTGCTTATAGCCTCCGAGTAAATCGGCTGTGACATATGGACGGACGGACAGACATGACGAAACTATAAGGGATCCGTTTTCGCCATTTTGCCGTTACCCTAAAAATATGAAGTTACGTCTGAATACTCTCTGTAAAGAGTTCCGTCTTAATTTATTTTTACTTAGGGTATCATTAAATTGATAGTGTATGTATGTTAACATATAAAAGTATACCTATAAATAGGTATGTTATAAATATTTTTATTATAAATTATGTTGTATCTGTTTCATATTAAACTCTGCACCACCTACTGCATATATTATTTTCTTTTTAGGGTTCCGTAGTCAACTAGGAAAGTTTCGCCATGTCCGTCTGTCTGTCCGAGGCTTTGCTCTGTGATGATTGTTAGCCGATTTTTTTTTCCGCTACCCAAAGGTTGACTGGGGGAGATCGCTTTTTAGCGATCAGACCGCCTGTTGTCTACCTCCACTTTGTGCAATAAATAGTATTCGTATCGTAAGTATCCAGCGAATATCGTATCGCATATTTAATAACACAAATAAATGACGATCATGATATTCATGATTAATTGATTACCCAACATCATTGAGCTCTTATAATACCTAGAGTCACAGTCCCGAACTAAATCTGTCACAATAATAGCTTATAACAATGTTGCATTCGAGTGGAAGCGAAGTCACTCAATTCATAACCATGATCGTAAAACTAAAAAGTAAAGCATGCGAAACTTACTCTTTTACAACCAAGATAAGACTCAAATTAGTACAATGTGAAAAATCATCTTCATTAGTGACATTTGAAACAACTTCATGTCCTTCATATTTCATATTCATACCCAATGTCAGCTGTCACAATGGGAACACAGTTCGAAATGGAGTCGCATTCATATTTTTTGAACAATATTTTTATGTAAGGATTTATTACAGTTAGTCGTCGAACTATGTGGCGTGGTCGAAATATGTTGATATCAATTCATAATAATGAAAAATCAATTTTATTATTACTGTTCAAATTACACATGTTAAAAATGTTCTCAATTTAGCTGCACAAGAGCATTTCCGTCCCTCGTAGTTGCACGGGTATAGCGGCTCTAGGTCATCCTTTAAGGTTCTTAGCGTCTTTTTTCTCAACATATACCTGTATAATTAAATCATAATCATCGTCTTCTTCTTCTTTTAACAAAACATACAAAAGTAAATCGCGATCCCTTCTTTCAAATTTCAAAAACACGTCAGTCGTGTTGTCTCGCGGAATACTCAGAACCAACTGGAAGACGGCGCTGCCATCTGCTGCTGCCGTCTGCAGTTGGGTTCGAAATCACGGCCGGAGCAACATGACGCCGCGACATGTCGAAGTATAGGTACACGTATATACGTATACGTATAACTTTACTACCTTAACTTTAATTTAAGCATCCTTCAATCACTTTATTGGAATTATCAATAGGTATTTTAGTCATAAATCATAATTTAAGTTTAAAACATTTAAAAATTTGCAAGACCTTATCACCAACAAACGTCACCATCGTCATTCTAGCTAGTGTTATCCCAGTACAGTTGCATGCTGAAGCAACATAATTTCACATATACTTCATTTATTAACTAACTTTTTGGAATTACTATAATTAGTAAGGGGGTAGCTACTCCACAGATATTTTATTCCTGGAGATTGTCAAATTACGCTATGATAACATAACGAGTACTGAATTAATTTTTTTCGATTAACTCAATAATTACTCATTCGATTTTAATAAATGAGGTGTCATATGAAAGCTGATTAAATTGCAAACAAAATGTATTTACAAATTATATGGCAAATCATATACATTATTTCTTTTTTGAAAAATATACAAAAAAATAAAATTGACTTTTTTTAAGTTTAAAATAAGCAGTGAAATAATCGATTTACTCCAAAAATACTTCATATAAAAGAGATAGCTACACTTCTTATCTACATATTACTTTTTGAATTTTAGAAATCGGATCATAAATAACGAAACGACGTTGATTTTTATCCGTCGAGGGCGCGCCGCGCGGGGCACTTTTGCGCGCTAGTAGGCGCACACGTTGTCCACGTTTGTAGTGATACCTCAATAACTTCTTATCCGATTTTAACATACGAGGTATCATATTAAAGGTATTTTGATGCTAAACAAATCATATTAAAAATATGAAGTGTATATCCTATATCAATACGTTATTTGCAAAGCATTCAAAAGAACAAGCATGTATAATGTTTTTAGGGACAAAATTAATAAAAAAATACTATTACATCAAATATACTATTATTAATCAATTGACACATTACCGTTTTATTAATATACATTTAGAATTTTTGAAAATAATACACAAATTACATAAGTTATGATCATTTTTACGCTCGTACTTGTGTTCATCTTCATACATACATTACGTACCTAAGTATGTTCATATACATTTATTCCGAATGAAGTACCATGCGTTTAACAACTATACTGTTTTAATTAATAATGTATTAAATAATAAATCTGACTAGAATTAGATCAACACAGCATAATTATTGTACACAGAGTTTTAAGTAGGCATTAAAAAGGCCTGTACATAACAGGCGCACCGTAAAATTTACGCACCTCCAGTCTAGTAACCTCCATAGGAACCATTGACTTGAACTCAAGCATATATGATCCAGGATTGTTAATAATGGTAGTCCTCAAATTGTTATGGCAGTAGTTATATCATAAAAGTCCTAACTTTCGTCCTTTTAATTAATATTTGTAGATGCAGGCTCACAGATTATTATCTCTCAAGAACACTATAATAGTAAAAAGATTGTATAAGCATAGCATACCATGTCTATGTTTAGAAAGGAGAACGGACTTCGACTATTAGCACGTTGTCTGCACACACCACACGAGAGGGAAGTTAGGAGCATTATAAAGATGTACAACTGACGGTCCACCTACTCTTCAGCTGCAGAATAATCCTAAAGCTGGTAGAGAGGCCTCAAATATGGACTCATCGATGCTTTCACGGCGATAAGCCCTCGTAGTAGACTTCATAAAACCTGTAACTCGTAAATTCTTTATTCAGCACCGGCTCTAGGTAATGAAAATTGTGTAATGATATTCGCGGTCTGTTTAGAGAAGTGTGGTAAAAAATGTCATGTCCAACACCATGGGACAGCGCGTGCCATAATTTTGAGTTAAGACTCCATGTACATGTAAATGCCATCTATCTGGTTATGCGGACGGGAGAAGTCAGGTGCAACCGTATGCGTGGAAGGAGATGCTTTTTTGAGCGGAAGACCGAATGACTAAGACCGAATTTATAGCAACTAACACTACAGGCCACAAGTCCACAAGCATAGGAGAAGGTGTGATATCTTCTTCGGTTATTCCAAAACTTAATTATCTTTTCTGTCGCTGATCTTATTGCTGCTTTCCTATTAGTCTCGGTTGTTATGAATGTTGAAACCAAGGTAAATATATTTACCTTGGTTTCAGTTGGAGCTATAGCTCTGGACTAAATCGCGATTTGCAATGACTCGTTTCTAGTTGATCGTATGTCTGTATCATTTTCATATCCGTCATGAGGCCGATCCTGCAGCTTCATGTCTCAGATATGAACATGCTTCGGTAGTGATGTGGAGTAATGCGAAAGGATTGCATTAAAATTCCTGTATTTGCGGCAGATTTCATATCCGTAACATATAGTAGATACCCGTTACTACAGGAGAGCTGTTTACGTTTTTTGAAAAACATGTAAATTTTTTGCTCGGTGGACGTGGCGCTAGCAACATCTCCTGATGATGCCTCGTAGTGAGGCGAAACACGTGTCGAGGTTTTGTGTTTCTGTGTGGTGGTTTTTTGTATTTATTTGCATGTTTGTGCGAGCGGAGGGAGAGTGAGAGCATTAACCGCCTGCAAAAATACGCAAGTGGATACATTAACACTAATAGACCTACATGTTTTTTAGCGGAATAGCAAAGAAATATTGTTCAAGAAGCTTAAGTAAATCACTTTAAACAAAAGCTGGACAAAAGTCTCCATCAAGGATCTCCAAAATCACCTGTCGTGCGCCACCCTCATCCAACGGCTTGATGAGGGCTTCTTCACACTGCTTCGACAAGCTCTGAGGGGCACAAACAATGTCACAGTGTCAGTAGTAATTGCGTAACATACTCGTAGAACAATTATTAGCTGTCATTTTTCACATAGATCCACCCACCCACTAGTCATCACCCTGATCCACAGACCCACTTTCTAGTTATGTTTGATTATTTTTTTACCGTTTCAAAAGGTGGTCTGGGAGATATCACTTTTTAGCGATAAAAACGCCTGTTGTTAACCTTTGCTTGTTTTTCACTAGGTATGCTGTTTCGGATTTATTTGTAATTTTGAGGTGTATAACAAAGAGAATTTGTATAGTATTACATAGATCTACCTAACGTACATACAAATCGTTACGCAATCGACCCGGATAAGGTTCCGGATGAAGTACCATGCACACACAACACACCAACACCACTACCAATTTTAATAAAGTAATTAATAATAAACCCAATTAGAATATAATCACCACAGCATAATTATTGTACACAGTGTTTTGAGTAGGCATTTAGTCTTCCGGACAGGTACAGCAATTTATTAAAAATGCCTCCATAATAATATTTACTAAGATTGTAGGTATTCTAAATTCATAATTATCTCTTCGATTTGGCTAGTGTGTTTATTTTAAACATACATATATTTTTTACAATTTACAAGTCTTAAGGTTTAATGTCTATGTTTGGGTTCGTCATCTGTTATATGTAGGAAGGCCGAGAATCACAATGCCTAGACATATAAACCGATAGAAACACAGACACGAATTCTTAAAACTGTTGAAATGTGTTCTGTTTCGATGCCAAGGTTTCAATCGCTCCATTGATTTATCCAATACCTTCAATGTACAGATTTTCGACCCTCTACAGCTGTATTATATGTATACGGATAGGCATAGATCCAGGGGCCTTTCAGCTCGAGGTACGAATTTTTCTATGGAAATGTTAGTTTAACTTGACTTGTTTGTACCAGATGTCACTGGGTGCTATCTCAATCGCACTTGCATACTAAAGTGACAGGGATGCAGCGGTCGTGCGGTCAGTTCTTACTAAATACACAACGGCGCTACGATCTATGTGTTGGAGTATTTCACTGCATAAGGTGCTTTAACCGTCAATGTTGACGATTGGGCTACCCAGCCCAAGTGATCTCTTATATCAAACAGTTATTATAGTGTGAAGGGTCACCAATTACGGAAACAATAATACACGACAAAATTAAATTGTACACCGACGATACAAAGACTGCATCGAAGCAGCTGTTTTTGTATTTAAGCATATGAAGACAAACAATTCCAAAGTATCGAACATTTATTTTGATTTACACGCAATAATAGACCTTATTGCTAAAAGGTTATGCTCAAAAATAGCGTCATCAATCGGAAGGAATTATGATATTTTGGCTTTGACATATCGAAACGTCAGCTTGTTTACAATACGTCAAATTCTGCTATGGCTCACGTTAAATTTATTGACATGCCGTTATACTCCCAATTGGCTGAAACTTAAAGCTTAGAATGGCGTATGAGGATTTAAATCACCCCGTTTCATAGACCATATTTGCACCCCCGATTTCATCCCTTTGAGGGTGATTATCGGGACAAAAAGTATACTATAAGTGAATCCAGATTACATACTGTTAGTATACAAAAAATCATTTTGATCTGTTCAGCCGTTTTTGCGTGATTGAGTAACAAACATCCAAACATCTAAACTTTCGCATTTAGAATATTAGTGGGATTTATAGCAATAACAAACTAACTCGTTTTACTTTAAAACTTTAAAGATATTCAGAAACCTTGACGTCAAGTGAAATGTCAATTGACAAAATGTCAGAGCAGTAACGTTTTGTGTTCCGATGCGTCCGTTTAGAAATACATAATATTTTTTTATTTCACTTCATTTGTTTTGCTTATTTGTTAACTTATTAAAAACAACAAGTTTGCAGATAAATGTACTAAATAGGTACCTGCAAAATGGCGCCATTTTGACAAATTAGATGAGCTTTATTTTGACGTTAGCTCACACTGACAGGACAGAAGTGACAGTAATGACGGCGGCAGGCTTAAAGAAAAATAAAAGACAAATCCAAAGAGGCCACATATTTCGGAAAATTAATTAAGAGCGCCAGTCAAATAAAAACTATCCTATGACAAGGCCAGCATAATAATCTACATATACAGAAAAATTGTTTAAATCGATTCAGCGGATCCTGAGATCCTTCGGGACACAAAACCCTCTCTGAACATACTGGCTGGAATTTTAGAGATTTATTATATATATAGAATAGATAATGTTTGTCAACACAAGTTAAAATGTGTACATACACATTTATTTCCACCAAGTCCACTATAGTGTACGTCCGATATATTTAAAGTACCTACAATTAGTTACAAAAATTTGAACGCATTTAGACATTGCTAATTTTCTATAAAATGCACAAGATGTTATTAGAATTTTCCAAGGAACATTTTCGATGTTCTTCAGTTCAGGATAATGAACCAGGTGGTATCTATATGGAGATATATTGTATAGCTACAGACGCTACAGTCAGTATCAAATCGATAGCAGCAACAGCCAAAGTGGCTGAATATATCGCAAAATTTTCCCATTACCTACTCGTACATAGGAGTAAGGATGAGTCACGACATATTTGGACACTAGGATGGTTGCTCAATTTTTAGACCTCACTGTCTAGATAATAATCTCCTGCCGAATGTACAAATGGTGAATAAGTAGTAAGTAGGTACGGTTCCCTACGCTCTTTGATTTTCTATTTCGCAAAATTTTACTTTGTTTTTTTTTTATACAGTTTTACAGAACTGCATGTTAGCGTTAAGGGGTTCCTTACTTAACTTTTCTACGTTTGAAAATAAAGCGCTATGTCATAAAACAAATTACTTATCAAGTCAAATGTTTAGGTGGATAAATAAAAAAAAGCAAGTTCCTGAGTATGATAAGATTTGGATGGAAGTTTTAATTAAGGCAGACAATGACAGTGGACCGTCCTTTCCATCCACGCAGTCTGTCACAACCTAAATCTAACTGCCTCCCCGATAATCGATCCCAACCCCCTCGTCAATTCTAATCGGTTTGACCTAGAAACTCGAAAAGAAAAAGTAAGTGGGTCAAGGTAATAGTGTGATTAACAAATTAACAAAATACCTCTGCCGTCAGACATCTTGGAAAAGCGCCCTAGGTACAATATGCTTAATGCTTATGTGCATGGAATTGAACACAAATATTTTACAAGAGCAGTCAGATTAAATCGATTGCGTTCTTTTTAGGGTTCCTGAGTCAACTAGGAACCCTTATCTACAGTTTCGCCATGCCCGTCTGTCTGAGGCTTTGCTCTGTAATTGTTAGTGCCAGAAAGCTGCAATTTGGCATGGATAATATTATATAAATCAATAAATCTGACAAAGGGGTTAACCTCTTAAATTATCAGTTTCTCTACTATACTATGCATGTATTATAAACCATTTACTTGAATAATTCTATCTATTATAAAAAAGGCTTCAAAATCCATAGCGTAGTTCATAGCATATTAGGGACCGACCGACAGCGGGGCGACTTTGTTTTATACTATGTAGGTACTTAGTGAAGGCTCACGTACTGCGTTTGCATTCTACTAGTGGTTTGTAAGATCTTACATAACCATCTTAAACTAGTTTTTAAACCGACGAGTTTTTTAAGATCAAAAATCACTACAGTATAAATCTGCTAGGTATTGCAAAAACACAAGCCAATAATATAGTATCTATAGGTGAAACACTTAAGAAAATGACCTGTTGTAGTTATGTAGTTTTGACGTGTTCGAATTGACATTACATATTTAAAATGTGTAAGTGTAACACAAACAAAATAAATATCTATTCAAACACGTCACAACTACATGCAATACGTCATTTTCTTGAGTTTTTTACCTATACCTACATATGGATTTACGCGTGTTGTTCGCATGGCTGTATTTGCTGTTGTTTGGTTTACATATATTATATCGTAGCGATATCTTATCTTCCGTTTGCTGCCGATCAATGCGAACTTTGATTACTATCTCATAAATATCTAGAGACACTAAATCACACAGTTCTTGTATTTAACAACCTATTATCACCAAGTTCTACTACGATTAGTGAGACAATATTTGAGGACGTTAAATCACCAGGCATAAGCAACAGGTTAGATGAGTTTAAAAATCGGAAATAAATTAAAAAAAAAAATTTTGAATTTTTTTACCGGGAAGGATTTCTTGAAACTTTATGATTCTTTTCGGAAACTTCAGAAATTTCTTTTTAACATTGGCGATGAACGCGTCCACATTTGTATAAAGATTTCTGACTTGTTTAGCCACTCTATTCAAACCGTGAGCTAAACATGTGACGTGCAAAAGATTGGAAAAAGTACTTTTTAAATTCCTTCCTGCTTTAAGCATGTAACCTACGCCGTCAGTTAGAAGTAAAAGCACTTTATTGTGATTATTATGGTCGACGCCCCATAATTCATCAAGAGCACTTGTTACAGTGTTGGTTATTGTTATATTGTTAGTGGTGTCTAAACACTTGCGAGATATCAAGTGTGAGTGCCAATACTATCATTACGTAACGCCCCTACTATGACATTAGCTATTTGACGATCGTTACCATCCTTTGTTTCATCAACACTCACCTAAATATTGTTGAATATCGTGTGTGTATGACTTAAGTGTATTAAGCCTATTTTATCTATGCTTGTCTATGACTGTTAGACACTCCTTGTCTACGCTCTCTTTTCCTTCGTACAGCGACCAAGCTACACGCACTGTATACGATGTGAGTTATATCATAAGTATCTAATTGAAACCGAACAAGACATTAAATAATGTGACGACAATCTTTGTTTCTCTGCCTGTGCATCTCGCTCCGCTACAACCCAATGCATATTTGTAAGTACTGAACCACTGCAACTGCTGCACAACTATCAAGAGGTTATGGCCCCTGACCACGTCATTTCTTAAATGTGCATTTAAACGGTACTGAAGAACTATATACCTAATTAAAAGTAGCGTTGGAGCGAGTGCCAGTGCCAGGCAAGTAATTACGTCAATATATTATCACGAACATGGATTCCGTACCGTCACCTAACCTGAGCTCACACGTGGCTTCCATAGAAAAGTTACTAGGTGCTTCAAACTATCACACCTGGAAGTTTACCACAAAAAATATCCTCATATTGGAAGGGCTTTGGGATGCCGTCGAGGGAAGTGACACCGACGACGCAAAACAGAAAAGGGCGTTGGCACGCATCTGTCTTTCAGTAAGTAGAGAATTGTACCAATACGTCAGAGACGCTAAAACCCCTGCCGAAGCTTGGCAGAAGCTGTCAGAAGTGTTTGAGGATAAGGGTCTATATCGCCGAGTGCTCCTACTTAGAAAGTTACATCGGGTGCAGTTCGCTGATCATTCTACTATGAGTCAATACATAGAAACAATCACCACGTTAGTGCAGCAACTTCACGACATCGGGCGGACCATTGAGGACGCAGAAGTAGCGGAAATACTATTAAGTGGATTGCCTTCGGAATATGACACAGTAGTTTCCAACCTATCGACAGCGACTGCGACAGATAATCTTTCCAGCGAGCTTATTAAGGCTAGACTACTTCAGGAATACAGTAGAAAATCTTCAGCTGACAGTACAGCCGCATACACTAGTAGGAAGAATGGAATTATATGTGATTTTTGCAAGAAACAAGGCCACACTAGATCGAAATGCTATAAATTGAAGCGCGTGAAGAACCCGAAGAATGCCAGAGCTGACCGGACTAACGTTGCTGCTGCATTCTTGACTGCGAAGCCATCAGAAAGTTTTTATCTTGATAGTGGTGCGACTAACCATATGGTATTTAGCAAGAAATTTTTAACTGATATTGTATCACGTCACTCTTCCGTTATTGTTGCTAATAACAATACTATAAATTGTGAGGCAGTAGGGAAAATACAACTCTCATTGAAAGACAAGGTGAGTCCATTAACATTGTTTAACGTTATGTATGTGCCAAAACTTTCATGCAACTTGATTTCGATATCAAAGTTGGTTGAGTCTGGCCATATCGTTCGGTTTAATAATAAAGGTTGTTGTATTTTTAAGAGCAATGCCATTGACTTTGATAAGCCTATTGCATGTGCTACATGTTGTAATGGTCTGTACAAATTAAATGTCTCTGTGTGTGTGACTAACAAGACCTCACCCGTGGAACACTCTTTGTTCCTGGAAGGTAGCCAGGAATCACCGAGGGCCACACTATCAGCCGACCTGTCAGCGGAATTATGGCACAGACGTCTAGGTCACCTGAACATTGAAGGTATGAAATGTTTGCGGGATGGTGCATGTGGTATAATGTTTCAGGATGAAGACATCAAAGGCTGCGCTGCATGTCTTGAGGGGAAGATGTCGGCCGTACCTTACCCCAAGGGACCGGCAAAGCGCGCCACTGAAATATTGCAGCTCATCCATAGCGACGTCCTTGGACCTGTGCAAGAGCCAAGCTGGGGCGGCAAGAGGTTCCTTGTCTGCTTCACCGATGACTACTCGAGAAAAACCTTCGGATATCTCATGAAGGAAAAATCAGAGGTAATGTCACATTTCATTACATTTAAAGCACAAGTAGAAAAGCAAGTTGGGCAGTCAATTAAGTTCTTACGAACAGATAATGGTGGCGAATTTGTTAATAAAAGATTCTCTGATTATTTAAGAAGGGAGGGCATTATACATCAGACTACTGTGCCCTATTCGCCGAGCCAGAACGGTGTCAGTGAGCGAAGCCACAGGACCATTATGGATAAAGTCAGATGTATGCTTAGTGAGTCAGGTCTTAGCAATCGTTTTTGGGGCGAGGCGGTAATGACTGCCATTTATTTGAAAAATAGGTCCCCTACTACTGCTTTAACAGGACGTTCACCTGAGGAGGTTTGGACTGGATCCAAAGTAGATCTTGGTCATCTCCGGGTATTTGGCTGCACCGCATACTGTCTGATTCCATCACAGAAACGCCAAAAGTTAGACCCTAAGGGCAAAATGGCGATTTTTGTTGGCTATAGTGAGACTACAAAAGGCTATCGTTTATGCGAGCCGTCTAGTCCCAATACTGTGATATTGTCTCGTAGTGTAGTGTTTATCGAGAATCGTTTTTATTACAAAAGTGAACATAAAAATGTTCATGATAATTATTATTTATTTGATATTTTAATGAATAATAATTTCAGTACAGAAATTGAGTCACATGAAAATCATAATGAAATTTCTTTAGGTAATATTGAAGCTAACAATGTTTTGCCTGAAATTTCAGATGGACCTGATGGAGTTGACGAGGAGTACCAGTCCGTGAGCGAGCCCGACTCTGACGATTCTGCCGATGGTGGGCGCGAGGAGCGACCTACGTCATCTGGACAGGTGTCACGTGAAGGGGAAGTAGTACAGTGCAAGCCTGACTCCAACGACTATCGTGCTGATGATGAGCGCGAGCAGCGCCCTACATCGTCTGAGCCGGTGTCATCTGGAGGGGAAGCAGTACTGAGCAACGAAGCGACAACAGGTGCATCCAATCGTTCTGTCCGTATCAGGCGGCCCCCACAAAGGTATGGAGATTATGATTGTTCAATGTTGACACAGCCTGCCGCATTTGATGAGCCGCAGTCGTATGATGAAGCTATTGCGTCACCATATCGTGACGATTGGATTGATGCAATGCAATCTGAATACGATTCGTTGGTTTCAAATAAGGTATGGAAATTGGTTGATCGACCTACTAACAAAAACATAATTAAGTGTAAGTGGGTATTTAAGTTAAAGCATGATGTGGATGGGAAATTTGATAGACATAAGGCACGGCTCGTTGCCAGAGGCTTTACTCAACAACCGGGCATTGATTATAATGAGACATATGCTCCTGTCATACGCCATTCGTCTATGAGAATTTTATTTTCCCTTGCTAATGAGATGGACTTGGATATAGATCATCTTGATGTTGCCACAGCATTCTTAAATGGAGACCTTAATGAAGTTATATACATGGAACAGCCTGAAGGTTTTTGTAATGGAAACAAAAGTAAGGTGTGTTTATTGCAGAAAAGTATTTACGGTTTGAAACAGGCTAGCAAAATGTGGAATGAAAAAGTAAATCAAGTGCTATTAAGTAACAGTTTTAAACAGTCTATATGCGAACCATGTATATACACCAAAAAATCTGGTAAGGACTTCGTCATTATTGCCCTTTATGTTGATGACTTTTATGTCTTTTACTCTAGAAATAGCTCCATAAAAGATGAGTTGCTTAATATTTTAGAGAAAGAATTTAATGTGAAAAACTTGGGTCCATTAAAGAATTGCTTGGGCATAAGAATCACTAGAAATATGTCAAAGGGTACCATGTGCTTAGATCAGACAGAATACATTAAGAAACTGTTAGTTCGATTTAAGATGCAAGATTGCAAACCTGTTGCAACGCCCATGGCTTTAAATTCTAAATTGACTGTACCTAAAACCGATGGTGCTAATGCACACAATGAGATCTATGATTATAGGCAACTTGTAGGTAGTTTAAATTACCTTTCAGTGTGTACAAGACCTGACATAAGTTTTGCTTGTAGTCAGCTAAGCCAGTTCAATAATAGCTTTGACAGGTCCCATTGGATAGCAGCTAAACGTGTACTTAGGTATTTGGCTGGTACAATTAATTACTGTTTATATTATATAAAAAGCGTTAATTGTAATATACAGGCTTATACTGACGCAGACTATGGTAATGACCTTATTGACAGAAAATCGTATACTGGTTTTGTCATAAAGCTAGGAAATAATACCATTAACTGGGAATCACGTAAACAGAGATGTATAGCACAATCGACAACAGAGGCAGAGTTTTTGGCTATAGGTGACGTTTGTAAAGATATTTGTTTTATTAACAATTTGCTTACTGAAATATTAAATAAACAGGTAGCATGTACAGTGTATAATGACAACCAGAGTGCTCAAAGACTTTTGGAATGTAAAGAGTTTTGTCATAAACGAACGAAGCACATTGATATTAGATATCATTTTGTGAAAGATTTAATTAAAAGAGACTGTATTTCAGTAAAGTACCTTTCAACAGACAAAATGATTGCTGACATTTTGACCAAGCCATTATGTGTGCAAAAGAATTGTGGCTTTATTACCGATATGAATATTACTACAAGAAATGATGTATAAGTATATATAGGAAAGATTGTGACTCAATTAAATTTGCCTTTATTTATATATCTGTGATAATGTCAGTGTTTTTTTTTATATGACTAAACTAGTGATCAGTGAATGTATAATGTATATACAATAATGACATTTACTTAATGTAAGTAATGAATGAACTTACGTCTCTATATTGCAGAGATCATTATATGCTATTTGTATTTTAACTTAAATATCATTAGATATTGTAATGTTATTTTAATAATGATGAATCTCTTTATGACATTTATATTACTGTGATATAAATTTAGCAATATAGATATAACTCTACCTATATGACGTATATGACTTGCATTTATTAAAATTTAGTGTCAATAATAGTCTTATTGCTCCAACACTGTAAGTCATAAGGGGAAGTGTTGAATATCGTGTGTGTATGACTTAAGTGTATTAAGCCTATTTTATCTATGCTTGTCTATGACTGTTAGACACTCCTTGTCTACGCTCTCTTTTCCTTCGTACAGCGACCAAGCTACACGCACTGTATACGATGTGAGTTATATCATAAGTATCTAATTGAAACCGAACAAGACATTAAATAATGTGACGACAATCTTTGTTTCTCTGCCTGTGCATCTCGCTCCGCTACAACCCAATGCATATTTGTAAGTACTGAACCACTGCAACTGCTGCACAACTATCAAGAAATATACACATTTTTAAGCTCATTCCGTATTGTGTTCATTTTTTCATCGTAAACCTTACTTAAATATTCCCGCCGTAGTTGACATTCTGAAGGAACCTTTACAGTTATATAAGGCCTTACTCGTATATAAGGATCAAACTCTATGTGAATGCTCGGCTTTCGGCCTCGCATGCCTTGCCACTCCGTTTTGTTACATAAGAAGCCCGCTCTGTGTGAATGAATACTCGGCCTTCCACCTTGCATGTTTTGCCACTCTGCTTCCGGCCTTCGGCCATCATACTTACATGAAGAACCCGCTCTGTTGGGACGTTTTACGGAAGAACTGCGAAGCGAGACTTTTATCATTGTACATGTAATATTTTACGGGCTTCATTCGTCTACAATCGGTACATTTGATATTCTGAAATAAGCTTAATCATTCGTTTTGAATAGGCGTAGCGTGGGCAGGCCCCCCACACGGTGGACTGATGACCTGGTAAGGGTCGCGGGTGTCCGCTGGATGCGGGTGGCGGTGGCGCAGGACCTTTTTTGAGTTTGATGAGAGAGGATTTTGTGTCCCGAAGGATCTCAGGATCCACTGAATCGATTTGAACAAATTTTGATATATACGTAGATTATTATACTGGCCTTGTCATGGGATACTTTAAATTCCATTCCGACATTTAATTAATTTTCCGAAATATGTGGCCTATTTGGATTTTGCTTTTATTTTTCTTGAAGTCTGCCGCCGTCTTAGCTGTCACTGCTGTCAAGGTAAGTTACAAAGAGTGTAAGTTACGCACGGATCTATACCTAAACCGGATTGAGTACAAACTTTTATGAGCTAGTCAAAATTGAACCATATTCCCGCGTAATACAGTTAATATCCTGTTATGACAGACAGACTAGAGAAAGCGGTCCGAGCGAGAGCAACCAACCGGAGGACGGTGTCCCACTCGCACAAGTTGCCAATGTAAAAAATATACATATTTTGGTATTTTAGAATACTGAAAATAATTACTTGCTTGTACTAACTAGTACTGCATGTTTATCAGGGATAATTTACATTTGACCTCATTTGTAATTGTATAAAATATCAACATTATTAACTGACTAAAACCTAGTATTGCAATAAATATAGTAGTATTTTTCAAATATTAATTGGTATCCCCAACGTTAATGGTGTCAAATTTGAAATTATGAAAATAAGCGGCTGATGAAATTAGTTGAAAATAGTGAATACATGTGTGTAAAGGGTTGTAAAAGTGAAAGTTTTATTAATTGTGGAATATCATTTCACAGGTAAGGAACAATTTGTTATATTTTACGATAAAACGACAAGACAAATGTCAAACTGATTAGGGTGACTATGACTTGGGCCGGTTTTGCAGAAATACATATTCGTCATTAAGTGTTTAGTGAGAAAACCTTTTCTAAAGGTCAGTTGAAATTCAATCTTTTAACAATTTTGTTGTGCTTTTGTTTAACTTGGACTGTATGTGATTAAACTGTGCAAGTACTTAAGTTGTCGTTCCAATTTTTTTACCATTTTACAGCTACTTTCCGGTATCCAATTGAGCTGAAATTTAGCATACTTATGTACAGTATGCTAAATTTCAGCTCAATTGGATACCGGCAAGTTCGGTAACAATGTAATATTATTATATTGCATAACCGAACTTGTGTATCATGGCACCACCGTGCTGATCTGATGATGGTGAATTAAAACTCGTCCTCGTCTTTTTTTAATTTACGCATGGTTCATCACGGGAAAACACATTTGTTAAGAGATTTGGAAAATAAAGTAGGGCTTAGGCAAAAATTACACAAGACTATATTGTTTAACAAACTTGTGATTAGCGAAAATAAATATTTCTTTAAAAAATATTCTTATTTTATTTACTTCCTAATTTAGTTTAAATTTCATTGCACATATAACCTATATTAGAAATAATCCTCATATCTACAGATGTACTTGGTCACCCTAATTAAAACGAGATTTCTATTTCGCTTGTCGATCAAATCAATCGAGTAAAATAATTGTACAGACTAGAGATAATAATTGGTTTCTTGCTTTAAATAAGCTATTAAAATAGAAATAACCGGAAACAGAACTTATCAAACGTAACAAGAAATTCTGTCTTCTTCACATCTTCATAAGTGATTAACAGTAAATAACTCAGTTCTTTATGTTACATCGAGGTACAAACAGATGACGAACCATGCCAAGTTGCCATCCAGTATACAAGGTGGCCTATTCAAATCGGTCAGTATGGGAAAGTCTGAAACTATAAGACATACGAAGATTTGTTCTTAGGAACCATGTCACCGATTTTGATAAAAAGAAAAACTGCATTCATACATTTGAAAAAAAAAAACACTGTACCCAGCTAGGGAATCGAACCCGGTTGTTTTGAAAAAATAAACTTACACTATTTCTATTCAGATATCGTTTGTGTAGGTCTTAAGCAGTAAATGTCTCTAAGAAACATAATGTCTAAAATGAATAAAATGCATTTTTTTCACATACTTTAATTTATCATAGTAGGTGTTCAAAGTGACCACCGTTACAATATTCAACAAGTTCAGGCATGTAAAATTGTCTCTATGGTTGTTTGTACCTCTCTACTTGTAAAATCGGTGACATGGTTCCTAAGAACAAATCTTCGTATGTCTTATAGTTTTAGACTTTCCCATACTGACCGATTTGAATGGGCCACCCTGTAGAACAAAGAATATAATACTCACTAATGGTATAGAACCAGAGACCTCAGTGGAACGAAAATAATGCGAAATGAATGCTGTGACAAGTTTATTTGCACCCTATGAGATCTGCATGTTCCAGTCGATGTTAGCCGAAAGTTCTCTACAGAGTGGTTGTCTGTTATTTTTAACCTCACCTCCCCGGCTAGTATGCGGCTTATACGGTCACGTTTTATGTGACGTTCCAGTATACTTTGGCCATATAACATAACGGTATAAGCTATCATACTAGCCGGGCTAGTAAGTGCTTAATTGTATATGATCATAAAAGTTGAACTAATTGTAGATAAAGTGGAAAAAGCTTTTTTCTCAGTCTTTGTAAAATTCATATTGAGATGTTTACCTGGCCTGTAGTAGAGCTGGGAAGATTTATTTTACCACTGTACGCAAGAGCCCATGGCATCACTAGTGTATAGTAATAAAGTAGTCTCTTAATTACAATTTTTTTACATGACTGCCCAAAAAAGGAGTTGGTTTTTACATATTTAGAAACATCATATAGGTAAAATTTATGGACAGATTTGTCAAATTATCTTATGCAACTGTTACATGAAAGTCCTTAACCTTAATTGGCAGTTTAGCTAATACAAAGGTACATAATTTTTAGTCACCTATTTGCATATAAGTTTTTTTTTGCTCCACCAATGCTAACACAAACTAAGTTTAATTTTTAATTGCTGAAAATTGACTAAGGTGGGATACTACAGATTAAATAATTACTAAATTGTACCACGGAAACAATATTTAATTCTTATATATTGAGTATTTTAATTACAGCAATGCACAGTATTAACCAACAAGATACATACTCTCCAAGCAGTGTTCATTTTCATTGCATATACCTTCATTTCTGTATACAGGAATATTAGACCAGCTATTGTCTTTCGGAGGTACCAGAATTTCTTATCGATATCTAAACCAAGTAATACAGTCAATTAAAAAAATATGGGTGTATACAACTTACTAAAAATATGTCCCATAACTCTTATGCCAGCAGGGAAAGGTTTTGGTACATATTTAAGAGAGGATTAAATCGATACTTATTTTTGCAGTTGACTGTACTTTAGATTAGTTTAGATAGACAATAGGTTCTGTATTTTTTAATCAAATAACTATGCAAATACACACAATATCTCTCAGAACTCGGACAGTGAGTAAAGATGACTCTTTTATAGTTAAATGGTAAGTAGCGGATTAAGTGTGTATGAATTGAATAGTAGTAAGATTAAGTAAATATGTATGTGTAGTAAGATTAAGTACATATATACAGGCAAAAAGGGCACCAATGGGTGTACATTGTGTCACCTTATTCCATTGAAATAAGCTCCATAAGATAATGTGTAAATATTTATGCCCTCAACTACATTTTGAGCTTCTTCGCGACTCACCACTGGTAGTCAGGGTTAAATACTTTAAATAGTGTAACACACTGGTTTTGATTGAATGTCAGAGTAACCAGAGTAGACATCTAATAATAATAGCACCACTGAGCCAAAAACTGCTTACCATATAAACAACCTCCATAACTTGGGTAGATATTTGTTTGTTTGCCTCAAAGTCATATCGATTAGTTTGAGGAAAAACAAATGAAGCTATGACAAGGACAACAAATGATGAAATTTCGTAACCAAAATGGCGCGGTGGGGGGGGGGGGGAGCACCCCATACATGTAACAGGGGGCTCAAAAAAATGCTCATATGCGTGTGGGGTATCTACTTATGAGTAGGCCTTAAAAATGATATACAGGTTTTAAAAAACTTTCCCATTTAAGTCAACCGTTGGTGAGATATTAGCTGTCAAAGTCGTACAAAGTGCCCCCCCCCCCACCCGTCTAAATTTCCAAACTATGAAGTTTAATATTCTGAGAAAAATGAAAAATATCAAGATGATGTACATTAATAAATTCTTTCAACGATTTTTGGTTTGAACAAGATAGACCTAACGGTTTTTGAGTTAAAGCTGAAAAATTGTCTTGCCCAAACAAAAGGGCTTAAGTGCCGTGAGTCGTATCTTCATAGGAATCTTACGGCACATACGCCCTTTTGTTTGGCAAGACAGTTTTTCAGCAATAACCTCATCATTAAACCCATCTTGTTGAAACCAAAAATCGTCGAAAGGATTTATTTATGTACATTTTCTTAACTTTTTTCCGAAATTTAAACTTCATAATTTGGAAATTAGAAAGCGGGACATACTTTTTACCACTTTGACAGCTAATATCTCACCAACGGTTGTCTTAAATGGAAAAGTTTTTCAGAAACCTTTATTTCACTTTTGAAGGCCTATCCATGGATACGAAAATAAAATTGACCGCCTGTTACATGTATAGGGTGTAAAAAATATTAAACTGCAGTTTAATATTTTTTACCTAATTTCATATCATAATTTCTATAGCGGTTCATAACATACACCTTCACACCAAATTTCACAATTGTAGTGGTCATAGGTTCCGAGTAAATCGGTTGTGACATAAGGACGGACGTACAGACATGACGAATCTAAAGGGTCCCGTTTTTGCCATTTTGGCGACGGAACCCTAAAAATGATCATCTGTATTTGCTGTTGACTGTACTCAATAAATAGATGCGTGTCAAGCATTAGAGGGCTATGCTGGTAGTTTCTCTGCGTGATCGCATCAGGAATGAGGTCATCCGCAGCAGAGCCGAAGTAACCGATATAACCTCCGAATTACTAAACTTAAGTGACAGTGGGCGGGTCACAAAGCACGTAAGACTGATGGCAGTTGGGCGGAAAGGTTCTCGAGTGGCGACATGAAGGCGTGGCGCGGGCACACAAGGTGGACTGATCACCTTGTACGGGGTGCGGGTGTCCGCTGCATGCTGGACCAGTCCTTGTGGAAGACTTTGGGGGCGGCCTACATCCAGCATTGGACGTCCTTCGGCTGACATGATGATGATGATAATGACCTACTACGATATTGGCCAGGAAAGTGTGCCTTAACGGTATGCCTGATCCTGATGGCAAGCGGAAGCCGTTGTCTATAGACGCTTGAGACTCCACGAGAATCGCAAGCGCGTTGCCGAATCTTTACTGATTTGAACATTTGTTGTGTTGACAGCTACTCGTAGAGACTAATGCTGGTCCCTCGCTTTCAAGCTTAACACAGTGCATCCTGGAGAGATCGGTAGCCATGTAATGTCCAAGATAACGATAAGAAATGTATAAATGTGTATTCACGCAAACAAAGTCGCGGGTACAGCTAGTATATTAATAAAATTACCACATCACGCCGTCCCCACCTATGTTCGTAATATCCGCCTACTTCCACTCCTTCCAAATGTTTGCGTTACTCTGATATCTGTGGTGGTATGTTCGCTAACAACCACGTGTTAGATAGACACGATAGACATCCACCACCACCACCATATCAGCCCTAGGACGTCCACTGCTGGACATAGGCCTCCCCCAATTTCATCGGGGGTAAATGCCATAATCGCCACGCTTGTCATGCGGGTTGGCGATCGCAGTATCTCCACCGCACTCAAGGAATGCTGCTGCCCATTCCCCGGTGGTCTTGGTCGTAGTTTTAGGACATACCCGGGTCCGATAGACATCACGACCATATTTATCGCGCGACATACATAATTTATGAATTGAAAATTACTTACTCATTTAATAACTAGGTACCGAGGCAGCAGCAGCAGCGGTAGCAGGAGGAAGAGTAAGTAGATAAATGGGTGTCTCTAATAACGGGTCGGTAAAGCACATTTGTACTGTAACAACAAACTGTTAGCTTTTTAGGGTTCCATAGTCAATTAGAAAGCCTTATTAGTTTCGCCATGTCTGTTTGTCTGTCGGTCCGCGGCTAATGTCAGAGACCGTTAGTACTAGAAAGCTGTAATTTGGCATGAATATCAATATCAATCACCCCAACAAAGTGGTAAAATAAAAAGATTATTTTTAGGATCCCTCGCATACACGTAGTGACGATGAATATTATTCTGCTTCCTGCTTATGTTGTGGGGTATCGTTGGATAGGTCTTTAAAAAAGAATAGGGGTTTTCTATAAACATTTTTTGACAGTGATTATTTTCGTAAATACAAGTATTCAATCGGAAAGTTCAATAAAATGCCCCCTTCTACCTTTTGAGCCGAGCGTCCATGAAATATGAAAAAAGAAAACCATCAAACTATTATAACATACTGCATAGAAAATTGCCAAGTAAAAAAATAAAAAAGAAAAAAAAAGAAAAGAATGTGCTCAAAATGCATTTAGCCGCAGTAAATTAGTTTTACTGTACACAATGTAGTGCCGGACTTGGCACCATTTCAGAGAATCTACGGAACTTGGCACCCAGATCTCAATTCTTTTGTCGGTGAAGACGACAAACCAAGCATCGCATATTCTTAATATTGAACTTGGCTCCCTTTTTCACATTTATGTTTTTGATGGGATATCGTATCATTACTTTTTGTCAATATTCGCCAAATGGTGCTTTTTAAGGCGCAGGGTAGGGCAAGCCATTCTCCATACAAAGGTTGTGCAAGTTTTTTGCGTTAGTTTTGGCATTACAGCATTTAATTTTATTTTTTGTTGGTACATATTGGATATACACAGAACGCGATGTAGAAATTTTGCATTATTTCAAAAAAAAAAAAAAAAATACAAAAAAAACATTAAAATAAAAAAGAAAAACATCAAGACATAGCTAACAAAAAAATAAGCATACGGACCAAAAATAGTAACTGGAGTGCAAACACAAACGAAGAAAAACTTGCGCAAAGTTTATATGGAAAGAGCTTGCCCACCCCTTCGCCTTAAGAGCGAATGCACGAGTTACTATACAAAATACCCAAATCGCTATAGGTGCACCTCAAATATTTGAAGAGTTAAATTCCCTCGAGTTCTCCAGGACCCTATGATCAGATTCTTACCTGATAATTATTGGGACTACCCCTGAAGTATACCGTTTCAAACAAAAAAGAATTTTCCAAATCAATTAATAAACGACGGAGTTCTGAGTTATCTAGCATAAATAATAATAATAATTAAACTAATATAAAAATCACTGTTTTCAGATTTTTCTGGTGTACACACACAATTACCAAGCTGCATGCCAATTACAGCTTTCTAGGTCACCTGGAAGTAGGTTAGGTTTTTGATTACTAGTCAGTCAGTCAGTGGTAAAAATGCCGTTTTTTGGAATTTAATATCTCAATAACTATTAAACCTATATTTATGAAATTTGGGGTTCTAGTTGTTATAATACATGTACCAAATTTCATTTTTTTATGTTAGATAGATTTGGAGTTATTTGGGGTCAAAAGTGGCTCCAAACGGTTCGTGTAAAATAACACACGGCTGCTGTCCGCCAGTTCCTGGGGTGAACTTGGCTGGACACGCTGCCGCGTGTCTAGATCAGTATGCCATTATTCCACACATTAGCCTTTTCCAAGCCGATATAATCTCTTTCATCCGACTTATTTATCGTATTATAGTTATAGCAGCGCGGTTATACTTATATATGAAGGAAGTGGTATAACAGATGGCGACATAGAATCAGTGAACGAAGCAGAATGCAGATAAATTAGGTCCAGATATTACTAGAGATAAATTTGATAAACCTTTAAATATTATCCAGACTGGTCAAAAGCAGCTTGTCAAGTTTTTTTTTTCATAGAGTACTTATATCAAAAAAATAGAATGTGATCCCATAAATTTTTTTATTGAGGCTACCATTAAGAAGATTTTGGTGTCGGACAAGGTTAACTGGAAGAGATCCCTTAAAGGGATAAGTTCGCCTTTGTACCGATACAACCGAATATGTCTGTATTTTTACCTGTGTTTTGTGTACAATATAAGTATTCACATACATATAAGTACATACAAGGGAGGAATCAAAATTAACGGGGAAAAAAATTATTTCATAAGACTTGCTGATGACATTGCTGCTTTAGCCGAAAACTCAACACAATTAGAACAACTTGTAATGGAAATGGACAAAATATTTAGAGAATCTAGGCTCAAAATAAACAGGCAGAAACCCATAACAATAGTCACATCAAAGCATAATAAAGTCTTAAGTCCTATACGCATAAGAGATACAACCATCCAACAAGTCGACAGATTTAAATATTTAGGCAGCATAATAACCTGTGACTCCAGATGTACCCAAGATATCACCACCCAAGTGAGATAGAGAGATATTAAGTGCCTTCGAAATGTGGTGCTGGCGGCGAATGGAAGCCATAAGCTGGACAGAAAGGAAAACAAATGAAGAGGTTTTGGATTTGGTAGGAGAGAAGAGACTGCATTTGAGGATGATTGCTAACAGAAGAGGAAATATGTTGGGGCACCTGATACGACATGACAATTACATAAAAACCATTATCGAAGGAAAGATAGAGGGGAGCAGAGGAAGACCGAAACGTGCGTTTATGGATCAAGCTAAAGAGAAGGTCAATGTAATGTCGTATCAGGAGCTCAAAGCATTGGCAGAGAACCGAACAGAATGGCGATTACTCCACCGACAAGAGCTACACTCTTAAATATATGATGATGAGCAGCGCGGTTACAATCACTCGGCTCTTTGGTCTCGGTTGTGAGAGCGCAACCGAACAGCACTCTTAGAATGTGAGCCCCGCTCCGTGGGGCTCCTATTTCTGCGCAGTTGCCCCTCGGGCATCTGAAGATATGTAAAAAACCTAACCTACCTAGACCTGGGGCTGTTGTATGACTTTTTCGTATCGTATGACTTTTTTAGAATTACAAATCTGGACAATACTTATTACTTTCAGACCATTGTCAGTTACGTTCTTTTCTATATCTCGATTTAATTAATTAAATTTCAGTAATTTCTTAAATTTCAGTAAATATTTTCAATGGCCGCAAGATTTTTCAGTAGAAAAGTGGTCAAAAATAATACCTATTATATTTTGTCGCTTCGTTCTCGATATAATGTTTAACAGGTAGTCCCTTAAACCCACAGGCAACTTGCACGCTTTTTAGAGTACCTAATTTGTTTCAAAATAGGTCTTAGTACTTCCGGCGGTCGCCACCTTGTGGTGGGGGTATGCCGTGGTCGTCATTCCTTTTCCGTGCACGGCAACGAGCGCACGCGCAAAAATCATGCCTATACTCTCTAATGACGAAATAAATAGTGAATATATAAGGTGGTTAAAAATAAATAGTCATCTTAAAGCATACACTCTGCTTTTAGTGGAGAAATAGTATTGAGAATAAATTTTTACGACTTTAGTAGCGCCATTAGTTAGTTTGTATCCGTTTAATGGTTACAGTGCTATAAAAGATTTCAGATAACTTTCATTCCACTATTACGCTGTATGATAGCCGTCGAATAATATTTACAACACCTTTGGCCCTTTAAAAGATCATATTAAAGCGTTTTCTCGACTTTAATATTTAGGTCGAATGAAAATCTTGCAGACAGTATTAGGTATATGACATTAAGTGCTGTTAAGGTAACTGAAATGCTGTTTTGTTGTATGAACAACTTTTACGCAGCAATTATGCTGTATAACTAAATGTCGAAATAGGTATGGGCAATAAAAGCTAGTTTGAAGACAAATTAGCAACTAAGTTAGTTTCATAGAACCGATATCTTCGTACAATTATCGAGTAAATGCGGTATGAGTTCGTCGAGACGAGACAACGTTTACTAGACAAGTTTAAGTATACAGCCAAAAAGCGTTAAATGCTAAACAATCTAGAGAGTTGTTTTTATACGGCTTTTTGATATAGATAGATCTTTCACAACGAGTGTTTTTCGACTTATAGTCGTAAGAGTGAAGTTTGTGCAATCTAGTTTGCTATTTTGGTTAAGTACTTAATTAAATTACGTTAGGACTTGTTGATGCAGGATGCACAGAAAGAGTAGGTCTGTACAGTCTGATTGTGTCAAAAGTGCAATTATTGCCGGCTGACACTAAGATAGCTTACCAATCTGACAAAATTTTGTCATTTTTAGGGTTCCGTAGTCAACTAGGAACTCTTATAGTTTCGCCATGTCCGTCTGATGTCTGTCTGTCCCTCTGTCTGTCCGAGGCTTTGCTCTGTGATTGTTAGTGCTAGAAGACTGCAATTTGGTATGGATATATAAGTCAATAAATGTGAGTGAGTAAAATAAAAACTAATTAACGGTACCTACCTCCCCTACACGTAAAGTGGAGATGATTTTTTTTTTGCTTCAACCCTATGGTATGGGGTGTTGTTGGAATAGCTCTTTCAAAATGAATAGAGGACTTCATCAACCATTTTTTGATAAAGTAAATATTTTCGGAAATATTCACTCCAAAATAAAAAAATTGTCCCTCTCCCCCTCTATCTTTTGAACTATGGGTTCAAAGAAATATGAAAAATAATCATGAAAGTAAAGCTTAATAAAGACTTTCAACGACAACTATAGCGGACATGATCAGTTAAGGCGTTTTTGAGTTATGGTAAAAAGCCTTCCTTTTTTATGATAAGACTGTCAAGCGATTAGCGGACCCGGGTATGTCCTAAAACTACGACCAAGACCACCGGGGGATGGGCAGCAGCATCCCTGGAGTGCGGTGGAGATACTGCGATCGCCAACTCGCATGCCAAGCGTGGCGATTCTGGCATTTACCCACCATAAAATTGGGGGAGGCCTATGTCCAGCAGTGGACGTCCTTCGGCTGATATGGTGGTGGTGGTGTCAAGCGATTGGCCTTAGTCTCATCTGATGGAAAACGATGACAAGGCCTAAGATGTTGCTCGCTGGTTCAGTGGTCCCTTCTTAGTAAAAGACGTATGAAACGCTGCGAAAGTATTCCCTTTTGCTATTTATTGATTTTTACAGTAAGTTCTTTGGGCAACTACGAAACCCTATACTGAGCAGGGCCCGACATACTCTTGGCAATTTTTATTTTTATAGTAGTATAAGTAAAAGAGGTTACAAATCGAGTAACAGAACTTGGTAACCATTAACCAACTATGTACCTAATCGTGCACATAACGACTATGAAGTTGAAAAGAGAAAAAACACTCTGGAATTTTAGATATATTTATTATGTAAATTTTAAATACAATAAAGGTCTCGTGTATGTGGTATTTTATCGTGAAGCCTTGCTCGGGCCCCCGGTTGCGGCAGGGGGGGAGCACGGCGCGGGCGGCTTGTCGAGCCCCAGTGTGACCACGCGAAGCGACACCGACGACCGCGCCCCTGCAGTGCACAACCAACGTTTCCGACATTGCATCTTCCAAATACTAAATTTGAACTAGCTACGAAGGATAAACGGACCAGCCACGATATAACACGGTTTATACAGTAAATTTCGCGCGCAAATAAAATAAAGTTTGTACGCACGGGCGTAAAACTATCCAACTATATAGTCCACCCTACATGGTACAAATTAACTCGAATGCTACTCGTTAATGTATGACAATTATATGTAAGAAATTATATATTGTTAGAAATGAATAAGTTTTCTCTTGGACCATTGTTGAGTAGTTGGACTATAGTGGTTTTACGGTACAGTCAGCAGTAGAAGTAGCTAAGGAGAATAACACGTAAAGAATGATCTACACAGTGCCTTATTTTCTTGACGTTATAGGGTCAGTGTGTACAGGTAAATTATTTTAAGTTTGATACTGACATATGCTCTTATTCCATTGGGTATTCTACTTTAACACTAATGTGGATAGAGTTTCTTTTACATAGATACTGTCTTAAAATCGTACGTTTGTAATAGAAACTCTGTTACATAGGCATTAAAAGTATACTATCCAATGGGATAACAGCATATGTCAGTGTCAAACTTAATGTAACCGCACTGTAGATCATTTTTTTTATGACATAGGAGGCAAACTAGCAGACGAATCGCCTGATGGTAAGCGATTAGCGCCGCCCATGGACACTCGCAACACCAGAGGGGTTGTAAGTGCGTTGCCGGCCTTTAAGATGGGAGTACGCTCTTTTCTTGAAGGTTTGAAGGTCGAATTCAGCACTAGCCCGTGCAGCTACTTAGTAACAGCTCTGCTGGCTGTACCAATAATGCATGAATTCTATAATGGCTGCTTGTGCTATAGAATGGGGTAAGAGTTGGAGACATTATTATATACACAAGGAAGGTAGTGTGAGCGACATAGCGCGACAATGGCCGCCATGTTAAAATCGAATCTTTATTGGTACGTCGACGGATGCGACCCTGCGCACAGCTAGTTTTTTTTGTCCAAGGTTACATGGACTTTTATTGGGCAATAAAATACCACAGTACGGTCTAATGTCTATCTTTAGTTATGTACAAGCGACTCCCGTTAAGCGCACCTTGATAGTGGCAGCATACCTAATCGTAGTCTGGCTAGCATATTATTATTCTGGCTTGTGCGATTTTTAAATCGAGTTTTATTTAAAATATTAGCGAAATATTTTCCTTTCTATCAGCCAAAATGACTAATCAGCAAACATTTTAAGAATAGTCATAGTCAACAGATCATGCTGAATTCAGCAGTTACTCTTGTGAATTCAGCAGTTACTCTTGTGAATTAAGCAGTTACTCTTGTGAATTCAGCAGTTAGCTTGTGAATTCAGCAGTTACTCTTGTGAATTCAGCAGTTACTCTTGTGAATTAAGCAGTTACTCTTGTGAATTCTTGCTGATCAAGTCATTATTTTACGGTTAGCCTTTTGATTAGAGCGGACGGGACTGATATTGGTTAAATTGTTGATAGTTTGTAACATTGTTTACAGATCAAAAGTTACAGACTGATTTTATTTACAGCTAATCTTATTTTTGTTTGTTTGTCATTAACACAACACATTAATTATACTTCATAATAAAACTCGCAGCACGTCCGAGTATCCTTGAATTGAAAATGGTGTTTGCAACAGCTCCGAAATATCAGGAACTCAACAAATATAACCCTTTATTTGGCAATGTATATCAGGATATACCAACTATTTGACTATCTTTTTGTTTTTTTTTCTGACTGAAATTGTTGAACTATTTAGTGCCACCGTGGCTTGAATATGGGGCATTAGCATTTTTTTGTCAAATAAAGGGTTAACATACTGGTACATGGTAAATACCCCGTTTTGAACAGTAATTCAAATAGAATTAAAAATAGCTATTTACGATGCAAGGGTTGTAAAATAAAGAAAGGCCGATATCGCAGATGTTTGAGGCCCGAGCCGCAGGCGAGGGTCATAAATATGCGAGAGAGGGCTTTCTGTTTTACGACCCGTGTTTTGTACACAATTTTACGTCACCACTTGGACAAAAAGTGCGGATGCGCAGCGTGCGGAAAAACGCGCTTTTTGGCTAGGTGTGCTGTAAAAATACTTATTTTTAAAACTAGTAAGTACAGTACAATGTACAGTCGCCATCGGATCGGAGAGAACAAGGTGATCTCAAATTCCTGAACACAACTCTATTGTCAAGACTGATTGCATGTTCAGCCCGGCTAGCACGGTAATTATATGCTTCGACATATAACACGTCACAATTATATGTGCGGCGGAGATTTTATCTCAATTAGCTAACATATGCAAATGTTGCAACGTATTTTTATCTCCATACACAAATTTTATGTAAAACGTTGGCAAATAATAAAAATTACTGAATACCAATTATTTACATTTTGTAGTTTTATCGATGGAAATTGTCATATTAATGCTCAAACGCAAAGATATGACAACCCGAAACGAATTCGTTGCAGATCATTTATGTGGAGATTCCGAACCACCTGTCAATATTCTGCATAGTGTTAAATTGTAAGTGGGGTCCCGAGTGACCTACATATATTTATGTCCATGACGATTACTATGTCGGTTTAAATACATTTTTCTCAAACATGCGCCTAAATGTATGCATTAATGTCACGAAAAGAGAACATGAAGTTACCTGTTTATGGGTCCCTACATTACTTCTTGGCCGCCGGCCAAGAAGTAATGTATGGGGAATGTATGAAACTAACATTATTGTCCGCTGCTCTAACTTTTTAAATTTGCTTACTAAAATCAACTGATAAAGGAAATATTACATAGAGCCAACCGCCACGATTTTGTATATATATTTTTAATTTGTTATGTAAATTGGTATTTTTTTAGGTTTTTCCGGATTTTTATCGTTCATATATTTATGTATTTTGTTGTTTTTTTTCGAATTTTATGAGTATTTATGTATTTTTTTTATTTTTTCGTGTTATTTTGTAGCGTTTTTTGTGTTTTTTGATATTTTTGGACTTTTTAAAAGTTTTTTCGTATTTTTGTGTATTTTCGACATTTCTTTTTTGTTTTTCCATGTTTTTGGTAATTTTTTAGTTTTTACGTTTTTTGGTATTTTTTAGTTATTTCGTGTTCTTTTTAATGGTGCTTGTATTTTGTAGCATTTTTCGTGTTTTTATTTAATTTCCGTTATTTGTCGTGATGCTTTGCTATTTTTGGACGTTTCGTATTTTGTATTTTTTTTTACATTGTAGTTTTTTTATTGTTTTTTTTTCTAACATGTTTGAGAAAAGTACTATACAATCCTCGGCCGGAACAGGGATTGCAGGACTCGTTTTATCCGGCCTCGTCTACGACTCGGCCGTTTATCCCAACCTCGTCCAGCAATCCCTTACTTCACGGCCTCTGCAGTAATGTACTATATTTCTCATAAGAACACAATAGTTCACTTAAATGAGTTTACAAACAAGTTTAACTAAAGGTATAACATATTGCCAACACATCTTAATAAATATTATCATATACATAAGATTTTAACTTAGTTTTAAATAGTATCCCTGATTCAAACTCCTTTACTTCGTTCGGTAATTTATTATATTATACATTTGTGCACCCTCAGATACAATGTTTTTCTTTCCATATCCAGTCCTGTCTAAATAATTTTTATTTTATTTGTGTTTTTTAAATTATGTCTAAATTTTCTTTTTGTGAATATTAATGGAGAGTGTATTTTATGTGTCAGTACCTTTCTGATGAGCATGCATGTTGCGTATGTGTAAAGTTGTTTAAGGTTATATAGTTTAGTTTGTGTATAAAGTAATTTTGTTCTAGTTAGGCGATGGTATTTAAATAAACATTTAATTAATTTATTTTGTAATGACTGTAACTTTTGAAGATTTGTTTTGGCTGCACAGCCCCATACTTCTATTAGATATACTAAGTGGGATTTAGCTAACGAATTATAAATCATTAATCGAGCTTTGTGAGGTATACAACTAGCACAATTTCTTAATGCTCCGGTCAGGGAGGAGAGTTTTGACTTGACTTTCTCGATGTGACTTTTCCAATTCAATTTGTCATCTAGTAATAACTTAATAAGCCAAGATATTTTTCAGTACTGGATTGGTGTATTAGGTCGTTATTAATTGTTAAAACAGGAAGTTGAGAGATCTTTTTGTTTTTTGCTACGAAAAGCATATATGATGTTTTTAGGGTATTTATGGTCAACAGATTACTTTGACACCACATGTTGTACTTATGTAGATCTGTCTGCGCATTGATCTACATCTGCAAGATTGCTACCAAAATAAAACAGACAAGTGTCGTCAGCATGTATAGGTAAAGTAACTTGTGCCGACATGACAGTCCTATAGTAGTGACGTTATTGACATATATGGAGAATAGCAGTGGGCCCAGTATGGATCCTTGCGGTATTCCGTATTTAATAGTTATTGTGTCGCTACTATAGTCACCAATATTTACAATCTGTGTCCTGTCTGTCAAATAAGATTTAAAAATATGCTGTACCCGCTACACCCAGATTTTCGAGTTTTTGCATGAGCAAATTATGACTTACAGTATCAAAAGCTTTTTTGAGGTCGATAAAGATACCAAGTACGTAGTTTTTCTGATCAATATTAGTTTTGATTTTAGTGACAAGATCGACTGTAGCTAATAGAGTATTTGAACGTTTTCTAAAGCCATACTGCTGTTCAGATTAAAAATTGATTTTAGTCAGATGGTCGTTAAGTCTATTATAAAGAATCCTTTATAGTTTATAGTTTCCAGGGTCTGATTTAGGCCCTGATTTGTATATCGATGTTACCCTGGCAACTTTCAAGCTGTCAGGGAAATTGCCAGATATTAGACAGTGATTTATGCAGTTTGTGAGAGATAAATTTGATTTATTTAGTACTTATATTATCAATGCCCGTACTGGTGTTAGTATTTAAGTTATTAATTATTTTTAGTACTTCATCGACAGTACAGGGCTTAATATCATTTATGATTGTAATTGGACCAGTGCTTCCATAAGTTAAGGTATAGTTCTCATTTTCAGTTCCCTTGGGAATTAGATTTGATAGTGCAACCCCTACATCTGCAAAACTGCACATGGATCATCTACTATAGCAGAATTGAAGACAAGTTTTGGTGGAGCCGCGACAACCTTATACTTATTTGTAGAAAATGAATTGATCAAATTTCACATCTTTTTGGATCCTTGTTACAAGTTTTAAATTCATTAAGATAATATTTTACTTTTGTGTTTTTGATCAATATACTCTATTTCGTTCATTTATTAATTCAGCTTTTCTTTGTTCATCGTCCTTGTTATCTTTTAGTATTTTCCATAAAGTGTTTCTCTTTGATATCTCTTGTAATACTCCTCTATTTATCCAATCTTCTTTCGGTTTATTTAGTATTTTTGTTTTTGTGATCGTGTTTTTCTCTAAATGTAGCTTTATAAATGTTTCCAAATTACTATATAAACAGTTTCTATCTTCAAAGTTTACTTCGTTTACAGTTTTGTACAGTCTTGAGTAGTCAATAGCAGAATAATGTTGTTTTTCTTTAACATTGTGATTTTTATTTAATAATTCTGTGCTCTGACATGGGTGCGTCAATTATAGTGAATTTATATGTATTTACGTGAGGTTAGAGCAGACGTGGTCTAAAATTGTTTTGCTTGTAGCCGTTTCCCGTGTACAGAAGTCTGGTTCAACTTTGTTCATATCATCAACTAGGTATCCAGCTTCTTGTAAGGTTCTCATGTATTCAATGACGTCATTGTCTGAGGATAACAAATCGATATTGAAATCTCCGAAAACAATCGCCCTTTTCCATTTTTCCAGTTGTAGTGAGTATGTATTTAGAAACGTGCTTGTATTTTTTTTATCCGGTTTATATATAGCACCAACGTAAAAGAGAATTTGTTTAAGCAAATCCATAGATAATGCATGCCGTTGTCGTACAGTTCTTCCACTATTTCGTATTTAAGGGTATTGTGTATAAATATGGAAATTACACCACCTTTTTTGTCCGTTCTATATTTATAAATATGAGTATTATTTTGTAGATAGTAATATTTTGCCTCCGATTCGTTTTGGATCAAGTTTCTGTAAGAACGATTAAATGAACTGTTGTTTTTATTGACTTAAGGATACATTGTAGCTCTTCAAATCTTCCAGGTTTTCGTATACTTCGGACATTTGCATATAAGAATTTTAGAGAAGAGTGAGTCGTGAATAAAAAATTTTTTTTTTTTTTTTTACTCCGGATAGGTTTGCGCTTGACCACAAATCACCTGATGGTAAGCGATATTGTGGTCTAGGATGGAGCGCGCTTACCTAGTAAAAACCGGTTCACTCTCGTCTTGAAGACCGTAAGGTTGTAGTTTTCAGGGAACAAGGATTCCGGCAAGGAGTTCCACAGCTTGGCTGTTCTCACAATAAAGGAGGAAGCGAAACGCTTCGTGCGAGTTTTTGGAACTGCCACCGTAAAACGATGTCGCCTTGCCGTATCCCTGGTCGTCCGATGGTAGAAGGGAGCGGGGGGTATTATACTGTGCAGTTCATCAGCACACTCCCCGAAATGCAACCGATAGAAAACCGAAAGACTAGCAACTTTGCGGCGTCATGTGCTATGTTAGCACATGATGTCAAAATTTTGACGTAAAAATTGCTACGTTTAATGTTCGACGGTTTATATGCCCGTGTACCATATAAGACAATTAGCTTTAAAAAATCCTGAATTTGACAATAAAACGTGACTGTAAAAGTTGTCATTTCGCTATCATACTAGCCGGGCATATATTGATGAGTGCAGATGTATTTTTATGGCGACTACATTATATCTAAACAGAAATACGGTATGACTAATAAGTCATTAGTAATGACAATAACAAGTGTAATTAACTGTGATAAACTAATAATACAACAGATTACCTGCTTCTGGAATGTTGTCTGCCAACTGTAAGTAAAAACAGAATATAATTAAAACTAGGGCGTGTAAGTTTTTAAAGAAGCTTTGGTGCGATTGTGTGTGCGAAGATCTGAGGAACGTAAGGCAGTTCACGAACTGAACAAGGTTGCCAAGCATCGTGACAACTGGAGGAAAATTATAGAGGAGGGCAAGACCCACAAAGAGCTTTACGTGATGAGTTAATACTAATATTTATTGTTGATGATAATTAAAACTGATGAATATTGAAACTGTTCCTCATGTTAATTCTGTACCTATTTTGACACTAATACGGCCAATGCATGTCATACCCCATCTGAGCCAGTCGAGTAAAAATAACGAGACGAATTGTAAACGAGGCCATAGACAAGTGGACAAAGAATCTATGACGAATAGTGAAATAACACTTTGAGATAGGAACAAAGAACACAGTAACGAATAATGAATGCTATGATCAATCAAAAATTACCTAACTTAGCATTGGCATTAACGTTCAAATTAATTATAATTTGGAGATGGGTAGGTATAGTCTACAATATCATACATACATACATACATACATATAATCACGCCTGTTTCCCATAGGGGTAGGCAGAGATCACGGATTTCCACTTGCTACGATCCTGACATACAACTTTCGCTTCATGAACTTTCATAACATTCTTCATGCATGCGCGCCGATTTAGGGTACTCCTGACCTGGCCTTTCTGCAGAATGTCTCCGATTTGGTCGGAGTACGTTCGCCGAGGTCTTCCCCTTCCAACTTTTCCATCCACTCTTCCTTCATACACTCGTTTTGTCAATCTTCTTTCATCCATCCTCTCTACATGTCCAAACCATCTTAGCATACCTTTCTCAATTTTCGTCACTATATCTTCATTCACTCCACACCTCCGTCTTATAACGGTGTTTCTCACTCTATCTCTCAAAGTAACGCTACACATACTTCTCAGCGCTCTCATTTCCACTGCATTCACTCGACTCTGATGTTTCTTCTGCCACACCCAACTTTCACTACCATACATTAGTGTCGGCACCAACACTCCTCTATGCACGGCCAGCCGCGCCTTTTCTGACACTTTCTGGCTACTCATAAAGGCGTGAAGTGCCCCATTCACTCGATTCCCAGCTATCACTCTCCTTTCAATATCTCCTTCATGCTTACCGTCTCTCGTGAACAAAGTCCCCAAATACACAAACCCATCCACTTGCTCCAACCTCTCTCCATCTACAGCAATTTCACAAACTGTCATACACTCATCTCTTTCAAATACCATCACTTTCGTCTTGCTTACATTCAATATCAATATTAGTATAATAATAGATGCACGTTACACAAGTGCCAAACCTCTTACAATATTGGAAAATCGAAATTATATAGAACAATTAATTTGCTCTTGGTGTAACTACAAGAAACCACTGCAGGTTAAAAATAATACAACATCGGTTCAAACACTGGTGTTCTATTTTAAATTTAATCTGTTTATTTCATAATTAAAATCTTACATTTAATTACATCTTTCGCTGAGCTAAATCTTTATATTTCTGAGATTGTAATGGTAACTTCAAATTCTACAGAAACATAATTCGTTTTTCAAGAATGAAATGAAAAACTGGCCACTTTAAAAATTAGTACTTTATGCCATTGCAGGAGCATTGGAGCGTTCGTGGCCCAGCGGCGCCCGCGTACCGCGTGCGGTATGCGAGGTTAAGCAATGTCGAGCGAGGTCAGTCCTTGGATGGGTGACCGCTTTGAGTGGTTACTAACTGAGCGCTCCCGTGCTTTGGAAGGCACGTTAAGTCGTTGATCCCGGTTGCTGTCTATGATAGCAGTCGTTAAGCCAAGTTAGAGCCTCCGGGCGGCTTGAGAACTTCTAACAGTCAAGTTGCCCACTCACTTGACAAGCCTAATCCCAATAAGGTCTAGTTTCCCCCTCGGGTTGGAAGGTCAGATGGCAGTCGCTTCCGTAAAAACTAGTACCTACGCTAATTCTTGGGATTAGGTAGCGGACCCCAGGCATCCTTCAGGATGCAACTGTACTGGGAATAACGCTGGGACGATGATGATGATGATGCCATTGCAGGATTTGAAATATGAATATTCTGTAAGACATATGTGGTTATACATGTCCGTACCTTTTTAGGATTCCGTACCTAAAGGGTAAAACGGACCCCTATTACTAAGACTTCGCTGTCTGTCCGTCCGTCTGTCTGTCTGTCTCATGCTGTATCTCAAGAACCGCGATAGTTAGACAGTTGAAATTGTTACAGATGATGTATTTCTGTTGCCGCTATAACAACAAATATTAAAAACCGGCCAAGTGCGAGTCGGACTCTTTGCCGTTTTTATAGATAATAGTACGGAACCCTTCGTGCGCGAGTCCGACTCGCAATTGGCCAGTTTTTTCAAACATGCAATGAAATACTGCCGAAATTTTATATCTTGTGTTGTAAGCGGCGACACGAGATTTCCATTATCGTATTTCACACAAAATTGAAGGTCTGCCTGCAAAAAGTGACCTCATCGAGCTTGGGCTCGTTGGATTTGTCTTCCTAAGCACCTTGGACTCTATGACTACTCCCCGAGTAGACGATGGAGTCGAAGGGTGGTCATAGAACTCCTTAATGAAAAGACGTAACCTCATCGAGCTTGGGCTCGTTGGGTTTGTGTTTCGAAGCCCGTTTGCCGTTGGTCCTAGATGATGACTAGGGGCTCTGATATTGGAGTCGGAAGGTGGTCACAAGAACTCCTAAACTAAAAGACGTAACCGTTTTGCAGGTGTCTGGAATAATTTGCGGTTTTAGGTGGAAAAATACACTTGCGATTCTGTTTAAACGGCGAGAGAGCATGAACATTTTGACGTTTCAAGGTAATGTTTATCAAGCGTTACGTCTTATTTAGTCTTTATTTAACCCTCAACTTAAGAAAAGCCGAACTGGAGAAGAGTCACAAATGATAGACAACAATGGAAGGAGTTAGAGGAAGCCTTTGCCAGGAGGCAGTGGCGGTACGGCCTTAAAAGCCCAAAACCCTGACATGAGTTACTAAAATTAGCAAATACCAAATATATGTACGACTAATTCTTTTTTCCATTTCAAACTAACTTAAAATCCGCGCGACGGCGCCTGATCTGTATATTCTATTCATCTTGGTCGGGGTAGTAGTACAAAATTCGACCGTAGCAAGTGGCGCTACTGCCGCGGGAAACGAGCGGTCTTAACACGATAGAGTTGAGACACGGGCTAGTCATCTCGCTCGCACGCGCGGGCTTGCAAGCGGGCTTTAATGCTGATATCTTTTTTCTCTTTCTTATCTATGAAAACTGCTACAAAACGAGAGATACGTATCTATAGCTAGATCTAGCAAATAGTTTGTGACTAGAAGCCCGGCTTTCGACGTGAAGTTATCAACAGATGTTAGTCAAATGCGAATTTAGCGCGTGCGCGTTCATGACTGGATGGATTGTGATGCTAACTTCATTGATTACAATTATGTACATTACTTGAAACTGAACAATTTGTTTGAGCGGATAGTGTTTTGTATTAAAAAGTTTATTAAAGTGGAAAGTGACGATGGATGAAGTCGTTCCGTGTGACGATTTAAAATGTGCACAAGTTATCGGCGCAGAAAAGGTAGGCACGCTAAACTTTGCACAAAAAAAGCAACTTATTTTTTCACCGAAACCTACGCCTGACTTGAGTATTTCTCAGATAACCAAGCCACATAAACGACAATTTCAAAGATCGGTTCGATTGCTGAGATGTCTGTACAATTTTATCTAGTAATAGCATGCCTTCAGTGTGTTTTGTTGGTCTGTCCTGTCTACGCCACACCAGTTAGTGATAATGAAGAGTGAAGATTTACTAGTTTGGTAATATGGCAAGGTATCAAGGTAGGAGATAGATTTAATGATATTGTGTGTGAAAAATAATATAAAAATTTATCCCTCGGCTTGCCCTTCTCTGCAACCCTAGGCACGCTACTGCCAGGAGGCACACTGAACTCAGAGACATACTATAACAAAGATGGAAAAATCACAACATAAATAAATAAAGAAAGTAAATATTAAAGAAACAGAAAGAAAAATACACCCTGAAATGTCAATGTTCAGGATAAAGGGCTTCTATTGATAGTAATATCAATTTCAGGCTTCGTTTTTATTCAACGGACTCCAAATGTCATCCATTTAAAACTAATACTCAGGCTGCAATTGCTTCCTTCCATGGCTGGACAATAATGTTCTATTTTTAAATAGATGACAATGTGAACTTACGGAGGGCTCCTGCACCTTGGCGGCTAGAGTGGTGCGGAACGCGGAGAGACGCTTGGTGAACCCGCTGACCGCGCTCAGCCCGCTCCGCGTCGACGACACGGACGAGGAAAACACCGACTCTGAACATAACGTCCACTCATAACTTGTGACAGTTGTGACAGCAGCGATGCTCCCTCACTCGAACACTACAAGCCGATATTGCCTCACGCTGCAAATGCTCGCCCATTGTCAAGCTGGCTATTGGTAATCGGATAATACTGAATAATCTTTTGACCATTTCAAATACGTAGAGTGAAAATGAGATTATTCTATTTGAGTAAAAGAAACAAAACTAAGACTGATAATGTTATCTTCTAGTAATAATGCAAGTCAAGAACATTCACATAAACATAATACAAGAGCTATGCGGGGCTGCGGGCTACTGAGGTGCGACGAGTTTGAACAAACCCTGCAATGCACTCAAAATCGCATGCAAGATCTTGCGCCGTGTAAATGGGCATCTAGGTGCTCAGCTACTTTATAATGGTAAATGGTACATAAAATACAAACGAAAGATTACATAAACTTAAGGTCCGGCCACACAGCTGCTTAACCCTTTGAACGCCAAGAGCCTATAAAGTGTAGTAGTAAAACCCAACCACTAAAAAGGTCGGAGTGAAGGTGTACTTTGATGGGAAAAAATCATTCAGAATTGTTTTTATAGGCAACACACACTGGTCAAAGAAAAGACTCGTCTTGAGACACTGCGGAATATTGGACGAAAAGATTTGCCGTAGCTTCCCAAACACACAATAAATATAAACTATTACCTTGGTCGTCACCGGATATTCCAATATGCGAATCAGCTACAAGTCTGTTGACAAATTCATCATCAATTAATAAAGCCGTCAGCCACACAATTACGGTATATATGACATTAAAATGGTCCTTTTTGTTTTCGTTGTTTTACTACGCCTAAGTTAGATAGAAAGAGACGAGTTAGCGTCCAAATACCTAAAGGGACAAACAGTTGCATCACATATGTTCGACGTTTAAATTCAACTGATCTGATTAATAAAGTATTATATCGCCTTGTGAGTCTATGTTTTGTAGCAAACATATACCTATCTTAAAGTGCACCGCTATACCTATCCCAGCCTCATAGTATTAAGAACTGCCATCAACATCAAACATCATCGTCATATAACGCAGGCATGGCATAAGAAGCGAAACAATTAGTCAAGCACCCGCACCGCCAACAGAGCAAATTATTTCTGTCCCTGTCGCTCGAATATGCAAGTGCGACAGAGAGTCATATATTTCGTTTTCGGATCGCGGTAGCATTTCAGATACCTACACCAGCAAGCACTACGCCAACGTACCGTTCGACGAAGAGCAGCAGCCGGCGCTGGTTGCGCGACATGTAGCGCCGCAGGTCCGCGGAGGCTACGAGAGCGGCGAAGTGCGAGCGCACGGGCGCGGCGGCCGCGCAGGCCTCGGCCAGCGCCTCCAGCGCCGCGCCCGCGGCTTCCGAGTAGTCGCGCACCCACACCGCCAACTGATACAAAGTAGGCACAGTTATTACGTAAATTGTAAATGTCCGAATGAAAACTGTTACATTTTGCTACTTGACATGACAGATGTTAAATAATAAATAAGAAACTCACCTGAAATATGCGCCAATCCTCGACGTTATCAAAGAACTTCTTCGCACGCTTGGCGTTAGCCTTGACGACGTCCAGAGCGTTTTGTAGGCGGCTCTCCTGCTTAGAGATTTTCTCTTTCAAGTTGTCCAAATCGTTCTCACAGTCGGATCTAACGAACAAATTATTCGAAAATCAAATACAGAATAAAGTATTTGGACGTACAGAAGGGAGTGGGTACTACTAAATGTACACTACAAACAACATTCAAATCTATGCTTTCTCGCTGGGTTGCATATCGCTTGCTTGCTTTTTCAGGAGTGCAGGTGCAAGCGTATACGTATAATAGCGGAGTTTTGAAATTATGTCGCACCGATGTAATTTTCCACAATCTTGAAAGATAGGCCAAGAGCATGTCGGACCATGCTCAATGTAGGGCTCCGTAGTTGCCCAATGAACTTACTTTTAAAAAATCAATAACAAGCAAAAGGGAATACTTTCGCAGCGTTTCATACGACTTTTACTAAGAAAAGAAGACTGTGTGATAATTTTAATTAGCTTAACTGATCCTGTCCGCTAGTTTTCATTGAAAGTCTTTATTAGGGAGGTATTCTACTCATCCAATATCTTTGTCCAATATACATTTGGTCAAAGAAATTGGATGATTTCATCCAACTTGGATGGGACCCCGACATTTGATCAAAGATTCTGATGACATTTAAATCAATATGGCTATTCATGAAAAAAAAACTTGGACCAAGATATTAGATAAGTGGAATGGGCCTCCGTCAAGAAATTTGATCAAAGATTTGACAAAGATATTGGATCAGTAGAATACCACCACGTAACTCATCCAATATCTTTGATTAAAGAAATTGGATGATTTCATCAAACTTGGATGCGACCCCGACATTTGATCAAATATTCCGAAGACAGTTAAATCAATATGGCTACGCATGAAAAAAATTAAACTTGGACAAAGATATTGGATGAGTGGAATGGGCCTCTGTCAAAGAAGTTTAGGTTTGAAGCATAAAGAAAATCATCCCCACTTTTCGTGTAGGGCAGGTACCCTTAAAAAAATTTTTAGATTTTATTTTTTAAAATTGCAGCTTTCTAGCACTAACAATCACAGAGCAAAGCCTCGGACAGACAGACGGACATGGCGAAACTTATATATTTTTAAATTAGTTCGAATGAAATCACGTAGAATCGGTAATTGACCATAGCATCATCAGCACATCACTAGTCGTGGCGTGTTTTCCTAAGAAAGGAATAGCACATTGCATTTTCAAATTGATGAAAAGGGATAGGCATAATGTGTTTGTACCGAAGTATTCGTAGCAACCAGGTTAAAATGGCCGTCGGTGGCTAGAAATGTTTTCAAACAAATAATGAATTTGACTTAACAGTGGAATTCCATCTTTTTACAAGCTTTTATTTAACTTGCACTGTTCGTATGTAACTAAGAATATTTAAGTTGTCATCAAAATTTGCAATCCCTTTTTCAGCCACTTGCCGGTATCCGATTGAGCTGAAATTTGGCATACTTATGTAAGCTCTGTGACAATACAATATTATGGTACCACCGATCTGATCTGACAGCAAGTCCTAAACTAGACAAGATAAACCCATTTTGTTTGGGCTCATTCGAACCGTCTAAACGAGTAGTTGATGATTGTGGAAAAATACAGTCGGCAATAAAAGCTACCCCATAATCTTTCTTTTTCAGAAACTGAATTGTAATTTGATGTCTTTAAAGACCTCCCACACTACCCACACAACAAAATCCCATGTTTAGCCAAGACAATAGTGTATTTGATATTTTTTAAAAGAGACACGCACACTCCGCATTTGTCGTTAACTTTGACGCCACTGACGGATTGTATGAGCGCAACAATTCCTGCGCGTGTTGAATCGCGAGCAATATTATGCTGCTTCTATTGGGGTGTTCTGTTATCCATTCACTTGCTTTTGGTAACAATGGTTACCAGACATCACCCGTATTACAAGGGAATAGAGTTCAACTGAAAAATCATAGCAAGTGAGTGGTTTAAGACACATAATGAAAGGCTCACTGTCGCGAAGCCAACTGCTTGCACTTGTCCCGCAAGGCGGCGGCGCGCGCGCTCGCCTCCTGCGCGCGCTGCTCCATCGCCGCGATCGCGTTGTGCACGTCCTTCAACTCGTCGCGCGCCAGGTAGTACTTCTTCATGAGCTCGTCCAACTCCTGAATCTCAGGCGCTGAGTAGTTTTAAAATTATTTATACCAAAAAAAACGACTGCAATTTTGTACTTCGCTATGCCACAATTTGTGGTTTCCGTGAGCCAATGCTTGGTTACCTACAGAAAATACCGAAATCGCCATATGCGTGTCTAACTAATTCGAGTCCTTCACCAAATTTATATGGAACCAACTTGGCGGTACCTGCTTTGAAACAAAAAAGAATTATTATAATCGGCCGACGTGGTCAAGTCAAGAGTTTACGGGGAACATACATACATACAAATATGCAGACAAACTGAGAACCTCCTTCCTTCTATTGAAGTCGGTTAACAAGCACACTATGCATACACAAGGGCGAGAAGTGATTGCGAGGCGAGTGCGCTATAGACGGCCGAGCGTAGCGAGGCAGCAGCGAATGAAAAAAACATAGAAGCACAACTAGCGTCGTAAAATGACACCACCAAATCTGTGTCCATAAAGGCGGGGCGTCAAAACTGTGTCCAACGGCTGTCTAGTTTGCACATGGCGGCGCAGCGTAACAGTTGTATTAAATGAAATCTCAAAAATAAGAAATATGGCTTATTGGTCGGTGAAATGGTGTGTTAATCACTCATTAAAACATAAAAAAATATATGCAATCACTTTATGTTATGCCACCTTACATCATCAAAATGTTAATAGGTGAATGAAAAGGTATCTAAGATACCTATTAAACATTTTAATTTGTTAAGATACATGCTTTCATGCACATAACTGTGTACACTGTACAGTGTTCGAAAAAGTTAGACGAATTCCATAATAGATAAATATTAGGGGACATTTAGTACAATTACAACTTGACTATTGATTCTAATTAGACTATATAACTATATGAGAGAAGCCAGAAATAAATCTATTTTTAACAAGAACTAAATCCAAAATAAAAATATAGCCTTGCCGGATAGGGATACGCGGCCATCAGCCCACCGTTTCTGGCCGAGATTTGTATAGTGCTTTTCTCGAATATACGAGTATACCCAAAAAACAAATTTAAATGTGGCCATGTTTGACATTAATATTAAAAAAAAATACTTTCCGGCCTAGACCTTCAATTTTGTATGCAATTCCTTTACAGCTCTCCCGAGTTGTTCCGTTTGCAACGTGATTAATGATTATATAACTATATGAGAGAAGCCAGAAATATATCTATTTTTAACAAGAACTAAATCCAAAATAAAAATATAGCCTTGCCGGATAGGGATACGCGGCCTGCAGCCCACCGTTTCTGGCCGAGATTTGTATAGTGCTTTTCTCGAATATACGAGTATACCCAAAAAACAAATTAAAATGAGGCCATGTTTGACATTAAAATTAAAAAAAAAATACTTTCCGGCCTAGACCTTCAATTTTGTATGCAATTCCTTTACAGCTCTCCCGAGTTGTTCCGTTTGCAACGTGATACTTTGAAGCCTGTTATAACGCACGCATTTTCTTTTGCTGCAGAACTTGGTACAGGTTTGAGTTATATTTCCTCAATTTATTCGAAATATGTCAATGAGGCAAAGGACTTGCGCATTGTATTATTGCGTACCGTACGTCAAATGCCAAAGGATTGATATCAACGCCATCTATAATACAGAATTGTTCAGCAGATCCGTTTATTCATGAAAACGCGATAACGACGCCTCCTACCGGGTCCAATTGTATTTTCAAACCATCCAGGAATCTACTCAAACATACAAAAAAAAATCTTAAAAATCGGTCCAGCCGTTTAGGAGGAGTAGGGTGACAAACACACGTACAGAAGAATTATATATATATATATATAAAGAAGATTATCAATTACTTAAAGAGTGGATTTAAAGAGCCCAAACCGCAGAGGTTTTAGTGGGTATTCCCTTCCTCCACGGAGGGAGTCCCACGTACCCCCTTCACTATGGGACATCCCCGGGCTCAGGGGGGATGCGTAAATGCATTTTCTCATACATGCAATGAAATATTGTCATTATATGCGTTATAGTATCAGCTTGCAGGCGGAACAACTCGGGAGAACTGGAAAGGAATTTCGTACAAAATTGAAGGCCTAGGCCGGGAAGTATATTTTTATGTCATCGATGGTCTAGTATGTCAAAGATGGCGCCTGTTTAATTTGTTTTTTGAGTTGTGTATTTTGTTATTTCATTGCATATATTTGAGAAAAGCACTATACAAATCTCGGCGAGAAACGTTGGGCTGCCGGCCGCGTATCCCTTTATCTACTTGGCCTGCAACCCTTCGTTTCCCGGACTCTATAATGTACTATTCCTCTGCATCAAAAAAGAGGGGCAATAAAAGTCGGCAGTCGTAGTAGAAGGTACAGCGGTAGTGAGTAGAGCTGTACTGACTGTCGTGCGCGAGCGGCGTGATGTGGTGCATGAAGTGCTTGTGCGCGGCGTGCACCACGCGCAGCGTGGCCTCCAGCGCGGAGATGTCCCGCTCCTGCCGCCCGATGTCCGTGTCCAGGGCCGCGCCACGCTCGCGCAGCTCTGCCCGCTCCGCCGCGAACTGACGTCATAGAAGACCATCATCATTTTTTTTTAATTTATTGATAAAAAAGGGCTTGTCGCCAGGCGAAAATACCGCCCCGTAAGGCCAACAAAAAGAAAATATTACATATATAATATACAAGAAAAACTTAAACTCTAGATCTTAAAGCTACCTCTGTTAATTTGTACAAAATCTCGGCTTCATCCGATATAGGAACAGACAGAATACTATTTAGGAATCCCGTGTCAAACTGATTCCTCTCGAACCAGGCAGCTCTCAAAGGCTCGGTCCGAAAACATCATCATAAATCATAACATAAGTAGGACCTATCTGTATTGCTTAAGGCCTCAAGATATTCTTTAGCATAAGACAACTACGAGGGGCGGCTGATAAGTCCTAAGCCAATGGTAGAAAAAAAAAACAATATATAAAAAAGCTTTTATGTTTATTTTTCAATATAATCTCCCTCTAATTCAATGCATTTTTTACATTTTTTATACAATGCTTTTAGGCCGTTAAAAATATATTATTTAGATTGACCTTCAAAATGCTCCTGTACAGCCGCCTTCATCTCTTCATCACTGCCAAATCGCTTTCCCCGTAACTCTCTATTTAAATTACTAAACAGAAAATAATCGCTAGGGGCTAGGTCTGGACTGTAGGGTGGGTGGTAGATTTCATCGAAGCCGATTTCCTTCAGAGCCTGCCTCGCAACCCGGGCGGTGTGAACGGGTGCATTGTCTTGCAAAAACAAAATGCCTTTCCTTAATTTGCCCCTCCTTTTCTCAACTATCGCTTTTCGTACCTGTCTCAATAGATTGGCATAATAAAGTGCATTTATTGTAGAACCTTTGGCCAAATAATCTATTAAGAGAATGCCATCACAGTCCCAAAACACAGTGGCCATTAACTTAGAAGCCGATTTTTGCACTTTAAACTTCTTCGGTGGTCTTTCACCCTTTTCAATCCACTGCATGGATTCTGACTTACACTCCGGATCATACTGCCTGATCCTTGTTTCATCAACAGTTACTATTCGTGAGCAAACTTTATCTATACCATCTCCGCACAGATCTAAAAACGCCTGGGAAGTTTCAACACGACGTTCTTTATCGAACGCCGTCAGCATTTTCGGTACCCAACGAGCACTGACCTTAGTCATGTTCAAATGTCCATGTAAAATCTCCCCAACCCGTTCTTTACTAATGCCTACAGTATCAGCTATTTGCCAAACCTTAACTCTCCGGTCTTCTAATACAAATTTTCTGACTTTTCTTACATTTTCTTCAGTCTCCACCGATATTGGCCTCCCTGAACGGGGATCGTCTTCAATCGACTCCCTACCCAGTTTAAATAAGCGACTCCACTTTTTAACCGTAGCATAAGAAGGTCCATTAGCACCATAAATACTAGCCATTTCTTCAAAAATACATTGCGGTGATTTAGCAATTTTTGTAAGGAACTTAATTACAGCACGGTGCTCAATTTTCGTAATATTTGTTGATATTTCAGACATGGTGAACTTTGCCGTTGAATATCTCAAGAAAAATTCAAACAAATATGACATGTTTGTTTATAATAATTTGTTTTTAAATGGCCTTTCTAGTGGCCAGTACCATAAACGCATATACGACCTCGAAATACCATAGGCTTAGGACTTATCAGCCGCCCCTCGTAATAGCTGCATTTTGGCCATAAAATTAACCATTAAATATTATCGATACAGGCTGATTTTGGAGACTTGAGCGGGACCAACCCTATGCACATACTAATGTTAATGGATTATTTACCATCGTATAGGTCGATTCACAAGAGCTGGCGCGAAAAATGTATGTAACTGTCATTAATTTCATAGACATTCCGTGCCAGCTCTTGTGAATCGACCTATATTTAAGTGATTTTTGTACAATCATGGTAACCTTACAACAACTACTTAATAAAGATAAAACCTCTTTAACTGGTATGAACCTCTCATAAAACGTTTTTACCCGTTGTGTCACTTTAATTATAATTTGAATAAATGGTCACATGGTCATATTGAGTGAGATGCGATGTTTTAACCGGACTCTGAGAACATTCAATTTGAAACGTATCACATAAAGCGAAGAGTATACGGGACTTGACAGAAGTATTTTAACTGTAGAGTGCCTATCGTAAATTAACTTTTAGTATTCAGCACTAAAAAAATGAATGGTGCGGAACAGTAGCCTACAACTCACGAATCATCCTGCATACTGTAAAATCTGAAATTCAATATAATATAAAAAATAGGTACACATACACATATACATACATACATACACACACATTACACACACACACACACATGGTACATTTTTACCTTTATTTTGAAGAACGTCACCGATAGCTGCTGTCCGGAGTCGTCTTTGCCCAGTGAAGCAATAAAAATGTCATATCTGCAACAAGTCATATACTCGTAAAAATAAGAGGTATGCCCATTAGAATATCAGCCGAAGGACGTCTACTGCTGGACATAGGCTTCCCCCAATTTCATGAGGGGTATATGCCATAATCGCCACACTTGGCATGCGGATTAGCGATCGCAGTATCTCCACCGCACTCCAGGGATGCTGCTGCCCGTCCCGGTGGTCCTGGTCGTAGTTTTAGGCCATATCCGGGTCATTAGGGTAGCATTGAGTCTGAATATTACAATCGGGTCAGTTCACTATTTATCTAGGGCTTAGAGCATTTAACACAAGAGACGCGGTAAGATACCGCCGATAAAAACCTTCATTAGTCGATTATAAGTCAGTCTCGAAGTCGTTCTCGGCGTGTGAAAACTTAGCTTAGAGCATTTGACACAGGAGACGCCATTAGGACTTAACCCTCTGCCAAAAATAGGCACAAAGTTCACAAAACTCGATTATAAGTCAATCTCGAAATCGTTCTCCGCCCCGTCATTCAACATGTCACGGTGAGCGCGGAACGAGGTCAGTGAAAACCTGTAAAAAGAGATCCCAAACATCTAGTCTACACAAAGATAATATTACTTTCCATCTGTAATTATTATTTGGTTTAAATATTTCCAAACAAAGCACTAAATTCACAAAAAATCAAAAAAATATACCAGTGAGGCAGTGTTGCCAGCAAATTGTACAAGATATAATTTTGCATATTTTTTAAGATACAATCTAGTTATCTATCTTTTTGTTTATTTTTAGGGTTCCTAGTTAACTAGTTATAGGATCACTTTGTTGTCCGTCCGTCCGTCTGTCTGTCTGTCAAGACCCTTTTCATCAAGCTGGAATTTATTTAGTCAGTCAGTCAGTCAGTGGTAAAAATGCCGTTTTTTGTAATTTTATATCTCAATAATTATTAAACCTATGTTTATGAAATTTGGGGTTCCAGCTGTTCTTAAGGATCTTAATACGTGTACCAAATTTTTTTTTTATGTTAGGTAGATTTGGAGTTATTGGGGGGTCAAAAGTGGCTCTAAACGGTTAGTGTAATATAACACACGGCTGCTGTCCGCCAGTTCCAGGGGTGAACTTGGCTGGACACGCTGCCGCGTGTTTAGATTTTGAAATCCAAACGTGATGCTTATGCGCTATCATGACTTCCAACTTTTTTTAAGGTAGGGTCCTTATTTAGCGTATAAAAGAAATAAATGATAATTATAATGGGACTATTCCGTATATTTATTACAAAAAAAATTAATGAGTAGACTCGTGCTATCTCAAAATCATAATAGGTATTCAATACCTAACAATTTAGATTCATTGATATACCTATAGAAACGATGGGCATAAATATTTTTGAAATGTATTTTTCTGTTTAATAATTTTACGCTTCGTGCAATTTCGGAACGCACCGTTTAAAAAATATATTTTGTATGATATTGTTTTATTCTAAAAAATTAAATACAATTTTCCTCGCGGTCGTGAGGTTAAAAGTTGTGTGTTTCGCTCGGCAGCAAAGTTGTTTGGTGTCTCGTGCCTTGAAAGCCTCGCTACGCTCAGGATTGTACTTTTGAGCTATTCACTTCGCTCGTGGTTCAATCTTGCAATTCTTCGCTAGCTCGGGTCTCAATACAAGCATTTGCGCCAAACAATAACTTTGCAGCCTTGCATAACAAATAACTATTATCACGCTTATGAAATTTAAGAGCGGTGTACTTCATTATTACAAGACATTTAAGGTCATCACTTCAGCCCGCTACATGATCGTTGGAGGGAATACCATAGGCCTGTTGTCGTGGGATCGAGGTAACGCGATGCGGAGGATCCAGGGCCAGATAATAAATCTGTTTTTGTTTGTTGATTTTTAATTTCAAGTTTATGTATCTCAAATGTATTCAATGTTATGGACTAGTTCTGGAATAAATTATTTTCAGTTTTCATTATTCCGAATAAAGACATTTTTAATTTAATACACTGGCCACACTACACAAAAGTTAGTGTTGGGACAGCACATATATCATATCGATACACCCCTTATTTTTAATTAGGTCTATTTAAAATTATTTTATCATTCAATCATTTAACGCTGTATATTTATTTATTTATTTATTTAATAGGCACACAAAACAGACAACATTCATTGACAGAAAAATAGCATAGTTCGCAGGAATTGATTTGAATGCTATCCAAAATATGTATGCATAGCATGATTAAAAGTAACAGCGAGCGTAAAACTAAAACTACACTAAACTAGGTACATACATAAATATAAGTATAATATAATATATTTGAGAAAGCTACTAACACATAATTGAGTAGACACATGACTAAAAAAGAAATACAAATCAATCAAAACACCAATTTAAGCTGATTTAAGCGGCTGAGTACTTTGACCTCGTAATGAAATTTAAAATGAAGCTGTTCATCAAACCAAATTCCAAGATCTTTAGCAACCGTTTGGCGGGCAAGTCTCTGACCAGTCAGTTCATAGTGAAAGAGATAACAAAGCATTTACTAACATTCAAAAACATGCGGTTGCTGACACACCAGTCAGATATTACATTAAGATCCTTTTGCAGCATTAAGCAGTGAGAAATACTGTTCACACTCGTGTACACTTTCAAGTCATCCGCGTATAACAGAGAATGGCAAGACAGACGATCCACCAGATCATTTATAAAAACGATAAACAATAATGGACCCAAACCCTTGAGGCACGCCAGAAGTCATGGGCACAGGAGCAGATAAAAAGCCATTTAGAGCTATCAGTTGACTCCTATTATTTAAGTAGGAGGAAATCCATCGGAACAAACTACCATGTATACCATATAAAGCAAGTTTACGACAAAGTATACTATGGTCTACCTTATCAAAGGCCTTAGAGAAATCCGTGTATATGGAGTCTACCTGTCCTCTAAGTGCTAAATTAGTACAAAGGAATTTTATGGATTCCAGCAAATTTGTTACAGTGGATCTGTTTTTAACCATGTTGCCTATCGGACAAAAAAGCACTGAAGTGATTATACAAGGGTTCATAGACAAGGGATTCAAAAAGTTTGGCCAAACACGACAAAATACTTATGGGCCTATAATTTTCACAGCATGTCTTGTCGGCCGATTTGTGAATAGGGATAATATGAGCAATTTTCCACACTGTAGGGAACTTTCCGGATTGAAGCGATTTGTTAAATAATAGGTACAGAGGACAAGAAAGCTCTTTGGCACATTAAATAACAAAAGACGGAGGAATGCCATCAGGTCCGAAACCTTTCTTTCTCTCTAGAGATTTTATTTTTTGGACTATTTTATCAACGGAAATTAAAAGATTACTGAAAGATTCACTACTTAAATTAGCGTTGTAAGGGGGCTCATAAGTACTAGACAAAAGACCTGCAGATGGTTCAAAGACAGACCCAAAATAGACAGAAAATAGGTTGCATATTGCCGGACAGTCTGAGACTGTTAAGTGGCCATACGTCATCTGCTGTGGCATTGTTGAATGACCCTTTTTATTTTTAACATAACGCCAAAAAGCTCTAATATCGTACTAGCTGTCCACACACCGCGCGCCCCTCGCGCACTCCCGTTCACGTCCGGTCACGCACACATAGCCGCGAGACGGGTTTACAGCACACATGCTTCGGTGTCGCTTCTTTTTACGTTAGTATATATCTTCTATGACTCCATGGCTCCTTCTTTCGCAGACAAATGTTTCATAGAATGTGTCGATTTGCAGAATTTTCATTTTATAGACAATTTAATTATTAACTTATTTTTGACTTTCTAGGTCATTGTGTAGAACTAATTTTGGTCTACTAGACTAGTAGGTTAGGTTAGAACTGCGAGACGGTGTAAAAAAATTGCTTTCTATGGAATGAAAATTATGGGAAACAAATATTCTATGAAACTTCTGTTTGCGAAACAAGGTACAACCGCTTTACTCTGATATCCGTGGTTAAAGCCCTCTTAGGCTGGGTTGCACCAAACCGTCTGTAATGTAAGCTGTGTTCGTTAAAATTTGAATGTATGGAAAGTTTGACAAGTTTCTATGGGATGACAGCTGCCGCCGCCATATTCAACGTTGATCGGTCTGTGATCGTAAGTCTGTGCAACCCAGCCTTAAAGTGTACAAGTAGTGTATCGAGCGCACCTTTTCTTGAGCTGGTCGATGCGGTTCTCGCGTTCCTTTATCTCGCCGCGCAGCTTGCCGCAGTCCTCCGCGAGCGCGCGCACTTGCACGCTGAACATGTCGCGCCGCGCCTCGATCTCCACCATGCGCTCGCTCATCGCCTGCCGACACGACACTCCTTCTCTTATTATACTTCTCTCTCTACAGTCGATTACAAAGAGCTCGATCCTTCCAAAGTTCCGAAAGCATGTATCCGTGTCTTTATTGACTGCACATTAAGGTCGTGGGTACGTATTTCTACAACTTTGATTGGATTGGATAGATCTATTTGCAGTCGACTGTACCAATTACTAGTGCCTTTGGGTGATTGAGCGTTCGTGGCTTAGCAGCGCCCGCATAATGTTTGCGGATTTAGCGAAAATAATCTTTTCTCTAAGATGACCGAAATGGTCGTTACTTGCTACACTCTTATTCGAAGGCAAAGTGTACAGTTTATGGTCAGTCACCAATGACAAATTAAAAAAGAAACATCGCAGACTCGCCCCGCGCGACTGTTACATATTAATTCCATTATTTTATTTGTAGAGGAAAAAAAACCATACAAACTGCGGCAAACGCGACATTTTTGTACGTGTCTGAAATAATTTGCGGTTTTCGGTGGAAAAATACACTTGGGATTTTGTTTAACAAAAATTAACTGCGGGAAAGCATTAATATTTTGACGTTATAGGGTTATGTTTAACAAACTTTGGGTTATGTTTAAAAAAAGCTTTTGACGGCCTGTTTAGCGTAGTTGGTAGTGACTCTGCCTCCGAAGCTAGAGGTCTCGGGTTCGAGTCCCGGCCAGGGCATTATTTGTGCATTTAGCACGGATATTTGTTCCTGGATCTTGGATGTTTTTTATGTACTTAAGTATGTGTTTGTCTATATAAGTATGTATATCGTGGTCTAGTACCCATAGTACAAGCTTTGCTTAGATTGGGACTAGGTCGATTAGTGTAAGATTGTACTGTTGTATTTTTATACAGTTTGACGGGACTGTCAACCTTAAGGTTGATTTAGACTGAGACTATTTTGAGACGCCTAAATTACGGCAATTATTTCGCGGCATGCCAGCGCTGGCACGAAATAGAACACGCGCCTATTATTTGGCGCCAGTGACCTCCGCCCGCGTCTCTTTATGACTAGTACTGAAAAGGCACCGTGTAAACGACTAGACTGTCGGTTTGCTGGTCACTGGCGGCGAGATTTAGCCAGTTGAAAATAGTCATTGTCTAAACGGTCTGAAGATGTGCTGAAGGTTTTATTTTATTTATCGTATGGCATTTATTTTCGAACCATGAGATCTTCGAGAAGACAGTACGGTTGCCAGTTTGTTGCACTTTTAGCACCACCCAGGGGTCACGTATAGGGTAACGGTGGGTACTCCCTACGGACGTGGTGCAATTACGACCCCCTTGTCAAAGTGAGTGGGCAACTTGACTGTCAGAAGTTCTCAAGCCGCCCGAAGGCCTCTAACTTGGCTTAACGACTGCTGCCGGGATCAACGGCTTAACGTGCCTTCCAAAGCACGGAAGCGCTCAGTTATTAACCACTCAACGCGGTCACCCATCCAAGAACTGACCTGGCGCCACGTTGCTTAACCTCGCATACCGCACGCGGTACGAGCGCTCCTGTGCTGACGGTAGACACTGTTGACGTACACGTAATTTAGGCGTCTCAAAATAGTCTCCGTCTAAATCAACCTTAGGGTGGTATTCCACTCGTCCAATATCTTTGTCAAATCTTTGATCAAAGTTCTTTGACGGAGGCCTATTCCACTCATCCAATATCTTTGTCCAAGTTTTATTTTTTATCATGCGTAGCCATATTGATTTAACTGTCATCCAATTTCTTTGATCAAATGTATATTGGACAAAGATATTGGATGAGTGGAATACCTCCCATATTATATGTTTCAAATGAAAGTAGGTGTCATGCACTGACCGCGTCGAGCCTCAGCCGCTGCGTGTCCGCGGTGTAGGCGCGGTCGTCGAGGCCGGCGAGCGCGCGCGCCGCGTGCGCCACTCGCAGCCGCGTGAGCGCCTCCTCCACGCGCGCGCGCCGCCACTCGCCGCGTGACGCGCGCAGCTCCTTCTCGCTGCCCTCCACGTTCAGCATGGACGTGCGCAAGCGGCTTTGCTGTAAATACACCGTATATTGCATATGGAACACTACCGTTAGTTCGAGCAGAGGCGTCTTTACCTATGGTGCAGAGTGTGCGTTGCACGCGGGCGCAGGGGTCCTAGGGGGCGCCGAGCGCCACTCGCGGCGAAGCACTTACTAAGTTTTTGCACACGGGCGCTACATGGGCTAGAGACACCTCTGGAGTTCGAGACATATTAAACTAGTGGCTCTGTGAGCTGTAGATCTCGATTTTTTTTTAATTTCCGAATTTCCAAAAACTGATATGACAAAAAAATCTATATAATTAATTAACCTGCTCACAAAATTTCACGAGAATCGGTTGAGAAATGCGACCTATAGAAGAGAACATCCGGACAGACAGACACGAAATAATTTTTGGCGACAGCTGAACGGAGACGCTTCGCTCGCTCGGTAAATTATAACTAGTGGCTCTGTGAGCTGTAACCTCGCATTTTTTTATATTAAGTAAAATTTCCAAAAACTGACTCAACAAAAAATATTTTTTATATAATTATATATTATTATTATTGCTTCGATAATTATCGAACCTGATAACAAAATTTTACTAGAATCGGTTGAGAAATGCGACCTAGACTAGATATACAATTTGAGACTTTAATGTTCAGTACTTATAGACTAGTAGCATGATATCCAAAGTTAAGTAAGTGCACACAGCTTGATAGTAAGTTAGCGCATAATTGTTCACTACCAGATTAAATTCATACATGTTCGACATTCTATAACAAAGGCCGTGCCAGGATAAGCTAAGTGATTCTGCCCCCCTTGAGTTTGGGCTTGTAATTTTTATAGATTGTGTGGCTCTACATTACTCATCATTGTGCCAAATCTGAGAACCCTAAACGTTATAGTTTTTGTTTAAAAAAAAAACCAAATTTAATTTTTCTTTGATATTTTTTTTCTAGTCAACCTATTTTAACGAGCTTGGCATATATTGTACATTTTATAAATATGATTAAATGACCATACTTATATTTTCATTATGTTATAGAAAAAAAAATAAAAAAATCCAATTAAACTTTTCAGAATTTTTTTTCATCTACTTTCACGTTAGAGACCGCTCCAATTTTTTCACTGGTAATACACCCACTAACGTCCTATAATATGTATTTTTTTCAAAATTTTGGCTGAGGGAGAACATGGCGATATCTTTACATGAAATGCTTTACATACATTTCCTTAAACCGCTATAATTCAAATCGGAATGATTAAAACCTCTTTAGAGAAACGTACATATGCATATTAAATACTGGCCACTTACATTTCAACTTTTTAAAAAGATTAAAAAAAAACGTTTTGCAGCAAAAGTAACTCCTTTCGATTGTCGTGCGTTGAGAAAATAAACACAACGATATAAATTCATTGACAAAAACGACTGCAATACAACGCGTTTTCCGTAATAAAGTTAAAACGCTGTATTGCCTCGCAATAAAAACAATACTTCAGTGAATAATAATATAATAATAATATTCGGGGACAATCTTACACAAATCAACCTAGTCCCAAACTAAGCAAAGCTTGTAGTATGGGTACTAGACGACGATATACATACTTATATAGATAAATACATAGAAAACATCCAAAACCCAAGAACAAATATCAGTGATAAATGCACAAATAAATGCCCTGGCCGGGGTTCGAACCCGGGACCTCTAGCTTCGGAGGCAGAGTCACTCCCCAACTAGGCTAAACAGGTCGTCATAAACGAACAATACGTGGGTCGTGTATAAACGAACAATACGATTTTTTTAATAATATGCTTCCAATTTTGAACAGGTAATTGTCAAAAAGGCATCTTGTGCATTTGTATAGTATTTAATGGCTACTTAACTTTAAATAGGTCGTTTGAATAATTAGTAGTAGTAGTAAAACTCTTTATTGTACATACATACACACTAATAATTATGTTTTTTTTGTTCATTTAGATTGAAGACATGCGTTATACACTATACTGCCTGAGACTCCCACATTCCATATAAGTGACTGACTATTTCCAGACATGTTGTGCAAATGTAGTGCACATTTGCACTTATTTATCTTATAATAACTGCATATATATTACGTCAGATGAAGTATACAAGTAATGTTTATGTAAGATGTTTTCGTTTGACATGTAATTAATATACTAAAATATTTTCCTAAAGCACGACAATCAAAAGGAGTTATTTTCGCTGCAAAACGTTTTTTTAATCTTTTTAAAAAGTTGAAATGTAAGTGGCCAGTATTTAATATGCAACATGTACGTTTCTCTAAAGAGGTTGTAATCATTCCGATTCGAATTATAGCGGTTTAAGGAAATGTATGTAAAGCATTTCATGTAAAGATATCTCCATGTTCTCCCTCAGACAAAATTTTGAAAAAAATACATATTATAGGACGTTAGTGGGTGTATTACCAGTGAAAAAATTGGAGCGGTCTCTAACGTGAAAGTAGAAGAAAAAAAATTCCGAAAAGTTTAATTGGATTTTTTTATTTTTTTTTCTATGACATAATGAAAATATAATTATGGTCATTTAATCATCTTTATAAAATGTACAATATATGCCAAGCTCGTTAAAATAGGTTGACTAGAAAAAAAAATATCAAAGAAAAATTAAATTTGGTTTTTTTTTTTTAAACAAAAACTATAACATTTAGGGTGCTCAGATTTGGCACAATGATGAGTAATGTAGAGCCACACAATCTATAAAAATTACAAGCCCAAACTCAAGGGGGGCAGAATCACTTAGCTTATCCTGGCACGGCCTTTGCCCTCCTCTGTTTTGGCCATGCCACGTTGGTTCGACTGAACCATTGATGCATCTACAATCTACGTTTAAATTTGACAAATGTAACGTAAGTATGATCAGAGGCGATACAAACTTTTAGCTACTAAAATCACTGTGAATTCAAAAAAAATTGACCTTCAGGAACGAACTTAAATAGACAAAGGATTCAGTGGTAAGCAATACTTAAGGGGTAAGACTAAGGCTGTGTTGCACCGACTTACGATCACAGACTGATCAACGTTAAATATGGCGCCGGCAGCTGTCATCCCATAGAAACTTGTCAAACTTTCCATACATTGAAATTTTAACGAACACAGCTTACGATTACAGACGGTTTGGTCACAGACCGATCAACGTTATATATGGCGCCGGTAGCTGTCTTCTCATAGACACTTGTCAAATTTTCCGTAGATTCAAATTTTAACGAACACAGCTTACGATTACAGACGGTTTGGTGCAACCCAGCCTAAAACGCGTTCGTCTGTGTTCTTATTTCGAAAATAAATATACTAGGAGTACAGACCAGCGAGACGTGGGCGGTGACGTAGACGTCGAGGTCGCGCGCGAGGCGGCGCATGTCGTCGTGCAGCCGGGCCGAGTGCCGCTCCAGCAGCGCCGCGCGCGCCGCGTGCCGCCCGCGCACCTCCAGCAGCCTGCAACGGACACGCCACTTCACCGTGTGCCTCTGTCACACTATGCTCCTCGCCTCGGAGTAATCTTATACGCGTTCCACCAAGAGGGACGGTAAACCTCTTCGCCTATAGGTAGTATTAAACGGGCAGCATTTGTATATTTATATTTGTTTATTTGTAATTAAAATCCCGAGAAACGCTCGGACGATTTTAATGACATAGAACAAAGGCTGTTTATTTGACCTGTTCTCGCGCGCCAGCAACTCGGCCGACAGCTCGCGCTCCGACTGCGCGCCCTCCATGTGCGATACCTGCGCGCCGATCGTCTCCACTTGATAACACTGAAACAATCCTTCACATCTACACCGATACACAACAACTATTCACATCTATCTATGCCTATACTGTCAACAAGGCTCATACACACAAATAACAAAATCCATCTTTCATTATGTCAATGCGGCTTATGTGCATTTTTAACCGACTTCAAGATTTCAATAGAGGAGGTTCTCAATTCCGTTTTTTTTTAAATGTTTGTTACTCCATAAAACTCCGTCATGTCTGAACGGAATTTGAAAATTCTTTTTTTTATTGTAAATATATATATATATATATATATATATATATATATATATATCCAAGTTGGTCCCGTTTTTGTCAAAACTCCTCAAATCTTAAAGGCAAACATATAGTGAATTTTGTGTTTTTATCAACAAATCAAGCATTTTCATACAATAATGTGATATTTGATGATGTAGAACTGGTGATGATGATCAGAACAAAACTCTTCAACGAAGAAAAGTTCTCGTTTGGCGATTTGTCCTCCTAGCTGTGTTTGTCAAGCAAGTTCTATTTTCACGATTAATTTTTGTCACACTCGAGTTCTGATTGAACATGAGGAATCGAGGGAACTCCTCAAATGTGAAAGGCACACATATAGTGATTTTAGTATTTTCATGAACTAATCAAGCATTTTCATTCAAAAAAGTGACATTTGATGAAGGCGGGAGGGAAGCGGAACTGCTGATGATTATCAGAATGGAACTCTTCAACGAAGCATAGTTCACGTTTGGCGTATTGTCGTCTTTGCTGTGTTTGTTAAGCAAGTTAGATTTTCAAGAGAATCATTTATCAAGCTCGAGTTCTGATCATGGTATCCATGAGGAATCGAATGAAGTCCTCAAATGTAAAAGGCATACATATAGTGATTTTAGTATTTTCATAAACAAATCAAACATTTACATTTAAATAAGTGACATTGGATGAAGTGGAACTTCTGATGATGATCAGAATATAACTCTTCAACGACGCATGGTTCACGTTTGGCGATTTGTTCTCTTCGTTATGTTTGTCAAGCAAGCTAGGTTTTCAAGACACATTTTTGTCAAGCTTGAGTTCTGATGGTGGAATCCATGAGGAATTGGGGGTACTTAGTCTTCTACCATTATAAACATACTTATACTTTATAGCTATTTTTATTTCATTGTATCCTCCCCCTTTGAAGCCGATTTTTTTTTGCTTAAAAATTATTGCGTATTTGAGTTACAGTCTCGGCTAAAAGTATTGAGCACCGCCTATTTTCCTTTGTAACTTAAATAAACTATTAACTTTCGTAAAATTTTCATTCATTATTCAGATAGGTATTTGATTTATGTCAAATATAGAGTAAAGATACATTTCTACATTTTACGACAGGCCAGCAAGACAAGCACTTATCCGCTTATTTAAGGATGATTCACACACAGTAGGCCGTTCCGTGTCCGGGCCGGCCACTTTTCTTCTAAAGAAATACGCCGGCCGTTGCGTTTGCTGTCATAGAAAACGGGCCGGCCCGGACACGGAACGGTCTATTGTGAATCATCCTTTACTTACAAAAATACACATTGACGTAAAATATAAAAAGGTATATAAACACCTAGTAAACTTTAGTAGATATTAATTCGAAGTCTAGAAGATATCTATCCTAGAAAACTGAAGAGTAAATAAAATTAACGGATTAACAGTAAAAGGATCAATTGCATTTTTTCGTGCAATTAACGCGAACGAATATTTAGTGATTTTAAAAATATTTGAAAAAATGTATAATATGCTTGACACAAAGTTGTTGTTGTTGTTCATTTCAAACTTAGCCTTAATCTTAACTATGTACAGTCACCAGCATTAATATCTGCCTAAAATAAGGCGGCAAAAATATCTGACACGTCCTAACGGGCCTACAAATAGAGTCGTGTCAGATATTTATGCGCGCATTGTTGTGGCAGATATTGGTGCTGGTGACTGTACATCAACCGCAAAGACGCGATCCTTAATTTCTATGACCCAAAAACACATAATAAAACCGAATACTGACGATACTATACAGAGACTCCTTGACACTCTGAAGGTTTTTGAGGACCTCCGCTTGTTTCTTATCCAATTTACTCATGATGGCCTTAGAAGCTGAAACAAAACAGAGAATTTAGCCCCTGTAACGTTTAGAGAAATAGGTGGATTGATATGTTGTATTGTATGTGTTCATACACAATATCACGTACCACTCCGGGTCACTTCGTACTACAAGTTTTTTGAGTGGCACCCTTGGTGATGTTATTTATTTCTACGGGTGAGTGGACGTGAGACAAGTCATACCTTTGAGATGCATATTGAAGAGTTTTTCCTCGTTCTTGAGCGCCAGGAGTTTCTGCTGCTCGACGAAAGAGCAATGCATGGCGCGCTGCTGGTTCTGCGTCAAATTACTAGCGTAGCGCTCTTCCTCCTACAAGAAATGGCCGATTCACTAATTTTAAATCAGTGAAAACTTACGTATACACCAAATCTATCCAGAAGACGTCATGGAGACATTACAAAAATAGATTAACCATTCGTTAGTCCACCAAGTCTAATGTTTTATTTGCAGGTATATACGCAAGTATGGATAAAAACTAAAATTCGATTGACTTAATTACTGGATAATATACTTATAATTACTTACAAGCAAAATGGCTTCAAGTTCCTTCGCACGTTGTTCCGAGGATTTGGTTTTGTCCAATGATTCAGCTAATTTAGCCTTAAGCTCTTTGATCTGAAAAAAATAACACGAGCTTAATATTATACATTAACAGTATACAACATTACGCTCAAATTATAATTTCACGTCGTAGCTACCACCAATCTGATTCGATTCAAGCCGAATAAACGAGTCAGGAGGTAGGTTTACGGCACCTATGGCTTTACATATTTATGCCTTCGGCTGTAAAACCTACAAATTGCAAAGTTACACCTAAATTTGAGGCGGGCCGTTGAATCCTGATGGGTAAGCTTTTCTGGCAGAAATGGGACCATTTAGTTTTCAATGATGCTCCAGGACAAGAACATCTTGATTTATGAATCTCCTCTTTTTTTCCAAAATCCCTAAAATAACGAAATGGGCTGTGTAAAATCGCATGCGAAACGAACCTTGTTGATAACTTCCTTAAGGGCCACGTCCTTGCGATGCTGCTGCTCCATGATCCTGCGGTTCTCCATGTGTAGCTTCTCCAGCGTGTTGCGCATGTTGGTCAGCTCGCGTTGAGAACAGTGTGCCTGAAAAAACACCGGATACCTACAGTACTTGCACCAGGAGTAAAAACTTTTGACACGAGGTGTATTCCCTAGAGGCTAATTGGCTAGTAGGCAAAGCACATGTAACTGACTTTTTCACTTCTCATGCTCTACTCTAAAAGGTCGTATATGTTTTTTTTATTGAGACGTTGTATAAGAAGGGTCTTAAAACGCGTGTGGCGTGGGTTGCGATGCGAGCCTCGGCGAGCATCGCAAGTAAAGACGCCACCAGCGTTTTTAGACCAATTATACACCGTTGCATACAATACTTTTTCTACGAGTCATTTCAAAGCAATATACAGGGTGTTTGGTAGCTAGGTGCAAAGACTTTCAGGGATGATAGAGGAGGTAATTAGAAATATTTTAGACACAACCTGCGTTAGTACAGTCTTTTAGTTTCCAAGATACGCACCATTTTTTTTAAATAGTTTGCTTCCATACTACCATACATTCGGAAAATATTTAGATTTTATAGTGTTCCCTTTTTTCCTGGGTTATCGTAATTTTTCAGAAGGAACTAAGGAAGTTTTTGAAATCAAAGGACGTGTCTAGTCTGATGATAATGATGATGACGAATAAGGGGGTTGTGTAATCTGGGTGGACCCGTTAAAACAACCAAGACCATCGGGGGATGGGCAACAGCATCCCTGGAGTGCGGTGGAGATACTGCGATCGCTAATCCGCTGGCCAAGCGTGGCGATTATGGCATTTACCCCCCATTAAAATTGGGAGAGGCCTATGTCCAGCAGTGCTCGTCCTTCGGCTGATATAGTGGTGGTGGTGGTAATCTGCGTGAGGTACGCTGCTCAGGTCTTATTATGATTTATTTACATTTTTTTAATGTAAAAAGAAACCCAAGCTGTATACTGCTGTCCTAAGTCGCATTGAGGTCCAGCAACTGCTCATGCCGAGGTCCATGTTGTACCGTGACGCTTCCGCATCATTACTGGCGTGCTAATTCTGAAGCACTGCTGCTAGCGACACATGCCCGCTACTTTGTTAGTTTTCTACAGTTGGGCCTAGGTAATACGCTACGTACGCTACTGTGCAGGGTCGTGTTGAGGTCCAGCAGCTGCTGGTGCGCCATACGCAGGCCGGAGAGCTGCTGCCCGAGGCCCATGTTGTGCCGCGACGCCTCGGCATTGTTGCTGGCTTGTTGATCTCAGAAGCTCTACTGCTAGCGACACTTGACCGCTACATCGTTAGTTTTTTACGATTGGGCCTAGATGTATTATACGCTACGTACACTGCTGTGCAGGGTCTCGTTGAGGTCCAGCAACTACTGCTGCCCGAGGCCCATGTTGTGACGCGACGCCTCGGCATTGTTGCTGGCTTGTTGATCTCAGAAGCTCTACTGCTAGCGACACTTGTCCGCTACATCTTTATTTTTTTTACGATTGGGCCTAGATGTAACGGGTGATAACAAAAAAAATTTGAATACATTTGGGCAACTACAAAATTAATATTATCAACCCAGAAAAATAAACTTGTTCAAGAAGTTATTGCTACCTCTTTTGACAATCGTAGACTCCAATTGTTTTTTCTTTCGTAATTTTATTTTTATCTAAAATGGCATCAAAACAAGAAACAGTGAGACTACGCGTTGTATATTTTTACAATTTCAACAAAAGCTTGGGTAAAAAATACACAGTGGACCATTTTAACAAGGAGAATGTGCCAATTTCTACTATTTACAGAATCCTAGCATCCTTGACCGCAGCTCGTAAAAGTGGCAGCGGTTGACCAGCGAAGATAATGACTAAGAGAAGGCTGGAGCTGCTCCATAGCACTTTCAACGATAGTGATTCCATAAGCCAACGAGTTGCCGCCAAAAAAATATAATGTACTCAACCATACACCTCTAGCTCGTTAAAAAACATAGGTGTGGAATGCAGAAAGGGCACCAGAATACACTGATGAGCAAAAATCGATGGTTATGTCACAATGTCGCTGGATGACCCGCAATTACAAAGGAAAATCTTTTATTTTGGAGGATGAAAATTATTTACCTTTAAGTAAAACCCATATTCCTGGAAATGATTGATACGATACCAGCGATGTTTCTACTACACCAGAGGACATAAAACACAAGTAAAAGCACAAGTTTGAGCAAAAAGTTAAGCTATATGTGGCTATTTCTGAACAAGGTACATCGAAACTGTGGTTCAAGCTAAGTGGTTTAGCAGTCTAACAAAAAGTGTACGAAATAGAGTGTTTGAAAAAAAATATTGATGCCTTTTATTCGTAAATATCATTCAGATGGACAATATGTTTTTTGGCCTGACAAAGCATCTACGCACTGTCAAAAAAACGATACAGTTCCTAGAGGCCAATAACATTCCATTTGTGCCATAAACACGTAACCCCACAAATCTTCCACAATGTCGTCCGATTGAAGATTTTTTCGGTCATTTCAGCAGTTTGGTTTATAAAAATAATTGGAGAGCCGTAAATTGTGCCCAACTTATAAAAAAAATCAAGACATGTGTTCGAAAAATGGACAAAAATGCCGTCCAACGGTCATGTCCCAACATTATGTCCAGACTTCGACGAGCAGCTGATCACGGGCCTTATTCAAATGTACACAACGTTTTTGTAAATATGACTCTTCTATATATTCTACAATATAAGTAATATAACTATTTTTTACTAACATCGCAAGAGTTTATTTTAAATACCTCCACAATGTATTCGCATTTTTTTGTTATCACCCGTTATTATGCGCTACGTACACTGCTGTGCAGGGTCGCGTTGAGGTCCAGCAGCTGCTGGTGGGCCATACGCAAGCCGGAGAGCTGCTGCCCGAGGCCCATGTTGTGCCGCGACGCCTCCGCATTGTTGCTGGCTTGTTGATCACAGAAGCTCTGCTGTTCCCGACACTTGTCCGCTACTTTGTTCGATTCCACTTGCAACACTTCGTAATCCTTTAATAGATATAATAATCGTTATTAATAATTATACTTATCCTTATTTCTACTTGATTGTACCATGGACCATGGAGTGCACATAGTATAGATTTTAAGTGTACGAGGGGCGTTCAATAAATTCTCGGTATTAGAATGAAAACAAAAGAATTTTATAGGTGTTTTATTTTTATTTTGCAATATACTCTTCTGCTATGTTTATGCACTTATAAGACCGGTCAATTAGTTTTTTTAACCCCTCATAATAGTACATTACGATACAAGTGCAGAAAACAGGAAATTCGCAACGAGTGGTGATAAATTAAAACACGACCGAAGGGAGTGTTTTAAATCGACACGAGTTGCGAATTACCTGTTCGCACGTGTATCGTACAACGTTTTACAGTAAATATGACTCTTTAAAGTTTCGACATATGCACGTAATCTGCGGATTACCGCACTTGTGTGGTAATATAGCACCATATGTACTGTAAAAATATTTTTTGTCTTTGGTGTCAAAATGCTCCTACACTACTGTCTTCAATGCTTCATCGTTATAAAATTAATTTCCACGTAGATTCTTTTTGAGATTGGGAAACAAATATAAGTCACTCGGGGTCAAGTCTCGACTATACAGTGGGTATGTAATAGTTTCGAGTCCAGATTCAAGAGCAGCAGCCTTGGCAATATGAGCACTATGCACAGGGTTGTCGTGAAGAAGCAGAACACCTATGGCTAATTTTCCCCTTCTGTTATGTTTCATTGCTTCCCTTATTCGGCATATAATATTAGCGTAGTGCTCTCCTTTAATACACTCTTTTCTTTATAATCGATCAGCAATATTCCATCACAATCCCAGAATATTGTGACCATAACCTTGCTAGCTGAAGGCACGACCTTGAACTTCTTGGGATGAGGAGTTCCTTTAATATGCCACTGCATGGACTCTTGTTTGCTCTCAGGGTCATAATGATGAACCCACGTTTCGTCACTACTAACATAATTTTACAGTATCTTATCAGGAATTTCAACGCACACCTCAAGAAATTCGGAACAACGAGCAACACGCGTATTCTTCTGCAGCGGTGTCAGGATTCGCGGTACCCATCTCGCACTGACTTTTGACATATTAAGATGGTCATGAATTATATCGTGTCTAGTACCAATAGAAAGATTGGTTCTTTGAGCTATTGCTTTCACCTTTGCTCAACCATCTTCAGATATTTTATTTATTTATTTATTTGCTTCAGGCAACAAAAAGCCCATAATTTAACATTACATAACAATTGAACATTAATATTAAATTGTCAAAATTAGATATTAAATTAAATTACATGATAAAATAAAATAAGATACATGGTATGACTATTTAACTACTTAAATTTTTGATATAATTTTCTCCATTTTTTTTAAATTTTCTTATTAAGAAGGTTCGACGGGCCGACCAGCTCTATGGTCGTCTTCGATACTCTCTCCCCCATGCTTAAATTTACTTGACCACTTCTGAATTGTTGATAAAGAAGGAGCAGACTCACGGTAAACATAATCCATTTCTTTTTTATAGCTTATTGATTTTTTACTTGTTTGGTCAAGAATTTTATTACCGCTCGAAGCTCTAATTTAACCAACATTGAATAAACGCTCATAGAGATCACGTTTGTTCGGTACTCGCAAAAATAAAGGAACATCGCCGTTTGAATTTTACTTTTTTTAATATAAATGAATGACTTTTACCGGCCAGTATTAAAAAGTTTACCAAAGAGGTTTAAAAGATGTCAATACCGAGAATTTATTGAACACCCCTCGTAGAACAAAAAAATATTAATGCATTCATTCATACAACAAGATTCCCACCGTTTTGCCTAAATTTTCTTGCTGCATGTACCATACTTATAATGTCATGTCATAATAAATCAATATAAATAATACAAATAATATAAATAATAATATAAATTAAGTATGGAACATTAACATATTACAATAAATGTAAAAATTTTGTATATAAATACAAACTACCCGGAATTTAACAATACGGTTTACTAAATAGCATCATGACAAAATATTTCAACAAATCACTATCACTATGAATTCACACGCCAAGCGCGCAAAGCCGGTGATTCGCGCGTGTACTACAGCGCGCACACATCGAAATTACACGCACACATTGATAACGCGCTTCCAAGACTCGCAGCGAAAACGCCGCCTTCCACGCGTTTTTGCAAGCCGCTTTGCAGCGGCTTATTTCGGTTGTATCTCACTAGAATTAAATCCTTAAATGTATTTGAATAAAGTTTATATTAAAATGACTTGTTTCGCCAAATATTAAAATTATACTAAAACATGTCTTGAGCGAATGGGCAAAATATTATCAAATATCGATTTTATAATTAATTAATTATCAAATATTGTGTACACCTTTGAAACACAAAAAATGTATTAAAAAAATGGATGTTTAGTGCAGTTTCCAACTTTAGTAGTTTACTCTTATTTTAATTATCCATGGAGGATTGCGTAACACGGTACTTTGTTATTTGGTGAATAATGTATAAAATATGAAAGCAACACATATATTTACAAATGCTTATTGTTATTGTAATCTTTAATGAGAAACCAACTTATACTAGTGAAATTGAGATTGACTATATAGGTACCAGTGCTTTGTTTATGATTATGTCAATTATGTGTCGTGTTTAGTTGCGATCGAGGCGAATTTCAAGGTCATTTGATCTTGGGAATAGGTACATTTTTTAAGTAAAAAGTACAGTCGGTAAAAAAATCATGTACAAAAAAACGACCTTATTGATAGATAGGTTCTTTTTTTGCTCCGGGTTGCCAAGAAAAAAATCTCAGTGGCCGCCACTGGTACCCTGTACTACTTGTCGATGTGTTGTCGATGTTGTACAATCAACTTGGTTAATATTTGTGCAAATCAGAAAACAAATATTACGCTTACACTTCTGTAAGTCAGTAGCAAGTCCTGTCAAAATATTATTGGCGTTTGTTTCTTACAGATATAAATGTAGTTGACTGTACCGAAACAATTATACTTTGTAATTTCTTACTTCAAATGGGTATTTAACACTTATCAATTGACACATGTAGTGAGGAGGCTAAAACGTATCGTCTGTCAAATCAAGCGAATATTAACGAATGGTGGAGCGAGATGCAGTGACATATTTCCTGTCCCTCTTCGCGTATTGGCTATGTACACGTCAGAAACGTCAAACGTCATGGATCGCGGGCTCAGAGTACCCAGAGTAGACGTCAAATAATAATACCGCTAAGAGCGAGAAGATCATAAACTAAATTGAATTAGAGCGACGAAGAGGGATATATCATTTGTAGTCCTTGTCATAGTTCCGCTTTTCTTTATTTCATCATCATCATCATCATGTCAGCCGAAAGACGTCCACTGCTGGACATAGGCCTCCCCTAAAGACTTCCACAATGACCGGTCCTGCGCCACCCGCATCCAGCGGACACCCGCGACCCTTACCATCAGTCCACCGTGTGGGGGGCCTGCCCACGCTACGCCTTCCGGTACGTGTTTCTTTATTTGCCTCAATGTAATCTTAACGTCAAGTCAAATAGTTTGAGGCAAATAAACGATTACCCGGCCAAATGAAAGAGGTTGTTTATTGTAAGCCGCCAGACGTTTAAGACTAGTTCTCAATTTAGCTGCAGAAGAGCTTTTTTGTCCCCCTTGGTGAAAGTCGTATAGGATCTCTATAGCAATATAGCAATCCTTACTCTGAGGTCGCGGGACAATGTCATATTCGGAGATGTCAAATAATGACACATGATATGAATATTTTATTTATTTTAGTAAGCGAGAATGAACCCGTTACTGGAAATGTTATAGAAATAATAAGAAAATAAATAAATTGGAAATGTCAAAGTAAACTACACATTTCTGCCATGGTGTGCGCTGCGATCACTTAGCTTGCCTCTACCACTTACTTCGCACATAGCCAATAAGGCCGTATTATTTGTAACCGTCACCGAAACGTCATCGATGAATGCCAATTGCTGTCACCAGCGCGGCTAGTATGACAACTTATACCGTCACGTTTTATGTGACGTTTCAGTACATTTTGGCCATATAACGTGACGGTATAAGCTATCATAGTAGCCGGGCAGGTCACCACATATAACACGACTGATACATCTCAATTTAGTCAGGTTACCATAAGCCCGTCCCTTTAGGTGATACGCTAATCCCCCTTCTATACGATATACTCGTTCTACGGTACGTTCACGTTTCGTTCGTTAATTTACTAATTTTTCACGTCGTATTTCCGCTTTGAGTGGTTACTAACTGAGCGCTCCCGTGCTTTGGAAGGCACGTTAAGACGTTGATCCCGGTTGTTGTCTACGACAGCAGTCGTTAAGCCAGGTTAGAGGCCTTCGGGCGGCTTGAGAACTTCTAACAGTCAAGTTGCCCACTCACTTGACAAGGGGGGTCGAAGTTGCACTTCGTCCGTAGGGAGTACCCACCGTTACCCTACACGTGACCCCTGGGTGGTGCTAAAAGCGCAACAAAAACTGGCAACCGTAGTTGTCTTCCCGAAGACCTCACGGTTGGAAAATAAATGCCATACCATTATTATTATTATGGGAGTTATGATGTGTCAAATGTTTGAAGTAAGGAAATACAGAGTATACACTTATGTCAAAGGCTTTCAAGCTGACGACGATATTGAGCCTGTTCCTTAACACCTACCTCTCTGATATGCCTGATGTCCGTGTCCCGTTGCCGCAGATTTTCTACAGCAGACGTCCACATAATCATCATTTGTCTCCTCTGCTCCATTCCTTCCATCACCTGATAAATACGTCCAAGCAAAATTAGATAATGCAGAATTTATCTTACAAGACGGATGTTATTAACTTATTATATATATGAAAAATTAACACAAAGCTGTTCGAACAAAAATGACGGTCATGGCGATAAATACCTGCACAGATATTCGCTCGCACGCTCTCTCCTCGGCGCTCAGGTTTGACACGAGCTGATTCAGCCGATCTAACATGTGATCATGATCTACCTTTAGCTTCTGTCTTGTTGTTTCCAATGACTGAAAAAAAAAGTTACAAATTCCGTTTTACAAAACATGTTTAAAACAGAAACGTACATATGTATTTAAAATGTGTTTTACAGTACATATGGTGCTACTTTACCGCACGAGTGCAGTAATCAGCAGATTAAGTGCATACGTCGAAACTTTAAAAAGCCATACGAGTATGTACCGTAAAACGTTGTACGATACACGTGCGAATAGGTAATTCGCAACTCGTGTCGATTTAAAATACTCTCTTCGGTCGTGTTTTAATTTATCACCACTCGTTGCGAATTTCCTGTTCTCTTCACTTGTATTGTAATGTACTATTTATTATATTATAAGTATAGTACTTTGGCTTTGGAAACATCTTGTTTCGTGAATTGCTCGATGGCGCTGATGTCTCCAGAGTTCCTTTCTAACTGTGCTCGCCATTCCTGCAACGCTCCGCGTTCGCCGCAAACTTCAGTCTTCAGAGAGTCGGCCTTCTTCAATAATCGCGCTATACTGGCTGTTGCAAACAATCGCAAACATTCATTTACTATATTAAATATTGTTCGATAACCAAACCATCATTAATTAGACCAATGGATTCTAACAGAAGTTAGAAAAATACTTCTGGTTCTTTCTCTGGGGTAGACATTAAAATTACAAAAATGAGTAGAGCTTAAGATTATTAGATGCTAAGTCTGATGATGGGATCTAGGACGAATCGAGGGAACTCCTCGAATTTGATAGGCACGCATATGCCGATTTCGGTGTTTTCTGTAGGTAACCAAATCTTGGCTACGGAAACCACAAATTGTGGCATAGCGAAGTACAAAATTGAAGTCAGTTTTTTTTGGTATAAATTATTGAGTCTTAAACTTCACTTACGAAGTGTCGTGCTGGTGTTGATTTTTAAGTCTCGGAGCCCTGAAAACCTCCGAAACGACACATAGAGTTGAGCTATTGTCTTAGTACAAAAAAAAAAACTTCAGAAATTGCCGCCATCTTGTTTGCATCCACTTCCGGTACTACTGGTTATCAAAATTGAGTTCAGTGACCCCGAAAACCCATTCTAGGATTCCAGGTCACCTCACTCGACCGGATTCGAGGTATAATACGGATTTTTAAGTTTAGTTGCCATTTTGACCGCAACTTTGATTTTGAGTAAAAGGAGCTTGAGTAAACTTTTCATGCCGATGACGTAAAATTGACGTCACACTCCAATTGGCCTTATAGTAATTATCAATATTTGATCATAAATCAATCAATTTATTCATAAAATACAATAATTTTACATGTCAGATTTGCACAATTTATCACAACTTAATAATAAGTATTTATTAATGTAGTAACACAAAAAGTGAGTGAGTGAGTAGACAGTTATTTAGTAGTGATATCATAAAATATCTTTCTTTTTTAATAAAGATATGTATTGCCATCGATATGGGCAAGCAATCAGGCATTAACTTTGAGATGACTTGAAAAATTCGTCAACCGTGTATAACGCGTCATCAATCAGTTTTGTTTTTAACTTAGTCATGAATGATAATCATGCATTTTTAGTGGTATTTTTTCAAATAGGCCGTTCGTCAAATACCGTCATAAATGCAGAGAGTCTACGTTCATATTTAGATTCAACATTCCTATAACCTGTTATAAAACTTGAAAGAATGTGAGTTCCTAATTAATTTAAAATCTAAATACAAAGAGAAATTTTATCTTAAATTATAATCTTCGGATGCAATAGGCCGGGCCGTATTTGAAAAAAGATCATTATAAATGCATGATTAAATGATTGATGATTAGAGATTGGAATCATCCTATATGCAATTTTAAGTCATCGGCACGAAATGTTCGGGCCCTGGTGATCAATGATTCGGTCAGTGATCATGATCCAGTTGAGACTGAACTTACTGGAAAGACGGATCGCGACATGGATCACAATTATATATTTTTTAAGGCGTCAAGTCTGAAATAGTACAGAACAATATCTATGTTTTGCGCCTGATGGTAAGCGGTCACTGCAGCCTATGGACGCCTGCAACTCCTAGGCGTCACATGCGCGTTGCCGACCCTTTAAGAATTTATACACTCCATTCTTGAAGAGGACCATACCATAGTCCGTCAGGAAAACTTCGGCAGGGAGCTCATTCCACAATCGGAGCGTGCGAGGGAGGAAGGAAGAGAGGAAAAAACAACACATCGACTTATTCAAAAAAAGGCATGAACTTCCCACAACACATACACTTCGACACCGAAATAAACTTTTGCTACTGGCATCAAGGCTCAAAATGCATTTAAATAGTATCTACGTTATGGCTATAAAAATTTATAATAAACTACCAGAGAAAATAAAACAAGAAGAATGTAATAAAAAGTTTTTAAAAACAATCAAAGAATTATTAATCTCAAAATGCTATTACTCTTTAAATGAATATATAAATGAAAAATTATAAAAAAATAAATTTTTAATCAATTATAATAATTATTAGTATCAGTTATATCAAATCATTAGTTTTATTTTATTTTATTTGCAATATATGTTATTGTATTGAAATTGTTGTTATTGTAATACTTTATAATATATCTAGAAATAGACTAATTTTAGAATGTAAGAAAATTGCAGTGTACCGACTAATTATTACATTTTAACATCCACTGTACTCGTATAATGAACATGATAATTGCAATAAATAAATGAAATGAAATGAAATTCCTCTGAAACCGTACGGTACGCGACCATTTAGGTTCTACCTCGTGTGTTCATAAGTTTCATATTTTTTTTATATATACCTACAAACATATTGTTAATTTTACTTGACAATAGTTTCATTAATAAATATACATATGTATTATTTAACCTGCGTTACAATATTTTATGTTAGATACCATTTATTGCGTCAGCTACATCTAGATAATGACCCCGAAGACACGAAAGTTTTCATCAGGGATTCTCTTGCTTCTCTTCCAGTAGCTCATTTGTGAGTAACTATTTTTGAGTATTATTTACGGCAGGTTTTTAGGTCTAAATTGTATGTTCATAAAAGGTAAATTTGTTCAAAAAGACTAATTAGGAGTATTTAGAGCCAGGCTCGCAGAAAGTTACTTCTATTGACTGATAAAAGACATACATTTCTCTTTTAGCAGTTTTCGTATGGAAATTTAATTTTGATACGGTGTTCTCTAAAAGTTTGTCAAAAAACCAATTATTTTGATGAATAAACGTGTCAAATAAACTTTAACAAGTGATTCTAATAGTCCATTTGGTAAATGGATAATTTTAAGGCATAGTTTGAGCATCTAGTATTCAAAATTGAACGAAAAGGCTACCTCATACGTAATAATCGGCCGTATCGTAAACATCGTAGGGTGATAAGGTTGCAGTACTTGTTCTGTGCAGTAGTTGGAACATCTATCGACATTTTGGTGTACAATTTGTCGTTCCGCTGCAGCGAATCGTTCACTGTTCCGCTGCCTTAACTTTCTTTCTACCAGAGACATTAACTTGTCAATGAAAAAGGCGTTTTTCGTTTCGTGTCGGCACCTAAGAAGATCACCCCATTTAAAGGCTTAAATCAAAAATATTAAAAGCCAATTTAAATAAACTCTATTTACTTTTATCACCTACAGTACAGTGATTCAATGAAAATAATAACCTTGATAGAAATATTTTCTGTAATTGATTTATTCAAAACAATATTCGTCTCAAAACTTATGAACACACGAGGTAAGGTAGGTAAAAGTCGAGTCAAAAAGCTACTTTTTTTTTCAAAATAATGAATAGCTTAATTTTACAGTACTATGCCGCCCCCTTACCTTGGTATTTATCTAACCGCGCAGTGATATCTTTGCTCTGCTTGCTGGTAGCGATCACATCTCGGTCAAGACTGTCAGCATCATTGCAGGAGAGCTGCCGCAGCTTCACCTCCTGTTCTAACTGCTGCTTGTGAGCGAACAACAGGCGCTAAAATTAAACAGATTATCGAATTGCTCACAGTCACAACTAAATAAACAGGAGTAACATCAGTTGTTAAAGCTATATAACGGCAAGAGGTAACGAACGAACCTATCATTAGGGTTCCGTACCGGAAGGGTCCAAACGGTCGGAGCAAAAATATATTGTCAAAAAAAATTCGAAATGTTTTAACCCTTTAAACGCCATTCTGTATGTACGGCAGTGACACTTAAACGTCAACTCCTCTTCCAGAAGAGATTGAATATGAACCTGAAACAATCTAGTGCCAGACTTCGCACGTTTACAGATAATCTACGGAACTTGGCACCCATTTAGATCTCAATTCCGCATCGCATATTGAACTAGGCTTGGCTGTCATTTTCACATTTATGTTTTTGATGGGATATCATTACTTTTTGTCAAACTTCATCAAATGGTGCTTTTCAAGAGCGAATGCATGAGTTACCATACAAAATACCCAAACCGCTATAGATGCGCCTAAAATATTTATTTAACAAGAGTTCGTTCGATTTCCCCAGGACCTCGTGATCAGATTCAGACCTAATGACAATGGGACAACCCTGGAAGCACAAATATACGTTTAAGAATTTCCGAATCGGTTAATAAATGATGGGAGTTCTGAGGTGACAAGCATAAATAATAATAATAATAATAAGAAACTTGATAGCCAAGATTATTCACCAGCAGCTTGCGCCAGTTCTCGAAAATGGACGTGCCACGCTCTATTTATTGGTTAGGGTGATTAATTAATAGAACAGTTCAATTATAAAGTCTGTATATTACTATTGTTTACCAAGAGAGTCGTGCGTGTTAACTAAACGATGTGATCGATACAAGGCAACAAGGCAACTAACGTGAACAAAAAGCTTCACAATAATCCCTGAAGAAAAACATAACACTTAAGGGTGCATTAGTATTCACGAGAGTGAAAGAGAAAGTTATACAAACTCCAAGATACGAGGCTTGCACTGAAAGTGGCGGGAATCGAATACTTATTAATTTATTTTTAACATGTATTATACCTTTTTATAATCTCTGAAGTTTCCTTATCTCAACACACTGGCCACTTAGAAAAAAAAAGTATGGTTCGGTTTCAATTGTTTATTGAAGTCGTCGAGTCACTGCTTAAAATGGAATTGTGCCGTGAAAATTTCAGAGCTATGATTTATTATGACTTTAAAAGTGGACTAACACAAAAACAATGTGAAGAGCGGATGGTTGCTGCTTTTAATATTGAAGCTCCTTCAAAGACTACAATATACAGGTGGTATTCAGAATTTCAACGTGGCCGTGTATCCCTCACCGACGAAGTGCGTGAAGGTCGACCAAAATCGGCAGTCACGCAAGAAAACGTCGATGTTGTGCGTCGTCTGATAAATGAAGACCGACATGTGACATATCGGGAAATTCAAGAGCACCTGGGTATTGGAATGAGTCAAATACAAATTATTTTAAAAGAAGAATTAGGCGTGAAAAAGTTATTTTCCCGTTGGATACCTCACCTATTGTCTGACGAGCAGAAAATAGTCCGTGTCAATTGGTGCCGCAAAACTTTGAAAAGATTTAACAAGGGACGCTCAAATGCTGTTTTTAGCATAGTATCAGGTGACGAGTCTTGGATATACGCTTATGAGCCTGAAACTAAAAACCAATCCCGAGTATGGGTCTTCGAAGACGAGCTCAAACCCACAAAAGTTGTTCGTTCTCGCAGTACGGCTAAGAAGATGGTGGCTACGTTTATCTCTAAATCTGGTCACGTAGCTACTGTGGCTCTTGAGGATCGTAGAACAGTCAATGCTGATTGGTACACCACTATTTGTTTGCCGAACGTCTTTGCTGAACTCCGAAAAACAAACCCTAGTCGTCGCATCATCCTTCACCACGACAACGCCAGCCCACACACCGCTCGGACAACAACTGAGTACCTGGACGGTGAAAAAGTCGAAATATTGGACCACCCTCCATATAGCCCTGACTTAAGTCCCAACGACTTTTTTACATTCCCCAGAATCAAGGACAAACTGCGTGGTCAGCGGTTTCAGACGCCAGAAGAAGCAGTGGAGGCCTATAAAATAGCCATTTTGTCGACCCCTACTTCAGAGTTCAAAAAGTGCTTTATGGACTGGTTTGAACGCATGCATAAGTGCATGAAATACAAAGGAGAATATTTTGAAAAACAATAAAAATAAATAAACTCACTTATACTGCATATTTTCTTCTATTCCCGAAACTTTCAGTTTTACCCTCGTAGAGCAGGACGTAGGATTTGTTTTTGTGAATTCCAACACGCCCCCTCAAAAATAAATCCTCTCTAAAATATCTATTAATATATTTATACAATAATAAATTCACACGCTCTCTTTTATCTGGGGTACAATTCATCAGCATGGTCCAACATTTGTTGCTAGGATTAGGGAAACCCAGAAAAACCCAATCAAACCATTTCGCCTTAAAATACGTCTGTATCTATATATTTAACTATATATATATTTACTAATTTTTGTTTAACAATAACTATACTATGTAATACAACTTCACATATTTAGTCATTTTTATTAAACAGCAATTATACTATGTAATTTAACTTTACATATATAGTAATTCCTAGTTAACAACAACTATACTATGTAATTCAACTTTACATATTCTTTTGTTTTATTCTACTCCTAGTTTTTCTCGCAGAGCTGAAAAACGCACGGTGTGCAACGGTTTTGTCAAGATGTCAGCCAATTGATTACCTGTGGGAACATAAATCAGATTAATTATATTTTTCTCCACCTGTTCTCTAGAAAAATGATACTTGATGTCTGTGATTTATTGGGTTATTTGCAATTCTTATACAACCATTAATATCCTCATAAATTGGTATTGGGCTGATTACTTGATTATCAAACTAGTCATTAAGGATTTTAACCATAGTTCCTTTTAAAGTACCGCAACACATCATATATCAAATAGGACCATGATGATGATGATGTGTAGGGACGCCCGGCCGGAAACAGGCGGGCTGTCGATCACTCTTTGGGATCATTCAGCCCAATTCCCCGGAGTTGGAGCTTTGGGTTACTGTCCCGGCGACGCTCCCACAGCATCTTCCATTCTTCTCGTTTTCCTGCAGAACAGAAGGACATCCTTAAAGTTGACATCCCTCAATTCGCTCTCCGCTAGTGTATCTCTGCCGAATATATCAAACCGCATTGCTGCGTACATGATACACTCCGCTAGTATATGCTGGCTAGTTTCTTCCTCCCCACAATGTGGGCAGGAAGCATCATTGCTTATACCTATTATATTTAAGTGTCTATTCAGAGTATTGTGCCCGGTGATGATTCCGGTCAGCAATCTCAGATTACTCTTACCCAGTTTCAGCAGATACCTGGTTCTTCTGTGGTCGATACCTCTTAACATCATCTTTGCCTGCCTACATCCAGTTGCCTCACTCCATTCACTCTCCGCCTCTTTCTCTTTTAGCCTTTCAATGACCCCCTTTGTGACATCAGCCGAGAAAGGAAGGGCCGGTTCTGGACCCATAAATTCCCTTTCCGCCCCTTCCTTTGCCAGCTCATCTGCTTTCTCGTTTCCCGTTACTCCCTGGTGTCCTGGCACCCATGCCACCGTAACACCTGGATGTTCTCCTATCTCATTGAGCTCTTTCTTGCAATCTCTCACCAGAGCAGAGTTCACGGTTGCCCTGTTTAGTGCCTTCAATGCGGCCTGACTGTCAGTGTATATCACAACCCTACCAGTCTGCTGTCTGCTCTCTTTTACTATTTGCGCACACCTCATTATCGCATATACTTCTGCCTGAAACACACTGGCATATCTGCCCAGTGATATAGACTCTCTCTTCTCCATTTTGGGTATCACTATGCCAGCACCCGCCAGCTTTGTCGACTTTCTCCTTGATCCATCTGTGAAACAGATCGTCATAGGGTACTCGATTTCTACTTTCCAACTGTCTCTCTCACCTATGTGTATTCTATATTTCTTGTCAAAAATCTCCTTTCTCTTAATTAGGTCATTATTAGCTATCAGCATCTCTAGCTTTGACAGCGCCTCCTTTTGTATAAGCGCGTGGCCCTTGTCCACACAGCTTCCTCTCCATTCTTTACATGCTTTCATTCTGTACCACTGTTCCATGGCCCTCTTCTCCACTTCAATTCTTAGTGTCTTCATGCCTAGCATTACCTCCATCGCCTGTGTCGGAGTTGTTCTCATCGCCCCCGTCACCATCAGGCATGCTAGTCTTTGTACCTTATTTAGCTCTTTGCAATATTCTTTTACATGGGCCCTATGCCACCATATCACGGCCCCATATAATACCCTGGGTAGAATTACCGCCTTATAGATCCAAAAGATCATTTCGGGCCTCATCCCCCAATTCCTTCCCACTGCCCTTTTACATTGGTACAGTGTTCTAATGGCCTTAGCCGACTGCTCTTTGATGTGAGTTTTGTATCTGAGTGTGCTGTCTAGTATCACCCCCAGGTATTTCAACTCTTTTACCATCTCCAGCTCCTTGTTCTGTATCTTTATTGGTTTCATCTCCTCTTTCTTTCTCTTTGTGGTAAACAATACCAGCTTTGTTTTGGCTGGATTCAGATCCAGTCCCCTTTCTCTGCACCATCCTAGTACCTGTTTGAGACCTCTTTCCATGATATCTCTTACGATGCCCAGGACTGTGCCTCTCACTAGTAGAACTCCATCATCAGAGTAAGCCTGCATATACACACCTCCTCTGTTGACCTTCTTTACTAATGAGTCCAATAGCAGGCACCACATGAGGGGAGATAGACAGCCCCCCTGCGGGAACCCACGTCTTGGACTTATTCTTTTTGAGACACCTCCCAGTTCAGCCCTGATAGCCCTGTCCTTAAGCATCTTACCTATCCATCTCGCTACTGCTCGACTGATACCGTCTCTTTTTAGACTCTCCTCCACCGCCACGAAGGTCGCTTTATCGAAGGCTCCCTCCACGTCGAAGAAGCAGCCTAGTGCATAATGCTTGGAGTCTAGCGCTCTCTCCACCCTCACCGTTAGGTTATGAAGGGCGGTCTCTGTCGACTTTCCTGCCATGTATGCATGTTGGTTCCCGTGTAGTGGGTTCCCACCGCATTCCACCTTCACTTATTGACTTATCTATCATTTTCTCTAAGGTCTTTAGTATAAATGACGATAGACTTATGCTCCTAAAGGATTTTGTCTCCTGATACGTTTTCTTTCCTGGTTTCGGTAAAAATACCACCCTTACTTCTCTCCATGCTTTCGGAATGTAGCACAAGGCTATACTTGCTCTGTATAGTTGCATTAAGCTCTCCTTAATATGTTTGTACCCTTTCTGCATAAGCACCGGTAATATCCCGTCCGGTCCCGCTGCCTTGAATGGTGTGAAGGATTTTATCGCCCACTCCATTCTCTCCTCATCCACCACCTCCATTGCAGCCCCCCAGTCCGTTACACCGTGCGTTACTTCCTCTTCCCTTTCTGCATCTATTTCACAGTCCGGGAAGTGTGATCTCAACATAATTTCTAGAATCTCACCAGGATCCGTAATTAGATCTCCCTCCACTCTTAGACTGCCTAGTTGACACATTCGTTCTCCTGCAAGCAGTTTTACTACTCGTGCCCCCTCGGCATATGTGCTTATATTCTCTGTAAACTTTCTCCAGCCTTCCCGGCTAGCTTTCTTTCTCTGCCGAGTGTATAGGTTTCTGACTTCTCTGTATGCGTCCCAGCTTTGAGTGTCGCCCTTATGTAGAGCTGCTCTCATTGCCTTTCGTGTCTTCTTCCTTAACTTATTCAGTTCTTTACTCCACCATGGCTGACCCTTTCCTGACTGTACGTGTCTTTCCGGACATGCCTTGTGAAAGGCCTCCATGATGGTTTCTTTTAGCCTTTGCGCCCCCGCTTCCAGGTTTTCAACTTTGTCATATCTCTCTTCCGAGTTGGCCAGATTCTCCAGTTCCTCCTCGTACTTTTCCCAATCTGTTCTACGTGGATTTCTTATCTTCATTCTTTCAGTGCGAATCTCGATTCTAAAGAGTATCCTACGGTGGTCAGACATGCTGTCCATCTCGTCCACTCTCCAGTTCGTTACCTTGTCACACAACTCTTTTGATGCCAGGGTTATGTCAAGCATCTCCCTTCTAGCCCTGGTTACAAACGTTGGCGTGTTACCTATGTTCATAATCTCCAGGTCGCTGCTAATTATAAATTCTAATAGTGATTCCCCCCTATTGTTGGTATCGGTGCTTCCCCACACCTCATGATGTGCATTAGCATCGCATCCAACTATAAGTGGGATTCTCTTACCTTTATATCTCAGTACCATCTCCTCCAGCTCCTTCGTTGGCGCCTCCCGTTCACCCGGCAGGTAACAGGATGCCAGCGCCACCTTTTGTCTTCTCCCATCCTTGTCGATGAAGTAGGTCTCCACCACAATCAGGTCTCTGTAACATATGGTCATGACACATCCCATATTTCTTATATTATTGCTTACATATATGCATGTTCTCGGAGGTAGCTCACCATTTCTTTCGTAGTGGAGAGCTCCCCCCAGATGTCCCAGGCCTGCCACCTGATTCCTCCATGCATATGGCTCTTGTAGCAGCGCTATTTCAACTTTATTCCTCACAACATACTGTCCCAGCTCGGACATGGCATCTTTACAGTGTTGGAGGTTTACTTGACATATGCTTGTGTGTGTGTTTGTGTGTATATGTCTGTGCAGTGTCTTCTGTGTGTTCATAGTATTTTGATGTGTATAGTGTATCTGTCCCCGCACCTTCACTCGGAAAGTTCACTTCCTCCGACATCCATACCTCCCGTCTCCTCCGTATGGATGTCGGCCGGTTCAGCACTTTCCTGCTCCGGTGCAGGCTCTTCCTTTTTCGGTATCCTGGGCTTGTCTTGTGTATTAGCCCTTAGGATCCGAACTCTTACACTGGTGGCAGAAAAGTCTAGCACTTTTGTTCTCTCCTCGCCCCAGCACTCTTCCACCCCTTCCGGTACCACATAGGTTAGGCGGGTTCCCAGCTCTAGTGCCTCTCGTCCCGCAGCCTTCCACTCCAGGATCTTCAGTTCCGGGCGATCCGGATTCTGAGCGTAAAGGAACTCCTTTACGTATTCAGTGTCCGTATCCCCCGGAATCCATACTTGTACCCTCGTTTGCTCCAGCTTGCGCACGACAATTTTGTGGCCGTCCAGCTCGCCGAAGTCCTGGCTTAGTAACCATTGCCTCGTCTCCGTCGTTTTTGGTGTCACAAGGAAAAATCCTTCTGACACCAACCCCGACGTAGCGAACCTTGGAGCCACCAAGCCAGGCTCCCCCCTCACCACGCGCAGGACCACCACTTCTATCATCTGCGTAAGTTTCTTCCTGATGAGCTTCGCAAGGGCCTCATCCACCGAAGCGCCGTCTTCCCGGCACACAGCCACGGCGAGACCACAGTTCGCCTTGGCGACGTTCCGTGGTCCCTCCGCAGCCTTACCTTGATTTTGGCGCTTCGCTGGAGGACGCTCCGACTGTCCCTCATCAGTGCTCTGTCTTTTTAATTTTAGTCCCCTCGTGCTAGGGCCAGGCTTGTCCTCCCCAGTGGATAGTACCACAGGGACGACACTCCCATCCCCAGCACTTGCGGCTTTTCTTCTGGCCAGTTTCGCCTTCCGCTTCTGGGCCTTACTCTCATATTTGAAGAACGGCTCGTTCACCACCGGTGTGATCTCCCTTACGGTTTTCTCCTTCGGTGGCGTCTGCAGCAATTCCTCCTCCTCTAGTGACAGGCCACTCAGTTGTACCTGGACATCTGGAGTCCCCTGCCTACTTCTCTCCAACGGTTCTCCTCGCCCCACGGAGCTCGGTTCCCCTTCTCTCTTGTTCAGCTCGGTCGGAGGCCCACCCGAAGGCTTAACCCCCTCCCTTGCTTCTCCCCTTGCGGGTTTCTTTTCCGCTTGCGCGGTATGTTTTTTAGAATTTAATTTGTTGCTCAAGTTCTCCATATTAATTTTTAGATCTGTGGGAAGAAAGTTTAAGAATGGCAGCAGTGCTCCCTTACCACCACCCAGCAACATTGACCCCTACGCAGTGGCGCCACCCCCCTACGCAATAGGACCATATAGGACCCATATACCAAATAGGACCATAGTTTATGGTTGTTTTTGTTCGTAAACTTACTCAACAAGTTTACAGAAAAACTCAAGTCAGGTTGAGTGCAAACCATAATATACATCAAACAACGGACAAGGGCTTCAATTGTTTCACACGAATTTAACTCAGTATAATCCACTTGACACTCTACGGGAGTGCTAACAGGTTAACATTCACCCATGTTAAACTTTTCTAAAATAGTTTTAATTTACAGTTCTTGGTCTAGAGTAATACGAGTAACGTTATTGGTTTACTCGATTCGTATTCCCAAGAAACATGTGATTTCTATGAAATCTACCATTTTAAACTTGTTCATGAAAGTACCTTTAGAAATTATTCATGGCATTTATATTTGCAGTTGAGATGACAAGATCATCAACATAAAGTACTTGCTACGTAAATATATTTCATGACATCACCTGCCTGTATGTAGAATATAAATACTAGTACACCGAACAGCTGACGAGTGTCGAAAACCATTTTCCACAGACCACTTCCTTTTTCTAACAAAGCATGTTCAAACATTTGAAACCAACAACGGTTGCTTTAATCCGTACAACGACTTATTTAATTTGCAGACATGATTTTCTGCATATGGGTTGCTTTCAGAAATTTTCATGAAAATCTCTTCCTTTAATTTCTTATTTAAAAATGCCGTTTTAACGTCCATGTGTTGGACTAGCAAATTAATTGGTTCGCAAAAGCTAATATAAATCTGAAACTAGTAATTCTCGCAACTGGTGCAAATGTTTCATTATAGTGAATTAAATAGTCTTGGCTAAAACCACGTGCCACTAAACATGCTTTTTAAGTCATAGGGTTTCCAAACTCATAATTTTTAATTGTAAATATCCATTTACAATCGTAAATTTTTCTGTTTACGGGTTTTTGTAAAAGCTTCCAGGTTTTATTTTCAAATAGAGAATTGAATTCCTCTTTAATCGCATTTTCCATAAATTCTTATCATCCCTGGATTTAATCTTTTTATAACAAGATTTTATTTTGCAAATTAATTACTTTGCATATACATAACAATTAGTTAACAGAAATATTGTCTTTAGTTTCATAACTGTAGGCATTTTTTTAATCCTTTCACATCCTTTTTTTTACTAATCAATTCATTTTGAGAATCCGTCAATTTATTTTCAAATGAACCACAGCCTGCTTGCCCATCTGTTTCACTTACAGATTTATTAGGTCGTGGACCTAATGGTACAGACATTCTGCCAGTTTGTTTCTTACATCTGATTTTACACTATCAGATTTTATGCACATCTTTTACAAGATTGCTCGTCAGATTTACGGTAATTATCCGAAATAATTCCGTCAGGCTTTAACGGCCTACTAGATAAGAAGTTAATCTCATCCACTATAACATCTCTGACTTTTACAAACTTTTCACACCTTATAGTCATTCGGTTCATAAGGTTCATATATAGCCAATATAGGTACCTTATTTTCGCACACAGTACTGTTTCATTTCAATTAATATCCACCGCCATTATATATCTCAATATAAATTGACTAATCTTAAATTGAAATGGGCTTCAGACTTTGCAACGTAATATTGAAATGCAGTAAAAACGTCTGATTAATGGGCAATTAAGTATGTCTCCGCATAGTGCGTGTATTCATCAACAAAAATAAGTTTTCGCTGTCAAGTGTCGAAGGAGTGCTTAGACCGCACGCATTTGTATGCACATTGAATAGAGGTCATTTTATAACTTTAGATTTAGATTTATTTAATGGCAAACATGCTTGTTTCAATTTATACAAGCTTCACATAACTTTCCGTTAATGATTACTTTATTTAATAACTCAGTATCAAAAAAAATTATATGCCTGCTTTTTATCTCAGCAAACTTAGATTTGCCAATATGACCAAGCCTTTAATGCCTTAACTCATATTATCCGCAACGTCTCTATATTTTATTATACCACGACGGTGGTAAACAAGCCTACAGCCTGCCTGATGGTAAGCAGACACCGTCGCCTATGGATGATGCGACTTCAGAAGAATCACATGCGCGTTGCCGACCCTTTATTAACTTGAGGGTCCAGTGTGTTGACTGCTAGAGACACATTCAGGGCCCTCACTTGCAACACAGCGTATCCTCGGGTATTCGATGAGTTATTAGTATTCAAAGCGCATTAATGAAACAGAAAATGAATGCCAAATAAATCATTTTGTATAGACTCACCTTTTGTTACCATCTTACCCGGATTGATGACTTCTACCGTACCATCATTGTTGAACATAATGGTCATTCCAGCAAGTTGCGTTTTCTTGACCGAAGGCAATTTGTATGGCATTTCAGGACAGAAGAAAACATCTTGAAGTGTTCTTTTTATGCCTAAGTTGCTGTGGTTACGGCAAGGTTGCCTTTCCTTGTCACCTTTATGTATGCTCCGTTCTTTGCAACGGTGATATTTATCGGGTTCTCCAACATCTCAATATCTTGTGCTATATCGTTTCGGTTAATGAAGTGGTCAGAAGCTCCGGAGTCCAGGATATACAAAACAGTTCTGGCCTAGATGTTCACTGCTGTGATCCCCAGCCATAAGTAGTAGGGTTTTCTCGATCCGTGATAGTATCAGTCTGGACTGATACTATCACGGATTTTGTCCCATTTATGTTGTGGGTTTTTGTTTCTCGATTTGTTACAAAAACAATTCTTTTGCAGGGGTCCCTTTCTTCCGCAATAATGACGCTTAATGTGCTTCACTTTATCCTTTTTTATGTAGGTGTTTTTATGTGGTCTATTTGAGTTCGTATTTATGTAGATATTTCTTTGTGTCGTGTTATCTCGACTAGTAATTTCGGCATTCAATGAGTACTTTCATAATCGTGTCACATCTTACGAGTACGAGTACATTAATTACTTTGATATCGTGATCCAAAAGTATGGTTTTCACAAAACCTGAAGTTGAGATTTTCTTCAGCTAAAGTAGCATAGCATAGTAGCATACGAGTAGTACTTAAAGTACCACAGTACAGTAGTTATAGCTGTCATGACACCATCATATCATATCATATCATACTCGCTTGACAGTGTCATAAAATATGGGTTACTTTATCTGCTTCCTCTAAAATTGCTCCAGCGGCCATTAATTCGTCAAATGACTGAAAATGTTTAAGTTATAACTTGTCACGTTTTAGTTTTAGGTAACTTGTCACGTTTTAGGACGTTTTACAATACACTTTCGCTCGTAAATGTTTTCTAATTTCTTGAATATTTCCTTTGCTCTATTGTTGTCACCCACGAGTCTACACATACGAGTCGAGTAATGAGTCTGACAAATACTCAAAGTATTCTTTGCCACCCGTTATTATTTTTTAAGCCCCTCACTGTCCGAATTTTCTGGGATAACATAGTCTTCAAAACTTCAAGTTCACTTTATTCTAAGTTTCCACACACTATATTTTGTCTCGATGACACGGTCGAATGTGCCTTTTTAACTTTGACTTGTCCATTATAATTTGTGATTAAAGTTCACTTAGATTTCTTGAATAATCACATCAGCGTTAAGTCTTTTAAAACTTTTTCACTTTACTGACTTTTCTTTATTTACCACTTATATAATTTTAATTATCTGGGCCCATAACCTATTGGTTAGGGTGATTAATTAATAGAACAGTTCAATTATAAAGTCTGTATATTACTATTGTTTACCAAGAGAGTCGTGCGTGTTAACTAAACGATGTGATCGATACAAGGCAACAAGGCAACTAACGTGAACAAAAAGCTTCACAATAATCCCTGAAGAAAAACATAATACTTAAGGGTGCATTAGTATTCACGAGAGTGAAAGAGAAAGTTATACAAACTCCAAGATAGAGCAGGACGTAGGATTTGTTTTTGTGAATTCCAACACTATTGGGATCGATCTGTCATCACGGACAGGACTATTATAGCCAACAAACCTGATATCGTGCTGACAGATCGATTGAAGCGCCAGGCAGTGCTCGTCGACATCACCATCCCCCATGATGAGAACCTCGTGAAGGCCGAGAAGGACAAGGTAAGTACCTAGATCTGGCACACGAGGTAACCGCCATGTGGGATGTTGATTCGACGATCATCGTCCCGATAGTCGTCTCTGCGAACGGTCTAAATGCGAAGAGTCTCGACCAACATCTTAAGAGACTCTCGCCAGATGGCTGGGTTAAGGGTCAGATGCAGAAGGCGGTACTCTTGGACACGGCGCGGATAGTCAGGAGGTTCCTCACTCTGCCGCCCTAACCACCGGTAGCTTAGGCCCCGCCTCGCTGCCGGCGGCACTCTAGGTTAGGTTTTTTATAATGCTTTTATATTTTGTATGTATATTTTTATATTTTACTTTTATAAATGTTTTGTAAAAGCCTAACTTAAGTTCGTAGATAAATAAAGTGAATAATAACGAAGCAATAATATATAAATATAAAACTCATTCTGTACAAAATGTATAAGAAACTGTATTCTGGTGTAATTTATCGATATTTTAATAGTTATGCTGCTATTCAGAGCAAAAGCACGTCCATAAAATTACAAATCATAAGAATCAGCACAGCTGTTTTTGAATTATATATGGTGGAACTAACACAACTTTCTTTTATATGTATAGAATGTGCTTCCGAATTAGATGCCAATACTTTTAAAGATGTAATTACATCAAAATACTACTTTAAATAGGTATTAAAAATGTTTGTATCAAATTTTCGTATTCGTTTACGGAACAAAATAATTAATTTAAAATGTTGCCTATACACTATCAAGTGAGCTACCTACACATTGGATGCTAGTGGCCAGTTAAGCCAGTTAAGTGACAGTAAAGAGGTAGTCTTAATCATTAAATACTGATTATCTCATTAACAGGTTGGCACAGTAGATTTCCTAATGTCCTCCAAAAACTAGCTGAAACTTTATATTAGTGTTATATTTAAGTATACTCCACGGTGCAACAAAAAACGAGATTGACTTCATCATGTCGACGAAGAGGCATATATTCAACTAGCATTTGCCTGCGGCTTCGCCCGCGTACTAAGCGTAATTTTTAACCGTCTCCAAAAAAGAGGTTTACTGCTTGACCCGTATATATGTATGTAGGTATGTCTTGATGTTTGTCCACGATTATCTCGCGTTTGGCTGAACCGATTTAGATGCGGTTTCCAGAAAAGTAGTTGTTACATTCTGGGGGTTTCGGTATACGAAGTTTGGTGATTATGATTCATTAAAAGGAGCATCCAAAAAGAAAATTTGGCTTCACTTTCATTAGCACTCCTTACTGTCAGTCCGTCTGCTACAACCGAGTTGCTTTTACTGGACCGATTGAATTGAAATTTGGCACATACTATCAAGAATTCAGAGCGCTCGTGGCCCAGCGGCACCCGCCTACCGCGTGCGGTATGCGAGGTTAAGCAATGTGGGTGCAGGTCAGGTCTTGGATGGGTGACCGCTTTGAGTAGTTACTAACTGAGCGCTCTCGTGCTTTGGAAGGCACGTTAAGCCGTTGATCCCGGCTGCTGTTTACGACAGCAGTCGTTAAGCTAAGTTAGAGGCCTTCGGGCGGCTTGAGAACTTCTAACAGACAAGTTTCCCACTCATTTGACAAAGGGGGGTCGAAGTTGCACTACGTCCGTAGGGAGTACCCACCGTTACCCTACACGTGACCCCTGGGTGGTGCTAAAAGTGCAACAAAAACTGGCAACAGTACTTGTCTTCCCGAAGATCTCACGGTTCGTAAATAAATGCCATACGATATAAAAAAATCTAAAGGTTGATTTAAATGGAAAAAAATATCGAAACCTCTATGTCGTTTTTAAAAGCCAATCCATAGATACCCCACATGCCTATATAGTAACATTAAACTATTTTTTACAATCCCTGACATGCATGGAGTGCCAAATTTTACCTCAGATTCGTATTAAGAGACCTCTCGGACGCTCAGATCTCGATTTTGAAAGAAATCGGGACGAATAAAAGAATTAATATGGCCGCCACTTTCACAAATTTTACCTCGGATTCGTATTAAGAGACCTCTCGGACAATCAGATATCGATTTTGAACGAAATCGGGACGGAAATGAAGAAAATCAATATGGCTGCCACTTTTTCTAAATTTTACCTCGGATTCATATTAGGGGACCTCTCGGACGCTCGGATATTGATTTTCAACGAAATCGGGTTGGAAATAAAGAAAATCAATATGGCTGCCACTTTTTCCAAATTTTACCTCGGATTCGTATTAAGAATTCTCTCGGACGATATCGATTTTGAACGAAATCGTGACGGAAATGATAAAAATTAATATGGCTGCCACTTTTTATAAATATTACCTCGGAGTCGTATTAAGAAACCTCTCGGATGCTCAGATATCGATTTTCCTCGGAAATTGATAAGGAAATGAAGAAAATCAATATGGCTGTGACCATTTCAAAATTTAACCTCGGATTCGTATTAAGAAACCTCTCGGATGCTCAGATATCGATATTTAACGAAATCGTTAAAGAAAAGAAAAAAATCAATATGGCCGCCACTTTTTCCAAATTTTACCTCGGAATCGTATTAGGGGACCTCTCGGACGCTCAGATATCGATTTTGAACGAAATCGGGACGGAAATGAAGAAAAGCAATATGGCCGCCTTTTTTTCCAAGTTTTACCTCGGAGTCGTATTAGGGGACCTCTCGGACGCTCAGATATCGATTGTGAACGAAATCGGGACGGAAATGAAAAAAAACAATATGGCTGCGACTTTTTCCAAATTTTACCTCGGATTCGTAAAAAGAGACATCTCGGACGCTCAGATATCTATTTTGAACGAAAATGGGACGGAAATTAAGAAAATCAATATGGCTGCCACTTATCCCAATTTTACCTCGGAGTCGTATTAGGGGACCTCTCGGACGCTCAGATATCAATTTTGAATGAAATCGCAACGGAAATGAAGAAAATTAATATGGCCGTTACTTTTTTCAAAGTTTACCTCGGATTCCTATTAAGAGTCCTCTCGGACACTCAAATATCGATTTTTATCGGCACTGATTAATAAAACTACTTACTTACAATACATTGAATCAAAAAAGGTCGTCTCTTCATAGGGAATTCACGGCATTTCATGCACCTTAAGATATTATAAGGAACCTATATGCCAAATTTGGTATCTCTCGAACCAGTAGTGTGGGCTGTGCGTTGATATGTCACTCACTCAGTCAGTCAGTTTCTTCTTGCAATTTGGCAAAAACTTTTAAAATTTTTCATGTCCACAATATATAATTCCAAAATCAATGCCATTTTCAAAATTAACTACCCAAAAAACCATAAAAACGACACCCATATTAATATTTAGACATTCCAACCCCCTTGGAACCCAACAGAGGGGATGGTATTTCAAGTCCTCCACGTGGGATTTTAAAATCATTGTTGTTTTCGTAATCAGCGACCCCATAAACCATAGAAACAATACCTACCCATATCGATTTTCAGAACTTGTCACCACATTTACCCCTTTTAGGGGTTGATTTCTCAAAAAACCTGCAACACGTGTTTACTCATTTATCGTTAAAAATACTCCTGTGAAGTTTCGAATAAAATAGTCCAACTAATCTTGATTCCCCACACACACTTCGGACCCCCATTTAACCCCCTCAGGGGTTGAATTTTGAAAAGTACTTTCTTAATGCACCTCTAGACCTTATATGGAACCTACATACTAAATTTAGAATCTCTAGAACCAGCAGTTTGGGCTGTGCGATGATATGTCACTCGCTCAGTCAGTCAGTTGTTTCTTGCAATTTGGCACAAACTTTCAAAAGTTTTCATGTCCACTACATTAAATTTCAAAATCGGTGCCATTTTCGTAATGAACGTTCCAAAAAACCATAAAAACGACACCCATATTAATATTTAGACATTTCATCCCCCTCGCACCCCAACAGGGGGGATGGTATTTTACGTCTTCCACGTGGGATTTTAAAATCATTGTTGTTTTCGTTATCAGCGACCCGATAAACCATAAAAACAATACCCATGTCGATTTTCAGAATTTGTCACCACATTTCCCCCTTTTAGGGGTTGATTTTTCAGAAAACCGGAAACACGTGTTTACTCATTTATCGTTAGAAATACTTCTGTGAAGTTTCGAATAAAATAGTCCAGCCAATCTTGTTTTCCCATACAAACTTCGGAGCCCCATTTCACCCCCTTAGGGGTTGAATTTTGAAAAATCCTTTCTTAGTGCACCCCTAGACCTTATAAGGAACCTACGTGCCAAATTTGGAATCTCTAGGACCAGCGGTTTGGGCTGTGCGTTGATATGTCAGTCAGTCAGATTCTTCTTTTATATATTTAGATGATGTCTCTGTGATCAATACGGTTAAAACCGGAAGTGATCATCGTTTGGTAAGAGGCACATTGAATATATGCGTCAAGCTAGAGCGCTCTCGACTGATGAAGTCCACGCTCCGTCCAGCAGCAGTCCAAATCCAAAACCCCGAGAGCTTTCAGCTGGAACTCCAAAACCGTTTCGATTGTCTAGGCGGCGATGTGGACGAATTCAACGACGGGTTTGTGGAAGCTGTCCATAGCATTGGGTCTAAGTTCTTTAAGGCCCAACGAACTCAAAGAGCCAAAAGGCTCTCTATCTCCACTCAGAGGCTCATCGAGGAAAGGAATGAGATGATTCTGCAGTCTTCAGCCGATGCGAAATTATACAGGCAGCTCAATAAACAGATCTCTAAGTCCCTTACCCGCGATCTGCGCCAATTCAATACAAATCGTATTGAAGAGGCCATCGAGCAGAATAAGGGCTCTAAAGTTTTCTCAAGAGATCTGTCTATTGGGCAGAGCCAGCTCGCCAGATTAAAAACTGAGGATGGTAGAATCGTTTCGTCCAAACCTGAGCTTCTGAGTGAGATAGAGTGCTTTTATGGACAGCTATATACGTCAACTAGCAGACCCGAAGTTGGTCTGGCGGAAGACCCCAGAGCTAGATTAACCCGGCACTATACCGAAGATATCCCGGACATCAGCCTGTACGAGATTAGAATGGCTCTTAAGCAGCTGAAGAACAACAGGGCACCCGGTGAAGACGGAATTACAGCTGAACTCCTGAAGGCGGGTGGAAAACCGGTCCTTAGGGCCCTTCAGAAGTTGTTCAATTCCGTCTTACTGGAAGGGAAAACTCCAAAGGCATGGAACAGAGGTGTGGTGGTGCTGTTCTTCAAAAAGGGTGACAACTCCTTACTGAAGAACTACTGACCCATCTCACTTCTGAGCCATGTCTATAAGCTGTTTTCAAGAGTCATTACGAACCGTCTCGCACGCAGGCTAGATGACTTCCAGCCTCCCGAACAAGCCGGTTTCCGAAGAGGCTTTAGCACCGTAGACCACATCCATACGCTCCGTCAGGTTATACAGAAGACTGAGGAGTATAACCTGCCCCTCTGTTTAGCGTTCGTGGACTACGAGAAAGCCTTCGATTCGATTGAAACGTGGGCTGTATTACAATCTCTCCAACGGTGCCAAGTGGACTACCGGTATATCGAAGTGCAGAAAAGTTTGTACAAGAACGCCACTATGTCAGTCCGACTCCAGGACCAGAACTCAAAGCCTATTCCGTTGCAGCGGGGAGTCAGGCAAGGAGATGTTATTTCTCCTAAACTGTTCTCCGCTGCACTGGAGGATGTTTTCAAGACTCTGGACTGGAAGAGGCTAGGCATCAACATAAACGGCGACTACCTCACTCACCTTCGCTTTGCTGACGATATAGTAGTCTTGGCTGAGACCATGGAGGATTTAAGTACAATGCTCAATGACCTCAGTAAAGCCTCCGAGCGAGTTGGTCTAAGGATGAACATGGACAAGACGAAGATCATGTCAAATGTCCATGTCGCACCAACTCCCTTAACAATCGGACACTTTACGCTCGAAGTTGTAGACGATTACATATACCTAGGACAGACTGTCCAGTTAGGTAGGTCCAACTTCGAGAAAGAGGTTAATCGTCGAATCCGACTCGGCTGGGCAGCGTTCGGGAAGCTGCGGCACATCTTTTCGTCCAATATTCCGCAGTGTCTCAAGACAAAAGTCTTTGACCAGTGTGTGTTGCCAGTGATGACATATGGCACTGAAACGTGGTCGCTTACTATGGGCCTCATAAGAAGGCTCAAAGTCACCCAAAGGGCAATGGAGAGAGCTATGTTGGGAGTTTCGGAGTGGCGACCACGTACCGGAAGGCGTAGCGTGGGCAGGCCCCCCACACGGTGGACTGATGACCTGGTGAAGGTCGCGGGTGTCCGCTGGATGCGGGTGGCGCAGGACCGGTCATTGTGGAAGTCTTTGGGGGAGGCCTATGTCCAGCAGTGGACGTCTTTCGGCTGACATGATGATGATGATGATGATACTCCTAAGGACGAGTATGCCTCTGAAAGTATGGGCATCTAATTTGGAAGTACCTTATAATATAAGTAGAACTAGCTTTAACTCTGTTCACATGCAACTCGTTATATTATAGAAACAATTCCAGGCAAGACAAGCTCAGGTTTATGCAACGTCAAAGAGTATCTACTCTTCTCATGTAATCCAAACACAGAACAGCAGCATTTCGTGGCAGTTTCTAGTACACCTCCACGAAATACTGGAATAATATACCGCCACCTTATAAATAAAATAAGATGTGGTTGCGGACATAAATTTAAACATAAATTTAAAAAACTATCTTCACAGTAAGCAAAAATTTACTTTGGGGTAATGAAACTTTTACTATGTATTATAGGTACTTGGTTCATATCACACTTGCAAACCACTATTGCAATTATATATCTTTATATATATATTTTTTCTGTACGTGTGTTTGTCACCTTACTCCTCCTAAACGGCTGAACCGATTTGGATGAAATTTTGTGAGTATATTTGAGAGGATACTTGGATGGTTTGAAAATGCAATTGGACCCGGTAGGTGGCGTCAGTATCGCGTTTTCAGGAAAAAACGGATCTGATGAACGATTCTGTAGTATAGATGGCGTTGTTATCAATTCTTTGGCATTTGACGTACGATACGCAATAATACATGCGCAAGTCCCTTGCTTCATTGACATTTTTGGAATAAATTGAGGAAATAGGATAGACTCAACCCTGTAGTAAGTTCTGCAGCATAAGAAAATATGAGTTTTGAGTAGGCTTTATGTATCCGCAATCCCAGTAAAATAACTAATCACTAAATAAACGGTCTGTTTACAATGTTTACAAGAATGACAGAGATAGTGTGTCATTTTCTATTTTTTTAATGGGGACCTTTGCGCGATTAAAATTTTCTTATCACAATTATGCTGGGGTGTCAATATTATCGCGGTTTTCCTAATTGTTTGTACTTTGCTTCAATATCCCAGATTAATAATACCAACAGATCCGTAGGGTTAAGCAAGATGATTTTTCATATAGTTGTCTCTTTGAATCCTTATAGTAAACTAAGACGAGTTAGAACGGGACAGATAGTAACAAGTAGTAGTTGTTGTAGTCATTTTCGGCTGTTGACGATTGTCTCTATATAGAAGGACACCAAATGTCAAATCTCATACAAACCAAAACGTCACAAATGTCATTTCAGTACAATTTGCAGTTATGGAAAGTGAGACACTGACATGTGAATACCTGTCAGATATGACTCATCTGTCTCTCTCAAACTTACTGATTGTGCATTAGTGAGAAAAGATCAGATGTACAGAAATCGTTCAACTTTTACTCTGATAGCTGTGTTCAATATTCATGTGATACGGATCGTGATATGAGTGTAACGCGTGAAAATATTCACCGTGTAAAAGGCCCCAATGGGCTTAATAAATGTCAATATTAAATGGATTTCCGGTTCCGGTGATCGTATCGCTAACACGTACGCCATTGTACTCCGCAAATATTAATCAACAACAGTGTTAAAAGTGCTTCTTTAAAGTGTTGTGACGCAGAGTTGTACCATATAAACATTGATAAACCACAGAAGAAAGTGTTAAAAACAACAATTTCGTGATAAAAACTGCAAAAAACTTTCAAGGACATAACCTAAAAGTGAACAACACAATAAGAACACTAGTGCCAACCTAACCACAAACCTATCAAGTGTCAATTTAACCTGTGACGGTTTGACACTGACAGCTCAGACCTAAAAAAATACCCAAAACTACCAATTCAGAGTTATAAAAATGGAGCAATGTATGGAAATGCTGTGGAAAAGGCTGGACGAAAAGTTAAACCAACAAACTAGAGTCATATCAGAGTCTGTGACAAAAAACGTTATGGAGGCAATAGACGAAAGAATAAAAACAATCACGGAAGAAAACACCGTACTTAAATCAAGAATATCTTACTTGGAACACAAACTTAGTACAATAGAGAAAAAGAAAAGAAAATACAATTTAGTTTTATTTGGAATCGAGGAGATTGGAAAATCGGAAGCTGAGTTGATAGATTTTGTCAAGGAAACTATTATAGAATCTGGAACACACCTAGACAGCCAAGAAATCAGCAACGCATACAGAATTGGCAAGAAAAATAATAATAAGAATCGCCTCTCGTAATTTCAATAACAACTATTTGGAAAAAACACATTATCTTGAAAAACAGAGCTAAACTTCCACAAGGTATATATGTTAAGGAAGATTATTGTAAGGAAGTTATTGAAAAGCGGAAACAGCTCCAAGCCCAGGTGGAGGAAGAAAGGAAGAAGGGAAACTTGGCCTTTATAAAATACGACAAACTGATAGTCAAGAAACCAAAAGACGAAAACAGAGACAAAAGAAAAAGGGAGGATTCAGGCTCACCCAAAGCCTCAACTCAGAAAAAAGTATATACGAACGACGTCCCAACACCTTCAGGTACCAAGGGGACAAAAGATATTCTGAAACCAAACATCCTTCACTATGTAGAACGAGGTCGACCAGCATCACTACCAGAGATTCCAAAAAACCTATAATGACCACAGGCACCTGGAACCAAACAAATATAAATACAACAATTTTATCAAAAACAACTTACAAAAAATACCCCCCAAGCCGGTTGGTCACCGTGGGGGAAGACGACCACAACCCTCCATCAAGTGAGAATAAACCAATAACAGAAAACAACATGAATGACAACAGCAGAAGAGAACATAGCCTGAAGATATGCACATATAATGTGAGATCTCTGTCGACAACAACAAGAATTATAGAACTAAACAATGCATTAGAAAAACTGAATTGGGACATTATAGTACTCTCCGAAGTAAGAAAAATGGGCTGCACCATAGAAGAACATAGAGACTACATATTCTGTTACATAGGCGAGACCGCAGGTCTTCATGGTGTAGGTTTTATAGTAAAGAAAACATTCAAGACTCAAATATCAAGCTTTATAGGCATATCGGAAAGAGTTGGGTTACTGAAAATGAACTTTGAAGATGGTCCACTATCCTTAATACAGGTATATGCTCCCACTGAGAGATCTAGTGATGAAGAAATAGAAAATTTCTACAGCGATCTGAGAAAAGCTAATGAGATGGCAGATAAAAACTTGTTAATCATGGGTGACTTTAACGCAAAAATAGGACTACCAAAACAACATGAATATCCATTAACAGGCAGCTATGGATATCGTCAACGGAATAGAAGAGGAGAACTTCTAATAGAATACGCGTACGAAAATAAACTCTCAATAATGAATACTTACTTCAAGAAAAAGGAGTCACGCAAATGGACCTGGAGATCTCCGGACCAAAAGACAACCAATGAAATAGATTTCATACTCAGTCCAAATCCAAAATGTGTGCTAAACATAGAAATACTTAACAAAGTTAACTTCCCATCAGACCACAGAATGATAAGATGCTCCCTGAAAATTCAACAACATAAAATTAGTCGAAGATCCTTTAAATCCATGCCTAATGCACTAAGGTCTACTCAAGAAAAAGAGAAATATATACTACAACTGAAAAACAACTTAGAAATACTATACAAATCCACCGAAGGCACCAAAGACATACAAACCTTAAGTGATAAGTTAGAAAAAACGATAACTAAAAGTATTATAATTGACGAACCAATGAAAAACACTAACAAGAGACACAAAATAATAAGCGAACAAACACTAAATCTAATTCACAGACGAACAGAGCTATTAGTCACAAAAAATAAATCAAAGGAGTTGAAAAGCGAACTAAAACAGCTGTTTAAAGAAACAAACAGAGCAATTAGAGAAGACTATGAAGCCTACAGAAGATCAGTAGTTGAAAGAAATATGAACAAGTATCGTAGCTCAAAAAGAGCATTCAAAGAATTGTCGACACACACGAACTGGATTCAAGGACTAAATGACGGAAGAGGCGAAACAAGAGATAGAAACAACATAATAAAACACGCAACAGCCTTCTACTCAGATCTATATAAAAGACCACATGATACCATACAGGAACTAAACAATACTGAAAGAGAGGTAGCAGAACAACAACCAGCCCCAAACCCAGTAACGGCAGCAGAAATAATAAGTCATATTAAAAAGCTAAAATCCGAGAAGAGCCCAATTCCAGATCCAATCACAAATGATGCATTAAGATTAGGAGCACCCTTATTAGTAGAGTACCTGGCCAAACTTTTCAACCTAGTATTGGAAACAGAACAGGTACCAACACAATGGTGCCAATCGAACATTATTTTACTTTACAAAAAGGGAAACCCTAAGAACATCGGCAACTACAGGCCTATAAGCTTATTGTCATCAATTTATAAACTTTTCTCGTCAATAAGACTGAGTAGAATAGCACCAGAAATCGATAAAAACCAACCTGTTGAACAAGCAGGCTTCAGGCCTCATTACTCAACAATTGACCACATACATGTCATAGAACAAATAATGGAAAAGTTTAGGGAGTTCCGTAAACCACTCTACATAGCTTTTGTGGATTACTCCAAAGCATTTGACAGCCTAACACATTCAGCCATATGGAACGCTCTTAAAAGCAACAAGATAAGCAAAAAGTATATTAATATAATAAAGAACATCTACACGAAGAGCGTTAGTAGGGTGAAATTAGAGAGACAAGGCGAAGAGTTTGCAATTGAGAAGGGAGTCAGACAGGGGGACCCCCTTTCTCCAAAGCTATTTATTGCCGTGCTGAACGAAATTTTCAAAAATGTACAATGGGAAAACAAAGGCATATAGGTATCAAATAAAAAACTGACACATTTAAGATTTGCCGACGACATCGCGCTATTCAGTGAAACAGCCCAGGACCTGGCAACAATGCTACGAAACCTGAACGTGGAGAGTCAAAGAGTTGGTTTATACATGAACGCATCCAAAACAAAAATCATGACAAACAGTTATAAAAAAGACGTAACGATAGAGTATGTGGACAATTACGTGTACCTGGGTAAAATGGTTTCTTTCGACAGTAATAATAACGAAAATGAAGTAGACAGAAGAATAAAAACTACTTGGCAAAAATATTGACGAATAAAGAAATTCTGAAAGGAAAATATGACCCAAAAACTAAAAAAATTGTAATGGAATCCTGTATTCTCCCTTGCCTGACCTATGGCTGTCAAACATGGGTATACTCCGAAAAGGTCAAAAACAAAATCCTGTCTTGTCAACATGCAATGGAAAGAAGCCTCCTAAAATTGAGAAGGATACACAAAACAAGAAATACAGACATCCAGAAAAAAACAAAATTAACCGATGCTCTACAGTTTAGCCTGAGGCAGAAGTGGCGATGGGCCGGACATGTTGCGAGATACAAGCACAAGCGGTGGACTCTTCTAACAACTAAATGGCAAGGCCTGCTAGGTAAAAGGAGTGTGGGAAGGCAAAAGAAAAGATGGACCGACGACATAATAGAGATAGCGGGAAGGAATTGGATTGATACTGCCACAGACAAATGCAAATGGAAACAGATGGAGGAGGCTTTTACCCACAAGGGATCACACTTTAAAAAAAAAAATTTAGATATACATATATAATATTTAAATGTCAATTTATAAGTTGTAACTAATTATAGTGTGAGGAATAAAGCTTTAATAATAATAATAATAATTAAATGGTCATCTCTACATCATCTTTAATAAATACAAACTCATTTTAGCCTACTTCTTCGTCGTTCGTCTGAAGTGTTGGTCTACTCATCTCACGTCAGCCTGCGGGCTTAAATGAATACTATGAAATATGTTTGTTTTTATGGTTAATTTACACATGCAACCTCTGCGGGCTGGAATGACTACGGAAAAAAACATGTCATAGTGAAGACTACAGGCCCGAGGGCTAAGTTGACTTATATAACGATGTCGGCTCCAGTAAGCCTCTAAACTACTACAATCTTCTTAAAATTAAATATACCATGCCCTAAAAAAAATTTGGTACACAATTATATATAAAAAGACCAAATATTGTACACTTTGATACCTAAAGGATGGACCTTTGGATGGATAAACTTAGGCTATATTTTAATCCGCGCCATCCCTTGCGTTATTTGTAATACGCGAGCGAAGCCGCGCGGGGCAGCTAGTATTATTATATTTTCTATAACATGCTATTTTTTTTAATGACATTCCACTTGCTTTATTTCTGCTCCGCCCAATACAACACAAATGAAACCAATTTTTTCGTAAGTAGCTTATTGTTATTATTATTCGGGTACTCTAGTAGCACCTGGCATTATGCTGAGTGTTCACATTTTTCAGTATCGGTGTACAATTTAGAAAGTAAGTTCTACCATTGTTTTCTTTACTTTGTTTGTGTATACCCACTGTGTACTTATACCGAAATAAATAATATTCTATTCTATTCTATAACAAAAATAATTACTAACCGTATTTTCCTGATACTCAGTATGAACATGATGCTTGTATTTGTTAAGATCATCACATTTTTGATTTTGGAGTGTGAGAGCTTCCTTTAATCTCTGTATTTCATTTTGTCTGAAAATTTTTTAATGTAATCACAATAACCATGTAAACGAATGTGTTTAATATTGTAATGTAAATTACTGTGACAAATATACATTTCATAATGATTTACTCACCTATCAATCAACAAGGTTTCCAAGTTTTGGTTATCAGGATTGGCTAGAGGGATTCGTGTTCCCTGATTCCAACCAAGTGCATCCAATAGTTGGGTCATATAAGTCGGTACTTTCTGCTGTTCCGACATTGTCTAAACTAAAAACACGCTAAACAATATGAAAACTGAATGTTCTAAAAAACTAAGGGAGTTATATCGATATTGATTGCATTTGCCTCATAAAACCACGACAACCGAGCAAACATCAACAAATAAAAACTGTATCAATCGAAACTGTAACCGTAATATCGTGCAAACAATGCAAAAAACATTTAAAAACAAACAAGACATCAACAAGACATTGACCATTACCATTAACTTCAGAGTACCCCGGAGAAGACGTCAAATAATAAACACTTGTGGTATTTTAGAATACTGAAAATAATTACTTGCTTTTACTAACTAGTACTGCATGTTTATTAGTGATAATTTACATTTGACTTCATTTGTAATTGTAAAAAATATCAACATTATTAACTGACTACAACCTAGTATTGCAATAAACATAGTAGTATTTTTCAAATATTGATTGGTATCCCCAACGTTAAAGGTGTCAAATTTGAAATTATGAAAATAAGCGGCTATTTCATCAGCCGCTTATTATCATAATTTCAATTGAAATTTCAGTTGAAAGTGGTGAAAACATGTTGTGTAAAGGGTTGTAAAAGTGAAAGATTTATTAATTGTGGAATATCATTTCACAGGTAAGGAACAATTTGTTATATTTTACGATAAAACGACAAGACAAATGTCAAACTTATTCATCATTCGCGTGCCCTTTTCCCATTTACTTGGGGTCGGCGCAGCATGTTTTTTCTTCCATGACTCTCTATCGCCCGTCATCTCGTCACTCACATCCTTCCTTTTCATATCGTCGTCGTCAAACTTATTATACCTTGGAATCTGTTACTTTAACCATTTGACACATCACAACACCCATACATTGAAGATTCACAATCAGCCCAAAAAAATGGCCCCCGCCAAAGTACCGACCGCACGACTCGGGCGGTACATTCCTGTTTAGTCGTGTTTGGACCGCAGACAGTGACAGTTGTCCAACAATGACAAAATGAGCTGTGAAAAACTGCTTTAATGGGTACAAAACAACCAGGAAAAGGATGGAATATAATTATTTAGGTTAGTTATTTTGATAATGCTACAAAATTTATGTTAAATCCTGGTATTTTCATGGTTTTGAATAAATAATTTTGTTAGTACAAATTAAAGGTTATCGAGAAACAAAATGTAAGGAGTCGCTATTATTTCAATATTTTTTACATGAAACTGGTAAGGAATAAATTTACCATTTAATTAAAGATTTCCACAACATCTTCAGCGACGTTCCAAATGGACCGCTATTGTAGCGCAAAGTACACATGACGCATTCTATAAACCAAGCCTCACGAGTGTTGCGTATTCGGCCTATTTCCCTATTTCCAACATATACACGACCAATAAAGGCTTAAATCGACTAACTGCATCTTCTATTAATTAAAACCTGTCGTGAACGTAAGTTCGTTCCTCCCGACAACTACATTCTTCAAATTCTGTTTTAAGATATAATTTTAGCGTGAAAAACCATGCAGAGGAAAACATATTATATTTAATTTATTTATCTTTCAAGTTCATAGTAGGCAGGTATCTATGTTTTATAGATTTCCGAGATAGATGACGATGATATACAAACCAAAAGTTGTGAAACTACAAAATGCTGCTCCAATGGCACAAGTCAGTACTTATGAAATAAAAAAAACTACCTATATTCTTGCTCAAAAATTTCTTAAAAGTAAAGATATTTATCTCTAACACAGAAAAATAACATATTAACAATCAGAGGATTATAATAATAAAGTCCATAAACCAATCAGTATCTGACTGTCCGCTTACATTACATTGCAAAGAAAGAAAGTGCCGAGTAAATTTATGTACGTCTAAGAGACAGCTATATTCATGTGTCATTATTTGACATCTCTAAATTTTGACATTGTCTCGGGACCTTTGACGTTTGACGTTTCAGACGTGCACATAGCCAATATCCGTGCGACTACGAGGGACGGAAAAGCTCGTGTGCAGCTAAATTGAGAACCTTTTTAACATGTGTAATTTGAAAAGAAATAATAAAACTTGATTTTCATTATTATGAATTGATATCAACATATTTCGACCACGTCACATAGTTCGACGACTAACTATAATAAATCCTTACATAAAAACGTTATTCATAAAAATATGAATGCGACTCCATTTCGAACTGTGTTCCCAATGTGACAGCTGACATTGGGTATGAAGGACATGAAGTTGTTGCAAATGTCGCTAATGAAGATGATTTTTCACATTGTACTAATTTGAGTCTTATCTTGGTTGTAATAAAGTAAGTTTTCGCATGGTTTACTTTTTAACCGACTTCAAGATTTCAAAAGAGGAGGTTATCAATTCGGTTGTATGTTTTTTTTTGTTTTTTTTTTTTATGCTTGTTACTCCATAACTGCGTCATTTCGTAACCGATTTGGAAAATTCTTTTTTTTATTGTAAGTATATATATCCAAATTGGTCCCGTTTATGTCAAAACGCAGTTCTGATGATGAGATCCACGAGGAATTGAGGGGACTCCTCAAATCTTTAAGGCAAACATATAGTGATTTTTGTGTTTTTATCAACAAGTCAAGCATTTGCATCCAAACTGCAACTGCTGATACTGCTGGAACTGCTGATGATGATCAGAAGGAACTCTTCAACGACGCGTAGTTCACGTTTGGCGATTTGTTCTCTTCGTTTTGTTTGTCAAGCAAGCAAGGTTTTTCCATTATTCCATGAGGAATTGAGGGTTCTACCATTATAAACATACTTATAGCCATTTTTATTTTATTGTATGGAATCTAAGAGTGCACCGTCTAAGTATAATAATCTTTCACTGGCCTCCCCCATTGAAGTCGGCTTTTTTTTCTTAAAAATTATTAGTTTTACTTTCGTGGTTATGAATTGAGTGACTTCGCTTCTACTCGAATGCAACATTGTTATAAGCTATTATTGTGACAGATTTAGTTCGGGACTGTGACTCTAGGTATTATAAGAGCTCAATGTAAAGGCATCATAAAAACATTTCACACATCGGCTGTAAAATCGATTCAATCAACCATTCGTTAATAATCGCTTCATTTGACAAACGATACGTCTTAGCCTCATCACTACAAACGTCAATTCATAAATGTCAAATGTTTGAAGTAACAGCTGTTCTACCGCGAACTTCGAAAATCCAACTTTGTGTCGTGCCGTTCCTTTCACTCTCGTGTTATACACTATATGACGGAAAGGGACGGTACGATACGAAGTTCGCGGTAGCACCCCCGATTACAACAAATATTCGTTAGTACGAGTTTAGTGAGAAAACCTTTTCTCAAGGTCAGTTGAAATTCAATATTTTAACACTTTTCTTATTATTACGAGCTTTTGTTTAACTTGGACTGTATGTGATTAAACTGCGCAAGTTGTTGTTCCAATTTTTTTACCATTTTTCAGCTACTTGCCGGTATCCAATTGAGCTGAAATTTAGCATACCTACTATGTACAAGTTCGGTAACAATGTAATATTATTATATTTATTATATTGCATTGTTACCTACCGCACTCGTGTCTCATGGCATTAATACTCAATTAATTTGCAAAACTTTTCAGCATTCACAACATTTGTCCATCGAGGTGGCTTAAAATATCTGTCACAATTTCCTTTTCTAGTTGTACTAGTGGCGGAAAAGTTATTTAGTTTTTACAGACTTCAAAAGAAGGAAGGAGGTACTCAGTTCGTCTGCCTGTTATTGCTTGTTCTTTTTTTTCTGTATATATCCACCACCACCACCACATCAGCCGGAGGACGTCCACTGCTGGACATAGGCCTCCCCCAATTTTATGGGGGCTAAATGCCATAATCGCCACGCTTGGCATGCGGATTGACGATCGCAGTATCTCCACCGCACACCAGGGATGCTGCTGCCCATCCCCTGGTGGTCTTGGTCGCAGTTTTAGGACATACCCGGGTCCCATCACCCGGGTATATATGTTCCCCAATAACTCTTGACCACGTTGGCCGATTTTGATAACTCTTTTATTGTTTCAAAGCAGGTACCCCGACATTGGTCCCATATAAATTTGGTGAAGGTCTGATTTTGGCGATAACTTTGGTTGTTTAGGTATAGATCCGTGAGAAATCCTTAGTCTGAGCGATTGACATTTTGCCAATAACTTTGGTTGTTTAGGTATAGATCCATGAGAAATCCTTAGTCTGAGCGATTGACATTTTGGCGATGACTTTGGTTGTTTAGGTATAGATCCGTAAGAAATCCGTAGTCTGAGCCATTGTCATTTTGACGATGTCGTTGGTTTGACGATTTTGACTTTAGCAACTAGCATTTCGTTCAGAGTAAGGGTACTCTGAGGCACTTCGGCTCTCAAAAGGCTCGCAAAGAGCCCGCCCAAGCTGGCACAAAAGCACAAACAAATGCATAAATTAACGTAGTGAGTGAATGTAATATATGACATTATGATACAAATTCAACTTTTTTATACAGGCTGATTGAACAAGGTGACAGCTACAAACCTCGTCATTTACTTATTAAGAGTTATTAGCCCCCAAGACACTATCAGTAACAATTTCAATTTGTTTATTTGCAACCAAGTACAAAAAAATATGCAATTTAATGCTAGGTACAGTACATGGATCCGGATAGGGCGCAGCAAAATAAGAAGTAATAAAAAGTGCAGACAATTCGGTAAAAACCAAAAAATAAAATAATTTCATAAAATTAATTTGGTTTGGAAGGCATCCGCCCGTCATACCTGAAGGCATTTACTTCTGGTTCTGTCGGTACAAACGGGTCCCGTTTACTGGAATGCTTAACAATGCTGAGCAACTTTCTTCTTAGCACTCAGCTGATCCCAGCAGTTTGTTCATAAAATCTACGGTGTATTCTTTTGCGAACTTTCTAAAAAGACGGGGTGTTTAAGACCCCGCTATTATCGACAGTGAATTCCGCCGCATAACCGCCAAGCTCGGATGCTGTGCTGTTCGGGATGAATTGGTATTATATTTACAGCCTTGTCACCTAGTATCTGGCACTAAACTAGGCTGCGAAACTGCCATCCACGCCATCAAAACTTTTGTGCTCGACTCAAATAACGCAGGTTGTGTCATCATTAAGCTGGAGATAAAAAATGCGTTTAACTCTTTGGAACGCGATGTTTCGGACTATCCACCTAAAGTTTCACCCTATTATAAGCCTCTCCCATTTTCCCCGAAGCTTTCAAAGTAAGGGAGCGGCTCCTTCTTTACGCAGAGTTACCTAAGGCTTAAAACCCTTTCAGCACATTTTGCTCTCACTTTATTGCGCATGTTGCTCTTGCTTCGCCGTGCCCAAGTTAACATATTTTCTGCGTATCATATACCGTTCCGTTTGCTGTAGAAAGAACCGGGTGTTGGTGCACATAGGCCCAATCTTTTATCAGGGAGGTAGGATGCCGTTTACAGGAAAGGGGCCTTGACCTCTGCTGGTTCTTGTTTTGGCGAGGCAACGAAGTACTTAATTTTCACCGGGAGCGATGCGGGACGGTCTGTGATTTAGATAGGTACTAGGTACTGATTATCTTCATATTATACTCGTACTTTAAATTTAGTTTTAGCTCATGAATGTGTACAATAGTATTCCGTGTAAGTGTTGAAATACCTGCATGTGTAATATGTAGTTCGGTGAAAAATTGGTTGAGTATGACGGACCGGTACCTGTTGAATGGTACTACCGTCTTTGAACCTAGCTGGTACCAGTTACGCCTTTAGTGGGGAGCCGAAGGATTGCAAATGGCATTCTAATGCAACAGCTACGGAGTCAGTCCTACATTGCGCGTGGCCCTACTCGCATTTGGCGGCTTTCAAGATGTTGTTAGGAATGTGACACGCAGTGTGAAACGAAGTTAGCAGCTTCTAAAAAGTTCAGCTTTTTAAGTAATGCTCGAAAAATATCGTATATATAAAATTGGCTACCATCACTTGAATCGTTTTTAGGGTCCGTAGCCAAAATGGCGAAAACGGAACCTTTATAGATTCCTCATGTCTGTCCGTCCGTCCGTCCGTATGTCACAGTCGATTTACTCGGAGGCTATGAGCACTACAATTATGAAATTTGTAACGAAGGTGTATGCAATAAACCGCTATAGAAGTATGATGTGAAATTACGAAAAAAATGTTAAACTGGGGGGGGGGGGCTGTATACATGTAATAGCTAGGAGGGTGATCTTTTTTAAAAATGCACATAACCTTGTAGGGTATCAAAGGATAGGCTTCCAAAAATGACATGGAGGTTACTCGTTGGCGAGATATTAGCTGTCAAAGTCGTAAAAAGTGTCCCCCCCCCCCCTCTAATTTCCAAACTATGAAGTTTAAAATTCTGACAAAACCAAGATGATATATTAATTGTCGACAACAGCCCCTGCCCACAACTAATGCACCTAGCACTTAATTTAGATCCAATAAAGATAAAAAGATAGCTAGTTACATTTAAGAGCGAACCTCTTATTTAAAATGAAATATTTAAGAAATCTGTTATATTTACATAAGTAATAGAACCTTATCGCACTAAACGAGTGGAATAATTCTTTAGGGCGAGTTTATTCATTTTAGTAGGCATTATAACATAGTCGGGAGGATTGCGCAATACGATTGGAAATTTTCACTATGCAATAAATCGAAAGATTGCGCAAGAGTGTGAAAACAGCGATCGATATTGCACTATGAAAATGGCATGTTTTGCGAACTAATTCGCAAACAGTTGGCTTTGAGAACAAGAGATTTTTATTATATAAAGTAGGCGCTGAGGCGCATATTACAAACCCTGTTTGAATAACAGGCATTCAGAAATGATCGCTCAGCGGATTTCTTAAGAGGGCGCAGTACGTTTGGTTCTCCATACAAACGTATTTATGCTCTCATTTTAAAACGCCATGCTAGAATAACATGAAACTTTGTATACACAATGGGATCCAGCTTGTTTAACCTCGTAAGTCCCCGCGTACTTGTACAAGTACAAAATAATGATAGTACTTGAGACCTGACATTTTAACTGCCTAGTATAAATAACTGCCTAATGTACTTTACCAAGTACAAATTAAGAATGCGCTAAAAACCATACACATACTGAATAAAACAAAGGACAAGAATTTAGACAAATTCGAAAAAGTCACGTCTGGGACCGAAGCACTACACTTAGTTTGTACTTGTGGTAGTACACTGGGTAGTTACGACTACTACATTTGAAAAAACAAAGGACTTACGAGGCTAGGGCGGAAATTAGTTTCTGTTGCTTGAAATTATAATGGCGAAAAAATACAGCGATTATTAAGGTTTTCATACAAGCCGTAAAAAACTCAAAAAACCGCTATATTTTTTTTCTTTTTCAATTTCTAGCATCAGGAACTAATTTCCGACCTAGCTATGCCGGATCCCATTGTGTATACAAAGTTTCATGTTGTTCTAGCATGGCGTTTTAAATTGAGAGCCTAAATACGTTTGTATGGAGAACCGATCCACACCGATCGTACTGCGCCCTCTTAAGTTCGTAAAAGTTTAGATTAGTCATTTTTACACGACATTCTCAGAGCCAATCCTAGTTAGAATCTGTCACAGTATAAAGTGTTGTTAAGCAGTATGAAGTAGGAAAGTCATGTTCCTTCTTAAAATTGATTTTTAGCAACAGAAGACGAAGTCTAGGCCCTTTAACTTAGAAAAAATGTTGGTAATATATTACGAGACATATATTTCTAAGTTATATTGGGTTTAATGTTGAATATATTCATCGCGACTTCACTAGATTACTAAGTGAAGGCTACTGAAAAAACTGATCGTTCATTAAGAATACGAAATGGTTTTTTTTTCGATTTTTAAGAATACGATTTTTTTCTTTTGGTGGAAATAAAAGTGAGGTATATAAATTATTTAACTTTTAATTAATTTGTGAATGTTTTGTGCTATGAAGATAACGATACTTTGTTTAATTGAAGTCTTAGACTCTCATTGTGGTGAATAAAAATTATCGACATATAGCTATAATTATCGATATACCTCTAGTATTTATAAATAATTTTTACCCATCCCTAAGAACTTGACAGCTACCAATTTGCACCGCCGATACCGGGGTCTACATATAAGAGATGAGTTTTTCATACACTCAGTACTGAAGACAGACTCCAGCAAGGAACACCAAGGGAACAAGAAAGAAAAAGTGCATTAGGAACTCCGCTCAGACCAGATTAGGAATCTAGATATTGCGTCATAGATTTAGATAAATTCATTATAAATAAAATAAGTAATAAAAGTGTGTCGATTTGTTAGAATACTTAGAATAAAAACAGAACCTGTGAAACATATAAACCATTTACAAACCGTCCGAACTCTACTTGCGAAAGCCGTTACTAGAAGTAGAATCAGAACAACAGCTCTTTTTACTTGCGAAAGCCGTAGCTAGATGCAGAACCAATACAGCAGAAAGAGTTAACGTCGAGTCAGTCTCTGTTATTTTAGAAGAGGAACCTTAGAATCATTAACGAACCTATTTGTATACAGTCCACTCCATTTTTGAACATCGGTAGTCAAAGAAATCCTCGAATGTGACCCGCGTCGGCTACCTTAATAAATAATTTCAACCATTTTTGGTTTGAACAAGATAGGTCTAACGGTTTTTAGGGTTTAGTAGCCAAATGGCAAAAAACGGAACCCTTATGGATGCGTCATGTCTGTCTGTCTGTCCGTCCGTATGTCACAGCCGATTTACTCGGAGACTATGAGCACTAAAATTATGAAATTTGGTAGAAAGGTGTATGCTATGAACCGCTATAGAAATATGATGTAAAATTTTGAAAAAATATTAAACTGGGGGGTCAAAATTGTTTTTTAAATGCACATAGGCGTGTGGGGTATCTATAGATAGGCCTTCAAAAATGACATAGAGGTTCCTAGAAAACTATTCCATTTCAGTCAACCGTTGGCGAGATATTAGCTGTCAAAGTGGAAAAAAGTGTTGCCCCCCTTCCCTCTAATTTCCAAACTATGAAGTGTGAAATTCTGAAAAAAATCAAGGTTTGAACAAGATAGGTTTAACGGTTTTTGAGTTAATGCTGAAAAACTGTCTTGCCCAAACAAAAGATACGACCTTTTTTGATTCAATTTATTGTGGTTTTAAATGTAGATTAGGAGGTGTTGGTACTGTATCCTTCTTTGTGCGTGGTCCGACAAGCACTTGGCCGTTTTTTTCAGTCATCAGCTAAACTATTGGTCCCAAAAGGAACTTCGTGGCTAAACAAACGACTTGCACTTGACGGACCGTGAGACCGACGGCATCAGCAGAGCCTCTGAAGCAGCTATAGCTTGTATACAAGGGTGCGACTTATAAGCATTCAGCCCGCAAAGGCTCCGGCTCTCCGGGTCGTGGAGAATGTGAGAGCACGAAGTCAGAGTCCTAACTCAAGTTGGAATACTGGCAGAATAAAGGACTGCAAACTTTTGTTTCTCCTTATTTCATGAATATCCATGTTAAGAGTCCAACTCGTGTTTCACATAAATGAAACGAGAAACGAGTGACACTCGACTCGATAAACCCCTTTTTTTAATCTATTATAAAACGTCACGCAAAAATTATTATATCGAAGAACTAAACTTGAAATGCGGCCAAAAGAATATGTGCGCCGTTTTCCCAAAATAACTCATTAGAAGCTTAGTTTCGCAGCGTCGACGCGGCACACTGACGCTCCTAAACAACAAAACGAATAAATCCGTAATTATTTATCCAATGAGTGCTGATGCAGCATCCTTACCCTGTCCGTTATGTTTACAAACTGGCATATTCGATTCAGTGCAATCACTCAGGGACAGATTGATACATGTTTCTACTAATAAAATATTGTGTCCCGTTTGCCAAGAAGAGGTATGTGGATTAGATAAATTGACTATACATTTATTTACACACGTCAAGTTAATAAATACGAGAGACTTTATTGACAAAAAGAATGAATTTGAGGAAACTTGTAAGTCACAAGCGGACATTCCAGCCACTACTCAACACAAGAAATCCAGAGCGTCGTCGGCTAAAAATAAACCAACAACATCTACGGCAAATGTACCAGTGAAATTCGTCAAAATATGTCCAAAGTTGCCAGTAATGCCAATAAATACAGCGCCAGTTTTAACAGATACTAAATGCGAAAGAGCAGAGCGCGTCGTTCAAGAGGTAGTTCTTGATGCGTCGTCTATTAAGAAGGAAAAATCCCAGTTACAAATTAATACCACATGTGATATTTGCGGTGTACAATTTGTAGACGAAATAATTTTGAGAATGCATAAATGCCTTATACATAATATAGATGATAATTCTAATCAATCTATAACACGTTACCAATGCCATTTATGCCCAAAAAACTTTAAGATGAGAGGTTCTCTTATGGTTCACTTGCGAGTGGCACATTACGGATTTCAATCTGAAGGTGGCAGCAATCAGGCTGAGACAGGCTCCTACCTCAAACTCACTTCTCAACATTCTCCTGCAAATGATAATAAACCCAACAATTATGAGAGAAATGACAATAAGCAATGGCAGTGTGACGTATGTCGAAAATGTTTTACAACAAAATACTTCCTGAAGAAGCACAAGCGCCTCCACACAGGTTAAAATTAATTGGTGTTCGTTTTGGAGGTAATTTATACTAACATGAAAAAAAAACACGGATGTGTATTTTGTTTTGCGAAGATGCATCAACTTGACGACTGTGATTGTGACTGACTTCTCCATATAAAAGAATTTTACATTTGAACCCTGCCTATTGGCTATGTGCGAAGTAGGTGGTGGGGGTAAGCTAGGCGATCGTAGCGCACACCATGGCAGAAATGTGTACTTGCCGGGGACCACTGTCAAATTTACTTTCACGTTTTCTATTGGTTTCTTAACGGTTTCCTACGATTCGTTTCGTTTGAATGTATTTATTTATTCTCTTATTTATTTCAGAAAAAATTCCAATACGGGGTCTTTCTCGTTTACTAAAGTAAATAAAATATTCATGTGTCATTATTTGACATCTCTAAATTTTGACATTGTCTCGGGACCTTTGACGTTTGACGTTTCAGACGTGCACATAGCCAATTGGCTATGTGCGAAGTAGGTGGTGGGGGAAAGCTAGGCGATCGTAGCGCACACCATGGCAGAAATGTGTACTTACCGGGGACCACTGTCAAATTTACTTTCACGTTTTCTATTGGTTTCTTAACGGTTTCTTACGATTCGTTTCGTTTGTATGTATTTATTTATTCTCTTATTTATTTCAGTAAAATTTCCAATACGGGGTCTTTCTCGTTTACTAAAGGAAATAAAATATTCATGTGTCATTATTTGACATCTCTAAATTTCGACATTGTCTCGGGACCTTTGAGGTTTGACGTTTCAGACGTGCACATAGCCAATCCGATGAATATTGCATGCTTGAATGTTATTTATTTATTAATAAACTAGTGTTGTGAGCTGTAGACCTCGCGAGCATTTTGTCTTTCAAATTTAAACATTTCTATGTGTCGAAAAATTCTGTATAATATCAACACTGACAAAGTTTCATGAGAATCGGTTTAGTTATGCGTCCTGTGAAGGAGGACAGCTGGAAATCCTGTCCGGATACCGGAACACAAGCAATTTTTGGTGAAGGTGAAACTGAGACCTTCGTTTCACTTGGTTAAAATATTTCAGATTTGTTTAACTACCATTTTAAAATACCTAAAAAAATACCCTTATACTCCGCTCCCTCCCTACCTATCCTAATATATCTAATACAATCGACCAACTAATTAATTAATGGTTATCTGTGCCATTACTTAGTTTAATGAACCGGGAAGTTGAGACTTTAATGAACCGGGAGGTTATAAACTGAATATTGCAGGCTTACAAATGCTATTTAACTACCGATTTTTTGATAGAAATCTATTCTAATTAATGTAATTAACTATACATTTAAATATCCTCTGTAATGAAACACTTCATTCCAAAAAAAATGCAAATTATATGGCACAGTTATGCACGCACAGTAATTTGTTTTAATTAACAGCATGAAAATGAAATATCCAAGATCACTAAAAAATTTTGAATGAATGTTTATATATTTTCAGGTGAAACGCCTTACGCTTGCTCGCAGTGTAACAAAACTTTTACGTTTCAACAATCGTACCATAAGCACCTGCTGTACCACAACGACGAGAAACCCCACACTTGTAGCTACTGTGGCCGGGCCTTTAAAGAGCTCTCCACTCTTCATAACCACCAGCGCATTCACACCGGAGAAAAGCCTTTCTCCTGTGAAACATGTGGTCAGTTTTTCTACTTAAATGGTTCATGTTCGAAAACGAGTTACTGAGAGAGTGACCAAGCTGATAGAAGAAGTTAAGCTCGAAACGCACAGAGCGTGCGCGGCGCGGTGCGGGGCGGAGGTGATTTTGCATTGTTAAAACTGTCGACTGCCGATTGTGTCGATTACTGCTTCACATGTCACACACGCCGCCTCCGGTCCGTTATCCGTTATCCGCAATTCACACGGTTGTAATTTCAAATTTGAAACAAATTTGGTTTTTGGGCCACTTTGCAGCGTACCATAATCCTAATAACTGACGGAGTGACCAGTGCCCTATCCCACAAAACTTTACAAGTGTACAATTCGACAAAATTGACAAATTGTAAACAAAAATATGTACCACAATAATTACAAATATGTATTCGTTACAAGTTTGCAGTATACAAATATGTCACTTTTGTGAAAGCGTATCACAAAGAATAAAGGTGTGTCACGACAGCTACATAATTGTAGATTAGTAAATATACAAGCGAAAAATTGTAATGAACTGCTTTGATGTTGAAGGTAGTTTCTCTTTAGATTGTGCTGAATCTTCTGTTTCAAGTGCTCCACAATCAACTGAATTATCTTCCGTAGAAGCTGACAGTATTTTACCACAAGATGTTGGTCAAAGCCCAAAGGTTTTACCAACACCTATAAAAAGAAGGTTAGCAACTGCAAGATCATCGAAGGGGGATAAAATATCAAATGAGATATTTCAGTTGAAGAAACAGAAAGTTGAATTAGAAATTGGAAAATTGGAAAGAGAAAACTACAAATTGGATTTAGAACTACTAAAACTTGAAAAAGAGTTAAATATTACAAACACTCCAAATTCACATTTTCTATGTACATGCAAGATGGCACCGTTTTTACATTGAACTCTTCTTCACTATCACTGCTACTAGAACTAAACATTTCATGGTACTTACAAAGGATTGGAATATACTGCAATTACTAGTATTCGTAAAGTAGCAAGACGGTGTGACACACGTTAAGAGAATTGTTAACTTGTAGGTAGTATTCTACATATATGTATAATTATTACTACAATAATTTAATGTAGCACAAAACAATTGTCAGCCACAAATTTGTACGTTTTCCGGAAAATACATGTATCGGTTGTAAAGTTTTGTGATACAATAAATGGTAGACTTTTCAATACAATTTACATATTTGTAAGAATTTTCCACTACAGTTAATTGTATATTTTGTGGTACGCACACTTGTATTATTACAAAGTTGTAACTTGACATTTGTAAAATTGTAATTGTAGGTTTTGTGGGATAGGGCACAGGTATGGCAAGGAGGACTATGTATAAGTATAATACAGTATTGCTCACACAATTTTTTTATTTTTATTTTCAGGTAAATGTTTTCGACAACGTGTGTCCTACCTCGTCCATCGACGTATACATACTGGTGTTATGCCCTACAAATGTACAGCGTGTGATAAGAGTTTCCGCTATAAAGTAAGTTTACTTCATTGTCGAAAATAATCAATAAGTGTATTTACCTGAGTAAATAAGTTTATTGATTGACGTTAAGAATTTCTATGGAGATCCTATACGCATTCCACCAAGAGGGACAGAAAACCTTTTGTGTAGCTTGATTGAAAACTTATCTCAAACGGCTGGCGACTTATCACATACAACCTTTGTAATTTGGGAAGGTAATCATTTATTTGCCTCAATCTATTTGACATGAAATCGAGGCAAATAAAGAAAAGCCGGTCTATGACATGGACAACAAATGATATATCCCTCTCTGTCGCTCTTATTCAATTTAGTATATGACCGTCTTGCATGGAAGCGGTATTATTATTTGACTTGTTTGGGATACTCTGAGGCTTATTTATTTAACAATGATATTTTTATATATTTAATCGTACAATTGATGATTTTAAGGTGTCGCAGAGATCCCATAAATGCCAAGCACAGCCACCGGGTACCGTGGTTAGACAGAGTGGAGACTTAGTAGAGAAACTGAAGAGGAAAAATCCCGAACCAACTTTAGCCCTTTCTGAGTCCCAAAACGGATCCTGCGATAGTACTAAGTATCACGGCGTATCAGAAGCCAATGCAGAATTAGTACGTACTGGAGCGAAGCTTTCATTAGAAGACACCGAAGCCGACAATTTCACGCTGATCGCTGAAGCATTCAGTGATAGTAATAAAATTAACGCAAACAAACATGTCAATAACGAAGACAATCTGACTACTTTACCCGAATCCAATATCCCTGTTCTGGACAAAAACGTTCCCTCGCCATCAGAAACGTTAAAAAAATTATGTTTGTCTAAAGAAGACGATTTTAATGGAGCACAGCAGGAGAAATATGAATTAGGAGAATATTCCATGTTCAAAGAGTTTAACTTATTCCTCTGAATATAAACGGTAGGACGGTAGGGACGGAGTTCACTCTTGTTGTCAAAAGAATATGCGTGGTTGTATTTTGTGAAGTAAATTACGTATTTATGTTTAACTTTTAACGATTTGTACAGTACGTTATGTGACAATAAATTTCTATTCTATTCACAATTGTTGTTCTTGAACAATTTGGCCATATACCGTGAGCTTTCAGCTCGAAGAACGAGCTTTTCCAAGGAGATGTTAGTTTAAACTAATTCCAGCAGATGACACTGTGTGTACTGTTTCACCTGCCTCTCTATCGCACTTGCACATTGTGAGTGACAAAGAGGCACATCTTTCGCGGTTGTACTTCTGTCATGTATACTTTACCTAAAATTCTGATGATGTGTTTACTACCTAAATTTTAGGTTAAATATTTTTTTCATGTTTACATTTCGAGCGGTCCAACGTACGCAAAATAATTACATAATTAGGTAATGTACACAACATTGTGACAACAACACTTGTACTAATTTAGTTAGCCCTTTCACTAAGGAAACTCTGGACGCGAGCTGTCAACATTACGAGCGTGTCCATTTTGCGGCCATATTGGAACTAAACATGGCGGATATAGCGCTGTCCCGATAATCAACATTTTTATCGATATTATAGACAGATCTTAGAACGTATTAGTTTCCTAGGATATTATTAGATATATATGAATAATAGTGACCTCTTTTCTATGCAGTTTTCTTCAATGATTCTATGAAACAGGCATTTACTTTACGGGATTTCATGATTAAACTTACTAGTAAAGAGTTTCTTTACTATTTCGCTAAATATCGTGTATTAATTACATGCAGTCAATAACGGCATGTAGCATAAATAGATCTGCCCGTCACCAATAATAAAAACCTACGAGACACCCTCAAGTATGCTGGATGTATCCCATTAGTTTAGTTTTGGAATATGCTAATGATACTATATACCTTGTATAGATGTTCTTTCGTTTTATCATTTCACCACCACCACAGTTTAGGGGAGAACTAACCAAGAGATAACCACAAATTAGGCATATTAAAAGGTTACTATTGAAACAACGTGACATCAGGATATTTTTATATCAGTAATTTACACATGTCTTTATTTTTCAATTCAAACAACTACCACTAGTTTCATTCTCAGTTCCAATAGCGTCTAACCATTTTTTCTTCTGAATTTCACTTCTTGACAACCTTTAAAAATATAAATCACCGAATCAATAAGTAGGTATAGTAAGTCGATCATCACATTTCATTATCGATATATTCAGGAACAACCCTAGCTACTGCTTCAGGGTAACTTTTAGTACGAAAATATTGAAAATAAAGCTAAATCCCACTACAAAATATAAATTATCTTAATCTGTACACTAATAATGCTATGATACATGTGCCTTGTTCTCGAGAATGTTCAAATCATCCAATATTTCAATAAAAAAACAAAGCTATGCAACGACAAACTTTTCTGTTTCTGGCTTTGTCTTAAGACACATCCTGTTATGCTACACTAAGGCATGATCACAGCATTGAACTTCACAATCCTTTAAAGTGTTGTGCGGTTTTTATTTTAATAACACTTTTTATTTTATAACTTCTCAATTTTTATTCTACTCACTGACAGATCGTGTACTGCGCAATTGACGTATGATTGACGTACCGGGAACATAACATGGTGATTTTGAGCCTCAGTAGCTTTGGTACAAATAGAACAATACGCCCGGTCCACTGAATTCCATAGTCAAAGACTTAGCCTCGTCAATTATTCGTGCAAATGGCTATCGTGCGGCTAAGCAGAGTGTAATGGATTCATTGAAAACTGAATATCTTCGAATGACAAAGCCGCTCCCTACATAATATAAAATGCCACTAATTCTGTTTTATTATTTATAATACGGATAAATTTTGGTGCGATTGCTAATATCGAATTTTTGTAAGTAAAATTGTGTAATAAACGATATTTACTAAGTTACCTATTTTGTTTTATTGTCAGAAGAATGTCTTACCCATATTTATTAAAAATGGTTTGAAATTGATGCAAAGATTGCTAAATAGGTAATGTAACCATTATTTCATTATTTAATTCCTTATTTTTGCATTAGTTTCAGAAAGGAACTTGAAATGTATTTTAGTAGTTAGTATCTTCCGCCGAGCGGTCGTGCGGTTAGTTTTGTACTAATACCACTGTGGCGTTACAATCTACGTGGAGTATTTCACTGATATCTCTATCTCAGTCTACTTAATATTGTACTATTTGTACTTTGTGACCGTGACGTTCTAAGCTATCGTGCGTGCTAGCTATGCTGACACAGCTGTCATAAATAAATCAAAGAAAAAGCTGTCACAGTGTAACCGCATCTCTCTTTGACTATGGAATTCAGTGGACCGGGCGTATTGTCAGGGGGGCGACACGGCCTATCGGTGCGAGTCGAGCGCCGGTGACCTTGTAACGTCACGTCTGTTGCATAGGGTTGGCAATGTAGCTGCCTTGGCAAGAGGAAATAATGTTTATTCAATGATCGTGATATTCATCAATCAAACACCGGGAAGCTAGTCAAATTTAATCTATAAGTTTTGATTACAAACAGACAGACAGATGCACTGAGTCAGGAGAAAACTTACTAAAAGCTCGTAAAATAAGTACTTACCTACAAAACTTCTCATATTATGGAAACTTACTTTTCTTGTGTAAATCTAAGCTTCACATGAATATAATTGTATGCTAAAATAATAACAATAATATAAAAAATATTTTTTTAAACCTCAATCCATAGAAATTATGTGACATGAAATGAAGTCTTTCACTGCGACCGCGACACCCGCGTTAAGTATAATTTGAAAGACTCAATTGACATTTCATCTATTTCGCCATTTCATTTTTTTTTTGTTTAATTTATTCCGAAGATGTAGGTACTTCTTAATGTATTGCAAGTCAAAATGCATCCATACTCATACCAACCTTTCGTCTTTCTTTAGTCTTTCGAATTAAAAAACGGATTTTAGGTGAAGTCTTAATTATAAATGTAGGGAAGGACACAACATATAAAATTTTATAACTAACTTATCTGGATCGGTAGGTAGCCTAAAGTAGCTTTTCCCTTTGTGGCTTTTGGTATTACTGTCACAACCGTAGCACAGAAATAAAAAGCTCCAGCCATAGTTGATTATATTGAATTACAAATGATAAATTCTAACGAATTTCAAGTAAAACTACACGCCCGCTACCGGCCGATCGATCTCTGTTGTGTGAGCGCACGTCACGCGAGCGAATGTTGAAGCGAGCGGCACCCCTGCGATTCATCTTGCCGCGGCTAGCTGTCCACACACCGCGCGCCCCTCGCGCACCCCCGTTCACGTCCGGACACGCACACATAGCCGCGCGACGGGTTTACAGCACACATACTTCGGTGTCGCTTCTTGTTACGTTAGGATATATCTTCTTTGGTATTGTTCTATTTGTACCAAAGCTACTGAGGCTCAAAATCGCCATGTTATGTTCCCGGGTACGTCAATCATACGTCAATTGAACAGTACACGACCTGTCAGTAAGTGGAATAAAAATTGAGAAGTTATAAAATAAACAGTGTTATTAAAATAAAAACCGCACAAGACTTTAAAGGAATGTGAAGTTCAATGCTGCGATCATGCCTTAGTGTAGCATAACAACCCGGCTAGTATGATAGCTTATACCGACACGTTATATGGCCAAAATGTACTGAAACGTCACATAAAACGTGACGGTATAAGCTATCATACTAGCCGGGCAGGATGTGGCTTAAGACAAAGCCATAAACAGAAAAGTTTGTCCTTGCATAGCTTTGTTATGTTTTTCTATTGAAATATTGTATGATTTGAACATTGTCGAGAACAAGGCACATGTATCATAGCATAATTAGTGTACAGATTAAGATAATTTATATTTTGTAGTGGGATTTAGCTTTATTTTCAATATTTTCGTACTAAAAGTTACCCTGAAGCAGTAGCTAGGTTGTATATCGATAATGAATTGTGATGACTTACTATACCTACTCATTGATTCGGTGATTTATATTTTTAAAGGTTGCCAAGAAGTGAATTTCAGAAGAAAAAATGGTTAGACGCTATTGGAACTGAGAATAAAACTAGTGGTAGTTTTTTGAATTGAAAAATAAAGACCTGTGAAAATTATTAATATAAAAATATCCTGATCTCACGTTCTTTCAATAGTAACCTTTTAATATACCTAATTTGTGGTTATCTCTTGGTTAGTTCTCCCCTAATCTGTGGTGGTGGTGAAATGATAAGACGAAAGAACATCTATACAAAGTATATAGTATTACTAGCATTTGCCCGCGGCTTCGCCCGCGTACTCGAAGCATGACGAAGCCAGGCACCAAGAAGGGTTCCGTACCGACACCTACTAGTCCCTATTTAAAACCACTATAGGAAACTCACGGCACTTAAGTCTTTTTGTTTGGGCAAGACTGTTTTTCAACGATATCTCAAAAAATGGTAAACCTATCTTGTTGAAACAAAAAGTCGATGTAAGTATTTACTAATATGCACCATCTAAATTTATTTAGAATCTTAAACTTCATAGTTTGGAAATTACTGTGAGGGGACTCCATTTTTAGATAGCTAATCTATACTAATATCATAAAGAGGAAAGATTTGATTGCTTGTTTGCATTAAATAGGCTCCGAAACTACAGAACCGATTTGAAAAATTCTTTCACTGTTGGGAAGCTACACTATTCTCGGGTGACATTGACATGGGCTATATTATATTTTCAAAAAAATAAGGATTTTTCCTTTTTTTTTTTTATTGGCCAAAATCCACGATACCAAATAGTACATTGATTCACCAGCGGAAACCTCAGGGGTTTATAGTTACTAAAATTCCAATAATGTAACCCAAGGTGAAAAAAAAAATTAAAAATATTCTTTAAATCGCGTGCGCTGTGAAAATTATTGATGATAAAATAACTATTTGTTAATTATTTGTATGGGCCGGGCTGCTAGTATGTAATACTAATCTAAAGGTTGATTTAAATGGAATAAATATAGGAACCCTTATACATCTATGTCATTTATAAAAGCCAATCCATAGATATCCCACACGCCTATATGGTAACAGTAAACTTTTTTACAACCCCTGGCATTTATGGAGTACCAAATTTTACCCCGGATTCGTATCAAGAGACCTCTCGGACACTCAAATATAGAGTTTGAACAAAATCGGGACGGAAATGAAGAAAATCAATATGGCCGCCACTTTTTCTAATTTTACATCGGATTCGTGTAAGGAGACCTATCAGACTTTCAGATATCGATTTTGAACAAAATCGGGACATGAAGAAAATCAATATGGCCGCCACTTTCTCCAAATTTTACCTCGAATTCGTATTAAGAGACCTCTGGGACGCTCGGATATCGATTTTGAACGAAATCGGGATGGAAATGAAGAAAAGCAATATAGCCGCCACTTTTTCCAATTTTACCTCGGATTCGTATTACGAGACCTCTATGACGCTCAGAAATCGATTTTGAACGAAATCGGGAAGGAAATGAAGAAAATCAATATGTCTGCGACTTTTTCCATATTTTACCTCGGATTCGTATTAAAAGACCTCTTGAACGCTCAGATATCGATTTTGAACCAAAATTGATGCCATTTTCGTAATTAACGTTCCAAAAAACCATAAAAACGACACCCATATTAATATTTAGACATTTCATCCCCCTCGCACCCTAACAGGGGGTTGGTATTTCACGTCCTCCACGTAAGATTTTAAAATCATTGTTGTTTTCTTTATAAGCGACGTAATTAACCATAAAAACAATACCCATGTCGATTTTCAGAATTTGTCACCACATGTCGCCCTTTTAGGGGTTGATTTATCAAAAAACCTGAAACACGTGTGTACTTATTTATCGTTAGAAATGCTCCTGTGAAGTTACGAATAAAATGCTCCAACTAATCTTGATTCCCCATACAAACTTCGGACCCCCATTTCACCCACTTAGGGGTTGAATATTGAAAAATCCTTTCTTAGTGCACCCCTAGACCTTATACGGAACCTACGTGCCAAATTTGGAATCTCTAGGACCAGCGGTTTGGGCTGTGCGTTGATATGTCAGTGAGTCAGTCAGTCAGTTTCTTCTTTTATATATTTAGATTAGCATATTCCGAAACTAAACTAATGGGATACATCCAGCATACTTGAGGGTGTCTCGTAGGTTTTTATTATTGGTGACAGGCAGATCTATTTATGCTACATGCCGTTATTGACTGCATGTAATTAATACACGATATTTAGCGAAATAGTAAAGAAACTCTTTACTAGTAACTTTAATCATGAAATCCCGTAAAGTAAATGCCTGTTTCATAGAATCATTAAAGAAAACTGCATAGAAAAGAGGTCACTATTATTCATATAAGTATATCTAATAATATCCTAGGAAACCAATACGTTCTAAGATCTGTCTATAATATCGATAAAAATGTTGATTATTGGGACAGTGCTATATCCGCCATGTTTAGTTCCAATATGGCCGCAAAATGGACACGCTCGTATTGTTGACAGTTCGCGTCCAGAAAGGCATCTCTTAAGCCGGGTCCACAGCGCTATGTTTTTCGTGTTTGCAAAAGTAAAAAGTAAAAGTAGTTTATTCTTCAAATTAGGCATATTACATGCACCTATGAACGTCAATAAACTACCACCGGTCACATGTTTTAGAAACATGTTTTGTTGGATTTTTGATGCAGTGGACCGGCCTTAACATTGAGGCCACGCCTATTTTGTGTTCGAAAAACATGTTTGATGTTTGCAAACACGAAAAACATGGCGCTGTAGACCCGGCTTTATACTTGGGCTTCCTAGGTAGTTCTATAGCTAATGGCTACTTATATTATTTTTAAATTTAATATCAAATATTTATTTAATATTTTAGTATGGTGATTTTGTTTAATAAAGATTAAGATTTCCAAGGGGTTATACTTTATTTGTTTACTAGGCACTTTATTTATCTTGTTCTTAGTTTAGGTTTTACACCTAAATAAAATATTAAACTATACTTACAAAACATAAAACCATTAATAAAGCCTAACCAAGTGTGCTGCCTTCAATGAGGCAGAGTCTAAGCTACACCGCACCGATTACATCGGTAGTAGCGGTTAGCAAAGAGTATATAATCACTAGCTTTAGTACGTTTTCCGGTTACGGTTAGGGCAACAGACAGAGATACTATCCATAGTTCAACATAAAAAAAAAAAACTTTCTATGATCTGAATTCCACAGTGACTATCCGCGCCGTGTCCAGGAGTACCGCCTTCTAAATCTGACCCTTGCTTGACCCAGTCATTTATTATAATTATTATATACACTAGACAGGTGCGTCCACTTATTCAATCAACCTATGTATATTGCAAAAAAATATTACATCATTCATTCATTTGCTTAACCCTTCGTCTTAGATTAATAATACTATAGACATCAGCCCGGATAGTATGATAGCTTATACCGTCACGTTTTATGTGACGTTTCAGTACATTTTGGCCATATAACGTGATGGAATAAGCTATCATACTAGCCGGGCAGAGAAAAGCTTACTCGCAGCGCAGTAATAAGCCAGATGATTTTTTCATATAGTTGTCTCTTTAAATCCTGAAGCCTCTCACAGACTGGCATTACATTCTTATTTATGATTGTGATATGATAATTTTAGCAGTGTAAAGGGTCCCTTCAAGGGGCGAGCTATGAATGTTGCCATAAATTGTGATTGAAATCGTTTTGTTGGTAGTAGAAAATAGTAGAATGCACTTTGTGTAGCTGTGGTATACTCCTTGGCTGTGGCTGGCACTGTGGCACTTGTAGAGAGAAAAAACATGAGATACCAGCTGTTTTTGTTCTCTTCGACAGAGTGCTTGTAAAATCAGTGTGGATCTAAATTAAATAGTGTCATTCATTGCACCTCGAAAGTGACCATTTGTATACTGTGATTATCTAATTTACTTCGAAATTGGTGTAAAGTAGATGAGACTGAGAATTTTTCGCAATTGATATATGGACTGCGTTTTGCGATTTATTACGTCTTATTTATGGTACATACGATGTGTATAAATTAGGCCACCAGGCGAGGCCAAAGTAGATCGCTGTTTCTGGTTTCGGGGACACATTTAAACAGTAAGTAAATTAATACTAACGAATGTATAATAATATATCAAGGGACGCAATATATAGTTCCGTGGAAAGGTGATGCAACTCGGTTTCGAAGTATGTCCACGTATTATTTATTTGTGGTAGTGGATCGTACTACCTACGCAAGGTACTATGCGCCATTCCTGTTTATTCATGCAACATAGAGCCTATACTACAATAGAACTATACACATGAAGTCGCATCTTGCATGCATCCATTACTGTTTATATTTATAAATAATGTAATCACTCTCTGATTGTTAACTTTTATTGTTATATTTTATTTTACATGTTATATAATTAATCAAATCAAAGATTTATTATTGGGTTTTTCCCAATAATATGGACATATGGAGGTTATGTAAATGCCACGCTAGGCATGCAGGTTGGCGATCACAGTATCTCCACAGCACTCCAGGGATGCTGCTGCCCCACTGTGGTCTTAGTCGTAGTTTTAGGACATACCCGGGTCCCTCGGATAACTGGGTACAAATAAACTAAATCCTACTTAATTACAAAACACCCTTGATAAAAATATTTTTACATAATTTTAATGTTTTACAAGAAATTTAAATTGTCAGATCATTAATAAGATTTTCAAGTATGTATAAATAACTAAACAATTCACAGTCATACTTAAGAATTAGTTTTGTGGAGCTATGCAATATACTTTTTACTTTTATAATTTTCCTTTAATAAATAAATACCAAGAGAGACATTGTTAATGGTTTTATGAATATACTATATAAAACTATTCAAAAAGAAGACATTCAATAAAAGTACCATGTTACGAGACAAAAAGATAATACAAACACTGTTTACTCGAAATACAAACACACACACGAGGAGACTCAACTTTAAATTGTCAGCAAGCAAATCTAAAACAAATATCGGCAAAAACTTAATCTCTGATCGACCAGTAAAGGCATGGAACAATTTACCCTCAGTAGTAGTGAACGCCAGAAGTGTTAACCAGTATAAAAACAAACTTGACAATCTATGACCTAAGGCAGTGTGGACGTGTGCTACATGTCTAAAATAAAATAATAATAATAATAAATTGTAACCCCAAATTTATCTCAGAGTTTGACAAGTAAAAAATAAGAAATTATACATAACATGAATATCAATATAAATGTTACAGAATAAATATAACTATATCTCTACCTTAGTTTTTATAATGAAAATTCTTTTCTAAGTTTATAAGTTTATCAACTTTGCATGTATTTTTATTATGGGTTAACATATGAGATAATGCTGAGAGTACCTTCTTTTTAAAAAATAGATAATGAAATCGCTTCATGTGATTAATAATTATATTAGTTTTTGTCCTTGATAAATGAACAATGTTAAATAATTATCATTGTACGGAACCCTCCACAGAAAAAAAAGATAACCGAAACAAGAATTTGGTTTCGGTAACCAGATTTATTTGTTGCATATGTGAGAAGTATAAAAATAGTCAACTCCACAATTCACTTCTACTTCTAGTTAAAGAAAGTAGTATCACAGTATATATATATATTAGCTTTGGCCCGCGGCTTCGCACGCGCATTACAATTAATTGTAGCCTATGTTGTTGGTGTTTAAAAGGACATACCAAGATAACAACTAAACACAACTCGCAAACGCACACACATCCATTCTGGTAATGCAAAAGAAACCGTAGTATGTAGAAATTTACAACTATAGGTAGAATTATTTTTAATTGTAATTTCCTTATACAATTTAGTAGCGGTTATGCTTTCGGGTGCATTTCAAAGAAAGCCAGTAGTGTAGTCTAAGGTGGACTGTTTAATGTTTATCTTTTCTGAGATGTTTGTTGGAGGTAAAGTATACACGCTGACCATTTCCAAGTTGAATAGTGAGGTGTATGTACAACAGGAGGAAACATTTAATGAATGAGAAACTTCAAGATCCTCTAAACAACTCCGGACGTCCTTCGTGAGCTCTTGGCTCCGCTGACTTTTATATACACTACACTTTAACACACAGCAAGCCTACGTAAAAATGGGGTGCTCTATTTCGGGTTTTTGGCTACTAAGTTTCCTATTTTTGTCCGATTTTATGGTTCCGCCGAAATGGCGAAAACGGAACCTTTATCTTATAGTTTCATCATGTCTGTCCGTCCGTCCGTGTGTCACAGCCGACTTACTCGGAGACTATAAGCACTTCAATTATAAAATTTGGTTAGAAGGTGTATTCTGTGAACTGCTATAGAAATGTGATGTGGAATTAAATTAGGGAGTCACCCCATTACTACATAAATTGTAATTATTTCGTAGTCGGTCCCAAAGTTCTGTCACAAATGAAAATAATGATAAAAACAAAAGTACCAATCAGTTTTTAATAAATTATATACCAATTTAAAGTACATTTAATAAAGAATTGAAATTACTTTAAATTATTTAAAATTATCTCCCTTGTTTTTCATACTGGCCCTTAATCGGCGCGGCCAGTCTAGTGCTGCACGCACCATTTTCATGTCTAAAAGATTACTTCAGGCTCTCCAAATTTTTATGGGGTTTAGCACAGACCTTCCCCTCTAAGACTTGCTAAATTGTATAGTCCAAAGGATTAAGGTCCGGACTGGATGAAGGCCAATCTTCGTGTCTTATAAAGTCGATTTTTTGACCGTCAAACCAGGCTTGTGTAGGCGGCTTTGTGTGCTGGCGCAGAATCCTGCTGGAACACAAAATTATGTCCTGAAAATAGGGTGTTGGGAAGATCTTTGACAAGCTTATCCAAAACCGTCTCTTGGTACACATTCGCACTGATTTTGACACCTTTTTCGCAAAAATGAACCTCAGTTGGCCCGTAATAAGATACACCCAACCAGACCATCACTGATGATGGATGATGCCCATGTTGCACCCGCGGAACTCTTTTTCCTGCTTCTTCAGAGCTCCAAGCGTACACTCTATCATTCTGTTTATTGTACTTATCTTCAATATCGAAAATATTTTCGTCTGTAAAGAGGATATCACGGTGTCGATTTTTCGCGTACCGCTTCAACAACTTTCGGGATGCTTTAAACCTTATTGTTTTTAGACGCACATTAAGTAAGTGCCCACTCTTTTTTTGTATGCTCGTAGACTAAGATCTTCGTTTAAATCCTTTTTGACGGTTTTTCTACTGACACCCATCTGCAAAGCCGTCAACTTCTGTTTTCGGACAGGTTTTCTTACTATGCGAGCCTTGATCGCTTTGATCACTGCTGGTGTTCGTACTGATCGAGGCCGGCCAATTATTTTCTTGTCCTCAACACTGGAGACTTCATTGTACCTATCAATAGTACGGTACATAAACCTAGGCGTTATATATTAAAATTTTTGAGCATCTTGAAATGGTACTTGGCGAGTGCTCACAGCGGTACAATGCTAAAACAGCTATCCGGTTTTCTTTCAATGTCCACTGCATCGTGAGAAATTGCAGCGAATAACTGTTTTTTTGTTTTAAAATAACTGTCAAACATTAAAAAATGGAACCCATTAAATATTTCTTAAAATCATGTCCTAAATTTAAAAATAATGTGCCTGTGACAGAACTTTAAGGACCGACTACGTACGTATAACTGACGACTTAGAAAAACAACATTTTCATTCCATAGTTCAATATCTCAAAAACAGCTTAACCGATAAAACATGTCTAAGAACCATCGCTAGAAAACCTGCTTTCAAATAAAAAAAAACCGCATTCTAATCAGTTCACCCGTTTAAGAGCTATAATGCACAGACGGACACACAAATACACACGTTAAACGTATAACACCTCTCTCTTGCGTGCCGCGTCGGGGGTTAATAAATTCCTGGCATATACAGTAAAATTTGTTATGAGAACAACTTAACATGGGGACACTTTGGAGTAAATTAGAGAAAGAAAATGAATAAATAAATTACACGCATGTATATGTATGTTTGTATGAAAATGAAAAGGTCACTATTCGACCTTAACGACATTAAAATAGAGTTGAAAAGTTGAATATAATAACGTTGTTTGAGATCATCAATGTACCCATTATATTCAGGTCTATGGATTTAGTGGTCAGATCCATGGAACAAGGGCTTTCACAAAGAGGTGCAGGCGGCGCGGGGATCTATGTTAAATTGGCAAGGGGCATCGTGCGGCAGGCTCGCATCTGTATCGATCCGTCGGCACTCCACACGACAGCCGCGGCCCGCGCGCGCTGGGCCCGGCGCCCGGCGAGCCGAGCAGCGAGCCACCGCCACCTCGATATGTACTACTGCCTACGACGGCCAATTATGTTATGAGAAACAGTAAAACATCACACACACATATTCCCATTCCAGTACAAACTTTACAAACGTTCCCTGTATTCAATCAATTTTTAGTTTTCCCAACGATAGAACAATCATTGTTTCATTTTGTTGTCCTAATAATCGTATTGACGATACTGCCAGTAGGTAGATAGTTACATCGCATATTACATAGATTAAATATGGCTCGTTATTAGTATGTATCCATTTGATTAATATTAAAATAACTGACGGCGGATTAAATAAACCATTCGAGTAACAGTCGCTTACAGTTATTAGATTATAAATTAAATTAATATGAAGAAAGACGGCCTCGCTCAAACATAAGGACACACTATGAAGATACAACCCTTTTTCATTTACAGTATAAGATAGATAGTGGTTTTAAATTAAGACTAGTGGTAGGTACGGAACCCTTCATTTTGCGTGATCCGACGTGCACTTAGCCGCTTTTTACAAGCTTTTATTTAACTTGCACTGTTCGTATGTAAGTGAACAGCATGTAAGTTGTAACCAAAATTTGCCCTCCCTAGTTTCCAATTGAACTGAAATTTGGCATAGGTAGGTACTTATGTAAGTTCGATGACAATTCAATGCCATATAATTTTACCACCCAGCTGATCTGGTGATGGAGATAGAAGGTGGTCTTAGGAACTCCTAAACTACGCAAGATTAATCCGTCGTGTATGGGCTCTTTGGAAATGTCTTCATGATTGTGGAATAAAATCTTGTGCCAAAATTTTTTGAGAGACAGTTATTTTACAAGCTTTTATTTTATTTGCGCTGTTCGTATGTACGCGTATGCAACTTGTCCTCAAAATTTGCAGTCCTTTTTTCAGCCCCTTGCCGATATCCGACTGAGCTGAAATTCAAATTTAAGTAAACTTTTTTAGGACATATATGGGATACTTATAATATTTCATGTGTCGACGTGTTAGCACTCCAAAAACACTTTCCGTTTGGTTTTTAATCCAGTATTTGTGCCTATTTCGACTACTGTACCTGATTGACACTTAATTCATAATTGCCATTTTTCGGTATACGAAGTTTGGTGATTGTGATTCATTAACATATGAACAGATGAAAAGTCAGTATACATTCTGAGAACCGGCAAACTGTTGAATTTTATTTAATTTTGGCAAAAATAAGGATCGACAACTATTATCATACATTTCCGAGAGGCCGAAGGGGTAAGGACCGGTGAAATAAAAGCATGTCTTAAATGGCCCTTGGTAAAAGTATCTGTGTACTACAGTAACACCAATAGGTCTGTAAACGACCAAGCAGCGCGCAGCGGTCATAAACTCTGGTCCAAAGGACCTTATGATTATGAAGTACAGAAATACGGCTAATTTCATCACGTGTAACATTTATTTTTCCTACAATTAAATTTGTTTGGTAGGTTTTGCCAGTTCCCATTGGAGCATCCAAAAATTGGCCTCACTTCCATTCGCACTCCTTCCTGTCAGTCCGTCTGTTACGACCGAGTTGCTTTTACTGGACCGATTGAATTGCAATTTGGCACAAACTATCAAGAATTTAGAGCGCTAGTGGCCCAGCGGCACCCGCCTACCGCATGCGGTGTGCGAGGTTAAGCAATGTGGGCGCCGGTCAGTTCTTGGATGGGTGACCACTTTAAGTGGTTACTAACTGACTCTCGTGCTTTGGAAGGCACGCTAAGCCGTTGATCCCGGCTGAAATCGTTAAGCCAAGTTAGAGGCCTTCGAGCGGCTTGCGAACTTCTAACAGTCAAGTGGCCCACTCACTTGACAAAGGTGGGTCGAAGTTGCACCGCGTCCGTAGGGAGTACCCACCGTTACCCTACACGTAACCCCTGGGTGGTGCTAAAAGTGAAACAAAAACTGGCAACCGTACTTGTCTTCTCGATAATCTCACGGCTCGTAAATAAATGTCATACGAATTAAAAAAATCTAAAGGTTGATTTAAATGGATTTTTTTTACCTCGGATTCGTATTAAGAGACCTCTTGGACACTCAGATATCGATTTTGAACGAAATCGGGACGAAAATTATGAAAAAGAATATGGCCGCCACTTTTTTCAAATTTTACCTCAAATTCGTATTAAGAGACCTCTCGGACGCTCAGATATCAATTTTGAACGAAATCGGGTTGGAAATGAAGAAAATCAATATGACTGCCACTTTTTCCAAATTTTACCTCGGATTCGTATTAGAGGATCTCTCGGACGCTCGGATATCGATTTTGAACGAAATCGGGTTGAAATGAAGAAAATCAATATGGCTGCAACTTTTTCCAAATTTTACCTCGGATTCGTATTAAGAATTCTCTCGGACGCTCAGATATCGATTTTGAACGAAATCGGGACGGAAATAATAAAAATGAATATGGACGCCACTTTTTCGAAATTTTACCTCGAATTCGTATTACGAGACCTCTCGGATGCTCAGATATCGATTTTGAACGAAATCGGGACGAAAAAAAAGAAAATCAATATGACTGCGACCTTTTTCCAAATTTTACCTCGGAGTCGTATTAGGGGACCTCTCGGACGCTCAGATATCGATATTGAACGAATCGGGACGGAAATGAAGAATATCAATAGGGTAAAACTGAAAGTTTCGGGAATAGAAGAAAATATGCAGTATAAGTGAGTTTATTTATTTTTATTGTTTTTCAAAATATTCTCCTTTGTATTTCATGCACTTATGCATGCGTTCAAACCAGTCCATAAAGCACTTTTTGAACTCTGAAGTAGGGGTCGACAAAATGGCTATTTTATAGGCCTCCACTGCTTCTTCTGGCGTCTGAAACCGCTGACCACGCAGTTTGTCCTTGATTCTGGGGAATGTAAAAAAGTCGTTGGGACTTAAGTCAGGGCTATATGGAGGGTGGTCCAATATTTCGACTTTTTCACCGTCCAGGTACTCAGTTGTTGTCCGAGCGGTGTGTGGGCTGGCGTTGTCGTGGTGAAGGATGATGCGACGACTAGGGTTTGTTTTTCGGAGTTCAGCAAAGACGTTCGGCAAACAAATAGTGGTGTACCAATCAGCATTGACTGTTCTACGATCCTCAAGAGCCACAGTAGCTACGTGACCAGATTTAGAGATAAACGTAGCCACCATCTTCTTAGCCGTACTGCGAGAACGAACAACTTTTGTGGGTTTGAGCTCGTCTTCGAAGACCCATACTCGGGATTGGTTTTTAGTTTCAGGCTCATAAGCGTATATCCACGACTCGTCACCTGATACTATGCTAAAAACAGCATTTGAGCGTCCCTTGTTAAATCTTTTCAAAGTTTTGCGGCACCAATTGACACGGACTATTTTCTGCTCGTCAGACAATAGGTGAGGTATCCAACGGGAAAATAACTTTTTCACGCCTAATTCTTCTTTTAAAATAATTTGTATTTGACTCATTCCAATACCCAGGTGCTCTTGAATTTCCCGATATGTCACATGTCGGTCTTCATTTATCAGACGACGCACAACATCGACGTTTTCTTGCGTGACTGCCGATTTTGGTCGACCTTCACGCACTTCGTCGGTGAGGGATACACGGCCACGTTGAAATTCTGAATACCACCTGTATATTGTAGTCTTTGAAGGAGCTTCAATATTAAAAGCAGCAACCATCCGCTCTTCACATTGTTTTTGTGTTAGTCCACTTTTAAAGTCATAATAAATCATAGCTCTGAAATTTTCACGGCACAATTCCATTTTAAGCAGTGACTCGACGACTTCAATAAACAATTGAAACCGAACCATACTTTTTTTTTTCTAAGTGGCCAGTGTGTTGAGATAAGGAAACTTCAGAGATTATAAAAAGGTATAATACATGTTAAAAATAAATTAATAAGTATTCGATTCCCGCCACTTTCAGTGCAAGCCTCGTATGGCCGTTACTTTATTCAAAGTTTAGGTACCTCGGATTCCTATTAAGAGTCCTCTCGGACGCTCAAATATCGATTTATGTCGACATCGTATCGGACGGCACTGATTAATAGAACCATTTACAATACATTGAATCAAAAAAGGTCGTATCTTCATAGGGAACTCACAGCACTTCATGCACCTTTGACCTTATAAGGAACTTACATGCCAAATTTTGTATCTCTCGAACCAGCAATTTGGGCTGTGCGTTGATATGTCACTCACTCAGTCAGTCAGTTTTTTCTTGCAATTTGGCACCTACTTTTAAGTATATTAAATTTCAGAATCAATGCCATTTTCGAAATTAACGACCCAAAAATCATAAAAATCACATTCATATTAATATTTAGACATTCCAACCCCCTCGGACCCCAACAGAGGGGATGGTATTTCACGTCCTCCACGTGGGATTTTAAAATCATTGTTGTTTTCGTAATCAGCGACCCGATAAACCATAGAAACAACACCCATATCGATTTTCAGAATTTGTCACCAGATTTCCCCCTTTTAGGGGTTGATTTCTCAAAAAACCTGAAACACATGTTTACTCATTTATCGTTAGAAATACTCCTGTGAAGTTTCGAATAAAATCCAAGTAATCTTGATTCCCCATACAAACTTCGGACGCCCATTTCACTTCCTTAGGGGTTGAATTTTGAAAAATTCTTTCTTAATGCACCTCAAGACCTTATATGGAACCTACATACAAAATTTTGGAATCTCTAGAACCAGCAGTTTGAGCTGTGCGTTGATATGTCAGTCACTCAGTCAGCTAGTACGAGGGTAAAACTGAAAGTTTCGGGAATAGAAGAAAATATGCAGTATAAGTGAGTTTATTTATTTTTATTGTTTTTCAAAATATTCTCCTTTGTATTTCATGCACTTATGCATGCGTTCAAACCAGTCCATAAAGCACTTTTTGAACTCTGAAGTAGGGGTCGACAAAATGGCTATTTTATAGGCCTCCACTGCTTCTTCTGGCGTCTGAAACCGCTGACCACGCAGTTTGTCCTTGATTCTGGGGAATGTAAAAAAGTCGTTGGGACTTAAGTCAGGGCTATATGGAGGGTGGTCCAATATTTCGACTTTTTCACCGTCCAGGTACTCAGTTGTTGTCCGAGCGGTGTGTGGGCTGGCGTTGTCGTGGTGAAGGATGATGCGACGACTAGGGTTTGTTTTTCGGAGTTCAGCAAAGACGTTCGGCAAACAAATAGTGGTGTACCAATCAGCATTGACTGTTCTACGATCCTCAAGAGCCACAGTAGCTACGTGACCAGATTTAGAGATAAACGTAGCCACCATCTTCTTAGCCGTACTGCGAGAACGAACAACTTTTGTGGGTTTGAGCTCGTCTTCGAAGACCCATACTCGGGATTGGTTTTTAGTTTCAGGCTCATAAGCGTATATCCACGACTCGTCACCTGATACTATGCTAAAAACAGCATTTGAGCGTCCCTTGTTCAATCTTTTCAAAGTTTTGCGGCACCAATTGACACGGACTATTTTCTGCTCGTCAGACAATAGGTGAGGTATCCAACGGGAAAATAACTTTTTCACGCCTAATTCTTCTTTTAAAATAATTTGTATTTGACTCATTCCAATACCCAGGTGCTCTTGAATTTCCCGATATGTCACATGTCGGTCTTCATTTATCAGACGACGCACAACATCGACGTTTTCTTGCGTGACTGCCGATTTTGGTCGACCTTCACGCACTTCGTCGGTGAGGGATACACGGCCACGTTGAAATTCTGAATACCACCTGTATATTGTAGTCTTTGAAGGAGCTTCAATATTAAAAGCAGCAACCATCCGCTCTTCACATTGTTTTTGTGTTAGTCCACTTTTAAAGTCATAATAAATCATAGCTCTGAAATTTTCACGGCACAATTCCATTTTAAGCAGTGACTCGACGACTTCAATAAACAATTGAAACCGAACCATACTTTTTTTTTTCTAAGTGGCCAGTGTGTTGAGATAAGGAAACTTCAGAGATTATAAAAAGGTATAATACATGTTAAAAATAAATTAATAAGTATTCGATTCCCGCCACTTTCAGTGCAAGCCTCGTACCTAATTTCTTGAAATTTGGCACAATTTTTCAAAAGTTTTCATGTCTACAATATTAAATTTCAAAACCGATGCCATCTTCGTAATTAATGTAAAAAAAAAAAACATAAAAACGACACCCATATTAATATTTACACATTTCATCCCCCTCGCACCCCAACAGGGGGGATGGTATTTCACGTCCTCCACGTGAGATTTAAAAATCATTGTTGTTTTCGTTATCAGCGACCCGGTATATCATAAAAACAATACCCATGTCGATTTTCAGAATTTGTCACCACCTTTCCCCCTTTTAGGGGTTGATTTTGCAAAAAACCTGAAACACGTATTTACTCATTTATCGTTAGAAATACTCCTGTGAAGTTTCGAATAAAATAGTCCAACTAATCTTGTTTCCCCATACAAACTTCGGACCCATATTTAACCCCCTTAGGGGTTGAATTTTGAAAAATCCTTTCTTAGTGCACCCCTAGACGTTATAAGGAACCTACGTGCCAAATTAGGAATCTCTAGGACCAGCAGTTTGGGCTGTGCGTTGATATGTCAGTCAGTCAGTTTCTTCTTTTATATATTTAGATATTGCCTTGAAACTCTACAGCAATCGTCGTCCGAAGTTCATGGGTAAGGCGATAGTTCAGGCCCTACCCTATCTCAGTGACGTTTGTTCACTCTTTACTTTTCGGTGTTGTTTTTATGTCGTATTTACAACGGTCGTTTTTAACAATACACCACCTCACTTCTCAACTAGTCACTAAATCCAAGATAAAACCAGTTTTTGCAAACATGCAATTACGGGAAAAGTGCTGCTAAAATGTAGGTGGTGTAGTTACTTTGTTGATAAGTAGTTACAAAAAATATTTGTTAAGATTTTTTGTGTTTTTTCTCTGCTTAATTGCCTACTCGGGGATTTCTTTTGTGAAGTGCACAGGACTTATTTATATATTATAACAGATGGAAGTGTTATACAACATCATTTTTTGGATGCGAATAAGCATAAGACCTCATGAACGAGTTACGATGCAAAATGCACTAAAATCGGTTGATGTCCCCAGGTAGCCCCAAGTTAAGACACTTTTATTTTTATTTTATGTTTTATTTTTATTTTATGTTTTAAGTTTACTTAGCGAATTTGACATACTTATTATTTAATACGTTGTGATTTAATGTTAGATTAAGACTAAATGTGTTATTTTTATTTTTATTTCAAGAACATTTTTGTGTATGTTCTATTTTAATAATGCCGATTTTCATTTTCATTTTGCATGCCGGTTGCTGGTAAAATATGTCTTGCACATAAACATAATGATGTCAACTACATGTACCACATTTTATGTATAAGTCACTTCTTCTCTGTGTAATGTACAAACTTTTTGAACTTTATTCTGCAAGTAGGCCGCAATGGCACTTTTACAAGTCAAGTTTGAGTTAGTACAAAGATGAAATGTTTGACGGAAACTTATATTTTTCTATGATTTATTATTGAATGTGGTTAGCTTATCTTATACTCCTTTGTACAGACAGTTACAGATTAGATACGCAAATTGGTAGGATTCTACTCGCGCATGTGAGTTGCTAGCGCATTCTACAAATATTTGTTAGCCAGTGGACGCTTCGGTGCGTTAATTTCCGGCACCTCACAATTCTAAGACCTAAAAGAAGTCTAAGAGTCTAAAGGGAACTAGTGAGGGGTTTCGTGCCCAACCCTGATTGTTCCGAGAGCGATTGGCCGTGTACCTATGCCAGATGTCGCAAGTTCAAATCCTACTCGGAGCGCAAAACTTTTCAATTTTTTTCCTTTAATGTGAAATTTATCGGTTATGTGTTGTAGAATTGGCAGGTTACCTATTATTCCTGTTACTAGTAAAGACTGCACAATAAAGCAAAGGCAAATAGTCACGTGTTACAATATCGTCGGCCTAGTTGCGCGTGTTGCGTAAACGACCGTAGACTTGGACTCGTTCTTCACTCCGTTGGCACACTTTACACCTGCATAGTATTTTAAGATTGCCTGTGTGGAATTATTTTTCTAAATAGTACACTACGTACAACTTTCGCATTATTTAGATACGCACGTATGATTCTGATTAAGTGCCGGACATCTAAATACGTAAGCATAGTATTTCTCTTGAACGAAGTTACATTGATGGGATCTTTTGTATTAAGCGTTAATCTTCTGGTGTCGCAGTGAACGCGGCCTATTATGCAAGCAGCACGACCTGCCGTCACGAAACCTTTTGCATCCGCGGCGGTGCCGTTGCAACACCATAGCTTTCTCTCTCTACTCGACTCAAACAGAAAGCGAGCGTTAAGAAGATTATAGAATAACCTTCTGGCGACTGTACTATCAATAAAATATTTGTCAGGCCTTCTATTATATTATAAGTATTCGATTAAACATAACATATCCATTCATTCATCTTACTTTCGGCTTTTAACTTAACTGATATGATAATATTTTAGGTAATTAATTAATTATGATCCATAGTAGTCGGTTTTTCAGATGGTAATATAGTTCAACGTTGCAATGTATTTGCTATATAAATATGTATGATCGATCGCCTTTTAGCGCAGCTACAAAGTCACACAAAGGTACAGTTGTATAAGCACGGAGCTGTTGTTATTGACATCATACTCGTAACTTACCTACCATGCGCATCGCTAGTTCGCTACACGTGAACCATTATAAGCGTGACCTCCAAATACAGTAGTTGGTACGAATATAGGCATCTAAGTATATTAGATGAAATGTCCTTTGACGGATGACGAGAGTGGATTCGACCAACGATTATATTTTCTTGTATAATTGTCCAAAGTAAGCATTATTTATTAATGCCTAGTATAATCATTATTTTTTAAATATCTTTAGCACTCGTGTCGCAGTAGCAAAGCTCCGCACAGATATGTAAATATACCTGTGTCAGCAAAGTTCGCATAGCAATAATGGCGACATGCCGCCTGCCGGCCGTGACTTATATTAAACTATTTCGGGCCACTTTTGATCCCCAAATAACTTAAGTTCTAATATTTGACCTACACACTTGGAATTCCGTGCGCCTTGATAGACCATCGTATTGGCTATGTGCACGTCTGAAACGTCAAACGTCAAAGGTCCCGAGACAATGTCAAAACTCAGAGATGTCAAATAATGACACATGAATATTTTATTTACTTTAGTAAACGGGAAAGACCCCGGATTGGAAATTTTACTGAAATAAATAAGAGAATAAATAAATACGTACAAACGAAACGAATAGTAGGAAACCGTTAAGAAACCAATAGAAAACGTGAAAGTAAATTTGACAGTGGTACACATTTCTGCCATGGTGTGCGCTACGATCGCCTAGCTTACCCCCACCACCTACTTCGCACATAGCCAATAGTCATCGAATCCTGAATTTCAATTAACACGTTCCCTGTCCGAAGGCCCCCAATGTGGGGACATGAAGCTTTTTTTCAGGAGTCCGTGTCCCCACTGTGGGTCCACGGGTTGCTCACGGCTATAGGAACTACAACTGTCACTTGGACTTGTAACATTGAAGGATAATTTTGTATGGGGACAGGGAACGTGTTAAAAAAAACAGATCACGATATTTTTAATCTCCATAAATCAGCATTTTACACTGACTGACTGACTCACCTCATCAAAACTACTTCCAGGTGACCCAGAATGTTGAAATTTGGCGTCCATCTAGGTCAACTGGGAAAATATAGAAAATGAAAATGTTTCGGATTAGGTAACGGACCCCGGGCATCCTTCAGGATGCATTGGAATAACGCTAGGATGATAATGATGATTGTTTTTTTTAGGGTACGTACCTCCCCTACATGTATAGTGGTCATCCTTTTTAGGGTTCCGTACCCAAACGGTAAAACGGGACCCTATTACTAAGACTCAGCTGTCCGTCCGTCTGTCTGTCCATCTGTCACCAGGCTGTAACAGTAGAATTTTTCACGGATGATATATTTGTGTTACTGCTATACAAAAATATTAAAAAATAGAATAAAATAAATGTTTAAGGGGGCTCCCATAGATACAACAAACGTGATTATTTGCCGTTTTTATAGATAATGGTACGGAACCCTTCGAGCGCGAGTCCGACTCGCACTTGGCCGGTTTTTTTTTTCAAAACCCATCGTGTCAGCACCGTTGGATAGCTTGTTAAAAAGAATACATATATAGAGGATTCCCGTGTCCCCTACCAGCTAAAGTAGCTAAACGGTTGCTACTGGGAGTTGAAAATAGTACAACATATGTATCATCATCATCCTAGCGTTATTCCCAGTACAGTTGCATCCTGAAGGATGGCGTAGGCATTAGTTTTTACGGAAGCGACTGCCATCTGACCTTCCAACCCAAGGAGGAAACTATAGGCCTTATTGGGCTTGTCAAGTGAGTGGGCAACTTGACTTCTCAAGCCGCCCGAAGGCCTCTAACTTGGCTTAAAAACTGCTATCATAGACAGCAGCCGGGATCAACGGCTTAACGTGCCTTCCAATGCACGGGAGCGCTCAATTAGTAACCACTCAAAGCGGTCAACCATCCAAGGACTGACCCCGCCCGACATTGATTAACCTCGCATACCGCACGCGGTACGCGGGCGCCGCTGGGCTACGAGCGCTTCAATAGTAATAGTACAAGTGTATAAAGAATTTAAAAGAAAATATTGCATATAAGCTAATTAGATAGTATTACTAAATAGTTAACGAGTAAGTATTAGCCGATATTAAGAAATCTACTTGGAACAAGCAAACCTACCCTACGTACAATTTCTATCGATTACTTACGTAGATATGTGGTTAGTTATTGCACATTTAGAGTATATATAAGTTTTATATGTTTTAAACCCGCTTAATGTCAGTAGTGGGCAGCTACGGAATGCTACATTGCGCGTGGCCCGAAACCCACTTGGCCGCTTTTTATAATACCATACTTCAAGAAGTCACATTACACGCTAAATATGTCCTGTCGTAGACACGTTCATCTTGCGTGTTTTCTGTTTAGCGTTATGAACCACAAAAATCCTTCTCAAAGATTATCATTTCATTGTTTCACAAACGACATGGCACTCGAAGTTGTCTCTTGGAGGTGCACGCCCACAAAACTGCATCGTTTACCGGATGTTTTTTTTATCTCGCAAACAAATGCTGGAATAATGTTCCCCCACCTAGAAGACGCCTAATACGTAAAATAATTTAATACAACTGTAAAAAAATATCTATTGAATAATCAGAGTTATTTGGTTGATGATTTTAGAATTTAGTGCTGGCGGGTAGTTGCCTCTAGGTGACATCGTATCGACCTCCGATTAAGCCTTTTATCTTTTTTGTGTCTTTATTTATTTAAATTGTGAGAATGCGTTCACCTGGCAGGACTGACTGATCTATAAATTCGGTTACGTACTCGTACCTCTCCTGTTAGTGACTCGGGTTCTGGCAGAATACCAGTGATTTGCTCGAAAGCACGTAGCGTATAATAGATTTTTTTCCTGAAATGTATAAGTAAAATGTAAATGTGTGTGTAGTGCAGTAAAAGTACGAAAACTTTCTTAAGGTCGACATTTCCTTGCACCAAGGCAATTAATTATCAATCCTCCCAACGTTACATTTCAATCGAATGCGAATATCGCTTTGACGTTTGCAATAACAGGCGCCAGGCTCATCAAATGATAGTGACCGTAAACTAATAAAATTACTTGACACTGACAAAAACTGACAATTAAATAGAACATATTTGATTAGAACTCTTACGATTACGGAGTTGTTTAATTGACTATGAATAAAAAAATGCGTTTATTATCAGACAACTTGGTTGTCCATAGTCTGTTAGTAAGCAAATAACCTTAATCTATGTTAGTAAAAGTATTTTAGTTGTAACAAAACAAATCAGACAATCCATCGTCATCTGATTCAGCGAGGCGAGGCGGGGGAGCGGTCAGCTGATTCTGATTTACTATGTTCAAAACGTATACAGGATGTTTTTATTGAATTCCGTTAATTGCGAGTGCACAATCCTGAGATTAAATAAAGTAACCTTCTCTAAGACACTAGGTATCCCAATTCGTACCACTTCGAAGATATTTTAGAATTCATTTTGTTAATTAACACCCCTTGTATAGTATAAAAGATCCTTAACAATTAAACAATGTTGACGTGCGTGTCATTCGAATTTCGAATTGTCATACTTGACATTAATTTTCGCTTAACTTCACGTTACCTCTTAAGGCCGGTTTTTTTTGGTGGTAGAATTAATAGTTTTGTACATAAATGAAAAAAAAAAATTTTTTTCTTGAATTTTGAAAAACTATAAATGCTACGTCGTTTCTACGGATATACACGGCTATATGCTAGAAGGAAGGGAAATCCATAAAAACATCCTATATACATATGATGTTGATATAAAATTAGATACAGTTCAGAGGTGTATACTGTTTTGACTCTTGTTATCATATCATGTAAGCATAATTTTATATTCACTTGTTTACTCAGTACTTTGGTTTCAAAAGGTAGTAAGAGTGTCAAAGGAATGAATTTAATAACTGACGAACGTTTTCGTACCCCGTACCTGTACATAGGAATTTGTATTAAATTTATATCTGTTTGTCAGTTCCGTTTTTTTTTACAGTTTTTGTATACTGTTTGTTTAATGTGTTACAAACACACATAAATGTTCCACTTAAAACAGTGTCTATTATACGATTTATTTCAAGCTTTTAGTTAACTTGCAATATAAGAATGTATTATTATTTATTAGGTTCGGGATAAACCTTGCAACAGATGCTACTGAGTTTTATAGCAGTTATCCTCAACCGATTGAGCTGAAATTTGTGCGTATTTATGTAAGTTCAGCGACAATGCAATATTATGGCTCCACCTAGCTGATCTGATGATGGAGATAAAAGGTGACCATAGCAACTATTAAAACCATCGTGTTTAGGCTCACTGGAACCGACTCAACGATTTAGTTAATGACTGGAAAAGGTACAACAGACAATATAAAGCTTGAAACAAACTTTATTTATTTATTAATTATTAGCTGAACCGTTTACCAGCTTAACATTTTTGCATATTTATGTATTTGATTTCAGAGAGTTTGCTTTCTAATGCATTTCGGTTGTGGAAAGCTATTTTGTATTAAATTTCGTTTCACTGTTTGGTGCGTTTATAATTTTCCCAAGGGCTGCCCCGAGGGGCGACAAAGGGTCGTTGAACCACTAGGGTTCCAGTGTCGTCCCGATTCTGTGAGGGCGAGCGCACTCCACTAGGCCGGTCGTTGACTCACTCTGGGGTATTGCACCCCGTCAAAAATAGCGGATTGATATTCAGATACTCGACTGTCTGTTGCATTAATTGATTGACTGCAAAAGTTACATTAATATGTTTCAATAATAAATTATTCAGCAGTTCATGTTACACTTTTCAGTCCATGATCTTCTCTAGGAAACACTTGCAAGCCAAAGCCGGCTGTGTGGTATAAGAAGGGTCAAGGTTCACATTTGGAAACCTACTTTACATGTTTTTAAAATGCATATTCGTTAAATACATAATTTATCTTATTGTAAAAAATTATCACGAATGACATGATGTGCATACCTACTACCTATGTTTAACGTCATCATGCAGGTGCATTGTGCGTATGCTGAGCGTAGATAGCATTTTGCGTGCTCCGGAGCATAATGTGTAATCCGTAATTGTTCTGCTCATGATATTGCCACGCGAATCTGCTCTAGAAGTGATAAAAAGTAAACGAAGCTACAAAAGCGCACTTGCTCACGTTACGAAGTTTTATTTTAAATACAAATTGGTTTTATAGAGTAGGTACCTAAATAAACAAAGGTTAGAGTGAAGAACATTTACATTGTGTTTTCTGTTGTCCTACTAATTATTGCCTGACCAGTGTCTATTTGGATTTGGACCTGGCCATGTTGCGGATTTTTAGTGGTACTAATAATTTATTTTAATGGCCTGAGGGCCTACTCCGAACTTCGAAAATCTAACTTCATGTCGTGCCGCCCCTTTCACTCTCGTGTTATACACTATATGACGGAAAGGGACGGCACGATACGAAGTTAGATTTTCGAAGTTCGGAGTAGGCCCTCAGATATTATACTCTTTGACAACAGACGTTAGAAGTCATCGAATGTCTTGGATGTAAACAAACTTAATCAAGACGAATTATTTCGTAATTATAAAACTAAATATGCCGAAAATCATCCAAAACGTTGTCAGAAAGCTTATTGTGAATATTATTAATTGTTGAAAATAATGAATGGACGAAGGATTGACTAATATTCCAATACACAATGTTTTGAAATTGGTTGTTGACATAACATAACCGGTAGTAATGACATTTCATATTATAGTAAGTATTGATTGAATTGGGAAATTTGGTTGGATTTAACAAGTACACTTTTTTCTTATTTAATGTATAGGTAAGTCTACAATAATAAATATATATAAAAAGAAATTAACGTAACCGTTCGTTGCCGCCAATGAAAAAAAATTGGTCAACAGCATGTCGGGCCGTGCTCAGTGTAGAGTTCCGTAGTTGCCCAATAGTAAATCAATAACAAGCAAAAGGGCACATACTTTTGCAGCATGTTCGCTGCATTTCATACGACTTTTACTAAGAAAAGAAGACTTTACGATAACTCAAAAACAGTTTTACTGATCAGGTCCACTATAGTTTTCATTGAAAGTCTTTATAAAGCTTTTATGATCTTTTTTTTTCTTTCACGATTTTTTACATATTTTTCAGACTCATAGTTCAAAAGTTAGAGGGGGGGGGGTACACTTTTTTTTCTTTTGAAGTCATTATTTTCGAAAATATTCACTTTATCAAAAAATGTTTGGTGAAGACCTTTATTCATTTTGAAACACCTAACCAACAACACCCAACCACAAAAAAAACCATCCCCACTACATGAAAGAGAGGTACCTATAAACTACCCTTCAAAATTTTTTTATAGATATTTTTTTACGACTTTGTCAGCTTTATTGCTTTATATATCCATCTAAAGTGCAGCTTTCTAGCACTAACAACCACAGAGTAAAGCCTCGGACAGACAGACGGACATGGCGACACTATAAGGGTTCCTAGTTTACTACGGAACCCTAAAAAGAACCAAGATAAAATATAAAAAAAAAGAAAGACGACTAAAAAAGCCAACACATATTGTCCCGACTATACATGACGTATGTATATTATTGCCATATAACATGCTGTTTGCAGCGACATTATCTCAGTTCCAAATAGGCAACTGGGCAGGCTATAATACACTTTATTGCACACCTCACACCAATGAATCCTCTACAAACAGAAACTAAATAGCAACATAAAGTTAGAGGTCGACAACTGGTGGTCCTGTTGTTGAATAGAGACCTCTTCCGATCAACCTTTAGGTAGCGGAACAAAGAAAATAGGTAATGCAGTAGGTCGTGCAGAAATGATTAAAAAACAGATACAAAATAGCTTGTAGAATATAGATACTTGAATAGTTTTATATAACCTAAACTTGTCTTTTAATTTTTAGGGTTCCGTGCTAAAAAGATAAAGAAGAACCCTTGTAGTGCGACTCTGTATGTCTGTCACATCGCTAAATATGCTACCGATTTGTAATTTCGAATAGTTATAAACAAGACTAACATTTAACTTGCACTGTTCGTATGTTCTTACATACGAACAGTAAATACTTACTTAAGTTGTCATAAAAAAATTCAATCCTTTTTTTGAATCGTTTATCGATCGATTAAGCTGAAATTGCCACCGAGACAACCAAGCGTACGGCCCGCCTGATGCGAAAATGAAATCGGCCGTGGGCAATATGTCGAACAGTTCTTCGGGGCACAACCCATTACGCTTGTGAGTTTGGGATCGTTTAAGATTCGCACGGCACGTCTCCAAAGGGAGTCAAAAGGCCCAAGCTGGTATCCAGGTGCTCCCGCTCAGTAAAAAGTGACTATGTCAATGTGATGTCATTTGCACACTCTCAAATAATTTTCTTTTTTTAGGTGGTAAATTACGATTTATGAAGGAAAATTGATGACAGCTTACATATACGAGTGCTGTTCCGAAAGTTTTTAGCTGCTCTCACTCTATTCATGCGATGTATTTTTTATTTACACCATTATGTGGGTAATTTCAATAGTTATGAGCTGAGATAAAATCGTTAGTAAGCAGCAAGTATTTTTTTCACAACATTTCTTTTACCAAAAGGGCTTTTGTATGAGCTTTTAAAAATTTACGAAAATAGTACTATTTTTCATACCTAAAAATAGTTCTGGCTACGAAATCCCTAACAACTGTAGTTGAAAATGCCCGGGATGACTTCCTAACTTAGTTTTGCTGATTTTAATGTAAAATCACTAAGTGATTTTATTTTATTTAAGTTTTTTTTGTGATGATGACCAGTCCCTAGTCTCGCGACCTAGACTAATATTCGACACACCTGCTCATTGTCGCTAATTTTCATGCAATCGAAACAGATTACGTGGGTAGAGACAGGTAAGATTCATAGTTTGCGGTGTATAAAAATTCGTTTAGTTGTGGTGGCGTATTAATTAATATTGACCCGCAACACAAAATTGGTATTGTGACCCGTTCATCGCATATTCTATCGAAAACGAAGGCGAAAACGGGCTGTTGACACGTCGTACTTAAAACACAATAAAAAAAACCCAAGCGACTTTCATCAACAGTTTCACCCCAACACATATGTATCGAAATTACCCGCATAATGCTATCATTAAAACATATATCGCATGAATATAGTGAGAGCAGCTAAAAACTTTCGGAACAGCCCTCGTACTTTTGTACAGTTAGCTGTAGAGAGAAACCTGACCCACTGCATACAGACTACTATGCAAAGTGGGTCACGTTTCTCTGCAGCTGACTGTACATATTTACATACTTACATACGAACGGTGCAAGTTACAGTACCGGCCAATAATATATCACCTTTAGGTATTTAGGGCGAAACTTTTTTTTATACAGGGTGTGGCCTGTAATAGGAGCAAAAAATTAAACGGTTCACTATTGAGCTCTCCAGCAATTATTTTCAAATGATTTTAATTGAAAAAAAAAAGTTTTTTTTTATTTATTTTTTCGCAAATTTAGCTTATGTGTACTTTTTTACTCTACTGGAGTGATATTAATAACAATTTATTCAAAAAACACTATTTTTTTTAAAAAAGAATTAAAAAAATACCAAAAATATTCTTTCAAACCAAAAATGCGACAACGATTATGAGTTATAACTTGAAGCAACCTCAAAATCAGCATTGACTGCCGCGCTATAATCTCTGGGTGCCAAGATCCATTACTTGGAGGTCGTAACTTTAGATCAAAATTTCTCCCAATTGAAAAAAGATAAAAAAAAATTGGACACAAGAGGTTACTGCAGATGCTCTAAGGAAGCGTCCTTTAAATTTATTGCTCCTATTACAGGCCACACCCTGTATATTCCTAAATGTACCCTTACCTCATCATGCAATATTTAGACTCTTTGGACGAGCGATAAGAAAACCTGGTCACATATTAAGGATTTTATTTAGTTTTTAGTTTTTTTCCGCAAAAACACTACAGGACAGTTTTCCTACAGTTGTATGTAAATGTGAAATTATTACCTAAAATAGCTTAAAAACGATAAATGGTTAACGGGGTGAAGATGACGAAGACTCGTGGGGTAAAAAATTTGAATCCCTGTCAACAACAAGCTATCTTTGCCGGCTACAAGCAAGGGCGTACCCACAAACAGCTTTCGCAGCAGTTTAGTGTATCAAGAACCACGATTGCTAAGTTGCTGAAGCGATTAAAGTCACCAAGAAGTTCCATTGGCAATAAAACACGTGGCAGACCACGTTGTACTAACTACTACACATGTGACCGACCGTAACATTTTGCGAGTCTCACGTGAGAATCCTCGGTTAACGGTGACGGATATAGTCAAAGAAATATCAACCCCAGGACAGCGTACTCCAGCTTTACGGACTGTCTGACGTCGTTTGCAGAACGCCGGATTGAACGGAAGACGCCCTGTAAAGAAACCGCTTATATCTGAGAAGAACCGAAAGATAAGAGTAGCTTAGTGTAAAGCACGCGAACACTGGACACCGCGACAATGGTCTGATATACTCTGGAGCGATGAGTATAAAGTGGGTACATCGCCCTACTGGTACCCGATATAAGCCCGAGTACCAACTTCCCACGGTAAAACACGGAGGAGGCTCTGTAATGGTGTGGGGTTTTCCGCTAAAGCAAGGGCCCCCTCCATAAAATTAAAGGCATTATGGACCATAATGTGTACTTAGATATTCTGGACAATGTGATGTTACATATGCACGACGATTTCTGGGCTTTGCTACAAAGTATTAATGTTGTTACACTTTAATAAATATATAAAATGTTGATCTATCACTTCTTTTGATTTATAATAGGTTCATAAAGACTGACTGCACTTTGTTATGTTGTGCAGGTTTTAAGTATATAATGAGTATAACTGTGCTTTCACATTATTTTATTGAAATATGCATTCAATTTTTTGGTAAAGCTCTGGGTAATATTTACACTTTATAATCTTATCAATATATATTACTACTAGCTGCCCCGCGCGGCTTCGCTCGCGTATTACAAATAACGCAAGGGATGTCGCGGATTAAAATATAGCCTAAGTTTATCCATCCAAAAGGTCCATTCTATACACTCATAATACGTTTTTAAAATGGAATGAGTCATTCCGGAGATATTTATTATTACTTATTTTTTACCCATTTCGGGGGTTGTTCAAAGTTTTTTATGTATGTATGTGTCATTGCGCATAATTATGTGAAAATCCTTATGATCTTAGTTAGGTTACAATTAAATATGTTTACATTTAAGTCAACTAAGAGTGTGTCCGAACTCGAAAAAAGAGGGAGATATTAAACAGAATTTGAGACCTCTCGTTTCTGGAAGTTAGAGTTTTCCATTAAATTTTAGCGGAACCTTTAGGTATATAATTGTGTACCAACTTTTTTAGGGCATGAATGATAGTGGTATATTTAATTTTAAGAAGATTGTAGTAGTTTAGAGGCTTACTGGAGCCGACATCGTTATATAAATCTACCTAGCCCTCGGGCCTGTAGTCTTCACTATGACATGTTTTTTTTCGTAGTCATTCCAGCCCGCAGAGGCCGCATGTCCTGTAAATTAACCATAAAAACAAACATATTTCGTAGTATTCATTTAGGCCTGCAGGCTGATGTGAGCTGAGTAGACCAACACTTCAGACGAACGACGAAGAAGTAGGCTAAAATGAGTTTATATTTAGTAAAGATGATGTAGAGATGACCATTTAATATTGACATTTATTAAGCCCATTGGGGCCTTTTACAAGTTGAATATTAACACGCGTTACACTCATATCACGATCCGTATCACATGAATATTGAACACAGATATCAGAGTAAAAGATCACATTAAGTTGAACGATTTCTGTACATCTGATCTTTTCTCACTAATGCACAATCAGGAAGTTTGAGAGAGACAGATGAGTCGTATCTGACAGGTATTCATATGTCAGTGTCTCAGTTTCCATAACTGCAAATTGTACTGAAATGACATTTGTGACGTTTTGGTTTGTATGGGATTTGACATTTGGTGTCCTTCTATATAGAGACAATCCGTCAACAGCCGAAAATGATCGTACTATCTGTCCCGTTCTAAGTCGTCTTAGTTTACTATAAGGATTCAAAGAGACAACTATATGAAAAATCATCTTGCTTAACACTACGGATCTGTTGATATTATTAATCTGGGATATTGAAGCAAAGTACAAACAATTAGGAAAACCGCGATAATATTGACACCCCAGCATAATTGTGGTAAGAAAATTTTAATCGCGCAAAGGTCCCCAATAAAAAAATAGAAAATGACACACTATCTCTGTCATTCTTGTAAACATTGTAAACAGACCGTTTATTTAGTGATTAGTTATTTTACTGGTATTGCGGATACATAAAGCCTTCTCAAAACTCATATTTTCTTATGCTGCAGTACTTACTACAGGGTTGAGTTCTATCCTATTTCCTCAATTTATTCCAAAAATGTCAATGAAGCAAGGGACTTGCGCATGTATCGTACCGTACGTCAAATGCCAAAGAATTGATAACATCGCCATCTATACTACAGAATCGTTCATCAGATCCGTTTTTTCATGAAAACGCGATAATGACGCCGCCTACCGGGTCCAATTGTATTTTCAAACCATCCAGGAATCCACCCGAATATACACACAAAATTTCATCCAAATCGGTCCAGCCGTTTAGGAGGAGTAGGGTGACAAACACACGTACAGAAGAATTATATATATAAAGATATACATGTTTACTTAAAAAACACAAAGGTGATATATTATTGGCCGGTACTGTAAAGAAAAGCTTGTAAAATAGTACATTACTGCAGAGGCCGTGAAGTAAGGGATTGCTGGAAGAGTTTGGGATAAACGGCCGAGTCGTAGACGAGGCCGGATAAAACGAGTCCTGCAATCCCTGTTCCGGCCGAGGATTGTATAGTACTTTTCTCAAACATGTTAGAAAAAAAAACAATAAAAAAACTACAATGAAAAAAACAAAATAATACAATACGTCCAAAAATAGCAAAGCATCACGACAAATAACGGAAATTAAATAAAAACACGAAAAAATTTACAAAATACAAGCACCATTTAAAAAAACACGAAAGAACTAAAAAATACCAAAAAACACGTAAAAACTAAAAAAAATACCAAAAAACATAGAAAAACAAAAAAAAAATGAAAAGTACAAAAAAAAACAAAAAAAACTTTTTAAAACTCCAAAAATATCAAAAAACAAAAAACGCTACAAAATAACATGAAAGAACTAAAAAAAAAAAATACTCGAAAGATTCGAAAAAAAAAACAACAAAATTCAAAAATACAAGAACGATAAAAAAAAACCGGAGAAACCTAAAAAAATACCAATTTACATAACATATTAAAAATATATATACAAAATCACGGCGGTTGGCTCTATGTAATATTTCCTTTATCAGTTGATTTTAGTAAGCAAATTTAAAAAGTTAGAACAGTGAACAATAATGTTAGTTTCATACATTTTCCATACATTACTTCTTGGCCAAGAAGTAATGTAGGGAGCCATAAACAGGTAACTTCATGTCCTCTTTTTTCGTGACATTAATGCATACATTTAGGCGCATGTTTGAGAAAAATATTTTTAGAGCTCCTAGCTTTGGTGCCCTGAGACGTTACTTTGATTATAATTAGTCTTATTTTAATCATCAATCATTAATTTCGTTAATCACGTTTAAATAAACATTATGAACTTGCTTTCTTTGCTTCCATTACTCCCGTAATTGCCTGGTTTATGTGTAACTACCAGGTAATTAATTTAATAACTTCATATTTTTTCTTGGTAAACTTAGGATTGGTACATTTACCTGCAATACCTGCATTAATAGAAATTTATCCACCGTGGAAAAGGAGGAAACCGTTTTAGAATGTGCAATTCAAGCCCTTTCATGTGACAGCCCAATTGACATGGTCACTAGACTTGGAACTGTTGACCCCTCGTGTATCGGTAAATTTTCACACAAAATAAAAAATATATTTAAATAAACACATTTTCTATGCATGAGGGTTAGCCCAGGTTAGCCTTATTTATAACTATTCCAAATATTAAATCTATAGCATATAAGGTTCATCAGAAATAACGAGAAGTAGTATGGCTCACTTATCTCATTACATTACATTGTCCGTTGATATTATAAATAAAGGCAAAACGTGTTTACATAATAATTAATAATGATAAGACGAGTTCAAGGAATACGTTAAAAAATGGCCAAGTGTGTGTCTTGCCACGTCCAGTATATAGTTCTATAGTTACCCACACGTTACATTAAGAGGACTTTTTAAGCTCAAAAACTTATATTTACTAATTGTTTGTCACAATTAGCAACGTTATATAAGTAATCATTGAAATTGTGCGAAAGTTTGCTTTTCAGGTACATTTTTTAACTTCGGCTATTACTCGATTATTACTTAGCTGTGATAGTTATCCTTTTAAATTAATTATACAATATACATTTCTCACTACCATGTTTTTGTTCACCTATCCGGTAGCCACCGTTTAGCTGGCTGAGATTACACTTGACTTCCATACCAATTTACACTTTAAAGTTTAATATCAATATCACTCAAACGAATTCCTGAATCAAAAATACCAGCTATCCAACGATACCCACACGATAGGTTTGCACCAAAAAGCAGGCATAATCATTGCATCCCCATATTGTGTGCAAAGGATACTCTTTATAAAAAAAACTACCGTTGGATTGTCGAAATTGATATGCCAAACCTATGCCAAATTACAGCTTTCTCGTATTAACGGTAACGGTTACTGAGCAAAGCCGTGGACAGACGGATAGACATGGCGAAATTATAATGGTTCCTTGTTTACTACGGAAGCCTAAAAAAGCGGACATTCCCGTGTTGGACCACGCACAAATGGTTCCGTATCTACTAGGTACTACTAGTCTAAATTTACGATTACTATCCTTATACTGAAAATTAAAAAAAGGTCGTATCTTCATAGGAAACACGGTTTTTTTTTGGGAGAGACAGTTTTTCTTTCAGCGATGACTAAATATAAAATATGAATATATAATATTTTGGCCATCGGCGGAAAATCTCATCAAATTATACAACTTGTACTGTGGGTACTAAACGACGATATACAGAATTATATAGATAAATAAATACTTTAATACAAAGAAAATATCGAAGACTCGGAAACAAATAATCGTGCTCTCTACACAAATAATGCCCTGACCGGGATTCTTAAAAACGACGGGGGAATTAAAAACTATTTATCTTGTCCAAACCAAAAATCGTTGTTAATGTACACCTCCTCAATTAAAAAAAAACAGAATTTAAAACTTCATAGTTTAAAAATTAGAGGGGGTGGGGGACACTTTATACGAATTTAACAGCTAAAATCTCACCAACGTTTGACTTACATAGATGTTTTTTTAGAATCCCCTATATCAGTTTTAAAGGTCTATTTATAGATACCCCACGCCTATGTGCATTGAATTATTATTTTGTCATGACGGACGGACAGTCGTGACAAAACTATAAGGGTTTCGCTTTCGCCTTGTGATTACGAAACCCTAAAAACAGTTTCGTTGAGTATTAATTATCATTTTAGTTTTATCATTATATTTTATTTTTGTATCATTGTGTGTGCCTAACATAGGTTGTAGTTATCCCAAATAAACGGTTATTATTATACTAGAATACCGATTTAATAAGCTAATAAATAATACCTAATAATATTACATACATAGATTTCGGTTTCGGCTTCGGCTAGCAATCCTGCTTATTTGGTATTGATATACGAGTACATATGTAACGCGATGTAGCTAAAATCTTCGTGTAAAGTCTACTACGAATTTATAATGGAATGAAGCACGCAATCTACCTACAATTCTTTACTTACAAGAATTATATTATATTGGTTGATGCAGGATAAGCCTTAGGCATGATTTTCCCTAGGATATTTAACAAATTTTTGCAATATTCTACAAAGTTCATAAGTTTCTCTACCTATACGTGTGGGTTATAAATGTACCATCGCCAACACAGTTAACTGACCACTCGTGCACTTTATATTCATTGTAATAAGGATCACTAATGTTCAGTTAACGTGTTGGCCTTTGTACAATACACACAACATTGCATTATCTTATCAGCAAACATATTGGACGCCGTGTCCTATTGAATTTATTGGACACAACAACACATTCGCCTTGCTATCTGCCCGAGTGTACAATTTATCTTCTAACCCATTTGTCACAAGTATGCTAATACATACTCGTATGTAAAATACATTTTCCTAAAACTTAGAAATTAGTTACTGCTGTTCCCTTAAATTTACGGCGTTTGGTGGTCAAGGATTCTCTTTTGGCAGGATGATTCTTATGAACCCTTACAACATTTTAAAAAGGTGAGCGAGCCATCTTGACTTTTGGTGCAGGGTGGAGTATGACGTCATCATTTTTAGGGTTCCGTCCGTACCTCGAAAGGAAAAAGCGGAACCCTTATAGGATCACTTTGTTGTCCGTTCGTCCGTCTTGCCCGCAGCCCATTCAAATTTGAAATCTAACTTCTGTTTGGAGGGTTCTAATTCTTTTGACTCTAGTAAGGGTGCACGCCGTCGATTTGATACATTAGCGGTTTATTTCTTTCTCATTTTGTTTTTATTATATAGGAAGTGTTTTATTTGCTATTTTTTATTAATCGACAGTTCGACTTGTGAAATAGGGCTCGCCGTTAAACCGTACCGCGGCGACAGCCAGGGCAGGACTGTCCTCGGTAAAGTCGTATATGATTTGGATGTAGCCGAGGTAAACGGGTTTCGCACGTGGCCGCTGCAGCACAACCGGGTTGTCGACCCGCGGCCTTGGGGCGCACTCCCTTGGCTCACCCGTCGCCCCACCTCGATATTGTACTCTAAAACTTCGCCTTTGAGAACTTTGAGAATTATATTTCGATGACCGAGTGACGTAGTGCTTTGTATAAATTTACGTAAAAATAATTGAAATAAATATAATAATTTTAAAGCAAAGTCAATTAATACAAAAAAATCTACTTTACTTTTAGATAGTTATTAAATAAAATATTAATGAATAAATTGATTCACATTTAATAAAAAAATAGAAGCTATTAATAACATGAATTTCGTACGTCGGAAATGTTCAAAATAACATTTAAATTGAATTGAGAGAGATTTTAAAGAGTCCGTATAATACGGTTTTGAACCAAAATTTCAAAATATGTATAGGGTTACGAGCACCTAAGTGTTTGAGTCTAGTTATCATGTGCTACGTTGGGAATATTTACATCCATATTCTATTTTCACCAATTTAATGGATATGTAATAAAAACAGATATATATTTATAACAATAAAGTACGATCATTCATCCCCAATGTCGGCTAATAAAGGCTGAATCGGTAAATTGTTTCCCATTAGTTGCGGCTAGTCGGTTTTACCTTCCAATCCCAGAACGTGTCACTCCTTACAAATCTGTCTCTGTCTGAGGTGGTCAGGCTTGCTTCCTGGCTGGATGTGGTACATATGTTCATGTTCAGTGAAACGAAAGAAAAATGCTTTTCTATTCTCAAGCCTTTTCATATGATACTCTACTTGACAGTCATAGTAAAGTAATTATTTTTCGCGCATCCATCCACCTTGTCGGGGCCCGGCCCACGCTACTTCTTACGGTATACGTGGCCGCCACTCGAGAACCGATGGCCATCTTCTTCTGGCTTCTACGTGCTATATGTCCCACCCACTTCCACTTAAATTTAGCGATTCGGAGGGCTATATCGGTTACTTCGGTTCTGTTATCGCCACGCTCGGCATGCGGGTTGGCGATCGCAGTAGCTCTACTCCGTCATAGTCGCTTCACCATCATAATCGAAATATCTTAGCACCACCCATAAAACACTTGGAGTTTTGGATGACCATCCGTGGTCTTATTCATCAATTCCAGTTCACCAAATGCTACTTATTGAATGTAAATGCTTGGTGTGTTACCGAAAATACTAAAATCGCTATTTATCTCCTTGACTTTTTGAGGGGTTCCCTTAATTCCGTATGGATCCCATGATCAGAACTAGATTCTGTCCCCGGGGTATCCATTTGTTGCATATTAAAACCTTCTCCAGAATGCAACAAATATTTGTCTGAAAACAGCATCAAAATCGGTCTGGCCAAACGCGAGATAATGTCAAATTACAAAACCTCCTTTTTTTGAAATCGGTTAATATAAAATATGTATGTGTATGGCTGAGAGAAGAGGCAAGACAAGCAACTTTCAATCTGGAGGTTGAGTCAGGCCCGGCTTGGAATTACGTGCGTGCGAATTATAATTTTGATGTTTACCAGTACAGTAGCTCTTCGGTGAACAAGGTTTTTATCTCCCCTGGGATGGAAGTTCGGATGGTAGTTCGTTTTGTAAAACTAGTGCATACGCCAAAACTTTGAATTAGGTAAGCGCACTCCGGGCTCCTTAGGACGCAACCGAAAAATGCTGAGAGGATGATGATAAATAAAATATGAATGTGAAATGGCAATGGCCACCGAAATAACGTAAATGGTTTACATCTATGTATGTAGCTTATTAGCTTTCTGTTTGTTATCTGGTGGTAATATTACTGCCAAGCTAAATGGTGGTATGTATAATACAGTTTACAAAGTACCTAAATATTAAAAACAATGCCACGGAAGGGAAGGGAGGAGATAAGCTGCCGGAGTCAAGGGAGGTCATTTTAAAATCGCAAATCACCAACCGGCATGAGTTGTTTTTGTTGTTTACACTTCGGTTTGGGGGCAGGTTCGATCCGACTCCGAAGTCGCTTTCACACGGCGCGGAACTTTAATTAAACACTTAATTATAATCAATGATCGTAACTTTTGTAGCATTTTCGGTGCAGCATAGTGGTGTTAACGGAGTTAGTATGAAATTAACTGTTCCATATATATGTATGTATGTATGTATTACTTTATTGTACATAAAACACGACAAAACGATAAACAAACAAAAAGTAGACGTACAAAGGCGAGCTTATCCCTTCAAGGGATCTCTTCCAGCTAACCTTTGAGCAAATGAGTTTATTAAAAAGAAATGGAGGATGACGATAAACAACCTGTGAATTATGCACCGAACCAAAGTTAAAACAAAACAAATTAATTTTGAATACACATAATTTATAATTGAATACATAAAATACGATTAAATATACTATTATTACTTACAGCTCAAGCTATAAATGTGTGTGTGTGAGAGAAAATAAATAATGTGTTTATATACTACGATAACTACGATATACTACGATAAATAGGTACATATACGCGAGTAAAAAAAAAAAAATTTTTTTTTTTTAATAGTTAGGAGTCGGACTGCCATAATCTTTTCAATGTAGCTTTGAAGGACGCTACAGATTGGGATTGCCTCACAGACACCGGTAACTCGTTCCACAACTTAACGGCCCGAACCGTGAACGATCTCTTATACGCACGTGACCTATTGAACGGAACGCTCAGAGAGATATTGGCGTTAGCATTTGAACGAAGGCGGTAACCGCTGTTAGATGTCAGAAGTCGGAATCTCTCAGTGAGGTAAGGAGGAGAAGCAGGATTGAACAATGCATTGAAAAGCAATGACAGGACGTGCACATCTCTACGACGACGAATAGGAAGCCAGCCGAGTTGTGAACGAAAGTTGGATACATGATCAAACTTTCGCAGACCAAATATATATCGAATGCAGATGTTTTGCAAGCGATCCAGCTTGTCAAGCAGCATATATACCTACACATATGTATATAGTATATCTCGTAATAGAGCATCCCATCAACTGACTGACTGACTGACCATGAAGTGCCGTGAGTTCCCTATGAAGATACGACCTTATTTGATTCAATGTATTGTGAGTGGTTTTATTAATCAGCGCCGATACGATTTCGCCAAAAATTGATATTTGAGCGTCCGAGAGGACTCTTAATAGGAATCCGAGGTAAACTTTGAATAAAGTAACGGCCATATTGATTTTCCTCATTTCCGTCCTGATTTCGTTCAAAATCGATATCTGAGCGTCCGAGAGGTCTACTACGACTCCGAGGTAAAAGTAGGAAAAAGTGGCGGCCATATTGATTTTCTTCATTTCCTTCCTGATTTCGTTAAAAATCAATATCTGAGCGTCCGAGAGGTCGCTTAATACGAATCCGAGGTAAAATGTGGAAAAAGTCGCAGCCATATTGATTTTCTTCATTTCCTTCCCAATTTCGTACAAAATCGATATCTGAGCGTCCGACACTCCGATAGGTCTCTTAATACGAATCCGAGGTAAAATTAGAAAAAGTGGCGGCCATATTGATTTTCTTCATTTCCGTCCCGATGTCGTTAAAAATCGATATCTGAGCGTCCGAGAGGTCTCTTAATACGAATCCGAGGTAAAATGTGGAAAAAGTCGCAGCCATATTGATTTTCTTCATTTCCTTCCCAATTTCGTTCTAAATCGATATCTGAGCGTCCGAGAGGCCTCGTAATACGAATCCGAGGTAAAATTTGGAAAAAGTGGCGGCCATATTGTTTTTTACGTTTGCGTCCCGATTTCGTTCAAAATCGATATCTGAGCGTCCGAGAGAATTCTTAATAGGAATCCGAGGTGAAATTTGGAAAAAGTGGCAGCCATATTGAGTGTCTTCATTTCCAACCCGATTTTGTTCAAAAGCGATATATGAGCGTCCAAGAGGTCCCCTAATACGAATCCGAGTTAAAATTTGGAAAAGGTGGCGGCCATATTGATTTTCTTCAGTTCCATCCCGACTTTGTTCAAATTCGATATCTGAGTGTCGGAGAGGTCTCTTAATACGAATCCGAGGTAAAATTTGTGATAGTGGCGGCCATATTGATTTTCGTTTTTTCTGTCCCGATTTCGTTCAAAATCGATATCTGAGCGTCCGAGAGTTCTCTTAATATGAATCCGAGGTAAAATTTGGCACTCTATACATGCCAGGGATTGTAAAAAAAAGTTTAATGTTACTATACAGGGTGTCCCAAAAACCAACGCCAAAACGAAAAAGGGAGATAGTACAACCCATAAGCATTCAGATTAAGCAAATATGACCTTAATGAAAAGTTCATGGTTTTCGAGATATTGGCCGTTTTAAAAAACTAGTGACTTTTGATACCCTGCCTCACTGTATCCATTGCCATCACTGCAAATTTAAGTATTTTGTAAATCGGTTTTTTGCAGGATGTTACCAAAAACATACCCTATCGAATGTCATTTAAATTTATTACATGCCATGGTGCTATAGTGGTAAAAATAATAATCAAAAATAAATCAATCAATTTTATTAATTTAATCTGCGGGTTTGATCGAGTTTAATTTCAAAAAAGTATACTAAACTAATTTGGCACAAAATGTTACAAAAATGCAATTTTATTGCAGTTTTCAAAATGGTACTGCATATTCTAATGTACCCAGTAGTTTACGAGATAATACTATTTTACACCAGAAGGAGCTTAAACTGCAATTATTCCATACTTTGAAGCCCCTACCACCTACGAGGATCAGAAATTGAAATTCGAATAAAAAATCGATTTGAAATTGGAACATCATTCAATATTTAAGTTTAAGTCGGTTTAGGATTAGTTTAGTAACTTCAGTACATTTAGTTAAATTCATTTGTATCCTCTTAACGTTATTACTACTGGTCGTGCCCCCTAAGGAGCCTTAGTTACTTAGTTTAATTAATCTTTCATACAAAAATAATTCTGGTTGTCATTTACCTTTTAAGTGAATAAAAATAATGAAAAAAAAAAACGTTACCAGGGGGCCTATGATGCTAGCCATTTTATCACTTATCGTTGTGGATAAGACATTTGTCACGTTCTAACAAGTATGTGAGTGCAAGAGTGACGGATGTCTTATCAACAACGATATGTGATAAAATGGTTAGCATCATAGGCCCGCTGCTTTATTTATTTAAATCAAATGTTCAAATTGTCGGCCATTTACTTGAATACAAGCTCGGCATCTCCTTAAAAATGCTCGACTGATGCGACGTGCACTTCTTGTGACGTCGTTTTGTGCCTCTGCGTAAATGCGTTGTCTCAGCTCCGCTATACTGTTAATCGGATTATTGTACACTTTTTCTTTGATGTAACCCCAGTAATAGAAATCCAGAGGATTTAGGTCTGGAGATCGAGGAGGCCACAAAATAGGACCACGACGCCCGATCCATCTCTGTGGATAAGTTTGGTTTAAATGTTCTCGTACTTGCCGAGCATAATGTGCTGGACAGCCGTCATTTTGCAGCCACATTGACCTTCGTGTAGCTAAAGGCACGTCCTCAAGAAGATTTGGCAACTCATTCTCTAAGAAATGTAGATAATTTTGGCCATTTAGTGTTTCTGGTAATTCAAATGGGCCTATTATTTTTCCATCTAATATTCCAGTCCAAAGTTTCACTTTAAATTGGTACTGCGACCGATCTTCCCTCATTAAATGAGGGTTTTCTAATGCATAACTGTGTAAATTGTGCATGTTCATGAATCCATCTCTTTTAAAAGTGCTTTCATCTGACCATAAAACCATATTTATGAAATTTGGATCCTCTCTGTGTTTCTGCAGCATTGTCTGGCAAAACTGTACTCGAAGTGGGTAATCACGGGGCAGCAATGCTTGAACACGTTGTATGTGGTATGGATGATATCCATAACCAAGTAATATTCTATTGGCAGCAGATTTTGATACCCCTATGCTACGTTCAATGTTACGTGTCGAAGTAGATGGGTCATTTTGAATCTCTTGCAAAACATCTTCATCGTAATCTGCTCTAGGTCGTCCTACTCCGCCACGATTACCAGGCAAAACGCCTTGTGAGTATGCGAGATGAACATTTCGAAATACTCGATGGTCCGGATGCCTTAAATTTGGATATCTTTCGCGATAAAGTCTAGCTGCAGCACTAGAGTTACCCCGACATTCCCCATAGATGAAATGCATGTTTGCATATTCTTGAGGAGTATAATTCACTGGCATAATTTATGTAACAAACACACTACACTTAGTCTCAACTAAATGAAATAAAATTACTAGGCAGAACACGAGTTCGAGATGCACAGAAAGTTAATTTTTCTAGTTAAAATCCAAATCACAAAGCAAACACGAATCCAAGATAAACAAAGCAAAGTTCATTAGTTAGACAAAATCGAAATCACTAGGCAATACTTAAGTCCTGGTAAAGCAAGCCCATTTAAGAAAATAAGAAATCGAGCCAAATGATGCACATCAAACGGATTAACGAAGTGTACTGAAATAGCTAAAATTTGATGTAACCAGAAAACCGAATTGAGTTCGAATTTTGAATTGTGTTCCATTTTCAAATGAAGTAATCTTCAAATCGGATATGTTCGAAATTCAACCTCTGAACCTGGTAGGAGCTCTGGTTGCAAACTATGGAATAATTGGAGTTTAAGCTCCTTCTGGTGTAAAATAGTATTATCTCGTAAACTACTGGGTACATTAGAATATGCAGTACCATTTTGAAAACTGCAATAAAATTGCAATTTTTTAACATTTTGTGCCAAATTAGTTTAGTATACTTTTTTGAAATTAAACTCGATCAAACCCGCAGATTAAATTAATAAAATTGATTGATTTATTTTTTGATTATTATTTTTACCACTATAGCACCATGGCATGTAATAAATTTAAATGACATTCGATAGGGTATGTTTTTGGTAACATCCTGCAAAAAACCGATTTACAAAATACTTAAATTTGCAGTGATGGCAATGGATACAGTGACGCAGGGTATCAAAAGTCACTAGTTTTTTAAAACGGCCAATATCTCGAAAACCATGAACTTTTCATTAAGGTCATATTTGCTTAATCTGAATGCTTATGAGTTGTACTATCTCCCTTTTTCGTTTTGGCGTTGGTTTTTGGGACACCCTGTATATAGGCGTGTGGGGTATCTATGGATTGGTTTTTAAAAACGACATAGTTGTTTCTATATTTTTTCCATTTAAATCAACCTTTTCATTAGTATTACATACTAGCAGGCCCATACAAATAATTAAAAATAGTTATTCTATTATCAATAGTTTTCGCAGCGCACGCGATGTAAAGAATATTTTAGGTATTTTTTTTACACCTTGGGTCACATTATGGGAGTTTTAATAAGAATCCTTAAGTTTTTGTGTATATAATATAGCCCATGTCAATATCACCCAAGAAAAGTGTAGCTTCCCAACAGTGAAAGATTTTTTTAAATCGGTTCTGTAGTTTCGGAGCCTATTCAATGCAAACAAACAATCAAATCTTTCCTTTTTATAATATTAGTATAGATTAGCTGCCTAAGTCGTAAAAATTGTGTCCCCTCACTGTAATTTCCAAACTATGGAGTTTAAGATTCTGAAAAAAATTGAAATGGTGCATATTAGTAAATACTTTCAGCGACTTTTGGTTTCAACACGATAAGTTTACCATTTTTTGAGATATCGTTGAAAAACAGTCTTGCCCAAACAAAAGGCCGTGAGTTTCCTATATTGGTTTAAATGTGGACAAGTAGGTGTCGGTACGGAACCCTTCTTTGTGCGTGATCCGACACGCACTTGGCCGGTTTTAATTTAATATTATGGACATGAAAATTCTTGATAGTTTGTGCCAAATTGCAATTCAATCGATCCAGTAGTTTTATAGCAAATCGGTTGTAACAGACGGACTGACAGACAGCCACACGAGAATTGGGAATAAGGGTCTCTTTTTGCTTTTGAGGTACGGAAAGCGTAGCCTAACAGATTTTTCGGTTTGATGTGATAGCTTTAGAGGGGTTAGTTAGGCATAACTATGAAAAAAAGTCAGTATACGAGCAAATAGTAAGGAGTGCGAATGGAAGTGAGGCCAAATTTTCTTTTTGGTTGCTCCAATGGGAACTGGCAAAACCTAAAAACTATTAAATTTATTTTAGGAAAAATAAGGGTTACACGTGATATTGAATAAGCCGTATTTCTGTAGGTACTTCAAAGAATCAAAGTTTATGACAGCTGCTTGGTCGTTATCAGACCTTCTATTGGTGTTACTGTAGTACACAGATACTTTTACTAAGGGCCATTTAGACATGCTTTTATTTCATCGGCCCTTTCCCCTTCGGCCTCTGGTAAATGTATGATAATAGATTTCGATCCTTATTTTTGCCAAAATGAAATGAAATTCAACAGTTTGCCGGTTCTCAGAATGTTTTCATCTGTTCATCTGTCAATGAATCACAATCACCAAACTTCTTATACCGAAACCCCCAGAACGTAACAACTACTTTTCTGGAAACCGCATCTAAATCGGTTCAGCCAAGCGCGAGATAATCGTGAATAAACATACATACATACCTACATACGTACATAAATACATACGGGTCAAACAGAGAACCTCTTTTTTGAAGAAAATTATGGTTAGTACGCGGGCGAAGCCGCGGGCAAACGCTAGTACTGCATAGAAAACTGCCAAGTTAAGGCTCGAAAATAAAAAAAATCACATTTATGTTTTTGATGGGATATCATTACTTTTTGTCAAACTGCACCAAATGGTGCTTTTCAAGAACGAATGCACGAGTTACTATACAAAATACCGAAATCGCTATAGGTGCAACTCAAATATTTGAAGGGTTCCCTCGATTTCTCCAGGATCCTATGATCAGATTCTTACCTAATAACTATGGGAACACCCCTAATTCTAAATCAAACAAAAAATAATTTTCCAAATCGGCTAATAAATGACGGAGTTCTGAGGTAACAAGCATAAATAATAATAATAATAAAACTAATTGAAAACCACTGTTTTCAGATTTTTTTAAGTGTACACACTATTACCAAGCTGGATGCCAAATTTCACCTTTCTAGGTCACCTGGAAGTGGGTTAGGGTTTTGATTACTAGTCAGCCAGTCAGTCAGTGGTAAAAATGCGGTTTTTTGGAATTTAACATCTCCATAACTATTAAACCCATATTCATTAAATTTGGGGTTCTAGTTGTTCTAAAGGATCTTAATTCATGTACCATTTTTTTTAAAAGTAGATATGGAATTATTGAGGAGTCAAAAGTGGCTCCAAACGGTGTAAAATAAACACATGGCTTCTGTCCGCCAGTTCCTGAGGTGAACTTGGCTGGACACGCTGCCGCGTGTCTAGATCTCCCATTATGAGATACAAACTTATATGATATGAAAACTTCGAAATTTACAAGTGTCTGGCTAAGTTTTACAAAGTCAAAATATTCTTTATTCAAATAGGCCTAGCAACAAGCACTTTCGAATATTATTAAAGCTGTTATAACATGTTATTATATTAATTACTAGCTTTTGCCCGCGACTTCGTCCGCGTATAATTCGTTCTCGCCTTAGAATGATTTGTTTTCCCATACAATCTTTCTCAAGCTCAGGTGGACACCAGGAACTTAGGGGTGAAATGTTGGAGAAGGAAAGCCACGAATAGATCGGACTGGAGATATTTGCTTGACCAGGGCCCACCCGCGCGCGGCTATAACGCCTCAGATGATGATGATACAATCTTTCACCCTTCTTTACACCCCCTTAAGAAATGATTACAGTCAATATGACATTCCCTAGAAATCCTATTGTCAAAACGAATGATTAAGTGCTTATTTCGGAATATCAAATGTACCGATTCTAGACGAATGAATCTCGTCGAAAACATTACATGTACATTGTACAATGGTAAAAGTCTCGCTACGCAGTTCTACCGTAAAACGTTATCCCAACAGAGCGAGTTCTTCATGTAAGTATGATGACCGAAGGCCGGAAGCAGAGCGGCAAGGCATGTGAGAATAATCACACAGAGCGGGTTTCTCATGTAAGGCTGAGGGCCGAAGGCCTGAAGCAGAGAGGCGAGACACGCGAGGCTGAAGGCCGAGCCTCCCAACAGAGTAGATTCTTCATGTAAGGTTGATGACTGAAAAGCCGAAGGAGAGTGGCAAGGCATGTGAGGCCGAAGGCCGAGCTATGTCGTCGCCGAAGATCCAGTTGTCATATTAATGAGGGTAAATTATACATATAAACAGACAGACAAACAGACACAAATTCTTAAAACTGTTGAAACGATTTCAGTTATCGATTCTAAGTATCCCCAGCCAAATTTTTTTTGAATATCTTCCATGTATAGACTTTCGACCCTCTTCTAAGTGTACATATATGGTGCTCCAACTGTCTATATTGACGATTGGCCTGCCCAGCTCAAGTGATCTCTTATATCAAACAGTTTTTATGGTGTGAAGGGTCAACAATTACGTAAAAAATAATGCATGACAAAATTAAATGGCACACCGACGATACAAAGTGTGCATTGAAACAGCTGTTTTTGTATTTAAGCATATGAATAAAAACAATGCCAAAGTATCGCAAATGCATTTTGATGTACACGCAAAGTAGAAGTTATTGCGAAAAGGTTGTGCTCAAAACTAGCGTCAACAATCAGAAGGATTTATGATACTTCGGTTTTGACATAATGAATCGTCAACTTGTTTACAATTCTGCTATGATTTGAGTTAAATTTCTTGTCACGCTGTTATACTTCCAATTGGCTGAAACTTAAATCGTAGAATGGCGTATGAGGATTTTCATAGACCTTACTTGCATCCCCGATTTAATATCCCTTTGATGGAAGATCATCGGGACAAAAAGTACACTAATAATATATATAAGTGGATCCAGATTATATACTATTAACATACAAATCATCATAATCTGTTCAGCCGTTTTTGCGTGATTCAGTGACAAACATCCAAACATCTAAACTTTCGCATTTATAATATTAAGTAGTGGACTTATGGTATAAAGTGAGTGCACATGAAGTGAACGGCAAAAGTAACATTGTAATTGCAAAGTCATATATGTAGTTTTTGAATCTAGAAAACGGGACTGCAATTTGGGTTTGGAGTCACAGTTAATTAATGGAATAAATCATAATAGTGTTCAAAATTTGAAGAGACCGTGGTGGCTGGCGCGCACACTGGGCAGCGCCGCAGTGCAGCGCTTGCGTTTACTTTTTATTTCAGTTTCTATCTTAAGATTTTACAAATTTTGAATGTGGATGTTTTTCCTTTTTCGTCAAGTATATGCTTACCAATTTTCATACCTGTAACTCATGGATTATAGGAGTTCCCATACAAAACTCAAACCCCTCTTTTTACCCCTTTTTAACCCAAATTTGCACAATTTTTATAGACTAAAACCTGACCGGGTATTTACTCGACAGATTAGTAAAGTTTTCATCAAAATCCGTTCAGCCGTTTTCACGTGATGCGCGTTCATATAAACAGACAAACAGATAAACAGACAAAAATTCTAAAAACTGTTGGAACGTGTTCCGTTATCGATTCTAAGTATCCCCAGCCAACTTTTTTTCGAATATCTTCCATGTACAGACTTTCGACTCTCTTCAGCTTTATTATATGTATAGATAGATTTAGAGCAATTTATTGATGCTAATATTATTCTTTAAAATAAATATTGAATTTCTGTAGACATGTTAAAATTAAGAAATGATTATGTAGTAAAGTTCACAATAGGATCGTCAAAACATAAATAATAATAAGCCCGCGGCGGCAACTTGTGGCGAGCTGACGGTGAGTGGCGACACCGCGGACCCCTAATCTCCAGAGGGCCCTTTCCATCTATGCTCCAGGTTGGAAGTGTAAAATGTCATAACGCCGGCGGCCTGCTGATCGGATAACCTGGATCTGGCTACCGCAGACTCACCTCTCGACAACCTTACAGCCGCTCAAAGGGATGTTGCCCCACTGTCGCACTGAGCGTGCGACTGTTATGTGGGGCCCACTCAGCGAGCTGGCGAGTCACCGCCTGCCTTTTACAATATTGAGATTGATTGTCACGGTAGGTGTCCGCTAGTCTCCTCCAATAGCCCATTATCCAGCCCATCCAACATTCAAAACAATAGCCCATGACCTTAGTTTCCGATGCACTGCAATAGTCTTTGCACCTGGCGGGGACCATCTCTGGATGTATCATATTGTGCGTTCGGGGATGGTATCCGCAATGTGTATCCCTTTGCTTTTAGATTAAATTGTCTAAAAGGGCCTCTGCGCTGTTGGCTTCGGCCCCACGCACGGCTTCCAAAGGTCCGGGACACCATGGTCCCGATATAAGGTAAAGACATACAAATAATAATAATAAAAATGTATAAAAACAGAGAAGTCTACAATTTCTAGAATAAAATCAAAAAGAAAATAATAAGTAATTAATATCTAATGCCATAATTTAGTGGTATATGTGAAGTTGTGAGGTTAGAGATCATCTAAGCGATATATTCCCACTATGTTCCGACCTTCCGACCATTCGCATCTCACCCCTAGTATATCTTGGTTACATTGGTTCGCCTGAGAATCATCGGCAAGCTAGGACATACAATTCGTCTGACGCGTTGCGTATGCCAGGGTATGTCTGACCTTTGAGTCATTACTTCGAGTAAGTATAGTAATTAGGAATCTCGGGATCGATCTTGAATCGGGGCTGGTTGTGTGTAATGTGTAATATCTAGAGTTGGGATATTTTTAATAAAAAAAAAAATTGGTGGCATTGGGGTGAACAAAGAGCAATGGAGTTGTTGTGATTGAATGATTAATAAACCAACAATGTATAATTAAATTTATTAAATCCTACAAGTAAATTGATACATAAAAATTCAATAAAAACATAATATGTAGAAATCTTCGATCAATAATAAACCTAGATACACTATTTGCCTGTCAACGGCGTCCACCCTCAAGAGTGCTTAAATTCCGTTTAAGCACTCTTGCGTTCACAGTCGCGCGCTAGCCATCGGCGAGTCAACATGCCTCAGTGCTCCGTGAAAAAGTGCAAAAAAAACACGTTAACGACGTTAAAAAAGGATGGAATTTCGTATTTTCGATGAGTAGTTATATAAAGTTTCATAATTTATTGAATTTGTAGTTATATCAGGCTATAACACGCTAATAAAAAATATTTTATGTAAATATTTGAAATACTCAAACAGCCAACCAGCTACGCTGCTGTCTCTTTCCCTCACGTTGAGTTAGTCGTATATTGAAACGAAACGGAGAACGGACGAATTGGACTATAGTAAAATTTCGAATGAAAGGAGTCGCAGACTGAAAACTTTTTTACGAAAGTTTACATGTATTGTTTTTATTGTACACACATAATTATGTATGGAGTGTATTTGTATTTTACTTTATTCATATATCAAAATCGGGTGGTAACAGTTTGTTTGTCTGACATGTCGCTCTGCTCAGTATACGTTGGTTAAATCAAAAACTTTTTTACTCATTTTGATACGGTTTTCACTTACATGTAGCTTACTAACCTAACTTACTTTTTTTACAGTTTTCCAAAAAATGAAATTGAGAGAGATAAATATAGACGACCTGTTTAGCCTAGTTGGTAGTGACTCTGCCTCCGAAGCTAGAGGTCCCGGGTTCGAATCCCGGCCAGGGCATTTATTTGTGCATTTTTCAAGGATATTTGTTCTTGGGTCTTGAATGTTTTAAGAAAGAAAGAAAGAAAGAAAAAACATTTACAAAAAAATAGGACGAACACTGTTTGTCAGAAAAGGGCCACAGCTCAGCATGAGGCTGGCAAAGCCAGCGCTTTTCTTCCGTTGTGGCCCAGGTGCAAGCCACAGCTCGCCGATGACGCGGCTATACTAGCCGATTTTTCTGACAAATAAATATATATATATATATATATATATATTTAACATTTATAAATTCTATTATGTTATTTACCACAGAAAATAAAAATTAAATGTAAATGTACGTGCAGACCACACTTAACCAGCCTTAAAAACTATTCTTAATCTATAGTACAAACTTGCAAAATTGAAACAAACTACCAAGACAATATAGAAAACGAGACGTCAATTAATGGGGCCTCCCACATGACATGGTAATTATTATCACGCGATACACTTATATTTCTATACGTGAATATTTACGAATATTGAAGCAAACTCCAATCAATTTTTGAAAACCGCAAAAAATATTGACATTCCAGTATTGTGACCAAACTAACCGTGTAAAGAGCCCCACTGTCACGCCGACCAGAGAGAAGAGAATAATCAGTGTCACTTTTACGCGCTTTTACGTCATAATTGCATGGCAGATCACATTATGCATAAACTTAAATCCTAAATTGTAGCTTACTGGGCAAGCTATACTACAACCTAAATTATATTTAACAAGACAGAAAAACAATCAAGACAAGGCACAAAAAAGCACATAATGATTGGCTTATGGGACATAAACTACAGGTATGTCAGGTTGTTTACAGAAAACTAGTATCATGTCTGAAATCTTCCTGTCTCCGCTGGTGTTCGTACAACTCTTTTTTTAGATTAACCTTGAAACTGTGCACACATTCCAGGCTCCTCAGAGGCGGCGAAAGATTATTCCAACATTTGGTTGCCAAATATCGGAAACTTCCACGAAATGCAGCTGAGCTGTGCTTTCTATGTATTTAAGTATGTATTTATCTATATAAGTATGTATATCGTCGTTTAGTACCCATAGTACAAGCTTTGCTTAGTTTGGGACTAGTCGATTTGTGTAAGATTGTCCCCCAATATTATTAAATGGACGCAAATTATAGCTAAAGAAAGAGGTGAAGAATATTTTAAACCAAATGATTCTAGCGTGGTTTGTTCCTGTCACTTTTCAGAATTATGTTTTATGACAACGCATATAGCTGATAAAAATAAACTATGTATTCAATTTCATTTAAATTTATTTCTTAATTATAGCCACTAAACTGACATTGATTAACTTTTTTTAACAACTCACGCTAATTGGGTTCACTTATTTCTGAAAATGCCCTTGTAACATTTAGTAAAAGCAAATTGTTCGTGATGATTTATATGGTATGAAAATAAAAAAAATATGAGGGTACAATCTTACACAAATCGACATAGTCCCAAACTTAATAAAGCTTGTAATATGGCTACTACATAATATATCCTACTTATATTTAAATATAAATAAATACATACTTAAATACATAAAAACATCCAAGACTCAGTAACAAATATTCATGCTCAATTGCTTACCACACAAATAAATGCCCTTACCGGAAATCGAATCCGAGACCTCCTGCTTAATAGACAGACAGGGTCGCTATCAACTAAGCCAAAGTGGTCGTGTTGGTATAAATCGACGTTACCACCTGACAAGTCGTATGCTTGTATTCCAACGATGCCTATTAAAAAAAAAAACAATTCGACTCCACTGCACACGATACGGCCTCTGTTCCAATGTTGACATCTAATCAGTGGAAAATCAACAGAAACGAAACTGAACCTAATTGCTCTTGATTTACGGTGTACAATCCGTTAACATAATGCGGACTTTTGTGGAAATTTTCCACAATCGATACGTGCATTTTGTAATGTTATAACCGCCAAACACTATCATTCAAAATAAAACGTTATGTTTGTGATGTAAGGCTTAATATCGAATAAAAGGAAATGGTACAAATCGCATTACTTTTTTTTGTGTGTCTCCTATACACGCACACAGTCGCAATGAAATTCGGACACTTTTTCGACTTGAATTTGCAGGTGATAGTGTATCTAGGTTTATTATTGATCGAAGGTAGAAATGCATAATGTTATTATACCTATTCAAGGTCTTGAACAATTTTTCCTTGAAATAAGTTTCAGTATACTACTGATACTTAATATAGCATATAATAGTCATTCGGAATACCCTCTCTTACTACGTCAATATTAATTCTAAGCTAATATGGAACAAATTGCCATAATATATGCTTTTCATAATCTTGACAACCGTTTAACATCAGAAGAAGATAATATGCAAGATTTTGAAACTTTAATTCCAGTTGCAAGTTGTTCAAGCTCTTGTATACATAAACATTATAGCAAACAAGTAGAATTTATTAAAAATTTATATTATAAAATCATCATTATAATTTACAGTATTGCATTGTAGTAAATTAATTTTGTACTAAAGCAGTAACGCTGCTAACGAAATTTTCAAATTAAAGAGAAAAATTTAAAAATTTAATGGTCCGAGCAGGATTCGAACCTGCGACATCTGGCATACGCGGCCAATCGCTCTAGCCTCTAAGCTATAGGAACAACCAAGCTCGTCCACGAAATCCTTCAACAGTTCCCTCTTACAACGCCTTAGGGAGGCGTACAGCGACATCTACCGTAGAAGACTTAGGCTTCTAATTACGGCACCAACATATTACATTTATTGTTATACTTATACATACCTATTTCGTCCAGCTGTCCTTCCCCCCACACAATTTTATTGACACACCGTTTATAAACTAACTGCTTTGGCTGGATAGATCCCAAGTTACATCTAATTATAAGAGGGAAGTGATCTGACCAATATACATCAAGTTTAACAGAGATATCAATAACAGTCGCATAAGCTGCGCTTGTGACAACACAGTGGTCAAGCCACCTCTTTGACCCGTGGGCTTCACTAATATACTTATAAGTATAACACCCTGAATTCATACCCAGTTTCTCAAGGTCTGCACACACCCACGACTGCTCAGAACAATACTCAAGTAGCTCAGCACAAAAGGGCTCATTCGGATGAGCATTAAAATCTCCTAGAATAAAGACACCTTCAGTACTATGGCTACTGACTATTGCATTTATTGTGCTTAGGCACTGTGTAAATTCTGCCAGATTGTCCGCACAGTCGGTGGGCATGTACACACTGAAAACCAGCACTGTTTTATCTTTTAAAGTTAGCTTAATACCACAAACACGACAATTATTGCAATCTAGCACTTTCACTGATGGGAAAACACTTTTTCCATAGTAAGGCTGTCCCCCCGTGGGGTCTACCACGTAGAATTTCCGTACTGTCAATTGCTGAGGTTCCAGTCCAGGCCAATTCGCCACTGATCGTGGTTAAGTATGTTAAATCATGTCCATGTAGCCATGTTTCCTGAAGGGCCACTAAGTCCACTTCATTACACAGCTCTCTAATGTGGTCGACAGACCGCTTCACATTTTTACAATTAAAACTGCTGAATTTACATATATAGTCTTATTTTATTAATTTACCGTTTGTGAAGTTTCATCCGCAGGGCTACCAGCGCTAGCAACTGGCGGTGGCGGCTTCTTATGCATAAATCGCCTGAACTGAACACTATGCCCTTAGGCCACAGTTTTTCATTTAGAAACATTGGCGCCTTAGCCTTTTCCACATACACTTTGAAGGAGTTATGGAGCCTCCCGGGGCCCTTTCTGTTCATGATATACACGTCAACACACTGCCCCGTTCCCTCCTCGATATATTGTACGATATCCTCCTTGGTAGTGTGTTTGTGCACGTTTGTGATGAACAGGGGTATCTTCGGCTCTGCGGCCTTAAACTTGGCTTCTGGTTTCGCCGACGCCATGCCCATCTTGCCAGCAAAGCGGTTTCGTTTGGAGCGTTTTTTCCGTGATTCTGCAATTTTCCAATTATTTTTACCAACATTGGTATTCGGAGACGTAACATACGTCTTATATACATTGTTATGTGGCGTACTTACTTGTTTTAACTGTTATGTTTTTATTTTCACTACGGATATCTTTGCCGTTCATAACAACACGCTTCGTTTGCACCGGCGATAATGGCGGCAGTAGACATGGGCTCTCGCCGTCAAAACGTATCACTGTGACTTTTCACAAAAGAGCAACGTTACAAAGTCACATACGTTCCTACTGTTCCCAGCGCAGTCTCTGTTACTCAAATCACGACAAACGCGGAGCGTGACGTGACGCTCCTGACGCTATGGAGTGCTGTGACTGTAACTCGGCTCTAATATCGGCGTAGTCACGTTGAAATAATAGTGTGACAAAAAAACGTTTATTACAGGACCGTGACGTGCCACAAATATCATGCAGTGACACCAGTAACAGGCGTGACAAAGTCACGATGACTTTTCACTGTGACTTTTTTGGAACGGGATCGTCAGTCACTGATATCGAAATGTAACGCTTTTCCTCATGTCTAGGCGGCAGTGTTGACGGTGGGGCCGGGGGGCAAGTTACACCACTTCGGGAGTTAGAGGGGGACAACGCTTTGTTAACGTTAGGTAGCGGCTCCCTCGTGTCGGCGAGGGACGGAGTATCCAATTTGTTGTTTCGTTCCCAGGCACGTCGTTCATACGCGAGCGAAGGTGCCACCGATGGTAAACGAACATTACTTCGTGCGCGAGAGGGAGACGGCGTTATCTCGTCTTTAAGTGGCGAGCCGTGCACGCGGGAGCAGGTCTGCATTTCAGATTAATTTGCTTGCTCATGCAAACCATCTTCGCGCATAAGTGAAAGAGATGCATATTCCTCCGATGTCGTACGAAGCGACAGCTCGCAGTGTGAGAACCCTCTCGGCCCGCTGTCTCCAATGAAGGCACCTCTCTGTGTGTTCACATTTAAATAATGACCGTTGTTATATGATAAATGATTCGAATCAACCTGCTTATTTGTGATAAAATCTAGCTTATTTGTTACTTCTGTGAGCTGTTCCTGTGTCACAAATCTTGCTTTGATCTCTGACAGTTCCGATTTCATAACTGTTAACTTCTTTAGAAAATCGGTCACATCTATGTGGTCAAAAGTGACCGGTGGCAGTTTGTGAATATCTCGAGCTACAAAAGTAGGAATGAGTTCAGGGTCCGTACCTTTAAACAAGCTGATCACATCTTCCACGTCCCTTTTCAGTTTACCGGAATTGTTACGATTTTTACGCACAATCTTCTTTTTTTCCGTTGGGATAGATTCAAACAGCAATGATTTTGACTTCACTATTGCCTCCTTGTCAAAAGCCGACGTACAAATTCGACACAAACTATCTTCATCCATAAATAACGTCTATTTTATTTTGGACAAACGTTAGCAGTTCGTCCACCACAATATTGCATTCATTACACTTTAAAATGTTCGTCATTTTAGCTCACTAGACGCGACCGTGACGTCACGTACACACGTCCTCTCTTAGCAGTTGCAAGCGACGACTGTTATATCTAAATATATAAAAGAAGAAACTGACTGACTGACTGACTGACTGACTGACAGACATATCAACGCACAGCCCAAACCGCTGCTCCTAGAGATTCCAAATTTGGCACGTAGGTTCCTTATAAGGTCTAAGGGTGCACTAAGAAAGGATTTTTCAAAATTCAACCCCTAAGGGGGTGAAATGGGGGTCCGAAGTTTGTATGGGGAAACAAGATTAGTTGGACTATTTTATTCAAAACTTCACAGGAGTATTACTAACGATAAATGAGTAAATACCTGTTTCAGGTTTTTTTGAGAAGTCAACCCCTAAAAGGGGGAAAGGTGGTGACAAATTCTGAAAATCGACATGGGTATTGTTTTTATGATATACCGGGTCGCTGATAACGAAAACAACAATTATTTTAAAATCTCACGTGGAGGACGTGAAATACCATCCCCCCTGTTGGGGTGCGAGGGGGATGAAATGTCTAAATATTAATATGGGTGTCGTTTTTATGGTTTTTTGGGACGTTAATTACGAAAATAGCATCGGTTTTGAAATTTTACATTGTGGACATAAAAACTTTTGAAAGTTTGTGCCAAATTTCAAGAAATAACTGAGTGACTGACATATCGACGCACAGCGCAAACTAATGGTTCTATAGATTCCAAATTTAGTATGTAGGTTCCTTATAAGAGCTTGAGGTGCATTAAGAAAGGATTTTTCAAATTTCAACCCCTAAGGGGGTGAAAGGGGGGCCCGACGTTTGTATGGGGAATCAAGATTAGTTGGATTATTGTATTCGAAATTTCATAGGAGTATTTCTAACGATAAATGAGTAAACATGTGTTTCAGGTTTTTTGAAAAATCAACCCTTAAAAGGGGGAAATCTGGTGACAAATTCTGAAAATCGATATGGGTGTTGTTTCTATGGTTTATCGGGTCGCTGATTACGAAAACAACAATGATTTTGAAAATCCCACGTGGAGGACGTGAAATACCATCCCCTCTGTTGTGGTCCGAGGGGGTTGGAATGTCTAAATATTAATATGGGTGTACGTTTTATGATTTTTTGGGTCAATAATTTCGAAAATGGCATTAATTTAGAAATTTAATATTGCGGGCATAAAAACTTAAAAGTAGGTGCCAAATTGCAAGATGAAACTGACTGACTGAGTGAGTGACATATCAACGCACAGCTCAAACTGCTGGTTCGAGAGATACCAATTCGGCATGTAAGTTCCTTATAAGGTCTTAAGGTGCATGAAGTGCTGTGAATTCCCTATGAAGATACGACCTTTTTTGATTCAATGTATTGTAAGTGGTTTTATTAATCAGTGCCGTCCGATACGATTTCGACATAAATCGATATTTGAGCGTCCGAGAGGACTCTTAATAGGAATCCGAGGTAAAATTTGGAAAAAATCGCAGTCATAATGATTTTCTTTTTTTTCGTCCCGATTTCGTTCAAAATCGATATCTGTGCGTCCAAAAGGTCTCGAATACGAATCCGAGGTAAAATTTAGAAAAAGTGGTAGCCATATTCATTTTTATCATTTTCGTCCCGATTTCGTTCAAAATCGATATCTGAGCGTCCAAGAGGTCTCGTAATATGAATCCCAGGTAAAATTTAGAAAAAGTGGTGGCCATATTCATTTTTATCATTTCCGTCCCGATTTCGTTCAAAATCGATATCTGAGCGTCCGAGAGAATTCTTAATACAAATCCGAGGTAGGATAAAGTTGCAGTCATATTGATTTTCTTTTTTTCGTCCCGATTTCGTTCATAATCGATATCTGAGCGTCCGAGAGGTCTCGTAATACGAATTCGAGGTAAAATTTAGAAAAAGTGGCGGCCATATTCATTTTTATCATTTCCGTCCCGATTTCGTTCAAAATCGATATCTGAGCGTCCGAGAGAATTCTTAATACGAATCCGAGGTAGGATAAAGTTGCAGTCATATTGATTTTCTTTTTTTCGTCCCGATTTCATTCAAAATCGATATCTGAGCGTCCGAGAGGTCTCGTAATACGAATCCGAGGTAAAATTTAGAAAAAGTGGCGGCCATATTCATTTTTATCATTTCTGTCCCGATTTCGTTCAAACTCGATATCTGAGCATCCGAGAGAATTCTTAATACTAATCCGAGGTAAAATTTAGAAAAAGTGGCAGCCATATTGATATTCTTCCTTTGAACACGATTTCGTTCAATATCGATATCCGAGCGACCGAGAGGTCCCCTAATACGAATCCGAGTTAAAATTTAGAAAAAGTGGCGGCCATATTCATTTTTATCATTTCCGTCCCGATTTCGTTCAAACTCGATATCTGAGCATCCGAGAGAATTCTTAATACTAATCCGAGGTAAAATTTAGAAAAAGTGGCAGCCATATTGATATTCTTCCTTTGAACACGATTTCGTTCAATATCGATATCCGAGCGACCGAGAGGTCCCCTAATACGAATCCGAGTTAAAATTTAGAAAAAGTGGCAGCCATATTGATTTTCTTCATTTCCAACCCGATTTCGTTCAAAATCGATATCTACGCGTCCGAGAGGCGTAATACGAATTTGAGGTAAAATTTTTGAAAAAAGTGGCTGCCGTATTGATTTTCTTCATTTTCGTCCCGATTTCGTTCAAAATCGATATCTGAGTGTCCGAGAGGTCTCTTAATACGAATCCGAGGTAAAATTTGTGAAAGTTGCGGCCATATTGATTTTCTTTTATTTCGTCCCGATTTCGTTCAAAATCGATATCTGAGCGTCCGAGAGGTCCCTTAATACGAATCTGAGGTAAAATTTGGCACTCTATACATGCCTGTATGCAAAAAAGTTTAATGTTACTATATAGGCGTGTGGGGTATCTATGGATTTGCTTTTAAAAACGACATAAATTTTCGATATTTTTTTCCACTTAAATCAACCTTTAGATTTTTTAAATTGTATGGCATTTATTTACGAACCGTGAGATTTTCGAGAAGACAAGTACGGTTGCCAGTTTTTGTTGCACTTTTAGCACCACCCAGGGGTCACGTGTAGGGTAACGGTGGGTACTCCCTACGCAACGGTACGGTGGTGCAACTTCGACCCCCCTTTGTCAAGTGAGTGGGCAACTTGACTGTTAGAAATTCGCAAGCCGCTCGAAGGCCTCTAATTTGGCTTAACGATTGCAGCCGGGATCAACGGCTTAGCGTGCCTTCCAAAGCACGAGAGTCAGTTAGTAACCACTCAAAGCGGTCAACCATCCAAGAACTGACCTGCGCCCATATTGCTTAATCTCGCACACCGCACGCAGTAGGCGGGTGCCGCTGGGCCACGAGCGCTCTAAATTTTTGATAGTTTATGCCAAAATGCAATTCAATCGGTCCAGTAAAAGCAACTTGGTTGTAACAGACGGACTGACAGTAAGGAGTGCGAATGGAAGTGAGGCCAAATTTTCTTTTTGGATGCTCCCATGGGAACTGGCAAAACCTACCTAATAAGTTTAATTTTAGGAAAAAGAAATGTTACACGTGATATTGAATTAGCCGTAGTTCTGTACTTTAAAAGAACAGAGTTTATGACCGCTGCGCGCTGCTTGGTCGTTTACAGACCTATTGGTGTTACTGCAGTATACAGATACTTTTACTAAGGGCCATTTAAGACATGCTTTTATTTCATCGCCCCTTTCCCCTTCGGCCTCTCGGAAATGTATGATAATAGTTTTCGATCCTTATTTTTGCCAAAATCAAATTAAATTCAACAGTTTGCCGGTGCTCAGAATGTATACTGACTTTTTATCTGTTCATCTGTTAATGAATCACAATCACCAATCTGCATATACCGAAACCCCCAGAATGAGAATGTGTGTGTCTTTTCTGGAGACCGCATCTAAATCGGTTCAGCCAAACGCGAGATAATCGTGGACCAACATACGAACCTGTTTTTTGTAGACGGTTAAAATTTCGCTTAGTACGCGGGCGAAGCCGCGGGCAAATGCTAGTAGCCTATATAAAGCCTTCCTCGATTAAGGCTAAGGGGTGGGGAAGCTTTTTCCATACAAAATCTGTGCAAGTTTTTCTTCGTTTGTGTTTGCGCTCCAGTTACTATTTTTTCTGCATACTTATGCTTATTTTTTTGTTAGCTATGTCGTGATGTTTTTATTTTTTATTTTTTAAATTATTAAAAATTTCAACATCAAGTTCTGCGTATATCCAATATGTAGCAACAAAAAATTAAATTAAATGCTGTAGTGCCAAAACTAACGCAAAAAACATGCACAACCTTTGTATGGAGAATGGCTTGCCCTACCCTGCGCCTTAATGGACTATCCAACACAAACCAAGTAAGTAAACCAGTAGTTCCTGAGATTAGCGCATTCAAACAAACAAACTCTTCAGCTTTATAATATTAGTATAGATATGCGATGTTTCAACAAACCTAAATTGTTTACTCTATACACGTTCATACAATAAAGGTGATATATTATTGACCGCTACTGTAATATAGATTTATCATTCAGTTATTCACTAATTCAAATAAAAAAAATACAATGGTGACTCCACTGCATTACTTGTGCTAAACTGCTACCAGAATCCTAGTAATAGCAACATGTAAACGTGAGCGCTCCGCCGCGTGGCCGCTGCTCGGACCCGGCTGAGCAGCGCAACTCGCAAACGGTCAGCGACTCCCTGTCCCGTCCGCAACGCCTCGTATAGGCCACTCGGGAGCATAGGGCTCGATTGGTCACTCGTTACTTGCCAACCGCCTGCTATATGTACGATTATGTAGGTATACTACAAATGGTACACATATTTATTCATGTAAGTCATGTTAATATTATAAAAGAGTATATACTCTTTTATAATATTAACATGACTTACATGTTCAGGCCTGCCTCACAATTCTACTTTCTCTCGCGTCCTGTAACCCCATTAAGCAAATAATAAAATAGTGATAACTTGTTTCTATTAAAATATGTTAAAATTTTACAACAACGTCATTCATTCGGCCACCAGATTGGATCCGGGTCGTGCATCTTTTCGAGTGCAACGTATGAGTCAGAGATAAACTCAAAATTGCATGACTACGTGTGCACATACCCGTTAGAGGTTTTTAGTATAGTTACCTGACAATTTATTTGATATTTGAAAAGCAATTGTGCCGAATTTCAGTAACAAATCGATGAAACTGTCACATTATTTTTATGACGATCTGTATTCACAATCAACAAACTGACAGAACAAGAAACAATATATCTAATCGCATAGGAAGAAATACCCAAAATGAAAAGTAAGGAATATTATAACGTTGACTTTATAAGAATAAAGTCAATAGATAAACTAAAAGCGGCCACGTGCATCTCGGACCACGCACAAATGAAGGGTTGAGTACCTTGACCTACTACTACTTACTAGTCCTAATTTAAACCACTATCATATCATTTACTGGGAATTAAACAAGGTCGTATCATCATCATAAGAAAGTCACGGCACTTTTGTTTGGGCGAGTTTCAGCGATAGGTAACTTAAAAAACTGTTGGACCTATCTTGTTCAAAACATTTTTCGTTGAAAATAAGTATTTAATGAGCACTATCACTATGTCCATTATTTTAATAATTTTTGATTCCATGGTTTGAAATTTAGAAGCAAGACTTTCGGAAGAGAAGAGGTTCGAACCGATTATCTCCGAATATATTCACTATCTGTTATTTTTCCTGAAAAACCTTACGAGTAAATTTGTTTCTGAAGATTCGAATGATGTGCCGCGTGTTAAATTACGTATACGTACATATCTTTACTTTCAGTTACATGTATGCAGTGTCCGCCAATTTTCTTTTGTAATTTGACTTTTTTTTAGTAAAATGATTAAAATCAAAACTTTTTAACAAAATTCTTGACGAATATAACCTAACCAACTTAGAAAATTGAAAAAAAAACCCCGACATATTCATTTCAGAGACCAATATCTCAAAAATGGCTTATCCGATTTTGATAAAACATGTATAATAGACCGTGGGCCAGCAACAGATTCTCCTTTCGCATTCGCACTATAACTTATACAATGGTTAAGAAAGTTATATTATGAAAGCCCGTGAACGTCAGCTGCGATTCTGTTGTTCTTTTAGACACCACATACACCAAAACATAAAAAATAAAAAAAATCTGTAATTTCCTCTCGACTGAAACTTGTATCAAATGATAGAAAAACCAATACCTTTTTTACGCCTTTAGGAGACTGTTGCAGCTTAACCCACCAACAGATCGCCCGCTGACGTCCACATCCACAATCCTTCATAATACAACTTTCTTAACCACTGTACAACCTTTCGTGCGAGAGGAAATGACTACCGATTCTTGCACCCGACCTGGGTACTATAAGAACCAGTGCTAGAACACCTGATTTAAATTTAAAAAGAAACTGCTCTCAAATCGTTTCATTCGGCCGACGTTGACCCCCGTCGAGTCTCCTGTGGACCCCTGGGGGTTCACCTGGACCACTTTGGGAACCCGTGCGTTAGAGCTACGGTGCCACAGACAGACGCACATACACAGAAACACAGGTACACATTGTAGCACCCCTCTTTTGCCCACGTAACATTTCCAATTACTGACCATTGACCGTCTCATGTCCAATAATATCTTCTCGATGAAATTACTGCGACGCCTTACACCTTTCATAGATAAGAAACAACCAAACGGAACAAGCCGAATTAATTAGAGGTTTTCTACAATGGTTCACCTCCAGTCCACACACTTAAGTCAGATAATTGACAGTATTTCATTTTTCTAAACGGGCTTTTTTCCGATGAAATCAAATAGAGGGTGAGCAATTAAATAGTCCTGGTGGTTTTTTTACTACGTTGGTTCCAAGCAAGAGTATGGCTATCGTGATGGTAATCGGTTACTGTAGCCTATGGCGCATTATTCGTGGTATAAGAAGCTAATGTATTATTCGTAAGATATGCAAATTCCCGGGAATTCAGGGGAATTTCCAAACAAATCGGGACCGGCACTGGAAACCCTAACTATTCGGTTCGGTCAATACGAATACCTATTCATATTGGTTGCATGAGTTGTGTCACTAATCCTTATCTGTGGGTTGTGTACTGCGCAAATACTTAACAGCTTTCCAAGGCTCTTTAGCAAACCTCAAGCGAACACGTTTGAGCCATCTTCGAGCTAGTCAAAAACACATTCTGAGCCACGTGGATGAGTAACTGAATAATGTACTCATCTATGAGTTCGATTTTATGATAAGAAAATAACCCTTTATGTTTACCTGGGTTTACCGTAATAGAACATTACTGCCGAGGCGAGGAAAGTAAGCTATTTGTTGGCTTGCCTAGATGCCTTATGGCGGTGATATTTTGACTGATATAGGCTGGGTTGCACCTAGGGCTTCCAAATACCGGACCTTCTATGATCTCGGTATTAATACCGAACCTGAAATCTCCAATACCGGAATCCCGGGATTTTTTTGGGAAAAAAGTTAAAAGATATAAAATCATGAAATAAAATACCTATTTGGTACCATGAACATGAAGTAAGAAAGAACACACAGTCTTATTTTTTATTGTATAACCATAACATGATCACGACAAACCAAAAAAAGAAATATTTACTTAATAATAATAAGCCTTTTTTATTCTGGACTACAAGGTCTATAGGATGTCTCGTAGTTCAGAGTGCCTCTTGGCATAGGCCTCCTCCAACGTCTTCCACTGCGCTCTGTCGCGCGCTACTCGTCTCCAGTTGTTCCCAGCTGTGAGTTTTAAGTCGTCTTCCCATCTCGTTCGTTGGCGTCCTCTATTTCGCTTGCTATCAATGGGGAACCAGTCAGAGACTACTTTGCTCCATTTGTCTTGTAGATCTCGGATCATGTGTCCTGTCCATCTCCACTTTTGTTGGTCTATTCGAGTACTTATGTCTACTACTTTTGTAATGTCTCTAATTTCACTGCTCCTCACTTTTTCTTGTTTTCTAATTCCTGTGATGCTCCTCTCTATGGCTCTTTGACAGCGTTCCAACTTTTCTCTATGGTGTTTGGTAAGTGCCCAAGTTTCACATCCATAAGTGATGACTGGAAGTACACATGTGTTGAAGGTTTTCCTTTTTATTTGCATGGGTAGTTCTTTGGATTTAAAAACTTGTTTCAATGACCAGTACTTCTTCCACCCATTAGCAATTCTTCTATTTATTTCTTTGGTGGTTTGGTCTTTGTGGGAGATTATCTGGCCAAGGTAGATAGATATATTCTGAGACGTATTCAGGTGGTTGGTTGTCAACTTTTATATCCACATGTTCCGAATTAGTAAGAAGTTTTGTTTTGTCTTTGTTCATTGATAGACCCACTTTCACACTCTCACTTTTCAGTGAATTTATCATTTCTTCAAGGTAAGTGGGATTTTCTTTACATGCATAAAAAGAATTTAATTTACTTACTTTCTTATAAAAAAGTATATAAATTCGAAATGAACAGCCCCAAATTTTACATAAAATTAAATTGTGAATTTGATTTGAATTTTTATGGAAAATGTATTGATTAAATAAAGACTATGTAACAACAGCGCCGTTTGCGAAAGAGGTCATGACCGCCGTTCCGGGTCATTCCTGTTGCAAAGGTTGTCTATTGCAATTCAACGCGGTAATGCGGCCAGCGTTATAGGCACCTTTGCACCTGAAATAACGCGGGCCGGGCTATTTGACTAAAAACTTTTAATTATATTTGACATGTACAACGAAAATATGTACTTGTATTAAATCAGTTTAAAAATTATTGTAAAAACTGTATTTTAAATAACAATTAGTAAATAGTAAACATAGGTCGGTCAAATATACTTGTTAAGGATTTATCTATAAATTATGTAACATTATAAATAATAAATATATGGTCACGATTTTTAAAAGTATGGGGAATAACAATAAAAGAGCAAACACGTAAATGCACATTTTTTTAATATTCTCATTTACTGTTTATTTTGTTTTCTAGAACGTTTTTTTTTGTACGCCTTACAATAATCAAGTATTTTTACTACGAGCAGATAATTTAATATTTATTATTCGTGCTCCTCGCAAATAGCTTCAGTTGCATCAATCTCGTATAAATAGAAATTTTGTTTTATACATTCGTACAATTTCGCGGCGATGACGAATTCAAAAATTTTGAAGGGTAGTCTGTTTGGCATATTTTGATAGTTTATAAAACTACCGGGATCCCGGTATTCAATCAGTAAATACCGGTATTGAGATATGTTCAAAAAAAGCCGGGATTCCGGTATTGGAAGCCCTAGTTGCACCAAACCGTCTGTAATCGTAAGCTGTGTTCGTTAAAATTTGAATGTATGGAAAGTTTGTCAAGTTTCTATGGGATGACAGCTGCCGGCGCCATACACGTTGCAGCTGGCGGCGCACAGACGTTGAGATGTACTCTTTGAGTAATGACTGCAAGAATTATCATGGATGTCAAAGATATTTAACGTTGATCGGTCTGTGATCGTGTCGGTGCAACCCAGCCTTAGCTGAAAGTCTTTGACCAGTGTGTGTTACCATTGATGACATATGGCACTGAAACGTGGTCGCTTAACTATGGGCGTCATAAGAAGGCTCAAAGTCACCGAAAGAGCAATGGAGAGGGCTATGCTGGGAGTTTCACTGCGCGATCGCATCAGAAATGTGGTTATCCGCAGTAGAACCAAAGTAACCGATGTAGCCCTCCGAAATCGGTAAACTTGTGGTGGCAGTGGGCGGGGCACATTGCTCGTAGAACCGATGGAATAGAAAAGTGTAGTGTGTTTGTATGACCCAGCAATTAGTAGTTATTTAAGTCATTGCAAAAACAAAACTACTATTTTAAAGGGGATCTCTGGCACCGATTTAATGCTCAATAAGTCAGCTAAATAAAAAATGCAAAATGCACGCAAAACTGTCAAGGGACTGGTTGGCAGAGTATTTCTGAAAGTCATTTTTGTGTACATATGTATGGGTGCCTAAATAATTATGAGCGGTAGTGTATATACGTCCCTCGCCTACAGCTCGGGCCGCAAAATCTGCGATCTCAGCCTTTCTTTGCTTTACCACCCTAGTTGTGTAATGTACTACTACGCTTGCCTAAAAATAATATAAAAAAAAACACTTTTTGGCCAGGTGTGGCATAATAGTATGTCATTACGATACAAGTGCAGAGAACAGGAAATTCGCAACGAGTGGTGATAAATTAAAACACGACCGAAGGGAGTGTTTTAAATCGACACGAGTTGCGAATTATCTGTTCGCACGTGTATCGTACAACGTTTTACAGTACATATAGAATATAATAGAATAGAAGAAATTTATTCAGAAAACGCTTACACACAATACAGTACAACAAAATTATAAATTTATTATTAAGCGTCACTGAAAGGGTCTGCACTCAGCTTAATGTCAAGATACCACTTAAGGATCTCGACGCTGGTCTTCCGTAGAAACCCTTCCGAGAGAGTGCAACTACGCGCTAAGGTACATAACATTTCATATAAGTGCAAAAAGTTTCAAGAGTGTAATAAGGTATAATTATTATTCTTCTATTAAAATTACAATAACGAATTAAAAACTACAATAACAATTTAAGGTACCCAAACAGTCATTAATCCTTGATACAAGGTGAAATTAATGATATAGGAGGCGTTCGATTTAGTAGGAATGGCACAGGAGTATACCCAATTATTATTATTATTTCTGTAAGTTTAAGATGTATTTTTTAAATGTACATTTGAATGAACCAATTGATGGTGAGTTCCTTATAGGTGAAGGTATATTGTTCCAGCACTTCGTGGCAGAGTATTTAAAACTGCCACGAAATGCTGCGGTGCTGTGCCTAGGTCAGAGAAGACGAATGGCTCCCCTAATAAGGCGTTGTGAAAAAGTTAACCTTTCATAGGGGTAGAGGGGCGTCATGGTTTTTATAATGCCAAAAAGCATGCAAGCAAAATTCAGCGAACGTCGCGATTCCATTCATTAACCCGCTATTATTTAAATAAGGAGTTACATGAGTTCGAGGTGGGATATTGAAACAAAACCGCGCACATGCGTTCTGCACCCGCTGCAATAGCTTTTTTGTTTGGTACAATAGACATCCACCTATGACAACATCAGCATAGTTGAGTTTCGACAAAATTAAAGATTCACATAGAGATATTCTAACGTCAGTACTTAAATATCTACATCATATGGCTCTTTAAAGTTTCGACATATGCACGTGATCTGCTGATTACCGCACTCGTGTGGTAATGTAGCACCATATGTACTGTAATAGCTATTTACGACCCGTGTTTTGTACACCATTTTACGTCACCACTTGGCCAAATAGTGGGTTTTTCCGGACGCGCAGCGTGCGTAAAAACGCGCTTTTTGGCAAGGTGTGGTGTAAAGGTCATTTACATTATAGCTCGGTGTGCGTGTTTTAACTGTAGCCAAATAGTTCTCTTATCTATGCGATGTGCTTAATGTTTCCCTCCCTGAGTGTTAAATTAGCTAATACCGAGGCTGCGGAGCGGATGAGCGTTCGATTCGAGCACTCGATATGGAGGTACTTGGAGCTCGGACCCGCTCCGCTACGTTAATCGCCTCCACTCTGCTCGCCCGCCGTCCTAAATATAGAACTGCATAATGTAGTTATGGACATGATTGTCCGAGCCGAAGCGTATAGCGCGGCGTCGCCCCAACTTCTCCGTTGCTAACGCATTCCCCGCTATTCTACTTACTGCCCGGTCACAATATCTGTGCACCTCCCGGAATGCGACGAGCCGAGCCGTGCACGAACACACCGTGCCGTGACGTGACGACGTGACGTCAAGCGGCGAGGAGGTGCACAGATGTTGTGACGGGTTGTATTATACAGCTGTTCCGTATACTCAATCCCATCAAAAACATAAATGTGAACAGTTTTCTTAAATATCCAACAGCTTTTATGGTATTGTAACATACTGTTTAGAAAACTGCCAAGTTAAGGCTCAAAATGCATTAAGCCGCAGTAAATTAGTTTTACTGTAAACAATGTAGTGCCGGACTTGGCACCATTTCAGGGAATCTACGGAACTTGGCATCCATTTAGATCTCAATTCTTTTGTCGATGAAGACGACAACCAAGCATCGCATATTCTTAATATTGAACTTGGCTCCCATTTTCACATTTACGTTTTTGATGGGAAATCATTACTTTTTGTCAATCTTCGCCAAATGGTGCTTTTTAAGAGCGAATGCACGAGTTACTATACAAAATAACTAAACCGCTATAGGTGCACCTCAAATATTCGAAGAGTTCCCTCGAGGGGTTTTAGTTGTTCTAAATCTTAATACATGTACCAAATTTCATTTATTTATGTTAGATTGATTTTGAGTTATTGGGGGGTCAATTTTTGGAGCCGCAAATGGTTCGTGTAAAATAACACACGGCTGCTGTCCTCCAGTTCCTGGGGTGAACTTGGCTGGATACGCTGCTGCGTGTCTAGATCGGGTTAGTTATAACCCGGATAATTTATCCGTTTGTAAATATTCTCAATACGTTGATTATAAAATGAAAGATTCCTACTTATGTTATGTCGCTTATTCTATCGTCAATACGTAACGTAAGATTGTATGAGAATAAGGCTGAGTTGCACCGACTTACGATCACACACTGATCAACGTTAAATATGGCGCCGGCAGCTGTCATCCCATAGAAACTTGTCAAACTCTCCCTACATTCAAATTTTAACGAACACTATTTACGATTACAGACGGTATGGTGCAACCCAGCTTAAGTCTAGTCATAAATCATAAATATCATAATATTCTTTATTCAAATAGGCCTAGCAAAAAGCACTTTCGAAATAGTCAGCTAAACATTATATTAAGTTCATTATTTAGAGCAATTTATTGATGGTATTATTATTATAGTATTAATTATCAAGTTCAGTTCACAATAGGGCTTACAAAACATAAAAAAATATATACAAGAAATAAAAGTCTAGACAGTTTTTTCAATAAAAATCAAAATGTCACATAGAAAATCACAACAAAATAATAAGTAATTAATGTATAATGTAATAATGTTGTTAAAACATTATGATAAACACGGCCAAGTGCGTGTCGGATCATGCACAAAGAAAGGTTCCGTACCGACACCTGCTATTCTAGATTTAAAACCACTATACGATAGATCGAATAAAAAAAGGTCGTATCTTCGTTGGGAACTCACGGCACTTGAGCCCTTTTGTTTGGGTAAAACAGTTTTTCAGCAATAACTCAAACCATTACACCTATCTTGCTCAAAGCAAAAATCGTTGAAAGTGTAAATGAATAAATAAATAAATATTGGGGGACAATCTTACACAAATCGACCTAGTCCCAAACTAAGCAAAGCTTGTACTATGGGTACTAGACGACGACATTCATACTTATATAGATAAATACATAGAAAACATCCAAGACCCAAGAATAAATATCCGTGAAAAATGCACAAATAAATGCCCTGGCCGGGATTCGAACCCGGGACCTCTAGCTTCGGAGGCAGAGTCACTGCCAACTAGGCTAAACAGGCCGCCAGGCAGTATGTATTAATAATTAGTGGCCGACCGAAACATGTTTTTTGCCGAAACCGAAACCGAAACCGAAGGTTCGGTTTTGGCTATAGTTTCGGCCGAAACCGAAACCGAAACTTTTATAGACGTGTTAATATCGTTGAATAAAATGTCAGTATAGGCCGTTCTTTTTAGACATATGAATCATATGATCATTAAAACACCTATAATCCGTGTAGGTGATATAAATTAAGCAAGTTTTTTTAAATACTACGTCGGTGGCAAACAAGCGTACGGCCCGCCTGATGGTAAACAGTCACCGCAGCCTATGAACGTCTGCAACTCTAGGGGTGACACATGCATGTTAACGACCCTTTAAAATTTTATACATTCCTTTCTTGAAGAACCTCATACTGTGGTCCCTCGGGAAACCCTCGGCAGGGAGCTCATTCCACAACCAGAGCGTCCGAGGGAGGAAATTCCTCTGAAACCGTAGCGTACGTGACCCTTTAGGTTCTAAGGTGTGAGGGTGAATGCCCTGCGGACGGCGAGCGGTGCGATGGTAGAAAGGGGCCGTGGGCATCATGTTGAAAAGTTCTTAGGAGCACAACCCATTATACAAGCCATAGGACACTCACAAGGAGGCAAAGTTTCTTCTTAAACTTAACGGTTCAATATCGCTCGTGAGTTTGGGATCGTCCACGATTCGCACAGCACGTCTCTGAAGCAATTCAAAAGGCCCAAGCTGGTATCCAGGTGCTCCCGCCCAGAGGTGACAGAAAACTCAGTGGGGACGGACTTGTGACTTATATCATAGAAGTCTCTGTCCAGGGGTGACGTATCGCTTCGCTCAATTGAGCACAGCTTTTTAGATGCCAGCCTGGCTTTGTCTTCTACGTAGCTCCGAAACTAGACGTTGCTGGAAATGTCGACACCGAAGATCCCAATAACTCTCTGAGATGGAGAGGGCTGTGTCTTAGAATAGGCAAAACTGAATGGCTTTTTTTTTCCTAGCGCACGCGTATACTTGTGTCTTGGTGAGGTTGAACTGGACCAGATTATCCTGGCTGTTACTCACGCCTTTTTGAAGACTCCCATGCTGTAGACCTTTGGGAATACCTCGGCAGGCTCAGCTACGAAATCGCAATGGCTCCAAGGTGTGGGGATGTGCTCGAAAGCGAGAGGTGTGATGATGATAGGTAGCCGCGGGCATCATGTCATACATAGGCCTCGCCCAGGGAATATCAAAACAATCAATTAGGAGCTACCCGCATCCAGCTGACCCACGCGACCTTAATCAGGTCATCAGCCCACCTCAAGCCTCAGCAACCTTGTGCGGGCATTCCTACGCTACGTCATCCGGTACGTGGTCGCCACTCGAGAACTCGCTTGCCCCACCTATCATCGGTTCTCCAGGCAACATAGCCCGCACGTGCCACTTTAGTTTGGCAAGCTTTCAGGATATATCGGTTACTTTGATTCGTCTGCGGGTATGGTCATTTTTTAGATCTCGCAGAGTAACTTGCAGCATAGGCCATGCCCTCTCCATCGCTCATTGAGTGACTATGACCCTCCTTTTTCGGAGCCATAGGTCATAAATGGCAACACGCACTGGTCAAAAACTTTAAGTATTGACGAGAGGATAATCGATGATACATGACGAAAAGATATTGCTTCTCCCGAACGCCACCCAGCCAAGTCATTTTTGACAATTGATCTCCTTCTCGAAACTGCACCTGCCCAACTGAACCGTTTGTCCTAGGCTCAGGGACAGTACACAAATTTGTCGACGACTTTGAGCGTAGTCTCTGATATTAACTGTAGTACGTACAAGATACATGGACGTTAGTTATGATCTTTGTTTGGTCCATGTTCATCTTAAGACCAACTTCTTCAGAGGCCCACCTTAGATCATCGAGTACTTAAGTTCTCCATGGTCTCAGTTTTGAAGAAGAACAACCAAACTCCTGTCCCATGCCTTTCAGAATGACTAAATCGAACAGCTTCTAAACTAGATAAAAAATTAACTAAAATAATATTTTGATTTTTAATTTCAACAGATCACAATCAGCCGGCTTCGAAAGACTAATTAGAATTCACGATCCGAAAGTAGGTACAATTTTGTAAGTTTCGGCACGACAGAAAGGTTCGGCACTTTTTTGGCCGAAACCGAACCTTCGGCCGAAACATGATTTTTAGGCCGAAACCGGCCGAAACCGAAACCGAAACTTCGGTCGGACACTAAAAAAAATGAATATATTTTTATAATGACTTTTACATATGTTCCTTTATTTTGGACGGAGAAAATTTAATTAATTATGAGAAAAAATGGCTTTTTTAAATTTACGGGACGGTAATGTTTCCAGTAGCATTGGTAAGATACCTGGTAATATTGGGTAGGTTACTGGTAAGATTGGGCATTTACTTTCTAAAGGGAACTACATATTTTTAATTATAATAAAGGAAACCAATGGTGACTATTTTATGTATCAAACATAAAAAAATCCTTTACTACACCCACAAGCGCATATCACATGCACGCTCCTTACACACACTGTACACTGTATAAGTACACCGTACCAACGTAGTTACCACGCGACCATGACATTCCGCTTATCCCAGGATTTTTCAAGTGGCGCCAACACAGCACTTGTGCTCCGATTGCTACTTATATTTCATGATTGTTTACTTTTTAACCAAGTAACTTATGGTTTTTTATAAGAGCATAAAGGAAGCTATTCTAATCTGCATATAATGCTATAGTAATATTTGTATCAATTGAATAATATGGGTTTGTTTTAGAGAGAGTTTTAAACTACGACTAAGAAATTCACTTGAAATAGTTAATTGTATTACTAGGGAGCTAGCTTCAGTGAGGGTTACCGCGATGAATTCCGAACGAAACGAAGGATTCCAATCCTGAGCGTAGTGAGTTAGAAATAATTTTGCTATCTACATTATTTTTTCACTTCTCCTATGACAAAAAATATTTAATCAATAAGTAACAACACGCTTACTACACTACATGTGGCAACATATTATTATATATATATATATATACACGTTTGTGCGTATATAAAGACACAGCTTGGTTTAAATATTTGGTTTTACCAACTGTGAAACTAGACATCAACAATAATAATAATAATAACCTGATATCGTGCTGACAGATCGATTGAAGCGCCAGGCAATGCTCGTCGACATCACCATCCCCCATGATGAGAACCTCGTGAAGGCCGAGAAGGACAAGGCTAGTAAGTATACCTAGACCTGCCTGGCACACGAGGTAACCGCCATGTGGGCTGTTGATTCGACGATCATTGTCCCGATAGTCTTCTCTGCGAACGGTCTAATTGCGAAGAGTCTCGACAAACACCTTAAGAGACTCTCGCTAGATGGTTGGGTCAAGGGTCAGATACAGAAGGCGGTACTCCTGGACACGGCGCGGATAGTCAGGAGGTTCCTCTCTCTGTCGCCCTAACCACCGGTAGCTTAGGCCCCGCCTCGCTGCCGGCGGCACTTTAGGTTAGGTTTTTTATAATGCTTTTATATTATGTACGTGTATTTTTATATTTTACATTTGATAAATTTATTGTAAAAAACCTAACTTGTAGAAAAAAAAGTATAAGGTGAATAATAATAATAATTCATTTATTTCGGATAACATAGATCCATACACGAATAAAAAATAATAATTAATTACATACATACATACATATGGACCCGGGGAGGACCCGGGTATGTCCTTAAACTACGACCAAGACCACCGGGGAATGGGCAGCAGCATTCCTAGAGTGCGGTGGAGATACTGCGATTGCCAACCCGCATGCCAAGCGTGGCGATTATGGCATTTACCCCCCATGAAATTGGGGGAGGCCTATGTCCAGCAGTGGACGACCTAGGGCTGATGTGGTATACATACATATAATCACGCCTGTTTCCCAGAGTGGTAAGCAGAGATTACGGATTTCGACTTGCTACGATCCTGACATACAGCTTTCGCTTCATGAACTTTCATAACATTCTTCATGCATGCGCGCTGATTTAGGGTACTCCTGACTTGGCCTTTCTGCAGAATGTCTCCGATTTGGTCGGAGTACGTTCGCCGAGGTCTTCTCCTTTCAACTTTTCCATCCACTCTTCCTTCATACACTCGTTTTGTCAATCTTCTTTCGTCCATCCTCTCTACATGTCCTGGTCTTAGCATACCTTTCTCAATTTTCGTCACTATATCTTCATTTACTCCACATCTCCGTCTTATAACGGTGTTTCTCACTCTATCTCTCAAAGTAACGCCACAAATACTTCTCAGCGCTCTCATTTCCACTGCATTCACTCGACTCAGATGTTTCTTCTGCCACACCCAACTTTCGCTACCGTACATTAGTGTCGGGGTCGGGAACAACACTCATCTATGCACAGCCACAGCCGCGCCTCTTCTGACACTTTCTGGCTGCTCATTAAGGCGTGAAGTGCCCCATTCACTCGATTCCCAGCTATCACTCTCCTTTCAATATCTCCCTCATGCTTACCGTCTCTCGTGAACAAAGTCCCCAAATACACAAACTGATCCACTTGCTTCAACCTTTCTCCATTTACCGCAATTTCACAAACTGTCTACTGTAACTCATCTCTTTCAAATACCATCACTTTCGTCTTGCTTAAATTCATTTTCATTCCTTTTCTCGCCGTCTCAGCCGACGACGCTAATAAAACCTGGTCATCGGCGTAGAGTAGGCATTTGATAAGTAACCCATTCATTTCCAACCCACATTCATCGTCTTTCAAATCTTGCAAACAACTGTAGAGAAATAGATTAAACAGCCACGGTGACGCTACACATCCCTGTCTAACACCCTTTTCGATGCTAAACCATTCAGTGTAGGACCCGTTTACTCTTACGCAAGCAGTGGAATCCTCGTAGAGAGATTTCAGAGCTTGAACGAGATGGTCGCTCACTCCATACCCGGACAGTACCGACCAAAGTACATTCCTCACTCTGTCATAGGCCTTCTCCAAATCCACGAACGCGCAATAGACCTTTTGACCGTGGGCCAAATATTTTTCGGCTATGCATCGTAACGAGAAGACCTGATCCGTACATTCTATACCTTTCCTAAATCCCGCTTGTACATCCCATATTTTCTCATCGGTTTCTTTCATTACCCGTTCAATCAACACCTTCGCATACTTATATAATTTGCCAGCGATGCTGAGTAAGCTAATGCCCCTGTAGCAGGGGGGCGACATGGCCTATCGGTGTGAATCGAGCGCCGGTGACCTTGTAACGGCACGTCTGTTGCATAGCGTTGGCAATGTAGCTGCCTTGGCAAGAGGAAATAATGTTTATTCAATGATCATGATAAAGTCAAATTTAATCTGTAAGTTTTGATTACAGACAGACAGACAGATGCACTGGGTCAGGAGAAAACTTACTAAAAGCTCGTAAAATAGGTACCTACAAAACTTCTCATAATATGGAAACTTTTTTTTCTTGTGTAAATCTAAGCTTCACACTTATCTTGATATCGGTAGGTAGCCTAAAGTAGCTTTTTCCTTTGTGGCTTTTGGTATTACTGTCACAACCGTAGACACGTCAATAAAAAACTCCAGCCATAGTTGATTACATTGAATTACAAATGATAAATTCGAACGAATTTCAAGCAAAACTACACGCCCGCTACCGGCCGATCGATCTCTGTTGTGTGAGCGCACGTCACGCGAGCGAATGTTGAAGCGAGTGGCACCCCTGCGATTCATCTTGCCACGGCTAGCTGTCCACACACCGCGCGCCCCTCGCGCACCCCCGTTCACGTCCGGTCACGCATAGCCGCGAGACGGGTTTACACCACACATGCTTCGGTGTCGCTTCTTTTTACGTTAGTATATATCTTCTTTGCCTGTAGTTCTATAATAATTCATTAATGAAATGAAATAATAATGTGTTAGTCCAATTATCTTAAATCTAGTGTTAGTATGGCACCTAATACAAAAAAATAATTTTATATAATTTTTTCATAATAATTATTGTAATATAATTATATAAATAGGAAATATAAAGTAGAAAATATAAAATGTCACACTCGTCGATTTAAAAATCTTTAGATATTGCCTATACAAAACATGGAGTTGTTCCCAGTGCTTCATTATGGGACAATCCAGTCTATTTGCTACAATAGTTGGGCTGTCGGAGCTGTCCCGTACACGGCGTTTAATGCCGGCGGCCCGTTTTCGCATGACGGTGTGAAAACCGTCAACTCGTGTCTCCGCGAACATTCCCGACGCGCTGCAGTGTTTAGGGAGACCCAACAGCATCCTAAGCGTATTGTTATACTGAACGCGCTAGTCGTTGATTGCCCGTTGGGTATAGCTGACCCACAGGCCGCACGTATAAAAGGATTGGCACAATAAGGGGTTCAATTGACTTCGTGCGTACATCGTGCAAACCTGCGAGCCAACATATTCCCCCGTACATCAAAAGAAAGTTTTTCCTGGACCATTTAGAGGCTACCTACCCCTTTGCTCGCTGGCAAAATGGCATAAAATTGACAACATTTCATTTTTTTAAGCAGGCTTTTTTCCGATGAAGTCTAATAGAGGATAAAAAGTTAAGTAAAACCACATTTTTAAATTCTCGAAAATATCCCAATTTCATATAAATAAATCTATTTCAACAGTTCCTCATTCTAAAAGAGAGTAAGTGACAAGTAAGGCGTCACAGCGTAACAAATCATACAGAAGCACTGTTACTGAGACAAATTTACTAAAGAAAATGAACTGCTGTTCTTTTTGTGCGCTGTGACTGTCACAATTTCATAGTAGTGACGTCATTACTACGATATGGGCTTTCTTCACATTTTCGTGAATATTTTGAAAACTAATAGCTATAAAAATACAAAAAAAACATTTTGGGGTTTCTTGTTACCAAATTAACGAAATGAGTTAAGATTTCATAATACTTAAAATTTTGAAATGTTGTCAATTAAATAACAGTTTACTTATCAACAGATTTATTTTTATATGTAATTCATATCCGGGGAAACGATGTATTTCCGTCCTTCCACAGAGTGTTACATTTTAGAAACAACATTCGTAGTTCATTTTGCAAAATGAGAACAGGCTTAGTACAGACCAGAGTACCCCAGAGTAGACGTCAAATAATAATACCGCTACGAGTGAGATAGTCATATACTAAGTTGAATAAGAACGACGGAGAGAGATATAATATTCGTTGTCCTTGTCACAGTTCCGCTTTTCTTTATTTTCCTCAATGTCATCTAAACGTGATGTCAAATAGTTTGAGGCAAATAAACGATTACCCGCCCATATTAAAAAGGTTGTTTGTGGTAATCAGCCAGACGTTTAAGACAAGTTTTCAATTTAGCTGCATAAAAGCTATTCTGTCCCCCTTGGGCCTTGGTGGAACTCGTCTATAGACAGAAATCATTACTCACGAAAATAAGAAATACGACTGATCTGTACTAAGATTTTTACATAATTATTTAATCAAGTGGAAGCACGTAACCAACCATGGTCACGAGGGTTAATTTCAAATTTTGACAGGTATTCTAGTGGCATATAAATATTAGTATTCTCACACCTTAGAACCTAAATGGTCGCGTACGGTACGGTTTCAGAGAAATTTTCCCCCTCGGACGCTCCGATTATGGAATGAGCTCCCTCCCTGTCGAGGTTTTCCCGTCGGACGATAGTATGGGGTTCTTCAAGAAACGACTGTATACATTCGTCAAGGGTCGGCCACGCGAATGTGACACCCCGAGGAGTTGCAGGCGTCCATAGGCTGCGGTGATCACTTACCATCAGGCGGGCCGTACGACTTTGCTTTGGTTTGCCACCGACGTGGTATTAAAAAAAAGTACAAATGTTTTTCAATTTGTTGTGAACAAGTAGGAGCTCGTACTGTAGAAATAAAACAATTTCACTTTGTTTTGACGGAAGACATGAACTGACAGAACGCCAAAAAAACAAAATGGCATGGCAAACCTGTCAATCGAGTCTAGTCGTAGGTTCTGAGGGCCTACTCCGAACTTCGAAAATCGAATTTTGTGTCGTGCCATCCCTTTCATTCTCGTGTTATACACTATATGACGGAAAGGGACGGCACGACACCAAATTCGAATTCAAACCTGTCAATCGAGTCTAGTCGTAGGTTACGGTCACGTTTCATTGTATGTAGATAAATAGGCGAGCTCTGACACTCAGACTTACTCCATGGATTGAGGTAAGTTAACAAAAAAAGTGGAACTATGAGAGGACAACCAATAATTAACATCTCTCTCTCTCTGTCGCTCCTATTCAAATCGAATGACCATCGTGTTCGTTAGTGGTGTTATTATAAGGTGTCTATTCTGAGCTACTAACGGGAAACGAAAACTAGTGTCCGACCGAAGTTTCGGTTTCAGCAGATTTCGGTATAAAAAACATATTTCGGCCGAAGGTTCGGTTTCGGTCAAAAAAGTGACGAACCTTTCGGCAGTGCCGAGACTTACAACATAGTCCCGTGAATTCTAACTAGTCTTTCGTGGCTGGCTGATTGTGATCTGTTAAAATTAAAGCTCAGAATATTATTTTAGTCAATTAATATCTTGTTTAGAAGCTGTTCGATTCAGTCATTCTCAAAGGCATGGGACAGGATTTTGGTTGTTCTTCAAAACTGAGACAATGGAGAACTAAAGTACTATGCTCGATGATCTAAGGCCTCTGAAGAAGTTGGTCTTAAGATGAATATGGACCGAACGAAGGTCATAACTAACGTCCATGTAGTACGTACTCCAGTTTAGATCAGAGACTCTACGCTCAAAGTCGTCGACGAATTTGTTTACTGTCCCTGAGCCTAGGACTTATGGTTCAGTTGGGCAGGTGCAGCTTCGAGGAGATCAATCGTCAGAAGTCAGAAATGATTTGGCAATGATTTGGACGCAATATCTTTTCGTCAAGTATCGATTATCTTCTCGTCAATACTTAAAAGTCTTTAACCAGTGCGTGTTGCCGTTGATGACCTATTATAGCTCTAAAACGTGGTCGCTGGTCGCTCAATATGGGCCTCATAAGGAGGGTCAAAGTCACTCAAAGAGCGATGAAAAGGGCTATGGCCTACGCTTGGAGTTACTCTGCGAGGCCGAGATCGAATAAAAAATTACGAGACCCGCAGACGAACCAACGTAACCGACATAGCCCGAAGGCTTGCCAAACTGAAACTGCAGGTGCGGGCTATATTGTCTGGAGAACCGATGGTCGGTGGGGCAACCGAGTTCTCGAGTGGTGACCTTGTACCGGACAACGTAGCGTAGGAAGGCCCCCCCCCCCAAGGTTGCTGAGGCTTGAGATTGGCTGATAACCTGATTAAGGTCGCGTGGGTTCTCTAGATGCGGGTAGCTCCTAATTTATTGTTTTGGTATTCTCATAGCCCTCATAGGCCATGTATGACGTAATGCCCGCGGCTACCTTCATCATCGCACCTCTCGCCATCTCCAGTGAGCTCATCCCCAGACCTTGGACCCAGTGCGTTCTCGTACAGTACGTTTCAATAGGTACTTTATACCGAGAACACTTAGGTTGTGGAATGAGCTCCCTGGCTAGGTATTCCGAATGGGCTACACTCAGAGTACCCGGAGTAGACGTCAAATAATAATACCGCTAAGAGCGAGAAGATCAAATACTAAATTGAATAAGAGCGACAGAGAAGGATATATCATTTGTTGTCCTTGTCATAGTTCCGCTTTTCTTTATTTGCCTCAATGTCATCTAAACGTCAAGTCAAATAGTTTGAGGCAAATAAACGATTACCCGGCCAAATTAAACAGGTTGTTTATTGTAAGCCGCCAGACGTTTAAGACTAGTTCTCAATTTAGATGCATAAGAGCTTTTGTGTCCCCCTTGGTGAAACTCGTACAGGATCTCTAGAAATCCTTACTCTGAGGGGCTACAGCATGGGACTCTTCAAAAAAGGCGTGTAAATTTTTTTACGGGTCGGCAACGCGCGAATGATGCCTGTGGTGTTGCGAGTTGCAAGCGCCCATAAGCGACTGTGACCACTTGCTATCAAGTGGGCTCTCAAGCAGCTTGTTTGCCACCGACGTGGTATTAAAAAATATTATTTTATACCTCCTACACGAATTATAGGTTTTTCATTGATAATTTGTCTAATAAAAAGAACGGAAACTAACGAAAACGGAGTTCGAGTATCTCTCTCTCTCTCTCTCTGTGTCATTAGAATATGCAAGTGCGACAGAGAAGGAGATACACGAACTTAGTTTTCGTTTCGCGGTACCATCTGACGTAAACATCGTCGTCAAAGGGGCGGGAATATAATTAAAGAGCCCCACGTTACTCATATTTTAAAACCTAATTGCTGAAAATAAAATATACTATTTCACATTTGACAACATCGGAATGATTGTAAACATTTCCGAGAAAATCAATATCCCTCACTGTTTTAGTAGATTTGGTCGCCTTAAATGGCAACACCGACGCTCGTTTGACAGCTAGCCAGCTGTGTGGACTGTGGAGTGGAATGGATTGGAAAAATATCTCTGAAAGTGTAGCGTAGCCGTCCTTGATGTGTCATCCATTATTACAATAATTTCAACGAAACGTGTAGGTTTCACAAATCTTTATATTATTTTGCTTATTTGCAGTATTTATCCGTTTCTTATTGTGCAGTGTCGATTCCGTATCGAGTGGAAGCTGTAGGTGCACTCAGTCAGTGGAATAGTTGAAATGTTTATGTAACGTTGCATGCATTGTTAGGCTCGCTGAGTGTATATTATCTTTGTTCCAGATTATTGTGTGAGAGTATCAGTGAGTGTGAGTCAGCGTCATTGGAAGCGGATAAGCGTCGAGTACTCGGTGTGGATGGTGGCAGGGACGCTAACGCGTGCAGGAGCTAGTCAACGCACAGCAGTGGATGCGGAAGCCGCGGAGTAGCGCTCGCTCGGGTATGGTGCCGGGCAGGTAGCGCGCGCGGGCGGCCTGCGCAGGCCCACACAAGCAGCCGCGAGTTCCCCCAGCGTCGTCTATGGCCGAGCAACACGTCTCACCGTCCTCGTCACACTCTGCACTCGAGAGAGAGTCCACAAGGTAAATACTGGGCCACTATTTGCCACAGGATACCAATATTTCCATTCATCATAAATGTTAATGACTGTCTAATATCCATGTTTGAAATTAATGACCTCATTATTTGTAATTAACAGTTGAAGTGATTATGATACATAGCTGTGAAAATAAACTAATGACAAAATACATTTTCGGCAATATCAGGTGACATTTGACCGTTTCAGTCCTGTGTTTGTTAAAATGTTATGCAAGAATCAATTGCAAAGTTTTTGTAGACGAAGCACAATAGTGATATGGAATTAGCATAGTTTTTATTAATATAAAACAGGTAAGCAAAAAAATTTAATTACAATTCTACACAACACCATATTATTTATGAAGTTTAGCCTAGTTGGTAGTGACCCTACTTGCGAGACTGACTATCCTGCGGTAAAGGTTAATATTTATGTGATGAGCTCAAGTATTCATTCCAGATTCATGATTTTCTATTTATTTATTTATATATGCATTGAGACTAGATCTAAATCAATTTGTATTTCCCCCAATGTTTATTTATTACTGATGATTTACACTTTTATTTTACCAGATAAGCAAGTATTTGTAACATATATTATAACCTCCTCGACAAGATAAGGTAAGGTATTTAGAAAATATGTGTTGGCTGAACTCTAATGAGATTATTTATCAAAACTCCATCATAATTTTGCTATATATTTTATTAACCAATATTATTCAATAGAAGGAAGGAGGTTCACAATCCGTCGACATGTTTTTTTTTTTTAATGTATGTTCCCCGATAACTCTTGAACACATTGTCCGATTTTGATAATTCTTTTTTCGTTTCAAAGCAGGTACCCGCAAGTTGGTCCTATGTACAATAAATTTGGTGAAGGTTTGATGATTGGATCTAGAAGGAATCGAGGGAACTCCTCGAATTTGATAGGCATGCATATGCCGATTTCGGTATTTTCTGTAGGTAACCAAGCATTGGCTCACGGAAACCACAAATAGTGGCATAGGAAAGTACAAAATACAAGTCGGTTTTTTTGTATCAATTATTTTATTTTGTAGTGCCTACACCAATTCTTTGGATTAGGTAGCAGACCCCAGGCATCCTTCAGGTTGCAACTGGGATAATGTTAGGATGATGAATGGTGATGATAATTTTATTTTATTATATAGACTAATGTATTCTAGAGAAGGCTAAAATAGTCTAGCATTAATTTCATTTCATTTAGTGTTCCGTAACCAAAATCGCAAATACGGAACCTTTGTTTTTACTCAAAAACTATAGTGTATTAAAATAAAATTAGAAATGTAGGTGTATTATGTAGGCCACTGTATGTATCGAAATTCCAAAGAGTGATTAAAGGGGCACTACAGGTAAATACAAAAAAGTGCATTAATCATAAAGTGTTTAAAAACAAATGTAACTTTTCAAAAAAAATCATTACCTGAACATTTACTGAGATAATTGCTCCAAAAGTCACAATAATTGTCTTGTCTCTCACTGGTTTTAGAGCCACAGTGTTCAAATTACCACAGTACAAGCATCTTGTTGACTCAAAGTCATACAAAATGTAAAAAAATATTTCTTAATGTTTTCAAGGAGGCAGACCATGCAGCTAAAATGGGATGCTAAAAGAATTACCTACCCAGTGCGGGTTGCATTGTTCAGAGCTCGTTGAATAGATGAGTATTGTATTTTTTGGGGTAAAAGAATATTGGAATACAAAGGAATGAGAAGCCACCTAAGGAATGAGAAAACACCAATATATGTATTGTGATCAATATATGTGTGTGTGAAATCCTAATGATATATGTAATATATATGTGGTTTTAAATTAGGACTAGTTTTAGTAGATTCCATGATTTCATTGTGCTTTGTCGTACAACACACTCTTCGCCGCATTTATTCATTTGCCACTGTACGACAATAAGGGCCTAAAAGGTATTTTTTTCAGTTTCAGTACATTTACATAGGGACATGATGCATGTCATGGAGCATCTACCACTCAGAAAGTCTACATTTTATTAATTGATCATCATAACATGAATTAAGTTATTAATGCTATGTTATCATGAATGGTGTCTTATTGTGACATGTGTAAAAGTGCACGTGAGAATGATTTTATAGAGATGTAGAATGATTTTATAAAATATGTCATGAAGTGTCAAGAAGTATTGCACACAAGTGACAAAATGTGATTCCAATTTGTCTTAAGGAACAGTAGTGTCATGGAATTAATTAGAATTACAGATAAATTACTTTAGGTTTGACACTAACATATGCTCTTATTCCATGGACAATGTCTTAAAATCGTATGGTCGTAATAGAAGCTTTATTACATAAGAGTTAAAGTAGACTATCCAATGGAATAACAACATATTTCAGTGTCAAATTCCAAGTAATTATACTGTAACATCTCGAAGTAATTTTACCCTCTTAGTAATTTGTCAATTCAAATTTGCCTTATCCATGTTTATTTAATCAAATTAGTGGATGGGTCAACTGAGTAAGGCTTCTTTGCATTAACCAACTTATACATAATTAGTTAATTACATATAGATTGGAAACATTATGATAAACTATCAAAGATACAACATGAATACCCAAAGTTTATTCTAATATATGAGTATACATATGCAATTGCCACAGAATAAAGATATAAAAAATGAATGTAGTTGACTACAAAGAGATGTATACACTTTTGGACCTTTTTACTCTGCAATAGGGTAAAAAAGTGTATACATACATCTCTTTGTAGTTGACTGTACTGTACAGAGTACAGTGTAGTAAAAAGCCCCATTTCATGATGGTTTCCAAAATATGATAGTCCTTGCCATTAGAAACATTAAACTGATAATCACATTTATTTATATACATGTATATGTTTTTATCTGTATTTTGTGGGTATAACCAAATTTTAAACCCACTAAGTATGGATCAATTAGGTTTGAAATAAACGATTTTTATTCATTTATTTTAAATAGGCTCTTCCATTATTTTTGTTTTGTAAATTTTATAACCCTTGTATAGTCAACAGCGAAAGTAGATGATCATTTTTATTCCTTGCCACTTTTAGTACTTTTGACGGATCGCGAAATATGAGAGTTTAGTCTGATGTTTGAAAAAAAATATTCAGCCCATACGAAAAAGCAACGTCAGTGCCAGGCCTTTAAAACGCTATGAAAATAAGCGATATTTCGTTAGGGTTTAAAATTTCGTTATAATGATAATCGATATTCCTAGTAACGATATTTCATATCATAACAAAATGAAAATCATAACCTTATATGATAATGTTATAATATCGTTTAAAATGGTGGCGATGGCGACAATGATGTGCTCGAGTTTGACTTACATGTCACAGCGCGCACGTAAGAGCGAGACTGTGTGCGAGACAGAGATAGCCTATAACGTTATTATAGCGCTTCACAAAATATCGGTATATATATATTACTTATTGGTTATAACGCTATAATGGATACCGCTATAAATGCGCGCCAAATATCGTTTTTAGTAAAGCGTTTTATTGACAAAGTAGCGTTATGAATCATAATTCATAACGATATGCGAAAATAGCACTTTTTCAAGGCGTTGTCAGTGCGACAAGATAACTCGGGTTAAGGGGTCAGTGAGAACTACATAGATATTTGTATTATAACAAAAAAGCGACATAAAACAAATTTTTGTTATGATATGATATGAGTCAGTCATCTCAATCCCTCAAAGGTTAGCTGGAAGAGATCCCTCATAGGGATAAGTTCGCCTTTGTACTCTGATCCTGTGTGACATGTATATGTTTTAAACTGTTATTGTGTACAATAAAGTGCTTACATACATATGATATGTTTGACACACTATGGGTCATAGATAACAATGTTATTCGGCACATTTCTTCTTCGTCGATTCCTCAAGGCTAAGGGTCGTGTCACATTTACGCTCAAAACCTCTTTAAAGAGATATCTAAGAGGCTGGTCGACGTCACTGGGGACCGAAGAGCTGGCAGCTTCCTCGCCTAACGCATTGGCTTAGCCATTCAGCGTGGAAACGCTGCCAGCATTTTGGACACAATGCCGCAGGGGGCCCTTTCTAGATTTTTAATTAGGTTTAATTTTATTAATTTGATTTAGTTTAGTGTTAATTATTTTGTTATCAATCATAGTTTTAGATACTATTCTTGCACTTATGTTCTAATGCTTGTTTTGTTAAATATATTGTACAAAAATTTGATTATAAATAAAGTAAATTTCATATGACATGCTCATAGATTAACTACCTAAGCTTCCCTACCTATTAGTAAACACAACAGTAACATTTCCATTTGCTTATTCATCGAACGATTGACACTAAGAGAAAAATAGAAATGGTGTCACTATTATTATACCAGTCCATTCTAGTGGAGATGTTTGTCTAGTAAGGAAGAAGTATGATACACTCTTGAGAATAGACTCCATACATTTGTGATTGAATTCTCATTACTGACTGACAATAAATAATTGATCAAATAAAGAAAAAAACTCGAACAGAGATATAGAGACGTATCGAGAACCTCCTCCTTTTTTTGAAGTTGGTTATCCACAAATAACATGTTTAAGTTTCATTAACTTCGCAATACTTTGTTCGACATTTCGGTTTATATTCCTCCAGGTGTTGAAAAGAAAGTTGTAAATACATATTAAATACATCGAGGCCTTCAAGATTTGTATGAAATTCCATTAATAACCTCTTGTCCTAGCCGCACTTGAAACGTCATACTTCGCAGCCTATTATAAGGAACATAACATCAATATTTCATTGCATGTTTGAGAGAATGATATTTACTTTAAAGATTCGTAAAATGATGAGTTTTGTTATCATTCAAGACTAAATTAAAAACCTACCAATTGAATTCTCATGTTATAATAGAAAAGTAGATTTGTACACAAGGTCATAAAACGCGCCATTTTACGCGAGGAGTTTAATGAATGACTGACGTCATGAAAAATAATAGAAAAGTATTAGCCAATTAGTAAAAGGCAGGCTTATATGTAGTGTTGCTGTTGTGGGACCTTAATTGATGTTGTAAGAGTGTTGTGAGAGGTTATGTTCTGTAAACTAAGTAGCTACATTTTTGTTGAATGCTTGTTTGACTATTTCGAATGCACTGTTGGTGTAAACTGTACATACAGTTATCCAACACGAAATAGTTGCTTAATTAGGTATAACTAACTTCAGTAATCATCAGTGTTGATTCCTTGGTTTAGGATATTCTATATGTAAATGTATAATATTTTCGGTAATAGGGTTTGACATCTAACATGACCACCCACCCGTCCGCGTTGTCGTGGGCTCACCTACGAGCGTTTCGCTAAATGTATGTCTGCCCTTATATCAGCATGGTGTTAATTGAATGATATGTTCAGGTCTTCTCAAAGCAGGGTGGTGGGCGGTCGGTCGTTGCGTCTAGAGCGTCGGGCCCAGAGACGCAGCGTGACGTCGCCCCTGCCGCGTCCCCCCAGCCGACACTCGTCGGGCCGCGCTAGCCACACCGACTCCCACGTGCGCGGAGAGCTGCGCAGGAGCTCCCGGTTAGTCAGTGCTCTCCCGAGGTCTGACTACTCCCTCACTGAGCGCTGGTCCTACGGGACAGACATATACGAAACACGTTACAACACTTCCGACTTTAGGGCTGGAGAGGATACCACCAAGCCATCGACCAGTGGTCATAATAAACGCGAAAGACCATCTTCACATGAGAGGAAGAAGCAAAAGACACAATCGGTACTAAGTAACTGTGCTTCTGAAGAGTGTATCGCGTATTGTACTCGCTCACGGACTGGCGGGAGGCCGAGTGAAAGTGCACGTGCACTGTCGCCAAACTGTTCGAAAACACAATCAGTGACTCAAGTCCAATTACATCCTAATTCCTCTGGAGCTTCCACCGAGGTCAATGCACAGACTGTTGTGAATAATTCAGACAGTGGCTTGTTGCCTCTAGACGAGAGAGACTTCGCATACTCCCCATTTAGCTCTTCCACTGTTACCGATATACTAGATTCGGATTATTCAGTTTATAGTCCCAAAGCAAGCCGAAGCAAAGGAAAGAAAAGGAAGCGATCATCATCGAGTAAGAAGACCAGTGGTGTGATAGTCTCTAAAAGATCTAAGACTGGAAATCAATCCACAGAGGTTGCCGAGGAACCTAAATTATCAAACACTAATAAAGAAGGATACTTGTTGAGAAAATCAGGCAGCCGATATTCATTGAGGCATACTCACCCTCGCCCGGCTGAACAACTAGGTAATTGTATAATCAATAATTATATAATATTAGCGGACCGGACAGACCTTATAGTGTACAACAATAAATAGCAGTTCCATCTATCGGTGTCCATTTGTCAATTGTGAATCTAAACCATCTAGGGAACCCCTCAAATAAATTTCGTTAAAGGTCCAGATGTGATGTGAGGAGGCCTCCAGTTACATGCGCACAGAAACATTATAGACATTCAATTTAATATATTATGCACATGAAAGTGCTATTTCATTTCCTCCCGCTGTTGAGTGGCCTCCTCATGCTCACGCCACGTTGCCCTGTTCTGAGCTAGTCTCATTGTCATTCATTTGGTACATTGTGTGTTCATAAATTTTGAGACGAATGTTTTTTTTTTTATAAATTTGGATGGAGTTTATATTGAATGGCTTTCTTTATTTTTAATTCAAGCATATAAATGCGTTGGTTAGTCTTAGGTGCTGACACGAAACGAAAAAGACTTTGGTTGTTGACAAGAAAATGTCTTGTAGAAGGAAACTTAAATCGGCGGAACGACAAACTACACCAAAATGTCGATACATGTGCCGACCGTGCGAGGCTCTCGGTGCGTTCGGGTATAATGTTTTAGGTAGCCTTTCCCTTCATTTTTGTCAAATTGACAACCATAAAATTACCTATTTATCGGATAGACAATTCAAAACAGTTGTTGAACTTAATTTGTTGTTTTTTTTGGTGGCGTTTAATTTGTCTACAATTTATTTGATTCCGTTGTGACACGAAATTTACCCTTATGAATCGGATGTCAAAATTTCGAGTCACAGCGAAAATAAATACCTTATTGATGGTCCATAAATTCGGTTCCTACACCGCAAGACAATTACAATTCTTACGAAAACTGCTAAAAGAAAATTCATAAATACTTCTGGTGCCTCTTTTGTACAAAACTGCCTTTTAGGAACGCATAATTAATCCTAAAAACTTGCCGTAAACAACATAATTTCAAACATAATTTCTCATAACATTAATAAGGCACTGAGAGAAAAGCAAAATAAAAGATGAAAATTTGCGTGTCGCTGTAGCCGACGCAATGGCATCTGTCAAAATCATTGGAACAAAGGTTAAATAATAAGATAATACTTATGTAAGGTAAACATGCCAATACCCTACACCTTAACACCCAGTAGATTGATCGTCTCTGTCATTATGTTATGACATAAGATTGAATGTGCCATGCATGGGGTCAGTGTCGAGCACTGGGACATTAATCTTATATATTTTGATGAACAACTTATGAAACAATTGGCAAGTAAAAAGAGCAATATAATTAAAAATTACTTATTTTAAAAATGAATACATTCGATATTTTAGTCGTCTCGAAACTTTGAGCACACGAGGTATTATAAACATCTATAACATAGGTAATGTGATTGCAGCACAACCAGCCAAGTCTAGCAGCTCGGTTTGCTTGAGCAAAGTAACAGAGCGTAAGAGTGCTACAGATAGCCGCGAAAGGGCTCAGACTCCACCACTACCTGGAGATTTTCAAGGTAATAATAATAAATCAACGCAACTTACACATTTCGATACAATTGCTTGCTTCAAATAAAACATTGTTACTATTGTATTACGTTTGTTTATTAGCGGTGGAAGGGGACTTTGATATAAATAAATGTTAATTATATTTACAGAAGCAAGTACATCAAAAACACCCAGTTCTGAGAGCAAACTACTTATTGTTCCTCGCGATCTTCCATACTTACGTCAAACTAACGCTCGAAGAGTAAGTGCTTTCTTTTGTATGTTTTATTTTTTACGTCCATTGGTGTAAACGATGTACAACAATTTGAGTTTAGATATCTCCAGGGATCGGATATTCGGATTGATATATGTACTTACCTAAAGTTAAATTGGGTCCGCCCTCAATACAACTCAATATCAACGCCGCCGCCAAAGTTCAGGTAAATATCTCAGCCCATAACCTGACTGACAGTGTCAAGCGAATATTGTTTATTTGCAAGTAAATCGTATTTCATTAGGGGCCCAGAGATTTGGAGAAGGAAATACCAGTGTCCTGACATTATTAAGAATCAATCCATTCAATATACATAGGTTTGTTATTGTCACTATATCTCTTGTTTCTTAGATAAACCAAATTGTTCATAAAAAGATACACCAAGGCAATGTGATACCTAACCAGAACAACAAGTCACAAAAGTACCCTTTAAAACATGTGCATTTTTTAAAAGTTTTATTTATCGTATTATACTTATAATTACTATATGTCGTATGGTTTCGTGTGTATGTTTTAATATATGTCGTTATTTCATACTCAAGTTATTCAATTGTAAAAATATTATAGGTACTCCATTCGTTTTTCTGAGGCGGTTTTATTTTGATGGGTGAAGGTAGATTGGATTATCCGTTTCGAAGGAATGTTCGCGAACCCCCACTCACTAGTTTATTGTAGATTCGAAGTAGTGTCGATGTGTCGCTAGCGGTGGTTATTGTAACTTGTCTAGTACAACGATTTCAACTCATTTATCGGCGCAGTAAACTATTCCTCAAAAAGTTATTGCTGAATGCTCAGCTAAGCAATAAAACCGTTTTATTCATTGTCATAAGAATACAAAATCCAAATCGAAGAGTTATTCTCAATGTCGTTTGCGTGTACATATGTTATTTCGGCGTGTTTGATTAGTGCGGTAGTGTTTATTACTTTTGGCTGTGTTTTACGACGATTCCGTCGAGGAACCACGGCAAAAGCGGATGATCAGGTTACTTAAGATACATAGTTAAACAGTGTGTCGTCCGTGTCTACATATTCACATGTTTGAATGTCCACCAGAGTATCGCTGCTGCGACGGGCGCTACCCTGGGTGCGTGTCTGACGAAGAGAAGCCATACCACTCATCACCACAGACAAGAAACGTCTAACAAGAGACAGGTACACTGCCAGGATGACTAAAACGATAGTTAAACATGCATCTATTAAAGTATTTCACGATTGAAATAGCAATTTTCTTGTTTTTCCAAACATCGTTAGTATGGGGCTCGTGCGTTATGACGTAATAATTTTCTGTCTATTAGGACACTGTTGTACTTAATCGAAGTTGGTTCCATACAAACATTAAATCCCCTTTAGAATCTGGTTCAAATGGAATAGTTAATATTGTTTTGAAAATTAGCCTAATATCAATGACATCTGTGAACTACCCTATTAAATAGTGTGATGGTGGATATAGGTGGCGGGTAGCGAGGGCGCGGGCGGCAGCGCGGAGGGCACTCGGCGAGCGCGGGCTCGCGACATGCCACAGCCGCAGCCGGCGTCCACGCGACGAGACAAACGAGGTATGCACCTACCACTTTAACCGACGACCAACCACGGAACCCCGCCAATAATAACGACAGCATAATACAAACTACCGCGATCTGAAATTGTTATGACTAGTCCTATGGTCCCCCGCCGGGATGAAGTCAATCCTGATCTCAAGTGTTGTGACCTGTTCGAATATTGCATCGATAAAAATTGTGTCAAACGTGAGTTGAATGCAGGGCCTGTATGTACATACCGCGAACTGAAAACGAAATAAGGGCCTCTCTGTCGCACTTGCATATTTGAGTGACAGAGAGGGAAATACTTCATTTTTGGTTCGCCGTATACCCTCAATTCGCTGCACTGAGATAAGACATACAAACTTTTTAAATGAGAACTATGATGTCTTTTATTTTGTTTCGATTGTTATTGTTTTTTTTGTGTTATACATACATACATACAAGTGTTATGTCAAATTAGTCAAGCGAAGGTCAGCGTCACTTAATTTTCGTGTCGATGGAGACAAATATTGCTAGATCCCTTCCGGGTAAAAAAGGACAGTACATTACTCAGAATATTTAAATATCATGTGTCTTCCGTTTGGTAGTGTTATCGCGTAGTATATACTGAATGACCGGTCCTGCGGCACTCGCATCCAGCGGACTCCTGCGACCTTTACCACTACCCACGTTGCGCCTTCCTTTGTGGCACTCTTTTGTGGGGGCCTATCTCCAGCAGTGTCCGTCCTTCAGCTGATATGATGATTATATTTGCTTTGTTAAATTCTACAGTGTTACTAGATTGTTTGAAATATGCCGCTATTTTTAACAGACTTCAATAGAAGGAAGTTCTCGGTTCGTCTGGTGTTTTTTTTAAACTTCAATAGAACGAAGAAGGCTCTCAGTTCGTCTGCTAGTTTGCCTTTTTATTTTAAACCGACTTCAAGATTTCAAAAGAGGAGGTTATGAATTCGGTTGTAGGTTTTTTTAAAATGTTTGTTTCTCCAGAACTCCGTAATTTCTTAACCGATATAAAAAATTTTTTTTGGTTGTAAGTATATATATCCAAGTTGGTCCTGTTTTTGTCAAAACGCAGTTCTGATGATGGGATCCATGCGGAATCGAGGAAACTCCTCAAATCTTAAAGGCAAACATGTAGTGATTTTTGTGTTTTTATCAACAAATTGAGCATTTTCATACAAAAGTGTGACATTTGATGAAGTGGAACTGCTGATGATGATCAGAACAGAACTCTTAAACGACGAAAAGTTCACGTTTGGCGATTTGTTCTCCTAGCTGTGTTTGTTAAGCAAGTTCTATTTTCACGATTAATTTTTGTCATACTCGAGTTATGATTGAACATGAGGAATCGAGGGAACTCTCAAATGTGAAAGGCACACATATAGTGATTTTAGTATTTTCAGGAACTAATCAAGCATTTTCATTCAAAAAAGTGACATTTGATGAAGGCGGGAGGGAAGCGGAACTGCTGATGATTATCAGAATGGAACTCTTCAACGAAGCATAGTTCACGTTTGGCGTATTGTCGTCTTTGCTGTGTTTGTTAAGCAAGTTAGATTTTCAAGAGAATCATTTATCAAGCTCGAGTTCTGATCATGGTATCCATGAGGAATCGAGTGAAGTCCTCAAATGTAAAAGGCATACATATAGTGATTTTAGTATTTTCATAAACAAATCAAACAATTACATTTAAATAAGTGACATTGGATGAAGTGGAACTTCTGATGATGATCAGAATATAACTCTTCAACGACGCATGGTTCACGTTTGGCGATTTGTTCTCTTCGTTATGTTTGTCAAGCAAGCTAGGTTTTCAAGACACATTTTTGTCAAGCTTGAGTTCTGATGGAGGATTTCATGAGGAATTGGGGGTACTTAGTCTTCTACCATTATAAACATAATTATACTTTATAGCTATTTTTATTTCATTGTATTCTCCCCCTTGGAAGCCGGTTTTTTTTTGCTTAAAAATTATTGCGTATTTAAGTTACAGTCTCGGCTAAAAGTATTGAGCACCGCCTATTTTCCTTTGTAACGTAAATAAACTATTAACTTTCGTAAAATTTTCATTCATTATTCAGATAGGTATTTGATTTATGTCAAATATAGAGTAAAGATAAATTTCTACATTTTACGACAGGCCAGCAAGACAAGCACTTATCCGCTTATTTAAGGATGATTCACACACAGTAGGCCGTTCCGTGTCCGGGCCGGCCACTTTTCTTCTAAAGAAATACGCCGGCCGTTGCGTTTGCTGTCATAGAAAACGGGCCGGCCCGAACACGGAACGGTCTACTGTGAATCATCCTTTACTTACAAAAATACACATTGACGTAAAATATAAAAAGGTATATAAACACCTAGTAAACTTTAGTAGATATTAATTCGAAGTAGCTATCTATCCTAGAAAACTGAAGAGTACATAAAATTAACGGATTAGCAGTAAAAGGATCAATTGCATTTTTTCGTGCAATGAACGCGAACGAATATTTAGTGATTTTGAAAAATATTTGATAACTAATCAAGCATTTTCATTCAAAAAAGTGACATTTGATGAAGTGGAACTGCTGATGATGATCAGTACGGAACTCTTCAACGACTCTTCTTTAACGTTTGGAGAATTGTCCTCTTTGCTGTGTTTGTTAAGCAAGTTAGATTTTCAAGACAATCATTTGTCCAGCTCGAGTTCTGATGATGGGATCCTTGAGGAATCGAGGGAACTCCTCAAAAGTAAAAGGCATACATATAGATGGAAATCGCTTCCGTAAAAACTGCCTAATTCTTAGGATAACATAGCAGACCCGGTCATCCTTCAGGATGCAACTACTAGAATATCGCTGTTGGTGGATGGTTGGTAAGGATGTTGATGACTCCGTTAGGTGTTTATTTAGTAATATAAATATTCTTACTTAACAGGGAAAAGCAGTCTGGGTTCCTGTGCGAGTACCGGTGGTGCGTCGAGCCGCTCCCACCCGCAGCCCCTAACCACGGTAAGCCTGGTGCTCCGTCCTGGAGGCACGGGTACATACTTCGAGCCGCGCCTCGTACACTGCTCACGTGTGTGTGTGTAAACTTATTTTTCTGTACAGGGTGCCGTCGCATCCACATCGAACACGCCGCCGCCATCTGCTTCAGCGGTTTTGATGCCTAATAACGCATCGGACGATGCTAAACCAAAAAGCAAAGGTAAATTCGGTATTTAATCATCAAATTGGTTTTTCTTTATTTAGAAAGAGCTCATCTCTGAATAGGTAACATAGTGTTGACTAAATTCAGCTAAATTAAATAAATAACGCATGTGTTGTAATTAATGGATTAATTAATTTATTATTATTATTGTTTATTAAGAAGTAGTCTTGTACATTTAAGGTGAAACAGAAGTTTATGAATACATGTGCTAGACTTTCATATTCCTGAATTAAATGAAGGGCACTATCAACTTAATACACAAGAGAGTATTTATAGGTACAAACTTTGTACCTTGTACTGTACTACAAAGTGAAAGTCATTAAGTATACATTTTTATTCGCACTCTTATACATGTCAATTTTAATAAGCATCTTGCCCACAACCTGGTCACAACATTGCCGATTTCGAGATAAATATGGCGAATTGGGTATTTGCCACATGCTAAAATTTATAACACGACGTCACGACAGTAAACCATAAAAATATCACAACAAATTGTAAATTAGGATATTTTACCAAGATCATAAAAAGATACGTAATTTTAATAAGTGGTTAAATTGTGTTTATTTCTGTATTGACCAAATGTCAAATGAAAGGTCAATTAACGCAGTTTTCAACGACTAAAACAGCAATATACTATTTTACCGTAATCGGTTGGGTTAATAACTCGCGCGTGATGTCATAAGCAATTGTGAATTTGTAGTAGCCTCTTCGGGGGCCGCTAGCCGGGGCCTTTCAGGTCGAAGTACGATTTTTTATATGGAGATGTTAGTTTGTTTGAACCAGATGTCACTGGGTGCTATCTCTATCGCACTTGCATATTGGACTGACTGAGATGCAGCGGTCGTGCGATTAGTTCTTACTAAATACCACAGCGGCGCTACGATCTATGTGGAGTATTTCACTAATATCTCTATCTCAGTACATATATTGTACCTTGTGCCGTTAGCGTCGAGCTAGGCTGGTCCCTAATGTTTGCCTCTTATTGTGCTTTAACTGTAGTTGGTCCCAATAGACAAATAAAAAAATCATAGTTGGGATGGCATCATAATACCGTGTCGTATGTAACGTTATGTGTCGTGCAGCATCGTCTTCAGCTGAAGAATGCGCGAGCGGCGGCGTCGGCGGCGGGGCGCCGGGGGCGAGCGGCGGCGCGGCCGCGGCCGAGGAGTCCTCCTCGGAGGAGGGCGAGGTGGGCCGCCTGCAGGCGTTGCTGGAGGCGCGCGGGCTGCCGCCGCACCTGCTCGGCGCGCTGGGCCCGCGCATGCAACATCTCTTGCATAGAACTGTCACCGCCAACTCTGGTAACTCACTTTACTATTCGGGCCGGGTTGACGGTCGCCGCTGGTCGAAATTACGTAGATACTCGTACAATGTACAACATTATTTTACAGAAAAGAATTTGTGGGTTCTATTTCGGTTAATTGCACATGCGAAGAATTTCAGAGGTGTATGTGCCGTGTGGCACAACCCACACTGAGCCAACGTGCAGCGTGGGGACTGCTGCCCGTTCCCTCTCATGTATGCCAAGTACTGGGACTGTGTGTTTTTATTATTGATTTTCGTTCCCTCAAGCCAAGCGAAACTACGTAGCATTTATTATTTAGTTTTCAATATTCAAGAATATTTTTGTTTTATTTTATTTTCATACAAATCAATTAATTGAATCACCACGGGTGAATGCAAAATGACCTGACCTTAAAAGTTAAAGAGGAGTTGAGCAAAAGTTAATGTCAAGTAGGTATGACAATATTCGGAATTAGAATGACACGAATGTCAACATTGTTTAACTGGTGTTAATTAACGAAGATGATTCTTGAATATTTTCGAAATGGTACGAATTGGGATGCTAGTGTCTTAGACAAGATTATTTTATTTCATCTCAGGAATGTGCCCTCTCAATTAAAGGAATTCAATAAAAACACCACGTATCACATGTAGGCACATGATGATGAGGGTTTAGTTGACATCTTTAACCACATGAATAAACTTGTTTATACCTATACATCGAAAGAACTCGCCTAAGGCAGCTGAATGCCGCCAACACGCGTAGGTGTTAGCAAACTTTTTAACCAAAGAGCCTAATTCAGTAAAAATATAACCATCACCAAAAAAAGATCACGCAGTTCTTACCAGCAAGCTGAGGCACTATGGGATCAATGGTCCGACACTTTCCTTGCTCAAGAGCCTTCTGCAATACAGATCTCAAATTGTAGTCGGAGATGGCGGAAGGGCTAGATCAGATCCACTAGAAACTACAATGGGCGTCGCTCAGGGATCATCGGTTTCAAATATATTATTCTCTTTGTTGCTGAACGATCTGCCGAATGCAATTCAGGCTGCTGAAATTCTCATGTATGCCGATGATGTTGCTGCAATCGTCACAGCGCATTCGGTGGACACCATCGAGAGTAAATTAAATGAAACCGCGGCGCAGCTTGCACAGTGGTTTAATACTAATGGTCTAGCGCTGAACCTTAAGAAGACCCACTAGCTGGTATTCAATCTATCAGGCCGTAGCGCAAGACCACTTGCTGTTTCTGTAGGTGGGATTGCTTTGGAGCAATTAAGTAGCACCATTTTCCTAGGGTTCGAAATTGACATCTGTCTTAAGTGGGATCATCATATTAACAGACTCAGTGGAAGAATTGGCAGCGCGTGCTTTGCATTGGGAAGAGTAACCAGGTTGGTGACGGACGAGGTCGCGCGCGCCTGCTGTTTTGCCACGGTGCACTCGCTGATCCAGTACGGTGCGGAGCTATGGGGACGCTGTGCCGAGTGGGAAAGGGTATTCCGTCTCCAGAAACGCGCAGTCAGAATAATAGCCCGAGTCCCCCACAACACTCTTGCAAGACCCTTTTTTATAAAACTGGGGATATTGACGTTACCAGCAATAGTTATTTTGCAGGTGGCTACGTATGTGAGGTCAAACCTAACAGCCTACAAAACACATGGCATGGTACACAACTACAACACACGTAACGCCCACAAGCTAGTCGGCGTGGGGTGTAAAATGGCCAAGTCGGCCAAACTAACCCATGTCATGGGGCCCGCCGTCTACAACAAACTACCTGACAGCATCACCAGCGCCAAGAGCTTGGCCAGTTTTAAATGTCGCCTTAAACGCTGGCTTGTTGAGCACCCGTTTTATGATTATGACGAGTACCTAAATTTTCACAAAAAGGATGTCAACTATCTCTCACTTATATAGTATTAGAACTAATGTTATGTTAGATTAATTTCAAATTGATATTTATAACGTGTAAAATGGCTTTACGAATAAATAACTTATGACTTATGACTTAACCTTTTGGCAACCTCAGAGAGCCCAAAATACCCGTTTCAGTTTTTCACTATATTTGACCTCGAAGAGCCGCATGCGGCTTGCGAGCCACGGTTTGCCGACCCCTGTGCTAACGGATCACGGTGTTCCAGCGGCATCGAAGGCGGCGCAGCTGCTGGCGGGGCTGCAGGCGACCGGCGACGAGGGGCAGCAGCTGCAGGCCGTTATAGAGATGTGCCAACTCCTGGTCATGGGCAACGAGGACACGCTCGCCGGCTTCCCCGTGCGGCAGGTCGTGCCCGCGCTCGTCAACCTGCTCGCTGCCGAACACAACTTCGACATGGTACGCCATTTCGTTCACTAGTTCCACAGGTTAACCCGACTGCTACGAGCAATATATGTTACCTCACGGAATAGTTGAATAACATATCATGAAAATTAACTTATGAATAAAAATACAACTCTAAACTTATTTTGACCAGCATCTATTTCTGTAACTCGCACTGTTCGTATGTATGTACGTAAATTGCCCTCAAAATTTGCAGTCCTTTTTTGAGCCACTTGCCGGTATCCGATTTAGCTGAAGTTTGGCGTACTTGTGAAAGATCAATGACAATACAATATTATGGGAACATAAAGCTGATCCTAAACTTTTTTATTTACATAGCTCTTTTGTCAGAAATTCAGTGCATTCACGTTTTTTTTTTGTACATCTGTTTGCCAGTCAGCAAAGGCTTTCTATCCTTTGCCATCCTGCTCCATGTCGGTCCAGCAACTTGACAGATCCTAAACTACACAAGATAATTCTATCGTTTTTGGGTTTTTGAAAAATGGATAAGGGAAAAAAAAAAGTCGGCAATAAAAAATGGTACCACAAATTTAATATTTGACAGACACTTATAGCTCTTACAAGGCTGTCGTACGTAATGCGCTATTTCTTTTGTTAGCTTTCTGGTTTGGAATTTAGTAGGCCTAACCAACGTACCTGTTCGTTAAAATCTGACTGTATGGAACGTTTGACAATTTTGTACGGGATGACATCTGCCGGCGCCATAATTTAAATAGGTTGGTGCAAGTCACCATAAGTGTGTTTGTTGCATGCGCAGATGAACCACGCGTGCCGCGCGCTCACGTACATGCTGGAGGCGCTGCCGCGCAGCAGCGGCGCGGTGGCGCTGGCCGTGCCCACCTTCCTCGACAAGCTGCAGGCCATCACCTGCATGGACGTCGCCGAGCAGAGCCTCACCGCGCTCGACATGCTGTCGCGTCGACACTCCAAGGCCATTCTGCAAGCGGTAAGTGTACAATTGTTTGTTTCGCTTGACATGCTTTAAAAGTTCGTCTTTTTCCTGTGCATAGGCGACATAAAGTCGCTTTTTATGCGCTAGAGTATAAAGTAAAATCGATCGGCTCGGATCGATAAACTGTCTAGGATACAGGTTAATTTTTAACAAAAAAAAACCGACCTATACTTTTCCGCTCTTACTCGGCCTCTCCTACTGTATAATTTGAGGATTTCCCTCGATTTCTTCAAGATCCCGTCATCAGATCCAGACTTGATGACAATGGGACCAACTAGAAAAAATACCCTTTCAAACAAAAAATATTTTAGAAGTCGGTCCTATAGACCCCGAGTAATCGAACATCCTCCTTTTTTTGATGTCGGTTTAAAATGGCTTGTTTTACGCACTTGTTGTACAACCAACCTATTATTGCACAACATTTTGGCGTCGAAAGGTCCAAGGGGTCCCCCGCCCACAAGTTACTTACTAAAATTGCGAAGCGTGTGGTTGACGTAACTGGTGACCGATGAGCTGGAGACTTCCTCGTACAGCGTATCAGCATTGCGATACGGCGAGAAAATATCGCGAGCATCCTCGGTACAATGTCGCAAAGGGCCTGTTTTGGATTTAAGGTCGTTTTAATTTAATGGAAAATCCTAGTCGTTTCTGGTGCAACAGTTGTCCATAGCTATCCAACCTCGGAATGCTGCTAGCGTTATGGGCTTTGTTTTAGTAAATTGTGTTGTAGTCAAATTAGTATTACAAGTTTTATTTGTTTTGTATTTTAATTTATAATATTTAAGATTTGCATTACGTATTCTTGTACATAAAAATAAATAAATAGATGGTTATATCATTACCGTTATACATATTGTTTAGTTCTCGAACACGCACTAGATCTAGGAGTAAACACTTCAAACAATTGAATTAAGTGTTAAAGTGGTGTGACCTTTGGCATCGCCTGTGGGTTCATAAGTAGTGCCAAATACTATGGCTCTTTTAAACCAATGTGATTTTATTATATACCATAGTTACAATTCTTAATTGTGCGATAATATTTTTTTTATCCCTCACATGCTTGCTCGTAAATAGTTTCATAACACTTGCGCATTTTGAGTTGTAGTAACCCATGTAAACGTGGAAACAATATTTACCTGAATTAATTGAATAGTAATTGCTCTGTACCCGGAACAAAATGAACAGCGCGGTTTATTTGCAGCGTGGTGTCTCGGCGTGTCTGACTTATTTGGACTTCTTCTCCATCAACGCTCAGCGAGCTGCGCTCTCTATAACGGCCAACTGTTGCCAGAATCTGACCCCGGACGAATTCCACCTGGTCAGAGATTCTCTGCAACTGCTAGCCAACAGGTGAGTCAGCTCATTCTATTTGTCGATTGGGACTAGGAAATCTTTATGTACATTCCAATTGACTTTGTATACCACGTTATATCAAGATAAATTAACCATTTCTGACATAACATGAGTGGTGTAAAAGTGATATTGGAATCGTAATAAAAAATAACGAATCATTAAAGATAAATATAAAAAAGATATTGGGGACAATCTTACACAAATCGACCTAGTCCCAAACTAAGCAAAGCTTGTACTATGGTACTAAACGATGATATACATATTTAATAGATAAATACATAGAAAACATCCAAGACCCAGGAACAAATATTCGTGCGAAACATACACAAATAATGCCCTGGCCGGGATTCGAACCCGGGACCTCCGGCTTCGTAGGCAGAGTCACTACCAACTAAGCCAAAGTGGTCGGCATATGTTGGTATTTAATAAATATGTTCATTCTATAGGGCATTTCGGGGTACTTTTAAGGCTTCGGCCGCCGACGAAACCATGCTACGTAACCGGTTACGTGAGAAGAATTGTTTTTCTTGCTACGAAACCAGTTACGTACAAAGAGGTTTTTTCTTCCTACGAAACTAGTTCGAATTGAAATGAAACTCGATAGTGTAATGTGTGGCAAACAACCGAATACTTTTAACGCATAGCCAGCATGCGGTAGATATGAGAGGGCACGGGGAATTGGTAATGGCGAAACCGACTCGGATCGCGGATAGGTTAGAAGACGGAAACGGGAGCTAGCTCCCGCTTTCGTCTTCGAGGTTTTTTTTTTATAAAAGAGCGGAATAGCTTGTTTTTAAAACTTTTGTAAACCTATATGACGAAAAAATATTATACTTTGAACTTTATGAAATTTAATTCAATTCGAACTAGTTTCGTAGGAAGAAAAAAACCTCTTTGTACGTAACTGGTTTCGTAGCAAGAAAAACAATTCTTCTCACGTAACCGGTTACGTAGCATGGTTTCGTCGGCGGCCGAAGGGACTTTTAACACCCGCTGTATGGGGATGAATGACAAAATACTATACTCTGTTGTCATCCCCACACAGCGGGTATTAAAAGTGTTGATCTGATGATGTAGCCGTTCAGACTCAATTTTTTGAAAAAATAATCTTGCGTTATTGATTGCAACAACGATTGCAAACGGCGCCGGTAAACGTGATTCTTAATTCCCACTTCACCATGAACATTTATTGATGTTAACAGATTGACTCAACAAGATAAAAAGTCGGTGGAATGCGTGTGCCTCGCATTCTCGCGCCTCGTGGACAGCTTCCAGCAGGACCCGGCGCGGCTGCAGGAAATCGCCACGCCGGAACTGCTTACTAACTTGCAGCAACTTGTAAGTAAATCACTATTGTCCTTGTTCATAAACGCCAACGGCATCCTGATAGCGTTAGCAGATAGATGGGCCTCCCCCCTTATGCAAAGATGGACAAAGCTCTATACCTCTGCAAATTAAAAATGAAGACTTAAAATTGTATTATATGTTAAACACTAACACTAGTATATAAGTTTGTAAACTAACACATTATGGACTCTGTCCGAAATAAAAGGTTATTATTATTATTATAAACATTCTTCCAACTTACACTAGCTCAAATGCCGGAACGGTCTTCTCGAGAAACTCTACAATTTCATAGAGTTTTTAAATAGTACCGCGCGCATTCGACAGTAAAAAATGATTGAAAATGATAATGAAAGCTTTTTTACTCACTCGTATTGCTCCTAAGATGAACTTTAATGTAATTTGCGATGTATAAATCTAATATGAATATCTTTAAACAAGCAATTCCTGTGTCTAGGTCACTGTGTCATAGTTTTATTTGTCTATTGATATATTCGGTACTATTTAATCTTATCAATCCACTGCCCCACAAAATGTTATAACGAAATTGTAAAATTGTATACCATAGGACCTTTACAAATTTGTAATATGTCAATGTTAAAAAATGAAAATTCTGTGGCATGGGGCTCTGATAATAAGTATAGCTTTATAATTTTCCCATAAACACATATATATATTTAAATACTTCTTTTGTGACATCAATTTTAAATTCGAGAGCCAAGTTATTCAAATCAGTTAAAATAGTGTTAACTGCGTATAAAACTTTTACAGTCCACTTATCCAGAACAAAACGATACATTAATTCATAAGGTGGCCTCGATTCCTGTCCGAGGGCAGTGTTTTTGAATAATTTACTACTGCACTGTAACTGTATGTTATAAATGTTATAATCTCGATCCGATGCCGTTTGAATTAAAGCACTGCTCTGGCCGATTAGGTTGTTGTACGTACCATAATCAATGATGTGTATCTTCATGGTTGGTTTTCAGTAGTTCGTACAAAAAGAAGACGTGATCACTGATCTGAATTGTCAAAAACTTACATGACGTGACGATGGATAAAGACATAGTGCCTGAGTTGGGGTTATTTTGTTTTTTTTAGTACATGGGTATTTATCGATTTCATTTATTGGAAAATATATGAAATAGTTTGAGCTTCTTTTCAAAATAGGTTCGGGCTTCCAACCTGCCCGTTTTTGACTACCCTACATACATAGCACAACTTTTTCATTCTTTATGCGGCATGTGTCACATCATTCTTTATGCGGCAGTTATAAGCACTTTATGTGATTTAGGGTTTATCTTTCTTTAATTACGACATAATATATACCTATGTGTAAGGTTATAAAAAACGGTTTTTTTTCTAGAGTACTTTTTTTTCAAAATACTTTTATACGGTTGTTTTACTTGTTGTAAACTTTATGTTAACCATTAAAACAAATTTAACTTAACAACTTTTATTAATAACAACATAAATGAAACCTGTAGTGGTAGTTATGTTATCGCAATTTACTGTTGGCAACACGAACGCCTCTCGTCGCCAATTTAAAATTGCAATCTGAAAATATTTTGTCTGCAATACAAGAGGAACCAGAAACAGTAATGGACAACATAATAGACTTAGACGAGACAGAAGAAGAACCAGGAAATTCTGATGCTGACCGAACTAGTGTTGATAGTGCTGCTGATAGTTCTAGTGAATAGGTTTAAAGTTCTTTTTGCATTTAAAATAGTTCTAATAATAGTTTAGTTACGTAACATAGACATATTGTACTGACATACTTACTTTAATGTACTTAGTTTTAAGTTAGTAACATAAATAAATCACGAAAAACCTTTATTGTGGCATATTTTTGTTCATCTGAAAAAAAAACCTAATTTAGAAAAAAAACCATAGTGCCAGGTTTTTTTTCATAAATTAAAAAAAACACATTTGGTTTTTTTTCTAATTGCAACCCTATCTATGTGTACAAATAATCGGCGTGCATTCACGTAAAAAACAAACAACGCATAGATTTATAACTTGGCATTAAGGATCTAACCATGGTCGAACATTACGAGTTGAAAATTAAAAAAAAAGAAAGAATGATTCGCGGGGAACTAATTATTAGTCAAAACTAACCAAATTTGTATTTGTGTGTATTGTGGTAGAAAATTCACCAATTTATTCGTTATTAAACAACGTCTACGAGGAGTAAAGATCAAGTAATGATTTCGCCTCTGACTTTAATAAAAGAAGTGTGAAAAATGTAATTGAGCAGATATTGCCGCGAGATTTGAAGAAAATCTACCTTATTGGTCACAGCATACGAAAGTTTATGATTAGGAAAAGGAAAAAGAAGTAAAAACGTTTACGGAGTGTGTTTTTTAAGCTATTTTGACGGACTGTCGAAGAAATAACAGCCCGCAACCATATGGAGTATTTATTCAATTCTAAAATGTACTCTGCAGCTGAAACATGACGTGAATATAAAAACCTATTAATCCTCGATTTATTTCGTTACAATCGAAGTGAAAAGCAGGGTGTAAAATCCGAGCATAAAACCGGCCCGAGTGGCTTTTCGCGTAAATTGCTCGTTCTATGCTCATGTTGTTTGTACAATCCACTATTGCGTAGCTGGTGGTGGTGCCGGCGCTCATCTCGGGCGGCACGTTCATCACGGTGCTGCGGCTGCTGTGGGTGATGTGCGCCGCCTGCCCGCAGCTCGCGCTCGCGCTTCACCAGCGCTCCATCGCCGACACGCTGCTGTGTCTGCTCACCGGCTCCACGCTGCATCAGGAGGTAACCCAAAATGCTGAAACACTCTCTATTATCTTAGTGCTAGTTACGGTTGCGTTTTACGCTATTTGCTTCGGAGTCCGAAGTGGGTTTAAGGCGCTGTCTCCTCCATCCTCGGTCAGATAATTGGCACGCGTGACCACACCTGTCTGGCGAGGCGACATCAAGCGAGATTTTCTCAAGCTTTCACTTTATATTGATATCGGGCGAACATACTAAAATCACAATGCACTATATTTAAATTCCATAAAAACTTTTGTACGCCATAAAGGCACAGAATCAAAGTAATCAATATAGCCGACAGAATCGCTAAATTTCAGTGGCAAAAAGGTAATTAAATAATGTTTCTATACACATACTCTGCGATATCACAAACAACCCGGCCATCAGAAATATAGAATTTGAATTAAGAATTTTTAGAATTTTCAAGAAATATATGCGGCGCCGACTGTTATTACTATGTGTTGCGTGGCATTAGTCATTTCATTAACACGAGTCGTTTTCATTAAGACTCGCGATACTTTGAAGATAAAGTTTAATTTGTGATCACTACTTATCCATACATCATCACATATTATATATATATATTTTTTTTAATTTTAATTTTTAGTGAATTGTACTTATGGATTCTTAATGATCTGAAATAAAGATATTTTATTTTATTTTATTTACTTTATTTATCCAATGTTTACTTATCAATATCTGTTTTATGTAATTTTACATGTAACACCGCTAAACTGTCCAAATAAGTCCACCATTGTATATTCATCGTAAATAAACCGTTATGAAATGAATAAACCGAAAGGATGATTTTTACAATTCAGTTAAACGGCTTGTAATGTGAATGTTGCGGTCAGCGTTGTTTGCCTGCAAATACCTTCGGTTGGACCATTCGCACGTGCACTGCTCTCATTACATAAAACTTTTTCATGCGAGAAATAACGTGCTTTAATTTCATGTATTCAAAGATATTCCAAATTGATTCAACAGATTTAAAAATAAACGAGTGTTTTGCGTCATAAGTTGCATTGAGATTCATTGTATGTTTATGCCCGGCGTAGTATTTTTGTAACACGGACAATGGTGCAGTAGACATCAGAAAATGCACAATAGTATTTACATAGTCTACATCACTACAAATTGACATTTATATATTGGTATATTATACAACAGTAAAGCGTGATAATATAGAAACACTCACGACGGTAACAGTGCAACGAAATGTGCAGGCAACTCGATGTCTTTTGTTTTTCGAGCATAAATGTGTGAGCATAATCGTGCATCAAATACAAAAATCATTGTACAATCAACATTTTCAACAATAGAAAACTTTAATGGTTTGCGCTCAAATGGTCAGAATTAACTTATTATCTTGAGTTCAGTATAGACGCACAGATTAATATCTGTACTCTTGTTATTTAAATCCAGTTACACTTTCCAACCACATTACAATAGCACATACCTGCAGAATTTTCTGTAGTATTATCCTACTACTTAAATACTACTACCAAATTTCCTAAAAGGCACTGTGTAAACTGCACAAAGTAATCAAAATTAGACTTTTAAAACTTATTGTAAAGAAAAATACACATAAATAACTTTAACCCATTAAACTCAAACTCAAAACTCAAACTCAAAATCATTTTATTTCACATAAACTCAAAAGAGTGCTTGAGAAACGTCACAGAAAAATTTACGATGATCAATAATTATACAGAAATGTCAATAATATAAAATAAAAATAAAATATAGAAATATCATATTGAAATAGTAACATTGAATGTCAACACGTCAACAGCTGAAAGTTCACACAAAATTATAAACCATATAACAATATAAAAACACAAAAAACACACATCGAAATGAATTAGGCTCAATAAAATAACATGTCACATAAAATATTTAAAATAATATAGTAGAATAAATAATATAGTAAACTCACACTGAACAATGACTGATTGGCTTAAAAGAAGTTATTGTCTTCTACAAATTCCTTAACGCTATAATAGGCCTTACATACTAAGCGGTCTTTTACAATTTTCTTAAATTTTGTTAGCGACAAAGTCAAAACATCCTTAGGGATTTTATTGTAGAAGCGCACACAATTTCCCATAAAAGATGAGTTCACTTTATGGAGACGGAACCAAGGCACAGCAAGTTTATCCTTACTTCTTGTGTTAAAAGAATGCACTTCATGATTCAATTTAAACAGATGCTGATTCGTTTTACCGCGTATGCTGCCGAACTAAGCCTATTTGCTAACTTGACTATATGTGGACCCCATTGCAGTTTATGATCTATTGTGACACCTAGAAAAACCGTACTATGGGCGAATTCTAGAGTCTCGTCCTTCAGCTTTACCTGGTCACTGCAGCAGACCTTTAGCGTGAATTTTATACATTTAGTTTTTCTGCTGTTCAAGAGTAGATTGTTGGCGGTGAACCAGTTTGCAACTGAGCTTAATACAGCATTTACCTCATCAAAATTGATTTGTTTTCGGCTCACTTTAAAAATTAATGATGTGTCATCAGCAAATAGGATTATGTAATGTTTTTTACTTATATGATAGGGCAAATCATTAATATAAATTAGGAATAGAAACGGACCAAGAATCGAACCTTGAGGGACTCCTATCGTGACGTTGGACCCAGATGATTGTACTCTGTTTACCTCTACTTGTTGCTTTCTGCATAAGAGATAGCGCATTGTTCTGTACCCCGTAAAAACTAAGCTTTCGGATTAATATACCATGGTGTACACAATCAAACGCCTTAGACAGATCACAGAAAATGCCAATGGCGTCCATTGACATTTCCCATGCATTAAAGATGGCTCGTAATAGTGTTACTCCAGCATCTGTTGTCGATCGACCTTTAATGAATCCAAATTGAGTTTATTACTGTTGAAATGGTACAAGAGTTGATTCAATAATATTTTTTCAAAAATTTTACTTAGTGCGGGAAGTATAGAGATCGGTCTGAAATTAGTGGGGTCTGTTCTTGACCCCGATTTGAATACTGGTATAATTTATATTACGCAAACGGTTAGAACTCACGTATAAATTGTCACTCCGGGCGACATGTTTCGAACTCTTCGGGAGTTTGCGTAATATAATTTTGAAATGACTCACGAAAGTTTAAATTCTGGTATAATTTTGCTAAGTTTCATACAGTCTGGGAATATTCCATCATCAACGCAAGCGTTGAATATCAGAGCATTGCCCCATATCTAGGGCAATTGTGACAATCACTGATTTTAGAATCATGACGGAAAGGCCCCAGAGATCTTCAGTTTTTTTAACGTTAAGTGAATTAAATGTCTTAATTATTTGACTTGGAGTAACATGAGTAAATTTAAATATATCGTCACTTTCATTTAAACAACTTCTTAAAAGTGATTCGGATAAGTCAGGGGATGAATTTAAGGATCTCGTTGTTTCTAAGGGAATATTTGTGAAGAATGTTTCAAACTCCTGTGCTATTTTTAAATCATTGTTTATGGTGTTATCCCCAATTTGAAGGGTTTCATAAGGCTCTCTCTTTTTTATTCTTCCACATTCAGCATTTATAATTCTCCATACTGCTTTTATTTTGTCTACAGAGCCTTTAATTTTTTTAGAAATAAATAAAGACTTTGCAACTTTACAAACTTGTTTAAATGTTTTTGAGTAGTTGCGAACATAATCTAAGAATTGAGGATCCTTATTTACACTTCTCATACCATATAGTTCGTACATATGGTTCCTACTTTTATAAATACCGGGTGTGGCCCAATCGCTAAAAATTGTCCTTTCTTTTCCCCTGATTACTTTTATTTTAAAATTGGAAGCAAACTCTTTCTCTATACAATTAAAAAGAGAAGAATACATTTTATTTGGTTCATCCTGCGAGAAAGCTAATGAATTAAGACAACTGCTTAGTCCGTTATTAAAATGAGCTAGACGGTCTGCAGTGATTGGTCTACAAATTATCTCTTTTTCTTTATTAACGACTTTCCCATAGAAGGACGCTTGTTGACCACAGTGATCAGAGCTCAACTTATTTAAAATACATCTGTGAACAGGATCTTCGCTACTAAAAATGTTGTCAATACAGGTGGCACTGGTGGCAGTGATTCTAGTTGGCTGTGAGAACAGATTAACCAGATTGAATGACTTAAATAAATTAAGTAAACCATTTGACTCCACTTGGTTTTGTACTGAGATTTGAGTGTTTTAACTATTTTATTTATTTCGGAGTCACTTACGCTAGAACCTGTATTTTTTATCAAAAATAATTCCACTTATTTCATTTTTTCATCCAGATTATTCAATGTGCTATCTAATATAATATTCACTAAAGTACGTCTAGTACATACGAATTTCAGTGGCTGGATATCTAAAAAATAATTATAAATACTAAATATCACATTTGACAAGCTTTAGGGTTCAATTAAATAAAGATGTGATGATACTATCACACAAAATGAAATCGGACAATATGGAGGCATATTTCCAAAAATCATAAAAAAATATACCAGGTAAAAGTTAAGAGAAGTCTCCCCTGACTCGTCTCCCGATTGGGATATTGCTGTCTTTATCGCTCGTGACGTAAGCGCTCGCAGCCCCCCCCCCCCCATGTCCTTCCGCGACCCGTATTCTGACATACATGTAGCACCCATATTCTAGGTGAAATGATTAAAATCTCTTTTAAATGCGTCGTACTTTTTTTTACCTAGAAAATGTTTCTATCGGGTGTTTTGATTGAAAAATACGGGCCATATTAATACCTAAATTTAAGTGTCAAATTTGTTCTACAGAACATCGCAGCTTATAACAGAGCAGTCAGATAAATAATAAATATATATATTTGTTTACCTGCAAGTTATGATAAATTAAATTGTAGATTGTGCGTGTGACTTAGTATATTTCAATACACAAAGATGATTTAAACAAGTCCATCTGAAAAGGAGGGCTTTCTTTAATTTCTGAGGTTCTATATTTAAAAACATACTCTTCTAAGAGTAAGGATTTCTATAGAGCTCCTATGCGAGTTCCACCAAGGGGGACAGAAAAGCTGTTATGCAGCTAAATTGAAAACTTGTCTGAAACGTCTGGCTGCTTATCATAAACAACCTCTCTAATTTGGGCGTGTAATCGTTTATTTGCTTCAAACTATTTTACATGAAGTTTAGATATGGACAACAGTATGGGGTTCGTCAAGAAAGGAGTGTATAAATTCTTAAAGGGTCTGTAACGCGCAAGTGACACACCTGGGAGTTGCAGGCGTCCATAGACTGCGGTGACCGCTTATCATCAGGCGGGCCGTACGCTTGCTTGCCACCAACGTGGTATTAAAAAAGATGACATTGAGGCAAATAAAGAAAAGCCGAACTGTGGCAAGGACAACAAATATTATATCCCTCGCTGTCGGTCTCATTTAATTTAGTATTTGACCATCTCGGTCGTAGCGGTATTATTATTTGACGTCTACTCTGGTACTCTGAGCATACTCTTACTCCAACTCAATACTTTTTTTTTCATATGAGCAAAAGAAACTGAACTAAGGTATGCTACGATGCTCATTTCATGCTTATCATGTCACATAACATTCAGCAAATATTTTATTTTTTTGGTACCTATAAGTACATTGAATTATCTGTCACAACTTACTCTACACGTGGTCTTGTAAAGTCTGAATATGTAAAAATGTGTAATATAATAATAAGCAATTTCCAAATGAATAAATGAAGACTCCATGACGTCGGGGCCGAAATGAAAGGGATAAATGTATCGAATGACATTACTGATCTCTTCTCGATGAACGTCAAATTTCAAAAGTCAAATCAACGGTCGCGTAATGTCAGAGAGAAGACGGCGCGGCACGGCGCTGCACCTCCCCTCCCACTTCTCCGCTCCCCACTAATGTGTACCGAGATAGCTGCAGGCTTTCCAAGTTTTAGGCGGTTGAATTTTGTATATACCTCATATTATACGAAAAGTACAGCACCGAAATCAATGATATTTTATAATCAAGATATTCATTATATTTTCTATGCCTGTGGTTTTTTGATTTTTGTAAAAACACTTGATTAGTTTGTAATTCTCGTGCAAAGTTGACCCCTTTTTTGTCGACTTTTGAGCTCCTGTAATTCTTATATTACACATTTATATGAAAATTTGAAAAACTACTGGCATAGATAATTACGTCTAGTCTATACTTACAAAATTTCATCTACTTCTGTTGCCTAGTTTTCAAATGAGACCGGGACTACGTTTGTATGGAGAATGGATCGAAGAGACTCCTCTTAAGCACTTTTGAATTCAGTTTCGTATAGTAAAAATATTGTAAATATTGATTCTATTAATAGTTTGCCTTAACCTTTGCCTCACCAAAAGTTATTCAAGAAAATGTGGAAAAAGCAGAAAAATAGTGATGCCTTACTTTGAAGCTGTTTATCTAAATATATAAAAGAAGAAACTGACTGACTGACTGACTGACTGACATATCATCGCACAGCCTAAATCGCTGGTCCTAGAGATTCCAAATTTAGCACGTAGGTTCCTTATAAGGTCTAGAGGTGCACTAAGAAATGATTTTTCAAAATTCAACCCCTAAGGGGGTGAAATGGGGGTCCGAAGTTTGTATGGGGAATCAAGATTAGTTGGATTATTTTATTCGACACTTCACAGGAGTATTTCTAACGATAAAAGAGTAAATACGTGTTTCAGGTTTTTTTGAAATCAACCCCTAAAAGGGGGAAAGGTGGTGACAAATTCTGAAAATCGACATGGGTATTGTTTTTATGATATACCGGGTCGCTGATAACAAAAACAACAATGATTTTAAAATCTCACGTGGAGGACGTGAAATACCATCCCCCCTGTTGGGGTGCGAGGGGGATGAAATGTCTAAATATTAATACGGGTGTGGTTTTTATGGTTTTTTGGGACGTTAATTACGAAAATGGCATCGATTTTGAAATATAATATTGTGGACATCAAAACTTTTGAAAGTTTGTGCCAAATTTCAAGAAATAACTTACTGACTGATTGAGTGACATATCAACGCACAGCCCAAACTGCTGGTTCTAGAGATTCCAAATTTAGTATGCAGATTCCATATAAGGTCTTGAGGTGCATTAAGAAAGAATTTTTCAAAATTCAACCCCTAAGGGGGTGAAAAGGGGGTCCGAAGTTTGTATGGAGAATCAAGATTAGTTGAATTATTTTATTCGACACTTCACAGGAGTATTTCTAACGATAAATGAGTAAACATGTGTTTCAGGTTGTTTGAGAAATCAACCCCTAAAAGGGGGAAATGTTGTGACAAATTCTGAAAATCGATATGGGTGTTGTTTCTATGGTTTATCGGGTCGCTGATTACGAAAACAACATTGATTTTAAAATCCCACGTGGAGGACGTGAAATACCATCCCCTCTGTTGGGGACCGAGGGGTTGGAATGTCTAAATATTAATATGGGTGTCATTTTTATGGTTTTTTGGGTCGTTAATTTCGAAAACGGCATTGATTTTGAAATTTAATATTGCGGACATGAAAACTTTTAAAAGTTGGTGCCAAATTGCAAGAAGAAACTGACTGACTGAGTGAGGGACATATCAACGCACAGCCCAAACTGCTGGCACGAGAGATACCAAATTTGGAATGTAAGTTCCTTATAAGGTCTAAAGGTGCATGAAGTGCCGTGAGTTCCCTATGAAAATACGACCTTTTTTGATTCAATGTATTGTATGTGGTTTTATTAATCAGTGCCCTCCGATACGATTTCGACATAAATCGATATTTGAGCGTCCGAGAGGACTCTTAATAGGAATCCGAGGTACCTAAACTTTGAATAAAGTAACGGCCATATTGAATTTCTTTATTTCCGTCCCGATTTCGTTCAAAATCGATATCTGAGCGAGCATCCGAGAGGTCCCCTAATACGACTCCGAGGCAAAATGTGGAAAAAGTGGCAGCCATATTGATTTTCTTCATTTCCGTCCCGATTTCGTTCAAAATCGATATCCGAGTGTCCGAGATGTCTCTTAATACAAATCCGAGGTGAAATTTGTGAAAGTGGCGGCCATATTGATTTTCTTCTTTTTCGTCCCGATTTTCGTTCAAAATCGATATCTGAGCGTCCGAGAGGTCTCTTAATACGAATGTGAGGTAAAATTCGGCACTCCATGCATGCCAGGGATTGTAAAAAAAAGTTTAATATTACTATATAGGCGTGTGGGGTATCTATGGATTGGCTTTTGAAAACGACAGAGGTTTCGATATTTTTTTACATCAACCGTTAGATTTTTTCTTAATCCTATGGCATTTAGTGACGAACCGTGGGATCTTCGAGAAGACAAGTAAGGTTGCCAGTTTTTGATGCACTTTTAGCACCACACAGGGGTCACGTGTAGGGTAACGGTGGGTACTCCTTACGGACGTAGTGCAATTTCGACCCCCCTTTGTCAAGTGAGTGGGCAACTTGACTGTTAGAAGTTCTCAAGCCGCCTGAAGGCCTCTAACTTGGCTTATCGACTGCTGTCGTAGACAGCAGCCGGGATCAACGGCTTAACGTGCCTTCCAAAGCACGAGAGCGCTCACTTAGTAACCACTCAAAGCGGTCACCCACGGTTACGCTTAGTACGCGGGCGAAGCCGCGGGCAAATGCTAGTTATATATAAAACCAAGATAGAACTTTCTAAAAAAAAAAATATGACTAGTCTTACCTTCAGTATTTAACTTCATGTTAAAATATATTAAATTACTTTGCCTTAAATTATAAATTAATGTTTAAACATCATGAACGGAATACGCGAACAGTGCACTAACGGCAAAGATCGTAATTATGTCAACTTTGACATACAATAACAAGATAACGGCTGGATAGTAATGACTCGTACAAAGAGTTTTTAATAGAATATACCTTCTTTTATCCAAGAAAATTATTATTTCGCAACTTACCTTCATTTCAAAGTTTTGAATTAATATCACGTCTCCCATACATTTGGCCCCACTGTGCGTCTGTCACCCGAGAGCGCACCAGCGAAGCTCTCAGCAGTAGCAAACAGGCGCTGTGACCGAATACTACTAAAAGATCAGGACTAGATAATAAGGTGTAGTGTAACCCACACGGCTATCCTGAAGGTTGTTTGTGTCGTTAGCAAGTGGAGCTGCTGCCGCGCTCGCCGCAGGAGCTGTACGAGATCACGTGCCTGATCGGCGAGCTGATGCCGCGCCTGCCCACCGACGGCATCTTCGCCGTCGACGCGCATCTCGACCGCCCCTGGTCCGCGCCCACCGAGCGCGCCGCGCACTGGCAGTGGCGTGACGACAGAGGTACCCATTCATTATTTACTGCCCTTACCCGTCAAACTTTACTAACTCTATTCCACTTTTACTAACCCAAAGTCAGTGGACATGTGTAATTTAGCTAGAGACCAGCATCTTCAACACATACCTGGGTTTGCGAGTCACACTACATAATTAGTTGACAGAGTTGCTGTCGATGTTGAAGGACACGATATTATTCGATTGGTTTTACTGTGCCAGTGCGTTATCGGGACAACATGGCAGCGGCATATCCCCTTGCTTTATAAGTATATAAGGCAGAAGTCCAAAACAATAAAAAAAAAACAATGCTGGTGTGTTTAAATCTGTTTCTGATGCCAAATTGGGGTATTACTTACTTTACTGAGTATGCTATCTCTCTAATGTCTAAATGCCTTCCTCTTCAATTGATTTTAACATATTCACAGCCAGCCATGCCCCCAGGCACAAACTTGCATAAAAGAGAACGCACATGTGTCCGTTAGTGAGAAGTTGTTACAGCCAGTGGTGAAGCAAGACCTAAATTTTATGTGAGCAACATACTCGTACATTTTTCAACGCCCTGTGCCCGCTTCAATTTGAATTCAGCGGGTTAACGGTTTTTAGCTAGTGTCAAAACCTTCGGGGTGTGGGGCCCCCTGGACCGCAAGGCCGTAGACGGTGGCCCACGTCGGCCATGCCTAACGCCGCCTCCTGTTACAGCAGTGTTGTGTATTACCAGGCTTATGGCGTTCATACTCTTGGGCTGAGAGCCGCGCGCTGGAGGCGGGCGCGACGGCGGGCGAGGAGGAGGTGTGCCTGACGACGATGGGCCGCTCGTACACCGTGGACCTGACTGCCATGCAGCAGCTCAACGACCACACTGGCACGGCGCGGCCCGTGCAACGCGTCGCGCCCGCGCCGCCCCTGCCCGACCAGGCCAACCCCGCCAACGCTGTGCCAGGTATCAACGCTATACTAATTACTACAATCACTCCGTACTATTCCAGAACGGCTAAGACACAAATTTACTATAACGTACTTGTAAATAACGTTGGTTTTATTTAGTTCAAAGAACATAATTAAGATAAGATACATTTTGAACTCGAAGATAGTTGATCTGTCTTAGATAGTAATTCATTGTTTTTGTTCCCTGACGCGCAACGCAAAAAAGAGGTGTTCTTAATTAACATGTGTGATCGTAGTTCTTAAACGGGTGAACCGTTTTTATTTTTGAATGCAGGTTCTCAGACATGGTTCATCAGAATACTGCCTTTTTTGACACATTGAACTTGGAAATGAAAATGTCGGGGGATTTCCAACTTTTCTAAGTTGTCATTTATATCTTGTAACCAGTTACTGACAATAATTAACACGCGATCAGATGCTACATACAAAAAAGCAATATACATGACTATATATTTACAGCACAGACTCATTTCATCGTGGATCAGCATTATGTTAATCAAAATCGTGTTTAGTTAGATGTAAGTTCCTTTCCATTAAATAGACAACACGTTGTTCAGACCCGCGCATCGCCATGGTCCGTTGCAACCCGTCGCTGGCACGCGCGCTGCTGGCGGTGCTGCACGAGGTGTACTGGAGCTCGGCGGGGCCCGCCGTGCGCTCGCAGGCGCTCAAGGCCATCCTGCGCTGCGTCTATTACGCCGACGCGGCGCTGCTCCGACAAGTCCTCAAGATGCAGGTTGGTATACCTATCAGCCGCCTCGATACTTGAATCATGATTGTTAGCCTATCCTAGTACATCAAGAGTTTTCTGGCGTGACGTCTGGGAATCCAAATGCACTAATATTGTATGATCATTAATTCATTTTGACGCTTCTCCGTAGTGTGATTTTTCACCTTCAGCTCACCTTCAGTTGAAACAAACATACACTTTTTGACACTGGTTCATACATAACATTAAAATGTATCATACATTACCGATGTGTCCTGCCCATCATATCATTCCGTGCTGAGACATGGACGCTTACAAATGAGACTGTGCTTAAAGTACGGGTAGCACAGAGAACCACGGAGCGCGCCATGCTCGGCATTAAACTGCAAGGCCGATTGAGGAATGTCGAAATCCGACGTCGCACGAAGGTACGTGACGTCGGAGAAATTGTCACCAAACTCAAGTGGAGTTGGGCAGGATACGTTGCCAGGCAAAGTGACCGTAGGTGCACCAAAATATTAACGGATTGGTGGCCAATTCTGAAAAAGGAAGCGTCGGTCGGCTGCCAGTTCGATGGGTAGATGACACATAAGGAAGATCTCTGGTCGCTTCTGCTTAAGATTAGCTCAGGACCGGTACGAATGGCCTACTCGAAGAGAGGCCTATGCTCAGCAGTGGGAAATTACGGGCTGTACAATGTGGCGTGTACAATAATGTGGTAGGTATGTCATCTTTTACGAACATCATTGGTAGATACTATTTATATGTATCTATTTATTTATACGAACTGTAGTAAACCGTGATTCACAATGCACCGTATGGTTGTCCCTATAGGTGATATCGTCGCACATCGCGGGCATGATGGCGTCGTCGGACCTGCGCATTGTGGTGGGGTCTCTGCAGCTGGCGGAGATCCTGATGCAGCGGCTGCCCGAGGAGATGGGCGCGCAGTTCCGCCGCGAGGGCGTGCTGCACCAGGTGGCGCAGCTGGCGGAGCGCGCGCCGCCGAACGCGCCGCACCAGTCGCGGCAGGCCAAGCTTAAGGTGACGTGCACGCTGTCTCTACACTCTTGAATATGTAGCACTGAAAAAAAATTGTACTTACGTAAAGAAGATTCACTGGCCAATAAAATCGATGTATAACAGCTAGAATACTCCAATATTTGAAGTCTAAGGCTGGGTCACACCGACTTACGATGCCATAGAAACTTGTCAAACTTTCCACACATTCAAATTTTAACGAACACAGCTTACGATTACAAACGGTTTGGTGCAACCCAGCCATAGCGCGATCGGGTGTCTCGTCACTTGCTAAAGTGCGGGAGAGGCGAATATAGCTGAAACGGCACAAGCGAAAGACCTCTTTGTTGAGTTTAGGTTGTCTAATCCACGGAGGCGCGCCGCTGTAATTTTTTTTTTAATTTAACATTGTTTTATTCTCTTTTATCTTCTTTATTGTAATTTATTACGTATAATGATACAATTCTTGGGGTTAGTAATTACTAACCCCTAGAGTTTAAGCCTAGTGTACTTACTAACTTTTATATAGACCTGAGTCTGATATAAATAACTTAAGGCGAAGGGGTAGGCAAGCTCTTTTCATACAAACTTTGTGTACGTTTTTCTTTGTTTGTGGTTGCGCTACAGTTATTAGTTTTTGTCAATATGCTTATTTTTCTGTTAGCTATTCCTTCTAGTTATTTTTTTATATTATTTAATTTTTTTCAAATAAAGCAAAATTTCAACTTCAAGTTCTGCGTATATGTACAAGCAAAAATTAAATGCTGTAGTGCCAAAACAAACGAATAAAACTTGCGCAACCTTTGTATGGAGAATGCCTTGCCCGACCGTACGCCTTAAAAAAAACTGCTGCCTGCGCTACGTAGAAAAAAAATGCGCATTGCGAGGAAACGGAACTCTTGAAAAGTATACCAGAGTACAATATTTTACAAAAACCAAAGTATTTTTTTTTGTCTGTATGGGAGGTCAATCTGTGTTGCAGTGAAAGCTGCTCTACTTCTTTACTCACACATGGAAACTAGTGTAGATTTTTTAACACATTCAGCGCCGAGAACCCGATTATCGGGTACTCTATTCGTAGCTGCTGCTGGCTACAAGCCTACAAGCGTAAGCAATAGCACTAGGCGGCAATGAAACTGTTAAACAAGCCAGTCTATCTTGCAAAACATAAAATAAGTTAGGTAACAGAATCCTCACCTGTGAACTTACTTATGCTTAAAATATTAATACACTTCTGCTAGTATTACTGCAATAAAAGGCTTCTTACAGACTTTTAACTGTTTAACTAACTTGCTCTGTTAATTAGTATGTAGGTGTGGGCTAAAATTGCATTTTGAAATTAGGCCAGTACTTATCCGTAATGCATACTGAAGTCCGGTGATAATGCAATATTCACTACCGAGCCGATCTGATGAAGGAGAGAAAAGAACACTTGACACAGACACTTGAACTCATTAGGATGCTCTCAGTGAGTAAGCGATAACTACGAAAAGGTATATGCAAAAAACTACAGTTTACGAGAAAAGCTTGTACCGAGGATGATTATTTTGACAGAAATTAATTTAGATAATTGACTAAACCACATGGGATTCATATATAAAAAGAAACAGCACATAGCCAGCAATTTTCTTCTGCATTAATTAATAGTATTGTTTGGGCGTGCAGTCCCCGGCGGCGAGCGCCCGCTCCAGCGCCGGCTCGTCCCCGCCGGCCTCGTCTTCCGCCACGTCTCTCGACCACAACCTGTCGCTGGCATTCTCTGCGTCCGGATCGTTCATCAATTCTTCCTTGCGTAAGTTTTATTTCACTTATACTACTACTGTTACACTCAAATTTCGATATGAACATTTTGTGATGTTTTTGCAGCGCCCCTTGGCAACGAGGGTGGCGGGCCCGAGCTCGGGACGGCTGCGTCCGCCGCGCAGCCACAAGCGCCTGCCGCGACGCACAGGTCAGTTGTGTTGCCCTTCTCGACAATATTCGACAGGTGATTAATACTTCTATACCAGCCGTTTTGCATCCCCACTAAATGATTAATGCCAGTATTTCATGTTTTTGAGCATGAGTAACCTAACAAAATAAGAATTAATGTTACTTTATTTAATTTATTGAAGCTTGGATTATAGGTTTGTTAGATCTTACTTCAGATTTAAATTCAATGGGGATGATAAACCTATCGGGGTCGCTGGCCTTTTGAGGATATCGAAGCATCACCTAGAATGAGTCTAGGGCGTGAACTGGCAGTAGAAGCTAGTTAACCCCATTGGAAGTCCATCAGTCGTGAGGCTATGGACAGCTTGTCCATAAATTCCAATTGAGTAACTACCACATGCTACTGAAATCTTGACATTATACTAACCAACAAAAGGCCTAACAGATGTTCGTAAAACCGGATTTAAGTTCGGTAGTCAGATAAAAGATTCTAAAAGTGATTGAATGTTCGCATTAGTATTTGAAGATGGTTATCGGTATGCTATAGTATTGTATTTTGTCGAAACAGTGCTGAACTGTAGTCCACTGCCAAGATAGGCTATGTCAGTGACTTGCGAGCTCACAAACGATGCTCCAGTTACTTCTGTTTTTCTGCCGCCGTCGTCTTTTTTTAATTTCTTGTATAACCTAATGTTACGTGAGAGCCCATGAACGACGCTCTCACTACCTAGTTACTCGTTTCCTCCTGTCGTGGTGGTCGTAAATGTATCGTAAAGCGTGATAGAGTGTTTTGACCTCGTGATGTGGTGCAGGTCGGCGAGTCCGCTCCAGCTGGCGGAGATGCTGAAGCGCAAGCGCGCGGTGAAGCGGTCCGGAGGCGCGCCGGCGCGGCACGCGCGCCGCCGCGACGACGCCGCGCACAGCTCCCACGCCGCGCCACCGCACCACTCGCTGCACCAGCACGCTGCCACAGCTCACAGTAATTACCTTTTATATGTATAGTTTTACGCCCAATCTGTGTTTTCTTGTAGCTGGTTGGGACGGTTATATCTCCGCGAATAGGTACTTCTTATCATGTTCTTACAGGGTTATAATCCGATCCGATCTTAAAGGCCGGCAACGCAATCCCTCTGGTGTTGCACTGTCCATGGGCGGCACTAATCGCTTACCAGCAGGCCATTCGTCTGCAGGTTTGCCTACTATTTCACAAAAAAAACCGCTAATATACAAAGCATGTCCGTAAGGGGCTCATATTGTAATCCTATAAAAAAATTGTGTCACGGTTGTCTATTCGCTTAAAAGTCGGAATGACAACAGGGCCCAAGGTCCATATCTATCATGCACCATCAATTCATCACCGTGAAGAGTTTAATTATATTGGACACATAGTAATGAAAAGGTTCACCACTATTCAACTAATTTGAAAAATGATATGCACCAAGAGTAACAAACTTATTCATTCCGCAACTTAAAATACATCTTAAGGCCAAGGTCGGCCAGCTGCTCGCCGCGAGTGGCGGGTCAGGACGGCCGGGGCCTAAAACTTACCTTGCTGTAATCAACTGCAGTTATCGAGATTAGCATATCGAGCAACATGGACACGCGAGTGGTCAATTTCTATTACCCTGAAAGTATGAGAACAAAGGATATGTTGACTTGGCAGGCTCTGGTACAGCGGCGTCGTCACGCTCCAACACCCGCGTGGGCGGCTCGAAGACCTCCTCGTTCCTGTCATCGCTGAACCCGTCGCGCTGGGGCCGATCGCCGCACTCCCACAAGGACACCGGCCTGCTCGCCTCCCCGCATACATCTGCCAACCTCACTGTTCAGAACAAGTACGTGCTTTTCGTTCATCAATGTCGTAACTCCTATACGTCGTACAACCCACGAAGACGCCGCCTCCACCTCGGCTATGGATCAAACAACTATTCAAATCCATTTTCGTGCTTTAAATGAGCTATAGAAGCCACAAGCTGTGAGGTAATGTTGGCGCTGCTCCCGACAAGGCAACCTAGAGTCATCATTATCAAGGCTTTCGATATTGAAGACTTACCTCGGGCGATATAGACAGTTGCCAGCGCAGTGGTTTACATGGCGCGGTCACAGGTCGAATTTGCGAAAAATTACCGTTGCAGTAGCGAATATATGTTGATTGGTCCAAAACCACCATCTTCGGTCACCCTACCTTTTGGTTTTAGAGCATAGTGTTTTCATATGGTTTTCACAACGCATTGCGAATTGAAACATGTGTTCCATGCGAATATTTATTTGGTTCATATACATAAACTTGATGAGATAAAATAAATCCAATCATTCACTTAAGCGATGTGTCACAGTTTTTGAAATTCCGTTGAGAATTTTTTGTTCAATATTTTTATTTATATTGAGTATTATTATGGTGGTTAAAAACGAGGAAGATATATACTTATAGTCATATATAACTTTTTTTTGTGTATTTGCCGCAAAAGTTTATCCTGAAACCTTAAAATGTTTGTCTTTTTATTTTATGCGCATTGCGATGAGATTTTGCTTCAATATTTGTTTATTACGCTTTACTAACAAAAACCTATATTAAAAATGGCTTTTTTTTTAAATGAACAAATAATCCAATTTTTTTAAAGTTTCCGTCCAGTATTCTGCGTCTTTTAGTTCAGATATATTTCAGCATATTTATTTTAATATAAACCTTTAATTTGTTTTGCCCATGTTATTGTGGTGTTAAGAAACATAATTACTACCCAGCGAGTTATTTTAAAACCTTCTACAATGACAATTTAGATAATTTCCACGCATTTTAGGTGGCTTTGCTAGCTTTGGTGGCATCTCTGGTGGATAATTAGTATTATTACTCTAGAGTAATTTATACTAATTATCAACCAGAGATGTGCAAAGCTGTGTTGTCCTATATTTGACAACTAGCATGCTAGCAACTAGCTAGCTAGCAAATGTATGGAAGCGCATATTCGCACATCTCTAAAGGATGCTCACCTAAGGGGTTCCTTACCATGGGGTAAGCTCCCCTACCTATGGAGGTATTAACGGAGCTTTATAAACCTAATAAGCTGGAAGTCTTCCACTGTTTGTCTGTCTGTCCTTCCGTCCGTTAAAGATGAATATATCTTGTGTGTGTAGTTATAATCATCTACATAATACCCCAGGCTCGCACTGGCGCAGTGCAGGCTGGCAAAAATTTGGTTCTCATCCACGTACCGTTTCTTGACCCACATTGACAGCCTGTGAATCAGGTGCCTAGTCGCACGGCAAGTTGTGTGGCTTTAGCCGTACGCTACAATATTTGCATCTGATTGTTACTAGACATTCATCTAGCGGACAAAAGCCAATGCAGAATCAAAAGTTGAAATGCTACAATCATGCGAAAGTCTACCTTCCCTACCTGCCTTCCCTACCCTCTGCCTATTCTGCCTGTTAACCTGTTTCACCCACGTAGTTAGCGAGTTCTTCTTTTACGTGTAACCTTTCATTTGTTTGCATTCATTATGTTACCTTATTGTCATCAAGACGTCATGTTTACTGCCTTGCCTACGCATAATATCAACAGAGTATATTATATAGCCACTGGTTATTAATAATTTATTGAAGAGTGACTAAACTAATCAGGTTGACACACTAAGAACTTGGAAACCAAATTAGTACAGTTCCTCCTTATTCATTTCTTTTGTCTCTTACACAAATCGACCTAGTCCCAAACTAAGCAAAGCTACTATGGGTACTGGACGACGATATACATACTGATATAGATAAAAACATACTTAAATACATAGAAAACATCCAAGACCCAGGAACAAATATCCGTGCTAAATGCACAAATAATGACCTGACCGAGATTCGAACCTCTAGCTTCGGAGGCAGTGTCACTACCAACTAGGCTAAACAGGCCGACATTTTGTATTAAAATGGCTACCAATTCCACTTTTGAACAAGTCGCGGAACTCTGTTTCTTGACACCGGTATATTTATGACGGCGTTAGTTTTGAGCGGGGTGAACACATTTTCGCAGCTGCTTTAACGCTGTTAGTTTTGTTTAACATCCGCGTCACTCAACAATACCAAATATATAATACATAAAATAATAAGTATTATGACAATGCGAGTGGCAACCTCCTGCGAGTGAATTTACACCGAGCTGTGCGTCTGCCCAGCATGCATGACGCAAGTAAATAAATACTTACGGAATGAGGTCATGGTTGTGCTGTTTATCGTTGGTGTTATGTAGCAGCGCGAATTAGTTACTACTTGTTTTTCCGTTTGTTTTTTATAAGGGAGGGATATAATTTCTAACCCGTTCTAAGTTGGTATTGATTGTTTGAAGTGTATTTAAATTATGTGTGCTTTTTATTACCTTATCACTATACCTAGATATTTTTCTAGCAGGAACAACATTTGTTTAGTGCTTGCCACAATAAAAATATCGACAATCCTGTTATCGATAAGTACATACTACTTCAACGACAAGACGTATATACAATACGGACAAAGACTAATATTGGCTACCTAGACGCCGCGTGCACCGATCTTGTACAAATTGAACGTAATCCGTACACTTTCGATCCAATTTATTTTATAATTTGCAATGAATAGTTCTTTATACAGAGCAGCCCACATGAAACTTTCAGGGGGTATTGTCTTTTTTGTTTATCTTTTTGTAGTATAAAAAAGAGTTACAAAAAATTTTAAGGCATGTTTATCAAGTCAATGTTCTGTCTACTACAAAAAGTCACGTTTTATTTCTTCATAGTTCGGCATGTTTATTTATTTATTTATTTGGAGAACACACAGAGATGGATGTACATAAGACACTTAAAAACTATATAAACTTATACTAAACATGCATCGACTTCCTTACTAGTTCCCACTAAGTACACACAATATTAGGTGTTGCCAGGTTGGAATATCTTAAATGATGACACAAAAAGGAATACTATTTCCACACTTACAAAAAGAGGATACTACTTTCAAGAGATAATAAAAAAAACGCTGACGTATAAATCACTGTACTTGCGGCATGTAGGTACTTCATTATAAGTCAGAGAGGAAAACATGCAGTATAGCTATTTAAAAATATTCACATATCATCCAACTCATTGAAGTAATGATAAAGAGGAAAAATTGTAATACACATTTCATTTACTTCTTCTATTTATTATCAAAGTCAAAAAGTAAACAAACTTTTTATATTCTTAGACGTTATTCATTAAAAAAGTAAATAATTGACATACAATGTGACATTTAACAAGGCTAAATACGAAAAAATGCTACCCAGAAAAACGTCTTGAGAAGAGACAATCACCTCGTTTATTGTAAGTTTACCAGAAATTAGATTTCGTGGTTCAACATTATTTTGGACCAAATGCGAAGTAAACATCGTCCCAAAGAAACATAGCATCACACAGACAAACATAAGAATATTCAGAGAGAGAAAAAACGATTTCATAAGTTTATGATCAACTGCAATGTGCCATGGTACCAACTAGACAACCCCGATTTTCGAACATTTATCTATGACGTTGAAGTGGCACTTATCGATAACAGGACTGTCGATGTTTGTATTTTGTCAATCACTTACATCAAGTCGTTCGTGCTAGAAAAATATCTAGGTGTACTTATCACCGTGGTTTTGAAACTATTTAAAGTACGCTGTATATCAAAATTAGCAATTATAAATCAGATAACACGATTTATAAATACTTGCTGATGACCAAAATGTTGATTGATGGCAACTACTAAAGGTTCATAAAACATGCTTCACACTGTTCTAAACAATAACTAAGCTGAAAAATCAGAATTATACTTATTTGTAGTTACATTGTACATTACTCACTCGCATTTCATAACGGTTATTTCTTCCAACGCCCATGTGACACCCTTGGAGTTGCAGTCGTAAATAGGCTGTGGTGACCGCTCAGCATCTGGCGGGCCGTAAGTGGTATATAAAAAAAACAGGAAAAGGCTCTTTATATGAATTTACCATTAGAAATCGTGAGTAAAATGTTTCGCCTCCTTGAGCCCACCACCATATCAGCCGTAGGACGTCCCCTACTGGACATAGGCCTCCCCCAAATGTATGGGGGGTAAATGCCATAATCGCCACGCTTGGCTTGCGGGTTGGCGATCGCAATTTCTCCACCGCACTCCAGGGATGCTGCTGCCCATCCTCCGGTGGTCTTGGTCGTAGTTTTAGGACATACCCGGGTCCTTGAGCCCACGGTGTATAAATTATCTTAGTAATTATGTATTTCTATTGACTATAATTTTTTGTGTGATTTACTAACAATTTTTGCCCTGCGATTGTCCATTGTATAGTTTTTACTGATGTAATGTATTGCGTGATTATAAGGTATCGGAATAACTCTGCCCTGTTTTAAAGCCACTTCAGATGGTCGGTGATTGGGTAGTCTAAAGAAAGCTTTAGGTCCGGTAATGTTATTTACTGCCATTCAGGTAATCAACAACGGACCTTGAACCCGAACGGTTCGAAAATAGTTACATTGCAGCGGTATATTAAGTTAATTAGACTATTAACGTGTAGCTTTATTTTGCCGTAACTAGTAATAGTACATTACGACCCGTGTTTTGTACACAATTTTACGTCATCACTTGGCCAAAAAGTGGGTTTTCCCGGACGCGCAGCGTGCGGAAAAACGCGCTTTATGGCAAGGTGTGGTGTAATAGTACATTACTACAGAGGCCGGGACGGAAGGGGTTGCCGGCCGAAGACATATATAGACGGCCGAGCGTAGCGAGGTCGGATAGGTCTGAGGCGGGCAACCCCTTATTTCCCGCCGAGGTATGTATAGTGCTTTTCTCAAACATGCATTGAAATAAACAACAAAAAAATCAAAGTTTTATTTTTAATACGCATAGTGGCAGAATGTCATGGTGCCTGTGCCACAATTTATGTGGAATGGAAATTAAAAAAGAGGACTTTGCCGGCCTAGGCCTGCAAGATTTATATGAAATTCCATTAACGACCTCTTGTCCTAGCCGCACCTGAAACGTCATACTTCGCAGCCTATTATAAGGAACATAATATCAATATTTCATAGCATGTTTGAGAAAAATAATTTACAGTACATATGGTGCTACTTTACCGCACGAGTGCGGTAATCAGCAAATCACGCGCATATGTCGAAATTTAAAAGAGCCATATGCACTGTAAAACGTTGTACGATACACGTGCAAATAGGTAATTCTCAACTCGTGTCGATTTAAAACACTCCCTTCGGTCGTGTTTTAATTTATCACCACTCGTTGCGAATTTCCTGTTCTTTGCACTTGTATCACAATGTACTATAAATACATCATGGTTATAAAGTTGTTACAAGGAATGTGCCATGCAATATATATGGACAGCCCACGAAGACGCGCGCCACTATTTTTCGAATGAGTACGGAATAAGGAACTCGGGATTAGGGAATGGCCGCTCCTGTTGGTCGATGTATCGTAGTGTGCATATGCACTCATAGTTTATTATTGTGTATAGACAACTAAAAAAAGTGCTAAAGTGCGGCGCGCGTCTTCTAGAATGACACTATCTATAACAGAAAATAAATCAAACGAGATGTAAATAATAACCAATAAAATAAGAACTGTGTGGTGCCGGGTTAGAATACCACCATCCTCTTTCTTCCCTTGGGTCGACTATGGGGACCAGGTTGAATTGTGTTGTGGGCGATGGGCTAGCGACCTGTTACTGCAATATTACATTTTTTCCATCTATAAACCTGTAATTGCTAAAAGTGGTATTGAAAATTAATTTTCATCTACTCTGCCTACCCCTTTTGGGAATATAGACGTGAGTTTATTTATGTATGTATATAAAATAAGAACTATAGAAAAATTGTAGCTATTAAAGTGAAAACACTTATTTAGAAGAGATGGACAGGACACGTAATAAGGAATAAAGAGAAGTGGAGTAAAATAATAATATGGTGATACCCTTAGCATAAAACGAGGAAAAGGGGTGGGCAAATAATAAGATGGGACGAAAAAATAATAAACATTGCGGGTCGACCATGGTCAAGGCTAGCAGTCACACCATCGGTGCTGTATGTTCGCCATACAGGCAAACATACAGAACCGATGGTGTGACTGACAGACATGACGAAACTATAAGAGTTCCCTTTTCGCTATTTTGGCTACGAAACCCTAAAAGAGGTCCGCTTGCGTCACGGTCCCCATAATGCTGGCTGCGTTACCTCTCGGCCTTGGGGTCCCCCGAGATATTAACCAGCAGTGGCTATAATAACGTATCGTAGCCTGGATGTGGGACAGCGCGAAAGTGTCGACGCGCCAGGGCCCTACGTAGCACAGACTAGTAAGGCTTCAGATCGCTCACGAACAAAAAATATTGACCGTAGCAAGTATATATTTCATTCATACTCTTATCGACTAGACAAACCGTCTATAGAAATAAGAAATTATCAGTTTCTTTCGCACTTGCTTAAAATATCGTAAATGCGAAAGAGACTGATAATTTCTCGGATTGGGATCGGAGCCCTCTAAATGTATAACATTCGAGGATTTAGTGTATTTTGGGAACGGGCATTTTTATGAACCATCATCATGGGAATTGGATGTACTCTGCAATTTAAAATTTTGGGTATTTTGGGAATGGAACTTTCTGTGTTCTTCAGTTTTTATGAACTTCAATCGATTTGCAATTGGCTCATATTAAGAAAAGTGCAAATCGAGAACGATCCATTTTGGTAATAAGTTAATTTGGGTTTCATTCGTTATGAGAATAGTTTTTTTTTAGATATTGGGTCGTATACTCGTAGAGAGAGTATACTCGTAGGATAATTTTGATTTTATGAACCGGAAAACCAAAAATACCTTCGGAATGGCAGTCGATGATGAATGGAGGTCGATGTTGTGATTGGTGGATTTAATATGGTTAAGTATTTTGGTGACTGTTCAAATTGTAAAATGTTAATTAAATCATAATTATGTATTCATATTTATCCTAGGGCACAGTGGAAATATAGCTTATAGCAATAAAACAAATCTATACAACGTCCGATTTGACAAACCCACACAGACACACGTACGTTACAGTAAAAGAGCATCTCGGGGTGTTTTGGTTATATGTGCCGTTCACGTATCGCGTAGAAAAAAGCGCGCGTATCGCGTAATGAATTATTACGCGTGGTAGCCTATATTTTGATTTGACGTGACGTGACGAATGATTTAAATGCATCCATTGCAACACCAGCAATTTCACTATTTAAGATGTTGCAAAAAGGTAAGAACTTCTGTGTATAGTTAGTAAAAAGTTTTTATGGGTCATATTAATCGAAACTTATTACTCTTATTAATCTGATAAAATAAGTCCCTGACCATTTTTTTTTAAAGTTCACTAGTGTGCGTTTCTCAAACTTACGTTTTACGGTAGTCATTTGTTGCATATACCTATACTATCGCCATTAAGGGGAGGTCGTCAAGCGAGTTAGCGTTTTCGAGTTTTCTAAAAACAATCTGAAACGTAGAACAAGGGTTTTAAAAAAAAATTAAAAATTATATGTATCTAGTCTAGTCAAAGTTGCACTCAGATACACGATCTAATGAACTTCGCTCGATAGAAAGAGACCCCAAAGTTACTCCTTTTTGTAAAGCATTTACAATCTGACGACTAAACTATTGATGTTTTAAATAAAGTTTTTGAACTAAACTAAAGCTATTCAGTATTTCTAGACATTTTTGCAGAATTTAAAAAGATAAAATTATTGTATTAATTAATATGTTTAAATACCTACAAAATGCGCGAGCGCGGAGGCTCGGCAGGCCCGATCAGTCGCGCGCTGGCGCTTACAGACAACGGACCTGTGTCAGTTTTATCCGCGACAATTTCGTGCACCCAACAAGATGTTTTTGACGAATTTATATAATTGTTGCAAATTATTTAAGAAGGGCAATAAAAACCCAAATGAAAAAAGTCGTAATTATTAACAAATAAATTATGGTCATAGTGCCACAGTATAAAAATGACAGTAGAACAACTGAACTGAACCCCTCCAGAAATGGAACCAAAGTTGGTAAAATTATAAATGAAATGTTTATTACCAGAAATTGTAGATATAGTAAGAGATCTACTGCTTTGCACTTGAGTATTTTGAGCTTCAACACATTAATTCCGGCCGTCTTTTTTTTAATACCACGTCAGTGGCAAACCAGCGTACGGCCCGCCTGATGGTAAGCGGTCACCACAGCCTATGGACGCCTGCAACTCCAGAGGTGTCACATGCGCGTTGCCGACCCTTTTAAAATTTATACACTATCTATCTTTCTAGCTAATCTTCTTTTAAAAGATCTACCCATTTCCAGGTAGCTTCCGTGGCAAGTTTGGTATCGTTTCATATACCATATTGATTCTTTTATTATCTTTATGTAATAATCATTTCTGGTTTTTATTTTAAAAAATACGGTAATCTTTCGCATAAATAGTAAAAAAGTAAAAACTTCGCAATGTTTTTTTATGATTTGAGAGCTAATAACTTTTGACGAATAAATTAAACCACCAAAAAAATATTCTGTCTGTATTTTATGTGGCACTCTTTAGGGAAGGCAAGTCCAGCAGTGGACGTGCATCAGCTGATATGATGATGATGACGATGACACGCACACGACAAATAAATATAACACCCTGTATAAATATAACACAAATAGATAAAAAATTCCATGACCTATTAACAAATCACAACAAATCGAGTAGAGAGGTATAAGACATATTTCTTAGGTTCTTAAGTTTCATAGATTAAATAACGAATTTCAGGGTTGTACTATGAATACTTTTTTTTTTATTTCATTATAATGGATCCTACCGTAAGTTCGACTTTCAATTACTTATTTACTACCTATTTATTAAAAAATGATATCAATTACATACTAAAGTTTAATCATAATTAATGCATTTCTTAAGTCAAAATACAGTTATATTTCTATACTGTGACCAGTATGAAGCTAGCGGGGTCATCCGAGTTCACAGTCGCTTCGTCCGCGCGGGCTTGCTCACGCACCGCCAGGACAGCGCTAAATACCTACTCTCGCAGGACTAGAGGAGATCTTCTGGTCAAGCATTTCAAATTGACGAAGCTTTAAACTGGGAGACCTGCTATCTCCAAAACTATCTGTCGGCATGCTGGAGGAAATATTCCATTCCCCAACGGTTTCGTGGAAGAGTAGTGGCACCGAGGTCGGCAGCAGAAAGCCGATCGACAAACCTCCGTTCGATATCTTGCTCTTCTCTCCGACAACCCATGAATTGCTACGCATGTTCGACGATCTATCCGCCGCAAAACTTGGGGTTGGACTAAAAATGAATATGGCGAAAACACAGCTTATGTTTAAAAGCAGCCGCCACGATTCTATGGCGGCTGCTGTTAGTAATAAGCTGCGTTTTCTCCCGTCATAAGCTGGATGGGCTGGAAACACAAAATGTTGTTAAATACATTTATTTGGGCCAATTAGTCTCATTCAGTATAGGTCGATTCACAAGAGCTGGCGCGGAAAATGTATGTAACTGTCATTAATTTCATAGACATTCCGCGCCAGCTCTTGTGAATCGATGATATAAAAAGCAGGACCAAGAAGTCTAAAGACGGATCGATAACGCCTGGAAGAACTACTAGTCCATGAAAGATCTGATAAATGGAAACCTGTTATTATCTCTACGGAATCGGTATCTCTATTATATGGAAGTTCACGGATATGTGTATCCTGCCCATTCTGACCTATGGAGCTCAGTCATAGTTGCTGACCGAAAACCAAAGGTCCAAACTCAAAATTTCCCATCGTGTGATGGAGCGCAGTATCTTTGGCATCAAGAGGACTGATCGAGTCAGAAATGCCATGCTGTGCTCCTTAACACAGATAGCAGATGTGAGCATGAAGAGTACAATGCAGCATGCTCATTCAGCTACTTGGTGGTTGCCACAGGACACAGGTGGACATTGCGGGATGACCTGGACGCGTTCGCAAATGACTAGCCAGAATAATGGAGCGATGGAATGATATGGTGATTTGCGAGGGACAGAGATGTGTGCAAATCCAGGGGAGACCCTTGCCCAGCAGTGGAACACTAGGCTAATACAAAAAATTGCCAATAAATAGTAGGCAACTTATTTTAAGGGTGATGGTAACCATTTATTTAACACCACTCTAAGAGTGGAAATACCCGGCCATAGCGGCAATAATAATCGCATCTATTTTCCGATTCTTGCATTATTCATTACCCGCTAAATGTCATTTGAGTATCTAAGGAGTAGAAGTTTTGTGTATATTACATAACATAAACATACATAAACTCACGCCTATATTCCCGAAAGGGGTAGGCAGAGCACACGAACATAACATATTCAAATTTACAAAAATTGAGTAATGCAACCCTATAAGGTCTAAAAATGTCTTAAGAGAAGAGTTTCTTAAGAACTAGAGAATTGAGATACTGCCTTAAGCTATAAATCTACTGTGCATAGGGTCTAAGTGTACTACATAAGTCTGGTGCCTGATATGATATGACACATTATTCAAGCAGAAAAGTGAAAAAGGAATTAACTTTCGATAAATCACAAGGGCATTACTTATTGGCAGGCAGGAAGCGTACATTAAGTACCGGCCAATATTATGTCACATTCAACCGTGGCACCTTCTTTCGCAGGCAAAAGTTTCATAGAATGTATTGATTCTCAGAATTTTAATTTCATAGACAATTTACCAAAATTCATCTAAATCGGTTTAGCGGTTTAAGCGTGAAGGGCTAACAGACAGGCAGACAGAGAGAGTTACTTTCGCATTTATAATATTAATATAGTATGGATAATAGCTACAGAGTTACATAATTGCTGCCAGTAACAAAATAGTGAGTGGCTCAAGTGTGCCGATTAATATTTCAAAGGGTTTTTATGCTCGATAAATGTCTACTAGGCTTCTGTTGATATGGAATATATAATAAAAATAATACTATTAACTAATACAAATGATATTTATTACTTTTATTTGTTGAATGTTGAAATGCTTTTTGTAGGTTGCATGCTGTCCTGTCAATGCTTTGAAAATAATACAATTAGGGAAATAGACGCAACTTTTAACTGTCATTATACTCGTAATAAAACTATTTATTCAAGCTTGCTAGTTTTGGGGGTTGTTAATTTATAATCTGGCTCATATCAATGCGTTTCTTGTTCATAACTGGATGGATGCAAGAAACGAGGTAGGCAAAGAAAAGGTGGATGGATTGTGTGAGAGACGATATGAATAGGAAGGATGTGAATGAATCTAGATGACACGTGACAGAGATGTATGGTAGAACAATTTGCTTAATTAAAGAAATAGTTTAACAACGCTTAGGCTAGACCCTAAATTAAGTAGTTATATAAAAAAAAAACACTGATTTTGGGAGTCTGCAGTCTGTCATCCGACTAACGTGGCCAAAACGTATGATAGCCCTGCTGGTCGCTGTGAGGAGCCTGCATCGGTGAGACCGGAATGGCTTAATTAAGTTTGAAAAGGTATAGCTTCTCTTGAAGAAGTTCTACTTGCAAACCTGGGCCATAAGCATCTTTTACGGAATACTCAGTCCATGGCCTCCGGTTTGTACACATTCGAGGGTCTAGTCCAGTTATACTGCATACCTCAGATCATAGAAAGAAATAGATGTGAAACGGGGGCGTGTAGCATGTCGCCGCGACATGGTCAAAAAGAAGTGTAATGTGATAACATATGAAAAAGCATTATAATTTCTGCGAGTTGAACATTGAACGTTTTGTACAATAATTATTCCATACCGCGCTAAGCCACGGCGCAATGTATCATACCGATGTAGCTTTGGTCGCTGCGTGAATTATTTAGTGGTGCGCAGGCGCTAGCTCGCTGTTTGGCTCCGCCCAACTAGAGTGTTGCCGGTTAAAATTGCAGTTAATTAGTTATCGATAAAATAGGAGTACAATGTCGAACTAATCATTTAATATCAACGGAAAATTCACAAATTAATATTTAATAAATCATAACTTGGTTCCAAAACACTCCAGACCGACTTCCAAAGTGATCTTATTAACCGACTTTGATAGTAGAAAAAAGGGTCTCACTGTTCTCAATTCGTATTCATGTTTTTGTTATGTATATACAGCTATAATGTCTTACTATGTTATACAACTTTGGTGATTATATGAACACCATCTAAACTGGCCATTAATAGTCATCAATAGCGTAACATAATAATTTAAAGATGAAACATCATTTAACGTTTGTTTCCCTCTAGTGTTCATTGCCTTTTTTGAGGAGTGCGCAAAGCCAATCGCAGCGCTTGTTTGGATGATGTTGTAAACTCGGTGACACCGCCCGAAGTTTTGTTTTTACACGGTTCAATGTGTGTGTGTGGCCTTGGTGGGGGAAAACTGGAGACATTGGTTTTCGTTGAAATGAAGCAGTAGGGCACTTCTCCCTTTTTTTATGTTCTGAGTTGCATACTGTGCAACATGCTATTGGAACACGCGATAAATACAAACAAGAGGGGATTTCCTTGAGTTTTTACCCAAGTATATCAATGGACATACAATAGACTTGTATAACCCATTCAAAGCCGAATAGATGGTATAGTCGCATTTATTTAAAGTGTCCGAATTTGATAGCCTATCTGTCGAACAATGCTATTGTGCTCTTTGTTAACTTCAACCGTTCGATATTGTCAAACCTCCGAAATGTTGAGGAATATGATGATGATGAATGTTGGAAATATGAAAGCTAACTAAAGCGACATGGCACTTATTATACCGTATAATTACCCAGTACATTGCGTGATGTTGAATCAGGATTGTTTTATTTTGTAGAGCTTATTTGAGATAAATTGACCTGAAAACGTTTCTCTGAATATACAGTAAAAGCAAAGCATTAACAGTACTCGTCAGTCTTCGTTTTTGACGGCAAATATACTTTCAACTGCAAGAGTGTGCGATAGCGATTTCAAAGCCGATTGCTATTAAGAAGCCGATTAGCTGTAGCCACTGTTTGGTGGGTCAAGTTGACTGTCGGTATATGTGTGTAATCGTGTGTGCAGAGAGAAGGTCCGCGAATGGATCCAGTGGACCGCGGCGCGCCTGCAGCGCGAGTGGGGCGCGCTGGGCGGCGGCGGCGGCGCGCTGGAGCAGCTGGCCGCGCTGGCGGGCGCGCTGCCGCACGCGCCCGAGCCGCAGCGCCGCGCCGCGCTCGAGCAGCTCAGGGACACGCTTATGCAGCACGACGTGTCGCCCTTCGAGGTAATCGTAATAGATTCTGAATCCGTTTATTTACGACCAACTTGGATCATGGTGTTAGTAACAATTGAATTACTTATTTCCTACTTGTTCTTGCGTGCATGTATCATGCAGCAGTTGTACAAGCCATCAATTCTGTCCGCTATCATGCTCAGAATGCTGTTGTAACTAGCCCGAACTTTGCGCACCAGGGATGTGGCTCGCTTGCGAAGAGTGGTGTAGAACCTGTCTTCCCGCGCTTCCACAAACATCCCTGTTGCGCTACAGAATCTGAGCAGCCGCATGAGCATCCTGAACACGTTATTATACTGCACGCGCAGAACCTCTACGTCCATCCAAGGAGATACTTTCGCTGTGTACATATACGCTATCATAAAACATACTTATACGCACAGAGGAGCGGGCACGTCCACGCGGATTATATTGTACTAGCTATTCCTGCACACGTATACTCTGTATTTTATATTTGCAAGAACTTCCATACAATTTATATTACATTGCGGGGCTGAGTGATCGGGTGGTATTCCAGTCGTCCAATTTCTTTGTCAAATCTTTGATCAGAGTTCTTTGACGTAAGCCCATTCCACTCATCCAATATCTTTGTCCAAGATTTTTTTTTCATGTGTAGCCATGTTGATTTAACTGTCATCGGAATCTTTGATCAAATGTCGGGGTCCCATCCAAGTTTGATGAAATCATCCAATTTCTTTGATCAAAGATATTGGATGAATTTCATACGGCGTGGTATTCTACTCATCCAATATCTTTGTCCAAGTTTTTTTTTTCATGCGTAGCCATATTGATTTAACTGTCATCATAATCTTTAATCAAATGTCAGGGTCCTATCCAAGTTGGATGAAATCATCTAATTTCTTTGATCAAATGTATATTGGACAAAATATTGGATGAGTGGAATACCTCCCTTACCGAGCGAGGTAAGACTTATATGATCAAAGCCTGCAATGCGATCAAAATTACATGCAAGTTCTTGCAATGTAAATCGGCCATTAGGCAATCAAGCGCACCGGCTACTTGATAAAACTTGTTCCGTCTTAACATTGCTTTTGCTTTGTCCAACTCAAGGACTGAAATACGATGTCAATATCCATTCATCCATGTCAGCCGAAAGATGTCCACTGCTGGACATAGGCCTCTCCCAAAGACTTCGACAATGACCGGTTCTGCGCCACCCGCGTCCAGCGGACACCCGCGACTCTTACCCAGGTTGCAGGCTAATTCTACAGGCCGTCTTAAATCTTAACCCGAAACGAAACAACAGAATGATATGCGACTATGGTGACATATTGACAGAATACAGGAGGTCTCTTGAAAACTGAGGTCCGCATCGTTGTACTTTCGTTATTCAAATACCAAAAAATGAAAACTCTCTAGTTCTCTAACCCCGTAATTTAAAGTCTCAACCTAGGAACACACAGACGTATGCATAATTCTAGCCAGCGGATAGTTAGGTCAATAGAAGTGCAATGAAAGGCAGTCAAAGAAAAAAACTTTATAACACAACAGAATAAACCAAGCTCGAGGACAAATAGTACTCTGCGACGGTTACAACTGTGGTCATCATCACCAGAAATTGGTTACCTAAAAAAATACCGAAATCGGCATATGCGTGCCTATCAAATTCCTCCTAGATCCCTTCATCAGAACTTTACCAAATTTATTTGGGATCCACTAGGAGGTACCTGCTTAGAAACAAGAAAGAATTATCAATATCGGCCGACACGGTCAAGAGTTATCCGGGAACGTACATACATAAAGAAGCAAACATGCAGACTTAGGCTGGGTTGCACCGACTTACGATCACAGACCGATCAACTTTAAATATGGTGCCAGCAGCTGTCATGCCATAGAAACTTTTCAAAATATACATAACATACAAATCTTAACGAACACAGCTTACGATTATAGACGGTCTGGTGCAACCCAGCCTAACTGAGAACCTCCTTCCTTCTCTTGAAGTCGGTTAATAACGTAGGTATTAAAATGGCACTGACGTGACTGTGACGTGTCGTGTGTTTGCTCCAGGTGAACCACTCTGGCGTGCTGGGCGCCCTGCTGCAGTACCTGACGGGCATGGACGACGCGCAGGCGACGGGCGCGCGCGAGCGCGACGGCGAGGGCGAGGGCGAGGGCCGCGACGCCGACCAGGTCGCCGCCTGCGAGGAGCGCCTGCGCCTCTTCCTACATGTGTTCGCCGACATGCCACTCGTGTCCGAGTAAGACACACACATACACACCAATAAAGTCTTCAGTGGAACTGATATGTTCTAAAGTAGGCGCATAAAATTAGCAAAACCTGGACATAATTCGATAACTGTAATTTTCTTTTTCTATGATTTAAAGTATACTTAGTTATACTTAAAATATAAAGAATTAAACATTTTAAGGCTCCGCGTCAATGTTAAAAAACAAAAAACTAAAATTTAAACACATTTTGATTTCTTAAGTAAGCCAAAATAAATAACCTTGTAAAAGTACGTGTATTATGATATGAAAAAATATCATTTAATCAATTAACGTGAATATTTTTTGTTTAATATAAATAAATATTGGGGGACAATCTTACACAAATCGACCTAGTCCCAAACTAAGCAAAGCGTGTACTATGGGTACTAGACGACGATATACATACTTATATAGATAAATACATAGAAAACATCCAAGATCCAGGAACAAAATCCATGCTAAATGCACAAATAATGCCCTGACCGGGATTCGAAGCCGGGACCTCTAGCTTCGGAGGCACTGTCACTACTAACTAGGCTAAACAGACCGTCAACATTTTATTAGTACTATAAGAAACATATTAAACAAAAAATATCCACGATAATTGAATAAATTATATTTTTTCTTATTATAATACAGGTACTTTTACAAAGTTATTTATTATGGTTTACTTACGAAATCAAAATGGTTAAAAATTTAGTTTTGTGTTTTTTTAACATTGACGCGGAAATGTTTAATTCTTTAAATTTTAACTATAACTAACAATACTTTAAATGATAGAAAAAGAAAATTACAGTTATCGAATTATGTCCAGGTTTCGCTAATTTTATGCGCCTAAAGTTGAACTATCGAGATTTTGTTCGGCTGTCGATGGTTAATAGTTTGTAATTGTTTCGCATAACTTACCGAGTTTTGCAGTCAAGGCCGCCTCGTGAAACAAATGCTTGATTTTTCCGGACTAATCTTTGTTTAGGCAAACTCTATCTGCTGTTTGTTTTCCATCCTTGGTCAAAAGTGGCGCATTTGTCTTTGTATTCGTAGCCGCAAGCTTTTGTTTCAAGGTTACGCTTGTCTAGACGCCGATGACGATAAGCTACACAAAAGCAGGAAGTTATGATTTAGATTCATATAAATTACGGATCTTACAAGAATATCTATTGTGATCGTCAAACAGTAAAAAAAAAACAAAGTCGTTGATTAAAATAAAAAAAAATATGATGTGCGCGTAAGCTAAAGACTAAAAATTGGGACAAATAAATATGCAAAACGACTAGTAATAAGTAAGAGGTAATGATAGTGTACTCGTATCGCAGCATCGGGTCGTGGGAGGAGAGCGGCGTACTAGCGGGCGGCGGCGGCGGCAGCGCGCTGGCCGCGCTGGTGGCCAAGGTGAACGCGTGCGTGTCGCACCTGGAGCAGTTCCCCGTGCGCGTGCACGACCTGCCCGCGCGCCCCGCCACCTCCGCGCTCAAGTTCTTCAACACGCACCAGCTCATGGTCAGTTCATAACACCCAATGTTTTTAAGCTTCCGTAGTAAACAAGGAACAAGTATTTATAGTTTCCAAGGACCCTTACCCTGCCTCTACTCTTACCCGTACTCTTTATTTATAGTTTCTCCATGTCCGTCCGTCTATCCGCGGCCTAGCTTAGTAACCGTTACGACTAAAAAGCTGTAATTTGGTATGGGTATACATATCTATCATTCCAACAAAACGGTATAATGTTGGAAATCATTATTTTAGGGTACCTCCTCTCCTATTGTAAAAGTAAAGTGGGAATCCATTTTTTTCTCTTTCAATACACATCGCGTTAAGTATCGTTAGATAGCTTGTTAAAAAGGAATATGAGCGTTTTTACCCCATACATGTAACAGGGGGTCAAATATTTTTTTTTCTATGCACACAGGCATGTGGGGTATATATGGATATGCCTTCAAAAATGACATGGAGGTTTTAAAAAACTTTTCCATTTAAGTCAACCGTTGGTGAGATATTAGCTGTCAAAGTCGTAAAAGGTGCCCCCACGCTATAAGTTTCAAAACTATGAAGTTAATTCTTTTTGAAAAAATCAGGATGATGTACATTAATTAGGAAAATTAAATACCGAACATAAACTAAAAGTCGCCAACCTTTGCCGTAAAGTCTCCAATGGCACATCAAGCATGGCACTTCATTACCAGTCACTTAAAAACAGCTCTCGTCAACCAATGCACCCTCCACGCTCTAAAGGAAAAGCAAGATTTATCAGAACATCTTCGAGCACTTAAAGAATTTATCGATAACGCTTCTAAACCTACCTCTAATGCATTTTGTTTCGCCGATGTACTAAAAACCACCGGTAAAAGTGTTGTGCGGCCTAGCAATTTGAGCTCAGTGGCAACTTATCCCTCCGATAAACAAAAAACAAGTGAAGACACTAAAAACTTAGTCCAAAAAATCATTAACCCCGAGAAAATGAAATTGCACGTAAGAGCGCTGCGTAAAGTGAAAATCGTGGCGTCATCATTAGCACAGATTCCAAGGACGATATCGAAAAAGTGAAGCATACATTTAAAAACTCATCCTCGGGCCTAGTCTACCGCAATAGAAAGTGCTGACACTGAAGTAACGTACTGAGAATAATCATAATAGGCAACAATTTATATGTAATGTAGAAATATGTGTTGATACGATTCATTTGTATGTTCGAGATTTTTACTTAGTGTTAGATAACTTATGATTTATCAAGTGCCTTTTCATGTATACAAATTGCATTTAATAGTATATTTTCTCTTTGCCTGAGATACAGGATCAACCTAGTTCAGGCAACTGTAATAATGTATGAACTGTGTAATACCTACGCAAGCACATTGTTAACACAAGCAATATGGTTTTAAATAAATAATTTTATTATTATTATTATTAATAATAAACCCTTTCAACGATTTTTAGTTTGAACAAGTTATGGCTAACCGTTTTTGAGTTATTGCTGAAAAACTGTCTTGCCCAAACAAAAAGGTGTAAGTGCCGTGAGTTTCCTATGAAGATTCGACGTTTTTTTGTTTCAATGTATTGTATAGTGGCATAAAATTTTGTGTACGAGGTATCGGTACGGAACCCTTTTTTGTGCGTGGTCCGACACGCACTTGGCAGGTGTTTTGATTTAGCTATTAGTTTGCGTGTTAATTTTTAGTGTGCCAATTTCTGTTGGAGTCTAATGCCCCCTCCCCTCTACCAGCTAAACGGTTGCTAATGGGAATGTGAAAAAAATCATGGTATGGATGGTGGTGGTGATAATCATGGTGGTAATGCTAAAGACATATAAAGAATTTAAAAGGAAAACGGTCACAGTTAAGTAGACATCACTAGTTAACGGGATAAAACTATCCAATGCCCTTAGTCCTAGTAGAGCTATGCAAGCCATTTTTTTTTCGGCATCGCAGAATTCTAAATTATTGTTTTGATTGCAGTGTGATCTCAAACGCCACCCAAGTTGCAGTAATCTGAAGCAATGGAAAGGTGGCGTAGTGCGGATAGATCCACTTGCATTAGTGCAAGCGATAGAGAGGTAAGTTTTGTTGATATTTCTATTAATCTTAAAGGAAACATACAGAAAGCACTGAGTTACAGAGATAAATACTTGTATATCACTTATCTTCAAAATTAATTACTATGATGATTTTACATACAACTCTATTATCACCAACATCCTGCTCGTCCCACACCCACAGCCACACCATAACTGAAGCCTACTACTTATCTTAACTTTATTTTATGGGCCTGGCGTCAGGGGCACGGCGTATAACTTCGCCACCTGGCGCTCAAAAGGTGAAAGTCATAATACATAACACATGACAGTTTCAGTATTTAACTTCTAACATATTTTTTTAACTATTTACGAGTACATACATTTTACCTTAAATTGTGTATATATTTCGTTAACATAATAACAGACAGTTAATATCTATCAAAAGATAGCAATAAGTAAGTTTATGTTTAAATTTCCCATTTCTTTTATAATAATAATATACTTATTTTATTTATGTAACTATTTAATTAGCTTTCAAAGAACTCTTGCAATGAATAAAAACATTTATTAATTAAATACTCGGCAATTTTTTTTATAAAAAAATGACTCTTTATCTTCACTTTTTATATTCTTGGGGAGTTTATTATACACCTTGATACTCATAACATATGGACTAGAGCTATGTAGTTTCAAATTAGAGAACGGGGTGGGAATTTTGTCTCTAGGGCGTAGGTTGGATGTTGCGGGATCTTTTGGTGTCGGAAAGAAATGAGGATATTATCTTAAAACTTTACATAGCTGTAGTACATATAAAGAAGTTAACGTCATTATCTTAAGTTTTCGGAAATGTGGTCTACAGATATCTGTTTGTTTATTGTTGGCCAAAATACTTATACATTTCTTTTAGAGGATAAATAAGTCGTGCACTTTTAGACTATTCCCACTAACTTTAGACCCATTTCAGTACTGCCCACCTTCAGTAAGATTTTTGAAAAATTAATTCTTTTGCAATTACAACGACATTTTAACAAAAACGATTTGATGCACAAAAAGCAATTTGGATTTACTCGCGGTCGTTCGACAATCGACGCCGGGGTCGTTTAATTAAAAAACGTTTTTGATGCCTGGGAAGAGTCACAAGATGCCACTGGTATTTTTTGTGACTTATCAAAGGCGTTCGATTGCGTTAGTCACGAAACATTACTCAGGAAACTTCACCATTATGGGGTTAGAGGCATAGCGCTGAACTTGCTAAAATCTTATTTGAACCAGAGAACTCAAAGAGTAGACGTGAATGGGGAAAAGTCCTCTGGATCATTAGTCTCGATGGGCGTACCACAACGATCCATATTGGGCCCTTCCTGTTCCTCATTTACATAAATGACCTACCCCACTTAGTGCATGGCCGCAATGATATAGTATTGTTTGGTGATGACATCTCTTTAATCTTCAAAGTTAAACGACACTTAGATACCAACAATCACATAAGCAATGCTATATCAAATGTGGTACACTGGTTCAACGCCAATCACTTATTACTAAATGAAAAAAAAAACAAAAGGTATCAAGTTCGTCACTACTAATGTGAAAACAACACAAACAACTGTCTATATTAAAGACGAGAAACTGGAACTGGATAGTAGTGTAGTATTCTTAGGTTTAACTTTAGACTCGAAGTTACAATGGGGTCCTCACATAAATAATCTTGCGAATAAGCTCAGTTCGGCAGCTTTTGCAGTATGGAAAATCCGTCTACTAACAGACGAGAAGACAGCTAGATTGGTGTATTTTAGCTATTTTCATAGTGTAATGACCTATGTTATCTTACTATGGGGTAGTGCTGCTGACATAAATGTCATTTTTGTACTGCAGAAGCGTGCCATACGTGCAATTTATAAAATGAGTCCTAGGGAGTCGCTAAGGAATAAGTTCAAGGAAATTAATGTATTGACAATGCATTGTCAATACATTTATGAAAATATTGTGTGTTTATAAAAATATCAATAGTTTTAAGAGAAATTGTGACATTCACAGCATTAATACAAGAAATAAAAACAAACTTGCAATGCCACCTACGCGGTTACAAAAAATTAGAAACTCCTTTAAGGGAAATTTTATACGCTTTTATAACAAACTCCCAAGCAGTATGACAGAACTTCCATTCAATAGATTTAAAAAACAGGTCAAACTTATGCTAATTTCTAAAGCTTATTACAGCACCAAGGATTACCTTAGTGATAAAAACGCATGGGACTGAATTGCTCTAATTCCTGTGGTAGCATAATAATTAATAATCGACCTGCATATCAATTGACATAATAATAATAATATTGGGGGACAATCTTACACAAATCGACTAGTCCCAAACTAAGCAAAGCTTGTACTATGGGTACTAAACGACGATATACATACTTATATAGATAAATATATACTTAAATACATAGAAAACATCCAAGACCCAAGAACAAATATCCGTGAAAAATGCACAAATAAATGCCCTGGTCGGGATTCGAACCCGGGACCTCTAGCTTCGGAGGCAGAGTCACTACCAACTAGGCTAAACAGGTCGACAATACATATATTCTACTCGTACGATTAGTACTTAATTTTATTGTTTTCATTTGTGTTGTTACTATTTATTAATTATGGGTATTTTTCATGACATAGACATGTATTATTTGTTTTGCGTAATGATTAGTTTTTTTTTGTTGTTGTGTGTGTATCGTTTTTTCAATTATTTTATGTGTGTATTGACTTTTCAAAAATGTGGGGAATATTTCAATTTCTTATTTTTTTTCAATTTCAGTTTATTCATTTTTTTCAAGTAGGCCTTATAAAACAGGCCTACTTGAAAAAAATTAATAAAATGAAATTGAAAAAAAAATTGAAATTGAAATATTCCCCCACATTATGATACCATACCGAAGTATGGAGTGGGCTGACGCATAATAAGCGCAGAGGGCAGTTTTAAGGCCTGCGTGTTTTTTTACTTCCATCAGAGCATACGAAAATGAAGAAAGTTTGGAAGCCATTTTCTGGACGTGGTATTTCCATTTCATATTCGAGTCTATTTCTAGTCCAAGAAGTTTATGTGACTCGCTACATTCCAAATCTTGGTTATTGTACGCATAGTTTATATTTAAATAACTTTTTTGATGTGGCTTGTATTGCATGATTTTTGTTTTTTCTATATTCAATTCTAAATTATGTTGACTCAACCAGTTCATGACTTTGGACAGATTAAGAATTGAATTTAGATTGTCATCACATGGGTTATATGGGAAGATAATCGATATATCATCCGCAAATAGAACACAGGAATGCTCAAGTATTTTGGGAAGCTCATTTATATAAATAAGAAACAAGAGACAACCACACACACTCCCTTGTGGAATTTAGCCCGTCATGATTCTACCTTCTGATTTTATGTATTCTATTTTCTTTGTTTTAGAGTTATGATATTCTATTTGAACAAATTGCTCTCGATTAGTTAGATATGACTGGACCAATTTTATATATCTTTCCCACTTCACCACCGGCACTGCTTTTCGATAGCAATTGAGGTGGTTACTACAGATCTCAACCAAGTCACTTTATATTGGCCGATGATATTTGAAGAGTTCCTTTGATTCCTCAGGGAACCCATATTGACCTTTAGTTCCTCATCATAAGATCCACTTCAAAATTTGTATTTTTACGAGCATTAGTTGCTACGTCAACAAAATTTCATCGGCATCCGGCACTATCATTGAGGAGTTCCAAATGACAATTGTGGTCATCAACACTAGTTCCGCTTCACAAAATTTGTGGTTTTGCGTGATTGGTTACCTACAGAAAATATCGAAATCGGCATATGCGTGCCAATCAAATTCGAGGAGTTTCTCGATTCCTGCTGGATCCCATCATCAGACCTTCACCAAATTTATATGGGACCAACAGGGGTACCTGCTTTGAAACAAAAAAAATAATTATCAAAATCGGCCAACGTGGTCAAGATTTATCGGCCAACATACATACATAAAACAAGCAAACATGCAGAACCGAGAACCTCCTTCCTTCTATTGACGTCGGTTAAAATAGAGCACTTTGTATAGGTACATGTATTTTTTTGCGTACAGATATCTGGCACAGCGAGGGTACGCGAGCGCGCGGTCTCGCGACGGCTCGACGGCGGCCGCGCAGTCGGACGACGACGCCGGCTCCGACGACGACGTCGAGGACTCGCTCGCCACGCCCCCGCACCACCAGCCCACCGAGTAACCACATCACTATTCTTACCCTTGCACTACTACTCGTAGTCTAAATATTACCAGGCCTGCTCCCTTTGCCGCTTCGGCTTCGCTTGGGCTCTAGCGCAGGAGCTCTACCCGGTCGCGGTAGGAACGAAAAGAGCACGTGCTTTGCGATGGTCGCATGCGGGTGCAGTTTAACGATTTTCAGACAATCTGGTAGGCAGAGGACCTACTGTGCGTAAGTACTATTAATTAATAGTACTTATTTAGAATAATTATTCTGTGATATTGATATTACATGCAATGACGTGATTCAACGATAAATACTTCCCTACTCTTACTGGGCTGGCTAAGTGACCTGAAGTGTAACTTGGCCACCGATACGAGTCACATTGTGTGCGACGGAGGCCCCCCATTTCTTTTTGCGTGCAAGACGCGTATCTTTCTCAGCTTCATATATCAACCATTTCAACGATACATAACACAATCAAAATAGTCAAAGTAAGAAAATAATAAAACTGGGTGTACCTGCATAGATTAGTTGATAGTGTCTACCAACTCAGCGAACCCTTGTTGAAAACCCACTTACAGTTTTAGCTGCTCTCACTCTATTCATGCGATATATTTTTTATTTACACCATTATGTAGGTAATTTCAAAAGTTATGAGCTGAAATAAAATCGTTAGTAAGCAGCAAATATTTTTTTCACAACATTTCTTTTACCAAAAGGCCTTTTGTATGGGCTTTTAAAAATTTGCGAAAATTGTACTATTTTTGAAACCTAAAAATAATTTTGGCATCAAAATCCCTAACAACTGTGGTGGAATTTGCCCGGGATGACTTCCTAACTTAGTTTTGCTGATTTTAATGTAAAATCACTAAATGATTTTGTTTAATTTAAGTTTTTTTTGTGATGTGGACCAGTCCCTAGTCTTGCGATCTAGACTAATATTCGACACACCTGCTCATTGTCGCTGATTTTCATGAAATCGATACAGATTACGTGGGTAGAGACAGTGAAGATTCATAGTTTACGGTGTATTGGCTATGTGCACGTCTGAAACGTCAAACGTCAAAGGTCCCGAGACAATGTCAAAACTCAGAGATGTCAAATAATGACACATGAATATTTTATTTACTTTAGTAAACGAGAAAGACTCCGTATTGGAAATTTTACTGAAATAAATAAGAGAATAAATCAATACATACAAACGAAACGACTCGTAAGAAACCGTTAAGAAACCAATAGAAAACGTGAAAGTAAATTTGACAGTTGTCCCCGGTAAGTACACATTTCTGCCATGGTGTGCGCTACGATCGCCTAGCTTACCCCCACCACCTACTTCGCACATAGCCAATACAATTCCGTTTAGTTGTGGTGACGTATTAATTAATATTGGCCCGCAACACAAAATTGGTATTGTGACCCGTTCATCGCATATTCGATAGGGCTGTTGACACGTCGTACTTAAAACACAATAAAAAAAAAACAAAAGCACTTTCATCAACAGTTTCACCCCAACACATATGTATCGAAATTACCCGCGTAATGGTATCATTAAAACATATATCGCATGAATAGAGTGAGAGCAGCTAAAAACTTTCGGAACAGCCCTCGTACTTACAGCTTAGCGACCCAAAATGAAAATTGCGAATGCACCACTTTTCTCGGTTATGGACAAATTCTTGCCAATAGCTGATTCGCCTAGAGCATAGTGTATACAAATAAATTTATTGAATAACTTTTGTACAAATGCATGTGATCATTACAACTCAGGAATGGCTGGGCCGATTTTCATGATATTTAATGTATTGGATTTGTCTTCACTTTGAATAACAGAATAAATATAATAACAGTGCTACACTATAACATATTGATTTAGTCCGAAATAAATGCATATATATTTTTTTTAATAATAAAATTAATGAATATATCGGAATGTTTAGCGTAGTTGGTAGTGACACTGCCTCCGACGCTAGAGGTTCCGGGTTAGAATCCCGGTAAGGGCATTGGTTTCTGTGATGTGCTCAATTGCAAACATTTTTTCCTGAGATTTGGATATTTTCTATGTATTTAAGTATATATCTATTAAATATATCGTCGTCTAGTACCCACAACACAAGCCATATTCAGCTTACTGCGGTACTAGTTTGATTTGTGTAAAAAACTGTCCACTAATGTTTTTAATATTTATCTAATTCGCAGTGCCGACCATAAACTAGAGTTCCTGATCGGCGACACAGTGTTGCCGTACAACATGACGGTGTACCAGGCCGTGCGGCAGTTCGGCGAGCACACCGACGCCGACACCGACACCGAGACGCCGCTAGGTGCGTCACTTACGACCCTCGCAATACTTGACTCTAGTGCGCAAACGCCCAAGTGGCGGAAACTTTCCTAAACTGTGACAAACTTCACGGAATAATTGCAAGAAGATCTTTCTCGCAATTTCGCAAATTTCATCGGCGCTTACTCCAATAATAACGCACTTGTCTAAAACAAACTTTTTATAATTGTATTTCCTTCTAGCTAATGCCGGTATCTGGGTGCAAACACACACGATATACTACCGCGCGGTGGAGGCGAACGAGCCGCCACGGATCGACACCTCCGCTTCGCGCAAGGGCAAGGGCCAGCCTACCAAGCTGTCGTCCCGCCGCAAGCCCGATATTCTGTGGAACGGTGAGGCGCACGAGCTCATACTGCTCACCTTTACTTAACAGTAAAAGAACATTGCCCAGTGCTCATTTAGACCTTCAGTATAATGAGGAATGTTTGATAAATATCCGAAGTAACGCCGAAAATGGTATAAATTCTATATAAACATTGATGTACTATTATAGAACTAGATTCACAATCAACCCACAAAAATGGCCTCCGTGAAAGTACCGCCCGCTCGACTCGGGCGGTACTTTCCTGTTTAGTCGTGTTTTGACCGCAGACAGTGACAGTTGTCCAACAATGACGAAATTTGCTGTGAAAAACGGCTTTAATAACAACAACTAGTTATTTTGATAACGCTACAAAATTTATGTAAAGTCCTGGTAATTTCATGGTTTTGAGTAAATAATTTTGTTAGTTCAAATGAAAGGTTATCAAGAAACAAAATGTAAGGAGTCCCTATTAGGTCAATATTTTTTTACATGAAATTAGTAAGGAATAAAGGCCGTGCCAGGATAAGCTAAGTGATTCTGCCCCCCTTGATTTTGGGCTTGTTATTTTTATAGATTGTGTGGCTCTACATTACTCATCATTGTGCCAAATTTGAGCACCCTAAACGTAATGGTTTTTGTTTAAAAAAAAAAAAACGAAGTTTAATTTTTCTTTGATAATTTTTTTCTAGTGACCTATTTTAACGAGCTTGGCATATATTATACATTTTATAAATAGGATTAAATGACCATAATTATATTTTCATTATGTCATAGAAAAAAAAAACAATTACTCTTTTCAGATTTTTTTTCTTCTACTTTCACGTTAGAGACCGCTCCAATTTTTTCACTGGTAATACACCCACTAACGTCCTATAATATGTAATTTTTTCAAAATTTTGGCTGAGGGAGAACATGGAGATATCTTTACATGAAATGCTTTACATACATTTCCTTAAACCGCTATAATTCAAATCGGAATGATTACAACCTCTTTAGAGAAACGTACTTAGTCGGCTCATAAGTTCTGTCACTGGAATATAAAAATTTAAATTTGGAACTCCTAAAACAAAAACCGTTGTGCATTTGAATTTCGAATCTTTTTTAAATATTTGAGTAGTATAATTTTGCAATTTTCTGTTTTCTTTAACATGGAGTGGACGCTTAAAGATAGCCGTACCGCAATAATTGCACTATATCGTTGTGGACACTCGCCGACTAAAATTTTTAAGCTACTTGAAAATTTAAAATTCTCTCTAAGATTTGTGTATCGTACCATAGAAAGATACAGTGAGGTCTCTAGTTTAAATGACAAGAAAAGAAGCGGTCGTCCGCGTACAGCTAGGACTCCAGCGGTTGTACAAGCAATTAGGGCACGCATTGCCAGAAATCCCGCTAGGAAACAAAATGTTATGGCCCTCCAGATGGGTTTGAGCAGAAATACGGTGAAAAGAGTGCTTAATCAAGACCTGAGACTTCTTGCTTATAAACGAAAAACTGGCCATCTTCTCAATGGTCGGCTTAAAGCTTTAAGGCTTAAAAGATCTAAAGCTTTATTGAAGAAGTACGCTAAAAATAAGCATCGTTGTATACTGTTTTCGGACGAGAAAATTTTTGACATAGAAGAAAACTGTAATAAACAAAATGATAGAGTGTACGCTCGCAATAGTAAAGAAGCGTCTAATAGCATTCTCCGTATTCAAAGAGGTCATCACCCTTCATCTGTGATGGTTTGGCTGGGAGTTTCTTATGCGGGCGTCACTAGTATGCCTTTTTGTGAGAAAGGAGTAAAAACTAGTGCCAAAGTGTACCAAGACACGGTGTTGACTAATATTGTGAAACTACTATCCCATACGATGTTTCTAAACCAGCCTTGGGTTTTCCAGCAGGACTCTGCTCCAGCCCATAAGGCAAAGTCTACGCAAGCCTGGCTCGCCTCCAATAAAATCGACTTTATACGGCATGAAGATTGGCCCTCCTCTAGCCCAGATCTTAATCCGTTAGACTATAAAATATGGCAGTACTTAGAGGAAAAGGTGTGCTCAAAACCTCATGCAAATCTAGACTCGCTGAAAAAATCCCTTGCTACGGCAGTGGCCAATATCGACATGAAAGTGGTGCGTGAATCCATTGACGACTGGCCACGCAGACTTCAAGCCTGTGTAGATAATTATGGCGGTCATTTTGAATAAATGTTATACATTTAGATTCTCTAGTTTATAAGCTTTCAAACGCCGTACAAATTATACGGAATAAACTTAAACTTTTGTTTTTATTTGTTGCTATGTATATGACAGAACTTATGAGCCGACTAAGTACATGTTGCATACGAGGGTAAAACTGAAAGTTTCGGGAATAGAAGAAAATATGCAGTATAAGTGAGTTTATTTATTTTTATTGTTTTTCAAAATATTCTCCTTTGTATTTCATGCACTTATGCATGCGTTCAAACCAGTCCATAAAGCACTTTTTGAACTCTGAAGTAGGGGTCGACAAAATGGCTATTTTATAGGCCTCCACTGCTTCTTCTGGCGTCTGAAACCGCTGACCACGCAGTTTGTCCTTGATTCTGGGGAATGTAAAAAAGTCGTTGGGACTTAAGTCAGGGCTATATGGAGGGTGGTCCAATATTTCGACTTTTTCACCGTCCAGGTACTCAGTTGTTGTCCGAGCGGTGTGTGGGCTGGCGTTGTCGTGGTGAAGGATGATGCGACGACTAGGGTTTGTTTTTCGGAGTTCAGCAAAGACGTTCGGCAAACAAATAGTGGTGTACCAATCAGCATTGACTGTTCTACGATCCTCAAGAGCCACAGTAGCTACGTGACCAGATTTAGAGATAAACGTAGCCACCATATTCTTAGCCGTACTGCGAGAACGAACAACTTTTGTGGGTTTGAGCTCGTCTTCGAAGACCCATACTCGGGATTGGTTTTTAGTTTCAGGCTCATAAGCGTATATCCACGACTCGTCACCTGATACTATGCTAAAATAACTTTTTCACGCCTAATTCTTCTTTTAAAATAATTTGTATTTGACTCATTCCAATACCCAGGTGCTCTTGAATTTCCCGATATGTCACATGTCGGTCTTCATTTATCAGACGACGCACAACATCGACGTTTTCTTGCGTGACTGCCGATTTTGGTCGACCTTCACGCACTTCGTCGGTGAGGGATACACGACCACGTTGAAATTCTGAATACCACCTGTATATTGTAGTCTTTGAAGGAGCTTCAATATTAAAAGCAGCAACCATCCGCTCTTCACATTGTTTTTGTGTTAGTCCACTTTTAAAGTCACATAATAAATCATAGCTCTGAAATTTTCACGGCACAATTCCATTTTAAGCAGTGACTCGACGACTTCAATAAACAATTGAAACCGAACCATACTTTTTTTTTTCTAAGTGGCCAGTGTGTTGAGATAAGGAAACTTCAGAGATTATAAAAAGGTATAATACATGTTAAAAATAAATTAATAAGTATTCGATTCCCGCCACTTTCAGTGCAAGCCTCGTATTAACATGACATAACAACATGTCAAACGAAAACATCTTACATAAACATTACTTGTATACTTCATCTGACGTAATATATATGCAGTTATTATAAGATAAATAAGTGCAAATGTGCACTACATTTGCACAACATGTCTGGAAATAGTCAGTCACTTATATGGAATGTGGGAGTCTCAGGCAGTATAGTGTATAACGCATGTCTTCAATCTAAATGAACAAAAAAAACATAATTATTACTTTGTATGTACAATAAAGAATTTTACTACTACTACTAATTATTTAAACGACCTATTTAAAGTTAAGTAGCCATTAATTACTATACAAATGCACAAGATGCCTTTTTGACAATTACCTGTTCAAAAATTGGAGGCGTATTATTAAAAAAATCGTATTGTTCGTTTATACACGACCCACGTATTGTTCGTTTATGACGACCTGTTTAGCCTAGTTGGGAGTGACTCTGCCTCCGAAGCTAGAGGTCCCGGGTTCGAATCCCGGCCAGGGCATTTATTTGTGCATTTATCACTGATATTTGTTCTTGGATGTTTTCTATGTATTTAGGTATGTATTTATCTATATAAGTATGTTTATCGTCGTCTAGTTCCCATAGTATAAGCTTTGCTTAGTTTGGGACTAGGTTGATTTGTGTAAGATTGTCCCCGAATATTATTATTATATTATTATACACTGAAGTATTGTTTTTATTGCGAGGCAATACAGCGTTTTAACTTTATTACGGAAAACGCATTGTATTGCAGTCGTTTTTGTCAATGAATTCATATCGTTGTTTTTATTTTCCCAACGCACGACAATCGAAAGGAGTTACTTTTGCTGCAAAACGTTTTTTTTTAAATCTTTTTAAAAAGTTGAAATGTAAGTGGCCAGTATTTAATATGCAATATGTACGTTTCCCTAAAGAGGTTTTAATCATTCCGATTTGAATTATAGCGGTTTAAGGAAATGTATGTAAAGCATTTCATGTAAAGATATCTCCATGTTCTCCCTCAGCCAAAATTTTGAAAAAAATACATACTATAGGACGTTAGTGGGTGTATTACCAGTGAAAAAATTGGTGCGGTCTCTAACGTGAAAGTAGAAGAAAAAAAATTCAGAAAAGTTTCATTGGATTTTTTTTTTCTATGATATAATGAAAATATTATTATGGTCATTTAATCATATTTATAAAATGTACAATATATGCCAAGCTCGTTAAAATAGGTTGACTAGAAAAAAAAAACAAAGAAAAACTAATTTTTTTTTTTTAACAAAAACTATAACGTTTAGGGTGCTCAAATTTGGCACAATGATGAGTAATGTAGAGCCACACAATCTATAAAAATTACAAGCCCAAACTCAAGGGGGGCAGAATCACTTAGCTTATCCTGGCACGGCCTTTATGTTTTAATTCATGATTTTCACAAGCGACGTTCGAAATGGACCGCTATTTTAGCGCAAAATAAACGTGACGCACTCTATAAGTAAACCAAGTCACACGAGTGTTGTGTGTTCGGACTATTTCCCTATTTCCGACATATACAGGACCAACAAAGGCTTAAATCGACTAACTGCAACTGCTAAACCTGACTTGAACGTAAGTCCGTTCGTTCCCGACTCAAACTACATTATTCAAATTCTGTTTTAACATATAATTTTAGCGTGAAAAATCATGCAGAGGAAAACATTTTCATGTACTTATATGAATTGATGTACTAGAAATCAATTTAACGTTAATACAGGGTGGCATCGGAAACGTAATCAGAAGCTAATTTTTCAGACTCTACACATGATCGCCTTTTCATTGCAATAGTTGTTACATCTAATAAAACAAGTTTATATTTTCAAAATTTTACCAGAAAAATATTAACGCCATACTTAAATCATGGTCACCCTATCACTTTTGACACACGTTGTATGAGGAATGACAAGACTTCGTGTGGTGTAGGGTGACCAAGTTGTATGAAACATTATTTTTTCTGTTAATAATTTGAGAAATAATAGTCAAAATTGCAAGTAGTAACTATGATATCATCTTTATTGAATTTGTCTTTCAATACTTCATCGAGTCAAATAATTTCTGATCACGTCTCCGATGTCACCCTGTATATTTAAATAATTTATCCTTCAAGTTCATAGTCGGTATCTTGGTTTTATAGATGACGATGACTTGCAAAGCAAAATTTGTAAAACTACAAATGCTGCTCCAATGGCAGAAGTCAGTATTTTTGAAATAACTACCTATAGTCTTGCTCAAGAGTTTCATGAAGTTAAACATCTTAATCTCTAACATAGAAAAAGAACAATCACAGAATGTGTGTGAATGTTGAAATGGAATGTTTTATTCATTTTTTTTGTTTAAAAATATTATGAATATAAAAAAAATTAAATAACCAAAGCGACTCCATTAGGTACTTTCACTGTTCACTTTTGACATTTATAAAGTAAATATTGGTAGCCAGTATACGACAGTGGCATTTTACTAAAAAGTTTTTACCATGTTGGTTCTTATGTTTGCAAATTTGACACGACGCTAATGTCTGTAAGTTTTTTTTTGTGTGAAGTTTTTATCTTGTCTCGGATTATAAAGAAGCGTTATTATCAGCTATTGGAATGTAACTGTCAGTGTCATCTTGCGCCACATTTTTAGTTATTTATGTTCGGCATTGTGTGTCTATTTCTATATCTTATGTCAATGTATATAAAACATAATCATTATGTTACATAATTTTATTTTAACTAGATATAAAGAGGCTAATATATATTAATAACCTTTGGAAAACAAATGAGGGCTTGTTTGTAAAACCCATGAAAATACTCAAATACGAACTTTATTAGTCTAGCAAGGTTTGCCATTATTGTCCACTTAGCCGTCTTTTTTCTAATGTTGTTTGTGCAGCGCAGCATTGTCGCATAGTCCCACCCCTCCCCTATCCTCCTCCTATGGTGCTTGTTAAACTTGAGTCTTCTCATACTAACTAATAGCGTGGCCGGGTTCTTTGCATTACAGCATCGCCATTTCGTGTTCCTCCATTAATGACGTGACTAATTATATACACGGTGGTTTTAAGTGGTGATCACGAGTCGGAAAAATATGAATAGCCAACTGAAACTGATTCTAATGGCCAAGGTCTCGTACAATTGCATCGCTGCTGTTTATTTCATTATTTAAATTTAATAATAATGTTGACAAAGGCTGTTGGGGATTTCATCTCTTATGTGAATGTGATGAAGCCTAGTGCTGACATACTTATTCCTAAATTAATTTTGTACTAAAGTAGTAACGCTGCTAACGAAAATTTCAAATTAAAGGGAAAAACTTAATGCTGCGAGCAGGATTCGAACCTGCGACATCTGGCATACGCGGCCAATCGCTCTAGCCTCTGAGCTATCGGAACAACCAAGCTCTTCCACGAAATCCTTCACTAGTTCCCTGTTACAACGCCTTAGGGAGGCTTACAGCGACATCTACCGTAGAAGACTTAGGCTTCTATTAACGGCACCAACGTCTCAAATTACATTGAGAAATCGACAGTAACGATGCGCCATCCCATACGACATTAACCTTATTATTACGAGTAGATACCTATTCCTGTACGCACCCGGCGAAGCCTACGGTACGGATTAGATTTTGTGAACCGTTTAGACCAATGGTTTGTAGCAAATAAATTACTTTGATATTATAATTATGTTAAATCCACTAAATGTGTGATCATCATACATTTCTTTAAAGTGTTATTATTATTACTAAGTCTTGGAGAGAAATTTGATAAATCAACCAACTCGATCATCAACTTGTCATACAGTATGTGATAATTGACAACTTATTCTTCATAAATTAATTATGTAACAAAATATTTTTAGGTTGGTTCAAAAACGAATCATGAAAGAGGTCTCAGGTTCATAGTTTATAATTATTTTAATTATGTTAATTATTTTAATTATGTTAATTAATTCCAGAAAAAATCAATCAAACAGCTCTCGTATTGTAGGTTGCTCTCTGTAATCTAATACTAATCACCAGTCAATGGGTTGCGTCAAATCGTCTGTTATCGTAAACCGTGTTCGTTAATACCTGATTGTTTGAAAAATTTGGCATACTTTAGGAGATGATAGCTGCCGCCGCCAAATATGGTGTTGATCGATGTATAATAGTACTATGGTGTAATCGGTCCTTAGGGCACTGGTCCCACCGCCGGCGACGAGCGATAAATGAGTAGAATTTAATACTAGAACGAGTGCTTGCTTATCGCTTACTCGCCGGCGGTGGAACCAGTGCCTAACAGTGTATATTATTTTGGTAACACAGAGGGAGTAGTGCCGCCACGCGAGTCGCCGCTAGTGATGATCCTGCGATCGCCGCTGCTGGCGGGCGCGGTGGGGGGCGCGGTAGGCTGCGAGCGGGAGATCAAGGACGCGGCGCTGCCGGCGCTAGGGCTGCTGCGCGCGCTGCACGCGCTGTCGCGGCACTGGCCCTCGCTCTACCGCGCCGCCTGCCTGCCCGACCACCGCCCGCTCGTGCCTAACGCAGACTTCATTAATGCCAAGGTACACTCGTCCCGCTCATATTCATATTCATATATTTATTGCATAATCATGTCGTATACAAGGTGTTACAATATAAATTTATGTAGATCCAGAGACATGAACCCTGCAAGGGCACAGTAATTTTAAAACTAACAAAATAAATATTTCTTATAGAGAATTAGAGTTATCAAGGTAATTATATTATAAAATTTACTTAGGCAATATGATAAATAATAAAAACATTCATACATTATAAAATAAAATTGATTTTAGTTACATGTATCTTATGAGCTCATTATGTCGAAACTATTATAAAAAAAAATGTCAAGTGTGATTATAGGAAGGCTCGCATAAGAACTCCTGTATCGAGTAGTAGCACTTATTCACCAAAATTGCCCGTAACTGGTTTTTGAATTTGTGCAGTTCGAGTTCATTTTTAATATTGTCCGGTAGTTTATTGAAAATTTTCACGCACATGGCAAAAGGTCCGTTATGTACTATTTGTAATTTAGAGGCCGGTCTTTCTAGTTTATTACGTAGTCGTAAGTTTTGCGGTCGTGAATATTGGGGAAATAGGTTCATGTTTAATTTAACAAAAATGGATACTTCCATTATATAAATCGATGGTAATGTCAAAATCCTTTGTTCGGTAAAATGTCGTTTACAGCTTTCTGTCCTTCGTATATTGACAAGGATTCTCAGGCAACGCTTTTGGAGTCTGAATAAATATACTAAGTCCGAACTGTTGCCCCATAGTACTATGCCGTACTTCAGCCAAGCATGCGCATAGGCGTAGTAGGCGCAGGTAGCCGTTTTAAGGTCTGTGGACGTCTTGAGTTTGTAGAGTGCGTAGGAGAATCGGTTTAACTTGGATATGACTTTATTAATGTGTTCTTTCCAGTTTAGTGTTGCGTCGACGGTAATTCCAAGTAATGGAAAGGAATCAACGCACTCTAGAAGGGTGCCCTGGAAAGAATACTGTATATCTAAGGCATGTCGTTGGTATGGTCTAAAATGAATTAATTTTGTTTTTGTGTAGTTTACTTGCAAGTTATGATCGGTAAGCCAGGCGGAAATATCTGTTAGTATTGAGTCCAAATGATATTTCAGGTCGGTGTCGTCTTTACACGGTATGGCGAGGGATATGTCATCCGCGAAAAGTATGGAAGGGACGTCTATAGAAGCTGGTAGATCATTGATGTATATCAAAAAGAGGACGCAACCAAGGACGCTACCTTGGGGAATTGATTGGGTTACGTTTGATTCTCGAGATCTTATTCTGCTTATGGTTCCTGTCGTAAAATTGTGATGTTCTATTTCTACCAATTGCACACGATTAGCAAGATATGAAGAAAACCATTTATGAGCGATTCCTCTTACACCAATATCGAAGAGCTTTTTAAGTAGGATTTCGTGAAGTACTCTGTCATAGGCCCTACTCATGTCCAATAGGACGCCAAAAGCACACTGTTTGTTATTAATAATGTTTAGGATGTCATTGATATATTTAAAAACTGCCAATGATGTCGATCGGTGTTTTCTAAAACCGTTTTGGCAGTCACTTAATATTCTCACAGAATACATATAATCGAGAGGTCATAGCCGACTCGAAAATTTTGGAAAAGGTTGTTAACAATGCTATTGGGCGATAGTTGCTACATTCGGTTTGGCAACCTTTCTTAAAAATCGGTTTGATTACTGTCCATTTAAGGGCAGCTGGAAAAATACCTTCGATGAAAGACTGGTTTATCAAATACGTTAATGGAGCGGCAAGTTCGTGGGCGCACTTTTTTATTAATATTGGAGGTAGTTCGTCTATTCCGAAACTACGCTTATTTTTTAGGTTCCGTATAATTTTATAGATTTCCTGCACAGTGACGGGCGAAACATACATTGAGTTTTCACTCATACTCACCCTCACCTCTATCCGGAACACGTTCAATTGTTATTCAAAATTCCATTTATGAATTTCATAATTGTGTTGTGTTACTTTCAGCTTGCTGCCAAAGCCAACAGACAACTTCAGGACCCATTAGTTATAATGACAGGAAATCTTCCGCCTTGGTTGAAAAAGATTGCATATGCGTGGTAAGTAATAATAATATAATAATAATATAATAATAATATAATGTGATTTTTAACATCTAACTGTTTAAAATTCTGTTTCGTTTTAAATATATGTACATATAGTAAAATGATGCGATATTTTCAGTCCATTCGTATTGCCGTTCGAGTGTCGCCATCTGCTATTCTACGTGGTGTCGTTCGACCGCGATCGCGCGCTGCAGCGTCTCATCGAGGCTGGCGGCGAGCGCGGCGGCGCGGCGGGCGCGGGCGGCGCGGGCGCCGACGCGGAGCGCGTGGCGCCCCGCCTCGACCGCCGCAAGCGCACCGTGCAGCGGCAGAACGTGCTGCGCCAGGCCGAGCATGTCATGCACGAGTTTGCGCACTCCAAAGCGCTTCTCGAAATACAATATGAAAACGAAGTCGGCACCGGCCTCGGTCCGACCCTCGAATTTTATGCGCTCGTCTCACAGGAGCTGCAGCGCGCCGATCTCGATCTCTGGCACGGAAGCGAAAACTTTAAGCAGAAGCCGACCTCGTTTGGCGGCGAAATTGTGAAGAGCCAACCGCCCGTCGTCACCGACCGGTCTTCCGCCGAAGTGGCGGCGCGACTGGCGTCGTCGGTGCGCGACGCGCTCAGCCTGAACGAGGAGCGCGCCGCCGAGCCCTCGGAACTGGAGAAGGAGACGTCCATCCCGTCGCCCGCGCCCGACGCCACGTTCGTCTCCTGGCCCTGCGGTCTGTTCCCGCAGGCCATCGGCCGCAACGCGCGCGCCTCGCATCTCTCGCGCGTCAAAGCCAAGTTCCGCTTCTTGGGAAAATTCATGGCTAAAGCTGTAATGGATTCACGAATGGTAAGTGGAGATAATACGCGGTCAGATAATGAAGTTCTCCCGACGAGCGCATACTGAGTGGAGTGTTATCATTCAGGTTGATATCCCGCTGTCGGTGTCGATGTACCGCTGGGTGGTGGGCGAGGAGCGGTGGCTGAGCCTGAGCGACGTGCGGCACGTGGCGCCGGAGCTGTGGCGCTCGCTGTGCCGGCTGCGCCGCGTGGCCGAGCGCGCCACGCTCATCGACGAGGACGAATCGCACACGCCTGAGCAGAAACAGCACTTGGTAACTCATCACATCACATACCTATCCATAGTTAATAATAATACTTGTCAGTTGAGGGCTAGTGAGAGAACGGTTTGTTGGTTTATAGATCAGCAGTTTAGAGTTGGATGGATGTCCGATCGAGGAACTGGGGCTGGACTTCATCCTGCCGGGCGACGGTTGCACGGAGCTGCGGCGCGGCGGCCGCGACCTGCCTGTCACGGCGCACAACCTGCATAACTACATCACACTCGTCACGCACTGGCTGCTCTATGAAGGTATGTACCCAGTCCTTTAGTTGTCATGTGAGCCGTCATGTAATTAGGATGATCGTCAAATAAAGTAATCAAGTGCGCTGAGCAAAAAAGTCACCTATTAACCTATTGTAATTATATTACAGGCGTGATTCGTCAACTGGAAGCATTCAAAGAAGGATTCGAGTCAGTATTCCCGTTAAGTAATCTCAAGATATTCTATCCAGAAGAGCTAGAGCAAGTATTCTGCGGAAGCCCATCAGGTAACACTTTACTATACGCAGCATTTAAAGAAGGCATTAGTCCTATGTGTGTGTTTAAAAAAATCGTGCATAACATCACCATGTTTGTTACGGCAGGCGGTCGCGAACAGAGGTGGGAGCCGCGCATGCTGGCGGAGTGCATCCGGCCCGACCACGGCTACACGGCGGAGTCGCGCGCCATCCGCATGCTCATAGACATTCTCGCCTCCTACAGCCGCGACGAGCAGCGGCTCTTCCTGCAGTTTGTCACGGGCAGTCCCCGCTTGCCCACTGGAGGTAAACTCGCTGCTTTGTTGCACCCACCTCCAATAGATGTGCTGAATGAAACAGTTTGTAACCGGTGTGTGTCTGTGCAGGTTTCAAAGCCTTGAATCCACCGCTGACGGTGGTACGCAAGTCGCTGGAGTCGTCTCTAGACCCGGACGAGTACCTACCGTCAGTGATGACGTGCGTCAACTACCTCAAGCTGCCAGACTACAGCAACGCCGAGGTGATGCGCGCCAAGCTGCGCCTAGCCGCGTCCGAGGGCCAGCACTCCTTCCACTTGTCCTAAACGTTCACCACCGCTCTCGACTTCTACGTTTCGCCTGTGATCTGGTTCCCTCTATAGCAGCGAAGATACCATCCGTGCGACCCGACACTGGGCCCGCGGTTGTGATGTACTGGTGTGATACGGTGTTAGAGCGTCGCGTGCAATCCGTTTCAGGTCATCCAGTTTTTGTGCAATCAGAGTGATTTATATTTCGTTACAGACACTCAAAGTGCTGTGCGGTCATTTATTATCTTATTTTTCTTTGAATTCTTTTTTACTATTGATATAATTATACTATATTCTGTGTTACTGTAATGTGATAGCTTTGTATATTTCTTTATCAACACTGAAGGGAGACTAACGACTCTCGATATAGTAGCATATGGAAGTGTGTGACGCTGACGTGATTCTGTGCGGAATTCGCGATGAGACCAACGTCGCCATCAATGCGTGTGCCGTCGCGAGAGCCGGCGCGGCCGCGCCCGGGCCGCCGCCTCGCAGGAGAATGCGTCGCCTGTAACGCCGCACTATTATATCATAGTTATATGTAACATAATAAGCTCCATTGTGTTTGAAGGACCTCTGAAATTATCCTTCATCAGAATTAAAATAGCATTTATTTCCAAACGGTGTATGTTTTCATTATCATTTAAGTTTCATTAAAGAGTAAAAGTGCAAAATTTGAATATGTAACGATTTCAATAAAACATGTATACATATTGAATCAATGTTTGTATTAATTATCTCTTGGGCGATGTTATGTGCTCGTTAAAACCTTTTTTAGGTCTGGCTTTAAAAGATCCGTTTGCCCAAGTGCTAGATTTTTTTTGTAACTATATATTTTTTACCATGACTTCTGACGCAAGGTAAAAAGGGTCTAAAGGATCTTTATAATTTTCAAAACCCGGTCTTAGTGTACGGCTTCATATTTGTGGTTGAAAAGGGCATCATACTGACCCGTGACTTATTGTCGGTTAGCAGCTCTATTGTTACGAACTGATGAAAACGCCGAATCTACAGTGCATTACCGGCACGCGGGCTTTTTTCTAAACGGATAATAGGATGTTTCATTACAAAAAAGTTTTTAAATAATTTTATGATATAATCTACCGTAATGAAAACGACTTATTCCGCTTACGTCAGCTGCCACGTTTTCAGTTTATTTTTTCAAGCATCAAATTTTTTTGTTACTTCATATAGGTCAGAAAATCAAAACGGCCGACGTAAGTGGAATATTTTAAAGCCAATTTCGTCAGTTCCAGTTAGGACAGAAGTTTTTATTCCAGTTAGGACAGTTTTTCTAAATACAGTCTAATTAATGATTAGAGGGCTCGAACTTTTCGTGCCGATGACGTAAAATTGCATTTAGGTGATTCTAATTGGTGTTATAGCAATTATCAATCTTTAATCATCAATCGTTTGATCATGCGTTTACAATGGTCTTTTTGCAAATACGGCCTATTTCATAATCTAATACCCTTGCCACAATCGTTGCCAGAGAGATTGGTCTGTAATTCGTCTTGTCCGATATATCGCCGGTTTTATTTTTGACGATGGGGACCACTACAGTTTTCGTCATATTTGTAGGTACATAGGAATGCCCGATGCACAGGTTAAACAATATCGTTAACAGCCGGGGTAGATGTGGGCCAGCAAACTGCAGATGCTCGACGCTTAAGTGGTCGTAACCAGGAGATTTTCCTCTCTTCATCATTTTTCATGTTTGGATGACGTCATTAGGACCAAAACGAACCTGATGGTCAGTTTCTAACTCATCGTCGAGGACCTGCCTTTTGCAATTGGATGGTGACTTCAGATTAAATTGTTCTTTGAACATATTAGCAATCCTCTGAGGGTCAGAGATACCATTAACAGTGACAGAGAAACCAGGCCTTGCTTCCATTTTTTTCGACGACGACCGATATTTGACGACCTGTTTAGCCTAGTTGGTAGTGACTCTGCCTCCGAAGCTAGAGGTCCCGGGTTCGAATCCCGGCCAGGGCATTTATTTGTGCATTTTTCACGGATATTTGTTCTTGGGTCTAGGATGTTTTATTTATTTAAGATTGTACTGATTCTATGTATTTAAGTATGTATTTATCTATATAAGTATGTATATCGTCGTCTAGTACCCATAGTACCAGCTTTGCTTAGTTCGGGTCTAGGTCGATTTGTGTAAGATTGTCCCCCAATATTTATTTATTTTATTTAGAAATGGTGATATTAGAGATGACAGAGTGGCCACTCCTTCAGAAATGAAAAAACTTTTTGAAATTATCACTTACGTTTTTCTACAGAAATGTTAAAGATAGAGACTCTTTTCTTTCAGGACACCCTATATACTTTTTTACAAAACAAATTAAAAAAAAGATAGTATGATAATGTTTCATAGTTTTATGAAAAAGTCATATTCAAGAATTCAGATTTTATTTTTTCCCGGCTGGGAATTTTTCAACAAAACTTGGCACAATAGTACTACTAAATATAGGTAACTGTAGAAAAAAAAATCAGCTCATAATCATAAAAGGGCATTTTTTCTTCCCTTATCCTGCTACGGCCTTTGCAACATCGAAAAAATTGAGCTTGTTGCTGTTCTAATTAAACGTCATTAATAACTGCGTTTGTCGATAGCAGATCTTTTTTTTCTAATTCACGGCTTAAGTAGCACCGCCTAGGTATCCGCGCGGCTGCGGCTAGGTGACATCGCGCTTACGGCGACGGCGGTTGGTTAGAGGTTGTAGTCGATGATCGTGGGGGGAACGATGGCGGTCTGCGCGCCGTCCCCGTTCCGGCTTCGAGACGCAAGCGCGGCGGCGGCCCGATGTAAGCTCGATCACTGCGAGTTGCCGGCGCGCCGCTTGCGGATTTCTAGCTTGTACCGAGGCGGGGCGATGCTGTTCTGATGCCGATGTGTGTGCGTTACAATATGGAATTTCTTACAAAAAATACTGGACGGCTAGAGTTGAGGCGGCGCCGCGCCGATCCGGTGCCGAGCGGTTACGTGTGCGACAACCTTTAAGGATCTTTTATACTAGGGGCGTTATATAACGAAAATGAATTATTGAATATCTTCGATATTTCATCTCAGGCATGCACATTGCACTCGCAATCCACCACAAGTCCACTACAGACATCATATCCCAAGTATTTTATTTATCTGGTATAATCCAAATCCTATACATCCCAACGCAACTTGCTCAATCCTTCCTCTAGTTCCGCTATCTTTTCGTTGGTTCGCAGTGTACGCCTGTTGTAAGTTACCAGGGTCAGGAGTCGACGATGGTGGTAGGCGGATCTTAATCGGAGATTCTTAGCACTCCTGCCCCCCGCTAGCACCCTGGCAGTTACCATAACCAGGGCACCGCCAGTCGCTGGAACCTCGGGCCCGCGGCTTTATGTTGTCTCCATATTTTGCCCCATTCTCAGCTCTTTTCAATAAAATAAATCTAAATCATCAGGTACTAAATGCTATAATCGCCATGCTTGGCATGCGAGTTGGCGATCGCAGTGTTTCCACTGCACTCCAGGAATGCTGCTTCCCATCCCCCGGTGGTCTTTGTCATAGTTAGGAGGGTTCAAAAACAAGATTAAGCACTTCAACAAAAGAAGTAGTGCTTCGCTTGGCTTGTTTTGGCCGGGGGCACTACAGTGCTCCAGGTGAAAGAGAATAAAAATAACCATTTTGTATGTAAGTAACAGTATAATTGAAACCTATTTCTACTTTCACAATCATTACAACAAAACTAGGTGCATTCAAAAAATAACAAGTTTAGTTATAAAATTTTGATGTTAAGATATGCAGTCTGTAAATCTTAACAAACTGGCTGCCGTCATAAAAAAAACATCATACCAAACTTTATTTTACTGGATTAGCTAACATTTCAGAGTCCCAGATGAGAGAGAGAGAGAATATACTGCTGAGAGTAAATGAATTCGGAGATAATAGGATCACTCTAGCAAAATAAAAACATTTAAATGGTGATTTGTTTTGACTTGGATCCTTTTTGCATAATTACCTCCTATATGGTATTTTGGGAATGTATATAAGTTGTGATAACGGAACATAAATTACCTGTATCTATTTAATGTTCTCTTTCATTTCACAAATGAGGCATGCCATGTTGTCCTCCCGAATAAATGTCTCAAAGTGTATTCTGGTATTATTAGTTCAGATAAAGTTCATGTTTCGAATAAAATTTGTGCTATATGCATGAGATGATAGGAGACAAGGAGATTTAATGGAACTGAATGCACCCTTATAAATCAAAAAATATTTACTACAAAAAATATGTACAATAATCGTCAATAAACATGCCTATGTTATGAAACTACAGTGGAAAAGTAAATAGGTTGACTATATGAGTCAGGTCAAGCAAAGGTCTTATATTGCCACCTATCTGATATGCTTAGATATAGAGGAATTACCTTAAGTGTCTAAGCCTAGCATTGTATGTTTTCATAGAATTACCACAACATGACAACTATTACCAGCCAACACTAATATAAATGAAGTAATAGATATACATAACTATGTTGAATACAACACATCATATTATCCTTAAAATACCATTGCTATCCAGCCAAGTATAAGACAAGAACCCCCAATCGGTGTCAGTCGACGCAAACTGCGGTCTCCTGTGAATGCATGGTAGTAGCATGTTCCACAGAACAGACCCATTCCTGCCATGAAGAATGCTCCAGCCTGAAATGATTGTCAAAACAATGATTAACACAGTAGAGTGAAAGCTGTTGAAACCAATTGTCTGAACAATGTAGGTAATGATTTGAGACTTACAACAAAAGGCCTCCTGCACAGTGGCACTGTCATAAGAGCCAAAGTGTGCAAAAAGTGGAACCGGTTGGCAGTATCAAAAATTTTCCTGAGATCTTCCTTAGTATCAGTTTCAGGGAAGGTGCGATGGGCCCCCATAGCGCCCAAAACCACGGCGGTAGCCCCACTCAGGCCCGCGAGCCTCACGAACGGCCCGGCCTCTTGCGCCAACTCCCACAGAGGCATTTTTATAATGATAGTTACTGGTGGTGCCTCGACCGACTTCGATTTAAATACGCCCTGGAAACCCAATTTATATGAAATAAAGGTCAACTAAAGAACTGCGTGAACGTGAATTAGGAAGAAATTGGAAATGCTAATCATTTACGTCAAGTTCGATTAGATTAAGTTTTGCCTGATCATTCAACAATGAATGGATTGGCAACTTACAATGTGGCGCAAGAAATTCATAGCTCCGTCCGTCACCGTATTAATCATTAAAGTATCCATCAAATTTACCATACCTTTTGTCTATACAACAAGAGATTCTAAAAAAATATTTAAAGATCAAAGACCAAAAACTCACAGACGTCGGATCAATACGTACTTATTTTGATCTTTTACTGTCAAAATGACATGACTTGACAATCTCAATTTTTTACCCGTAGAAAGAGGATAATGTAGAAGGAGCCTTCGCGTATCAACGAAAGGGCTGGGAGATAATATGACAGTTGTTCTAGGGATACCACATGAAGAATATTCTCCCCATTTATATTGACAGAAGTAGGTTGTTATTGAGTTAGAATCTTCAAAATAAACTAAATAAATATTAGGGGACAGTAGAAAATCCTCAGACCAAGAAGAACAGATTGACGGAGCATTACAATCGAGTGCCGCCAGTTTAACCCTGTACCAGGCCAAGGGATATATTCCACCCACATCTTATATCGGTTACCGTAGTCAGGTTTTAACTCCAAACCACCTACAAAATAGACGACCTGTTTAGCTTAGTTGGTAGTGACACGGCCTCCGAAGCTAGAGGTCCCGGGTTTGAATCCCGGCCAGGGCATTATTTGTGCATTTAGCACGGAATTTGTTCTTGGGTCTTGGATGTTCTCTATGTATTTAAGTATGTATTTATCTATATAAGTATGTATATCGTCGCCTAGTACCCATAGTACAAGCTTTGCTTAGTTTGGGACTAGGTCGATTTGTGTAAGATTGTCCCCCAATTTATTATTATTATTATCTCTGTATTTATTTTCGTACTTAAGCTAGGTTTTTTACAATCATTTTATAAAAGTAAAATATATAAACATACATACAAAATATAAAAGCATTATAAAAAACCTAACCTAGGGTGCCGGCAGGGCCTAAGCTACCGGTGGTTAGGGCGACAGAGAAAGGAACCTCCGGACTATCCGCGCCGTGTCCAGAAGTACCGCCTTCTGTATCTGACCCTTGACCCAGCCATCTAACGAGAGTCTCTTGAGATGTTGGTCGAGACTCTTCGCTATTAAGCTTTGAACCGTTATTTGAAGCCAAAATAAATAATTTGAGAGTAGCGAACTTGATTTCCTGTAACAGATCGGTCTAAGGCAAAACTCCCACTCCATCCCCTCCTTGTGACGTCACGTCCTGTGCACCTGGTGGGGGCCGCCTTGTTGGCGCTGAGAGCCCTGGTCGTCATTGGCGTCTTGTTTGCCGTAGCAATCGGTCGTTTTTAAATAAAATCACTACTAACAGGTGTGGTACCATTTGGTAAGGTATTAAAATACCTACCCGTTATTGAAATTATTAACGGTGTTACCGTTCGGTTTTTAAAATTGTTTAATTTCCAGAAATGGAGAGTGATTCATCTGATGTCACGTCGAGTAGTTCCTCGGCGGATACTACCCAAAAAGAAATACCAGCTGCAACAGAGGAACCTGGGCCATCGCGCGTTGGGGAGAAAAGGAAGGCCGGCAAAGGAAAGCGGCGCAAGCACAAACGCAGTCGCATGGCTGCTTCTATAAGGTATTTAACCGCACAAGTAAGTGGTATATCTAATTTAATCGCGGGTAGCGCTGCTTTTCAGCCTAACCCTTTCCTGCCTTTTCAACCAAATTTTCACTCCACCCCTGGTGTAGAGGAAGCTGATCACTCTGATAGTGTTAGTGCAAACGTGAGTGGTGAACTTTTTGTTGATGAGGCAACGGGTGCCGCGCCCCTACAGCCAGCACCCGGGTTCTCATTACAACTACCGTTAAATACCATATTGAAAGAACCGACTATTCCTAAAACCTTGCCAAGTTTTGTTGAGTTGATTAACAACATTCAGCGCTTTAATTCTGAAGACTGGGATAGTGTCCGTTATGCAGAAGTGCAAAAACAATACTGTTCCTCGCCAGGTTTCACATATTTGGAAACAAATGACGAATAACTCGTTGGCGCTAATTGAACGTGGGTTTGCAACTATCACTCAGGCCCTTATAAAACAGAACGAAGCAGCTCAGTGCGGTTTCAAGAAATTAGTTGAATGGTCTAATTCCGTTCCTGTAGTTACACCAAAATTGCTGGAGGATAAATTAAACGAAATTTTCGTGCAGGGTAACTTTCAAAAGATTAGTAATGATGCTTTGCAGATTGCTTGCGGTCATAGGGCCGAACTAATACAACAAAGACGTGACAATATCTTGCGATCAGTGAAAGACAATTTTTTGAAAGCAAGCCTGAGGAAAATTCCACCCACTTGTGATAACTTGTTTAACAAAGAGCTGTTCGCTAACGCAATTGAGAAGGCCGGCGGGTCCTCTAAAGTTTTTTGGCCGCCCCGGGCGCCCTCTAACAACAAAGCTGCTGCGCAAGCTCAGCCACAACAGCAAGCTCAGGCCATGCCTAGTTATGCTAATACATATGCAAACAAAGCTCCTGCTATGTTTAATGCTAATTACGCCTATCCCGATTTCATAAATCGGATGCCATTGCCAACGCCAGTTGCAAATTATCATCCACGTGACTACCCTCGCTTTCCTCAAAAGCCTGGTCAACAAACCAGACCTTCGCGGCATAGGCCTAATAAAGGCTTTCAGAGCACAGACGCTTTTGCCAATAGCTACCGCGGGGCTAGGTTTTCAGGGCCCTCCGCATCCCGTGGGCAGGGTAGACGGAAGTTCTGACGCGAGCAATTTTCGGGCTGGCCGTTTGGCACATTTTGTGGAACGTTGGGAGGAATTACAGGCTCCAATAATTTTAACAGATGATTCGAAATTTTCGAATACCTTTCAATGCCAAACCCCCGTTACTTATTCCAAATCTACCCGATCACCTTTGGTCCACCCCAAAGAGTTGCGAAATGGATCGCGTGATAAGACAAATGCTACAAATGAAAGTATTGGAGCCTGTGGATCCGAGTCCCAGTTTCCTATCCCCGATGTTCATAATACCAAAAAGCGACGGCTCTGCCCGCCCGATATTCAACTTAAATAACCTAAACGAGTACGTTTTGGTGAAACCGTTTCGTTTAATAAACTTGCAGAAAATATGCACATTCTTGCAGCCTCACGATTGGCTAGTAAAGATAGACTTGTCAAATGCGTACTTCCATCTGCACACCGATGCTTCCTACGGTTAATTTACGACCAACAATTACTGCAAATGACATGTCTAGCTTTTGGGCTGGCTTGTGCCCCGAAAACATTTGCGTCCTTGACAAATTGGGTAGCTCAAATACTCAGAGAAAAAGGCTTCCGAGTAGTAGTTTATTTGCACGACTTCTTGTTGGCCAATCAGGACCCTCAAATACTTTCACACCAGGCTCTCGAAGTAACTCGGCTATTAGAATACCTGGGCTGGCAGATCAACTACCCCAAATCGGTATTGATACCACAAAAGTATCTGCAATATTTAGGAGTTGTTTGGAATCCACACACAAACGAAAAGTACTTGCCACTTCAAAAATTTCAAAGCTTTCAAAGAAACGTACAAAATCTGCTAAGTCAGAAGAAAGGGTATCGCTACGCCTCAGTATTTGGGAATGTAACTCTTTACTGATCATACAATATATATATATGTATGTTATAATGTCATATGAATCTATATAGACTGCGATAAGCTTTGAGGACGTAGCGAGAAAGGAGTTAATATACAGACATACCTGATTCTCAACACAGTCTATGGAATCTGCTTCGCTCTTATATGCTCCATTTGCCTGCACCATCTGTGGGGGGAGGATTATGTGATAACCTCAAACACTAAATACAACTACCTTAGCAAACATGAGATCAAACTATCTAAACTATATATTCTCCTTATCGAGCCCAAGATCTCTAAGAGGTAAACAAACACTACCATGTATATTTCAAATAGCTATAATGGTTTTCTCTAGCTCTTATATATCTTCTCTTATTCCCACTATGGTGGGCAACACAACTTCTCATATTAACCAATCGGTTAACAACTTGACCGTACCTCGGTCAATGTAACATATATATAGTTATACTAATACACTGCCTGCTTGGCAAGTGTTATCTTTCCTCTGTACTGAATGCCACCAAGGCTTGTTACATGTATCTATAGATACTTAAACTGTCTTAAGTGCCATAAAGGCCTGTCACTTGTATCTATGGATACTTTAACTGTGGTCATATATGAGTCAGGTTTGTATGTCATGGTCTACGAGCTCCCTTGCTGGGGACGTCCTGGAGAATGCCATGTTATCCACATAATCTGTCTAAGTAGATAACACATCACTCAGGTCGATACACGACCAATGGCGTACTGCGCCTCACACTGGCGGCCTTACTGGGCCATAAAGACTAGCTGCAAGCAGCTGGGTACCCTTACTGGTGGCATACTGTGCCAATGCATACTGTGCTCTCTCTGGTGGCGCATAGCGCCTTGAACTCATGGCCTTGCTGGGCCAAGGACTCGCTGGAGACAGCTGAGTACCTTTACTGGTGGCATTACTGTGCCACTACACACTGTTGACTGACTCGTATTAGGATAGAGAGGAACAAGCAAGTGGTACTTCATATATAATTACTCACTCTAAGGGGTTTCTCATGACCATGTCTAATTGTCGATCATTACCTTCTCTGGTGAAGATAGAATAATGATACTGTGTAATTAGTTAATATAAACTTATCGACTTGTGGGACATCTCGAATCGTATCAAATACTGGAAAATATTACATAGGGTCTTGAGTACTAATATGAAACATCTTAATATGCATACAAATCTGACAGAACCTATATCGGTCTTATATATGCTAAGGATCATTATACTTAGCTTTCATCTTGACGAGCAGCGTAACTCCAGAAATCTCCAGTTACACGAAAACACTTTTCATTTCTTTACGAGGAAAAGTTAGCGAGCGTCCGTGCGCGCTGCTGGGCAACGTAACACTGCGCCAGTCAACGACGCCAGACGCCAATCACACGCATACTACTGACAATAGATGCGAGCTCCTGTCAAATACTTTGCCCGACTTGCCAACTAAATAATCTCACACGATCTAATACTGGTATCAATAACATCGCGATATTGTCATTTCGCGACAAAAGGCAACGTGTGCGAAGTCCAAAGTCTGGTAGGGATGGTCAATTTTGCGAGTTTTATGGTTCCCAGGGGTCGTCTAAATCACAGGGCTTTGCTAAGGCATTGTCAAAGCCTATTACTAAAGAACCCTCGTTACCGTTATCCGATTCCTCCTCCAGTGATGGAGGAGTTAAAATGGTGGAGCGAGAATCTCGAGATGCGGTCTCCAATTCATTACCCACCAGTCACCAATTACCTGGTGACGGATGCATCAGGGCAGGCGTGGGGGGCCCAATTAGACAACCTCAAGTTGTGGGGTGTCTGGTCTCCGGAGGAAGCAAAACTTCATTCCAACCAGCGCGAGATGTAGGCAATTTACCACGTCCTAGAAGGTCACGGTCGACACCCGGCCGGTTCCTCCCTGTTAATACAGTCGGACAACAGAACCGTAGTGGCTTATATGAGGAACGAAGGGGGTACAAAATCGGCTCCACTGATGGAAATCTCTCATCGAATTTTCCAAACTTTAGATCATTATAAGATCCACATGGAAATACATTACTTGCCAGGCCGGTACAACGGCGAAGCCGATCACTTGTCTCGTCTTACCAGAGCTCCCGAATGGCACCTTTGCCCCAAAATTATGAATCAGGTTTTCACCAAATTTGGTCGCCCTTCAATAGACCTGTTCGCTTCGTCAGTAGCACATGTGCTTCCATCTTACGGCACTCTAGATTTGACGGACAGCAAGGCCAGCCTTTACAATGCCTTCAGCCAGATGTGGGACTATCCCCTAGCGTGGGTGTTTCCACCGCCCTTCCTAATTCCCCGCGTGCTACAACACCTCAACAATGCGAGAGGGGTATATTTAATTGTAGCCCCGCGCTGGTTGACAGTGTTCTGGCGACCGGACCTCAAGAACAGGGCTCAGGGTCCCCCGTTCACAATTTACAATTTGGACAGAGTTCTGGTCGATGCGACAACCGGTCTCCCTCCACCGATGGCACGGGACATGGTTCTCGAAGTCTGGAAATGTGGGGGTGGTCGGAAAGTTTAAATGGGTGGACCCAAGATGAGATATTTTTTTAAAGAAAAGTTGGAGAGCATCTTCGACTAAGACATATAAGACTGCATGGCAAAAATGGCGGGATTGGGCTGTTCGTAATTCTGTGAATGTGTCCAAACCTCAGGGGGCTGATTTGGCTAAATTCTTAATAGATCTTCATCCTACACAAGGCCTAGCGTATAGTACTATTTTAGAATACAAATCTGCAATTTTCACCCTTTGCGACCCAAGCGAAAACAATCGCCTCAGTTCACATCTATTAGTGCGTCAAGCATTGAAATCTATAAATATTTCATGTATTAGACATAAAAAAGCCCCTATATGGGATACAGATATCCTTGTCAATTGGTTAGAAACTAATCATAGCAACGAGAATAACTTGTACGAATGTTCGGCACGCGCTGCGATTCTGTTGTTGCTATGTTCTGGTCGTCGGGTACATGATTAAACACTTTTGGCCGTGGATGACAATAGCTGTATAATAACTTATAATTACATCATTTCCTGGCCAAAATATGGATCTAAAACTGACACAGTATTAAATCGTCAATCTGGTTGGCAACTTTTCCAAAATAAAGATTGCAAAGTTTTGGATCCAATGTTTTGGGTTAAGAGAGTAATTTTATTATCTCAAACTAGACGCGCAACTTGTGGTGTTAATAACCTGTTCTTGACTGCACGTGGGCAGCCGAAAGCTGCGTCGCGTACTAATATTTCTGGCTGGATAAAAAGATTCTACTGCAGGCCGGCATTAAGGCAAGTGCGGGCAGCATCCGGCCTGCAGTAGCATCTAAAAGTTGGATTGAAAATAGTCCATTAGATGAAATCTTGGCTAGAGGAAATTGGCGGTCAGAGAACACTTTTCTCAAATATTATTGTCGTCCAATTGAACCTTTGGCTATGCCATCACAATCCTGTACTAGCTCATTTGCGCCAGTGAGTGAGTAAAATTAGGATAATGTGAGAATTTAGAATTGTATATTTATAAATTAAAACATGGCATGATTTGATTTGTCTCTTTTAAATGTATTATTTGTATTATTCTACTAAGGTCTTCTCATTGAAATAAAATTTGTGGATTATTATATTATTAGGTACTAGATCTAGTAATTTGTAATGTGAAATTGGTATTACCAGCAACATGCTGGCAAGTGGCTTGTATGAAGTACTTAAGTACAGTACCTATCAAAGCATTGATCATAAATAAAATTGTAATGTATTGATATTTTAGTAAGTCCTATATAATGCATTCATGATTTTATATTTGTGCTTTTTACTTTTAATACATACCTATACTATGTAATGTAAATTTTGTTTCTGATGATTACATACAATAAATGATTGCAGAGTTCAATGTGTTTATCAGTTTATAATTTTATAACCCCATCCTTCTAATCACATTGGCGTCATACTGTGCACCAGGCGATAACAAACATGTCTCAAATTATTTATTTAGGCTTCAAATAATGGTTCAAAGCTTAATAGCAGCGTTATACCTACCAATAAAACGCTTATTAAGCGATAACCTTATTTGAAGCCTAATATTTAAATTCTGCCTGGCGAATCTGACATATTCATAATTTGAGATCCAATGACGACCAGGGCTCTCAGCGCCAACAAGGCGGCCCCCACCAGGTGCACAGGACGTGACGTCACAAGGAGGGGATGGAGTGGGAGTTTTGCCTTAGACCGATCTGTTACAGGAAATCAAGTTCGCTACTCTCAAATTATTTATTTAGGCTTCAAATAAGGTTATCGCTTAATAAGCGTTTTATTGGTAGGTAAAACGCTGCTATTAGACCGTTCGCGGAGACGACTATCGGGACAATGATCGTTTCTAATTTCAGTAAACTACGTAGAAATTCGAACCCTTTCCATAATTTCTATGAAACAGAAGTACATAGGTCGAACAATTTTTTGATATTTTGTAGATTTTGAGTGTTGAAAGCTAATGTAATCGTAAACATTGCTAAATATTCATGCATTATTGTGTATGACCAGAATTAGGATGTGGGTTGACATTATCCCATGGCCTTATTAGAGTTTAACTGTGTGGGAGCTATTTTTCCCATGGCCCGGTAAATTGTCTTGTCATGTCATAAAAACTCACGTAAGTAGTAAAACAGTTTTTCTGTTCAACTTAGAGCGAATTCATGTACCGAGCTATAAAATCTCCTTTTAAAGACTTTCCCTGAAGATTATTATTATTTACCTAGAATTTGATAAATAATTTGTAAACAAACCACTAACATCACTGGTCAAGTGGATTTAAATGGCTGCTAAAGATATATTATTGGATTTTGAAGCGTGCCATGAATGAAGATCATAAAATATTGTTTTCAGTGATTGATATAATGTTTCGTAGGAGATTTGGAGTTAAACCTTGACTATTATAACCGATATAAGATGTGGGTGGAATATATCCCTTGGCCTGATCAAGAATATAATAAGACAAAATCTAGTATGACAGTTCATTACTTAGACAGGCGATGGGATAACCGTAACCCACATTTTTATTTCTGGTTTAAAGGAAGATCTCCGACTTTCATAAATACATTTTTTACAAGGCGTTCAATACGGTTGCAACAGCATATAAAGTACGTATTAAGACACGCTGGTTCTTCGGGGCCTGGTAAAGGGTTAATAAAACATGCCCAGCCTTAGTGTGCATCCGTACGCCTGAGCTTGTGTTTTATTTTATTAAAAATTGGGTTGACTAGGTTTGTCGTAATTTTCCTTTTTTTCCTGAGGGACAATCATACACAAATCGACCAAGACCTATATTAAGCGTAATTTATCAATTACAACTTACAACCTAGAGACGCAACTTTATAACAAGGAAAGAACAGTAATTCAATTCAATACATTCGATATACTTACAAACAGTCTGAAGAAACGTGTTAGTAATATAGTAATTAAAAATATATATTGCATTCAACTCAGGGATGTACATACGAGGGGCGGCTGATAAGTCCTAAGCCTATGGTAGAAAAAAAATATATATAAAAAAGCCTTTATGTTTATATTTCAATATAATCTCCCTCTAATTCAATGCATTTTTTTCATTATTTTTACAATGCTTTTAGGCCGTTAAAAAATATTCTTTAGATTGACCTTCAAAATGCTCCTGTACAGCCGCCTTCATCTCTTCATCGCTGCCAAATCCCTTTCCCCGTAACTCTCTATTTAAATTACTGAACAGAAAATAATCGCTAGGGGCTAGGTCTGGACTGTAGGGTGGGTGGTCGATTTCATCGAAGCCGATTTCCTTCAGAGCCTGCCTCGCAACCCGGGCGGTGTGAACGGGTGCATTGTTTTGCAAAAACAAAATGCCTTTCCTTAATTTGCCCCAACTTTTCTCAACTATCGCTTTTCGCACCTGTCTCAATAGATTGGCATAATAAAGTGCATTTATTGTAGAACCTTTGGCCAAATAATCTATTAAGAGAATGCCATCACAGTCCCAAAACACAGTGGCCATTAACTTAGAAGCCGATTTTTGCACTTTAAACTTCTTCGGTGGTCTTTCACCCTTTTCAATCCATTGCATGGATTCTGACTTACACTCCGGATCATACTGCCTGATCCATGTTTCATCAACAGTTACTATTGGTGAGCAAACTTCATCTATACCATCTCCGCACAGATCTAAAAACGCCTGGGAAGTTTCAACACGACGTTCTTTATCGAACGCTGTCAGCATTTTCGGTACCCAGCGAGCACTGACCTTAGTCATGTTCAAATGTTCATGTAAAATCTCCCCAACCCGTTCTTTACTACACCACACTACTACGCCTACAGTATCAGCTATTTGCCAAACCTTAACTCTCCGGTCTTCTAATACCAATTTTCTGACTTTTCTTACATTTTCTTCAGTCACCACCGATATTGGCCTCCCTGAACGGGGATCGTCTTCAATCGACTCCCTACCCAGTTTAAGAGGCCCTACTAGTTTGAGCGTTCATCAATTTCATGAAATGTTACTCGATAGATAGCGTTAGCGCTCGGTACACAATCGCACTGCCCTACAGCACACTTACAACGCGTATGTGTGCGTTTCAAACCGAACAGAAATAGTCTTGATCGTTAATTCTTTTCCCAAGTTAATATTGTTTATTAGGGTTTCTAACTTTTTGTTTATGTAATTAAAAACGTATTTGATATTTAGAAATTAATATAAAATAATAATAAATTTACAATAATTCGGAATGGGCATTAAAATTCTGGTTAATATAAGTAAACGATTGACAGTTAAATCAAATTCCCGTTATAAAAGTATGCACTAAGAGTAAATAACGCCAACTAAAACTTAAAGTTATTTACATTCAGTAATTAAAACGGCAGACATAAAATAAAGGTTTTTTACCTGATGCTGACACTTTTTAAATATGGAACAATCTACACGAATTCATCACTTCCACAATGCACTACGTAACTAAAACATTCCGTGTAAAGGTTGAACCTGTGACCATTTTACAATTTCTGTTCTATTATATAACCTCTACTTGATCACTATATGACAGATAGGTCATATAACGGTCACTATTATGACTGCTATACGCATTGTTCTAGTATAATCGACATTTATACGACTGCTTTCTTCCTACTTGTCACTTATACGACCACAGAAATATATCGAGATAGAAGGAAAGAGTGTATGTACCTTGCGTGCGAAAATTGGGTCTAGTGAGCCAATTGCTCGCCGCCAACTTCAGTCCGCTCACGACCAAATTCCGCGTGCGACGTCAGGTTTTAAAAACAATACCCCTTATTGTTCAGTAATTAACTGTTTAAACCGCACTAATAAAGGTGCAGCTGTTAATCGAGGCATTTCCTATTATAGGTAAGTACTCTTTGTCCTAAAATATCTGCTATTATTTATAAAACAATTTATTTTGTATTTTGACCAAAACAGTAGCGGACGATCACGTGGTGATCACGTGGTCCAATGCTAGTGTTCCATTGCGGTTTTAATTTGATGCGCCAAACTTGACGGCATTGAAAACCAGCAATGTACGAGTCGCGTTCAAGGTCGTTTTATCAGTTTTTCTGTCAAAGGCAAGAATAGTGCTGTGCAATGCGATTTTAAATGCCGATTTCTTGCTTGATACAAATCGATTTTTAAAACAGGAAAGGATAAATATATTTTTATATTATTATGTAGCTACATAATGAAGGCAGTGAAAAGCAATAGTAGTTTATGCAACTGATACATAATGAGAGGAAACACGAGTGTTTTAAGGCCTAATTATGTACAGTTGAATACAAAACTTCATCTACACACATATTATAAGTCCCTTCTCTAAGATGGGTTCAGAAGCTGAGAAACTCTGGTAGTTTAAACTAAACGAAGCTAAACTATCTTCTATCTCTATCGGTTCTTATCGATATTTTAAATCGATACAAAATACACCTACAAGTTATTGCAATTGCTGCGTGCGAATCGATGTCGCGCGGCTTATGTTTCCCGTCACTAAATTACGCTCGTGACGTCAAAGTACCCACACAAAATGTTACACGGTCGGTTCCCATACTAATCGACGAGCTCTTTTCTTCTATCTCGATATATTTCTGTGTATACGGCCTTAAAATGACCACTATATGAAGTAAAGTTATATAATTTGGGCCCTTTTCGGGTCGTATAAACGTTTAGCCGATCTTTATATGACCAAACGTTGCGATCTTAAGTTGTGACGAAAACGTCATCACAAGCATTATACGACCAGCTTTTGCTACTTAGGATATTATTGGCCGGTACTTTATACATAACCAATACGTATCCAATACGTCAAATTGAAATAAAATCATACAATAATAGACAGAACCATAATTAAATATAAAATGAAGCAGCAAGTAGCAGCGTCTTCAATAGGGTACTTGACTCCGGTGAAAATAAAATATGAAACCTAGCTACTCGTATAATAAAATGTTATGCTAAGAGGGACTTTTTAATATTTTATTAAATAAATTTTATATATTTTATCTATGCATCACGTGATCGGGAAATTCCATGTAACGTTAATATTAACTAGATCGATAGTTAATCGTCATATCACCTGACCTGACACTGACTACTCTTGTCAGCGATGAACGAACTGGTTATGACATGAGCCATGACTTTGACTTATTTTCTCCTCCTCCTCGATGGTATTGGTCATTCCTAGAGCCGGAGAGGAAACCCACGACCGCATTTGAAGCCATTGATCAGTGCGATTTTTCCCCCTTACAAAAAAAGTTGCTGCTGATATTATTAGCCGCGTCGCCATTATTCAACAGCAATTGACATCGTAACATACACGTGCGGAAATATAATTTTCACTCTTCCCTATTCTTGCTAATCGCCCTATACTATACCCACTGAAAATAGCCATTAATATCGCATAACACGTTATACTTCTGGTTAATAGTATGTAGTATAAATCAGTAAGGGTAATGTTAATTTAGATTCGCGACATCGAATAATTTGAACCCGCCAATTTGTTCTTAAAGTCAACTGTGCGTTTTTCGACAGCAAAACCTGACCACCTGGGAAGGGCTTTGTCCCTCAAGGGCTTATATAGCTAGCTGCACAGTTCAGCTTATATTGTTGCAATTTTAATGAACTTAAAAACGTACAGTCGAGTTTACAAATATATGTACGTTCCCAAAGGTTAAAAAATATCTATTCAACCCTTAACAATAAAGTCGTGTTCACATTATTTGATAATTTTTCTATGCACAAATTTTCGTAAATACATAGAAAACATCCAAGACCCAAGAACAAATATCCGTGCTAAATGCACCAATAATTGCCTTGGCCGGGATTCTAACCCGGGACCTCTAGCTTCGGAGGCACTGTCACTACCAACTAGACTAAACAGGCCGTCAAACTAACATCAATCATTAACCTTTTCAACGGTCTGTCAAATACTAAAGCTGGCACTCACACGAAAAGTCAAACACGAAGTTGAACCCTGTTGAAATGCATGTTGGTGGGTATCGAACTGCACGTCGTGACCGATATATCCGTCGTCGGCATTGAACTGATGGTGTGGATATATATGTGGTTGATATCCAAACGGTTATTAATATAATCGCGAAAAAATTATTAATTTGTAATTTATAACGTTCGGGCTGTAAGCTGGATTACCTAACATTATGGGTAAAATATATTTCTATTTGCTGGGCATCTTGAAGTTATGGTAACCTGACTAAATTGAGAAGTATCAGGTGGCTGATACATCCTTTAACACGTTTATGATATCTCATCTTTAGTCGTGTTATATATTGTGACGGTTCACTATGACAGACCGGTGCACAGATCTAGGTGACAGTAAAAGCTCTGTACTCAATGAGAGACAGGTGATGTGACATTGTATCTTGTTCCTACTTGTGTACTTGTCAATGCTCTTATCTCTTTCCGACACGTTTGCATGTTTGCATTGCAGGCGTGTCCAGCCAAGTTCACCCCAGGAATAGACTAGGACCATTTTTTTGAAAAAGTAGAATGCAAGAAGCGAATCATGTAACAGTTGGGGTGACAACGTTTTCAGAGTATTTTGACCCTGCTGATTACGGATCTGCCAGTCGCCATTGCGAAATTTGAACCGGAAGTACGGTATACCGGAAATGGTGCCACCCATAGAAGAGAAATGTTCCGTTGCCCTAAAAGAGGTCCGATTGTTATGGTTTTTTGAAATGTTGAAGAGGACTAAATAATAATGACTACCCAGAGTTTTTTTCCTTCAGCTCTGTATATTTCTCCGCCATCTTGGAAAAGCTGTTTTTTTTCAGTTTTTTGCTTGTACTGTCTTTAAACTTCATTCTAGTACTTATCATGGGGTGCGAGGTAAAGTACATGAATGGTTTGCTTCCTATTTACATAATCGAATACAAGTGGTAGACATCGAATACTACGATTCTAACAAAAATGCGTTCACTACGTTCCGGTCCCAAAGACAAGTTGTAAACCACTCAATACCTCAAGGTAGCGTCTTAGGATGCATTCTATTTTTACTGTACATAAATGATTTACCAATGGCTATAGAAAACAACTGTGTACTATATGCAGATGACATAACAGTAGTATTAGAATGTAATGATAGTGAATATCTCAAAGGCCAAGTGAATTCTACATTAATACAAATTACAAAATGGTTAGAGGATCATAATTTAAAACTGAATGTTGCCAAAACAAAACTTATCCAGTTAAAACCGCGACAAAAGGTTCCATTAGATATAAGTATTTCACATGATGGCAATACCATGGAGTCAGTGACGTCGTGCAGTTTATTAGGACTTGAAATTGACACAGAAATTAATTGAAAAGCTCATATAGATAAAATATCTGGAAAGTTATCCAGCTTCGCATACGCCCTCTACCAATTGAAAAGATGCACTATCGAAAAAACGGCGATAACTGCATACTATGCCTACGCACATTCATGCCTAAGTTATGGGATTATTTTATGGGGTGACAGCACATTTGCAAACAAAATTTTCATCCTACAAAAAAAGTGTGTAAGAATATTGGCTAACATTAAAACAACTGGGAGCTGTAGATCTCATTTTACTCGCCTAAATATATTGACGCCTGTGTCAATATATATATACGAAATTTGTAAATCTGTGAGGAACCATAAAGACTTATTTGGGCGTGAAAGAGATAACTGCGGTAAGTCAAACCTTAGAAAAAGACACCAGTTAGTTATAGTTCTTTTACTAGGTTGAAAATTGTAAGCACAGGCACTTATCACATGGCAGTAAAAATATATAACAAAATTCCAATGGAAATAAAACAAATGAAGAAAGAAAGTAGATTTACTTCAGAATTAAAGAGATATTTACTATCGAACTGTTTTTATGATCTCCAGGAATTTTTTAGCAATAAATGTAATTCCAATTATAAATGAAATAAAGTGTTAAATATGTTAGGTATATTAAGTAAGTAGATTAAGTACAATTTGCAGTGCCCTTGCAGGGTTTATATTGAAAGCTTGTAAATATTTATAAGACCTATATGTACAACATAAAGCAATAAAGAAATATGAATATGATTCTGCAATATTGTAGATCGCAAAATTGTCTGTAACTTTTTGGTTTGATTATTTTTTCCATGACCTCTAGGAACAAAGATATGGAATCATCTACGAAGAGTTAAGATTATTCACCAGCAGCTTGCTCTTCTGTTCGGTCTTGTGGAATTCGAGGTGCCGTACTATAAATACACACCTGCGCCAGTTCTCGAAAATAGTCGTGCCACGCTCTATTGGGATCGATCGGTCATCACGGACAGGACTATTATAGCCAACAAACCTGATACCGTGCTGACAGATCGATTGAAGCGCCAGGCAGTGCTCGTCGATATCACCATCCCCCATGATGAGAACCTCGTGAAGGCCGAGAAGGATAAGGCTAGCAAGTACCTAGACCTGGCACATGAGGTAACCGCCATGTGGGATGTTGATTCGACGATCATTGTCCCGATAGTCGTCTCTGCGAACGGTCTAATTGCGAAGAGTCTCGCCCAACATCTTAAGAGACTCTCGCTAGATGGTTGGGTCAAGGGTCAGACACAGAAGGCGGTACTCCTGGACACGGCGCGAATAGTCAGGAGGTTCCTCTCGCTGTCGCCCTAACCACCGGTAGCTTAGGCCCTGCCTCGCTGCCAGCGGCACCCTAGGTAAGGTTTTTATAATGATTTTATGTTTTGTAAATATTGTTTTATATTTTACTTTTTATAGAAATATTGTAAAAACATAATCTAAGAGATAAAATGAATAAAAGGATAATAATAATAATTATTATTCACTTTATTTATTTCTCGTCTTAGGTTGGTTTTTACAATATTTCTATAAAAGTAAAATATATAACTATAAATACTAAACATAAAATCATTATAAAAACCTAACCTAGGGTGCCGCCGGCAGCGAGGCAGGGCCTAAGCTACCGGTGGTTAGGGCGACAGAGAGAGGAACCTCCGGACTATCCGCGCCGTGTCCAGGAGTACCGCCTTCTGTATCTGACCCTTGACCCAGCCATCTAGCGAGAGTCTCTTGAGGTGTTGGTCGAGACTCTTCGCTATTAAACCGTTCGCAGAAACGACTATCGGGACAATGATCGTCGAATCAACATCCCACATGGCGGTTACCTCGTGTGCCAAGTCTAGGTACTTGCTGACTTTGTCCTTCTCGGCCTTCACGAGGTTCTCGTCATGGGGGATGGTGATGTCGACGAGCACTGCCTGGCGCTTCGATCGATCTATCAGCACGATGTCGGGCTTATTGGCTACAATAGTCCTGTCCGTGATGATAGATCGATCCCAATAGAGCGTAGCACGACCATTTTCGAGAACTGGCGCAGGTAAGTATTTATAGTACCGCACTTCGAAGTTCACAAGACCGTATGAAAGAGCAAGTTGCTGGTGAATAATTCTGGCTACCAAGTTATGCCTGTGCAAGTACTCGCCGTTAGCAAGATGACCACAACCGGAAATGATATGCCTGAGTGACTCTCCGGGACGGCGGCATGCCCGACAAATGTCGACCGTACCGTCCTTCAGGATGTACTTCCGGTAGTTGTTCGTCATGATAACTTCGTCCGCAATTGCACAGACAAAACTTTCGGTTTCCCCGAAGAGATCCCCGAAACGTAGCCAGTTCACCGACGCGAGCAGGTCTACGTCGGGCCCCGTAAGGGCCTTGTAGAACCGCCCGTGTAGCTCCCTACTCTTCCATTCCGCCTTGCGGTCCTCGGTGCTCAGTACTTTAAATCTGCGCCAGTTCTCGTTTGCCATGGAGAGCGGGGTGAAAGATGCGTCTACTGCCACTACGTCACGATGCATCCCACACTCGCTGTTTAGGAAATAATCCCTGAGACTGCACACCTCGCGGTTGTGGAGGTCTTTGGCATTTAAAAAGCCGCGACCTCCACACTTCCGCGGGATGAACAGTCTCATAACAGACGAGCGTGGGTGCAACATGCGGTGAGTAGTGAGCAGTACACGCACCCTTCGATCCAGGGCATCCAGCTCAGTCTGAGTCCACCTTAGTATGCCAAAGGAGTATGTGAGCAAGGGCATAACCCAGGCGTTGAATGCGCGCACCTTATTGCCACCCGACAAAAAACTATTAAGTACTTTTGTCAGGCGACAGAAGAAGCGCTCCTTCACCGCCTGCTTTATGCCCTCACCCTCAATACCCAAAGACTGTGACATACCAAGATATTTGTAGGTTTCTGCTTCGGAGAGAGATCTGAGTGACATTGTCTCAGAAAGCTGTAAATTTGTTGAATTTACAACTTTCCCCCGCTGTACATGCATGACCGCACATTTATCTACACCAAATTCCATTTTGATGGCGCTACTGAAAACTTCTGTTGTTTTCAGTAGCTCCAACAGGTCCTGTCTATTTGGTGCAAATAGCTTGAGGTCATCCATGTAGAGCAGATGAGAAATGACCTCATCCCCTCTCCGCAGCTGGCAACCTAGCCCCGAATCCTTCAGCAGAGTGCTGAGCGGATTCAGCGCTAGGCAGAACCACAAGGGACTCAGACTGTCACCCTGGAAAATACCTCGCTCAATCCTGATAGAGTCTTGCGGATTATTATTATTATTACTGCATTAATGGATACCTAAAACTATGTAGTATTGTGTAATTGCCAAGTCACAAAATTTTATTTAGTTAGCAAATAAAGAATAATAAGAATGCCTGAGTCTTGGTACTACAAAATATCTCACAAATATAAAGGTGAATGTTCAACACATTTGTACACAGAGGATTACATAGTATGAATGTTCGTTGACAATATAATTTGAACATTATTTATACGTTAGTGGGTACAAGTCAACGGCCAAGTCACACAACATTAACTATAAATAATAAAGAAATCGCAGTAAGGAACCTTAGACTTGGCACGACTTTGTCTAGATTTCATTACTTTTTAGAGATTAACAAGCAGCTCCATCGCGACTTGGCTAGTTTTTTATAGAATGTTTTTGATGGGCTTTCACTTCTCTTTGTAGAAACGTGGGCTTATTGATTTATGAAATGCAAATAAATCTTCCTAATCCCTTTATCCCTTTTCCCTTTATATAAATAAAGTTAATCGTTCGACTACATACGAGGCTTGCACTGAAAGTGGCGGGAATCGAATACTTATTAATTTATTTTTAACATGTATTATACCTTTTTATAATCTCTGAAGTTTCCTTATCTCAACACACTGGCCACTTAGAAAAAAAAAAGTATGGTTCGGTTTCAATTGTTTATTGAAGTCGTCGAGTCACTGCTTAAAATGGAATTGTGCCGTGAAAATTTCAGAGCTATGATTTATTATGACTTTAAAAGTGGACTAACACAAAAACAATGTGAAGAGCGGATGGTTGCTGCTTTTAATATTGAAGCTCCTTCAAAGACTACAATATACAGGTGGTATTCAGAATTTCAACGTGGCCGTGTATCCCTCACCGACGAAGTGCGTGAAGGTCGACCAAAATCGGCAGTCACGCAAGAAAACGTCGATGTTGTGCGTCGTCTGATAAATGAAGACCGACATGTGATATATCGGGAAATTCAAGAGCACCTGGGTATTGGAATGAGTCAAATACAAATTATTTTAAAAGAAGAATTAGGCGTGAAAAAGTTATTTTCCCGTTGGATACCTCACCTATTGTCTGACGAGCAGAAAATAGTCCGTGTCAATTGGTGCCGCAAAACTTTGAAAAGATTTAACAAGGGACGCTCAAATGCTGTTTTTAGCATAGTATCAGGTGACGAGTCGTGGATATACGCTTATGAGCCTGAAACTAAAAACCAATCCCGAGTATGGGTCTTCGAAGACGAGCTCAAACCCACAAAAGTTGTTCGTTCTCGCAGTACGGCTAAGAAGATGGTGGCTACGTTTATCTCTAAATCTGGTCACGTAGCTACTGTGGCTCTTGAGGATCGTAGAACAGTCAATGCTGATTGGTACACCACTATTTGTTTGCCGAACGTCTTTGCTGAACTCCGAAAAACAAACCCTAGTCGTCGCATCATCCTTCACCACGACAACGCCAGCCTACACACCGCTCGGACAACAACTGAGTACCTGGACGGTGAAAAAGTCGAAATATTGGACCACCCTCCATATAGCCCTGACTTAAGTCCCAACGACTTTTTTACATTCCCCAGAATCAAGGACAAACTGCGTGGTCAGCGGTTTCAGACGCCAGAAGAAGCAGTGGAGGCCTATAAAATAGCCATTTTGTCGACCCCTACTTCAGAGTTCAAAAAGTGCTTTATGGACTGGTTTGAACGCATGCATAAGTGCATGAAATACAAAGGAGAATATTTTGAAAAACAATAAAAATAAATAAACTCACTTATACTGCATATTTTCTTCTATTCCCGAAACTTTCAGTTTTACCCTCGTACATACAACAACATTACATTACAACAACTCGTACTCCTACTTAGGGATTCTACATTGAACTACAGTTAGCGCCTTCTAACTCTATGCACAACGCCATCTAGAGGTGAATCAAGTCACTAGTGTAGTAAGTCTACGCGCTTCTGGATGGCGTTAGTAGTAGTCACTTCTGTTGTGGTATAGTAGTTATTGTACTCGCTTCTAGATGGGGTTAGTAGTGGTCACTTCTTGGTGTTACATATGCGTATTAATAATAATAATAATTTAATTCAGACCATGTCCATACAAATTTGTTAGTGAATGAATAAAACTATAGTGTTAATACCTAATTAAATTAAATTAAAATTTACTTTTTTATTAAAACATGCATGGACGTCCAACGAGCATACATAGGACTGTCCCGGCGATTAGCAAACACGCTTAAGATGCTATTGGGGCTGCGGCGCAAACGAGACAGAAGTGAGGCGCATCTCTTCCTCATCACGGCCGCGAAGTTATCCGTCCGCGCTTCGGCAAACATACCGGACGCGCTACACCATCGCGGCAGCCCCATCAGCACCCGGAACGCATTGTTGTATTGGACGCGAAGTTCGTTGTACGCCCTCTGCGTGTAATTGACCCACAAGCTGCAAGTATAAAAAGATACACAAAAGGCTTTAAATAGAGTAATTTTGACTTCTTTTGTGCATCTTGCAAACCTGCGGGCCAACATGTTGCACCGAACGGCCAACGACCTTCGCTCCCGCTCAACGTCCATGTTGTCGCTCAAATTATCGGTGACCCAGTGACCCAAATATTTAAAACTGCTAACCTGTTTCAAGTGTGCGCCTGCCAGGGTGACAGGAGGCACAGTGTAAGTTTTGGTGCCAGCTTTGAAAACCATTATTTCACTTTTGGTAGCATTATATCTAAGTCCATGGGCCGCCGCGTAGCTCTCACAAATGGCCAAAAGGCGCTTGAGGGCTCCCATCGAAAGACTCAGCAGTACCATGTCATCCGCGACATTAAAAGCAGAAGGGGAGGCATTCGCCCAGCAGTGGGACGCTATCTTCTTCAAGTGCCATCTCCTACCGGAGGTCGGCTATCATATGGGCTATACGGACTTTTGACACGGCCGCGCGGAATAAAGACCTTGTGCTTAAGTTGAACCACATGCGAAGATTCTTCAGCCACGAATGGCGCCTTCTTCCGGGTGGTCTCTTTCCTTGGATCTTCCCTTGTATAATGAGTTGCAGGAGTTCGTATTTCTCATTACGCATTATATGGCCTAAATATTGCAGTTTGCGTTTTTTGATAGAGTTGAGAACCTCGACGTCACTACCAACCAACTGCAGCACTCTTTCATTCGATACTCTATCCGTCAATGATATTTTCAAAATTCTTTTGTATTACCCACATTTCAAAAGCTTCTAAGCGATTGCATTAAACACTAAGCCTTAGAGTTTAATGATTAAAATTAAGAACGAGAGTCTAAGGTATCTAAAAACTTATTATTATATGAACTATGTTTAGATCACGGATCTATACCTAAACCGGATTGAGTACAAACTTTTATGAGCCAATCAAAATTGAACCATATTCCGGCGTGATACAGTTCATATCCTGTTATGACAGACAGACTAGGGAAAGCGGTCCGAGCGAGAGCAACCAACCAGAGTGCGGTGTCCCACTCGCACAGGTTGCCAATGTAAAAAAAAAATATGTTGCGGTAATTTAGAATACTGAAAATAAGTACTTGCTTATACTAACTAGTACTGTATGTTTATTTGGGATAATTTACATTTGACTTCATATCATATCATCTTTATTGCAGCCATGGTATTTACATAAGGTCTTAAAAAATAATACAGTGTCACATGGGCCCTGGTAGGACATAGCAAATTTATATAAACTATTTCATAATATTTATACTAATTAAATAAGTAAATAACAATGTCAAGTTCATTAAATCTAAAACATGCATATTAAATTGAGATAGTGTCATTCATAAATTCTTCTACAGTATAGTAACATTTTTTAAATAGTAGGTTTCTTAAATTAGTACGAAAAGTTTTGTCATTTTCTACATTGACTATGTTCTTAGGTAGCTTATTATAAATCAAAACAGACCGGTAGTAGGGGCTACTCTTAAACATTTGTAGTCTAGGTTCTGGAGGAAGGACTAGTTTATCTTGCCTTCGGGCACTTACGACATTTTTGTACAGACCTTTATGCTTCCTTACGAACATTGCCATCTCTAAGATATATATACAAGGGAGTGTTAAGATTTGCAGACTCGCAAAGTATGGTCGGCAGCTCGTTCTTTTTGGAATATTAGCTATTATACGTATACATGTTTTTTGGCTACTAAATAGTTTTCTAGTCTCTGAGCTATGGCCCCATAAAATTATGCCATATTGCAGCCAAGAATTTGCATAGGCATAATATGCAGTTTTGGCACAATTTGTCGTGGTGTTCGATTTTAAGATCCGTAGTGCGTACGTAAACCGCGATAACTTAGATTTTATGTTTGATATGTGGATTTGCCAATTGAGGTTGGTATCGATTGTAATACCTAGGAGCGGAAAATTCTTGACTTCTTCAACGTTCAGCAGATTGGTTACTTCGGTTAAGTCTAAGGATTGTTTTTGATGCGGTCTAAACTGTATGATTTTTGTTTTTTTGTTATTTATTTCTAAATTATGCTCTGATAACCATGATTTCACAATATGGAGAGTCTCTGGAATTTGGCTGGTTTGGTTTACATTTGGGCACTCAAAAAGGAGAGACACGTCATCGGCATATAGGACATTATGAGTTTTAGTAATTTTTGACAAGTTATTAATGTATATAAGGAACAATACACATCCGATTACGCTTCCCTGTGGTATGGAACGATTTGTGACTATTGTATCAGATTTTATAATGAAAAATGATTCATTTGTAATTGTATAAAATATTAACATTATTAACTGACTAAAACCTAGTATTTCAATAAATATAGTAGTATTTTTCGAATATTGATTGGTATCCCCAACGTTAATGGTGTCAAATTTGAAACTATGAAAATATGCGGCTAATGAAATCAGTTGAAAATGGTGAAAACGTGTTGTGTAAAGGGTTGTAAAAGTGAAAGTTTTATTAATTGTGGAATATCATTTCACAGGTAAGGAACAATTTGTTATATTTTACGATAAAACGGCAAGACAAATGTCAAACTTATTAGGGTGTCTATGACTTGGGCTGTTTTTGCAGAAATATTCGTTAGTACGTGTTTAGTGACAAAACCATTTCTCAAGGTCAGTTGAAATTCAATCTTTTAACACTTTTCTTATTAGTACGAGCTTTTGTTTAACTTTGTTGTCGTTCCAATTTTTTTACCATTTGTCAGTTACTTGCCGGTATCCAATTGAGCTGAAATTTAGCATAGGTACTTATGTACACGTTCGGTAACAATGCAATATTATTATTATATTGCATTGTTACCTACCGCACTCGTGTATCATGGGACCACCGTGCTGATCTGATGTTGGGAAATTGACTTAAATGTTAATTTTGCTTGAAGAAGCGAGTAATTTATACCCTAATACATATATCTATAACCACGGAAGACCATCACGAAATTCAAATTATAAAGGCTATTGCCTCGTCTTTTTTTAATGTACGCATGGCTCATCACGGGAAAACACATTTGTTAAGAGATTTGGGAAATAAAGTAGGGCTTAGGCAAAAATTACACAAAACTATATTGTTTAACAATGTATGATACATAAACCTATGATTAACGAAAATAAATATTTCTTTGAAAAAATGCTTATTTTATTTACTACCTAATTTAGTTTAAATTTCATTGTACATAGAACCTATATTAAAAATAATCCTCATATCCACAGATGTACTTGGTCACCCTAATTAAAACGAGATGCAATCCTCAAGTTTGGCTTCTCTGTCGGTCACACTTTTTCGTCACAGTACTCAATCCGGTTTAGGTATAGATCCGTGGTTTAGATCAACACAGGCTAGCCTTGGAAAACTAGATTAGAGCTTGATAAAACAGGTGTGATACGAAAAATATAATGTATTTTCAATCAATCTAATGGGGCTCTTTACACGGTTAATATTATCACAATACTAGGATGTCAATATTATCGCGGTATTCAAAATTGTTTGGATTTTTTACTTTACACAGTACCAACTTAGTATGAAAACTGATATCGAGTCGCGACTGTGGGCGTCTGGAGGAGACTCGCCTGGAGAGTTTTCCTGTGTCTCCTTTTCCATTTGAACACGGATTGAGTTTTTCTCGGGCTTTCAACCAAACACCTTTACGTGTACAATAGGTCTTCTATTAGTTTCTCAATAGCAATTGAACAACAAGATAAATAACATAAAATAAAATTGTGAACCGACAATTTCGGCTGGGGCGATTGTCAGTCCTTCCGTCAAAATAAGTAAAGGTTCGTGTAATAAAATAACACACGGCTGCTGCTCGCCAGTTCTAGTCTAGGCCCAAAACTGATATCGGATAAACGGAAACCACACTGATAATCGCCGAGGATTTTTTCCGCGTACGGTTCCAGCCGCTTGAGCAGCACATATGACAAAATCTTATGCGCTGTTGGTAGCAATGCTATTCCCCGGTAGTTCGAACACTTCTTCTTGCACCCTTGCTTATGAACAGGGCAGATGACCCCTACGTTCCACTCTTGCGGCTGCCTACCCGTTTCCCAAATTCTACACAGTAACTCATATACTTTGGATTGCACTGTCCCTCCGCCGTATTTCCATACCTCCGAAGGCAGACCATCAATTTCCGGAGCCTATTATTCTTGAGCTTCATAATAGCCTTCCGTACCTCCTCAAAAGTCAAGGGTTCTATATCTCTGTTATTGTCTTCTGCGGTTCGGGGTATACTTTCAGTCAGTGAAGAACAGTTCAAAAGGTCATGAAAGTAGCGACGCCAAAGTATTTTCTTAGCCTCACTATCCGTGACTAGGTTGCCCTCGTCGTCCTCGAGCATTTGCGTTGTGGGTTGATAACCTTTCTTGCAGGATCTTACTTCTTTATAAAAATTTCCGCGACTCATTAGCCCTTATGAGAGTCTCCATTTCTCGGACAATGTTTTCAAAAATATATTACTAATAATATTTCTAAAAATAACTTAATATTTTTACTACTAATATCACAAACCACATAAAAATGTTAGTAGGAGCGACAGCAAAAAAATAGGGGTTCCTATCTAAGTAAAGGCTGATGGAATCAACAACGGTCAACAAAAACGTTATACACAATATAGAGTGTAAAAGTATTAATAGTATAAAATCATAAGTGAAATTATAGTACAATACGATACAAGTGCAGAGAACAGGAAATTCGCAACGAGGGGTGATAAATTAAAACACGACCTAAGGGAGTGTTTTAAATCGACACGAGTTGCGAATTACCTGTTCGCACGTGTATCGTACCACGTTTTACAGTACATATGGCTCTTTAAAGTTTCGACATATGCACGTAATCTGCTGATTACCGCACTCGTGTATATGTGTGTGTATATGTACTGTAAAATATATAAAATACATACACGTAATACTTAGGTGATAGGAATTAAAAGGCTGTATTATTATTCATATTGTAATAAGACTTAAACGTAACAATCACATTTTCACAACATTATGATTCAGTTTATAGCATAGGTAAGTGTTTCCGAACAAAAGTTGTCGTAATGTTGACATGTTGGGTCGGGTGCTCTGATGTGTTACGGCGAAGTCGGTGCCGGCGCCATCCCTGCCAATGGGCTCGCCGCGGTCACGCTAGCGCTGGGGCAGCACACGCCGGCATAACTGAAAACAGATTATAGTACATTACGATACAAGTGCAGAGAACAGGAAATTCCAAACGAGTGGTGATAAATTGAAACACGACCGAAGGGAGTGTTTTAAATCGACACGAGTTGCGAATTACCTGTTCGCACGTGTATCGTACAACGTTTTACAGTACATATGGCTCTTTAAAGTTTCGACATATGCACGTAATCTGCTGATTATCGCACTGTAAAATATACTGCGACAAAAAAACACACTCACACACACTCTTTTCATCACACTTGAAACACATGAGGGAGATATTGAAAGAAGAGTGATAGCTGGGAATCGAGTGAATGAGGCACTTCACGCCTTTATGAGCAGACAGGAAGTGTCAGAAAAGGCGCGGCTGGCTGTGCACAGAGGGGTATTGGTGCCGACACTAATGTACGGTAGCGAAAGTTGGGTGTGGCAGAAGAAACATCAGAGTCGAGTGAATGCAGTGGAAATGAGAGCGCTGAGAAGTATGTGCGGCGTTACTTTGAGAGATAGAGTGAGAAAGATCGTCATAAGACAGAGGTGTGGAGTGAATGAAGATACACTGACGAAAGTTGAGAAGTTTTTTAGTTTGTTAAGATGGTTTGGACAAGTAGAGAGGATGGACTAAAGAAGATTGACAAAACGATTGTATGAAGGAAGAGTGGATGGAAGACTTGGAAGGGAAAAACTCGGCGAACGTACTCCGACCAAATCGGAGACATTCTGCAGAACGGCCAGGTCAAGAGTACCCTAAATCGGCGCGCATGCATGAAGAATGTTATGAGAGTTCATGAAGCGAAAGTTGTATGTCAGAGGGCCTACTCCGAACTTCGAAAATAGAACTTCATATCGTGCCGTCCCTTTCCGTCATATACAGTATAACACGGGAGTGAAACGGACGGCATGACACGAAGTTCGATTTTAGAAGTTTGGAGTAGGCCCTCAGGATCGTAGCAAATGGAAATCCGTCATCTCTGCCTACCCTTCTGGGAAACAGGCAATGATTATATGTATGTATGTCATCACACTTGCTCGTAAAGGATCTTATTGTACGCAGGCGTATAGTGCAGTTATAGCCGATTTACCTCCCACGGGACTTATGTATTTTCATGACTCCCTAGGAACTTATAGGTTACTGTGTGGTCTGTTGGTTTAAAAAAATCTAGCTGGCCGCGTTCCATAAGGATACTGCTCTGTAATTGGTTGAAATATTGAAACCGACTATTCTAGTAGGCCGCGCGCCGCAAGAATACAGAGGGCCTACTCCGAACTTCAAAATCCAACTTCGTGTCGTGCCGTCCCTTTCACTCTCGTGTTATATACTACTACTACACTACTACTACTACTACTGTGTACTATATGACGGAAAGGGACGGCACGATACGAAGTTCGATTTTCGAAGTTCGGAGTAGGCCCTTTGCTTTGTAATTGGTTGCAATATTGAAGCTGCGCGCTCCACTCTCAGGAACGCCCCGGCGATCATGCACTGATACTGGAGGAGAAGTGGTCGATTTCTTCAATTTTTATTAGTGCTGGAGTTATTTATTTCTTCGCAAATGTGATGAAAACATTGTGATTAACTCGGGCGTAAGAAAATAAATAACTCGAGTCATCCGCCCTCAGCCTCTGGTGTCGGGCTCAGAGTCTCGGTCGCAGTTTTCCGCTAATGCCCCTCTTTAAACAATGGACTATAAGGGTGTTTTTATTGAATTCCGTTAATTGCGAAGGAACATTTCTTAGATTAAATAAAGTAATCTTCTCTAAGACACTAGTATCCCAATCCGTACCATTTCGAAGATATTCAATAATAACCCATAGTATACAGGCTGATTCAGGAGACGTGAGCAAGATCAACACTACGGATTTAGTAGATCATAAGCTACTGCTTCGTGCCACTATTAGCGAAATTAACGTTCATTTATCTTTGGTGTTGAAAACAAAATGTTTTTAATTAATTACGAAATTCATGGTCACTCTACAATCAAAAATAGTCAGTCAAGTGATACATGTCAAATTGAATGTCATCTGAGTCCGATTACTTTAGAAATATCGTATCTCACTCAATGTGATCAATTTACTTTCTTCGTAATCAAAGTGCTGTCATAACAGTTAGAGGTTAATCTTTATTAACCAGTTGTTGTAGGGTGACCATGATTGTAGAGAATTAAACTTTACCTTAACAAAAAATAAATTACAAGAAAAAGGTATGGGTGTTTCACTTAAATACAATGGTGAACGATTCATTGTCATTTACTATGTACATACATAGTAGTGTTGGTCCTGCTCACGTCTCCTGAATCACCCTATATAGTATAAAAGATCCTTAACAATTAAACAATGTTGACGTGCGTGTCATTCCAATTTCGAATATTTGACGTGTATTTGATTTGTCTGCGTTGAATTATTCTTGTCTGCGTTGAAATGCGCTTGCGGTTGCCGGCGCTCGCGTACCGAGCGCCAACGCCATCTATGGAGTGTTATTTAGCGAAATCAATGAACGCTCTAAGGAATAAGGGTTCTTAACTTTTGCTTAACTCTATGTTAACTCTTAAGGCTGTTTTGCATTCACCCTTGGTAATTGCAAAACAGTCTTAATTATGTATGAAATTGAAAAAAAAACTCGACTTTTGAAAAACTAAATATGCTACGTCGTTTCTATGGTTAGACACGGCTATATGCTAGAAGCAACGGAAATCAATACAAACATCCTGTATAATATCCAATGTAATATATGAATTAAGTTTCAATTAGGGTGAGGGTAAGGAGGTAAGAGCGTGGTCTAATTAGCCAGTGAGATAACGGTGTCGGATCCCGTTGCCGGATCTGCACCTAAGGCCGCGGTCTGGACGATCCCGCTCAAAGTATGAGCGCCCGCTCGCTGCCTGGCCGCACGCTGGCGTCCATCCCTCTCACACAAACCAAACCAACTCGTCCTCACCTGTCACCTCACACCTCACCCGTTTTTATACGGCAACTGTGACTGTCAGATGTCATTTGTCAAATATCGTGAATTTAATATCACTCGCTGGCAGGGCTAGTGTCGAAGCCTGAAGTACTACCGCGAACCGAAAACGAAATATCTGCCTCTCTGTCGCACTTACATATTCAAGTGACAGAGAGGCGGATATTTCGTTTTCGGTTCGCGGTAGCACTTCAGAAACAATATCGGATCCCGAATGTGAAAAGTGTGCATGTTTTCCATACATTCTATTTGCTCCGATATCGGTGCGGGATCCAAGACCGATGTAATGTGACAACGCTCTAAAAGAAAAATTAGATACCTATTAGAATAAACACTTGTTATTTCCTATACACTGTATAACCTATCGCATACATTTCAAACAATAATGAAGAGCCAACAGCTTTTACATATAAGAATAAGAAACATTAGAAAAATATGAGGGGAGAACAGTAGTTGAGTTACCCTTGGGTGGAAGCTTGGACTGCGCAGTAGATGTTCGCGTAGAGCTGTGGCGTGATGTTGCGCGCGGCGTCGCAGCGCGTGAGGTAGACGCAGACGCCGGCGCCGCCGTCCGTGGCGCGCGCGCACGCCGCGTCGCGAGCCTCCGCCGGCGCCTGCGCACAGTTAACCATCTCATCATTGAACTCACGTTCCCATCTATGCTCCAACTTTCGGGAACCCGAAGAAGTTCACTTGATTAAGTATCTGGAGGCACGGCAGCGCTGCCGCTAAAACGAGCTAAGCGAAGCGGCAAGGGCACTACCTACCTTTCTGCGAAGCGCTTCGACGTTATTTTGAACCTTCACAACTTGGGTTTGACCAGATAAAAAAAATCTAGGGTCATGATGTCAATAGTGGACTTATTAAACATATAAAGCTTCAGTTGCATAGCTCTTATACTTTAGATTTTATTCTTAGGGTACTTTTTATTCTTAGCTGAATTTTGGTATGTAACTATGTAAGCTAGTATTAGTATACAAACAACAAAATAAAATCTATAATTTGGAACTTTTATCCCTCAACCCTTTAAACTAAAGATGTAAGTTTGTTTTTAAGTATGTATACATTTGTTTGTTTTGTGAATTTAGGGATTGTAGAGTTGGATCGTATAGAGTTAGAGGCTTGGCTCTACATAAAATATGATTACTTTATGACAGTGCAAGCCATACGACAACATTTTGGTCATCATCATATCTATCTATAACCCACGTATCGCTCATGAATGCCCTACCGGGTGATGTACCAATACATTCTCAGCACGCGATTAGAAAAAATCGAAATATCGCATGGGTAGGTACCAAATAAAAACAGTCAACCGCTATTTACTAAAATTGGAATAGTTCAAATCAAAACCTTTATACCCATTAGTAGTGGTACTCAGGTGGTATGTAGGTTGCGGAATAGCTAATATATCTACGAGTATAAGTAGATAAGTCCTGGGACCTGGAGTCGGTACATTAGCAGGTAAACAAACTTACGTTGCTATCCTTAGTGAGTTTAAGGTTAACTGACGTTCCGTTCACTTGTAACACGAGCGCGTCTGAGTTGGCATCAAGCAAGGGCTGCGTCCAGGAATATCGCTCCAAGTGGTAGGGTCGCAGGGGACTGGCGGCCGGCTTGTTGTTGTCAGCGGCGGGTAGCGCCGGAGTGGACGGCGGCGGGGCCAGCTTCTGCGGCACCTGCCTTGCCGGCACCCCGGGCGCTCCGGGCAGGCCTGGCTTGGATAATCCCACAGGGGCCGCACCTGTTCTTTCTCAAAACACGATGTGATTACTGTCTTAAAATAATTAACACTCGAGGACTATTGAATATGTTGGCAATGGTATGAGACTTACATAAGTATAATGTTACTTCCATTGATACGTAATCAATAATTATAATTATATCTGAACTGAAAAGCATGATGTTACATTATTTAAATATGTATATGTAGATATCTGTGTTCAGACAAGTTTCTAATAAGAAAACTTGAATATTATCAACAAAAAACCAGCTTCTCGTACGATCAAAATCAGAGGGAGGAAGAGAAGACCATCGACGCGAGAAGAATAACAGATAAACATTTTTTTGTAAGATCAAACATTGTGTATGTTTCGATATATATTTCAAAAACTTTATTTAGTTAAAAGAAGACTTATGAATGAGGAATTCATTCACGAGGTGTGCATGGTGGTATCACTTCCTTTAATCAACTTGGCTCTACTTCGAACATTTAGGATTAGATAATAATCAGTGCTTTAATAACTGCCTCTCCACGTCAAAGATTATTTTTAAAATTTTAACTGATGCATCTTTTCTTTAATTTATTTAGTAAAACTATTAGCTAGGTAGGACTTTTTGAGATACAAAACCCGACATGAGGGATCGACAGGCAAAACATTGAGGAAGTTGGGGTGCCGATGGGGAGTTCAAAGTATTTTAATTCTATGTTTGTATACATTAATGACAAATTAAATTACGCGCTTGAAAGAATGTAAAATGGTTGCCCGATATGCGATTTTGACGGACCTATATAATTTAGGTCGTTAGACTTTTTGATATATTTTTTATATTATTTCCTTTAATATAGGTATTTTGATCTAAGGGCATTGATTATAATTTTAGGCATAAAAAATTGTTATATTCGAGTTTCGTAAATATTCTTAAATTTAGTGACACAGAAAAGTTTTTGCTTCAGTAATTTCCTTGGACTATACTATTACCTACACCTTTTATTTACTTTGATTTGTAACATTACTTTGTTCTTCTAATAAGTTTGCTAGTTTTGATTTATTTTGTACAGGAAGTAAGTTGCAGCATTTAAATAGTTGTGCATAGTTAGATTAATTTTTCTTCTTAATATGTTACGATACAATTATTTTCACTATTCTTATTTGTAATTTATGTATTTTTAATATATAGGTTTTAAAAGTTCTACCGTAGGCACTCAGTCCGTAACCGATTGCAGAGCCAGCGACGTGCCAAGTACAGTAGCGTAAGGTTCTGTATGGTAATTTGTGTTTTATTATAGATAGCTTACAAAGAATGGCTCGTAGCTTATCACACACAAAGTTAACATGTCGGTCCCAGTTGAATCCGTGATTAATTATTAGCTCAAGGTATGTACATGGTCCTTGATCACTTCAAGTTGTTCACAGTCACAAGTCGCGACGCTGTTCTGGTGCAGGCAGCCGTAGCGGTGCGCTACCACAGGAAGTAACCTTAGTCGATTCGATTTATTATGTTTAAGGCCTGAATCACACTGTCAAACAAAATAACTTGTCATTAGCTGTCAAATTTACTATTGACCGCGGCCGCAGGCCGCGCCAGTGTGATTCAGGCCTAACGCAGCGGGAAACTATTGGTTATGGTAGGAATGGTAGGATTATCATACTCCGAGGAGTATAGGCCTAAGATTTAACTTTTTAATTTTGGGCGGATTTGCTAAAGCGGACCCCAGGAGGCCAACACCAAACACGATTCTCATTTTTTAGACGTTCGGAATTTGAATACTTTAATGTAAACATTAATATAGATAAATTATGTAAATAAATAATTATTATGTATTTGTAAATTTGAATGATAGTTATTAATTGTTATGATACTGTAGTAATAAAAGTGTGTGTCATTGTATGTTACCAACTTATCAATGTTATCATATAAGTCGACAGCATGTTACTTGAGTTGACAATGTTTTGGTTACCTAATCTAACCTATCCTTGATTAACATTCCATCCTAAACTCAGAAATTATTTATTTAATGATGTAAGTCCAATTTTCGTAGCATAGAATTCATTAGCTTAGCTTCAAATTTTTAATCAATTTGCAAATCTATCTTATATGTATCCTACTATAAGTATCCCACACTGTTATTTCACCCAAATGACCCCGTCCCTACCCTCCAGGTAAGTACTGTACTGTAGTGATCACAACAAGTAAGTCGTTAGCGTAACACTCAACTTCTTCTACTGACATGACGCCATTGTCTTCTTGTCATACTGTCCTCCTACTGTTTTTTTAATCACTTTAGGCTCGCACGTTTAACTAATTGCAACTTAACGTAAAACGGGGTGAGTAGGTTTCGCGGGGAGAGGTGGGTTATGAATGGGGAGAGAAGGTTTGAGAGGGGGTGAGAAGGGATTTTAAGGTTACTGCTACAAAATAATGTATTCCAATTTAAAATGGAGTTATAGTAATACGCATAATAAAAAAAAACGATACAACAAACTTCCAAAATCACCTTTGTATGGAAGGTGGGTTTTCCTCTTTAACGTCAGAATGGAACTACCCAAAAAAAATTGGTTGTTTGTAAAGTAGGTTTACGATCGAGATGTTTACGTGATAACGTCTTACTTCACTTGCACTTCACTTATACCTGCGATCGCGCTCGTGAGGTTTTGGTGTGACACAAGTTTCTGAACATGTCACCCGACTAAAACGATTTTAAAGACGTTATCACGTCAATAAAACAAAAACTAAAATACAAACGTCCGGAACACTTATTACATACACCATTCAGCTTTCATATGTAAAAATAAAATGTTATCGAGGTTTGATTTCAGTTTTGACCCTACTCACCCCATTTTACGGTACGGAAAAAGGAGCGCGACTCTTTCGTAGCGTAACACTCAACTTCTACTGACACGACGCAAATTGTCTTCCTGTCATATTGTCCTCATACTGTCTTTTTTTTAAATCACTAGGCTCGCACGTTTAACTAATTGCAAAACTTACGGGAAAAGGAGCGCGACTCTTTCTTCACGCACCATTGTGAACTGAGTGGCTTATAAGAACAGCTTATTTTTTATGCTCTTTTTTAAGAAATATTGGACAGCAAATTTCGAACCCGATGACACTAATTGGAAAAATAATCTTAGTCAATTGTCCGTTAATCGAGCCTGTATTGGGCCTACCTGACGGATGGTATTGTAGGCGGAAGCGACGGCGCACAGACTTATATGCCACCCTGGCTGGCATTGTTGACATTCCTGAAAGTTATACATTCACAATAGCCAGGGTACTATAATATCGCCAAGGTATTTTAATTAAGAGAAAACTTCATTATTATAAGTATTAACGGGACCAGCATGCTCAAGGATTTCATACTTTAAGTTTTTTAATGCCGATTCATGCTCACAATTCCCGAAGGTACATGCTAAATGCATCATACGACACAAATGTTAAACTTTACATTATTTATGAAATGTTTAATAATTTGTGATTGTGTGCCTTGCTTCAGCCTTCTCTGCTACTATTACTCATCAATTCAGTTAGTCCACCGTGGTCAATTTCATAAGCATTTTCTTACCAGAGCCATATTATATTTAGGTACTATTTGATAAATAATACATAAGGAAATAAAAAAATCTGTGAAATACATAAAAAATTCTATATTGCTCACAAAAAGGCAGTGTCTGCTAGACCTCACGTCCATGACGACGGCTCTCAGCCAAATTGGCGCCGGGCCGGGCGGTGCTCTGGCAAGACACATGCTAATGACAGACGTAAGAAAACACAAGAAGCAATATATTTACATGAATTGTGTTTCGAAAAGGCGAAAGCAAATATGATGACTCATCATTGATGAGACCTAAAATTATATTTCATCTCATCAGCTTAATGGCAACAAAACAGATCATCACTTTTAAATAGGTTACGCCACTTGATAACGTGTTGCTTACGTATGTACCACCACTACCATATAAGCCGAAGGATGTCCACTGCTGGGCATAGGCCTCCCCCAATTTCATGGGGGTTAAATGCCATAATCGCCACGCTTGGCATGCAGATTGGCGATCGCAGTATCTCCACCGCACTCCAGGGGGATACTACTGCCCATTCCCCGGCGGTCTTGGTCGTAGTTTTAGGACATACCCGGCTCCCGGATGCTTACGTACACAGACATAAAATCGAAAAATCAGGACGCCAACCCTTATAATCTCCTAATCTGTTCAGTACGGCATTTCGAAGAATGCTAGCTTTTCAGTTCCCGGCCTTATGGTCCTATCAAATTTCATCTCGATTGTATTAAAATATCTAGGCTAGGTTAAAAAAATCGGCCAAGAGCATGTCGGGTCATGTTTAGTGTAGGGTTCCGTACTTGCCCACTGAATTTACTTAAAAAAAAACAAGCAAAAGGGAATACCTCCGCAGCGTTTCATACGTCTTTTACTAAGAAACGAAGACTTTTTACGATAACTCAAAAACAGCTCAAATGATCATGTCCGCTATAGTTTTCATTAAAAGTCTTTATTAAGCTTTACTTTCGTGATTTTCTTCATATTTTTGGACCCCTAGTTCAAAAGTTAGAGGGGAGGGGACACCATGTTTTTTTTCTTTTGGAGTGAATATTTCCGAATATATTCACTTTATCAAAAAAAGTGTTTCATGAAGAAGTCTATTCATTTTGAAAGACATATCCAAAAGCACCCCACACCGTAGGGTTACTCGTAAAGCAAACAAAATTGCAACCCCACTTTACGTATAGGGAGGTACGCTTAAAATGTTTTATTTTTTTATTTTACGAATTTGTCTGTTCTATTGATTTATATATCCATTCCAAATTGCAGCTTTCTAACACTAACAATCACAGAGCAAAGCCTCGGACAGACAGACAGAAGGACATAGCGAAACTATAAGGGTTACTAGTTGACTACGGAACCCTAAAACGGCAATACTCACTTAGGTAAACATTCCCTAAGCACAAAGATGTCTTTAACTAAACAAAATTATCTAACTGCTTACTCTCGCTAATACTTTTCTAACCTAACTTATTTTATTGATTTTGTGTAAGTATAGTTAAGCGCGGCTAACTCTCTCCATATAAATCGACGCGGCTTGGGTATTTACATGTTGTGACCAAAAACCTCTATACGAATGAATTATATGGATGATGTTTAGGTAACATACACGTATAAATTGTAGTATTTTGGAATGAACATACCGTGCTTAAAGCAAGTACCATGCTGTCGTTTATGATGGGCGAACAATCCAAACGGGCCAGTATGACAAAGACTGGAATTAAATATGGACTAATAAGGAAGGAATGGCATCGAATTATAAGATTTTCGTAGACTAATATTAGGTAAGTACTTGTATGTGATAATATGTATATATATATATATATAAATGTATGACAATGAAGAGTTAATGTCGTGGGAATAACAGTAAGTAGATATAGTTTACAATCGGAGGGGTATTTATTATAACTTTTTAACGGTTCTAGCCGAAGTATACTTGATCGGAAACGTCTTACTTCTTCTGTAATTTTAATACGTCTGTTTGTTTTGTATGGGGTCTCTAATATTACTGGTCTTGATAGTATATTTAGGTCGTTATACATACTCACCGCTGTCAGAATAGTCGTTGTAGTCGGCAAATTCCGACTCCGGGACAGGCAACGAGTCAAAGGAAGTGAACGCTGAGGGTTCAGAACAGAACAAACAGCCAGTAAGCACACAGTTACGCGCAAACAAGCGGCACACACATTCCACTTTAGTATGATTCTCACCTCAAGGAGCGTACATCTATAGATATGAGGGTTTATGAAGCGTCTGAATTCTATTGACGTTTACGTATTAAATCGTACTATTTATACCAAAAACTTTAGTTAACGACGTCGGTAGACGTCTGTTGTAATACTTATAATTCCTTGCAAATAAGACGCCCCTTCAGTTGAGCGTCATGCTTTAGCAACTCGAGGCCGGTTACATACTTATCGAATCATTATTAAACAAATGCTCGGCCACAATCAGGGGTTGTAACCGGTTAATCTCAAAAACCCCGAAATAGCCAAATAATTTGAATTAGTTCATGCTCTTTATCTAGGTCTGTGTAACGTATTTAAGTTATGACTGTGTATTTTTAGATTGCCTGATTAAACATGAAATAGTAAACGAAAGAACGAAATTCCTAACCGGTTTTTTGTATGGAGAAATTAACCGGTTACAAGCCCTGGCCACAATTCATGAAACACCACGGCACAAATCACCACCACACAAATCATGAAATATAATAATACTCGTATCTTTGAAATGCAGGTATCTAAGCGAGTGACGTTTGAAGGAAAATAACCAAGAACCACCACTCCACTTAACTGACGGAGTTGGTGACCGACATGGTTGGTACTGGTAACTTTACCATCAGTAAGTTAAAATGTTCTTCTATAACTCAATCCAATAGCGTCGATCCGTCTAAACATAAGCGGTTAATGTTAATATCATAATATGTTTTAAATTTCGTGAAACATCATTTGTTTAATAATTTATATCTCATTATTAAGTACCTATTTCTAAATACACAATATAAGTGGTGTTTCATATAAAATGCTGGACTTAACTCAGGTGGTGCGAGCGCGGCGCGCGGCGTAATATGTGCTTCGTCATTCGGGTAGCGGACGGGGGAAAGGAACGGGGCCAGCGGGCAGACTGCTGCCAGCGGTCGTTTAATTTCTCCGTCCGCTACCCGCGAGCTCAAGTAAGTAGGTACAAGCTTGTATTGCCGGCTCTAACCACCGATGTGCATACGTGCTTTATTATCAGCGCATGAGAGTATTTTATATATAAGTAAAAAATGATATGATATGTACATAACAGGTCAAATAGAATATGTGCTGTAGTTATTTACGTTCACGCCCAGCACACAAAGAACGGTTAATTACACGTCAAACGGATTGCTATCTGAGGGAAACTGTAGTGCAGGCGGTGCAGCAGTGATCACTTGATCAGGTTTATTGGTTGTCCACATTTTGATTAGTGATTAGTGTTGGTTCAGTTCATACATTTGTTACTCGCACTTCCAGCAAACGTGTGAACACACACTAAACACTAATCAATGTGTGAGCAGGCCCTTAGGCACGCTCACACATAGCTTGCTTTACAAGAGTATGGAGCCTGGGCACCTCATACAGAACAATCAAATCGTATTTCACAGGCATTGTACCATTCCTGAAACTGGCTCTAGGGAAGAATGTGTTATGTGTCCTCCAGATAGCAAATATAAAGTAAAAAGTGAGGCAGACAAGCGGTTTAGGTCACAAAAGGATGCTTACCGTTGTAGAGAGGCCCCTGGTGTCCTACGTCGAGCGAGAATGAGGCCGGGAAGCTGTGCGCGGCCAACGCGGCTGGAACACCCGGGCCCGTCAACACACAGCCACCACCACACAACAAGTATTTAACAGACAAAACAAACTTAAAGATCATAACTCCTAAAGCTATACTTACGTCCGCCAAAGACCGGTCGGTCTGAAACAAAAATAAGTTCGTATATTTGTTCGTAGTTCGTGTATCTACATACTAAAATTACCTGCTTCAACTATATACCGTTCTTCCTACCTATAAAGCTGTGCATTAAATCATATAATGTGCTTATTGTTGCGATATGAAACTCTTTGTGTCATCATAGTAAGTATAGAAATTATTGAGTGTAGCTAACAGCTAAGTTTTAACAGAGTACCCCTTAATTGATATTTTATATTATTATACTAACTTGGTTCATCGACTGACTGAGTGTTCACGGCGTTGGTGGCGTTCGGCTTGACCACGACGAGCGAGGTCAGCGGGGTCACCAGTGAGTACTGAAGTCAATCGGATTATTATTATTAAACGTAATTTGTGTTAATAAAGCTTCAGGTGACCAGCGTCGTCTGCTTCCTACCCCTATTTCACCCTGTTAGGGACTGATTTCCGGAATAAAAACTATACCTTAAGGAAGTATTTCACTGGGATTGAAACTATCTTTACACCAATTTTATATTATTTGGATTTTTCTTCGCCCCGAACAGCAGAACAACTGTTAAAATAAACTGGGCACAGGCCTTCTCTCACAGAAGTGAGGGAACGGACGGCCACGAGTCTCCTCCCCACGCTGCTCTAGTTAGTGCGACTTGGGGATTTCACATACACCTTTGAAAATCTTCGCAGATATTAAATATCAGATGATGTTCCGTACATTAAGTTTTGAAAAACTCAGTTCAGTGGTACGTGCTGGGATTCGAATCCACGACCGCGGTTTGACAACCGTAGGCTTGAACTACTAGGTAGCTCTCATTATAATGGATTTTTTGTATTCAGTATAGGAGAGTCTCAGTATGGTACTATGACTTATTCTGTGGTACGAGTATGGTGGTAGGAACCTCTATGTAATTGACAGTTGAGGTCACTTGTTTTTTTTATACCACATCGGTGGCAAACAAGCGTACGGCGTCCGATGGTAAGTGATCATCGCAGCCTATGGACACCTGCAACTCCAGGGGTGTCACAGGCGCATTGCCGAGGAAACCTCGACGTCCGGGAGCTCATTCCACAACCGGAGCGTCTAAGGGAGGAAATTCCTCTAAAACCGCACCGTAAGCGATCATTCAAAATTCAAATTCAAAATTATTTATTTGCTATCGAAGTATCGAAACAGGGTCGCTATCTCTGATGGATGCTCAATAGTTCACCCTAATACCCCTGCCACACACTCGTCTAGTGGCATGGGGAGTAGCGAGGCAAGGACGCACAGATGTAGTGTGGCCACGAGTAATGCCGCACGCCATGCTCCTCGTCATGCCCACCGCTACCCGTTTTGTCGGTTTTTGGGTGCGAGTCCAAGGATCTAGTGCGTAGTGACGCGATTAATTAATTGTGCGAGTAGAGTAGTTAGTGTGTGGCCAGAGACGGCAGCGCGAGGAGCAGGGTGCTGAGCAGCGCGAGCAGTACAGTGTGGCAAAGCCATCAGAGTCTCAAGATAGACGTAGGCGAGTAAGCGTACCTTGAGGGCGAGTTCCTTAGCGCGGGCCTCGGGGTCGTCAGTGGTGTTGTTCGCGGGCGCGTCGCCGGAGTCGCGCCGGTCCAGGAGCTGCCGGACGGTGAGGCTCACCCACAGCCGCTCCAGCGGCAACCACTGCTTCCGAGTACGCTCCACTGGCACTTTAGGGAACACCTCGTAACGTTTCTGACAAGCAATATATTACGTATGAATCATTCATTTCACATAGTAATACTAAGAAAGGCTACGTATTGTAAGAAAGACTTAATTGTGGGCAGGCAGGGTAGTCTAATTGTAAGTCTAAATGATAAGATTGATAACTACGTCAAGATATAATCAAAATCGGGATTAGGTATCAAATTATAATCAGTTTATTTTCTTATTACGATGATTAAGTGAAAGTATTCATTACCATGTTACCAAAAACGGGCAAGGGCCGATCCTAATCCTTGAATATTCAAGCTCCTACTAGTTGACGAATTATACTAGTTGCCCTAAGTGCCCAATCAGGTTTTGTAGGAATTTTAGGTAGGAGTCAGGTTAGTGTGCCTCCCTCGAAATAAACTATAGGTAGCAAGGGCTCCGGCCATGAGCACGGTTGTCGGGTACCTTGCCGATGCCGTCGTCGACGCCGCAGAAGGCGAGCACCCGCGGCGCGAGCTCCGCGGCGTCGGGCGCCACGCGCCCCGCCACCACCACCTCGCCGCCCGCGTAGTACGTGCGGAACTTGTGCTTCGTCAGAGACCCCTCCGTCACCTGCACATTAGGGTAGATTACTCTTTTCTTTCCAGGTAACAATCGAACCAGGTTTTAGAGAGGTTCACATGTTTCTTTGGGCCCTTCTTACTAAAAAAAATGGTTGTATGTATCGACCTGGTCGGGCGGGTAGACGAAGGTGACGTCGTCGAGCAGCGGCGAGGAGATCTGCCGGTAGAAGTCGCGCAGCTGCAGCGCCGCGTCCGCCGCCTCGTAGATGTGCCGCATGAACCCGTCGTTGCGCAGCGACAGCTTGCGCAGGAACGAGCGGTCCGCGTCTTCGCCTACACCGCACAATTAATACTGGTTACAGATGTACCAAGTAATGCTTTCCCATACGAGTACATAGGTATGTGGGAGCTACACGAACTCAAGTGTACCCAGGGCTATTACAACCGCGAAATTCTTCGTAAGCACAATGGTCTGTGTACACATGTTTGGTATACTTAAAATTATTGGAAATGTCCGAGTGGTATCAAATTAGTCCATTCTAAAAGCGACTGCACCGTCTAAGTTAAAAGGTTTAAAATGTTTGTATACTAACAGTATGTAATCTGGATTCACTTATAGTATACTTTTTGTCCCGATAATCACCCTCAAAGGGATGAAATCGGGGGTGCAAATATGGTCTATGAAACGGGGTGATTTAAATCCTCATACACCATTCTAAGCTTTAAGTTTCAGCCAATTGGGAGTATAACGGCATGTCAATAAATTTAACGTGAGCCATACTTAGCAGAATTTGACGTATTGTAAACAAGCTGACGTTTCGATATGTCAAATCCAAAATATCATAATTCCTTCCGATTGATGACGCTATTTTTGAGCATAACCTTTTAGCAATTAGGTCTATTATTGCGTGTAAATCAAAATAAATGTGCGATACTTTGGAATTGTTTGTCTTCATATGCTTAAATACAAAAACATTTGCTTCAATGCAGTCTTTGTATCGTCGGGGTACAATTTAATTTTGTCTTGTATTATTGTTTACGTAATTGGTGACCCTTCACACTATAATAACTGTTAGATATAAGAGATCACTTGGGCTGGGTAGCCCAATCGTCAACATTGACGGTTAAAGCACCTTATGCAGTGAAATACTCCAGCACATAGATCGTAGCGCCGTTGTGTATTTAGTAAGAACTGACCGCACGACCGCTGCATCCCTGTCACTTTAGTATGCAAGTGCGATTGAGATAGCACCCAGTGACATCTGGTACAAACAACTTAAACTAACATTTCCATAGAAATATTCGTACCTCGAGCTGAAAGGCCCCTGGATCTATGCCTATCCGTATAATTTATTTGTCATATTTAAGCATAACTAGTGCATGTTCATAAAGATTAGAACTATGTAGTTACTCGTATTTTAAAATTTAATATTTGTTCACCTTGAAGGTAGATCACAGCGTATTGTATATTTTATTCTATTGTCATCTTTTATTGTAACCTGTGTATCACAAATAAATACTTACTTACTTACTTACTGCTGTAGAGGGTCGAAAATCTGTACATTGAAGGTATTGGATAAATCAATGGAGCGATTGAAACCTTGGCATCGAAACAGAACACATTTCAACAGTTTTAAGAATTCGTGTCTGTGTGTCTATCGGTTTATATGTCTAGGCATTGTGATTCTCGGCCTTCAGTCTCACTTGCTATGCCGCTCTACTTCGAGCCTTCAGCCCTCAGCCTTACACTTCACTCTGTGTGAATGATCGGCATGAGGAGCCCGCTCTCTGTAAATCCTTTGGAGTCGCATGCCTTGCCCCTCTGCATCAGGCATTCGGCCCTACATAAGGAGCCCGTTCTGTTGGGGCCTTTGGCCTCACGTGAATTGCCACTCTGCTTCAGGCCTTCGGCCCTACATAAGGAGCCCGCTCTGTTGGGATGCTCGGCCTTCGGCCTCACGTGCGTGCCACACGGCTCCGGGCCTTCAGCCTTCAGCCTTATATAAGGATCAAACTCTATGTGAATGCTCGGCCTTCGGCCTCGCATGCCTTGCCACTCCGTTTCGTTACATAAGAAGCCCGCTCTGTGTGAATGAATACTCGGCCTTCCACCTTGCATGTTTTGCCACTCTGCTTCCGGCCTTCTTCCATCATACTTACATGAAGAACCCGCTCTGTTGGGACGTTTTACGGAAGAACTGCGAAGCGAGACTTTTATCATTGTACATGTAATATTTTACGGGCTTCATTCGTCTACAATCGGTACATTTGATATTCTGAAATAAGCTTAATCATTCGTTTTGAATAGGCGTAGCGTGGGCAGGCCCCCCACACGGTGGACTGATGACCTGGTAAGGGTCGCGGGTGTCCGCTGGATGCGGGTGGCGCAGGACCGGTCATTGTGGAAGTCGTTGGGGGAGGCCTATGTCCAGCAGTGGACGTCATTCGGCTGACATGATGATGATGATGATTCGTTTTGAAAGCACGAGCACGTAGCACCAACTCCCGTTACAATTGGACACTTTTACTTGAAGTTGTAGACGATTATATATACCTAGGACAGACTGTCCAGTTAGGTAGGTCCAACTTCGAGAAAGGGGTTAATCGTCGAATCCGACTCGGCTGGGCAGCGTTCGGGAAGCTACGGCACATCTTTTCGTCCAATATTCCGCAGTGTCTAAAGACGAGGCTCTTTGACCAGTGTGTGTTGCCAGTGATGACATATGGCACTGAAACGTGGTCGCTTACTATGGGCCTCATAAGAAGGCTCAAAGTCACCCAAATGGCAATGGAGAGGGCTATTCTGGGAGTATCTTTGCGTGATCGCATCAGAAGTGAGGCCATCCGCAGTAGAACCAAAGTAACCGACATAGCCATCCGAACAGCTAAACTTAAGTGGCAGTAGGCGGGGCATATTGCACGTAGAACCGTTGGCCGTTGGGGAGGAAAGGTTTTCGAGTGGCGACTACGTACCAGAAGGCGCAGCGTGGGTAGGCCCCTCACAAGGTGGACTGATGACCTGGTAAAGGTCGCAGGTGTCCGCTGGATGCGGATGGCAAAGGAACGGTCATTGTGTCACTCTTTGGGGGAGGCTTATATCCAGCAGTGGACATCTTACGGCTGATGTGATGATGATGATTCGTTTTCAAAAAAGGATTCCTATTAAAATTTGCCGTGCGCGGTAAAGAGCATTTCATATTGCATGTAATCATTTCTTAAGGGGGTGTAAAGAAGGGTGAAAGATGTATGGGAAAACAAATAATTCTAAAGCGAGAATGAGTTCTACGCAGACGAAGTCGCGGGCAAAAGCTAGTATATATATATATATATATATATATATATATTGTATGTTCACCGATTACTCGGAGACCAGTGTTAGAGATGCATATTCCAGTCATGGGCCTAGACATGGGGGGCATTTAAAATCATTTCAAAATCAGCTCTGTTAACGCACCGAAAGCGAGGGAGAAAATGGTAGCCCTGCGCGGGCCGGAGTTCTTCTCGGAGACGTGGTTGATGATGCGCTTGGGGTCGGTCTCGCCCACCGTCGGCTCGCCGTCCGTCAGGAACACTATGATAGAGTCAAGCTCTTGTTTTTCTGAAAACATGTTATTGCACCGTTTTATGTGTGATTTGGAAACACAAAGTTGATTATTGTTAAACAGGTTTATTTGCACACTGGTTTTCCTGCCATGTTCACTTAAGGGGCTGCCCTATCTCAATGACATTCGATCAGTAACTCTTCACTTTCCGTGTTGTTTTTATCTCATCGTATTAACAAACACACATGACGATGACGTAGGTATGTCTGGGTTTCAGTGATTGCACTGAAACCTAGACATACCTACGTCATCAAACTTTGTAATTTTTACGAAAAGAAACCTGTTTCCTGTAATATTTACTCGAAAACTTATAAGAAAATAAAAAGAGCAGATGCTATTACAGAAAAAGTGATGCTAAAACGCAGGTTGCAGCTATGTTCAGTGTCTGTGCGCTTCGATCTTAATTCTAAGAGACATATATTTTTTGGATGCGTAAACTTAAGACCCCATGAACTACAATAGTTACAAGATTGCACTAAAATCGGCTTTTCCCCTAGTAGCCCCTTAAAGACAACAGCATCATTTAATTAACTAAATAATAGAAAGGTTTGTTTATCGATTTTAAGCGTGTCTTCACCTGAAGTGTTTCTGTCTTACCTTCATCATCCACATGGGTTTCCTCAGTGGTAACCGCCACAGTAGAAGCTTCTGAAGAGCCCTTGGTGTGTTCGGCCTCGGGTTGAGCCTCCCCAGTGCTGCCTGTCTCCCCGGTGCTGCCAGTCTCCCCGGTGCTGCCAGTCTCCCCGGTGCTACCAGTCTCCCCGGTGCTGCCAGTCTCCCCGGTGCGGCCAGTTTCCCCGGTGCTGCCCGTTTCCCCGGTAGCTCCAGTGTTCCCAGTGGCCCCAGTGTTCCCGGTGGCCCCAGTCGCTCCCGTAGCCGTGGGCTTAGCCACGCCTTTGCGGACGATGTCGATAGCAACGTCCAAGGCGCTGGCTATGTTTGTACCTATAAAATTTATCATTGTTAAAATCATAACAGTTATTTGTAGCATAAATAATCATTATAAACGAAAATGTAGTGCTCCACCGCAGTGGCGAAACATTCATATTTCGTATTTCTACTGGCTGCACTCCTGACTTGTCATCGCGTAGGTACAAAGCAACACTCAATATTATCTTTTGTGTGGCATGTAGTAGAAGCTAGTTAGGACACAGTTCAGGAGGACCCACCTCCGACAGCAACCAGCCGGCTGACGATGACCTTGGCCTTCTCGATGTTCTCCTTGGTGGCGCTGGACGGCGGCAGCAGGGTGACCGGTTTGTTCTCGCTCCGCTCGTTGTAGTAGATGAAGTCGTTTGCGGGCTTGGTCGCCGGCTCATTGGCTTCTTTCAGATCGTGGACCTGTTATATTATCCAAAATATGTAGGTAACTATTGTGAATCCCTGTGCCCTTGCGTGCCCAGGCGAAACCTATCGTTAGTGCACACTATGCGTCAGAACATAATACAACCTGGTAAAAATAAAGTTTACTTAATATAAGTATGGAATGGAAGGTTACTTTTTTTAAATAATAACATGAATAACCCCGGCATTAACAAAACTATAGTGTCCTTTACAACTAAAGCCGCATTTACACTAAGGCTGCTGCAGGGGATGCGTGCGTTTGTCAAATGCATTAGATTTCCATATAATTTGCAAGCGCGCTCACTTCCAGCGAATATGCCTGTTCGTGAACGTGGCCTTATACCAGCGCAAATTTCACCTCGTAAGTCCTTTGTTTTTTCAAATGTAGTAGTCGTAACTACCCAGTGTACTACCACAAGTACAAACTAAGTGTAGTGCTTCGGTCCCAGACGCGACTTTTTCGAATTTGTCTAAATTCTTGCCCTTTGTTTTATTCAGTATGTGTATGGTTTTTAGCGCATCCTTAATTTGTACTTGGTAAAGTACATTAGGCAGTTATTTATACTAGGCAGTTAAAATGTCAGGTCTGAAGTACTATCATTATTTTGTACTTGTACAAGTACGCGGGGACTTACGAGGATAAATTTTAATGACGTTCTGACCAACACATGTTTGGTGATTCTTTATGGCAAAAGTAACTGAAGTACCTAACTGGTGTAATAGAAAAAAAGTAAGGTCGCGAAGCACTAGCGTCACCTTAACCGCGGAGCTGAACTCGACGATGCTGAAGTAGTCGCCGGGGTTGAGCTCGGAGAGGATGGCCTGCATGGCCTCGCGCAGCTGCACGATCTTGCGGTCGGACATGGAGCCCGACGTGTCCAGCACAAACACCACCAGCTTCGTCAGCGGCGGCAACGACTCCGGCGCGAAGAAGTGCACGAAGTACCCGTCGTTCACCTGCGCCGAACAAACCATCGCTATACCAGGTGGCGACTGATCGTGGCTCACCTACCCCGTGCGGATTATCAAGAGACTTGCAGCACGTTTGAAGGGCCATTCATAATTGTGGGTAATTGGTGTAATAGTACATCAATAAGGACGGTACGAGAGGTATTACGATTATTACGATATTCACTTTATCATTTTTGACTTGTGCCTTTTTGATTGCATTAAATATTTCGTATTTTGTATTTTTTATTTGTATTACGGTTGTTGAAATATCCCAAACAAAATCTTAAAAGATTGCCGATCCGTTCGTATCGTATATCTTCAACTAATTAGCACAAATTGATACTTATACCAAATATTGCTGCTCATTCGGACTGATAATCAATATGATTGATATTGCTAAAGGTACTATAACGTATAATCAGGCTAAATCATTATCAGCGTAGTAGGTGCAAGCGGAACGGAATGCTAAACACAAAAGAACTAAACACAAACACCCAAATTATTAGTCTTGTTCTAAGTCATATATGTTTACGGTATATTAATATGACACAGGAATATACTCACTAGTATTTCTCCGTTTTTCGGACGATCCACATCGTACTGCACTACAAATTGACCGAGCACGCCCTCCGGTTCAGTTTTTTCACTTGAATACCTTCTCGACGACTGTTGGGATTCTCTGCTCTTCTCCTGAAATAACAAAAATGTATTCAGCAGTAGTATAATTTTTACTGAGTATAAATAATTTATTTACTGGTATCATTAAAAAAAAAATTAAACGGTTTGCAATGTATGTAAATGTAAATAAAATACTAACCGCATATACTTGCATAAGTCTTTTTTGCTCCTCAAGATCAGGTTTAAATGTGATGGTCGCTTCGCGGTTGTCGGCAGATCTCTCGATGACGGCTATCGCGTTACCTGGGATCGAAGAAAATGTAGTTTTTTATTGTCTTTTAGCAAATTCACATACCGAATATACATATTTGCAAGTAGGTATATTTTTTTCGCTATGCCAAACCCAATAGTTAAAGTGAAGCCAATGTAGATGTTGTCAGCGGCGTAATTAGCTTACTGGGGTCGGCATCGGTGGCGTCGATCTCGTTGCCGGTGCGCACCTCGGGCACGCGCAGCGCGCTGAGCGCGCTGGCCTCGCGCACGCGCACCACCACGGTGAGCGCGGGCACGGGCGCGCCCGGCAGCAGGTTGATGTCGTGGTTGTACACGCCGTTGCGCCGCACCAGCAGCTCCTCGTAAGTCAAGTTAAATATGGCGTAGCTGTTCTCCCCCATATTTATGTTCACCATGAACTCGTTCGAATCCCGAGCCCTGAAGTTACATATATCGTTAGTTTATCTCATTCTCACACTTTCCAAGTTACCTGGAAGAGATCTGTCATAGGGATAAGTACGCCTTTGTAGTACTTTTGAATTTTATGTGACATGCATATTGTTTCAACCTGTTATTATGTATAATGAAGTGATCGCTAACCCGCATGCCAAGCGTAGCCATTATGGCATTTTACCCCCATGCAGAACGTCATTGTGGCTAGTGGCTCACTTTGGGGGAGCCCTATTTCCAGCAGTGGACGTCCTGCGGCCGACTTGCATGCATAGTTTATATTACGAGTATATAAGTACATATATCGATTGGATCAGTCATGCATGATGCATGAATAAGGAGTTACTCTGATGTTAAACATCAGAATTGTATGACTGAACTATATTTGTATGGTTCGATCTCGATACTTAATCCTTCTTAGTAAGCTTACATATTAATATTATGGAAGGGAACTTACTTGACAGCGACATGCGCAGCACTTATTCCTTGAGATACTGCCTGGTCGTATATTTGTTTGGCCTCCTCCTTCCCTTTCACATAAGCTTTGTAGGTTTTTCCATCCAAGGTCCTGACAAACAGATAGGTGCCTTTTAGAACAGTAATACAATTACCTAAGTATCAATAAGTCGCAAGTAATGATCGAAAAGGCGATTTATTCGAATATTGAATATTGATCATGCTATCTTTCAAAATCTGTGCAATTAATGTAATACTTATAAAAACATTAAGTTTTAAAACAGAGACTCTCACAAATTGTTATATAGTGCTAATTAGTATTTAAGTGCTAATTACGAACAGTGTTAGAGTTAACCAATATTAAAATGTTCGTCCCTGTCCTGGTAGACATGCTGGAGAGGCGTTAAACTTAATGTTGGTTTTACTCTATCAATGCCATGAGTAAAATTACATTTCAAATCCGCTGATGTAAGCGGTCTCAGGTATGAGCACCCTGAAGACCGCCTCCTGGCTCTGGTCGGCGGGGTTGCGCACGCGCGTGACGACGGCAGTGTGCGCGTAGCGCATCGACACGTCGGAGTGCACCTCCATCTCCGTCACCTTGAGCGGCGGCGGCGGAGCGCGCGTCGACGGCGCCGGCGCGGCTGTGGGCGCGGGGCTCGAGCTCTGCCACGATATTCATACTAAACAACCAGTGTACCTCAGACAGCTCAAACCACGAGAATACGCCCCATTCTCGAAATTGTCTGCTAATTTATGCTTTATCTAAACTCTATAGCTGGGTTTCTTAAGATGCGGTCCATGAAGCCTTAGGGGGTCCGTAATGCTAGGGTTATATAGGAAGTCTACAAATCGAAATAAGTGATATAAACTGTAAAATTTGGTATTACAAGGTTTCGGAAACTGTCCGCGGGGTCTTTGAAATTTCACAAGGGGTATGTACTCGAAAGCGTAGATAGAAGCGGGAACGATCCATAACGCGATTTAAGACCGCTGCGACGCCAGCGACCAATTAACCAATGGTCCATTCCATAACGATAAAAATCGGCCAAGAGTATGTCGGGCCATGCTCAGTGTAGGGTTCCGTAGTTGCCCAAGGACCTCAATAAAAAAATCAATAACAAGCAAAAGGGAACGTTTCATACGTCTTTTACTAAGAATTAAAGGCTTTTTACATTAACTCAAAAACAGCTTCACTGATCATGTCCGCTATTGTTTTCGTTGAAAGTCTTTAGCTTTACTTACACGATTTTTTTCATATTTTTTGCACCCATAGTTCAAAAGTAAGAGGCAGGGGGACATGAGTTTTTTTTCTTTTGGAGTGCTATTTTCCGAAAATATTCACAACTTTATCAAAAAATGTTTAATTAAGACCTTTATTAATTTTGAAAGACCTATCTACCAACACCCCACACCATAGGGTTGAAGAAAAAAACATCATCACCATTTTACGTATGGGGGAGGTACCCTATTTTTTTATATTTTATTTTACGACTTTCTCAGATTTATTGATTTATATATCCATACCAAATTGCAGCTTTCTAGCACTAACAATCACAGAGCAAAGCCTCGGACACACAGACAGACATACAGATGGACATGGCGAAACTATAGGGGTTCCTAGTTGACTACGGAACCCTAAAAAGGCATCTGGCGCTTGTTTATTAGCATTGGCTTAGATATTGCAGCGTGTGCCTTCTAGAACCATTATTTTACGTTCTCAAATCATTACAAAACAACAAACCTTACGAGAATAAGTTTAGGTACTTACACATATGCTAGTTTTTTTTCATATGGAGACAAAAGATGTAACTTCTGTATAATAAGCTTTATTTACACAATATTCGGTAAGATTATTTTGAGTAGGTGCATGGCACAGGCGATATGATATGATCTCGTTCATATTTAAAGCAGTTCAACTGTGGATGTGGAGGTAACCCTTAACTTTGTTGAATAGGTGCTGAATTGATCGTGATCCTATTCGCCACCAGGTCGAGCACCTTAATGCTTTCCACAATGTGATGTGTTGACGGCGAGGAATCTTTATATACCTTTTAAGCTATCAACAGAACGCATCCTTATAAACCTACTTGCAATTTGGAAGCAGTACCAACCGCCAGGCGGACGATACACTAGTTTGAAACAATTACAAATATTTGTATACTTATAGGTACTTGTACATTTAAAACGTAGATACCTCGTCGTCTCTGGTCACGACCAAAGGGTCCTGCGTTGCGCTGGTAGCGGGCAGCGCGACGGCGCGCGCTGCGCACAGTGCCGCCACTACCGCCACGGTCCACCGCACCATCATCCTCTGGAACACACAAACACTTTCAACATACTGATTATATCTTTTTAATACAGTTGCTCAAAAAGTGCTACTTTACGTAGCTGTTTAGCGTGCGGAAAGTTGGTTTTCGCGCACTAGTGCTTTTCACTTTTCCAATTTTTTTTAAATTTATGCTTGTTCCAATGCATGACTCCTTATTGCTGGGTGTTAAATATTAGTTTCCTTTAAACGTCGTAATCAACATAAAAACCTACTGTTAATATCAGAATACGAAAAATATACACATTTCATATTTTATTACTTACCTCTTCGTCATTATAACACGTTTATTTTTTAATATTGAATATTGAAAAACCGTTCTTAATAAGTTGTCTGAGTGGAACGGAATAGCTGCCGAAACGCCTGTCAAAGAAGAGGCGTTTTTACTTACTGCAAGCATGTTTTAAGTTTCTAAAGGCAACATTCGATATTGTTTTTATAAATATTACTTGTTGTTTTTCTTATTTTTTCGCAACTGTATTAAAAAAACGTCGTTCAATACACGTGCGGAAATGTCATTCTTCACTCGTCCCGAGTGTTGCCACTCGCCTGCGGCTCGTGGCATCCCTCGGTACTCGTGAAGAAATGACATACTTTCCGCACTAGCATCGAAATGTACTATTACGCTCCGATACAACTTTCCTGCTTCAAATCTAAGAAAACAGGAAGTATCGTTCAAAATAACATTATTAAGTAATTTCCGATAAGCTAGTTTTTTCTTGTTAGTCTTCCAAGAGTTTCGAGAGTTAATAGTAATTTATACATACCTATCTACCAATTCATAAAATGAGCAATTGCGCGTGCTCGATCCGATCTGCGCTCGGGAAATACCCCTGACAAACTCGCCTTGTTCGTATACACAAAACAGGTTGTTTCTTATTATCTGCTTATATTATAATAGACGTGAAATCACATGTTAATCATACACCAAATGTCATGATTTCCTTATATAGCAACAAACCTATTCATTGTGTTTGTGCCTATCGTCGGTGCTGCGAATTATTGATAATAATGCTTAGGGGACGTTTAAACTATAGCACTGAATAAGTAAACGTAACTATAGTCACCCGCTTGGGTCATATTGATAAATGATCAGGTCAGTTGTTCTATCTAAATGGTTCAGACGACACAACAGCTGAGGAAAATATAATTTTATATTGAACCACGAAACTGGTATCTACTTTTGACAAAGTGTGGCAAGGCAGCTAATTCGACGGTTATATAACCGTCGGCAATTTCCATCAAAACAAAAATTAAGATTTTTTTGCGATTTATCTGACATTAATAAGGGTACTACAAAACGGCGAGATCATATTTAAACCATGTATTTAGATTTTTTGTAGGTACAGTCACCAGCACCAATATCTGCCGTAACAAAGCGCGCTTAAATATCTGACACGGCTCTATTTCTAGGGCCGTTAGGACGTGTCAGATATTTTCGCCGCCTTTGTTATGGCAGATATTAATGCTGGTGACTGTACTTACTCACAAAAACAAATATACATGGTTAATTCCCCGTTTCTAACAGTACTATACTATTAATACGAAGGGCGTTCAATAAATTCTCGGTATTGACATCTTTTAAACCTCTTTGGTAAACTTTTTAATACTGGCCGGTAAAAGCCATTCATTAATATTAAAAAAAAGTAAAAATAAACCGGCGATGTTCTTTTGTTTTTTTGTAAGTACCGAACAAACGTGATCACTATGAGCGTATTAAAGCACCGAGCGGTAGTAAAATTCTTGACCAAACACGTAAAAAGTCAATAAGCTATAAAAAAGAAATGGATTATGTTTACCGTGGGTCTGCTCCTTCTTTATCAACAATTCAGAAGTGGTCAAGTCAATTTAAGCATTGGGCAGAGAGTATCGAAGACGACCATAGAGCTGGTCGGCCCGTCGAAGCTTCTTCATAGGAAAATTTAAAAAAGTGGAGAAAATTATATCTGAAGATGGTTGAGTAAAGGTGAAAGCAATAGCTCAAAGAACTAACCATTCTATTGGTACTAGACACGATATAATTCATGACCATCTTAATATGTCAAAAGTCAGTGCGATATGGGTACCGCGAATCCTGACACCGCTTCAGAAGAATACGCGTGTTGCTCGTTGTTCCGAATTTCTTGAGGTGTGCGGTGAAATTCCTGATAAGATACTGCAAAATTTTGTTAGTAGAGATGAAACGTGGGTTCATCATTATGACCCTGAGAGCAAACAAGAGTCCATGCAGTGGCACATTAAAGGAACTCCTCACCCCAAGAAGTTCAAGGTCGTGCCTTCAGCTAGCAAGGTCATGGTCACAATATTCTGGGATTGTGATGGAATGTTGCTGATCGATTATAAAGAAAAGGGTGTAAGTATTAAAGGAGAGCGCTACGCTAATATTATATGCCAAATAAGGGAAGCAATCAAACATAACAGACGGGGAAAATCAGCCAAAGGTGTTCTGCTTCTACACGACAACGCCCCTGTGCATAGTGCTCATATTGCCAAGGCTGCTGCTTTTGAATCTGGACTCGAAACTATTACATACCCACCGTATAGTCGAGACTTGACCCCGAGTGACTTATATTTGTTTCCCAATGTCAAAAAGAATCTACGTGGAAATTAATTTTCTAACGATGAAGCATTGAAGACAGTAGTGTAGGAGCATTTTGACACCAAAGACAAAAAATATTTTTATGAGGGGTTAAAAAAACTATTTGACCGGTCTATAAGACAGTGGCTACAGAAGTGCATAAACATAGGAGAGGATTATATTGAAAAATAAAAATAAAACACCTATAATATTCTTTTCGCAGCTTGTTTAAACAAGAGAATAGAGCTAGAGATAGAGACACACCAGCCCATAGAACAGGCTGGATTCCGAAAAGGTTTTAGCACAATCGACCATATTCACACGCTAGAACAAGTAATCGAAAAGCACCAGGAATATCAACAACCCTTATACCTAGCTTTTATTGATTATGCAAAGGCTTTCGACTCTATATCACACGAAAGTCTGTGGCAAGCATTAGAGAATCAAGATATCCCAAAAACCTATATAAACATTCTGAAGGATATTTACAACAAAAGCGTGAGCCGTGTGAAACTAGACAGGTTGGGGCCGATTATTAAAATATGTAGAGGCGTAAAACAGGGAGACCCGTTATCACCTACTATCTTTATATCAGTTCTGCAACATATAATGAAAGATCTGCAATGGGAACAAAAGGGTATTAACATAAATGGGAAAAACTTGAGTAACCTCCGTTTCGCTGATGACCTGGTCCTCTTTTCAAGATCATCACAACAATTGGAAGGAATGATAACAGAGTTATGCCACGTAAGCAACCGTATAGGATTACAACTTAATACATCCAAAACAAAGCTAATGACTAATGCCCATCGTACGGATATACTAGTTGAAAATTCACAGAATTTAGAATATGTAGAGAGTTATATATATCTAGGAAAGCGTATTTCATTCAACTCTACCAGAAACAAAGAAGAGATTGATAGGAGAATGAATATGTCATGGAACAGGTTTTGGAGTCTAAAAGAAATATTAAAATCAAAACTACCCTTAAAACTTAAAAAGATAGTCCTAGATGGGTGTATTCTCCCCTGTATGTCTTACGGATGCCAAACCTGGATATATAACAACTATGCAAAAGATAGAATACAGAAGACACAACGTGCCATGGAAAGAAGTATCTTAAATATTAGGCTTAAAGATAGACAAAAGTTTGAAAACATTCGCAATAAAACGAATATAATAGACGCTCTCCGGCATATGAAACGCCTGAAGTGGAAATGGGCGGGCCACGTAGCTAGATTTACAGATGAAAGATGGACACAAATGGTTACTAATTGGTCAGGCCCGAGTGGCAAAAGAGCCGGAGGACGCCCTAGAGATCGTTGGGTAGACGAAATTAAAAAAATAGCTGGTATAGAATGGACCATGAAAGCAAACACAAGAGCAACTTGGAAAGTGTTGGAGGAGGCCTTTACCCGTCAGGGGCCCTAACTATCGAACTTTATTAGTTATAATACTCGTACGCAATAGTTAGTAATAAATCTGTGCATGATAGGTTAAGGAAGACATAATAAAAGGCTTTATTATTATTATTGTATGTCTTTTCCACTCACGGGACAATGGTGTCCCGGACCTTTGGAAGGCGTGCGCGGAGCCGAAGTACCTACCGATGTACCGAAGTACCAACCGAGTACCACATAGCCAACACGTAGAGGCCCTTTTGACAATTTAATGAAATGTCATGGGACGCACACAGAGACAGCACCTGCCAGGGTGTACAGGAACTATTGCTGGTTGATGGAATCTAAATGAACCGGACTATTGGGTGAATATGATGGACTAATGGCTGGGCTATTGAGTGAGACAACGGACGTCTGCCTAATAAAACTGTCTCACATTTTTATCTCAGGCAGACGGTGACTCGCCATCTGCTAGATGGGCCCCTATAAATAGCGACATTAAAAAATGGCCTAAGGGCAACACCGGTGCAGAGGGCTGGGGGTAGAGAGGTGGCACTGGACTTTAAACATATAGCCAACTCGCCACTTAGGTGACCACATCCACCCCCGAGCAACAGCTCTAGCGACTCCACTCTGGACAGCCGGTTAAGGCAAGCCAGAGGCGGGGTGCCTGTTCATACAACCAACCCACAGGACACCCCCAGGAGCACTCAGGTACGAGTACATAGGGTCGCTGCTCCCTAACAGCTCGTCACAAGCTGCCCTATGTTGACTGACTGCACTGGAAATCCAGTGGGCGATGGGGTCGTCACATCCATACGCCTAATTATTATTATTATTTATTATTATTATTATTAATATCCTTTTGTTTTCATTCTAATACCGAGAATTTATTGAACGCCCCTCGTACAAGTAATGAAATCAGAAGTGATATCTTTGGAAACTACCATCGTGAGATGCTGAAAATCGCATATAGTTAAATGGCTTAGTCCTAATTCGCAGCACGAGTTTGTAAGTTGTTCTTCTTGGTCAATTTCAATTAAAAGAAAGATGTGAACAAGAACCATTAAACACTACTCTTGCCCACCGTACTTCTAAGATACAGATCAGAAGGAACTCTCTACACACCTAGATTTTAGATCTCTAGGTGTTGATGTTGGCTCAAAATATTTGATAGGAAAATTGGTAGGTAGTTGTCCAGTGCCAACATCAACACCTACTGTCCAAAAACCTATTGTACCTAGTACTGTACTATAGAGAAGATGGTAATGGGAATAATGGTGAGGGCAACTTTTAATTTACGACCCATCACCCAATATATGCATAGACTGTATAGACGTGAGTATTATATTCTTTGGTAGAGACAGTGTTGTAAGGAAATTAATTTGAATGCTGTCACAAGTAAAATATTAAAAGAGAAGTCAGAGGACGGTAAAATTCCTATTTTTAAACAGGAAAGATCAGTGTGCATAATACAGGATGTCCCAAGAAGTAGTGATATACTGAAGCTGGGAGGTAGAGAACCTAGAGGGCTATCTGAATCACCCCCATGTATGTTCCGCGATTTTTAGTATTTTCGGAGTTATGAATTTTTTTTTTAATTTTTCACCTATCGCCGCGTACGATGAGATTTTTATTTATGGTGACGTGAAATATTGCGGTAGATGCTTGATTTTTTTTGTGTGCTAAGCTGATAGACAGGCCAATTCAGTATGGCAACATTTACTATCGTTAGATCTTTGAATGGCATAAAAAAAATTAAATGCCAAGAAAGATAAAATTACCCAGTATGTTCACAACTTCAAGGGCCCTTAAAAAAATAAAATCACATAAAAAATAATTACCGATTGGCTTTTAAAAACTTGCTCTATCTATCAGGTAGCTACCCTGAAAATTTCATTTTATTATTAATAAGGCTTCAATCAAAAAATTGAAATCTAAATGTGGTAAGTGCAGAATTTTAATTTACATAATGATTAATGCAAGCAAAGCAAAACCTTTCTAAATAAATTTCGTTCTAAATCACGCACTGGCCATCAATAGAAAAAGAACAAAAAACAAAAGACGGTTGACGCATGAGAAAATTTTCACGTTGTTTGGTCATCGTTGTTATTTTTCAATAATTTAAAAATTGTGTTTTAATACTGCTAATTGTTCGTTTCCCTAATCATTTTGGCTATTCATATGGACTTTGACTTGCATTACGATTTGGATTAGTGTTATTACCTGAAATCGACGAGTTGGCATCATTTAAATGGACTTGAGTTTGCGTGTAAGTGATCATGTTTACTTCACGTGATTACGCAGAAATGCATTAGTATTACGGTTATGCTAGGGGGAATGCGGCGGAAGCTTCTAGGCTGTACCGGGAACATGTGGAACGAAGAGGCGGGCCTCAACCTGAAAAGTTTCCTGACTATCGCATGATCTTAAGAGTACCTACATAATGCGTATTTGGAAGGTCACATACCGGGTACGAAATCAGGCCGTATGGCCACTATGCCGGATCCTGATGTAGTAGATGCAGTTGTTGAAGAAGTAGAAAGAGACCCGTCGACCAGTGTGAGAGTTACGGAACGTCGTACCGGACTTTCTAAATCTCAGGTACACCGTACACTACAGACCGTAGGATATCATCCGTTTCACATTAGAAAAGTGCAACAGTTGAAACCGGAAGATTACAATCGGCGAATTGAATTCTGTCAGGAAATGCTGAGGAGACAAGCTGAAAACGAAATTTTTTTTAACCAAATTTTGTGGACGGATGAATCCCACTTTAGACGCAATGGGATTTTTAATATGCACAATTCTCACTCATGGGCAATTGAAAATCCGAATTTAAAAAGGGAATCGACATTCCAAGAACACTTTAGTGTTAACCTTTGGTCTGGCATACTTAACGGTAAGTTAATCGGGCCCTTTCAGCTGACAGACCGCTTGGGCGGCAATCACTTTTTAAATTTTCTACGCGTCGATCTGCCCCTGCTGTTAGAAGATGTGGATTTGGAGACACGCAGAAACATAGTACTGCAGTGTGATGGTGCACCATGCCATTTTGCCTTGGACGTGAGAAACTATTTAAATCAAAGATACCCTGAAAGATGGATTGGTCGTTGCGGCCGGGGTGACGCCTGCCTTATAGCCTGGCCTCCACGTTCCCCCGACCAAAACCCCATAGATTTTTTTTCTATGGGGATATTACAAAGACCTCGTCTACTCAAGAGAATGCCGCAATTTGGACGAGTTAACCCGGAAATTGAGAGTAGCAGAAGTAACCATTAAAAATAATAGAAGTGCATTCAGACGTTTAAAAGACAACTTTTTCCGGCGATGTCGCACTTGCATTGAACAACAGGGGGGCCATTTTGAAAATTTATTGTAATTAAACACCTTGTAATTGGTTTTACTTTACTCGCATTAATCATTATGTAAATAAAAATTTTGCACTTACCACAGTTAGATTTCAATTTTTTGATTGAAGCCTTATTAATAATAAAATGAAATTTTCAGGGTAGCTACCTGATAGATAGAGCAAGTTTTTAAAAGCCAATCGGTAATTATTTTTTATGTGATTTTATTTTTTTAAGGGCCCTTGAAGTTGTGAACATACTGGGTAATTTTATCATTCTTGGCATTTAATTTTTTTTATGCCATTCAAAGATCTAACGATAGTAAATGTTACCATACTGAATTGGCCTATCTATCAGCTTAGCACACAAAAAAATCAAGCATCTACCGCAATAATTCACGTCACCATAAATAAAAATCTCATCGTACGCAACGATAGGTGAAAATTTAAAAAAAAAATTCATAACTCCGAAAATACTAAAAATCGCGGAACATACATGGGGGTGATTCAGATAGCCCTCTAGGTCCTCTACCTCCCAGTTTCAGTATATCACTACTTCTTGGGACACCCTGTATAACTCCTACACTTTTTATTTATGCTTATTTATATGATAATCCCGTTACGATAATCTTAACGTATAATATAAGTATTTAAAGTGGAAGCAACTAAATACCAAAATTATATCACCCCAGAGCAATGAAAATCGCTACCTAAATAAACGTATAATTCGTAAGGAATATTCACAGTCATAAAAATGTATACCTAAAGGAAATTTTACAGATCTTGCTTGGTTAATCACAAAAGTGGTTGGTTGGTTGAGTTGATATTATCATCATCGATTCATTCCAAAACTCGCTATGTTTCGCCTTCGATGTTATAAAATAGTTATGTTCATAGCATAAAAATATCTATAAAAGGAACATTTATTTTTTTCGTGAAAGTCATATACGTAAATCCTATTAATGTACGTAGTTGTGACGTGTTCGAATAGGCGTTTTTTTGTTTGCGTTGAACACTCTAATTTTTGCAATGTCTATCCGAACACGCTACAACTACAAACAACAGGTCATTTTCTAAAGTTTTTTACCTTAACCTATTGCAATACACTGCTATTAATTGTCATGAACGAATTCTCATGGTTGATTATAAGTATGAAATATGGAACGGTTCAATGGAAATATTACTGTACAGACAATATTGTAACTTGTTATTGTGGACTTAAATACGTGTCCGACGCAAACATAACATTGTTAAAAGGCGGTATTCGAGACTCGAGAACTGGTGTTTATGTCAATTTGCATAGCGCCTTTTATTTAGGTGAATAATATTTTAAAAACGCAAACAGTGACGTAGAAACACACCTGCTTTGCTAACACGATAGCTGTGGCTTATAAACTATCTATCTTGGCTCATTGCCCCAAAACGGGTATTGGCCTCCGAAACGCGAGCACGCCACTTATCCCGATCCTGCACCACTGCTTGTCAATTTTTGACCTGCAAATGACGCAGTTCTGCCTCCACTGTGTCTTCCCAGCGATATCTAGGTCGCCCGATTGGGCGGCGACCAGTGGGTCGACTCTGGTATGATCTCTTCACGGCGCGATCCTCTCCCATCCTCTGTAGGTGGCCGTCGTGGCCGAGCCAGCGAAGTCTGTGAGACTTTATTTCGCCTATGATGTTGGGTTTATTTTTCATTAAAAATAGGATTGCTCTTGGCCAGCATCTAGCCAGGGAGCAAAGATGAGCCTGACGATGGTGCCACCCTGCCACCCACCAAGAGTTTGTATACTACATTCAGAAAGTTCGATTCAATACAGAACTTGACCACAAATATTGCTAATTTCTGGCAGGAAGTGCCGCCCGGAAAATTTTGATATTTCGTATGCAAGTAGTAGGATAATGTATGGTCAATTACTAGGAAAAAAATTCGGTGTGTCACTACTTACTTCACAGCCGCATAATTTTTCTTTGGGTTCTTTTTCCGTTTTTTAACCGACTTCAAAATTTCAAAAGAGGAGGTTATCAATTAGATTGTATGTTTTTTTTTTTTTTTTAAATGTTTGTTAGTCCATAACTCCGTCATTTCTTAACCGATTTAGAAAATTCTTTTTTTGATTGTAAGTATATATATCCAAGTTGGTCCCGTTTTTGTCAAAACGCAGTTCTGATGATGGGCTCCATGAGAAATTGAGGGAACTCCTCAAATCTTCAAGGCAAATATATAGTAATTTTTGTGTTTTTATCAGCAAGTCAAGCATTTTCATCCAAAAATGTGACATTGGATGAAGTGGAACTGCTGATGATGATCAGAACAGAACTCTTCAACGACAAAAAGTTCACGTTTGGCGATTTGGCCTCCTAGCTGTGTTTGTTAAGCAAGTTCTATTTTCACGATTAATTTTTGTCATGCTTGATTTCTGATGATGGGATCCATGAGGAATTGAGGGAAATCCTCAAATCTTAAAGGCATACATATAGTGATTTTTGTGTTTTTATCAACAAATCGAGCATTATCATACGAAAATGTGACATTTGATGAAGTGGAACTGCTGATGATGATCAGAACAGAACTCTTCAACGACGAAAAGTTCACGTTTGGCGATTTGTCCTTCTAGCTGTATTTGTTAAGCAAGTTCTATTTTCACGATTGATTTTTGTTATGCTCGAGTTCTGATGATGGGATCCATTAGGAATCGAGGGAACCCCTCAAATGTGAAAGGCACACAAATAGTGATTTTAGTATTTTCATGAACTAATCAAGCATTTTAATTCATAAGTGACATTTGATGAAGTGGAACTGCTGATGATGATCAGAACGGAACTCTTCAACGACGCGTGGTTCACGTTTGGCGATTTGTTCTCTTCGTTTTGTTTGTCAAGCAAGCAAGGTTTTTTCATGATTCCATGAGGAATTGAGGGTACTTAGTATTCTACCATTATAAACATACATTATAGCCATTTTTATTTTATTGTATATCTATCTAAGAGTGCACCATCTAAGTATAATAATCTTTTACCGGCCTCCCCCATTGAAGTCGGTTTTTTTTTCTTAAAAATTATTATATGACAACTAGTATTAGTTTTTTAGCTCTCGATGCATCTTCTAAATATATAAAAGAAGAAACTGACCGACTGACTGACTGACATATCAACGCACAGCCCAAACCGCTGGTCCTAGAGATTCCAAATTTGGCACGTAGGTTCCTTATAAGGTCTAAGGGTGCACTAAGAAAGGATTTTTCTTAATTCAACCCCTAAGGGGGTGAAATGGGGGTCCGAGGTTTGTATGGGGAAACAAGATTAGTTGGACTATTTTATTCGAAACTTCACAGGAGTATTTCTACCGATAAAGGAGTAAATACGTGTTTCAGGTTTTTTGAGAAATCAACCCCTAAAAGGGGGAAGGTGGTGACAAATTCTAAAAATCGACAAGGGTATTGTTTTTATGATATACCGGGTCGCTGATAACGAAAACAACAATGATTTTAAAATCTCACGTGGAGGACGTGAAATACCATCCCCCCCTGTTGGGGTGCGAGGGGGATGAAATGTGTAAATATTAATATAGGTGTCGTTTTTATGGTTTTTTGGGACGTAAATTACGAAAATGGCATCGGTTTCGAAATTTAATATTGTGTACATGAAAACTTTTGAAAGTTTGTGCCAAATTTCAAGAAATAACTGACTGACTGAGTGACTGACATATCAACGCACAGCGCAAACTGCTGGTTCTAGAGATTCCAAATTTTGTATGTACCTATAGGTTCCATATATAGGTAAGGTCTTGAGGTGCATTAAGAAAGGATTTTTCAAAATTCAACCCCTAAGGGGGTGAAATGGTGGTCCGAAGTTTAAAAGGGGGAAATCTGGTGACAAATTGGAGGACGTGAAATACCATCCCCTCTGTTGGGGTACGAGGGGGTTGGAATTTCTAAATGTTAATATGGATGTCATTTTTATGATTTTTTGGGTCGTTAATTTCGAAAATAACATTGATTTTGAAAATTAATATTGCGGGCATGAAAACTTAAAAGTAGGTGCCAAATTGCAAGAAGAAACTGACTGACTGAGGGAGTGACATATCAACGCACAGCCCAAACTGCTGGTTCGAGAGATACCAAATTTGGTATGTAAGTTCCTTATAAGGTCTAAAGGTGCATGAAGTGCCGTGAGTTCCCTATGAAAATACGACCTTTTTTGATTCAATGTATTGTAAGTAGTTTTATTAATCAGTGCCGTCCGATACGATTTCGACATAAATCAATATTTGAGCGTCCGAGAGGACTCTTAACAGGAATCCGAGGTACTTAAACTTTGAATAGAGTAACGGCCATATTGATTTTCTTCATTTCCGTCCCGAATTCGTTCAAAATCGATATCTGAGCGTCCGAGAGGTCCCCTAATACGACTCCGAGGTAAAATTTGGAAAAAGTGGCGTCCATATTGCTTTTCTTCATTTCCGTCCCGATTTCTTTCAAAATCGATATCTGAGCGTCCGAGAGCTCCCCTAATACGACTCCGAGGTAAAATTTGGAAAAAGTTGCAGTCATATTGATTTTCTCTTTTTTCTTCCCGATTTCGTTCAAAATCGATATCTGAGCGTCCGAGAGGTCTCGTAATACGAATCCGAGGTAAAATTTAGAAAAAGTGGCGTACATATTCATTTTTATCATTTTCGTCCCGATTTCGTCCAAAATCGATATCTGAGCGTCCGAGAAAATTCTTAATACGAATCCGAGGTAAAATTTGCAAAAAGTGGCAGCTATATTGATTTTCTTCATTTCAACCCGATTTCGTTCAAAATCGATATCCGAGCCTCCGAGAGGTCCCCTAATACGAATCCGAGGTAAAATTTGGAAAAAGTGGCAGCCATATTGATTTTCTTCATTTCCAACCCGATTTCGTTCAAAATCGATATCTGAGCGTCCGAGAGGTGTAATACGAATTTGACGTAAAATTTGAAAAGAGTGGCGGCCATATTGATTTTCATCCCGATTACGTTCAAAATCGATATCTGAGTGTCCAAGAGGTCTCTTAATACGAATCTGAGGTAAAATTTGGCACTCTTACATGCCTGTATGCAAAAGAGTTAATTTTACTATATAGGCGTGTGGGGTATCTATGGATTTGCTTTTAAAAACGACATAGAGGTTTCGATATTTTTTTCCATTTAAATCAACCTTTAGATTTTTTTTAATCGTATGGCATTTATTTACGAACCGTGAGATTTTCGAGAAGACAAGTACGGTTGCCAGTTTTTGTTGCACTTTTAGCACCACCTAGGGGTCACGTGTAGGGTAACGGTGGGTACTCCCTACGGACGTGGTGCAACTTCGACCCCCCTTTGTCAAGTGAGTGGGCAACTTGACTGTTAGAAGTTCGCAAGCCGCTCGAAGGCCTCTAACTTGGCTTAACGATTGCAGCCGGGATCAACGGCTTAGCGTGCCTACCAAAGCACGAGAGTCAGTTAGTAACCACTCAAAGCGGTCACCCATCCAAGAACTGACCTGCGCCCACATTGCTTAACCTCGCACACCGCACGCGGTAGGCGGGTGCCGCTGGGCCACGAGCGCCTTGATAGTTTGTGCCAAATTGCAATTCAATCGGTCCAGTAAAAGCAACTTGGTTGTAACAGACGGACTGACAGTAAGGAGTGCGAATGGAAGTATATTGATTTTCTGAAGTGAGGCCAAATTTTCTTTTTGGATGCTCCGATGGGAACTGACAAAACCTAACTAATAAATTTAATTTAAGGAAAAATAAATGTTACACGTGATATTGAATTAGCCGTATTTCTGTACTTCAAAGGACCAGAGTTTATCACCGTTGCTCGGTCGTTATCAGACCTTCTATTGGTGTTAGTGTAGTGCACTGATACTATTACTAAGGGCCATTTAAGACATGCTTTTATTTCATCGGCCTTTTACCTTTGGACCTCTCGGAAAAGTATGATAGTAGTTTTCGATCCTTATTTTTGCCAATATCAAATGAAATTCAACAGTTTGCCGGTTCTCAGATTGTATACTGACTTTTCATCTGTTCATCTGTTAATGAATCATAATCACCAAACTTCGTATACCGAAACACCCAGAATGTGCCAACTACTTTTCTGGAGACCGCATCTAAATCGGTTCAGCCAAACGCGAGATAATCGTGGACAAACATACGAACCTGTTTTTTGTAGACGGTTCAAATTTTCGCTTAGTACGCGGGCGAAGCCGCGGGCAAATGCTAGTATCTAAAATTCTAAATAAAGAATATCATTTCAAAATTTGAGACAAATCGCTTTAATACATTAAAGAAAAAACTTGAAAAAATCATAAGTCAAAAACTGACACTAGTAGGATGTTGATACTCAGCATAAATATTCTTCACCATTAGAGGTACTCACAAAAAAAACCCCGAGTCAAACGGATTTGAGTCCCGACTTACTATGGAAACTTGACAATGGCCTTTCTTTTTGCCAATACTTTGCTACCATCCCTCGGAGTGTAGCTACATTTTCCTTCATAAATCAAAATTTATCCACCGTATAAAAAAAACTGTTTCAGAATGTGTAATTCAAACCCTTTTATAGCCTGACCAGGGCCTATTTGGACCAGAGGGCGTACCGCGCCAACCACAAACGAAGTTTTCTCTCCCTGTCGCACTTACGTGCGAATTCGCAAATGCGACAGACGGAAAATTTCGGACGCGGTTCGCGAGATAATGTCGCTGCATACTAATGTTATACGGCAATAATGTACATACGTCATGTATAGTCGGGACAGTGTGTTTTGGCTTTCTTAGTGAACTACTATATACGAGGGTCGTTCCGAAAGTTTTAAGCTGCTTTTACTCTATTCATGCGATATATTTTTTATTTATACCATTATGTGGGTAATTTCAATAGTTATGAGCTGGAATAAAATCTTTAGTAAGCAGCAAGTATTTTGTTCACATTTTTTTTACCAAATGGCCTTTTGTATGGGCTTTTAATAATTTGCGAAAATAGTACTATTTTTGGTACCTAAAAATAGTTTTGGCATCGAAATCCCTAACACCTGTGGTGGAAAATGCCCGGGATGACTTCCTAACTTAGTTTTGCTGATTTTTATGTAAAATCACTAAATGTTTTTTTTTAACTTAAGTTTTTTTTGTGATGATGACCAGTCCCTAGTTTCGCGACCTAGACTAATATTCGACTCACCTGCTCATTGTCGCTGATTTTCATGCAATCGAAACAGATTACGTGGGTAGAGACAGGGAAGATTCATAGTTTGCGGTGTATAAAATTCCGTTTAGTTGTGGTGACGTATTAATTAATATTGGCCCGCAACACAAAATTGGTGTTGTGACCCGTTCATCGCATATTCGATAGGGCTGTTGACACGTCGTACTTAAAACACAATAAAAAAAAACCCAAAGCGACTTTCATCAACAGTTTCACCCCAACACATATGTATCGAAATTACCCGCATAATGGTATCATTAACACATATATCGCATGAATAGAGTAAGAGCAGCTAAAAACTTTCGGAACAGCCCACGTATTTTTTTGAATTAGGTATGTTTTAGGGTTCCGTACCCAAAGGGTAAAAACGGGACCCTATTATTAAGACTTCGCTGTCCGTCCGTCCGTCTGTCACCAGGCTGTATCTCAAGAACCGTAATAGCTAGACAGTTGAGATTTTCACAGATTGTGTATTTCTGTTGCCGCTATAACAACAAATACTAAAAACAAAATAATAATAATAATTAAGGGGGGCTCCCATACAAAAAACGTGATATTTTAGCCCTTTTCATGGCTAGCACTCGCCGAGCTAGATATCAAGAACCGTAATAGCTAGACAGTTTAAATTTGCACAGATTATGTATTTTTATTGTGGCTACCACAATAAATACTAAAATCAAAATAATAATAATAATTAAGGGGGGCTCCCATACAATAGAGTAGTTGCCGCTAAAACAACAAATACAAAAAAAAAACTTAATGGCACCAGCTTGTAGCCTTTTTCTGGTACGGTACCCTTCGTGCACGAGTCCGACTCGCACTTGGCCGGTTTTTTAATGTTCCGTAGTCAACTAGGAATCCTTATCATTTCCCCATGTCCGGCTGTCTGTCCGAGGCTTTACTCTGTGATTGTTAGTGCTAGCTTAGGGAGCTGCAATTTGGCATGGATATATAAATCAATAAATCGGACAAAGTGGTTTTCTTGTTAAATCCAACTAATCTTACCAATTCAATCAGTACTTACTATAATATGAAATGTTAGTTTTAATATATATCTTCTTTGATACTACCACCGGTCATGTGGGTCATGTCTACAACAAATTTCAAAACATTGTGTATTTGGAATTTTAGTCAATACTACGGCCTCTATTTGTTTTTAATAAGTATTAATATTCACAATAAGCTTTCTGGCAGCGTTTTGGATGATTTTTTGTATATATTTTTTTTATACAGGGTGTGGCCTGTAATAGGAGCAATGAATTTAAAATAATATAATAATATAACCGGCTGTCCAGAGTGGAGTCGCTAGAGCTGTTGCTCGGGGGTGGATGTGGTCACCTAAGTGGCGAGTTGGCTATATGTTTAAAGTCCAGTGCCACCTCTCTACCCCCAGCCCTCTGCACCGGTGTTGCCCTTAGGCCATTTTTAATGTCGCTATTTATAGGGGCCCATCTAGCAGAGGGCGAGTCACACTGAGATAAAAATGTGAGACAGTTTTATTAGGCAGACGTCAGTTGTCTCACTCAATAGCCCAGCCATTAGTCCATCATATTCACCCAATAGTCCGGTTCATTTAGATTCCATCAACCAGCAATAGTTCCTGTACACCTTGGCGGGTGCTGTCTCTGTGTGCGTCCCATGACACGGGCAGGGACAGCATCCGCTCGGTGTACCCCTTGCATTTCATTAAATTGTCAAAAGGGCCTCTGCGTGTTGGCTATGTGGTACTCGGTTGGTACTTCGGTACCTCGGTACTTCGGCTCCGCGCACGCCTTCCAAAGGTCCGGGACACCATTGTCCCGTGAGTGGAAAAGACATACAATAATAATAATAATTTATTCATCAAAAACATCTTACAAAATCTTTGTCTTTACAACTTAAGAGTCTACTTCCTAAATAGGTATAACCTGAGCTTTAGGATAAGCAGTGCTCCTCCCCGTATGTTATATCTTAAATTTGATGTTTGACAACAGTATCTAAAGTATTCTAAGGCAAAACAAAAAGTTAAGTTTAAAAGTACTTATAACAATAAAACAGAGAGTAAATTTGTATGTGAGCATGTGTGTGTGTGTGTGTGTGTGAAGTGTGAGAATTATTTCATTATATTTAGTATGGCTTCAGTATGTTCGTAATTTTTGTTCATAAGCCAGTCAGTTATAGTTAGTTTACAATTTCTCTTGTCCAGCTGGTATATAATTTTTGATTTGTTTATTTTATTGTAAGTATGCGGTCCAATGAAGTTAAAGAATCTTCTGGCAAAGGAAGTTTTATATTTTGTTAGTCTCTTGCCAACATTGTATCCTCGACGACTGCTTACTCTTATATAAGGAATAGATGAGTGGTACTTTAGAGCAATATTCAGGATGCAGAGCTGTCTGACGGTTAATACCTTTGCCAATTTATAGACTTCTTCTGTGGGGGTCATGAATGGTAGGAAGTGCATGACTTTAATCACCGCCCGTTGAGCCCTCTCGAGATTTATTAAAACCGATTTGTTAGCGCCACCCCAAGCTGTAGAACAGTAGGATACAAGGGATTGACATAGAGCTATATAAATTCTTTTTAGTAATGTTTTGTCAGCAACATGTCTCAAATTTTTAAATATGTATATTAATTTGCGTACTCTTCCACTAAGTGTATCAATGTGTGCTTTAAAGTTAAGATGTGTATCTATAATTACTCCAAGGTATTTCATAGCGTTTATTTTGGCTATTGGCTGACAAGAGCATACATTTTTATTTCTGTCAAGGCAATTGTGTGCTATGAGTGGAAAGTCCACTTTCGGTTGACTAGATATTCTAATGGAGTGAGCTATATATTTGGTTTTGTCGACATTCAAAGTTAATATGTTTTCCTTAAGCCAGTTTGAAATCATATTTAGTCCTGCTTGCGCCTTTCGGTACACATTTTCCCAACAATCTTCCGCAAACAGGATTACTGTATCATCTGCGTATGTAATAATTTTTGCTTGTGGTATATCAAATAGGCAAAGATCATTTATGTATATTAGGAATAATGTAGGACCCAATATACTGCCCTGGGGTACTCCGAAATTTATTGGAAGGTCATTGCTTACCATTTCCCCGATAGCGACACATTGCTTACGGTTTGTCAAATAATCCTTGAAAATATCCAAACTCTTTCCTCGTATGCCAAGCATTTCCATTTTGTCCAGAAGCATTGGTATATGTACTGAATCAAATGCTTTGGCGAGATCCATAAATATAGAGATGCATTTATTGCCTTTGTCTAGATTTTCCGATATGAAGTTCGTTAGCTCTAGTACAGCGTCTTCTGTGGATCTGCCCGCACGGAAGCCGTATTGGTTTGGAGCTAAAATTTTATAGTCTCCTAAAAACTTAGTAAGACGTTTATTTAGGATACGTTCAAAGATTTTTGACATTGAGGGAAGGATGGAAATTGGCCGGTAATTATTTGGTATACTCTTATCTCCATTTTTGTAGATTGGTTTGATAAGGGATTTTTTTAGTGTATCTGGAAATTTACCTATTCCAAAGCATTTATAAAAAATTAAAATTTTATGTGTTAAAATCAGAGTAAAAATAGTTTTATTTTGTTTTATTACATAATTTGGAATGGAGTCCCAACCAACAGAGCAATTATTTTTTAAACCTGATATTAAGCAATCTACCTCACATTCATCCGTGTTAAGCATGGCCATCGAATTTGGTAGTCTTGATATGTTTCCATGGAAGACAGCATTGCCTGAGTTAGATAAAATATTTTGGGCTAGGGTTTCACCAACTTTGACAAAAAATTGATTTACTCCATCCACTGCCTCTTGTGGCGATTCATGGAAATTCAATAGTTCATTTGATGGGCCTGAGTTTATATTAGTACCTACAATATTTTTGATGGTTTTCCACAAGTGCTTACTATTATTTCCCGCCTTACCGATTTCTTACTTTTCATACTCTATCTTGACTTTTTTTAATAGGTTGCCACAAAAATTCCTGTATCTACGATATGTCAGATTTAGGATTTCATTTTCAGGATCTTTTTTATGCTTCAAATGTAAACTGTCTCTGTTTCTGATGCATCTTAAGAGTCCTGGTGTTATCCATGGTTTAATGATGAATTTTCGTCTAGGCAGGGTATCTGTCATGGTGTGTTTGATGATTAGATTTTGCACAATCTTAGTGAATAAACTGAGTGCGTCATTTGGATCCTGTAGGGTGAGAACGGCATCCAAACTTGTAATCTTTAATTCATCGGAAAAAGAGTCAATAGATAGTTTGGTGCGTGTGTATGTAACTCGCAGTTTATCTTTAATTTTTGGGAGCGATAGGAGTACTGTTTTATGGTCAGTTAAGGTTGTTTGAACGACAATGGTTTGGGCTCTTATTTTTGATCTTAAAAATACATGGTCAAGACAAGCACCACTATCTTCTCGTGTAACAAGATTCCTTGGAGCATCTGCAGTAACATCTTGTGTCCAAAAAAAAATATCTTTTTTCAATTGGGAGAAATTTTGATCTAAAGTTATGACCTCCACGTAATGGATCTCGGCACCCAGAGATTATAGCGCGGCAGTCAATGATGATTTTCAGGTTGCTTCAAGTTCTGACTCATTATCGTTGTCGCATTTTTGGTTTAAAAGGACAATTATGGGATTTTTTTTAAATTATAAATTTTTAGTGTTTTTTGAATAAATAATTATTAATATCACTCCAGTAGAGTAAAAAAAATAATAATTATAAGCTACTTTTGCCAAAAAATTAATAAAAAAAAAACTTTTTTTAATTAAAACCATTTGGAAATAATTGCTGGTGAGCTCAATAATGTACCGTTTAACTTTTTGCTCCTATTGGCCACAGCTATTGGCCTACAGGCCACATCCTGTATTTATAATCATGAAATATTTCGTCTTGATGTAACTTTCTTTATATCGAAGACATTCGATGACTTCTAACAGTTTTAACGTCTGTTGTCTAAGGTTATGTTTTGCCATTAAAATAAATTAGTACCACTTAAAATCCGCAACATGGCCAGGTCCAAAAAGACTGCTGGTAGGGCTAGGTTTATATGACATTCCACTTGACATAGTCACTAAACTTTGAATTTTTGATCCGTTGTATCGGTAATTATTCACAGAAAATAAAAATATATCAAAATAAAAAATATGTTTAGTGCATTTAGGTTAGCCTTATTCAATTCAAAATTCAAAATATTATTTATTCAAATAGGCCTAGCAACAAGCACTTTCGAATAGTCAGTTATAACATGTATTAACATATATATTAATTAATTATTTAGAGCAATTTATTGATGCTATTATTATTCTTTACAGTAAATATTGTATTGTTGTAGACATGTCAAAATAAGAAATAATTATGTAGTAAAATTTACAATAGGATCGTGAAAACATAAATAATGAATAAAGAGATAAATAAATTAAGAGACCATCCAACCTTCGGAGCCTACCTAATGAACCATACTTTAAGATTAAAAAAAAAACAATGTATACGGTAGAAGAGTATGCAGGACCTACTTACCTTTTATATTGAACAGCCTCCCTAGACATGTCATGGATAACATAATAGAAAAGCCTAATAGAATAAAAAATATAGTTAAGCAAGCACTCATAAAATCAGAATATATGTAAGCACCTTTACAAAAAATTAAACATACTAGTATATATATATAAATTGTAAACATGGGGCTTCTCCCAACACCATAGTTTCTTATAAAATCTTAAATAATAAAAGATTCCTCAAACTATGTATGCTCAATAATGTAACATTTAAGGAAATAAACAGTTTAAATTTTTTATTTTTTATTTTTTAATGTATAAAAAATAGAAATCTAGACAGTTTCTAGAATAAAATCAATATGTAAAAAGTAAATAATAAGATAACATTAATATCTAATACCATAATGATTAGTTCATTAATATTTCAGTCACAATTAATCCCACGGTGTTTTATCATTATTATTTAATTATTTTATTAATTGCATCTTATTATAACTATTCCTAATTTCATATCGATAGCGTAATTAGTTCTCCAGATATTTAGCAATGTGACAGACAGACAGACAAAGCGGCCCCATAAGGGTTCCTTATTACCATTTTGGTACAGAACCCTAAAAAAATGCCGCTATTGCCGCCAAATTATACATATGCTCGCTGTGGAATTTATTATTCATTAATTACGGGATAATCTTTGTTTATTTATTTTCTCGCAATCGAAGTGAAAATTAGAGCGTATAACTCTGGTCTAAAAGCCATATTCATACTCGTACTTATTTACCCTACATACTTATATTACCACTCGTACTGCTTTCCCTAACTTCTTTCGAGAAAATAACCATCGTGTGGTGCTATGGCTTTTTTTAGATACTAGATAACTAGTTATACAATCTACTAGTAAATGCGACCTGGTAGATCGTGCGTGAGCACATCGTGAGTTCGTTAATTTAAATTGTGGAGCCTGACGTTTCCTCTTTTTTAACTTAACCGGTTGAACTAGCCACCGTGCGAGATGGAAGGTCGTTAAAATAGCCTACCTGCGCGTTAACGACGGATTGGTTAGAGATTAAGGCCGGAGATGAGTGGAGGTCCACGGGTGACCGGAGGGAGCTCAATTGCTGGCCACGACTCGGCCTACGGAAATATCTTCGACATTTATTATTCTCGAGAACGAGTAACCGACGCAAGAAAAACTTTTATGACTATACCCTACACATATATAAACTAATAGTAATTTGTGGGACTCACACCATTAATTTTATTCGTGAGAATGGCATGACTGGACCTCGCAAGAATTTGTAAGTTTGAGTGAATCCAAATTTCTATTATTTGGTACCAAACGTAAAATAATTTGTAAGACTAAACAATAATTTGAGAAATCTGACAATGAAAGTGATCTTGTATATAATATGTGGAGGTACGGTTGTCAGGACCGAGAGAACTATTTGGATTCAAAATAATGATTCCGAAGCCGACTTCCTGACTTGTGAAACCTGTGATGTTCATTTAGCAATCACTGGCAGCAGTGCCGGATTAAGACTACTTGATGTCCTAAGCAATCCACGCCTGTGGTATGCTAACTTTGAGCTTACTTGAGGACTTATACACATTTGGATCGCCGCTGACTTTGGAGCCCTTATGTAAGGCCAAACTTGAGTTTTAAGTCCCTAACAATATCCGCCGAAAACTCTTCTCGACGCTTCTTCCACTACGCTTCTTTTTCGGCACAGACTTATCAAACCAGCTATATATATATATACACATATATACTAAGAGTCCAGTACTCCTAATCTACATTTAAAACCACTATACAATACATTCAATCAAATAAGGTCGTATCTTCATAGAAAACTCACGGCACTGACGCCTTTTTGTTGGGGCTACACAGTTTTTCAGCAATAAGACCGTCCCACGGAATGTAGTGCCGGACTTGGCACCATTTCAGAGAATCTACGGAACTTGGCATCCATTTAGATCTCAATTCTTTTGTCGGTGAAGATGACAACCAAGCATCGCAAATACTTAATATTGAACTTGGCTCCCATTTTCACATGTATGTTTTTGATGGGATATCATTACTTTTTGTCAATCTTCGCCAAATGGTGCTTTTTAAGAGCGAATGCACGAGCGAATACAAAATACCCAAATCGCTATAGATGCACCTCAAATATTTGAAGAGTTCCCTCGATATCTCCAGGGACCCTATGATGAGATTCTTACCTGATAACTATGGGACCACCCCTTAAGTGTGCCGTTTCAAACAAAAAAAGAATTTTCCAAATCGGTTAATACGAGGGGCGTTCAATAAATTCTCGGTATTAGAATAAAAACAATAGAATATTATAGGTATTTTATTTTTTATTTTTCAATATATTCCTCTTCTATGGGTATGCACTTATAAGACCGGTCAATTAGTTTTATCCCCTCATAAAAATATTTTTTGTCTTTGGTGTCAAAATGCTCCTAAACTACTTTCTTCGATGCTTTATCATTAGAAAATTAATTTACACATGGATCCTTTTTGAGATTGGTAATCAAATAGAAGTCACTCGGGGTCAAGTCTCGACTATACGGTGGGTATGTAATAGTTTCGAGTTCAGATTCAAGAGCAGCAGCCTTGGCAATATGAGCAGTATGCACAGGGGCGTTGTTGTGAAGAAGCAGAACAACTTTGGCTAATTTTCCCCTTCTGTTTTGTTTGATTGCTTCCCTTATTTGGCATAGAAAATTAGCGTAGTGCTCTCTTTTAATACTTACACCCTTTTCTTTATAATCGATCAGCAATATTCCATCACAATCCCAAAATATTGTGACCATGACCTTGCCAGCTGAAGGCAACCCCTTGAACTTCTTGGGATGAGGAGTTCCTTTAATGTGCCACTGCACGGACTCTTGTTTTCTCTCAGGGTCATAATGATGAACCCACGTTTCATCTTTACTAACAAAATTTTGGAGTATCTTATCAGGAATTGCAACGCAAACCTCAAGAAATTCGGAACAACAAGCAACACGCGTATTCTTCTGAAGCGGTGTCAGCATTCGCGGTACCCATCTCGCACTGACTTTTGGCATATTAAGATGGTCATCAATTATATAGTGTCTAGTACCAATAGAAAGGTTAGTTCTTTGAGCTATTGCTTTCACCTTTACTCAACCATCTTCAGACATAATTTTCTCCACTTTTTTAAATTTTCTGATGAAGTAGCTTCGACTGGCCGATCAGCTCTATGGTCGTCTTCGATACTCTCTCCCCCATGCTTAAATTGACTTGACCACTTTTGAATTGTTGATAAAGAAGAAGCAGACTCACGGTAAACATAATCCATTTCTTTTTTATAGCTTATTGATTTTTTACCTGTTTGGTCAAGAATTTTATTACCGCTCGGAGCTCTAATTTAACCAACATTGAAAAATCGCTCATAGTGATCACGTTTGTTCGGTACTTGCAAGAAAACAAAAGAACATCGCCGTTTGAATTTTACTTTTTTTTAATATTAATGAATGACTTTTACCGGCCATTATTAAAAAGTTTACCAAATAGGTTTAAAAGATGTCATTACCGAGAATTCATTGAACACCCCTCGTAAATGACGGAGTTCTGAGGTAACTAGCTTAAATAATAATAATAAAAAAATCTTTGTTTTCTGTTTTTTTCTGGTGTACACACACAATTACCAAGCTATAACATGCCAAATTTCAGCTTTCTAGGTCACCTGGAAGTGGGTTAGGTTTTTGATTACTAATCAGTCAGTCAGTGGTAAAAATGCCGTTTTTTGGAATTTAATATCTCAATAACTATTAAACTCATATTTATGAAATTTGGGGTTCTAGTTCTAAAGGATCTTAATACATATACCAGATTTCATTCTTTTATGTTAGATAGATTTGGAGTTATTGGGGGGTCAAAAGTGGCTCCAAACGGTTCGTGTAAAATAACACACGGCTGCTGTCCGCCAGTTCCTGGGGTGAACTTGGCTGGACACGCTGGTTATTATTAATGCTGTGCTATTGCATTCCGGCAGTGTTTATAAACCTTTGCTGTGTGAATTGAATAGGAAATTAAGGTTCATCGTTCGTTTCACGTGGTTTCAATTTCATTCCGTAAACATATTGTTCGCTGTTTTTACTGTGTGCACAAAAATTACCAAATTACCAAAATGGTGGCATGCACTTTTTCAGCCCCGTAGTCGCCTTTTACGACAGGTGGGGGAGACCGTAGTCCTGTTCTTGCCCGACTCTACACCGGTCAGAAATTTTGTTTTGAACTTTATGCGTGTGCCGAACGGCTAAATTAACTGTACATCGGTTCACAGTTTTTCTTTGGAATGGGCTCGTACGCCGTCCACTATACTGAAAACGGCACTGTCGTAATTTCCTTTAAAGTTGAAGAATCTCTGTCAAGAAAAAGTGCCGCGCACCACAGCACCCGACTATCAACTCCAGGGGAGGTGACGTCGATTGGCATTTACCAATTTATGTTTGTCTGTGTTTTAGGCTTTCTCGTGGGCCCTGTGGTAAACTATCGACTCCGTCGTCATGTCAGCTTGATGATTCTATAATACTACAAATTTTATAACGGTTAATATATTTATACCTACGTATTGGAGCAAGCTTTCATGTAAAAAAACACATACATTTCCAGCATTATTTTCGTCTAAGTTGAGCTGATCGCCTACAGTGGTATTGGAGTGGTATAGGACATGTTATATAAGGAGGGATGAAATGATTGTGATATGAAGGGTATTATATTCGTTATGAGTGTGGACTGTGTGGAGGGAAATAAGTCAAGTAAGCCAAGGAAAAGGTGGATGGACTGCTTGAGGGATACGTATTTTATCTTGTTCTAGCCTGCAAGAGACGCCGCTATTGTTGGCATGATTTGCTTCTTGAATAACATTTACTGGAATTAATTTTTTTTTAATTTTCTTATACTAAAACGACTTCAAAGTAAACAAGTTACAAGAAATTGGTGGATTTTTCTTTAAATACATGCACCTACAACATATCTACTATAATAGGTACTGCGCAAAGCTTACAGTTAATATTTACAATTTATTTATACGTAAAAAACAAAATGAAAAAATATTAATAACACGTCTATTGAAGTATTAATATTAGTGTAACTTTTATGGGAATGGAAAATAGTTATTTGTTATACAAGGGTGCAAAGTTGTATTTTACCCGCGAGTGTGGAATTGAAGCACGAGCTAGCGAAAGGATTCTATAGTTGTACCAAGAGCGAAGCGAGTGGTTCTAAAATAGAATCCCGAGCGTAGCGAGTGTTTTAACACACGAGAAGTAAAATACAACTTTGCACCCGTGTGTAACACAAAACTTTTCTCCTCACTATAGCGAGGAAAGTGCAACATGCAAAGAAACACAGTTCCACAGGCATGATTTTCATTACTGGAATCACTGATATTTTTACGATATTATAACAAAAAACTCTGGAAGTTGTGTATAATATTTACGTGAGTCGGAGTCGGTGACAACGACAAGTTGTGTATATTTTAGTTGACATTGACAATTATGACATTTCTGACGTTCTGCGTTTTGAAATTGCATCGACTCAACTTGTGCGCTTACAATTATACTCAATATCATTATAAAAAAAATGTTAGTTATAGAATTTTAAGGTTTACGACTTAAATCATTAAATAAAGCTAAATTTGGTATTTTTTATAAAATTCTCAAATCATTTATTTAATGATAATTGATATCAAACGAACCATTATTAGGAACGTTTTACGTTTTGTTATCTGTCAAAAGCTACTCAAACACGCTCCAAGGTCAAATTACTTTCCCCACTTGTGGATAAAATGTGTTTTTACCCGCTTGTTTCAAAGGATAAAAGACGGCTTTCCGAGCTAGTGAGGGGAAAATATAATTGACTAATTTGAACGACAGAGTTAACAAAAGAAGTAAAAAGCACAGTGCGGAAAAGTGGTACTTTCCACAAATTGTTAACACACCAAACGGCACTTCTCAGGAAAGTTAAATGATCAAAAAGTGAGACCAGGCGATATCGTATTTTGCCCTTTTATTGATTTAATTTTTGTTGCACCCTAAAACGGCTGTACATACAAGTGTACACCAATATATAGATTCTATTTCAAACACATTGTAATTGAACACTTTAACAGGGTAGATACAAAAGTTGTAAAATCCAATGTTATTTATGTAATTATGGTATTGCTCTTGACGTTATCGCCAAAACTGCCTATAAAGTCAAGAGTGAAGACGCGGGCCGCAGGAACAAAAAACAACAAGATGAACATGGTTAGAATCACTGCCGGCTCGCCATGCAAGAGGCCAACATATTGTGTTACATAAAGTCATACGCACCGGTTTGTTTACTCTCAACGAGATGATTGCTCCAATTGCCCCTTAAATTCTGGCACGTTCCTCGCCCAGCCGAAGTAAGCGATGTCGTGTGACAGACTACGTGTACAGTCGCCGTCGGTCGCCTCGCAACTCGCGCCTCCGCTGCCCGCCAGACAGCTTATATGTGTTTATAATATATTATGTATTATCGCTCGGGCGGCCGGTCGGGCTCACCATACACCGATCTATCTACATTCTTGTTTATGTCTCACTGCAGCGCTAGCGCATAGTGGCAGGCTCGACTTCTTCCAGACGATGTTTATCACGTCAAACAGAAAACTAGTTACGGTTTGTTTCAGTTGTGGGTAAACGTAGAGAGTGTGTGTCTTTAGGTTCTGATTGTCATAAACATGCTAGGTTTATAGATTTTATGGAAATAATAACTTTCTAAAAAATAACCATTCACATGATAATTTCACAGCTGCTCGATCCATATCTACCCAGAGGGTCTAAACAACTACTTACTTTATAACATTTAGATACAAAAGAAATGGGTGGGGCTAAAAGCTAAAACGAATTTATTTTTAAACGCGGTTCTTTCCTGTCTAATAGTCAGGTGCCGAAATCGAGAAATCGGGACCCTTATAGATTCGTTATGTCTGTCCGTCCGTCCGTCCGTATGTCACAGCCGATTTACTCGGAGACTATGAGCACTACTTTGGTTGGAAAGTAAGTATATGCTATGAACCGCTATGGAAAAATTATGTGAAATTACAAAAAAAATATTAAACTGGGGGGGCTATGCATGTTACAAGTGGGTAATTGTATTATAAATGCACATAGATGTTTCTAAAAAACATTTCCATTTAAGTTATCTGTTGGCGAGATATTAGATGTTAAAGTCGTAAAAAGTGTCCTCCCCCCTCTAATTTCCAAACTATAAAGTTTAAAAATAAAGTTCGACAAATTTTGTTTTCTGGATAATAATATTGATAATATAAATATTGTTGAAACAAGTGGTAATATAGTTGAGACATTAAGATTGTTTAAATAAGTGATAATATCGTTTTTAGAAATCCCCTTTGCATGTTTTATTTTATTAGGTACTCTCTAGCTGTTTACGATTTTATGGGTTGTGGTTATTCGCATAGTTTTACATTAATTTGTTATAATAGTAATGTAGGAAACTCTAGGCCTATTTTGTACCCAATTTTGTCATTATTATACCATGTATGGCTGTTTGTTTTCTGAATAAATTGAAAAAAAGAAACTGAATAAAATCAAGATGATGTACATTGATAAATCCTTTCCACGATTTTTGGTTTGAACAAGATAGGTCTAACAGGGTTTGAGTTATTGCTGAAAAACTATCTTGCCCAAACAAAAGGGCTTGTGTGCCGTGAGTTTTCTATGAAGATATGACCTTTTTTGATGTACACGTACATGGCTGGTTTTTTTCAAGACTGATTAAAGCTAAGCCTAGCTCTTATAAAAACAATAAAGTATATTTAATAACCTTTAATTGAACACCTTTCGATTGCAAAAAATAATAGTATTTTTTTTATATACTGCGTGGAACAGAACGATGGACTTTCCTGTAAACAGGGAATAGGTTAGCCTTGGCACTATACTTTTGCCAAATAAACTATATCATTATTCGTAACCGTTTTAGAGTTATAGTTTTTTTTAACATGAATAAAAAAACAGCATATTTCAACTCTATCTATGTTATATTATAAGCAAGCCAGTGACATGTGGCACTTCAAAATATAAATAATGGTAATATTAAAACAATAGAGTTGTTACTAATATTAAAAGGCATTATTTTAACGATTATTTTTTCTAACACAGTTTTAATGATTACCAGTCGATTGGACATCATTTAAATGATAACCTACTTTCAGAAAAGTCCGTGGTACTGTTCCTCCATGTATATAGAGACGTTCGTAAAAAACTATACCGAAATACACGATCGATGAAAAAGATCAAAAGTGTTCCTCGATTTTAGGCAACAGTACCTACAATGTCCCTAGGTAAGTAAAATTTAGACATTTATCTTTTCGTCCAGTATTTATTAACCGACTTCAATAGAAAGGAAGGAGGTTCTCAGTTCGTCCTCATATTTGTTTATTTTTTGTTATGTATGTATGTTCCCCGATAACTCTCGACCACGTTGGCCAAAATTGTCAATTGTTTTTGTTTCAAAGCGGGTACCTCCAAGTTGGTGCTATATAAATTTGGTGAAGGTCTGATTATGGGATTTAGGAGGAATCGAGCGAACTCCATAAATTTTATAGGCACGCATATGCCGATTTCGGTACCTATTTTCTGTAGGTAACCAAGAATTGGCTCACGGGAACGACAAATTGTGGCATAGCGAAGTACTAAATTGGAGTCGGTTTTTTTTTGGTATAAATTAGTATAGGTCCAGAAGTCTGGCGGTTTTAAAATGTATGCTTTTCTTCTGGTGTTACAAAAACGCCAGTCAAACTAAAAAACCAAAGCCAAACCAAATTGTCTACAAGTCTACAAGACCATCATAAGGCCGGTCCCTATATGTATTAGGTACTATTACTTAGTTTTTATTTTTTTATACCACGTCCGTGGCAAACAAGCTTAAGGCCCGTCTGATAGTAAGCGGTCACCGCAGCCTATGGACGCCTGCAACTTCAGGGGTGTTTCATGCGCGTTGCCGACATTTAAAAATGTATACACTCCTTTCTTAAAGAATCCCATACTGTAGTTCCTCGGGAAAACCTCGGCAGGGAGCTCATTCCACAACCGGAGCGTACGAGGGAGGAAGTTCCTATGAAACCGTACCGTACGCGACCATTTAGGTTCTAAGGTGTGAGGACGAATGCCCTGCCGACGGCGAGCAGTGCGATGATAGAAAGCGGCTTATTACTTATTCTGTGGTACGGCAGTATGACCCAGAACCACTAGTATACCATCCAAGTTGCCGGAATGAAGATGTGGATGTGCGGCGTTCTCCACCATGACAAAACTCGATGACGTGCATGAAATTTTCAACGAGGTGCGTGGAAGCCTATGAATCGGTAACATCGCCGATAAGATCCAGGAGATAACGTTCGAAACTTGGCACCACACCTTTCCGTCTCTGGACGAAGATCCAGAGGCAGGCGCAGAACAAGATGAAAAAATCCCATCAAAAACGTTATGTGAAAATGGAAGTCAAGTTCATTCCTGAAAAGGTACCAAGTTTGGCAAGTAAAACTAATTTATTGTGGCTTAATACATTTTGAGCCTTACGAGTAACTTTGCAGTTTTCTATGCAGTATGTTACACGTTATAATACTTATAATACCATGAAAGCTGGTGGATATTTAAGAAAACTGCCAAGTTAAAGCTCAATATGAATTAAGCCGCAATAAATTAGTTTTACTTTTAAACAATCTAGTGCCAGACCAGGCACGTTTTCAGATAATCTACGGACCTTGGCAACCATTTAGATCTCAATTCTTTTGTCAGTGAAGACGACAATCACGCATCGCATATTTTAAATATTGAACTTGGCTCCCATTTTCACAATTATGTTTTTGATGCGATATCATTACTTTTTGTCCAACTTCACCAAGTGGTGCTTTTCAAGAGTGAATGCACGAGTTACCATACAAAATACCCAAATCGCTATAGATGCACCTACAATATTTGAAGAGTTCCTTCGATTTCTCCAGGACCTTATGACAATAGGACCACCCCGGAAGTACACCTTTTCAAACAAAACAAGAATTTTTCAAATCGGCTAATAAGTGACGAAGTTGTGAGGTAACAAGCATAAATAATAATAATAAGCCCGCAGAGCAGCTTGTGGCGAGCTGTTGGAGAGTAACGACCTCACAGAACTGAGTGCTCCCGAGGATGAAGACACGCCGTCTCCGGCGTGTCTTCGTCCGTCGGAGTGAAACTCCAAGGCGGCCCAGAATTCTCAGCTCTGGCTTGCCTTCATTGGCCGTCCAGAGAGGAGTCGTTAGAGCTATATGCTCCAGGGGTGGAAGTCGAAATGACGTTTTCTCTTTACATACAATAGCCCCAACGCCTGTTGGAACCGGTTCAGGGGTATCTACCGTTGTACCCGTGAATGGGTTCTAATAGGTGTACTAGCGGGTCCGTTAGCATGCTTCTTTAATAAATGCTATGTACTAGGCAGTTTCCCTGATCAGCTCAATGTAGCAAAAATAATTCCAATTTATAAAAAAATGCTAAGAATGACCCAAAAAACTACCGACCGATCTCTTTATTGCCAGTGATGTCGAAGTTGTTCGAGAAAGTGATAAAAAAAGGCCAGTACACACCTAAGTATACACAATGTAATAAATCCTAGACAATTCGGATACCAAGGAAATATTGGTACTTCAAATGGAATAGATACGTTAATAAGTGATGTAGTACAGTATCTCAATAATGGAATGAAAGTAGCGGGACTTTCCCTAGATTTAAGTCCTGCTTTCGATACAGTTGACCATCTAATCCTTTTAAGAAAGTTACAATATTACGGAGTCAGGGGTAAAAATCTTCAAATACTTAAGAACTATTTTCAGAACAGAAAACAGCAGGGCCGTATATAAGGGAGGGGGGGGGGAGGTCTGGGGGGTCCGGACCCCCCCTTAGGTCTCGATGGTACACTGGTTATCCTTAGAGCCGGAAAGAAAACCCACATTGATGTGCCACATGTTAACCTAGATTTTTTTTAAGTTACTTCTATGGAGTGCCCCCATTTTTTTGTTATTTTACTACGTAGCGGCTTACAAAACATCTTTAATCCAAATTTTATTTCTTTGTTTGTTGATTAAAATGCCTATGAGATACAGACAGACAGACGGACATGACGAAACTAGAACTACATCGTGCTTTAGGATGTGAAACTCCGAGTTTTAGTAGGGTTACTATTGCTCGTGGCAAGATCTCTCAGGACTTATGAAGAACATATTTTCCGCACTTCTATCAAAATGTATGTAGGTACCTCATTGTCTTTCAATTTGCGTTTTTTGGGTTCCGTACCTCACAAAGAAAAAAAACGAAAGCTTTATTACGCTTGTTTCTCACAGGCGTGGTATAAAAAAGGATCACTCGTGTGTCTATCCGTCCGTCTGTTACAGCCAATTTGTTCCGAAATCACAGGACCGGTTGAGATGAAATTTGGTACCTACACATATGTACCTAAGTCGGTGACCCAAAGATGGACGTGTAACGTATTGGCTATGTGCGAAGTAGGTGGTGGGGGTAAGCTAGGCGATTGCAGCGCACACCATGGCAGAAATGTGTACTAAGTACTTACCGGGGACATCTGTCAAATTTACTTTCACGTTTCCTATTGGTTTCTTAACGGTTTCCAACGATTCGTTTCGTTTGTATTTATTTACTTATTTTCTTATTTATTTCAGTAAAATTTCCAGTACGGGGTCTTTCTCGTTCACGAAAATAAATAAAATATTCATGTGTCATTATTTGACATATCTGAGTTTGACATTGTCCCGGGACCCTTGACGTTTGACGTTTCAGACGTGCAAATAGCCAATAGTACAGTAACAGGAGCAAATATTTAAAATTCCACGAGATTTTAAGGCGCTCAGTGCAGTTTTTGGGGCAGTATAAGTTATGAGTCATAATAGTTTTTGAATTTTTAATGTTCAATTAAAGGTATTTTGGATAGGTATTTCTTATTTTAAAAAATGTGTTTTTAAAATATATGCGTATAGATATCACTTCAGACGATTAATTAGCCAAAAAATCAACTGGGACCACTTGGAAATAATTCCTGGCTTGCTCAATACATTTTTTGCTCCTGTTACAGGGCCCACCCTGTATGAATGAATTTTAGACATGGGGCCAATTTTGAGGAGTAATTAGGAAATAAAAACAATTTTTAAAACTATATCGTGTGATATATTTTGAAAATTAACCTATCAAATAAAAGGTCTTAATGTAAGAAACTCAATTTTTTTTTATAAATAATTTTGAAGACTGCACTGATTTGAGAAAATAGACGAAAATTCCTCTCCGAAAGAATACACAAAATAGTCATTTACCTGTAGATTACAGAAAACCTGTAATAAGTCTAGGTTTAATAGTTTTAGAGATATCGATATCATGTGAATTTCCTATGACGAGATGCGACTTTTTTAATTCGAAGTACAGGATAGTGGTTTGGAGTGGTAGTGGTGGGAATGGGCCCTTCATTGTGCGTGGTCCGACACGCACTTGGCCGGTTTTTTTGCTAAAGAAAAATTTCGCGCTCGCTTCGCTCGCGCCTTCATTTATTGTATAATATCCTGATGGCCCGTCCGCCCGTCCCCGCTTAGAATTTCTATATCTACGTGCTTGGAAAACAGTATGTAGAAATTAGAAATACAGAGGAGGGACAAGAGAACATTTTCAAGTCTAAAATCACCACAATTACTAGAGGGGTTCCACAAGGGTCTATATTGGGTCCTATTCTCTTTATTATGTTTATTAATGATGTAACAACATACATACGAAATTCCCTACCTGATCTAAACGTGGTGATATTTGCTGATGACTCGAATGCTATTGTCAGTGCTAGAAACGAAGTTGACCTTGAAACTAAAATTAGTACGGCTCTTTCAGTTTTTCAAAGGTGGTTCAGAGAAAACAAATTAAAGTTGAATACGGAGAAAACAAGTATCGTCCAGTTTAAGTGCGATCGAAAAAAAAGGGCAACCTTCAACTAGTCTTTGACAATGATATTTTACGCTCCGTCGAGGTAGTCAGATTTCTGGGTATATATATATTGATTCATTTCTTAATTGGAAGCAGGAATTAGATCATATAGAAAACACGATTAGTTTTCCATGCTATGCTCTGAGAATTCTGAGAGATTTCGTCGGGCTAGACCGTCTGAAAACAGTATATTATGCATTAGTTGATTCGAAACTTAGATATAGTATTAAATTCTGGGGCGCCACTTATAGTTATAATACAAAAAAAGCCTTCATAATTCAAAAGCGAGCAATAAGAACAATGGTGCGTATACCTCAGTGAGTTTCGTGTAAGGACTTTTTCACAAAATTAGAGACCCTAACGGTGCCAAGTCTCTATATTCTGATATACAGGGTGATTCGGGAGACGTGAGCAAGATCAACACTACGGATTCAGTAGATCATAAGCTACTCCTTCGTACCACTATTAGTGAAATTAACGTTCATTTACCTTTGGTGTTGAAAACAAAATGTTTTAAATTATTTACGAAATTCATGGTCACTCTACAATCAGAATACTTCAGACGAGTGATACGTTTCAAATTGAATGTTATCTGAGTCCGATTACTTTTGAAATATCGTATCTCACTCAATGTGACAATTTACTTTCTTCATAATTAAAGTGCTGTCAAAACAGTTAGAGGTTTAATCTTTATAAAGCAGTTGTTGTAGGGTGACCATGATTGTAGAGAATTAAACTTAAACTTAACAAAAATTAAAATACAGGAAAAAGGTATAGGTGTTTCACTTAAATACAATGGTGAACGATTCATTGCCATTTACTGTGTATGTAGTGTTGGTCCTGCTCACGTCTCCTGAATCACCCTGTATACTTTGTACGGATTTAGTAAAATCTCTGGCAACAAGTGAAACAGAAGGCGCTCGCGTGGTTAGAATGGCGACAAGAACAAAAAACCTAAACCACCGCTTTACTCCAAAGCTCAAAGTCGCAGAACACTGTGCTCGTTACCAAGCTATAAAAGTTTTTAATAAGTTACCGATCGAACTGAAAGCTGTTTCCAGCCCGCATACTTTTAAAAATTAATTAAGGTCTTTTTTACTATCAATTTTTTTTTATTCTACTGAAGAGATTTTCCAGCGCAATCATAAGTGAATTTCATTTGACATGTATATCGTAAATTAATTATTTGTTATTTCTATTGGTTATTACCTTTTATATGGATTGTGTGTGTGTGACATGTTATGAAATGTTTCCTCAATTGCAAACTATCAATTTTTTTATTTTTATTATAATTGTGCTTTTTATTTGTATTATTAATTGATGTTATAAATAATCAATTTATGAAAATTTATTTGCTGACATGTCCAGATCACTATTTATTATCATAATGTGTGCATGTAATTAGTTTTTTTTAAGTTTTTTTTGTAAGTTTTCTAACACAATATTATATTGTTAAAGAAAAAAAAATATATTACATCAAACTTCATCTCCCAAAGGCCTCTACGTTTTGGATCTATATGCCCACGCACGCCTACCAAATGACCGGGCTGTACAGTCCTGTAGCTGCCGAGTCCCGTCAACTACAAATTGATTAACCGTTCTGAAAAGAACGCTTTCGATTGACGTAGTGACCAAATGATTGACCATTCTGAAAAGAACGTTTTTCGATTGACATCAAATATAATCGATTGACGTAGTGCTTCAGGAAACAGAAGTTTTGTTTGGTTGTGACAACAGCCGACAGACGTGCGCTCCCGCCGAAGATTCCTCGATACTCGTTACTCGACGAATAGGGACTATATTTTTCTGTGTTGTCGCGATCGCGCGGTGGACGTCCCCGCCGGCGGGAAAGCCTAAGTGTACGCGTCGTGTCTGAGTTGGACGCCGTAAGCGCAGCGTTCCACCTTTCGATGGACGCTGTGATTACGTCGTCCGGGTCCGTGAGTGTATGCCTAGGACGCCGGACCGTGCGGCGCCTAATCCGTGATCGCCGAGTTACGACAGAGGGTGTGCACTGCGCGCGCGACAGGGTGTATTTATTCCCTTGGTCCGCGCATGCGCAAACGCGCCGCTGTCGCTCCCGCCTGTCTTCGCGAGTTCTACGCATGCGCACTACGAATCTACAGCGCGCGTTAGTTTCCCGCCAAAACTTTTATGGCTATCCTTTTCTTGTTTATATGTAAATAGTGAAATAGCAATAGTTAAGTTTTAGTACTTATATAAGAAGCCATACTGTAAATACAATTATATTCCATTATACGATCTTCAAGTCGAGGCATCTTTAACTAGGGGAAACTCTGCCCAATCATCCTCCCCTAAAGTGGTGACTCAAGAGAGAAGAACATCAAGCAACAACATGAGCCCACATCCGGAAAATAATGGAGTCAACCAACAAGCCGAAGATCCGTCGCGAGCCCCGTGTACGCCTGCCGCTGCATCAACGCCGGAGCCTATACCTCGCGAAGTCGCCGGAATCTCCCTCAGTCTACGCATACCAGTATTTTGGCGCGACAAGCCGCGTCTCTGGTTTTTTAGTTTCGAGTCCGCAACCGACGAACTAAATAAGACCCAGAACCAACTCGCACAGATGGTAATCGCGCAGTTAGACAAGCAAGACATCGAGCAACTGACCGACATCTTGTACAACCCACCTGCGCACAACTACTACAAGTACAACGCCACCAAAGAACGCCTGCTCGCCGTCTATGAAGAATCCGACAACCAGCAGATACAGAAGCTACTCTCGCATATGGAACTCGGCGAACAAAAGCCTAGCCAGCTGCTAAGAAGAATGCTCGATCTCGCCCGCAACAAATTCACCGACAGCACTATACGAATAATGTGGATGAATCTCCTGCCGCCGTACATCCGCTCAGTCCTCGTCGTCAGCGAAACCTACAGCCAGAAAGCCACACTCGACGAAATAGCGCAGTTAGCCGACAAAATGATGGAAGAATCGCCGAATTCACATCAAATATCCGCCGTGTCCACATCTTCGCACAGCCAGCCACAACATCACCCGCAAGCACCACTACCATCAACATCGCATGCAAGCAACGCCGACATCCAATATTTAATCAGCGAGATGCGAAAGCTTGCGCTAGAGGTCGCCGAACTACGCGCTCGCCCGCATCCCGAGCCACGCCAAAGTCGCCCTTTTAGCCGCCGCCGCCCGAAATCTCGTTCCCGCAGCTATTCGAAGACCGACGATAACAGAGGCAAATCACCATCACCATATTGCTACTACCACCGTCGCTTCGGAATGGATGCAATGAAATGCAACCCGCCGTGCAGTTTCCGATCTCTCCCGTCGCCGCCGGAAAACTAGAGAAAACGCTGGCTGCGGAGGAACCCAGCGTACCGCAACACTCATACCGCCTTTTCGTAACCGACAAGAAGACAAAATTATCGTTCTTGGTAGATACTGGTGCCAACATAAGCGTCATACCAAGAGCTAAAGACACACCTGCAACCACCACCACCACCATATCAGCTCTAGGACGTCCACTGCTGGACATAGGCCTCCCCCAATTTCATGGGGGGTAAATGCCATAATCGCCACGCTTGGCATGCGGGTTGGCGATCGCAGTATCTCCACCGCATTTAAGGAATGCTGCTGCCCATTCCCCGGTGGTCTTGGTCGTAGTTTTAGGACATACCCGGGTCCAACCACCTGCAACGCCGCTACCTTTTCAACTGTACGCTGCCAACAATACAACTATACCTACCTACGGCGAGAAGACTTACGAACTCGACTTCAACTTACGCCGTCCCTTCAAATGGAAGTTCATCGTCGCCGCCGTGTCGAAACCAATCCTCGGAGCAGATTTCCTAAACCATCACCAACTGATAGTCGACGTGAAGAACCGAAGATTGCAATGATCGATGGCAAGACACTTCTAACTACCAACGCACAACTATGCAGCTCAAATATACCTACAGTTCGAAGTATCGACGAGCACCAAACTTACCACGACGTACTAGCCGACTTTCCCGGAATTACAAGACTCACATCGATGAAGCTCAGCCCGAAACACTCCGTCGAACATGTAATCGCCCATAAAAAAACCACCCATCAACCCGTTCACTGCCGAGCCCGCCCAATCGCACCGCATCGCTATGAACAAGTCAAGAAAGAGTTCCAGAACATGATCGAACAAGGCCTATGTCGTCCCAGCAAGAGCCCATGGTCCTCACCGTTGCACGTAGTACCCAAGAAAAATGGAGATCTACGCGTATGTGGTGACTACCGAAGACTCAACGCTATCACCAAACCCGATCGCTATCCCATACCACGGATACGCGATTTCACCTACCAACTCACCGGCAAGAAAATATTTTCAACACTCGACTTGAACCGCGCTTATCAGCAACTACCTATCAGCGAGCAAGACGTCGAAAAATCAGCCATAATAACACCGTTCGGATTATTCGAATTCCCGCGCATGTGTCCGGGATTGAAGAACGCCGGTCAAACATTTCAACGTTTTATACACGAAGTATTGAGAGGCCTGAACTACGTTTTCCCATTCGTCGATGATTTACTAGTCACTTCAACCACCGAAGAAGAGCACCGAACACATCTCCGCACCATTTTACAACGACTCGACGAGTATGGCATCACTATAAATCCCGCCAAATGTGTTTTCGGCCAGCCATCGGTGAAGTTCCTCGGATACGAAGTAAACAAAGACGGAATCCAACCACCTAAAGAAAAAGTTCAAGCAATAGTCGATTACCCTAAACCTAACACAATTGAAGAATTACGTCGTTTTCTCGGTATGCTTAACTTTTACCGGGAAAATATCAAGGACGCCGCAACCATTCAATCGCCGCTCTGCAAGTACCTACACAACGCTGGGAAGAGAGACAAGTCGCAAATCGAATGGACCGGCGAAGCTACGCAAGCCTTCGAAGCGTGTAAAGTGCGCATACAAAACGCCGCTTTACTCGCACACCCACTGCATAACGCTTCGCTCGCTATCTTTTGCGACGCCTCAAATTCCTCCGCCGGCGCCGTGTTACAACAATCCATCGGTAACCAATGGCAACCGCTCGGATATTTCTCACGCAAGTTCACAGAAGCCCAGAAGAAATACAGCGTGTACGACCGCGAACTTCTAGCTGCCTACCTTGCCGTGAAACACTTCAGAAAAATGTTCGAAGGAAAACCGCTTATAATATTTACGGATCACAAGCCATTACCATTTGCATTTACGAAGCCATCAAACGACAGCAAATCTCCACGACGAACCCGACACCTACTTTATATAAGCGAATTCACCACCGATATACGCTACATAAGTGGGAAAGAGAACGCTGTAGCGGACGCCCTCCCACGCGTCGAAGCAATCAGTTGTCCTTCGCCGATCGACTTCCAGGAATTGGCCGCCGCTCAAGAAACAGATAGCAACATCGCACAACTACAGCAACAGAATAATATCACACTGAAGCAAATTACGATTCCCGGAACCGATCACATGATATACTGCGAAACATCAACCAATACCAATCGTCCATACCTACCTGCCGACTACCGACGCACTATTGTCGACCTTATGCACAAGGTCAGTCACCCCGGTATACGGACTACGCGCAAGATGATAGCAAGCAAATACTTCTGGCCAGCAATGAACACGGACATCGGAAAATGGGCGAAAGCGTGCATTTCATGTCAACGAGCGAAGAAACAGCAACATACTACAAGTTCTTTATCAACGTTCAAACCTACAGCGCGCTTTGAACACGTACACTGTGACGTCATCGGCCCGATGCCCACTACGTCCGACGGTTACCGTTACTGCCTGACTATCATCGACTGCGCGACCCGTTGGCCCGAAGCGATCCCGCTAAAGCAAATAACCTCCTAAGACATCGCCAAGGCCGTCTACGAAGGATGGATGTCAAGATTCGGTTGCCCAGCAACAATAACAACCGATCAAGGCAGACAGTTCGAAAGCCGAGTTTTTGCTCACCTTATGCAATTACTCAGTATCGAAAAAACACGCACGACGCCATATCATCCTATCTCGAATGGGGTCATTGAACGCTGGCACCGAGTAATGAAGAGTGCGCTGAAAGCTAGACTCCTATCCACCAACAGCTGGATTAACGAACTGCCTACAGTGCTACTCAGCGTGCGCGCAGCATTACGCACCGACACGAGCGTAAGCGCCGCACAACTTACCTACGGTTGCAACATTCGCCTGCCCGGAGACTTCCTCGCTACCGAATCACACAATGACGTCATAATGGACAGTACCTACATCGAACAGCTAAGAGAAACCATCCGAAACCTGAAACCAGTGCCGAACCAGCCGCATAGCAACAAGAAGCCAATATTCGTTCATCCTCACCTAACTACGTGCGAATACGTCTTTCTACGTGTCGACGCAGTTAGGAAACCTCTGCAAGCACCGTACGATGGACCCTACAAAGTACTGAAACGAACAGACAAGATATTCACCATTCAATTACCTACACGTCAAGCAAACATATCCATCGACCGACTGAAACCTGCATACACCATCGCCGAGAACGAATCATCCGAACCAGCGCATACTCCAATAACAATAACCAACTACAACTACACGAATTTGCCGCCGCCGCCCCCGCGTCCCTCGCGCTCGCAGTCACCGCCGCCCCCGCGCCTCTCGCGCTCGCAGTCACCACCGCCCCCGCCGCTGCCCCCGCTGTCGCCAACGCCGCTGCAGACTTCGAGATCGTCGCCGCCGCCGCAGACTCTGACATCATCGCCTGCGCACATCACTCCGACGCCTGCACCGCCTGCACACACCACTCCGACGCCTACACATGCACAGCAACCACGAGTGACCCGCAGCGGACGCACCGTACATTTCCCCGTACGCTATCGCTAAGGAGGGAGCTATGTAGCTGCCGAGTCCCGTCAACTACAAATTGATTGACCGTTCTGAAAAGAACGCTTTCGATTGACGTAGTGACCAAATGATTGACCGTTCTGAAAAGAACGTTTTTCGATTGACATCAAATATAATCGATTGACGTAGTGCTTCAGGAAACAGAAGTTTTGTTTGGCTGTGACAACAGCCGACAGACGTGCGCTTTTTTTTTTTTTTTTGGAGCTGACTGTGGCTTTATATGCCGAGCCCATTAAAGCGATAGGAATACGCGGTGGGAGAGTTGCCTGGGGAAAACCTCCGACACGACCGCGTGGGCGGTTTAAACACTGGAATACTCTAAGAGTTTGCGCTCCAGTGAGATTGGTTGAACGGTTTCAACCGAATCTGGGGTGTGAGTGGAATCGAGCTACTGGGAGTTTTGTCGCTGGTTCACTAAACCTAGCCTAGCTGAGAAGAGTCCAGCAAGAAACTCAGCTAGGCCCGACCTGCGTCGGACTGACTCTACCCGGTATGCGGCGGTGCCGGGACGAATAGGGACTATATTTGTCTGTGTTGTCGCGATCGCGCGGTGGACGTCCCCGCCGGCGGGAAAGCCTAAGTGTACGCGTCGTGTCTGAGTTGGACGCCGTAAGCGCAGCGTTCCACCTTTCGATGGACGCTGTGATTACGTCGTCCGGATCCGTGAGTGTGTGCCTAGGACGCCGGACCGTGCGGCCCCTAATCAGTGATCGCCGAGTTACGACAGAGGGTGTGCACTGCGCGCGCGACAGGGTGTATTTATTCCCTTGGTCCGCGCATGCGCAAACGCGCCGCAGTCGCTCCCGCCTGCCTTCGCGAGTTCTACGCATGCGCACTACGAATCTACAGCGCGCGTTAGTTTCCCGCCAAAACTTGTATGACTATCCTTTTCTTGTTTATATGTAAATAGTGAAATAGCAATAGTTAAGTTTTAGTATATAAGAAGCCATACTGTAAATACAATTACATTCCATTATAAGATCTTCAAGTCGAGACATCTTTAACTAGGGGAAACTCTGCCCAATCATCCTCCCCTAAAGTCCTAAGCAAGAGGGGCGTGGCTGGCAGTGAATGAGTTAAGATCGGAGATACAATAATATTAAAAATAAAAACACTGTTTTTTTTATATTTTTGTGTACACACACAATTACCAAGCTGGATGCCAATTTTCACCTTTTTAGGTCACCTGGAAGTGGTTAGGTTTTTGATTCCTAGTCAGTCAGTCAGTGGTACAAAACGCCGTATTTTGGACTTTCATATCTCAATAACTATTTGACCTATATTTATGAAATCTGGGGTTATAGTTGTTCTAAAGGATCTTAATACATATTTCATTTTTTTTTATATTAAATAGATTTGGAGTTAGTTATATTTTATCAATTGTTCGAATAAACACTTAAAATACGCGTGGCGGCAGCTAAACTGAAATCACACACTGTGCTGGGTTCTTGTTATAGTCTTACTTTTGAAACCAATATACAAAGTTTAGAACTGTTACAAAAACGCTTTCTGAATTTACTTGTTGATATAAAAATAAAGATAGTTGCAAAAAGGACTAAATAAAACTGTTTGAAATATGTAAAATCCTACCAGTACGATCCAACCTCAAATACCTATTAGCTGTAAATAACTATGATAAACAAGAACACCTACAATTAGTTAAACAAAACCACAAGGACAATATTCGCCGGCAAATACGACGTTCCCAGAGTATCGAACTACTATGGAGATAGAACATAGAAAACGCATACCATATTTACTAAATCCGCTATCATTGTTCACATTGTACATGAACCTAAAAATACCATGTTTAAATACCGCTTAAAAAGTACCTCATTGATGCTCCATAAAAGGTAAATTTTCCTTTTGTAGACCATTCATGAGTTACCACTTATGTTTAGTTAGTAGGTACCTCTTATTTTAGCCCATAAGTCTTGAGACTAAAACCCGACTCCAAAGTCAAACTAAAAAAATAGTTTTGAGGAGCTATGTAATGTATTTCCTGATTGTAATTTCTATTAATACATATTTACATAATACATTACATTACAAATACAAAACATTGGAAATCAAAACTCTTCCTCTTCGTTTGCATCCGGCTTAACCCCCCTTAAAAAGTGTCCCATTTTATAAAATTCCTCAATTTACAGGAAAACTATACAAGCTAAGAGAATATCCACTACCACCACCATTTCCGCCGAAGGACATCCACAGCTGGACATAGGCCTGCTCCAATATCATGGGGGGTTAGTGCCATAATCAAAGAGGGGGCAAATGGCATGCGGTTTGGCGATCGCAGTATCTCCACCGCATTCCAGGGATGCTGCTGCCCATCCCCGGTGGACTAGGTCGTAGTTCTAGGACATACCCGGGTGCGGGTCCAAGACAATGGAACGACACAAGACTAAAGTCTTTTGTCTTAGCAAATCAATCAGTAATGTTAATGTTAATTTATGTTTGCGTAATTTATCACTTTATCTATTAGTAAGTATGTAATAATTTACCAACAAATGGTTAAGTGCTACATTTAATTTCATACGAGTCATATCACAGAATAATATAATATTATTATATGTCTTTTCCGCTCACGGGACAATGGTGTCCCGGACCTTTGGAAGGCGTGCGCGGAGCCGAAGTACCGAGGTACCGAAGTACCAACCGAGTACCACATAGCCAACACGTAGAGGCCCTTTTGACAATTTAATGAAATGCAAGGGGTACACCGAGCGGATGCTGTCCCTGCCCGTGGCATGGGACGCACACAGAGACAGCACCCGCCAGGGTGTACAGGAACTATTGCTGGTTGATGGAATCTAAATGAACCGGACTATTGGGTGAATATGATGGACTAATGGCTGGGCTATTGAATGAGACAACTGACGTCTACCTAATAAAACTGTCTCACATTTTTATCTCAGGCAGACGGTGACTCGCCCTCTGCTAGATGGGCCCCTATAAATAGCGACATTAAAAATGGCCTAAGGGCAACACCGGTGCAGAGGGCTGGGGGTAGAGAGGTGGCACTGGACTTTAAACATATAGCCAACTCGCCACTTAGCTGACCACATCCACCCCCGAGCAACAGCTCTAGCGACTCCACTCTGGACAGCCGGTAAGCCAGAGGCGGGGGGCCTGTTCATACAACCAACCTACAGGACACCCCCAGGAGCACTCAGGTACATAGGGTCGCTGCTCCCTAACAGCTCGCCACAAGCTGCCCTATGTTGACTGACTGCACTGGAAATCCAGTGGGCGATGGGGTAGTAGAGAGAAGGAGGTATGGTGCGTCCACAGATATAATAATACATCATTACATATGTATACCATAATATTGTATTCTTATACATATCTATGGGTGCGTCAAAGTTTAGTGTAGGTACCTACTAAAAATCTGCACGTACACTTTGGTAAAATTAAACATTTAATAATACCAAAAACATATTGATGCTATTTATGCGCAGAATAATATTTATTATTTTTTATAAGAACTGCGTTTATACTGTAATCTGGGGGCACGGCTTTGCCCTCGCTAATTCGATCAAAACAAACGAACAGGCACTACGAGTACCATATCTACCTTCCAGAGGTCATTCAAGACTTTTTGACTAGGTTTTATACGTCTTTTACTAAGAAGGAAAGACTTTTTACGATAACTCAAAATGAGACAATTTTATCTAGATTAGCTGTTTTCCGCAAAGTCACTCCAGGAACTGGCGGACAGCAGCCGTTTGTTATTTTACACGAACCGTTTGGAGCCACTTTTGACCCCTCAATAACTCCAAATCTATTAAACATAATAAAATGTAATTTGGCACATGTATTAAGATCCTTTAGAACAACTGGAACCCCAAATTTCATAAATATAGGTGAAATAGTTATTGAGATATTAAAGTCCAAAATACGGCAATTTTACCACTGATTGACTGACTAGTAATCAAAAACGTAACCCACTTCCAGGACTTGACCTAGAAAGGTGAAATTTGGCATCCAGGTTGGTAATTGTGAAGTCAGAAAACAGTTATTTTTTAGTTTAATTGTTATTATTATTTATGTATGCTTGTTAGGTACCTCAGAACTCCCGTCATTATTAACCGATTTGGAAGATTCTGTTTTTGTTTGAAACGGTATACTTCAGGGATGGTCTCATAGTTATCAGGTAAGAATCTGATCATAGGGTCCTGGAGAAATCGAGGGTTCTCTTCAAATATTTGAGGAGCACCTATAGCGATTTGGGTATTTTGTATGGTAACTCGTGCATTCGCTCTTAAAAAGCACCATTTGGTGAAGATTGACCAAAAGTAATGATATCCCATCAAAAACATAAATGTGAAAATGGGAGCCAAGTTCAATATTAAGAATATGTGATGCTTGGTTGTCGTCTTCACCGACAAAAGAATTGAGATCTAAATGGGTGCCAAGGTTCGTAGATTCTCTGAAAATGTGTCAAGTCTGGCACTAGATTGTTTACAGTAAAACTAATTTACTACGGCTTAATGCATTTCGAGCCTTAACTTGACAGTTTTCTATGCGGTATGAAATACTCGTAATAGTCGTAATACCATGAAAGCTGTTGGATATTTAAGAAAACTGCCAAGAAGACTTAGTTCAGCTGCATATGCAGTTAAAAAATAAGGCTTATAACTGACGTTGAAACGGCGAGGTTGGTTTATTTTGGATATTTTCACAGTGTTATGTCTAAAGTCTGGTTATTATTCCCACGGAAAAAATGTAAACAATGGTGTTGCTGTTAACAAAAACATTTTCAGTAATGAGGAGATTTATAATGTTTAGAATTAATAGAAGAATCCGTCTTATTACAATAAAGTACACTTTAATTATGAAAGTCGAATTAATTTTGATGACGCAAATATTCATCTTTACAAAAATCCTCCGTTAGGTTTATAAAAAATATAAGACTGTTTTTATGTGCAGATTATTTTTTTAGCACTGGTATCACTGCTGTGATACACCGGGGTTGTTTATCTGTGGGTCGCTTGCAATATTTTTTCATAATTCGAAGGGGTCTTTTATACAGTTATTTCTACTTATGATACTGGTGTGTCAGTATTGTCAGCAATAATCAGTATTGATTGGAGCATTCACACAGCAATAATTATCACGCGTTAGTATTAAGTTGATATACTCTGTAATACTCAAGAATACCTTGTAACTATGGGGCCCTTTATACGCTTAGTATTATCGTAATACTGATGTGTCAATATTATCGTGGTTTTCATAATTGTATGGATTTTGCTTCATTATTTATGAATATTCACGAGATATGGATGGTGATATGAGTGTATTAGTTAATAATAATAGCCGTGTAAAAGGCCCCTGGGTCTGTTCCTGACCCATCATGACGCAAAATCCAAACAACTTTGAAAACCTCGATAATATTGTCACCCCAGTATTGTGATAATATTAATGGGTAATAATTGCAAGAAACAGTGGTATACAAATAAAATATTGGGCAAGTTATTTTAGTTTTAATTTTATCACAGAACCAGTAGCAATGGCGAAAATACATAAAATTTGATGGAGGGTTACAGATAATATCGTGATATAATCGCAACGCGCGCGTTTAAAAGGACAGTATTATTAAAGCACCTCCCATAAGGCGTTGCGGATTTCAAAATATTCGGATTTCCTCCAATTATATCACGATACTGCAATATGCGTCAATATTCACATATACACATATTATTGCATTACCGACCCGTGCTTTAAGAACCCCTGATATGTCACTTTGACAATGACATAACTTTGTTTACATTTTTTCCGTGGGAATAATAATCAGACTATACTGTCGTGGGGCTCCGCTGCTGATATTTAAACTATTTTTATACTTCAAGAAAGCGATTCGTGCCTTATACAACATCAGACAACGTGATTCGCCGAGAGATTTATTTAAGGAAATGGCGGTTGTTCTGAGTATATTTTTGACTGCATTATGTATGTGCGCAAAAACTACACTACTTTCTACTTTTCCTACAAACTCTGAATGACACGGTTTTAACACCAGAAACAAGCTTAAACTTGCCGTTACATACCTCAGACTACCTGATAACTATGGGACTACCCCTGAATTATACCGTCTCAAACAAAAATGACGGAGTTCTGAGGTAACAAGCATAGATAATAATAATAAGGGAACTGAAATAATCAATGTTTTCTGAAAATTTTTTTGGTGTACAGGTACACACACAATTACCAAGCTAGATGCCAAATTTCACCTTTCTAGGACCTAGTTCACCTTTCTAGAAGCTCTTCCAGGTCTCCTCAAAAATATAGTGAAAAATCTAAAACAGGTATTTTTTGGCTCTCTGAGGTTCCCAAAAGATGGTATTTCTACTGAATCTGGCTCTTGGGTCAAAAAGTTTGCCAACCCCTAGGCGAAGAATCTAGGTCACCTGGAAGTGGGTTAGGTTTTTGGTTACTAGTCAGTCAGTCAGTGGTAAAAATGCCGTTTTTTTACTTTAATATCTTAATAACTATTTCAACCATACTTATGAAATTTGGGGTTCTAGGTGTTCTAAACTAAAGGATTAATACATGTAACAAATTTCATTTTTTCTTGTTAAATAAATTTGGAGTTATTGAGGGGTTAAAAGTGGCTCCAAATGGTTCGTGTAAACCAAGTAAAATTTTAACAAAATAACACCGACTCCAAACTTTGCCAGACCCCATTCTCCTGCTATACCTATAACTTGAAGAGTTCCTTCGATTTTGCCTTACCCCATCCTCTTGGTATATAATATGAGGAGGTCCTTTGACTTTGCCTTACCCCATCCTCTTGCTATATAATTTGAGGAGCAATTTCCAAAATCCCGTCATCAGATCCAGACTTGGTGACAATGGGACCAACTAGAAAATATACCCTTTTAAACAAAAAAAGAATTTTTGAAGTCGGTCCACTAGTCCCCGTGTAATCGGTGAGCATATATAAAAAAAAAAACCGACGAATTGAGAACCTCCTCCTTTTTTTGAAGTCGGTTAATAACACACGGCTGCTGTCCGCCAGTTCGTGGGGTGAACTTAGCTGGACACGCTGACGCGTGTCCAAATACTTGACCGTTTTTTTTATGTGGCTGTGATTTTCAATTTACTCACTTACATTTCCTTACCGACAATAGTCGCCTAAAACAAACAAAATTATCCGTTTAGTCCATCCGTTGAAATACAGAATGAATATACTAAAAGGTAATTTGCATGGTACAAGATAGATGTGTACCTATTGGGCTAATACAATGTATTAGGTATGCCCACTTATGTTGACCGTTTTAGCTAGAAACATAAATTCCGCGATAGCTAGGCAGATCTACAGCCATAACGTCACTCTTGTTTGTGAAATAATACTCAGATCATAAATTAAAAAAAAAGAACATAAAGAAACAATATACAGCCACACTTACTTAAATATCGACTTACGCAAGTGCACAAGTGTTTTACAGACAAATAGATATTTTGTTAGTACTTAGTCATACTCATTTTATTCAAATAACAATATACTTTGTGTTTGAATTCTTATAATAATTTAAAATAGTAATAATGTTCAATGTACTAAACTAAAGAAATTATAATAAATACAAACAGTTAAATAACCAGCACTGGGAGAGGACAAATAATTCCTTTTCCAAAACCGGGTATTGTATAGGGATTTTTTCTTTCCTTGTACAAAACCAACGTTATGGGCCGGTTATGTACAAGGAAAGGAAATTCCTTCAGTCCATAATTTAAAAATAATGTCAAAAATCCATTATAATGTTAATTACCATGTCATACAAATTTATGCTTAAGACGAGGCATTCGAATTTTTGGTAGTGTTCCTTTCGATATTGTAAGTAAAGCAGTTAATCTACGCGTATGAAATTTTAGTACGTTAATTTTCATTATATAATCTAACAAACTGGGATCGGAAAACACGATTAGTGAAAATTTTCTCGTTAGATTTTCGTTTCAAACTATTATCCATTTTTTTAATTCTTCTGCTGACTATTCCGGAACTATAAGCATCCAACCTTGACAGGTTGGATGCTTATAGTTTCTTGATAGGTTGAATGCTTAGACTATCCGATTTTTAGCACAAATGGCTGATGGTTTTGGTTGGATCGCAGATGAAATAAATTGCTCTAATAAAATAATTAGGCGCAATTATTTGTCGTATGGTATTGGCTATGTGCACGTCTGAAACGTCAAACGTCAAAGGTCCCGAGACAATGTCAAAACTCAGAGATGTCAAATAATGACACATGAATATTTTATTTACTTTAGTAAACGAGAAAGACCCCGTATTGGAAATATTACTGAAATAAATAAGAGAATAAGTAAATACATACAAACGAAACGAATCGTAGGAAACCGTTAAGAAACCAATAGAAAACGTGAAAGTAAATTTGACAGTGGTCCCCGGTAAGTACACATTTCTGCCATGGTGTGCGCTACGATCGCCTAGCTTACCTCCACCACCTACTTCGCACATAGCCAATATATGAGGTGTGTCAAGCCAGCCGTGTTATAAATTGTAATGACTAGTAGTGATGTATGCAATGGGTCGATCTATGAGATCAAACATAAAAACGGCCGTTTTTACTTTGGACGCATAGATCGACGAATTGAGCAACATAAAAACTAGAGTAATGTATTTAAAAGGTACTTAAATACAAAATACATTACATAGTGGCCTCCTTTTGGTAAGAGAGTATTATCGTTAAATTTAAATAGTCGTTCGTTATATTTAAATAGAATTAAGTAACATTACCTATTTACACAGAATGACGCACTATAGGGCTAATAGACTACGCCCATTTTTGAAAAAGTAGAATGCAAGAAACAAATCATGTAACAGTTGGGGTGACAACGTTTTCAGAGTATTTTGACCCTGCTAATTACGGATCTGCCTGTCGCCATTGCGAAATTTAAACCGGAAGTACGGTATACCGGAAAATTAAAATAATAATAATAAATTAATTTGCAAATACTTCATTCTGCGAATATTTGTACCTCCCCACGTATATTTTAAAAAAAATGATTCGATGGTATCGTATCTGGAGGAGCCCAAACTTGGTATGGTTAGAAAATTATTTCTATTTTTATTGAAAATAAGTGATTTAAATGTACTGATGTGATATATTTTTATAACTCTAAAAGCCATTTGATACTAAACACAATAGGTTTCCGAACAAAAATAAATCTGTTCCAATACAAAAAAAGATGACGTCATAACTCCTCTCCTTTTTAACCGACTTCAATAGAAAGAAGGAGGTTCTCGGTTCGTCTGCGTGTTTATTTTTCTTTTTTTTATGTATGTATGTTCCCCGATAACTCTTGACCACGTCGGCCGATTTTGATAATTCTTTTTTTTTAAAGCAGGTACCTGCAAGTTGGTCTCATATAAATTTGGTGAAGGTCTGATGATCTAGGAGGAATCGAGGGAACTCCTCGAATTTGGTAGGCACGCATATGCCAATTCCGGTATTTTCTGTAGGTAACCAAGCATTGGCTCACGGAAACCACAAATTGTGGCATAGCGAAGTACAAAATTGGAGACTGTTTATTTTTAATAAATTATTTATTTATTTTTTCGTGCTACGGGTCAAATTGATTTATATGGCCTAAAGATCAATCGTGCCGATTTTCATGCTTTTAAGGGGTTCGGTACCAAAGGCCTTAGTTGCATTCAGTCTTGGCATTCAAAACATCTTAGGTTGTAAATTGTCTGGGTAGTAAAATGTCTTGGTCTGTAAAACGCCCTCATTGCTATAAGTATAAGCCTTAGTAAACGGAATGACTAGGCTGTAATACGACTTAAAGTCGTAATGTCTTAATAAGTAAATGGTCTGGATAATCTTCGCGGCCAATAATGTCTTGATAGCATAAAGACTACGTAGTTATATCGTAAAATATAAAAAATGTCTTAGTAGCAGTTTGTCCAGACTGTCTAATGACAATACTTTATTTTATTATCACCTCCTTAGTACTTCATTTACGGTTAGGTACCTAGTCATTTTTCATACAATGAAGTCGTTTAGCAATCATGACGTTTCTACCACTGGCTCATTTTATAGCTAAGACAAATTATCAAACAAGATCATTTGATAACATAGTCCTTAATACAATCAAGACGTTACACAATTGAGTCATTCTGCTTATTGGTTATTTTCACGACCGAGACGTTTTGCTACGTAAGTCTTTCTGAAACTAAGACAATTTTGTAACCGTGGTATTATACAAAAAAGTCATTTTGTACACTTGGTCAGTGTACTACTAAGATGTTTTGAATGCCAAGACTAAATGCAACTTAGGCCTTTGGTACCGAACCCCTTTTAAGACCATTAACACAACTATATTCTTAGGTATTACATTAGACTCAAAATTGCAGCGGGGTTCCCACATAACAGCGATAGGAAGTAGGTTAAGCTCTGCTGCATTTGCAGTCAGGAGAATAAGGCAGCTTACCAATGTGGCAACGGCACGGCTAGTTTACTTTGTTTATTTTAATAGTAAATATTATTACTTATGGTCTTATCCTGTGGGGATAAGCTGCAGATATTCAAACTGTTTTTATCTTACAAAAAAGTGCTATCCGAGCAATTTTTAACTTGGGGTCGCGCGTGAGTCATTCAAGGAAATAGAAATTCTAACCCTGCCGTCCCTATACGTATTTGAAATAATAATGTACGTTCGGAAGAATTTGTGCAACGAACACTGATAAGCCAATAGCTACCAGAAACACTGGGAAGCTCAAAATAACGTTTTGTAGGCTAGTAAAGGCGAAAATGTCGTTTTTGGGAAATTGTATCAAGTTCTACAATAAAATTCCTAAACACATTACTGAACTAAGCAATTCTAATTTCAAATCTGTAGTGAAACAAACTTTCAAAAGCATATTATTTATTAACCGACCTCAAAAGAAGGCAGGAGGTTTTTAGTTCGTCTGCATACCTATTTGCTTTTTTTATGTATGTATGTTCCCCGATAACTCTTGACCACGTTGGCTGATTTTGATAATTCTTTTTTTGTTTCTAAGCAGGTACCCCCGAGATGGTCCCATATAAATTTGATGAAGGTCGGATGATGGGATCTAGGACGAATCGAGGGAATTCCTCGAATTTGATATGCATGCTGATTTCGGTATTTTCTGTAGTTAACCAAGCATTGGCTCACGGAAACCACAAATCGTGGCATAGCGAAGTACAAAATTGATGACGGTATTTTTTTTGTTAAAAATTTTTTTTTACTTTGCTTTTGCTGCATTTTACTGATTTCGGGGTGTACCGCTAGGACAAATATCCGTGCTAAATGCACAAATAATTGCCTTGGCTGGGATGCGAAACCGGGACCTCTAGCTTCGGAGGTAGTCTCACTACCAACTAGGCCGTTTTTGTTTGTTGATTTTGATGAATGAGGTGTCATTCTCATTAGTTTCGATCTTTCTATTTTTTAGGGTTCCGCAGTGAAAATGGCAAAAACAGAACCCGTCATGTTAAAAACATTTTCAAGTTTTCTAAATTTTTTTTAATATAGTATTTTCGGTTATAATCGCTCCGGGACCCGGCTGAAATGGCTGTGGAACCCCTTCACTGAGCATGGACCGACATGCTCTTGGCCGGTTTTTTTGGTGTTGTTTTTAAAGAACGAAAAATCTGTTATATCAAGATTTAAATGTATCATTTCACGAAAAACTCGCCGTCTCCGTTGAATAACATTCATTATCACTCGCATCACTATTACTGTCACTAATCGTTGTTAGAAACATGTTTAATAAAAAAAAAAGTTAGAACAATAACATCGAAAATGCGTCGAACTACTTGTTCTCTTCCTCAAGGGTCGGTAATCTCTTGTTTGTTATTTATTGTATATATGAATGATCTACCGAAAACAATAGATACAACATGTATTATGTTTGCTGATGAAGTGTCATTACTTTTAGACTCTAAAAATAGCACGGAATGTACCGACCGACTACGAAAAACTCTCGAAGACGTTACTAACTGGTTAACAGACCACAACTTACAAATAAACCTTAAAAAAAAACAAAAATCATTCAATTTAAACCCATTCAGAAACAACCCTTGGAAATTAAATTAGAAATAAATGGTCAGTCTATTGAGGAAGTTAGTGAATTTAAACTATTAGGGATAACAGTAGATACTAGCATAAACTGGAAAAGCCATATTCAAGATATAAAAACTAAACTGTCGCGATTTGTCTATGCGCTGAATATACTTGAAAGAAATACAAGTTTCGAAACTGCGCTAACAGCATATTATGCATATGCGCATACGTGGCTCCGCTATGGCGTGGTCTTGTGGTGCTCGAGCACCGATACTCAGGATTTGTTTGTCATGCAAAAGAAATTTGTTCGTATTCTGACAAACACACAAATACCAAATAGCTGCCGTTCGCATTTCGTTAAACACAGGTTACTTACGTTACCGTGTATGTATATATTAGAGTCAGCACTTTTTGCGAGAAACCATTCGAAATTATTTAAAACCAAAGGGGAAGTCTGTAAAACTAACAGTCGGTTTAAAAATCAGTTAGTTATACCAAATACGAAGCTAGCTATGTGCAGAAAGGGACCTTACTATCAGTGTATCAAAATTACAAATAAACTCCCCGACAGCAACAAACAGGAACCGAATGACAAAAAATTTAAAAAATCTCTTAAGAAGCTTCTGCTAGACAAAGCCTATATATAAGTACAATTAATGAATTTATAAATGACCAAATACTTGAATAATGCACCTTATGTACCTACCTACCTAAATTAATTTATTTTGATTTTAGTGTAACTATTGACTTACATGCAATTCCAAAATAACATTATAATTAATTAAACCAAATTATTATTATTATATTTTTACTTATAAAAAAAAACACCTTGACATTTAACATTATTACATTATCATTTCTATAAATTAATATTGCATAAATGTCGATAAAAATGTAGATTTAATTTTTGTGTATAAACATTAGTCACCGGTGAAAATAGATTTATACGCGTTTAGCGTTTTATACGCATGCACATACCTAGATTTAAGTACGAGTATAATGAATGAAATATTGAGTGCCCTTTCAGGGTGTCATGTACCTACCAATCTAAATGTATCACATCTTAATGTATTATGAACATGACTGCAATACAATAAAGAATAAAGAATAAATATTGTGAATCTGACACAGCATTAGGTCTACAATTCAACAAAATTGAACTATTTTCCATAGAAAAAGTTGTCAATTTTGTAAAATTGTACGCTTGTAAAGTTTTGTGGTATAGGCCCCGGTGGTGACTTCATCATGCAGTCAATAGTGCTCTATTTTAACACATATGTACATTCAATGTGCTTCTTACAATTCGGTGACCACTTCCGGTTTTAACCGCTTGACACTGTAAGGTGGAGGAAAAAATTATTGTACCTATATTATCACTATTATTAGTAACTTTCTAAAGTTAAGCTATTTTACATAAATCTTCATTATGATGACTAAGATATTTTACTAGCAGTTGTTTTTAGAGTCAATTAAACAATTCTATTGCATTGATCTCGATTTTAGTAATTAACTCTAATTAATTCCCATTTTTAATAACGAAACCTTTACGCCGAAAACACGCCGTCGCCGCTAATCATTTTTTAATCGGTGCACAGGTCTAGTTGGAGCTTATAAGTTGTCGTTGTCGTGATTACCATGCTAGCCGGGCAGGCGGGCAGTTAAAGTTAAGTGATAATTACTAATTAATCTATACATATAAATGTCTTTGTCCTGACTGACTCATTCACTCACTCATCAACGCACAGCCGAAACTACTGGGACTAGAGAGTTGAAATTTTCACTGTAATTCAGGTTAATGGCGTAGACAAGCAATAAGAAGGGGTTTTCAAAAATTCTACTCCTAAGGGAGTGAAATGGGGGTTGAAAGTTTGTATGGGGATGGAGTAAAATTTTAGATGAGAGACTTGACACTTTGTGTATAGACTCCTTACTACAATACAAGAAAAGTAATTTCAGGGTTTTGGAAAAACCCAACCCTAAGCGGGTTAAATAGGGGCGGAAATTCCTGACTGACTAACTTAATCAACGCCCAGCCCTAACTGTTTGACTTGGAAAGCTGTTTTTTTTCACAGTAGGCTGTTTATATGACGTAAGTAACCACCAAGAAGGGATTTTCAGAAAATCAACTCCTAAGGGGGTAAATTTGGGGTTGAAATTTTGTTTGGAAATCATGTGATTTTTAAAGAAAAAGTGTTAGATTTTGTACAAAGACGCTTCCTCTAAAGATATGGAAAGTACTTTCGCGGTATTTTGAAATTCACCCCCATGAATGCGTAAAATTGGGGTTAAAAGTTTGCATGGAAAACATGTAAGTTCTTGAATAAGAAGTCACGTCGAATACTAAGAAAAGTACTTTTAGTGTGTTATTAAACGAGTCTATTATTGTGGTTAAAGGAGTGATGGTTAATTTTTGCACAAGATGATGTACAGGTTTGTCAGTTCTTTTCGTTTTATACATAACAGGTTATATTTATACTTAGGTCGCAGAATGTGTTTGAAAGTTTCTTATTTCCAATTAAGATATTTATAATAACTCTGTACAGACAAAAGTTATATAAGAGGTAACCTCGACCACTTCTCCAAGACACTCAGACGGGAGACGATGGATATAGAGGATGGATAGGAGGAGAATAAAGGAGGAGATGTCCAACTGACGGTGATCACACAATAAAGATTAATGAATCAGAGTTAGACAGACAATTCTGGTTAATGCCTTACAATCCTGTGCTGTCACGTACTTTCATATTGATGTCAACTCAGTTCAAGGTATCAAATACACCAAGTATGTGAACTAGGGTGATCGGGCGGCTTTGACTCTTGAAAATGAGAATGATAAAAAATTACGAATGCGGCCAATACATAAGTAGGTCCGAAGCTGTTTGGAGGATCTTGAAGTTTCCCATTCATGAAGTGTTTCCACCTGTCGTACACCTCACTGTTCAACTTGGAAATGGTCAGCGGGTATACTTTACCTCCAGTAAACATCTCAGAAAAGATAAACATTAAACAGTCCACCTTAGACTACGTTACTGGCTTTCTTTGAAATGCACCCGAAAGCATAATCGCTACTAAATTGTATAAAGAAGTGATACAATAAAATATAATTCTTACTATAGTTGTAAATTTCTAATTCTTCCTATAGTTTTGTTATAGTTAACTTGGTATGTCCTTTTAAACAACAACAACATAGGCTACAGTTTAATGTTCTGCGCGTGCAAAGCCGCGGGCAACAGCTAGTAACTATATAGTCCAGAATAATAAACAAAGAGCCAAATAAATCAACATACAACAATAGGCCACTTAAAATACAACACATTGTTAACATTTCTTCTAAGCTCAAATTGAGATCAAATTATTATTTAGTGCCCTAATATTGATTTATATTTATTTATTATTTAGTAGGTAGTATTACTAAATAATGACACGTATATAAAAGGATTTAAATTGAAATTTATAATTTTATTATTGACCAAATGTAAATTTATAATGCGTCATGTTTTGTTACTCGAAATAAGTAAAAAGTGTAAGATAAATAATAAGAATTGGAATAAGTAGATAATCATTCTTAAGTTAAGCGTTGATCAAAATTATATAAAGATCCAATTTTTCCTTTTGAGGTATGGAACCTAAAGTACAAATTTAAGCCACTTTGCTTACAAGATTTATTTTCGCGATTCGTTACCCATGCAGGACGTTATCACTGGCAAACAAGTTAGGCATTTGTATTGCAAATCCCAAGATTATGACAAAAGTGGTTACTTTTGTCATAATTGTCAAAGTAAGTGTCATAATAACAATATCAAAGTAATTTTATGGTATCAAACCTGTTTAGCTTAGTTTTTGATGATTATGCATCACTGGGTTTCATCTGAACTACCCATTGTGCTATATAGACCACACAGGCTGAGGTGAGAGCAGACGTCAGCAACTGCAGGTAGGTGGCGCGGTGAACAGCTTGGTGAACCGACATCGTCTCCACTAATGCATAAGGTTTCCCTGTGGATAAAACGTTACAAATCATATAGTGCTTAGCGCTGGTAGCGAGATTGCGTTTACGTCCGACATAAAGCAATCATGCTAGCTAGGCTGGAGTTGGATTCTTCGTGCTTCAAAGCGGTATTACAACCAGGTGCAGTTCCATAGCTTCTTCAATACGGTCTTTACGTGATAGTAAAATCGGCAAGAAGAAGACCCTTGTTATTTTATACCACGTCCGTCACGTCCGTGAAAAAAAAGCGTACGGCTCGCCTGATTATGAGCGGTCATCACAGTCTATGGTCGCCTGCAACTCTCTAAAAATTGGCTTGCCGACCCTTTAAAAATTTATACACTCCTTTCTTGAAGAACCCCACCCTCTCTTACTTAGAATGACCTGCTAACATTTGACTGAGCCGATCTGTGATGGGACCAGTCATCTCAGTAAAGTGGTTACCCTATAGACAGTGACTTTGCAATATTCCATTCTGCATGTATCTGATATTTTTAAGATGTATAAAACAAAGTTGTGTTAGTTACACAATTTATAACTCAAGAATAGTGGGGCCGACTTTGATTGTTTCATTTTTTTTGCTTTGCCTTTGCTCCAAATAGCAGCGTAATTATTTAAAAAAAAATACTTTTTGTAAGGTACAGGACGAGGGCGGAACAAAGTTCGTGGTGACACCTAGTAGTAGAATAAAGATCAAGTTCTGTTTTCCAAGTATTATCATAGATTTTGTTTATTACTGATTACTGGTTGCCTTTTCCTCAGACAGTCTGGCTGCCCTATGAACACCGGAAAAACTAAATAAAAGTTTTTGTTAATTGGTAATGTAAAAATAATTTATCTTTACTTATTTAAATTATATAAGCTAAGAACGATGCGGGATGGGGGACTGCAATATAATTTTCTATATGGCAGGAAATCCATGACAAAGGTTGAAATATGTAAAGTAAACATTTTTGCTACTTGTCATTGGTATTTTTGTCACAGGCATTGCCATTATCGGACACACAATAATTTCTCTTACAATGGTCCAGGCAAATATATTCTGTGGTTGTTACCACCTGTGATTAGAATAGGGTGAGATATAAAATATATACTGCTTGCAATTACATAAGACTATAATACTTTTAAATCAAGTTCTTCTCAGGCTAAATGGCTATTGTAATGTAAATAAAAAAAAACACACAATAACACGTTTAATTTATTTTCTTATAAGTATTTACCGAACAACACGTACAGGAGAAAATTTATACTTGCTCATCGAGAGACTAAGCGAAATACACACATGTTTTTTTTTAAACCAACTAGGCAAAAACAAGGTCATTTCAAAAGAACAGTTCTTAATTCCGGTACTGTCAACTCCGAACAAGAAATTCTACGCTCACGGTTAGGGTTCGCTCAAAACCTATTTAAATTTATCTTAAAGAAATGTTACTGTAAGAGCTTTGCCTGAAATAAAATTATCGGATGGTTTGACAGGTTGAGATGTGGATGGATGGAATGGATGATGTGGATGATTAATTGGCAGAAATGATGCCAGAAAAGGTTTACCAAATGTGGGATTACGTTGGCGAACTAAAGCCTTTTAGAATTTAGGGGAAAAATAAAAAAAAATGCAGAAATTGAGATTAAGGTATGGGTGAACGCTTCCCCAGGACGCAACTGACCCGACTGGTAACCCTTCAGAACGTCCTCTACAAAAATAATAAAAAATGTAGGTGGTCTTAAGATCTGCACTGGTAAATCACGGTGTTGTGAAAGGAGGCTCCTGTAGAGCAGGCGACACCTCCACCGATGATTCTGTAGGCGTGTCGCGGAATGTCTTGGACCGCCTGGTTGCAGCCCCGCACGGACGCTTGCCAGCGGCACTGAAGCGTTATAGCAGGGTAAGGTCCCGTACCCAGGAGCTACGGAGAAAGTATGAGAGTAAGTACTAAATTCAGCCCGACAACAGTTTAGCCCAAAATAACCAAATCGAATTTTGCTTACCACTGGGTAAGGTCAATTCGTCAGATGGTAACTGGCTTCTTGTTGACTAAATCAACAGGTCACAAATGGAAATCACTACTAGAAAATTCCTAGTGCAAAGGAAACAAACCACAACTGCACTGTGGCAAATTATCAGCTTTACAGGCAACACAGCCTTTTTTGAAGACACTATCTTCAAAATGAAACCTTTCTTTAGAAACAGCAGTTGAAATAATGAAATTCTTTCCCAAATAAAAGCAAAATAATTCGTGTTTTCAAGACAAAATCACTTGAATGAATGAATCAGTTTTATTTTGATGTGACGTCCTGACACACGGAAAAAATGTAAAGGGACAATCCATTTCAAATTTAAAGTTCTTCGACCAGAGACCAACCAGACATACACCAACCTCAAAAAGAAGTATTTGCTCTAGATAAGAGAAAAACGAGCGACATCTAGCCGATATAGGTGACACTCATTAGACATAAGAAACGCTATGTTAAGTTCGTTGGAAACCAAACCGGCTTTGCTAGTTCCACGAAAAGAATATAGATGGCGTGGAAAGACAAAAAGTAACATTAATCTTGTGGCGATACATAGTAATCGCTACACTATATTGTATGTCATATCTATATTTTGATATATACTTACCAAATCCCACCACAAGGTGGACTGATGACCTAGTAAGGGTTACGGGTGACACAGGACCGGTCATTGGGGAACTCTTTGGAGGAAGCCTATGTTCAGCAGTGGAAGTCCTTCGGTTAATGATGAAATTCATATTCACACGCAAATTGTACATTGTACACCTAAGTCCAATCAATGATCTTGATACAATACACAGATTAACTATTTAAATATTGTCTAATTAGGGTAATGGGCTGTCAAACCTCACAGCATATATACATATTAGCATGTTGTAAGTTTATCTTAATATTTTTCAGATGGCATCAAGCCTCTACAATTTTTACTTCCACATAAACATGTTTTTCTATTTTCTTCTTTAGAATTACCAAAGTGGTTTGTGCCATAATCATATGTTATTTCAGTATCTGATGGTACATCAGTTTGAGTAAATATCGCCAACTTGGGTAATGGGCTGTCAACTCTCACAGGTAAGATAGCACAGTTGGGCTGGCAGCTATGGTTGATGTAGCGGCCAACATTGCCTAGCTTGCTGGGGTCCACTATTGTTTGCAGATGAGTTTCATTAGAGTATTCATTAAGGCAAAATATGTAATTCATTTTCTCATGTGTTTCATTTAACTTATGCCGTGTCTTGGCTTGCTCAAGAGTTATAATTTCACCCGCATATTCGCATACGAAAGCCCCTCTAGGAATGAATTCAGTAGTAAAGAGACCTTTGCCCTTGGACATGTTCGTACAATTTCTCACCATTAAACCCTTAATTGGCCCCTTCTGAACAACGCGATTCCCACAGTGGTCCGAGCAACTACATGACCTGTTGCATTCTATAATAGGGTAAGATGAATCAATAGCAACATTTTTGATGAAGTTAAGTCCATATCTATTTCCTTCATCACATGGTTCATAATTCGCGCCTCCGGATTTCAATAAACACTCGCAGGATTCTGATGTACATATTGATTCGCATTTGCAGTCACTTATTAACCGAGAATTAAAATTACACACTATGTTATCGTATTCAACACTGTTCTCATAGGGCCCTGGTATGTTCTCGTCAATATATATTAGATTAAAATCCGAATGTGTGTATTCTTCGTTCATTTCTTCGCTGTCAACAGCTCATTAGTGAGTATTATATTCTTTGGTCAACAGCTGTCAAGAATAGAATCTCAGACCAATAAGAGCATAGAGGAAATTATTATATACTGAGAAATAAGAGATACACCCGAGACAATGTCAAAAGTCAGAGATGTCAAATAATGACACATGAATATTTTATTTACTTTAGTAAACGAGAAAGACCCCGTATTGGAAATTTTAGTGAAATAAATAAGAGAATAAATAAATACATACAAACGAAACGATTCGCAGGAAACCGTTAAGGAACCAATAGAAATCGTGAAAGTAAATTTGACAGTAGTCCCCGGTAAGTACACCTTTCTGCCATGGTGTGCGCTATGATCGCCTAATTCGCCTAGCTTACCCCCGCCACCTACTTCGCACATAGCCATATCAACCATTTGACATTAAAGTAACAACATTTATGAATTGGCGTTTATAGTGATGCGGCTAAGACGTATCGTTTGTCAAATGAAGCGTTTATTAACGAATGGTTGTTGAATCAATTTAAATGCCGATTATTTAAATGTTTTTACAGTACATATGGTGCTACATTACCGCACGAGTGCGGTAATCAGCAGATTACGAGCATATGTCGAAACTTTAAAGAGCCATATGTACTGTAAAACGTTGTACGATACACGTGCGAACAGGTAAGTCGCAACTGCCCGGCTAGTATGATAGCTTATACCGTCACGTTTTATGTGACGTTTCAGTACATTTTGGCCATATAACATGACGGTATAAGCTATCATACTAACCGGGCTGGTGTCGATTTAAAACACTCCCTTCGGTCGTGTTTCAATTTATCACCACTCGTTGCGAATTTCCTGTTCTCTGCACTTGTATCGTAATGTACTATTACAGTAAATATGGTGCTATATTACCGCACGAGTGCGGTAATCAGCAGATTACGTGCATATGTCGAAACTTTAAAGAGCCATATGTACTGTAAAACGTTGTACGATACACGTGCAAACAGGTAATTCGCAACTCGTGTGGATTTAAAACACCCCCTTCGGTCGTGTTTTAAATTATCACCTCTCGTTGCGAATTTCCTGTTCTCTGCACTTAATAATAATAATAATAATCGCCTTTTCCAAAGTGACCAAAGGAAGGTATATTGGAAGTGGGATGGAACCGACCATCGTGTGTCTGATGGACAGCGACCGGATGCTACAGCCATGGTTAACTTTTAGCGTAGTATTTGGTCGGTGCCTGTCGAGCACACCGAGGGCGCCTGGATGGATGTTGTCAAGCGTGAGTGTGAGTCCATTGAACCCATGGGGTCTGTTACCGTCAGCCCCGAAGACGTAAGTTGTGCCATCCGTACGGCTCCGAACTGGAAAAGTCCGGGCCCGGATGGATTGCACAACTTCTGGCTAAAATGGTTTCGATGCTCACACGCGCGTTTGGCAGCACAGTTCCAGCAAGCCCTCGAGATCGGTTCCCTGCCGCCTCCCTTAACAACTGGTGTTACCTCCTTGCTCTACAAGTCCGGTAGTACCACGGAAGCGAAGAACTACAGACCCATCACGTGCTTGCCGACGCTATACAAGCTCCTTACATCCATTTTGAGAGCAAAAATTAACACGCACATTGTTGCGAACAACATTCTGGCCCCCGCTCAAAATGGATGTAGGGTTGGGTCACGTGGTACTAAAGAGCTCCTCCTCATAGACATGACCATTTGCCAACGAGTCCGGCGAAACAGAGGAACCCTCTCGGCCGCCTGGATTGACTATAAGAAGGCCTATGATTCGGTGCCTCATTCATGGCTGAAGAGGATCTTAGAACTGTATAAAGTTGATGCAGTTTTGAGATCCTTCTTAGTTGCTTGCATGGGGCAGTGGACCACAGTCCTTCGTCAACCCGGGGGAGGAGAGGGCCCCTCTGGCCCGCAGGATTTCATCAGGATTGAGCGAGGTATTTTTCAGGGTGATAGTCTGAGTCCCTGGTGGTTTTGCCAAGCGCTGAATCCGCTCAGTACCCTGCTGAAGGATTCAGGACTAGGTTGCCAGCTGCCTGCGGAGAGAGGGTGAGGTCATTTCTCATCTGCTCTACATGGACGACCTTAAACTATTTGCACCAAATAAACATGACCTGTTGGAGCTACTGAAAACCACAGAGGTCTTCAGTAGTGCCATCCAAATGGAATTTGGTGTCGATAAGTGTGCGGTCATGCATGTACAGCGGGGGAAAGTTGTAAATTCCACAAATTTACATATTTCTGAGACAATGGCTCTCAGATCTCTCTCCGAAGCAGAAACCTATAAGTATCTTGGTATGTCACGGTCTTTGGGTATCGAGGGTGGAGACATCAAACGGGCGGTGAAGGAGCGCTTCTTCTGTCGCCTGACAAAAGTACTCAATAGTTTTTTGTCGGGCGGCAATAAGGTTCGCGCCTTCAACGCCTGGGTGATGCCCTTGCTCACATACTCCTTTGGCATATTAAGGTGTACTCAGACTGAGCTCGATTTCCTGGATCGAAGGGTGCGTGTACTGCTCACTGCGCACCGTATGCTACACCCACGATCTTCTGTTATGAGACTGTACATCCCGCGGAAGCTTGGAGGTCGCGGCTTCTTAAATGCTAAAGACCTTCACAACCGCGAGGTGTACAGTCTCAGGGATTACTTTCTAAACAGTGAGTGTGGGATGCATCGTGACGTAGTGGCAGTAGACGCATCTTTCACCCCGCTCTCCATGGCAAACGAGAACTGGCGCAGATTTAAAGTACTAAGCACCGAGGACCGCAGGGCGGTATGGAAGAATAAGGAGCTACATGGGCGGTTCTACAAGGCCCTTGCGGGGCCCGACGTAGACCTGCTCGCATCGGTGAACTGGCTACGTTTTGGGGATCTTTTTGGGGAAACTGAAGGTTTTGTCTGTGTAATTGCGGACGAGGTTATCATGACTAACAACTACCGGAAATATATCCTGAAGGACGGTACGGTCGACATTTGTCGGGCATGCCGCCGTCCCGGAGAGTCACTCAGGCATATTATTTCTGGTTGTAGTCATCTTGCTAACGGCGAGTACTTGCACAGACATAACTTGGTGGCCAGGATTACTCACCAGCAGCTTGCTCTTTTATACGGTCTTGTAGACTTCGAAGTGCCGTATTATAAGTACATACCTGCGCCAGTTCTCGAAAATGGTCGTGCAACGCTCTATTGGGATCGATCTGTCATCACGGACAGTTACTACACTATTGTAGCCAACAAGCCTGATATCGTGCTGACAGATCGATTGAAGCGCCAGGCAGTACTCGTTGATATCACCATCCCCCATGACGAGAACCTCGTGAAAGCTGAGAAGGACAAAGTCAGCAAGTACCTAGACTTGGCACATGAGGTAACCGCCATGTGGGATGTTGATTCAACGATTATTGTCCCGATAGTCGTCTCTGTGAACGGTCTAATAGCGAAGAGTCTCGACCAACATCTCAAGAGACTCTCGTTAGATGGCTGGGTCAAGGGTCAGATACAGAAGGCGGTACTCCTGGACACGGCGCGAATAGTCAGGAGGTTCCTCTCTCTGTCGCCCTAACCACCGGTAGCTTAGGCCCTGCCTCGCTGCCGGCGACACCCTAGGTTAGGTTTTTTATAATGATTTTATGTTATGTAAATATTGTTTTATATTTTACTTTTTATAAAAATATTTTAAAAACCTAATCTAAGAGAAGAAAAATGAATAAAGAGATAATAATAATATATTGGGGGACAATCTTACACAAATCGACCTAGTCCCAAACTAAGCAAAGCTTGTACTATGGGTACTAGACGACGATATACATACTTATATAGATAAATACATACTTAAATACATAGAAAACACTTACATACAAACTTACACACTTACATAGAAACTTGTATCGTAATGTAATATTATGATGAATTTATGTATTTTATATCACATGATTGTATCAGTCTCCTCAATCAAAAAAATGTTACTTGTTGTGTATGGCGTTCTATATTATATTCCATACAATAAGAAACAATTTATGAAGAACTAAGAAAGCCATATTCTCTTAATCACGCCATAGCCATAGCTATGCTGGTGCCGTAGCTGGTCGGTCTGTCTGTAATTTATGTCAATCAATAAATTTTGCCCATATGTTTCAACTTTACGGAGTTTTAGTAATATTTAGGTGTACAATTCAACATAGTGGTCTTCGAAGCGTTTCTAGTGTAAATTCAAACTACACATGTGTACACTGTCGCTCTGATTCAATTTAGCATATTATCAGGGTATACCGGGTAAGGACACTCCATACAAAAGGTACATCCGCGGCTCATGCACACATAGACGCGGCGATGTGTGCGCGGCCACTTGTGCTACGCACTAAATGATTGACGTGTCGGCCGGTCTCGGCCGTTCTAAGTCGGGGCCGCCTCGCCGTCGCGGCAACACGTTTAACGTAAAGTCAGGCCGGCAATTACTTCGCGCGACAAATTAAGTCAAGTTACGACCGTCATTGTTATGTTTATGGATGTTTCAATTCATAAATATTGCCGACCACTTGAGTCTATTTATAATAGAGTGTAATATTAGGTATGAATTACATAGGAACGGATCAAGTAAGAGCACGTTGTACCTTGAATACCTAAAACACTTAGTACTTATTTTTAAAAGTAAAATAAATGATAATAATATTTTTCATAATGAAAAATATATAGGTACTTAATAATGAAGTTCGTAATAAAGTAGTTCATTATTTTATGTCGTAATCATTTAAATACTATTTTATGGAATAATATGATTTCTTAACTAGAAAATTTAACAACTCTTTCTTGAATAAAATATATGTACTTACTTAGATCATGAATGTTTGGGATGTGGAGGAATTGGAGCCCTATTGCTGTCACTTGCGTGTCCGTCTGTCAAATTTAAATTCCCGTTGACATATCAACTTGAAATTTAGTGATTTGTTTATCATTACGTATATTTTACCAGAAAATACCAGTACATTAATAAATCAGTTTTTTTTTACTTGTACGGAACACTCGGTGCGCGAGACCGACTCGCACTTGGCCGGTTTCTTTTTCATTAATTTACTTAGATACGCATTTTTATCTATCTATTCAAAAGAATAATATAGGAATGGTGCTAATCACATGTCAAATCAAAGAAAGACGTTTTGTACAACCCTGCGTCCGAACGACTACTTATTACCGATGACGTCACAACTGCTCCTAACGGCCGCACTGTCCCTACCCTATTTACCCTGATATTATGCTAAATTGAATCAGAGCGACAGAGAGGGATATATCATTTGTTGTCCTTGTCATAGTTCCGCATTTCTTTATTTTCCTCAATGTCATTTAAACGTCAAGTCAAATAATTTGAGGCAAATAAACGATTACCCGGCCAAATTAAAGAGGTTGTATATTGTAAGCCGCCAGACGTTAAAGAATAGTTCTCAATTTAGCTGCACAAGAGCATTTCTGTCCCCCTTGGTGAAATATGGCTATGTGCACGTCTGAAACGTCAAACGTCAAAGGTCCCGAGACAATGTCAAAACTCAGAGATGTCAAATAATGACACATGAATATTTTATTTACTTTAGTAAACGAGAAAGACCCCGTATTGGAAATTTTACTGAAATAAATAAGAGAATAAATAAATACATACAAACGAAACGAATCGTAGGAAACCGTTAAGAAACCAATAGAAAACGTGAAAGTAAATTTGACAGTTGTCCCTGGTAAGAACACATTTCTGCCATGGTGTGCGCTACGATCGCCTAGCTTACCCCCACCACCTACCTCGCACAAAGCCATTACTCTGAGTCTGAGGTTTGGGTGGTGAATAATAATCGTAAAATACTCAACAACAATGAACTAAAAAAATGTATCAACATAAATTATGTTTAAGAAAAGTAAAATATTATTTTTATTTACTTGAAAAGCCCTAATACTATTACGTGTTTTATTTATAATTCCGATAAGTCTTCCGTGTTCATAGAACGTAAGTTCTATGGGTGTTGTGATGTGTCAAATGCTTTGAGTAGATAAATACATGGAGAGGTCCTATTCTACTATTGCCTATGTGCGAAGTAGGTGGTAGGGGTAAGCTAGGCGATTGCAGCGCACACCACGGCAGAAATGTGTACTTACCGTGGACAGCTGTCAAATTTACTTTCACGTTTCCTATTGGGTTTCTTATCGGTTTCCTACGATTCGTTTCGCTTGTATTTATTTGTTTATTTTCTTATTTATTTCAGTAATTTTTCCAGTGAGGGGTCTTTCTCGTTTTCTAAAATAAATAAAATATTCATGTGTCATTCTTTGACACCTCTGAGTTTGACATTGTCCCGGGACGTTTGACGTTTCTGACGTGCACATAGCCAATAGATACAACGTGTTATGCAAATATATATATAAAATCGACATAAAAATGCGAAAACATATGTTAATTCTTTCATTCTAATGCTCAATTGCCTATGGTGAAAGAGATAGCATGACGTTACGTTGTACTTACTTCCGATCCTGTTTGACATAACGACTGCCGCGTGCCGACTTTTGAGCGACGCCATTGTTAGCATTAGCACCCATGTTTTGACAATCTTGGATAGTGCTGCGCCCAACTATTGTCGATACATGTTTAACTTCAAATAAAGATACTAGTATGAGTGATCTTATAATTTTTCAGATTTCCAAAAAGAGTTGGGCCTGTTGTTGGGCCCTCTTACATGGTTATTATTATTACGCGATACACTCATGTCACGATACGTATTGCGTGAATATTGATGACCAACACAAAATTTAAGTATAATGTTACCAATTTATAAAATGTGACCATACAAATTATTAACATTAGTTAATTTTGTAGTATTATCGAAGGAATTGTCATATTAGTGCTTAAACGCAAAGATATGATAACCCGAAATTCGTTTCAGATCAATTATGTGTGTTAAAACCTCCTATGGTCACTCGTGACAGGCCGTTTGTAAATTCAATAGTACATTACTACAGAGGCCGGGACGAAAGGGGTTGCCGGCCGAAGACATATATAGACGGCCGAGCGTAGCGAGGTCGGATAGGTCTGAGGCGGGCAACCCCATATTTCCCGCCGAGGTATGTATAGTGCTTTTCTCAAACATGCAATGAAATAAACAACAAAAAAATCAATGTTTTATTTTTTAGTGGCAGAATGTCATGGTGCCTGTGCCACAATTCATGTGGAATGGAAATTAAAAAAGAGGACTTTGCCGGCCTAGGCCTGCAAGATTTGTATGAAATTCCATTAACGACCTCATGTCCTACCCGCACCTGAAACGTCATACTTCGCAGCCTATTATAAGGAACATATTATCAATATTTCATTGCATGTTTGAGAAAATGATATTTTAAATATGTTCTGTTTCATGTCATTGTATAAAATGTCTTTGATATACATTATTATACTCATGTTTGTTTACGGTGGTACATTGGTTTTGGGATATAAATAACCGTAAATTGAGTGAATATTACCGCCAGTTAATATTGTTGTGTATTCGTGAGATAATATTAAGTATAGTAAAATATTATTTTACATAATGGTTGAAAACATAAAGAGCGCTCGTGGCCCAGTGGCACCCGCGTACTGCGTGCGGTATACGAGGTTAAGCAATGTCGGGCGAGGTCAGTCCTTGGATGGGTGACCGCTTTGAGTGGTTACTAACTGAGCGCTCCAGTGCTTTGGAAGGCACGTTAAGCCGTTGATCCCGGTTGCTGTCTTTGATAGCAGTCGTTAAGCCAAGTTAGAGGCCTCCGGGCGGCTTGAGAACTTCTAACAGTCAAGTTGCCCACTCACTTGACAAGCCTATTCCCAATAAGGTCAGGTTTCCCCCTCGGGTTGGAAGGTCAGATGGCAGTCGCTTCCGTAAAAACTAGTGCCTACGCCAATTCTTGGGATTAGGTAGCGGACCCCAGGCATTCTTCAGGATGCAACTGTACTGGGAATAACGCTAGGAGGATGATGATAATGGTTGAAAACGGTTCAACGGAAAATATTTCGTTAAATAATCTCATCGTAAGTACCGGTTCTAATATGTCCATCGGTAAATTAAAAGGAGTAAATAATTATGCTACCTGGAAATTTCAAATGAAGTTGTTACTAATAGATAATGGCTTGTGGGAATTTGCTAATGGATCTGGTGACGCGACTAAGAATCCCACGAAAGACCAAAAAGCTTATGCAAAGATTTGTTTGAATATTCAACCCATCCACATCCACATCCACATGTCAAAAAGTCGAAGACAGCTTCTGAAGCGTGGGATAATTAAAATTAGCTTATGAGAATGCTGGCATAAGTCGTAGACTCTCTTTGACGAGAAAATTAGCTCAAATTAAATATGAAGAGCATGATTGCATGGATCATTATCTTGGAAATATTATTTCCGTAACGCAAGAATTGGCCATCTTCGTCCTTTCGCAGAGTTCTAAGTTATACAACCACAACACTCGTACATTTTGCAAAATGAGAACTTGAATGCCATGCCACATACGACGCACTTCACTGTCTTCCATTTGTTGATCAAACAAAAACTATCATTACTACAAATTAAATAACAAAATTTCCAAATTTTAAAAAAATGTTCAAGAGACGACTAGACGAAATTCCGAGGAGACGCCATTTTTATTTGTCACTTAATTTTTTCGTTTGACGTCCAATGGCAATCAAGGCAGTAGCAAATCAGAGCTCGGTAAGTCCTCAAAATCTTTTTGAAACAATATGGCGCTTATCATGCACGTTTCGTTCTACGTAGATAAACAGCCTTGGGTTGAAGTAACAGATTACAGTTATCTTAAATATCCAACAGCTTTAATGGTATTATAACATACTGCATAGAAAACTGCCAAGTTAAGGCTCAAAATACATTAAGCCGCAGTAATTTAGTTTTACTGTGAACAATATAGTGCTGAACTTGGCACTATTTCAGAGAATCTACGGAACTTGGCACCCATTTAGATCTCAATTCTTTTGTCGGTGAACACGACAACCAAGCATTGCATATTCTTAATATTGAACTTGGCTCCCATTTTCGAATTTATGTTTTTGATGGGATATCATTACTTTTTGTCAATCTTCACCAAATGGTGCTTTTTAAGAGCGAATGCACGAGTTACTATACAAAATACCAAAATCGCTATAGGTGCACCTCAAATATTTGAAGAGTTCCCGTGATTTCTCCAAGATCCTATGATCAGATTCTACCCTGATAACTATGGGACTACTGAGATGAGTATACCGTTTCAAACAAAAAAAGAATTTTCCAAATCGGTTAATAAATGACGGAGTTCTAAGGTAACTAGCATAAATAATAATAATAATAATAATGGCGTAGGGATGTGACGACCCCATCGCCCACTGGATTTCCAGTGCAGTCAGTCAACATAGGGCAGCTTGTGGCAAGCTGTTAGGGAGCAGCGACCCTATGTACCTGAGTGCTCCTGGGGGTGTCCTGTAGGTTGGTTGTATGAACAGGCCCCCCGCCTCTGGCTTGCCTTAACCGGCTGTCCAGAGTGGAGTCGCTAGAGCTGTTGCTCGGGGGTGGATGTGGTCACCTAAGTGGCGAGTTGGCTATATGTTTAAAGTCCAGTGCCACCTCTCTACCCCCAGCCCTCTGCACCGGTGTTGCCCTTAGGCCATTTTTAATGTCGCTATTTATAGGGGCCCATCTAGCAGAGGGCGAGTCACCGTCTGCCTGAGATAAAAATGTGAGACAGTTTTATTAGGCAGACATCAGTTGTCTCACTCAATAGCCCAGCCATTAGTCCATCATATTCACCCAATAGCCCGGTTCATTTAGATTCCATCAACCAGCAATAGTTCCTGTACACCCTGGCGGGTGCTGTCTCTGTGTGCGTCCCATGACACGGGCAGGGACAGCATCCGCTCGGTGTACCCCTTGCATTTCATTAAATTGTCAAAAGGGCCTCTACGTGTTGGCTATGTGGTACTCGGTTGGTACTTGTACTACTCGGTACTTTGGCTCCGCGCACGCCTTCCAAAGGTCCGGGACACCATTGTCCCGTGAGCGGAAAAGACATACAATAATAATAATAAAATGATTAAAAAAAAAATGCTTTTTTTTTTTCTGGTGCACACACACAATGACTAAGCCGGATACCAAATTTCACCTTTCTGGGTCACCTAGAAGTGGGTTAGGTTTTTGATTACTAGTCAGTCAGTCAGTGGTAAAAATGCTTTTTTTGGACTTTAATGTCTCAATGACTATTTAGCCTATATTTATGGGGATTCTAGTTGTTCTAAAGGATCTTAATACACGTACCAAATTTGGAGTCCTATCTCCGAAGAGGGGAACTGGTACATTTTACCGTCCTGTCGTTTTCCTGCACAGTTGTCGACAAAACACCTGTAGTACATTTTGGCTTTATTTAAAACATAACCATGGAACCACAACATTACGGTTTTACCTAAGAGGATAAGCTCGGATTGAAAATTAACAATACTTCACTCGATCAAGTACAAGGCAGTAATTGGCTCTGTGCGAAGTAGGTGGTGGGGGTAAGCTAGGCGATCGTAGCGCACACCATGGCAGAAATGTGTACTTACCGGGGACCACTGTCAAATTTACTTTCACGTTTTCTATTTGTTTCTTAACGGTTTCCTACGATTCGTTTCGTTTGTATGTATTTATTTATTCTCTTATTCATTTCAGTAAAATTTCCAATACGGGGTCTTTCTCGTTTACTAAAGTAAATAAAATATTCATGTGTCATTATTTGACATCTCTGAGTTTTGACATTGTCTCGGGACCTTTGACGTTTGACATTTCAGACGTGCACATAGCCAATAGCCACGGCTGTTTATCTACGTAGAACGAAACGTGTATATAGCCGCCATATTGTGACAAAAAGATTTTGACGACTTATCGAGCTCTGATTGCCTACTGCCTTGACTTGACTGCCATAATTGCAGTGCCATTGGACGTCTAACGTCAAAATAAAATGACAAATAAAAATAAAATGGCGTCTCCTCAGAATTTCGTCTAGTCGTCTCTGAACATTTTTTTCATTTTTGCAAATATTGTTATTTAAATTGTAGTATTGATAGTTTACTATGTAATAATCAAACGAAACAGTGTGTAACTAATCAAAAATTCATCTGGAAGCGCGTAATAACCATTGTTTGGACAACAAATGGAAGATAGTGAAGTGCGTCGTATGTGGCATGGCAAGCAAGTTCTCATTTTGCAAAATGTACGAGTGTTGTGGTTGTAAAACGTAGAACTCTGTGAAAGGACGAGGATATGTCGTTTTCCCGGATATGAGATGAGATACATTTAAAAATAAATCTGCCGAAAAGTAAAATGTTTCTTTAATTTCATTTAACTAAGATACGGCTCAACATAGTTTACGGTATTTCAATTGAAGACCAGTCTCATTTCACATCGGACGTTGGTGTTCAATTGGAAATGCCGTGAGCTTCTACACAAAGCCATAGTGCTACATTGCCAGTGTCATTAAATAATTTAAAAAAATTAAGTCAAAAATCTACCAGCGGATAAGATTAAATATGGTTGCTTGCGGTCTATATTTTTGGTTCGTGAGTTGGCGGTCTGAACCCTTATTAGTCTGAGGTAATGGCCGCCTCAACCACATAATTGTCAAAACTAATTCAAAAACTTGGTGGCTTGACAAATGACAGATTGATCACGGAAGGGAAGGGCGGAGGGGAGCGAGGTTATTACTTTGGTTGGTCATTCATTAATAGCACACCACAGATAATAACGCCAGGAATTTTTCTTTGAAGATTATAGGCCGTGTCCTCCATCGCAGCTAGCACGATAAGTTAGTGTTATATAGTCACGTTTTAAGGTCTAAATATTCTTGAACGTCACATAAACAAGCTTTCTACTTGTTTTTTGTATTAATTTCTTTCGCTCCAGCTTTCATGATATTGTAATTTGATAATTTAGCATGCAAGCTGTAATGATAGTGTTAAGCCCGGTCCACAGCGCCATGTTTTTCGTGTTTGCAAACATCAAACATGTTTTTCGAACCAAAAATCCAACAAAACATGTTTGATGTTTGCAAGCACGAAAAACATGGCTTTGTGGACCCGGCTTAAGAAGATACTACGTATGTATACTGTTTCATCTGCCTCTCTATCGCACTTGCCTGTTAGAGTGACAGAAAGACAGCTTGCGATTAGTTTTTATAAATGCCACAGCGGCGCTACGATCTATATGGTGTATTTCACTGAAATCTCTATATCAGTCCGGCTAGTATGATAGCTTATACCGTCACGTTATATGGCCAAAATGTACTGAAACGTCACATAAAACGTGACGGTATAAGCTATCATACTAGTCGGGAAGTTGTGATAGAATTTTTATATGTTAAGAACCGTAGTACTAAGATAATTTGAATGAAAAAAAATTAAAGGCATTTAGCCTACAAATGCAATATAAATAGTAGTAAATATTTACATGAATGAATTATATTACAATTACATTTGTGTATTTTTGGTTCTGGCAATATAGAATAAAATTGCAATATTGCCACGCTTTGTAACGATTAGTATTAGTACACATCCGCGCAGGCGCATTGTAGTGACGTGACGTAATTGTCCATTCATAATTTTTGTTCATTCAATAATTTGATGAACTTTATTTTGAGCCAAATCAAAGAGGTGTTGAAGTAAGTTAAAGGAAAGTCCTATTAAAATACGTGCTATTATACAATAAATAACGGCATACAATGCCCAGTTTTAAGAGTTAAACCTTAGAGTGCATTCATTGATAAAATAATGCATTAGTTGCGCACATGCGCAATGCAAGCGGCAACATCCATCTGTGCGTGTGTGATAAAAAACCTTGTTGAAAAATGTGGATAAATAAATGAGACTAACATAGTGTTTTTGTACGAATGGATTGGGAGCGCTCGGTAAAGTCATTTAAAGAAAGACTTGAACAGAACATTACGACACTCCGGAAGTGGCGGGACAGGCTCTGGCTCGTTCCGAAAGAGATAACAGCGGATGAAAGAGATAAACAGTAATGGATTTAACATGGCGGACGATATGCGTAAAGTGCGAGTCGAAGAAAGATTGAAAATAAAGATCGGTAAGTAAAATTTATTCATACATATTTGAAATAATCTAAGAGGATAAATCTGTGTTTCAACGTATTCCGGCTCTTTCGATGTTTTAACTGATCACGGTCGTTGTTGTTGTCATCCTAGCGAACAGGTGGTATCGAGAAACTTTGTTTCCCCTGCCCTACATGAATGAATTTTATATCAAACGAATCATTTGAATAAGTATGCGATTCATATTACTTGCACAGAAGAAAGGATACTGCCACTGTCATTTTATTAGAAGCATGTTCTTTGTTTGCAACTGTAGTTTGACAGTTCGCGCTTAGTTTATGAATGAAATGATCTTGCCTTTACATACAATGAATATTGTGTCTAGGAATGGGCATGTATTTATTGGTTTCCGGGTCAACTTTATATGCAACACAATCTTCGATTTAAAAATTGTGTTTCAAACCTGGCACTAAACACTTGATGCGAATAAATAACCAGTGCATGAATCACCAATTCAGGATATTTTTCCCTACCCCACCTTTATGTTTATGCCAAGTAGTCACAGGCATATTAACCTGCTAGGAGTCTACAACTGTGAGGTTGTGCTATAAAGTTTATAAACATTATTTTGTCTAAATGTAAAGCTTTAAAGTGTAAACTTTAATTCTTCCCCAGTCCCAGACAGTATGTCCAAGAGAAACTCTGAGATAACTAGACTTTATTAACATGTAGCAGGCAACAGTTTATTGTTCTGCATGTGCAAATCTGCGGGCAAAAGCTAGTTACAGTATATTTGTGCCATATTTTTTTTTAAACAAATTATATTTAAAATGGACTGAGGTGGCCACATGAGTAATCCTATTGGCCCTCAAAAAGCCTATTCAATTTAAGATCTATTGGCTATGCTAACATGACACCAGGATACAGCCAGCAGCAGCTATGCGGGCCTAGTACTCATAATGAGCTACACACAGACTCTCATGTGATATTAGTAATGTCAAGAGAATACCACCACCAGTACCAGAAGCACCCAGCACTATAGTGCTATACTTCTGGTACTGACTGTATAACACTCCATACTCATATTTCTAATTCAACCAGCAAAAGCAAAGTGCTTACTCATATGAGTATAAATAAATAAATAATAATAAATAAATATTAGGGGGCATTTTTTACACAATTCAAACTAGTCCCAAAGTAAGCTCAATAAGGCTTGTGTTATGGATACTAGACGACGATATATTTAATAGATATAAGCTTAAATACATAGAAAACCTCCAAGTCTCAGGAACAGATGTCTCTGCTCACCACAGAAATAAATGCCCTTAACGGGAATCGAACCCGGGACCTCTAGCTTCGAAGGCAATGACACTACCAACTAGGCTAAACAGGCCGACAAGTAGAAACAAGAGTATGCACTTAACTTTTGCCATTTAACAATTCATTTCGGACCATATCTGCCATTGCTTTTGATACTATAAAAACTAAGATTAGTACATATGGCATTTTCAAAAGTCTGCAAGTAAAATTATGCACATGAATGAATCTGAGCTGTAATTAAATTGGGGTAGAATTCTGACTTTTTAATCAACATCAAAATTCGGATATGAATGGAAGTTACAGAAAATACTTAAAAACATAAATAATATTGAAACTGATCTATGGATATAAAAGAATATTTCCTATCTCTGATTGAAATTGGAAAATGTCTGATTGTGTCTCGCTGCCATGCGAAAATGATCATTTGAGACCTTGTTATGTTCAGTCTTTATAAAGTTTGGAATCAAATTACCTAGTCAATAACCACCTCTTTCATTAGTGAACTAAATAGTAGTTTCATTTTTTAGGGTTCCATAGTCAACTATAAACCCTTATAGTTTTGCCACGTCCGTCTGTCTGTCCGAGGCTCTACTCTGTGATTTGGTATGGATATATAAATCAATAAAACTGACAGTCGTAATTTAAAAACCAAAAAATTAACTTTCATGTACACTTCCCTACACTTAAAGTGGGGATAATTTTATTTTATAGCTTCCACCCTATGTGGGGTGTTGTTGGATAGATCTTTCAAAATGAATAGAGGTCTTCATCAATCTTTGAATGCTCATCCGGTTTTTAGGTTATTGTGTTTGTGTTCTGTACCAATTAACAGTAGTTTTGTAAGTCATTTGTAATTATTATTAACACTTTATGGGCAATGCCTGAAATAAATGGTTTTATTATTATTATCAAACATTTTTTGGTAAAGTGAATATTTTCGGAAATATTCACTTCAAAAGAAAAGAATAATGTGGGGAAAATTGTGTCCCCCATGCTGCGTAAATATTCCCTTTTGCTTGTTTTTTTTTTTTTAAGTTATTGGGCAACTATGGGACCCTACACTGAGCAAGTGAGCATGTCCCAACTTGTGTTGGTCGATTTTTATTTTAAATTCTAGACGGCTGTTTGAGCATATATCCTTTTATACATTTCCTTAAAAGTCAGTTTTTCCGCTCTAGGAAAAGCACTATTTACTTTTTACATACACAATAACATAGCGGGTGATACCAAACTGCAATCAGCCAATCTTCCAATGCAGAGGCGGCCTATAATTTTTACTTTAAGAATCCTGTTTATAATATTTATTTAAATATGTTTTTCAAGGTTAAGTATACATATATTTCGTATATTTTGTATATTTATATATTTCGATTCTTAAAAAGAGGCACCATTGGCATGAACATAAAACTGTAAAACTGCCTCTGTTACTGTATAAATACATTTTTTCTTTATATTTCAGAATTTTGTGAATAAATTGTACTGCTCTTGTATCTCATTATAGTCACATTTTTGAATGGTGAACCCGACAGTAATTAATGGAAATTATACATATAGATCTGGCTTCTGATTTGATAACTACAGCACCTTCACCCTTTTGCAGAATCGTTGGTTTATTATATCAAGGTAGAGTATGCAATATGTAATGGTATTTTCCATTATGTGGGTAGTAAAAGAAAGACTATATCTGATAGCAGGTATAAGAATGCAAGATCCAAGTTTTACTGTATCACTCATGATGAATTTACTTTTTTTATGTGTACCTGGTGAGAAAGTAGAAGATTCTGCAACTGTATCAAGCATGTGGAACAAATATGTTTGTTTTTATTTAGCTAATTTGTATATTCAATTGGTGCCAGTAACATAACAGACCAAAAACAAAGCTTTTGGTAGCCATACAACTTTATTTGTGTTTATCTCTATCAAAACTTAACATATAGTTGGATTGTTATGCATCATGGTTTTTAGGGTTCCATAGTCAACTAGGAACCCCTATAGTTTCGCCATGTCTCTCTGTCTGTCCGAAGCTTTGCTCTTAGATTGTTAGTGCTAGAAAGCTGTAATTTGGCATAAATATATTAATCAATAAATGTGAAAATGTGATAAAATAATAACAAAAATATTTTTTTAAGTGTACTTTCAAAGTGGTAATGATTTTTTTTGGTTCAATCCTATGGTTTGGGGTGTTGTTGGATAGGTCTTCCAAAATGTCTTATTCAATAATTTTTTGATAGAGCAAAATTTTGTACGGAAATAATGCACGGAGCAGAATTTGCACTATAGTATATAGTATGTACTTTAGGTCCAAAAAATATCAAAAAATCATGAAAGTATAGCTTAATAAATTAAGTTCATTGGGCAAATACGGAACCCAACATTTTCGTGGCCGACTTTTTTATTTATGATGGAGTTCTTTATACATGATATATTAAAGATTCGAGAATTCTAAGAACTAATTATGTAACGCTACATACAATAATTTGATTTAAATTTTATCAGTTCAGTCATTTAATTGATAAATTATAATGCTGGAGTACGAGGCTTGCACTGAAAGTGGCGGGAATCGAATACTTATTAATTTATTTTTAACATGTATTATACCTTTTTATAATCTCTGAAGTTTCCTTATCTCAACACACTGGCCACTTAGAAAAAAAAAAGTATGGTTCGGTTTCAATTGTTTATTGAAGTCGTCGAGTCACTGCTTAAAATGGAATTGTGCCGTGAAAATTTCAGAGCTATGATTTATTATGACTTTAAAAGTGGACTAACACAAAAACAATGTGAAGAGCGGATGGTTGCTGCTTTTAATATTGAAGCTCCTTCAAAGACTACAATATACAGGTGGTATTCAGAATTTCAACGTGGCCGTGTATCCCTCACCGACGAAGTGCGTGAAGGTCGACCAAAATCGGCAGTCACGCAAGAAAACGTCGATGTTGTGCGTCGTCTGATAAATGAAGACCGACATGTGACATATCGGGAAATTCAAGAGCACCTGGGTATTGGAATGAGTCAAATACAAATTATTTTAAAAGAAGAATTAGGCGTGAAAAAGTTATTTTCCCGTTGGATACCTCACCTATTGTCTGACGAGCAGAAAATAGTCCGTGTCAATTGGTGCCGCAAAACTTTGAAAAGATTTAACAAGGGACGCTCAAATGCTGTTTTTAGCATAGTATCAGGTGACGAGTCGTGGATATACGCTTATGAGCCTGAAACTAAAAACCAATCCCGAGTATGGGTCTTCGAAGACGAGCTCAAACCTACAAAAGTTGTTCGTTCTCGCAGTACGGCTAAGAAGATGGTGGCTACGTTTATCTCTAAATCTGGTCACGTAGCTACTGTGGCTCTTGAGGATCGTAGAACAGTCAATGCTGATTGGTACACCACTATTTGTTTGCCGAACGTCTTTGCTGAACTCCGAAAAACAAACCCTAGTCGTCGCATCATCCTTCACCACGACAACGCCAGCCCACACACCGCTCGGACAACAACTGAGTACCTGGACGGTGAAAAAGTCGAAATATTGGACCACCCTCCATATAGCCCTGACTTAAGTCCCAACGACTTTTTTACATTCCCCAGAATCAAGGACAAACTGCGTGGTCAGCGGTTTCAGACGCCAGAAGAAGCAGTGGAGGCCTATAAAATAGCCATTTTGTCGACCCCTACTTCAGAGTTCAAAAAGTGCTTTATGGACTGGTTTGAACGCATGCATAAGTGCATGAAATACAAAGGAGAATATTTTGAAAAACAATAAAAATAAATAAACTCACTTATACTGCATATTTTCTTCTATTCCCGAAACTTTCAGTTTTACCCTCGTAGAAAAAGGTAGATTAAGCAGTTTATATTTTTGCAATAATGATTTGTCGAACACTGTATGTTAATAGTAAACAAAGTTTTTATAATATACTAGCTCTTGCCTATGACTTGATTCACAAAGAACTTTAACAAGTTCTATCTGAATCACCAAAAGCAATATTTTTAACCCACATTGGAAAAAATATTGCAGTGTAGGTACTGTGCAGGCTTAATTTTATTATTGCGCTCCCTTAATAATCTTCCACTCTTCGGAATTATTACATGCAATATGCCATACTCTTGCCCACACGCAGACAAAATTTAAATAAATCTCTTATTGTGTAAAGGAATACTTACCTATTTCAGATTTTAGTTCTCTTACGGTTGAAGATTTTTTTAGTAGTAAGAAATGTATGAAACGCACTAAACATTAATCAATGTGTAATGGACAATTCACACCGAACGGCTGGAGTCGGCGCGCACCCCAATAGAGTCACAGGAATTCGAACCCTCCATACAGAAGTTAGATTTCATTTCATATCTGAATGGGTTGCGGGCAGTCGGTCGGCTGCCGCCGGCTCTGTCGCTGCCGTTTGGATACGAAGTCTTGCTTCTGTATGGATGGTTTGAATTCCTTCGGCTGTAGTGGCGTGCGCGTCGACTCCGGCCGTTTTGTGTGAATCGTCCATAAACCGGCCCTAAGAGTGCAACCTTCTTTTCACCCCTTTAGAGAGTAAATTTACAAAAACGCTGAAATCACTTGTCTATTTGTTGCTAGGTTCGAAGTACGAAGTTCCAAGTATCTTGTTTAAAAAATATTTGAATTTTCAAACAGGCTTTCAATCCCCCTTTTCACCCTTTCATAGGGCGTAATTATCTTTTACTTTAATGCTAGGTCCCATTAACAAAGTTTCAAGATTCCAATAAAAAAAAAACATCCCAATAAAACTTCCACCTGAGCATTATGATCAGGACTGCTGGATCGGCTACTGAATATGCGGCTAGGCTTAAGCATTCGATGTACAGTGCCCTGGAAGCATTGTACGATTTCGTGCCGCTTGCGGTGGAGCCTGCGGGTCCTTGGGGGATGGAGGCTAAAAGCTTATGAAGGATTTGGGTCGCCGGCTTAGGGAGAGGGGCTGTGATCCGCGCTCCAGATCGTATCTGGTTCTACAGATATCGTTAGCTATACAGCGCGGTAATGCTGCTAGCATAATGGGTACTTTTGAGCCAGCTACGGTTCGGGGTGGTCCTGTTTAGTTGACGAAGCCTATTGCGGATTGCTTTATTGTTATGTGTGTGACGACGCCTGTTGCTGATTTATAGTGCATCCACCTGACGAAGCCTGCTTTGCGGATTAAAATTACATGATAATAATTTGTAGCGAATAAATTTGCAATATTTAAATGGTAAAAATAAATAAATGCATAGTCTAACAGGGAAGTTTCGGTCTTAAAAACAATGTTGTTCCTTATACAAAATTCCACGCACTTTGAAGCCGCGCAGTTTTTTTTAAAATTCCATTAATGCGAGGGCACATTCCTGAGATGAAATAAAGTAATCTTCTCTGAGGCACTATATCTCAATTCGTATAATTTCGAAGATATTTTAGAATTCATTTTCATTAATTAACACTCCTAGTTTAGTATTAAAGGTCCTTAACGATCAAACAGTGTTGATTTTTTTAAATCCTGTAATGGCATTAAGTTCTAAATTTGTGAGTGGCCAGCTATATGAAAATAGGTTCAGTGTTCGTCTTAAGATCTCATTAATTAATTATACACCTTCGTACACGAAACTTTTCTAACACATTTACTTGACATATCAATCAAAAATCTGTATACCCATGTAAATCAGGAGCAAGCAATACACACATACATACAAACGCGTGGGAAAGAGATGAAAACATTGACAAGTACACACGTAGGAACGAAATACAATGTCACATCTCCTGTCCCTCATCGCCTCCAGGCTTTTCCACGGCTTTTCTTATTTGTCACCTGAGCAACCGTCACTGGCGTCACCTTATATAACACAACTAAAGATTAGATTGAACGTTATAAATTACAAATTCATCATTTAGTTACTAATTAACTGATTGTTTACCAATTGAGGTGAATATATTTATAACACGTCTTTCAAGGTGTAAGTATATTGAGTGTTAGAGTAAATTTTGAAGATTTAGAACTCACGATAACAACTTACTTCTGTCCTATCCCCAGAACAACTATCAAATTATCTCCGACCCTTTCGGTGCTACGCTAAGGCTCCTCTATATTTTACTGCCCCTACGTGTATGCCTTGGCCGCCTATGTGTGTGTGTGATTTTTCACGTGAGTCTCATTCGAAAAGCATTCGAATCTTTGCTTGACTCCACATTAACTCTTAAGAGTCCGCAGTAAGTTCGGTTCTCCATACAAACGTAGTTTCGCTCTCATTTTAAAATGGCATGCTGCAATGGAGTTACTAGAAACTTTGTATACAATACACAGTGGGATCCGGTATATCTAGGTCGGAAATTAGTTTCTGGTGATTGAAATTATAATGGAGAAAAAATGCAGCGATTATTAAGGTTTTCATACAAGACCTAAAAAAATCAAAACATCGCTATATTTTTTTCCTTTCTAATTTCTAGCAACAGAAACTAATTTCCGACCTAGATATAGCGGATCCCATTGTGTATACAAAGTTTCATGCTATTTCAGCATGGCGTTTAAAATGAGAACGAAACTACGCTTGTATGGAGAATCGAGTTCGGTCGAGCGTACGGGGGACACTTAAGGCCCGTTTGCTTTCCCCCTTTGTGATATAATTAATTATTCTGTATGTATATGAAAAAAAAAAATGTTATAGTGAATTTTGAAAAACTAAATATGCTACGTCGATTTAATGAGTATACACGACTATATGCCTGAAGGAACGAAAAAAAAACCATACTGTATGTATAAATTAAAGCCGATGTGTTATTTTGATGAGCTTACAATAATGGATAGTTTCATATAAATCAGTTCAGTCGTTTTTAAGATTAAGAGTACGGGCGATAGAGGGACATGGAAGAAAAACATGCTACGACTCCTGGTAAATAAGAAAAGGGCACGTAGATGAGGAACTGAGGAATATCCATCCAGGATCCAAACATAGGCACAATCTTTCTTTTTTTGTAAATAAAAACGAATGATATACTCGTATTTGACTCGCGAACTGAAAGGCATTAAGAGACCTATTCCTAGTTACCTTATCATAACGCTATTTTAAACCGCGACGAGGAATGCTAAAGAAGGGTGTTATAAGGTTAACATGTGTATCTGGTTTTGTGTACGTGCGTCTATCTGTGGCATCGTAGCTCTTAAATGAGTGAATCGATTTGAATGTGGTTTTTTTATTTGTAAGTAGGTTTTTCAGCGATGGTTCATAGATAGGTTTGATCAAAAACGGTTTAGCAATTAATTAACTTATTAAGATATTGAACTTTGAAATGAAAATGTTCGTGGTTTTCTTTATACAACGACGGTGGCAAACAAGCTTACGGGCTGCCTGATGGTAAGCAGACACCGTAGCATATGAACACTTGCGTCTCCAGAGGAATTACAAGTGCGTTGCCGACCCTATATTGACTTGGGGATGCGCTGTGTTGAGAGTGAGAGACACGCAGTTTTTTATTTTTCAACTTCTGTTGTCAGTTATTATATGTATGTATATGACTACATCGATATATGTCAATTTTATCAAAAATAACGGTTATTCCAAGGATAGTCTATACAATTATGTGTATGTAATAATCGTTGTTGAAATAGCTAGAGGGCGAAAAGATATCGTACAATTAGCCGTAACAAGATGATTGGCACTGGGCGGTGGCGCGAACGCATAAATCCGTGATACCGCGAAGTGTGTCTGGTGCGATAAGGGTGCAGTACGCCTTCCGGGGCGCGACCCGCCCCCGCTCGCGCCCGCGCCCCGCGCTATCTGTGCCCACCAAGATCCTGCCACATTAGACCACAATGACTATTTGCTTTGTCAATCTTCGTTTGTGTACAATTGTACATACATTTTATTTATAACAAACAGTATCTTTAATAGTGTTCCTATACCAACTGTACTATACAAGAACGAGACTGAATTACTGACTGAAACGTACAAGCCTGTTTACAGAACTGATAGATAATAATCTGAAAACCTTAATCAACCTAGTTGACTTTTATTTTATCTAGTTAATTGAATAGATCTACTCGTGTCGAATATAATATCTTTAGTATGTTATATATTTATTCTTTTAGTTTGTATCTAAGTAATACAAAAAGTTTATATAAACAATATACCTTTCGATTTTAAATTAATATAATTTGCAGGTTTTCATTTACATAGTACAGATCGATCCTCCCAAAGTTACAAAAATATGTATCCACGACCTTTATGTTAAGTCAATAAAGACACGGATACATATTTGTGTAGCTTTGGGAAATACACAGTGACCTAAAGTACTGAGGGGTAGTAACGCCAGATGGTCATTTTTAGGGTTCCTTAGGCAAACTGATAAAAACGGAACCTTATAGGTTCGTCATGTCCGTCTGTCTGTCTGACCGTATGTCCCAGGCATTTTACTCAAATACTATAGGATGAATTAAAATAAAATTTGGAACGTAAGAGTACAATGTAGGCCGCCGCAGTTACTCGTAGTTATGTATTCAAATTATAAAATATAGTTAAACGGGGCACTCCATACGTGTAATTGGAAGTAAATAAATATGTTTCTTACGTAATTAAACATGTGGCACATTAATCGAAAGCTCTTTAGAAACGAATGTCAGGTTTCACAGAAAAAAAACTTATTATATTCGGAGAGAAATGCTCCGAAAGTCACATTAATTGTGTCGTCGTCGTGGTCTTCCTGTAACTTTCGAACCGTGGAATCATGAAATTCATAGTCATAGTATAGTGCTTATACTCCTTAATGCATTATTTTCAACGAAAAATGTTATGAACAAGATAGGTCCAACAGCTTTTAAGTTATGGCTGAAAAACCGCCTCGCCAAATAAAATAACTAAGTGTCGTGCCTTTCCTATAAAGATACGACTATTTTTAGGGTTCCGTGTTTAACAAGGGTCGCTTATAGTTTTTCATGTTCGTCCATCCGGCCGTCTGACCGCGGCTTAGCTCAGTAACCGTTACTACTAGAAAGCTGTTATTTGGCATGGGTATACATATCAATCACACCGACAAACGGTACAGTTAAATTATAAAAAAACCCTTTAACCAGTTCTTGATTCAGGAATCCGTGAGCGTGATATTAAAGTTTACAGTGCAATTTTTGTTCGAATCAAGTTTGTGAAATACAGTAAATGTAAGATTGTGTTTTTTAGTCCACACAATGTAACGTGAGACAACTACGTTGGAGTTGGGACAACTATGCAACCCTACATTGCGCATGGGGTAACACGCACTTGGCCGCTTTTTAATTCACCGTAAAGGATTAGGACTAGTAGGAGTAAGTACGGAACCCTTCACTGTGCGTCGTCCGATACGCACTTGACCGCTTTTTAAAACTCTTAAATGAGCCATAGAATAATTCTAAAAATTTATGTTAATTTAATATGTCTTATTATTAATCAGAACGTTTGATATCCTTGTAAAAATTCAATTATATGTACTATGAGTACTATAGCAAAAACGCTTGAATATGGCAGTTTTCAACTTAAAATTGCTACTACTACCAATTCAAGAATATACTCTTGTGGTTTAGATGTATAGCAAAAGTAAACGGTTCTTTCAAAAATTGATATTCTTTTATTTAAAATCAGCGCGCTTGATAATCCGAAATAATAATTCGTTTTGACAATATGAATTTTTATTACAATTTCGCAAGCTCCGTACGCGGGCGAAGCGCACTATTACTGAAGTGTTTTTCACAAACCGACTCGTCCACATTTTTTATATAGAAACTGTCAATTTTGCCAATGACATTTGACAGATTCCATATAAAAACGGGTGAGGTGTGAGGTGAGGACGAGTCGGTTTTTGAATAAGAGGGCTGCATATTGAGCTGCACTATAAGAGAGTCAGGCAAACGTTTAGGATGTACCTACAGCCGCCATACTGTAACAGTAATGTTATACGCGAAATAAATTTACAATGTATGTACCCGTGTAATGCATAAATGAACATACAAAAGTTGGTTATATGAACGGCTTTAAATATAAACATTGAGTTTTATTTTTTCTATTTACGAAAACCATATTGTATTTTAATAGGTATTGTGGCAAAGTAGTAAACAATCACATTCCGCGTGGCGTGGTGTATGTATGTACCTGCTTTCTTACTAGAAACGCGTTTATTAGATAGAACGAACACATTAGTAAAGATGTACCTGCTTTCTTACTAGAAACGCGTTTATTAGATAGAACGAACACATTAGTAAAGAAAAAACGCTATTCTATAGTTATTCCATAATAAGGTTGTGACGCTCGGGGAACGACAGGGGAAGCACTAATGTATGAGTTACAAGCGCTCATAAGCTATGGTGACCGCTTACCATCATGAGTGCTATAAATTTGTTTTCCACGGACATCGTATAACAAATGTATTTTTATCGGCTTCATGTACCCACGACTTTAATACTTGTGTGTGTTATGATATAATGAGTAACAAAGTAAACGAGTTTTCCCAAAGATGAGACCTAGGTCGATTTTTCCCCCTCGTAAACCTCTGAATTGTTAATTTCATCGAAATCGTCAGAGCCCTTTCCGAGATCAGCGTAATAAATAAAAAAAATCATACATTTCCAACTTATAGGTAAGAACTTATATGAGGTATAAACTTATATGACAAAAAAAGAACAAGTGAAATTTTAACAAAAAAGCGACCCCATACTTTTCCACTCTTACTCGGCCTCTCCTACTATATAATTTGAGGATTTCCCTCGATTTCTCCAAGATCCCGTCATTAGATCCAGACTTGATGACAATGGGAGCAACTACAAAACAAACCCTTTCTAACGAAAAAATAATTGTTAAAATCGGTCCAATAGTCCCCGAGTTAAGGTGAACATACATAAAAAAAATATTCCGACTAAATCAGAATCTCCTCCTTTTTTTGAAGTCGGTTAATAACAGACCACTCCCTTTTTTATACTAATATACATTTTTTTCAACAGTATACCTCGATGCGTTAAATATGCGTGAAGTAAGACTAGCGTGGCTGAAAGCCACGGAAGTCTACAAATCATGTTAGAAACCCTAGACAGGGAGAGTCAAATAGCGGGTCTACACATGAACATATCAAAAACCAAAATAATGACAAACGGTGAAAAGAATAAAATAAAAATACAGAGTGGAGAAATCACATATTTAGATGAATACATTTACCTGGCTCGACTAATTACTTTTAAAAATTCAACAGAAAACGAAATTGATAGAAGGATAGCAATGGGATGGAAGAAATACTGGGCACAAAAGAAAGTGTTTAAAAGTAATCTCCCAGTGCATCTAAAAAAGAAACTGATGGATAACACTATCCTGCCCACAGTAACTTACGGATGTCAATGCTGGCCTTTAACTACGACAATAATACATAAACTAAGAACATTTCAAAGAGCGACTGTGAGGTCTATGCTGGGTCTAAAATTAAGGGATCGCGTAAGAAGTACGGAAATGCGGAACATATCAAATATAGCCGACATCGTTAAAACAATATGTAGACTTAAGTGGAAATGGGCCGGGCACATCGCGAGGACAAATGATGGACGATGGAGTGAGCGCGTAATACAGTGGTACCCAAGAGACGGGACTAGAACAAGAGGCAGACAGAAAAGACGCTGGAGCGACGACATAGTGCAAGTTGCAGGAAAGAACTGGCAAAGAATTGCTATGGACCGGCACAGATGGCACAGCATGGAGGAGGCCTTTGCCCGGAAATGGGCATCCAAACTAGACGTCATTTAAATTGTATTTAGTATTATATATTAGAAAATTATTAAATAGATTTTGTTATGTTTAAATACTAAGTAAATTTTTTTTTAAAATTTAGATATGCACGATTTAATTTATTGTAATGAAACATAGAATTGTATAATAAATTAGTTTGATGAAATTTCTATATAACTAGTAGATAATTAAAATAATTAATAAATAGCTATAGTCATACTAATTATTTAAATTTGTAAAATAAGTTTGGAATAAAGAGGCTTTATTATTATTATTATTAAGACTAGCGTAACGTATATAATGTATATGGAGCAAATAAAAGGAAAAATAAATGCTTCATCATACAGAGAAGTAAAGGACAAAGCTGAATGCAGAATAATCTGGAAATTACTCCACCGACAATAGCCAACCTCTTAAATTACACGATGAAGACTAGCAACAGAGTTGGAATATCGGCCTAGCAAACGCTCCGGTGAATGGGGCGCACCGAGCGTTTTCCATTCAGTGCACCCATTCATGGAAACTCGACTCGCCGTTAATGAAAAATGCGCTTCTTGTTTACCTATCGTCACCGTTATCGATGCCTCCACGGCCACGTGTGTTCACTCACACAGAGCTGCTCGCCCATTCAAATAGTATTCCTCGTCTATACCTCACCTAACAGATAAGATTATGTTGCCTATCCGATAAAACAAAATGTCTGATGAAAGTGATAAATCAATTTACGTTCGCAATATTATCCTAATTAAAAACGCGATAGTTTGGATGTATAAGGATGTACGTTCCACTTAATCTCAAAAACTACTGGATTACTTTTTATGACACCATCCAGTTATGTACTTAATATATGAGAATAGAACATAGGCTATAATTCATTTCAAAATTCATTCCCTTAGGAGGCTAAAAGGGCAATTGGCAATTTTATGAAAAATAAAAGTAGGTATTTTCATGGGAGAAACTTCAAACATCGAACCTAGCCGTTTTGAAATTTCATCTTCTAAAGGGGATAGTTGAGCAGCAAATATTTTTTAAACAAGATGCTTGAAACTTCGTTTATAGCAATTTAGTACTTCAGACATTAAAATACAAGAATACAAATTTATCTTACTCTGCAGCTGACTTTGCGTTCCACTTAATCAGTAATGAAGTATCCCCAAAGAAGTCTAAATGTGAAAGAAAAGAGGAGGCAAGTTCAATATTAAGAATATGCGATGCGTGGTTGTCGACTTCGCCAAAAAAGAGATCTAAATGGGTGCCAAGTTCCGTAGATTATCCTGATATTTATTTATTAAGATCACAACATCCTAAAAAAAATATCTTTTCCGCTACAACAATCTTGTCCCGTAATATTTAAATTTAAACACTGAGTAAAATTAAGAAAGTAAAATAATGAGACTTATTGAGTAGTTTTGGTGAATCTGCAATTTTCGTTCATCATCAGTTCTAGTTCACCAAATAGCACCAAATACCCAAATCGCAAAAGGCGCACCTAAAATATTTTAAGAATTCCCTCGATTTCTCCAGGAAAATTGAAAAAAATACTGTTTTCAGATTTTTTTTATTTGTATACAATAATTACCCGGCTGATTGCCTTATTTCACCTTTCCAGGTTACCTGCAAGTGGGTTAGGTTTTTATTAGTGTGTGTCAGTGAGTCAGGGTAAAAATGCCGAGTTTTACGCTCGCTAACGCGCGGTCGTTTGACTATTGGGATTGGGAGAGGGCTATGCTGGGAGTTTCTCTGCGTGATCGCATCAGAAATCATGCCAACCGCAGTAGAACCAAAGTAACAAATCTATATAGCCCTCCGAATTGCTTAATATTATGTTACAGTTTTTATATTTAATTATGTTACAGTTACAGTGATTACCTGCTTACTATAACCGCTTCAATAGTTCGTTCAGCAGTGAATCACTTGCCTTGGTTGGTAAATTAAATACTTCCGGCTTCACAGAAACCCGATTTTATCGCCATAATCCAGTTTTATGCCGAAAACAAAGAAGTATTGTACTTCAAAATGAATCTGAAATGCTGTATCATATTATAGTGGGTAGTGATTGCGTGTGGGTGTTCGCATTCGCACGGTGCGTGCGATTCGATTACACCCGCTCGTGGGTCGCACTCGCGTCGCAACACAAGCCGCACGCAGCGCAACACACACTATTATCACAGTATATATATAGTCGCTTAAGACCTTTTTGGCCCTGGGCTTTGTCAGAGCGATAGGGTTGCACCTCTCAATTTATGTAAATTTGAATAAGATTATTATATTTACTAAAACATTGATTTGTATTCTACTCCGTAGGTACTCAAATGATATTTAGCGGGTAATCTCGGTATACTAATAGTGTTTGTGTGTAGGGGGCGTAATCTTCGAAATTACTTAAAATAGGCTATATTTTTAAACCGCGACGTAACGAAAAATAGGGGTGTTAGAAGTTTAACCTGGGTATCGTGTGTATTTGTATGTTGCATCGTAGCTCCCTAACGGTTAACCGAAAACAAACCGGTTCTTAAATATATTTCGTCAAAATCGGTTAAGCCGCTTTTGATATATAGAACTTTCAAAGGAAAATGTCGGGGGTTTTTCAACTTTTCTAAGTTGGTAATATGCCGCGGCTTTGCTTACGTTCTCTGTAATACACGGGCGGAGCAGCGCAACGGACAACATTAAATTAAGTATTCTTATTTATATTAACATTAATACTTCTAAGGCCACAATTTACGCTAAACCGACAAACCGATTGAGGAAATATTTTGCATGGAGATAGTTTGAGGCGATCCCGGAAATTATCCTTTAAGGAAGTGAAAAGAAGGGTGATGGAAGTTTGTGCGGGAGAGCGGTATAGCGATTAAACAAGTTCCACGCGGGCGAAGTCGCGGGAGAAACTAGTAATTCATAAAACATAAACCACACAATATTACACAAGTATGCCTCATTTGTATTTCTAATATTTTTATCGCATTTTCATCAAATCATTTCTTCACATTATGTCACGTCAAACCAAAATAGTGGCCAGCACGCGCTAGTTTATTAAAAACTTCTTCAACTATTCTACGCGATATGTGCGTGGCACACGTGATCGAAAACCCCCGAGATTTACTGTAATGACGTGAATCTGTGTGGGTGCGTCAAATCGGACATTGGTATGGATTTGTTTTACTGCTATAGGCTATATATCTACTGTGCTATTATGTTATGTACATAGCTTGCGCTGAGAAATCCTGCCTCACCTTCGATGCCACACTACTCACTACCGTATTATGAAACTTCTCACTTAATAAGAACTAGGAACGGAAATAGTAACCTTTACTTCGTTGTACAGATGGCTGTAAATCTAGACTCTTTTTCTCCAGAACGCGTGAAGGTATCAAGTTTAATAGTCGGAGTCCCTTAAAACTGTGGAAAAAATCCAAGTAAATACACACAAGTGCTCTTCGGTTAAGGTTAGGCAGCATATTTTGATCGGATAGGTATCAATATGAATCAAAATCCTGACTACTATCCTGTTTGACCTAGAATCATGAAATTTGGCAAGAAGCAAGGTTTGACACTACAAGTAAGAATAATTACGAAAGGTGAATTTGTAACTATATTCATCGAATAAAAATGATATTTGAATGTAGTAAGGGGTCCAGCATTAAAGGGACACCGCGACGCCAGTAAACACTTCGTGATGGGAGCTCAGGTTAAATTAGAGGCATTTCATTCAAAACATCTCCGTCCACCATGTCTTAACGACACCATTTCTAAATACAGGCTCGTTGTTAAGTGTGCTATAAGTACTGGCAAAAAACATCAAAGGCCTTTTTATGTAAACTTACATACAAACTATTGTGCATTAAAAATATATTAGGTTACTATCAAATTTATCTTATCGCCAAACGACCATTTCAGCTAGATGACATAAAAGTAAAATACAGTCGGCAGAGAATCAATTTAGCTAGACTACATGAAAGCAGAATACTCAGTTAGCAGAGAGTCAATTTATCTGGATGGCTTAGAATTAAAAAGAACTAGTAGGCAAACATCTGGAAATATAAAATAGTTCGTATGATTAGAATACCATGAGTAGCGGAAAGTAAAATTTGTTGAATGACATGAAGACAGAACGAGTAAGTAGCAAAACGTCTGGAAATGTATAATGTCCAGAGTTTTGGCTCCTGGACCGTTTAGCGCATGACTGATTAATAATCAAGACATTCTAAGATACAAACGTTTCACTACCGGGCTGTTTAGAGTTTATGTCTATTAAGTAATAAAGTCATTCGAAGATACCCGACATATACGATAGACGTTCTCCTACTAGAGTATTGTAAATTATAACATTCTAAGGTCAGTCGTTATGCTAAAGAGGCATGTAGCGTGCATGTATATATATATATATTGTAGTAAAAAACATTACACAATCTAAACGTTTGAGCTATTATTGTTTCATGTAGACTATATAGTAATTTCCCTGACAGAATACTGGTGCCTAAGTAGTAGTCGGGCAGGTAGATTATGCGATATAGCCACTGGAGTTCATATCGGGCCTCCGATCAGCGTTAAAACAGCAAAAATCAAATAACGGCTCTAAGGTTTTTAAGAAATTAAGAAGGTAAAACATTAGGTTTATAACTCTTATCGTAGATACACCTTAACACATACACATATTCCATGAGAACATGCCAATAAATAAAAAATGTTATTAGACCAAATTTTTTACACAAATAGAACTACTCCCATAGTAAGCTCCATAAAGGCTTGTGTTGTGGGTACTAGACGCCAAATGCCAATGTACGTTGTTTGTAATCTATTTGTTCATAAAATGCCTTTATTTTGCTGGTGTAAGCTACCGTATTGTCCCTGTGGTTTAATATGTGAGATTTAGGTGGTTAATCTCACATATTAGACTACACCTTAGCTACCAACTCTCGGTTTCGACACAATAGTTCTACGCACGAAGGAGAAACGCGTTAATGATTGCTATTGTGGCTAAATAGCAGTACATGTTACATTTACACTGGAACCAGTGTTACTATTTACAATTTCCCGTTTCTCTCCCACGATCCAGTTAGCGCCGTGTGTTACCGACATGATGATGATGATGCTTGTTTTTGCATCAGCAATTATGTACAAGTTTCTCTCGCAGACCAATTATGACGAATTTGTGGGAGTCTACGACCGTAGGAAGGCCTCTCCTTTGTTTGTCCGCCCTGACAATCGCATTAGCAATCTTGTCAGCTGCAATACAACCTTTGGTAATTATACCGTTATTTTAGTTTGAAATTGCGAACATTTAAGCTGATATTCTTAATTTTAAGCTCGTTATGAGCTGTGTTACGAAATTAGAAGTTTAATGTTAGCAACTTTCTGTCAATATAGTTATTATAAACCCTTGAAGAAAAAATAGAAAAGTTTGTAAGTCACTGAGTACTTAAGTTAATATTTAAGTACGTATCCCAGTCGTGTTCATCTATCAGTTATCAAATCTTAATGTGTAAATGGCATCGTCCATACACATGTAACTAATAGTATGCACATTATACAATGTATACATAGAAAGCACTTATTATGCAAACTATTTATGATTATGACACACCAAAGATATTATATTGTGTAGGTAATGAAACTAATGAGTGTACACTGGCCTGCAAAAACCATTTTCACTCATAAACGTGACTTGAACAAAAACTGTTATACCTTCTTTTGCAGGCCAGTGTAGTACGAGTAGTCATGCATGGGGCTGCCATTTGTGTTTTTCGGTCCATTCGGTTATAATTCTATATAGAAATGGAATCTAATCCCACAATTTGTTTGATATAACTTTCATAGTTGGCAAAGCTGCCGTATGACCACAAGAAAAAATATAGGGCAAGCAGAGCCCATTGCTAACTTTCCCATAGGTAAAAAACTTACGAAAAAGACCTGTTGTATGTAGGTATGAAGTGTTTGAATAGATATTTGTTTTGTTATACATTTTAAATATGTAATGTCTATTCGAACACGTCACAAGTACAGAGTCCTTTTCTTAAGTTTTTACCTATGATACAATTAAACTTCCACCCGGTGGGGCGTAAAGTAATCGATATACCGTCCCCAACTCCAAGTCGAGGCGGTGGCAGGGTTCTACGTATGGGTCGATGGTTGCCTCACCTTGGCTCTCCAATTATGGTGATATCTTACGAGGTCGGCGGGCTGGTTACGCAACTCCGTAAAAGCATTCATCTTATTATGTTGCATTTCTTAACGTGTTTTTTGTAGATAACGTTACATTTATGTCAAAAACACTGTTTTTTCCTGCATTGAAATAAAAAAAAATACCTTGACGAAACTCGCACCGAGTGGTCATAAAAACCATCGTGTACCCTCTCAACAAAAAAAATCGAAACAGGAATTGAATACGCGCATTTAAGGCGGTTACTCTTTTGCGCGACTGAACAATGTCTTATGTAATTATGTATGTGGGCTTTTCAAGGATAATTATTTATCACGTGAACCGATTTTATTTTTCTTTATTTGAAAGAAAGTACTTTCAGCATAACCTCAGGACAAAATAAACGCTAATTTTATTATTTATTCATATATTAACTGAAGTATTTTAAGGCACCCCCTGTAAGCTAGACAGAAGGCAATATTAAAAGAAAAAGAATGTTGTTCATAAAGGACAATGCATCAAAATGGTCCTAAAACCAACAAAGCTAAGAGTTAGTTCTTTAAATCTATCATATTCACTCTGACTAAAATATGAATGTCTCAGTTCTACAATGGAATCCAACTTGGTGGCCATAGAAGAAAATGAAGTATGTAGATTTAAAGACCCAAGTTTTGATTTAATGGAAGCATTGTTTAAGTAACAATATCTCTCGAAGCTTGCAGTGGTATAGCGAAATATATCAGATGTATTATATCGAGTATTAACCATAAAATGATAAGAAAAGAAGAAGCAGCGAGTTTACTAAACGATTGACGATTTGTATGAGACAACATGGTTCACATTTTGAGCATTTAATTAATTAATTAACAAAAATACTCATTTGATTTCGGCAGTTTCAAGTATGTTTAATTTGATTAAAATGGTTACTTCTACGTTATTCCTTTCTTTTAAGATATACTCGTATGTATAAATTAAGAGGAATTATTATTTTTTGTCCATTCTTTCGATTGGTAACATAAATAATAATGTCATTTATTTCAAGTAATACCCATATGTGTTTAGTAATAAAATGTAATCATTATACAAATTTGTCATATAAGGTAATGTAAAAAATAATAAAATAGATTAGATTAGATTTATTTCATGATATAAGTTGCTATACAAATTTTCCTATGTCAAAATCGTAAGAATTTACATCACAATCGTCAAATACATACAATAGTAATAATACAAAGTAATAATAATTCAAAATTTCAAATACAAACAAACAAATTATCTTTTCGTATCTATCTCCCAGTAACTACTGGGATCGTCAACATTTTAATTAAAATTGAAAATAAACCATATTGATTGATATAGTCAAATGCCAAACAATTATTATTAAACTACAATAAAACAGAGATAATGTCAATAAAAAATCAGTAAAAATAAAGCAATGGTAAATTAATTAAATTCAAGTAAATGTCAATTCCATAAATTCCTTCGTCGAATACATTGGTGTATCCAATAAAAGGTTTCTGAGTTTGCGTCCAAATGTATCGTCAGATGTTTCGGCTTTTATATTGGCGGGTAGATGCTCATAAAAGGTTGGGCCTATAATACGGGGGTTTTTTGTCGCTAAGGCCATTCGACGCGGAAACGTTTTGAGCCGTCCTGCTCGACGAGACTGTGTTCCTGGTGCAAGCGTTCTCTCAAACATTGACAAATTATTTCTCACAAACATAATGACTTCGAATATGTACAGTGAGTAGTGGGTCATGATGCGCTGCGAAGTAAAAATATTTCTGCACGAGTGTCTACGCGTAACTACGACGATTGTGCGCACTGCCTGTTTCTGTATTATCAGAACTCTATTGGCATCTGTGGAGTTTCCCCAAATAATAGTACCATAGGACATGAGCGAGTGGAAATGTGCAAAATATACTTGCCGCAACATGTCTTCTGAGATTAGATGTTTTAGTCTTCCCAACGCAAACACTGCACCACATAATCTCTTGCATAAATTGTCAATGTGACGCTTCCAGTTTAAATTTGCATCTAGTGTAAATCACAGGAAACGACATTCGTCACACACTGGCATTGGAAATCTTGTCACACACATTGGTAACTCAGCAATAGATCGACCCGAAAATATCATCACATTGGACTTTGCAACATTCAACAGTAGCCCATTTACCGAGAACCAATGCTGTAACTGCCGGCACACTACGTTTATGCTCTCGCTAAGTCGTTCAAATGTTGACGCGCAAACTATGACAGTCGTATCAAACATACAATTTTCAAAATAAAATGTTGCATATCGTTGAAACTAAACGACTTTGTACAACGCATATTGTGTCTTAAATATTTCAAATTACCTCCTCTATCATCCCTGAAAGTTTTTGTACCTAGTTACCAAACACCCTGTATATACTGTGCTCATGTCGACATCTGGTGTTTTGGGAGGCCCTATATACATATAACTACTACCAACCGCAACATATATCTCACAAAAAAAATATTTAACCTTTATTGCCCAAAAGAAAACCTTATAGTACGAAAAGCGGACTTAATGTTATAAAGAGTTCTCGACCAGCCGACCTTCAGGCAAATTACTTAAATAGGTACAAAGACAGGAAGGATATATACGATATGATATTTATATATATTATATTATAATATAAATCGTAATATAATCATCATCATCATTTCAGCCAAAAGACGTCCACTGCTGGACATAGTCCTCCCCCCAAGGCCTTCCACAATGACCGGTCCTGCGCCACCCGCATCCAGCGCATATAATACACAGCTATAATATGTATTCACTATAAAAGTTAATTTAATGAACAACATATGCATAACAAGTAACAAATGTTAAAATAGCTCATCTTGTTGTGCAGGTGAAGCCAAAAACTTGCCGGCTCGCAGCCATGGCGCGGCGTGCCACCGGGACATCTACTGCGTGCTGTCGCTCGACCAGGAGGAGATCTTCCGCACCTCCACCATGGAAAGGACTCTCAAGTGAGCGTCATTATTTTTAACTACTTAATGTTATACATTTATTGCCGATCTTTTCTTAGTAATTTAAAGGGTATAAGACGAGCAGCATGGAATGAATGGGCTAGGTTGCTCGAAACGGTTCGCGAGTGCCCAACAGCGCACCGCTTAATGCTGTTGATATGTCGCTCCTGAAGTCCTGATTTCAGACTCCCTCGCTTCATGTCGCTCGTCTATGAAATGAAGGGTACTTCATCATCTTCCTGGCGTTACCCTACGACAGGTGCATCCTTGAGGATGCCCTGGGACCTAATCCCAAGAGTTGGCGTAGATACTAGTTTTTACGGAAGCGTGGTTGCCATCTGACCCTCCAACCCACGGAAGAAACTAGACCTTATTGGGATTACGCTTGTCAAGTGGGTGGGCAACTTGACTGCTAGAGAAGTTCTCAGCCTCCCGAAGGCTTCTAACTTAGCTTAACGACTGCTGTGATAGACCGAAGCCGCGATCAATCTTATCATGCCTTCCAAAGCACTTTGTGTGAAATAGCCCACAATACTAACACTTACTAATATGTATTTAGCTACTAAGTTTGTCAAGTTTATCAATAATCTCTCATTTTTGTTTATTGTCATGTTGTTTTTTCCGTCCGTCCTCCGAGTAGTTTGACAAGATTTTGCCAAAATTAAAGTCGATAAATAAATTAATTTTGTATTAAGCACCTACCGAAAATTCTAAATTTAAAAAAAAAGTGAAATATAAAAAAATCGATATATGATTTTTTTTAGTAAATTCTTGCAAAATTCACGGACTTTTTTTCGTATAGCGCCATTTTCATAGATAATAAAAAACAAATGAGCGTTTTATTGATGACTATTCTTTTACGAGCCTTCTAATTTAAAAAATATATCAAAAAAGGTTTGATGCAACACGCAAGCAAAGTAAAAATGTATACGACAATTTAGTAGTGTTCGCCCTTTAGGGTCACCGTATTCGTACTGGGTATGGGTATTACAAAAAGCGGTTTTAGGTAAAAAGTAAAATACGTTGGTACTTTAAATTTTACAAATTGCAGTAGACATGGGTTTGTACTCGTACCTATGTCTCTGATTAGTCTGAAAACAAATGCCTCTAATATGGCCATTTTCGTCTCATATAGTTCCAGTTAGTGATCGCCTCACTTAACCACTTAGCTTTTGTGAGATTTTCGATGTCTATTCCGTGGACGCTTCATATAACAAAACAGATCCCAAATACTTAAAGGTAATTGACTTATTTTATTTGCTGTTTCGTGATGTTAGATGTATCTGTTGTTACCAAATTCCAATCCATATACTTATTCTAGGATTGACTCGCTCATTCCGGCACGCTCTAATATTGAGCATCATGCTATGAGATTCGTTTGGAGCTCTTCTAATGTGTCCGCCATCGGACCTACTTACTTATTTTCAGAAACATGCTTAGTAAGTCTAGTGCCGACTATTGTAATTGAAATTTTTTGCTTAATCATGTTGTTTTCATGGTGTTACAGTCTCAGAAAATGTCCAGACACATGAACCCTGCAAGTGCACAGCAATCTTATACCTAATAATATTATAATTATTACAAATTAACGCTATATTTGGTTATTATTTACGGATTAATTCCAAAATTAAAATCATATTGGATTACAAAAATATACTGAGAGAATATTGTTTTACTGAGAGCGCAACCAGGAACGTGAAACTTAATAACTAGCAGAATGTAATGTAAATGTACAAAAAAATCTAATTTTCATGGCACATGATCGCACTTTGATATTAGTCTAATTCTAATGCAACTTTTTGCAATTTGTACATAGGTGCTACGCAAAATAGTACCTACATATCAGGATAATATCATTATTGAATATTTCATTGAGTTTGCGATGCCGCCGGGCGCTGTATGATCGCTATTTTAAGATTCCTGTCGAGCCCCACCGGCACCGGCGTCGTGCCTATTACTAAAAGGACCGTTTTTCAGTTGGTTTTTCGAGTTATAAATGTACACAATAACGGCAGCCATGTCCTGGACTGGGGCTAGCTTCCGGCGTTATCGCCGGCTGGGAACCGCCGGCCGACTAGTTAGGGAGGGCAAATATATTTACTAGGTCAAGGTTTGCTGGCTTACTGTATGTACCATTGGTTGCTGCGTGTAATAAAATGGGAATGCGGTTGTTTGCTACGGCAATGAGGTGTAATTGATGCTACTATTTGTCGTTTTTGTTTATTCCATGTTTTGAAAATGTTCATTACAAATGCAAAAGCTATTTTTTATGTTATGAATGAATCTGTCTTATCTTTTCCGATTAAACCGTAGAGCCGATTGTGATGAAATTTTAGTAATTTTACCCGTGTTATCATGGGGGATAAATAAGTTATATTAAAAGTAGTTTGAGGAGACTGCAGTCCTTGTACTCGTAATCGGTGTCTATTCCGGTGCTTTCGCGTTGTCCGTATACGTACTACTACGATCGCGTGGGCATATGCAGTAATATCTGTTCTAGGTATGTACCTGATTGATTGTGGTATTCAATGTGATACGAATATATCACATTTCATACTAAAGTGAATTCGTCGTCGTATACATATGTCAGAGTAAAACAGTTTTAAGTATAAGGTTTACAATTCTATGAGGCCCCGATATTGTGTAACAAACCGTATTTACCTTTGTATACCCGGAATAACGCATGAAGACGACACGTTCAGCAGAGCCAGCATAACACGCCGCAGGTGTCTACTCATGTTACAACTATAGGGATTTAACTATTGTTTTGTTACTTAATTTATTGATTGAATTGTCGAACCAATAAATATAACGGTTAAGAGACGGGCAGGAGTCGGGTGTCGTGTCGGTGCATGCGCGGTGACGGTCGGCGGCGAGCGAGGGGCGGCGGCGACCCACGTTCCGGATGCGTTTCCGTCGGCCGGGCTCCCGCGCGTGACGTCGCCACTCCACCCCCTACCCGAACCTGCACCTATCAATCAAACATTATAATTTATAATTAAACACCTACTAAAACCCGATAATTGTACGTAATACAGAATGGGGAAGCATTCTTCTGGCTAGATCAGAACTGTGAACAAAAAAATCACTACAAACGTGATTTTCCTTATGAATTCTAATTCTTAATTAAATCACTAGTAAATGCGATAAGTTTAATCATCGCAAGGAAGGCGTGGGTCATTCTACTTTAAAATACACATTTTTCGAACAAAAAACGACACTCATTAATCTAAGTACATATATAAAAATTGTATTTCTAAATAACTCCGATCTGAACTACTCCGGGTGGCGTAGGACCGGTCATTGTGAAAGTCTTTGGGGGAGGCCTATGTCTAGCAGTGGACGTCATTCGGCTGACATGATGATGATGATCTGAACTATCTGAATTATCTGAAAGGTGTTTTAAAGTGGTACAAACATATAGTATATTTATTGCCGTAAAAAGCTAGTAGCAGAGTGGTAAATACTTTTTTTTTTCATATAAATTGGGTGACATCAACAACTACTGTGTTACCCGAATTATGGATATTTACCGTACTTAGATATTTACTGAAACTATCAAACTTAATAGCCCAATTAAACCCCTTTTACAGACACAAAACAGAAAATTGAAACGGGTGGCCAATTATTCCAAAATATGCATTAAGCAAAAGGGTCGAAAAATGATGTGCGCTTATAATAATTTAGGTCCCGCACATAATGTTTCATCCATGTTACGTTAACGATCTGTCTATACTTTTATTAGGTAGTAAGAATCCGCTTCATAGGAATAAGTCAAGTTGTATTGATAGCAACTGGTACCCAAACGGAAGCGCGATAATTGATTAGTGACCTCTGTGACCCAAGATTGGAGTCGGCAGGACATTCTGGTAATCATATCGAAGGAAATGTCACTTCTCTCGTCGCGTTAATAGGTTCTTTGTCTTGCGATACGTTATCAGCATCGCTGCGCTGCTTGCTATGTTGCATTATTTGCTGGCATAATATCGACACAGGATCATAACGTAACATAATGAATACCACATAAAAGTAAAGAATATCAGCTAATATATAATTTTCCAGTCAAGCAGGTGCTTACTCTACTTATTGTGTCATTATTCCTCGTTTTTAACCGACTTCAAGATTTCACAAGAGGAGGTTATCAATTCGGTTGTGTTTTTTTTTTATTTTTCTTTTAATGTTTGTTACTCCAGAACTCCGTCATTTCTCAACCGATTTTGAAAATTCTTTTTTTGATTGTAAGTATATGTATCCAAATTGGTCCCGTTTTTTTTAAAAGGCAGTTCTGTTGATGGGATCTATGAGAAATCGAGGGAACTCCTCAAATCTTAAAGGCGAACATATAGCGATTTATGTGTTTTTATCAACAAATTAACCATTTTCATACAAAAATGTGACATTTGATGAAGTGGAACTGCTGATGATGATCAGAACAGAACTCTTCAACGACGAAAAGTTCACGTTTGGCGATTTCTCCTCCTAGCCGTGTTTGTTAAGCAATTTCTATTTTCACGATTAATTTTTGTCATGCTCGAGTTCTGATAATGGGATCCATGAGGAATCGAGGGAACTCTTCAAATGTGAAAGGCACACATATAGTGATTTTAGTATTTTCATGAACTATTTAAGCATTTTCATTGAAAAAAGTGACATTTGATGAACTGGAACTGCTGATGATGATCAGAACGGAACTCTTCAACAACGCATAGTTCACGTTTGGCGAATTGTCCTCTTTGCTGTGTTTGTTAAGCAAGTTAGATTTTCATGACAATCATTTGTTAAGCTCGAGTTCTGAAGATGGGATCCATGAAGAATCCAGGGAACTCCTCAAATGTAAAAGCCATACATATAGTGATTTTAGTATTTTCATAAACAAATCAAGCATTTACATTTAAATAAGTGACATTTGATGAAGTGGAACTGCTGATGATGATCAGAACAGAACTCTTCAACGACGCATAGTTGGAGTTTGGCGATTTGTTCTCTTCGTTGTGTTTGTCAAGCAAGCTAGGTTTTTAAGACATATTTTAGTCAAGCTTGAGTTCTGATGGAGGATTCCATGAGGTATTGAGGGTACTTAGTTTTTCTGCCATTATAAACATACTTATAGCCATTTTGATTTCATTGTATGGAATCTAAGAGTGCACCATCTTGGTATAATGATCTTTCACCGGCCTCCCCCAATAAAGTCGGTTTTTTTTTCTTAAAAATTATTGTATTCATACTCTGTTTTCTTTTAGTTTTAAGAAGGTTAGTACTATCATTATAACAAGCATATTATTGGGAGAAAATGATTTTATCTATTGGACAGTTTATTGCACTACTTATTATAGTTACGTTACGTTGTATATTTTATAAACTCCTACATTCCCCGTACTGAAGTTTCAAATCGCTCCCGTCCCACTACACTCAGTCGTGCTGCTCGAAGCGGAAGCTTTTAAGTGATAAATTGGTCCCGGAACACAGGAGCGCGTAAAATGATCATCGCATGTGCGTGCGCCGGCATCTCCGGCGTCTTAAGTGCGCTGTGGTGTGGCTGAGCGCACGATAGGTGTGGCTGAATTCATTACTAGCTCTTATTCATTTCATATCTCCATGACGCGTCGCGTTACACATTTATTCAGTTGATTCATGGTTACTGCTATGATATAACGTTTGACTACTGATATGATATCACACATGAAATACTTAAAATACTTAAATTATTTATAATGTTTTGACTGTTATAAACACACTCATCGTCATATTGATCGGATATAAAAACGTATACGATTAGGAGCTGTATGCCATTAATATTAAGAGTTAGTGAAGCAGGCTTCCTTCCCTGTTTGCGCTGGTTCCGCCTCCGGTTTATAAATACCGGTCTGGCGCCGGATGCGCGGGCGCTATGCGCTGGCTCGCTGGCTCGACACTGCCACACCCACACAACACTGCACGTCAACTTCGACACCACTGCAGATTTACCGTTTAAGCCCACCTTTTAAAACATTACCATTTTTAAACGCATCGCAATGGTACAGTTATATCAAACGAAAGTGTAATAACAGCATGATCAATTGATCACTTAACTTTTATAATATCGAAATCGTAAGTGCACTTACGAACGCACGCTCAAAATATTCCGTGCAACCTCTCAGTACAAGTATAGTCGTATGTGTTAATATTTTAAGTAGGGACAGTTGGGGAACAAACGGACGAAGGCGGTTTGATAAGTCCTTTTAAAAAACTCTTTATAAAAGCTGGCAGTCTTTGAAACGAAAAATTTCGAAAACTTAGCAAGAAAAGAAAAACAACAAATTGTCTCTTTAAATATTGCTTAGCTGTGATCACTTATAATATTTTAACAACTATGGAAAAATAAATAAATAAAATAAATAAATAAATATTAGGGGACAATGTTTTACACAAATCGAACTAGTCCCACAGTAAGCTCAATAAGGCTTGTGTTATGGGTACTAAACGACGATATATTTAATAGATAGTTATATACTTAAATAAATAGAAAATATCCAAGTCTCAGGAACAATGTCACCTGCTCACCACAGAAACAAATGCCCTTATCGGGATTCGAACCCGGGACCTCTAGCTTCGGAGGCAGTGACACTACCAACTAGGCTAAACAGGCCGACAAATCGGAATTTCGTGCCGCTATCAAACATTTTTTTTATGAAGGGTTGCAGCGCTGCCACAATAAAAACTGAACTTCATTCTGTTCACGACAGTAACGCAAACTATTTATAACTGGTTAAATGATTTTAAACGTGGTCGGTCAAGCCCATCTGATGCTCCACGCTCTGGTTGCCCAATCAATCGAAGTCACTACTGAGGATGTTGTTGAAGAAGTCCATAATATCGTACTCGACGACTACCGAGTAAAGGTGCGTGAAATAGCTGAGAAGATAGGCGTCTACACTGAACGAGTACATAAAATCTTGCACGAAGATCTGGCTATGACTAAGAAACAAACAAGACGACAAACGAAGAAGACAAATACAAAATATTTTATTTGTATAACATAGCCTCGTTTGTTGACGATCGAAGAAAAACGTGAACGAAAGCGAATTTCAAAGTTGTGTTAAGCTATGAAAAATTAGGCTTCGAGTGATTATTACCTATTTTCTATGAAAAGATGACTTGAAGGACAAAAAAATTGGCAAATGAGGAATGTATCGCAGACTGAATGGCTATTTTGAATACAAATCGAATTTTTGGAGGGGGTAAAAAATTGGAAACGCTCTGGATTAAGTGTTTGGCCCTTCAAGATTATGTTGAGAAATAAATGTAATTTGTATAAGAAATACGAGTATATGTTTTATGACAAAAAAAAAACTTATCAAACGGCCCTCGTATAAGGTGCTTCCAAATTGGATGCCGATACTTTAATAGATATTTAATTACATCAAAATAATTTACAATACATTAAACATATATATTTTTTTTAATAATTCACTTTAAATGGGAATTAATAAAATTTGTTATATGAAATTTTTGTCTCGATTTACCGAACATGGTAATAATAGTACATTTCGATGCTAGTGCGGAAAGTATGTCATTTCTTCACGAGTACCGAGGGATGCCACGAGCCGCAGGCGAGTGGCAACACTCGGGACGAGTGAAGAATGACATTTCCGCACGTGTATTGAACGACGTTTTTTACTACAGTTGCGAAAAAATAAGAAAAACAACAAGTAATATTTATAAAAACAATATCGAATGTTGCCTTTAGAAACTTAAAACATGCTTGCAGTAAGTAAAAACGCCTCTTCTTTGACAGGCGTTTCGGCAGCTATTCCGTTCCACTCAGACAACTTATTAAGAACGGTTTTTCAATATTCAATATTAAAAAATAAACGTGTTATAATGATGAAGAGGTAAGTAATAAAATATGAAATGTGTATATTTTTCGTATTCTGATATTAACAGTAGGTTTTTATGTTGATTACGACGTTTAAAGGAAACTAATATTTAACACCCAGAAATAAGGAGTCATGCATAGGAACAAGCATAAATTTAAAAAAATTGGAAAAGTGAAAAGCACTAGTGCGCTAAAACCAACTTTCCGCACGCTAAACAGCTACGTAAAGTAGCACTTTTTGAGCAACTGTATTAAAAATATTTTTTTTCCCATAACCATCCTGTGCATTTACGTGACAAGGTGGTTACCACTTTCTGTCAAGTGAACTACACATTTGATGCTTGTTGACGTGGCCAGTTAAGTGACAATTAAGTGGCACAGTTGTTTTCCGAATTATCTCCGAAAACTAACATAAACTTTAAATTTCTCAGGACGAGTACTATCAGCTCTGAAAATTCTAATTTTCAAGCACCTTATATGTCTATTTTTAAAAAGTTCAGTGCCTTATTTTTGTATTACATTCGTTTCGAACAATCAACATTAGTTTTCAAACTATCGATTAATAATAAAATCAAGATAAAATGTTGCCTTAAATCTAAAAAAAAATGTAGTACTGCACCTCTTTTGTTCCATTGTACGCCATGTCTGAGGCCTCCTGGGAGAACAATAAAATAGCTTATGGGGGTACATTGAAACAAGAATAATAATTCGAGAATGGCTTAATAACTTTTCTTGAAAATGTTTAATTGCCGCTAAAACTCGTTTGTCCTTGTCTGTCACTTTGACATTTATGTACGTGTGAAAAGGACAATCAAATTGTAACTAACCGTAGAGATAAGGAGGTTACATATGAATTAATATTATACCGGGTGTACAATCCAAATGGGTCAGTATAGAGAAGTCGGAAACTATGAGAGATAGCGAGATCTGTTCTTAGGAACAATGACATCGATTTTAGTTTTAAAAATAATTACATTAAAACTTTCTTATTAACTCTCATACATAACCTCAAACCTCAAACCTGGTCAAAATCAATGTGTATAAATTCTGCAAGTCGCAAGAAGCACAACACTAATGGAATCTTGTTTAAATAATTAAAAGAAAAACCCACCAATAAGATAATTATTATTTTACAGTCAATGTTCAAAATGGTTCATTCTGTTGAATACAAAGATTAATTAAAAATATTGACCAGGTTCGATTCTCGGTTATGTATGAGTTAATAAAAAAGTTTGAATGTAATTATTATTAAATCTAAAGTCGACGTCATGGTTCCTAAGAACAGATCTCGCTATCTCTCATAGTTTCCGACTTCACCATACTGACCCATTTGGATTGTACACCCGGTATATTATATTTTATATTATTGCATGGTCGTGAAAGCTTTCACAATAATCGCGAATATCCCACGCATAGTTCCGTCAATGAGGCGCAGCTTGTACGTATAACAAGATTTACCATGTGCTGCTTGTTGAGGAACACACACCACACAGGCACGGGAGGCAGGGGGAGGGGGTGGATACAGGTCCAGCCAGCCTTACATGATGGCGTTGGTTTTCTATTGTTCGGCAGTTAAGCGGATTGTTGGATCGTGTTCCAACTGCACCACTTTTTTTCCGTAGTAAGTAATATCAAAAAGATCTTGCAGAAAAGGTACCCACGTTTGTACAGGTTGAGGGGGTTTAAATGCGACGGCGTTATGAATGCAATTTCATTAGCATTCGTCGTTCCTGGCATGAAGGACTAATGAAGCGAAAGCACGTGCCTGCTACTAATTTTGCAATATTAAGTTAGTGCCGTAGGCGGCGCCCCACGCATCCGCGAATACGACTGCAATAAATATCTTGTCACTGGGAACCCGATAACGATTGTTTAACTGTTAGTAGTCGTCGTAAATAAATATTGCCCCTTGATAGTTTTGACAGTTGACACTATAATAGTAAATAATGCCGTTGCATCTGTTGCATGTGTGTTTTTATTTGTTTCAGTGAGGCTAGTACAACTTATTTCATGTCGCGTCGCGTGCGACTCAGTGAATCCTGTCAATGGCTCTGTGCTCATTAGAAAGAGAAAGACAGATTCGAGTTGCTTCACTTCAGTTGTACTCGTACTAGTCCCACTGGCGGTCACTCGGCCATTCCTATTCGTTCGGATAGGGCAGCGCATCTCTTTTGTTTTTTTAACCGAGTTCAATAAAAAGAAGGAGGTTCTCCGATCGTCCGCATGTTTGCTTGTTTTTTTTATGTATGTATGTTCCCCGATAACTCTTGACCACGTCGGCCGATTTTGGTAATTATTTTTTGTTTCAAAGCAGGTAACCCCAATTTGGTCCCATATAAATTTGGTGAAGATCTGATACTGCGATCTAGGAGGAATCGAGGGAACTCCTTGAATTTGATAGGCAAGATATGCCGATTTCGGTATTATTCTGTAGGTAACCAAGCATTGGCTCACGGAAGCCACAAATTGTGGCAAAGCGAAGTACAAAATTGGAGTCGGTTATTTTGGTATACATTATTTATTGAAAGAAAACAGTAAACAACACAAATATTTAGGGCATATACGCCGAAGTAAGTTGCCGACCTCAGTCTATTCGATTTTACTACATCGAATGACACCATGAAAATTATGTAAATTTAGTACAATATTGGCAAATGTAAGCCTGTGTCCTGCGTTTATATATTTTTATTGAAAACATTCGCTTGATCACATGTCCTTTGTTGCTTTTGCGTGTGTTGAATATGTAGGTAATATTATGAATGGTCCTACATAACTTTGTTTTGTTCGTTGTGTTTAAATATCGAAGCGAGTCATGTCTTGACTACTGCACGCGAGTTGTAAATAATTTGAGCGAATTCTAAATATTAGTGACTCATGGAGCGAAATACTGGCTACTTGGAAAATTGGCATCAACAATGTTTATGAATTTTGTATGTGTATTATTGACTATTTTATGTAAACAATTAATTGACCCTGCAACCGAAGTTAATTGACGTTTTAAGACCGGGATGAGCAACAGCATCACTGGAGTGCGGTGGAGATACTGCGATCGCCAACCCGCATGCCAAGCGTGGCGATTATGGCATTTACCCCCCATGAAATTGGGGGAGGCCTATGTCCAGCAGTGGACGTCCTTGGGCTGATATGGTGGTGGTGGTAATTAATTGACATTGTTTTGCATAACGAATATAATATAGTATACCTATGTTGCATTGCGATTGTTGTAATGATGAGTGTGCTGTATTTAGACCGCAGAGCGTTCATGTTTTGATTACATAAGATAGCTACAGGAAATCACGTTTTCTCAAACATGCAATGAAATATTGATGTTATGTTCCTTATAATAGGCTGCGAAGTATGACGTTTCAGGTGCGGCTAGGACAAGAGGTCGTTAATGGAATTTCATACAAATCTTGCAGGCCTAGGCCGGCAAAGTCCTCTTTTTTAATTCCATTCCACATAAATTTGTGGCACAGGCATCATGACATTCTGCCACTATGCGTATTAAAAATAAAATTTTGTTTTTTTTTTGTTGTTTATTTCATTGCATGTTTGAGAAAAGCACTATACATACCTCGGCGGGAAATTTGGAGTTGCCCGCCTTAGACCTATCCGGCCTCGCTTCGCTCGGCCGTATATATGTCTTCGGCCGGCAACCCCTTTCGTCCCGGCCTCTGTAGTAATGTACTATTATTATTGACTACTTTAATTGTTATGCAAGTGTGTGCTTATCATCGTTAAGTTTTGATTGTAATAGATAAATATTATTGTTTCAGTCCGTTTTTTGGCGAGGAATTCCAGTTCGAAGTACCACGTAGATTTCGATACCTTTCGATATACGTATTCGACCGGGACAAGCACCTCAAGCAGGATCGCGTGCTCGGCAAAGTGGCCATCAAGCGCGAAGACTTGCACCGGTACAACAACAAGGACCACTGGTTCGCGCTGCGGCCGGTGGACGCGGACTCGGAGGTGCAGGGCAAGGCCTACATCGAGCTGTCGCTGGAGGACTCGAGGAAGCGGTTGCGCATGGAGCCCAAGCCGCCCGACCCCGACTCCAATCCGGACAACTGCCCGTCCAAAGCGAACAGAGGAAAGAATCTCGGCAGGCTGTCAGAGTACTGTAAAGAGAGCATGAGGTTCGGCTCGTGTTCGAGTTCGACTAGTAAAAAGCTCCTCAGCGCCGTGGCCACGGAACCGGCGTTGTCGCTCTCGCGCTCGGAGAGTCTAAAGGATCGGGCCCAGTGGGCGGTCCGAGCGAAGCCCCCCATGCACGCCATGTCCGAGTCGGACACGTCGCCCTCGCCGACCGCCGCCGACTACTGGTCGGACCCCGAGCGGCACTGCGCCGCTCGCGCCGGGCCCGACACCATCCGCCTCCGAGTGCTCGAGTGCTCCGAGCTCACCACGAAAAACGGACAGTGCGATCCCTACGCTCTCGTCACTATACTTTACTCGAACGGACGAAGAGTTGAAAGACGCACTAAACCTAAAAAGAAAACAGTTAACCCTCAATTTGATGAAATATTCTGCTTTGATCTCGTTTTGGAGGCGGACCCAAAGGACAAGGATGGCTCGCAATCGGTGAGTAAATAATCGGGGTTGTAGGCTGGGTAGCACCAAACCGTCTGTAATCGTAGGCTGTATTGGTTAGAAACTGTCTATATGAGAGCTTGACAAGTTTCTATGGGATGACAGCTGCCGGCGCCATATTTAACGCTGATCGGTCTGTGGTCGTAAGTGGGTGCAACTCAGCCTTAATTAGTCAATTCATTAAATCCTCGATGAAGCGTTCCCATTCCTCAGCGATTATTACTTTATTTTGATCCATGGCGTATATGTAGGAAGGAGCGGGATGTTTCCTCGTGGATAATAATTGATAAATGAATATTGAGTGAAATGTAATGTCATAGGTATATCGGCATGTGATGTGGTCTGTTTATGGCAGGCGGGCGTGGCGAGCGAGGCGCGCGTGTCGGTGTGGCACGACGCGGCGACGCCCGTGTTCCTGGGCGAGGTGCGTCTGCAGCTGCGGCAGCCAGCGCCGGCTCCACGCGCCTGGTAATACATACTCATACTCATATTTATTAATAATAATTCATATTACATGTCAATATACTAAGTAAAAAATTACATAATTATCCAAACGTACAATAAAATGAAATAAAAAATTACAAAATATTGTGAGTAATTGTACAGTCAACCAGTCTATCTCGGAATAAATTCACTAAAGCTGTAGAAAGTGTGCTCGATAAGCCATGCCTTTAGTCGTGATTTAAAACTGGCCAGCGAGGGTGCTTCTAAAATTTGTGATAGACAAGACGGGCGGACAGATAGCGAAGTCTTAGTAATAGGGTCCCATTTTTACCCTTTGGGTACGGAACCCCAAAAAAACAGAACAGACAATTGATCGGGAGGTAAATGTATATTAACACATTCGGTGCCGGTGACACGAAACCGTGTCATTTTTGTATGTATAATTGCCTTGTCGGCGCCGAAAGTGTTAAAAAAACATAAAATAATAATACTATTACTAAGTGCATTGCAGCAAAGCAAATGGGTTCTGGCTCAGTGTTACGCTACGCTCTGATTTTCTGCCAGACCCGAGTCACGAACAGGAGAAAAAAAAAAGTTCAGTTCTAACAGCTGAACTCAATCTTACAAACTAAATACTCAAAAAAAGACTTTAAATGGCTACAGATCCATGAATCCCATGAATGACCCATATTTTTTTTATAAGAGACTATAATACCTACTAACACTAAATTCTTAAATCGTCAACCAAATAACTGGTGGTTTGGCTTTCACTGCCTATCTTGACCGTCTGCGGGTGGACGCCTTTATCTGCCTTTATAGCCCACCCGACAGCTCGAGTTTATGTTTCGCGATTGCACTCAAGGCGCACGGGGTTTGTTTCCGCGTTAGTTTAATTGAAATGTCGAGTAATCTGTGGAGCGTATCGGACTGGATCTGCCTGGTACATGTCGTAGTGTGGTGGTGTAGAGCTGCATCGGGAGTAATGAGTCGGTCTGTGTACGTCGACGTGTGTGCAGGTTTTTCCTAAGCGCGCGCGCGGGCGGCGCGGCGTCGCGCGGCGCCACGCCGCCGGGCACGCGGCTGTCGGCGGCGGGCGGCGCGGCGCTCGGCTCGCTGCGGCTGCTGCTGCAGTACACCGTCGACCACGTCTTCCCCATACACCACTATCGCCGCCTCGAGGAGCTCTTCCTCATGAGTGTCACACAGAAGGTAACGTGATAGACATCCTACAACTTTTAGGCCGCATTTGCGGCGTGCCGCGCGCACTTGTCAAACGTATAGGATTTTCATTCAATCCGAGAGGCGGACTAGTACGCGCGCGTTTTCGCCTTTGCGTGAATGCGGCCTAAGAGTCACTATTTATAGATTCGCATTCCTATTAATTCTACAGATTGTCATATATTACTACCGAAAATGTATGCTGTGACATAAACAAATACATTCCTTTACCACTGTCAGTGTCACCATGCCAAAAGTAATACGAGACGACATTCTAATGTTGTCATGTATAAAAATTGGAACCTATACAATTCATGGTACATACGCTGGAATCTGTAGAAATGGGCGTCATTATCGAGCAATTTTCTAGGCCTCGACGACGTAAGGGCTCCATTAACACATTTAGGACCAGTGACAAGAATTCGCGTCATTTTGTATGGTTAAATGCCTTACCGAGGCCGATTGTGTTAATCTAGCTAGACTTGTAGCGTGGGGCACTATAGGTAATACGCGGGTTAGATGCACATCTCTTATTTGCGCTTCACTATATCGTCTACCTATGTGGTGCGCGACCACTGCTCTGTGATTGGTTTCAATATTGAAGCTGCGTACTCCTCTCGCAGGGACGCTCCGGCGATCATGCACTGATACGAAAGGAGTTGTTGTATGAAACTTGGATTTTTCTGCCTTTCGTAGTAGTAGTACGAGGGCTGCCTTTTAAGTTCTGTCGTTTGCAAACCTCCCGTGATTGCATAAAAAAGAACTAGTGTCATCTTAAAATATTTGAATTTAGAATTCGAAAACAAAAGAATGACTCGAAACCGGCCCAACCGTTTTAGTACAGCGTTCGTTCAAAGTTGACAAGTCAGTTGTGAAAATGGAAATTCGGAAAGGAAAATTTACGTGCGATAATTTCTTACAACTTCAAAAGGGGCTTAACGCGACTTCAGTGCTTCGAAGAATTGACTACGGTTTTCAATGATAAAGCACCATGCCTCCGGACTGTGGAACGCTGGTATTTAGAATTTCAACGTGGTTGCTCTAGTCTTGGTGATAGACATCGTGGGTCGACCAAAAACAGCCGTAACCCAGGAGAACATTGATGCTGTACGGCAACTGATCGTCGAAGATCGCCATGCGACATACCGTGAGGTAGAAGCTTCCTTAAGTATTTCAGGGACCAGTGTTCACAGTATTTTGCATGATCACTTAGGCGTAAAAAAGTTGATCTCACGCTGGATACCACATTTACTCAGTGAAGACCAAAAAACGGCTTGCGTTCGATGGTGTCGCAAAACTCTGCGGCAATTCAACCGAGGAAACTCGAAACATGTTTACGACATTATCAGTGGTGACAAATCTTGGATATATGCCTACGATCCCGATTCTAAACAGCAGTCGACTGTTTGGGTGTTCCAAGATGAGCCAAAACCGACCAAAGTAATACGCTCACGGAGCACTTCGAAAAAAATGGTCGCCACGTTTGTAACGAAAAGTGGCCACGTTGCCGCCATCGTGCTCGAGGATCGTAAAACGGTTAATGCTGACTGGTGGTATACCACTGTCCGTTTACCAGAAGTCATCGGCGAGTTTCGAAAAAATAACCCAAGACGTCGTATAAGACTGCACCACGATAATGCGAGCTCGCACACCGTCCGGCAAACAATTGCGTTTTTAAAAGAACAAAACGTCGAAATTCTGTAACACCCGCCGTACAGTCCAGATTTAAGCCCTAACGATTTTTTTACTTTTCCAAAAATCAAGCTACGACTTCGTGGTCAACGGTACCAGACGCCTGAAGAAGCGGTTGAGGCATACAAAACGGCCATTTTGGAGACCCCGATTTCGGACTGGAATAAGTGTTTCGAAAATTGGTTCGATTGAATGAAAAAGTGTATTACATATCACGGTGATTACTTTGAAAAACAATAAATACCATTTAACACTTAAATTGTCTTTAGTTTTTCCAAACGACACAACTTCAAAGGCAGCCCTCGTATGTGATGAAAAACATTGTGTATAAGACCGGCGTAAGAATATTTTACCCTTACGCCCCTCGTTAAATAATAAACTATATTGTACTCAAGACGGGTCATCTATGAAACGAGGCCTGCGCCCAGCTATGGGATGATGATGACTCGAGACGGCTAAAATACTGACAAATTCTCTTATAATGTGGTACAAGGAGGAACTTAAACTGGTCCCTTTCGTGTCGAAAGCAAAGCATTTCTTTTTCACTAAACAACAAATATCTTTTTTTCGGAAAGTAACGCGATCATATTACCGTTGCAGGCATTAGGATCTGAACAAGTCTGTTGATATAGGAACAGTAATCTGAGGAAATGGGCATATTTTACGCATATCGAGACTTGTATCTACGTGTCAGTGACGCCGTGTTGTTTGTCGGCAGCCCATCACCTCGTCGGCGGTGTACATCCTGGGCGAGATCGTGGCGAGCAAGACGGACGCTGCGCAGCCGCTTGTGCGGCTGTTCACGCACCACGACCTCATCGTGCCGCTCGTGCGACAACTCGCCGACGCCGAGATCGCCGTGCTCACGTCAGTCACGCTATCATATCACTACTTAGGGCGGGTTGCACCAACTTACGATTAGAGACCGATTTAACCGGCCAATAAAATATAAATAGGAATAAATGTTTAATTGCCATACTTAAGAGTCCGCAGTAAGCTCGGTTCTCCATACAAACGTAGTTTCGCTCTCATTTTAAAACGCCATGCTAGAATAACATGAAACTTTGTATACACAATGGAATCCGGCATCATCATGTCAGCCGAAAGACGTCCACTGCTGGACATAGGCCTCCCCCAAAGACTTCCACAATGACCGGTCCTGCGCCACCCGCATCCAGCGAACACCCGCGGTGTGTTACTCTGCAGCGGCCGCCACCATAATGAATATCAATGAATTATATGCTAAAATTATGTACCTGAAACGTACATCATGTACCTATAACGTTTATGGCTGTACCTGTTCTAGGGATCGAAATAATGGGCATTGAAAGTGGCGCCGCTGGGGAGCATACTCTGCAGCGGCGCCACTTAGTACTCATAGATAGAAATGATATTAGCTACTTTTTTCTCATGTAAATTGATGTACTAATGCCGTTTAAAAGTAGTTAATATCATTTCCCTCTATGAGTACTAAGTAGCGCCGCTGCAGAGTATGCTCTCCAGCGGCGCCACTTTCAATGCCCATTATTTCGATCCCTAGAACAGGTACAGCCACAAACGTTATAGGTACATGAGGTACGTTTCAGGTACATCATTTCAGCACATAATTCATTGATATCCATTGTGGTGGCGCCGCTGCAGAGTAACACACCACCCGCGACCTTCACCAGGTCATCAGTCCACCGTGTGGGGGGCCTGCCCACGCTACGCCTTCCGGCACGTGGCCGCCACTCGAGAACCTTTCCGCCCCAACGGCCACCGGTTCTACGTGCTATGTGCCCCGCCCACTGCCACTTAAGTTTAGCGATTCGGAGGGCTATATCGGTCACTTTGGTTCTGCTGCAGATGGCATCATTCCTGATGCGATCACGCAGAGAAACTCCCAACATAGCTCTCTCCATTGCCCTTTGGGTGACTTTGAGCCTTCTTATGAGGCCCATAGTAAGCGACCACGTTTCAGTGCCATATGTCATCACTGGCAACACACACTGGTCAAAGAATTTCGTCTTGAGACACTGCGGAATATTGGACGAAAAGATGTGCCGTAGCTTCCCGAACGCTGCCCAGCCGAGTCGGATTCGACGATTAACCTCTTTCTCGAAGTTGGACCTACCTAACTGGACAGTCTGTCCTAGGTATATGTAATCGTCTCCAACTTCGAACGTAAAGTGTCCGATTGTTAAGGGAGTTGGTGAGACATCGACATGGACATTTGATATGATCTTCGTCTTGTCCATGTTCATCCTTAGACCAACTCGCTCGGAGGCTTTACTGAGGTCATTGAGCATTGTGCTTAAATCCTCCATGGTCTCAGCCAAGACTACTATATCGTCAGCAAACCGAAGGTGAGTGAGATAGTCGCCGTTTATGTTGATACCTAGCCTTTTCCAGTCCAGAGTCTTGAAAACATCCTCCAGTGCAGCGGAGAACAGTTTAGAAGAAATAACATCTCCTTGCCTGACTCCCCGCTGCAACGGAATAGGCTTTGAGCTCTGGTCCTGGAGTCGGACTGACATAGTGGCGTTCTCGTACAAACACTTCAGCACTTCGATACGAGTATAGCGGTAGTCCACTTGGCACCGTTGGAGACATTGTAGTACAGCCCACGTTTCAATCGAATCGAAGGCTTTCTCGTAGTCCACGAACGCTAAACAGAGGGGCAGGTTATACTCCTCAGTCTTCTGTATAACCTAACGGAGCATATGGATGTGGTCTACGGTGTTAAAGCCTCTTCGGAAAGCGGCTTGTTCGGGAGCGAGGCTGGATGTCATCTAGCCTGCGTGCGAGACGATTCGTAATGACTCTTGAAAACAGTTTATAGACATGGCTCAGAAGTGAGATGGGTCGGTAGTTCTTCAGTAAGGCGTTGTCACCCTTTTTGAAGAACAGCACCACCACACCTCCGTTCCATGCCTTTGGAGTTTTCCGTTCCAGTAAGACGGAGTCGAACAACTTCTGAAGTGCCCTAAGGACTGGTTTTCCACCCGCCTTCAGGAGTTCAGCTGTAATTCCGTCTTAACCGGGTGCCTTGTTGTTCCTCAGCTGCTTAAGAGCCATTCTAATCTCGTACAGGCTGATGTCCGGGATATCTTCGGTATAGTGCCGGGTTAATCTAGCTCTAGGGTCTTCCGCCAGACCAACTTCGGGTCTGCTAGTTGACGTGTATAGCTGTCCATAAAAGCACTCTATCTCACTCAGAAGCTCAGATTTGGACGAAACGATTCTACCATCTTCAGTTTTTAATCTGGCGAGCTGGCTCTGCCCAATAGACAGATCTCTTGAGAAAACTTTAGAGCCCTAATTCTGCTCGATGGCCGGATGGAATCCGGCATATCTAGGTCGGAAATTAGTTTCTATTGTTTGAAATTATACTGGAGAAAAAATCATTTTGGATCATTAAGGTTTTCATACAACACGTAAAAAACTCAAAATCCCGCTGTATTTTTTTTCTATTGCAATTTCTAGCAACAGAAACTAATTTTCGACGTAGATAATATTTCAGCAAGGCGTTTTAAAATGAGAACGAAACTACGTTTGTATGGAGAATCGAGTTCAGCCGAGCGTACTGGGGACTCTTAACATTAAGAGCCGGGCCACACACGGCTGCGTTGCGTTTATGAATAGGTTCCCACAGCAGCAACGCAGCAGTATGGCCCGGCTCATAATCTACTACACAAACGAACATAAAAGAATAACAGTACATTTTACAAAAAATAACACGAATTAATTAGTACCAATTGCTGGGCAATGGGTACCAGTCTCAGCTTTGCTGGATAGGTTTTGTATACCCAGCGCTGATTAATGTTGAATATGGCGCTGCAGCTGGTAACTATCATTCCATAGAAACTTGTCAGACTTTCCATACAATCTGATTTTAACAAACACCGCTTACGATTACTGGCGGTTGGTGCAACTCACCCTTAACGTCACTATCCACGATGCTTTATTGAAAATCTAATTGTATTACGGAAATTTAATTTGCACATATGTAACTCGAGTCCCGTTTATAAATGTGCGTAAGACCTATTTAATGTCAATTCAATTTCGATACACCCGCTATCAAATACAATATCTGTAGTCTTCGGCGTGCTTATATGAACATGCATTCTAACACCATGATAATGGATTTGTGTTCAGATGATACTTTTAACACCTTGTTCGCTCGTATATTCCAGATTGCGACTGTACCATGCTACTTTTTTTGGCTTATCACCAAAAGGTTGTAAAATCGGGTTTGTGACTCGTCACATTGACTGTTGACATTAATTCAATTAATGTGACGATTCAGGTGACTTCCTGATTAATAGGTGCGGAGATGATACGGTATTATAAAAAAGTCAAATGTCAGTACCGCATTTTATTGCACCTCTACATTAAAATGACTGCTTCCGGACTGGCGTGGGATGCGCGGAAGCGGGGCGATACCAGTACCATGATATTTGATATGATACTATTGCGCAAACGTAATACTGATAGTCTCTCGTCAAGAGAGGACATCTCTGCGACATAGGTAAGCTCACGTCGAAGAACAAAATACCACATATCGACCCCGCCCAGCCGAGTCAGTAAGTCGCCTAAATGTTATGGACGTAATGAGCCATAGCTCATTAATCTCATTATACTATGGTAGCCCCGCATTTCAGGTATTTGTGCAACTATTTGATTATTTATTGACTTTTTGACATCAGGATTATTATTTAATTGTTATAATGTTTACATGTAAGTAGCTACATATATTGTGAACAATATGTTATGTTATGAATAAACGAAATGGAAACGTAACCCAAAGTGAAGTCCACCCACCATTGGATGAATGAACACGATGTTGTGGCGTGTGCAGTGACGCGACGACGATATTCCGCGGCAACACGCTGGTGTCCAAGATGATGGACGAGGCGATGCGGCTGAGCGGCGCGGCGTACCTGCGCTCCGTGCTGCGGCCCACGCTGGCCGCCGTGCTGGCCGACCGGCGGCCCTGCGAGATCGACCCCGCGCGCGTCAAGCCCGCCGCCGCCGTGCAGCCCAACCTCGCCAACCTCAACCATTACGTGCAGAGGGTAATTGTCCACACTCTAATGGATGATTCACACCTAACGGCCGGCGTCGGCGCGCACGCCACCAGAGTCATAGGAATTCGAACCCTCCACACAGAAGCTAGACTTCGTATCCGAACAGTAGCGGCAGAGCCGGCGGCAGCCGACCGGCTGCCCGCAATTCATTCTAGTATGAAAACTTACTTCTGTATGAAGGGTTCGAAATCCTTTGACTCTGTGAAGTGCACGCCGACTCCAGCTGTTCGGTGTGAATCGTCCATAATGGGGATCATCTAACCTATGATGATGGGGATCATCTAACCTATTTTGATTAAAACGCCTCTGAAAGTTTTCACATTTATGTTTGTGAGAATGGACATAAACATAACTAATTTAAGTTAACACACACGCACACGCACACGCACACACGCACACACACACACACACACACACACACACACACACACACACACAGTGTGAGTGAGAACAATCACGTCACGGTATACTTCTTCTTCATAATTTGGAAACAACCATAATTTTTTAATACATTTTTGGTTTCCACTTCCACTAAACTGATAATAATCACAGCACAGTTTACATTTGCAAAAAAATCAATATTTAACTCATGATTCCGAAAAATACGATCGGTTAATTTCTACATTTGATAAAGAACTAAAAACATTTTATCCGCAAATATTCCACATGGCCAAAGACAATGATGAGTTAACTACTTACTATAATACTCGGTCACAATATCTGTGCACCCCGCCGTGTGATGTCATTATGGTGCTTGTATACGGGCGTCGCTTTTTGGATCAGTAATGCAATAGTATATTATTGTCGAGGCCTGGAAGGAGGCAATTGCAGGCTGAGTATTCGTTTTGTCTTGGGAGCCTTTAATCAACGCGAAGCCTGCAATTGACATTCCAGCCGAGACTAATACTGTGCTTTTTTTCAAAAATGAGGTAAATGAAGACTAAATTGGAAAGTATTGATAAACATAAAAGTAAAAAATAATGGTTTTTAGGTTCATTTATGGTGTTTAGCGGTAATCTAAACTGACATTGTATGTACAACTTTCTTTTGTCGTTTTTTTGTTGTTTAACTTCAGTATTTTTATTTTATTTTTCTTCATTTTACTTTTATGTTTGTTTTTCCTCATTTGCATTTTTATTCATAGTTCCCTTTGAGCATTTTTTGTTCTAATCCCATTAGTGGAAACTGTTTTGGCTCGTGTATTAGTTCATTGAGTTTATATTATGTATCATTTTTAAGCTGTTTGTTACCCTTTACAATAAAATAAAAAAAAATATATAAAAAAATAACTCTATTGGCTATGTGCACGTCTGAAACGTCAAAGGTCCCGAGACAATGTCAAAACTCAGAGATGTCAAATAATGACACATGAATATTTTATTTACTTTAGTAAACGGGAAAGACCCCGGATTGGACATTTTACTGAAATAAATAAGAGAATAAATAAATACATACAAACGAAACGAATCGTAGGAAACCGTTAAGAAACTAATAGATAACGTGAAAGAATAAATAAATACATACAAACGAAACGAATCGTAGGAAACCGTGAAGAAACTAATAGAAAACGTGAAAGTAAATATGACAGTGGTCCCCGGTAAGTACACATTTCTGCCATGGTGTGCGCTACGATCGCCTAGCTTACCCCCACCACCTACTTCGCACATAGCCAATAACGTCAAAATGGTTATGCCCTCCCACCGCTTATTTTTTTAAACAGAATTTGAAGTGTATTTTTCCACCGAAAACCGCAAAAATATATCATACACTTAAAAAAATATATGACTTGAATTAGCTGTATTGGCTATGTGCGAAGCAGGCGGTGGGGGTAAGCTAGGCGATCGCAGCCCACACCATGGCAGAAATGTGTACTTACCGGAGACATCTGTCAAATTTACTCTCACGTTTCCTTTTGGTTTCTTAACGGTTTTCTAACATTCGTTTCATTTGTATTTATTTCAATAAAATTTCCAGTAAGGGTCTTTCTCGTATACTAAAATAAATAAAATATTCATGTGTCATTATTTGACATCTCTGAGTTTGACATTGCTCCGGGACCCTTGACGTTTGACGTTTCAGACGTGCACATAGCCAATACGACCTGTGCAATCTTATTAACAGCTGTTTGTTATTTTTAAAAAGTTTGGAACTCGACAAATAAAGCAATTTATATGTAACATTGTTGTCGTGCTGAGCGAGCCTGCAATGTTTGAAATTTTTAAATTTATTATGACCGATCATGAACTGTACACTTCGCCTTCCAATATGTGGCGAGTAACGTGCACTTTTAAGGCCATTTTTGAGAATAATAGATGTGTTTGTTAGGTGTTCGACTCGATCACGTCCTCGTACGCGATGTGCCCGGCGGTGATGTGCCGGCTGTTCGACGCGCTGCGGCAGAGCGCCGCGCGCCACTTCCCACACAACGCGGAGGTGCGCTACTCCGTCGTGTCGGGCTTCATCTTCCTGAGGTTCTTCGCGCCCGCCATCCTCGGGCCCAGGCTTTTCGACCTCACCACTGAACAGATTGTGAGCACAGCTGTTTATATGATTATTCCTCGTAATGTAGTGTTGTTTAATATTTTTTCTACACCAGCATTATAATCTAATCTGTCAATTAAATGACTGCACAAAAACTTCGAGTTTTCAACAGTAAAATACGACTTGAATTGGCTGTATACGATCTGTGCCATCGTTTGTATGGCTCTTTGTTCTTTTAAAAACTTTAGATCTCGACAAATAAAGCAATTTATATTAACATTAAAGTCGCGCGGGGCGAGCCTGCAATGTTATTTTTAACCGACTTCAAAATTTCAAAAGAGGAGGTTATCAATTCGGTTGTATGTTTTTTTTTTTAATGTTTGTTAGTCTATAACTCCGTCATTTCTTAACCGATTTGGAAAATAATTCTTTTGATTGTAAGTATATATATCCAAGTTGGTCCCATTTTTGTCAAAACGCAGTTCTGATGATGGGATCCATGAGGAATTGAGGGAACTCCTCAAATCTTTAAGGCAAACATATAGTGATTTTTGTGTTTTTATCAACAAGTCAAGCATTTTCATCTAAAAATGTGACATTGGATGAAGTGGAACTGCTCATGATGATCAGAACAGAACTCTTCAACGACGAAAAGTTCACGTTTGGCGATTTGTCCTCCTAGCTGTGTTTGTTAAGCAAGTTCTATTTTCACGATTAATTTTTGTCATGCTTGATTTCTGATGATGGGATCCATGAGGAATTGAGGGAACTCCTCAAATCTTAAAGGCAAACATATAGTGATTATTGTGTTTTTATCAACAAATCGAGCATTATCATACAAAAATGTGACATTTGATGAAGTGGAACTGCTGATGATGATCAGAACAGAACTCTTCAACGACGAAAAGTTCACGTTTGGCGATTTGTCCTTCTAGCTGTGTTTGTTAAGCAAGTTCTATTTTCACGATTGATTTTTGTCATGCTCGAGTTCTGATGACGGGATCCATTGGGAATCGAGGGAACTCCTCAAATGTGAAAGGCACACAAATAGTAATTTTAGTATTTTCACGAACTAATCAAGTATTTTCATTGATAAAAGTGACATTTGATGAAGTGGAACTGCTGATGATGATCAGAACGGAACTCTTCAACGAGGCGTAGTTCACGTTTGGCGATTTGTTCTCTTCGTTTTGTTTGTCAAGCAAGCAAGGTTTTTTCATGATTCCATGAGGAATTGGGGGTACTTAGTCTTCTACCATTATAAACATACATTATAGCCATTTTTATTTTATTGTATATCTATCTAAGAGTGCACCATCTAAGTATAATAATCTTTTACCGGCCTCCCCCACTGAAGTCGGTTTTTTTTTCTTAAAAATTATTTTAATAATGATTGACTGTCTAATTGATGGACCCGGGTATGTCCTTAAACTACGACCAAGACCACCGGGGAATGGGCAGCAGCATTCCTAGAGTGCGGTGGAGATACTGCGATCGCCAACCCGCATGCCAAGCGTGGCGATTATGGCATTTACCCCCCATGAAATTGGGGGAGGCTTATGTCCAGCAGTGGACGTCCTAGGGCTGATGTGGTGGTGGTGGGTCTAATTGATAAACTGTCCATATACCGTTTCAATATGTGTAACGTCCAATTTTATGGCCATGTTTCAGAAAAAATGGTTTGAAATGTATTATGACAAGTTCACTGCATTTTCGTTCATCCTTTTCTGTTGATTGCTGAAGCTGCTAGACACCAAAGACAGCTTACAATTAAAGTGATATTGAGGTGGCTCAGAGCCCACGATGAACGTGACCAACTCGCTTCTTCTCCTTTTCTCATTTTAAAACCGTATTTCCCTACCGTAAACTCTATAAAAAACCATAATGAAAGCTATGCATGCAAACAGAGTAACCTGATCGTTAGATGCATCCTAAGATAAGTGTTGGAATGTGACAGGACCCACAAACGAATCGGACGCTGACGCTGATCTCGAAGACGATCCAGTCGCTAGGCAACCTGGTGAGCAGCCGCTCGGCGCAGCAGGTCTGCAAGGAGGAGTACATGGCCGAGCTCTACCGCAGCTTCTGCACACCCCGACACGTACGTTCCACTGATTATCCGTCGAACCTGTTATACCTGTACATTTTTTTGTGTAAGAAAGAGACCAAGCGAATTTTATTTTACGTATAACTCCGAACCCAAAATAACTGCTGACAATCTACACATATTGTAATTTAGTAACTTCATGGAGGCTAGAAAGAGACTGTAAAAGGGTTTCCCCGACAGGTGCAAGCCATAAAGCAATTCCTGGAGATAATCTCGACGAGCTCGGACACGCAGAGCAGCAGCGTGCAAGAGTCGCCCGTGCTGCTCAAGGAAGGGTGAGTGGGCCCTGCCCCGTGCCACGCGCCGCACACTATTCCACACACTGTATACTGTCCTTCTAACTACATGTTTCTTTGTTTGTGCCTCACGCGGAACAGTTATGGGTATGGTTCACAATATTCATTACATACGCTATTAGATACGTAAATCAGCGCTTCTTATAACACGTTGTACTTTTTGGTTTGTTTCATTCTTCTCATGTTTCCAATTTTATTTCTCAATCAGGGCATACGATTTCATACATAAATGAAAAGAACTGTCTCGCTGCCTATGTATCTACAATTTACCGACCTTTTTTCTAATGTTTTTAGTACTCTGTATACGCACTAAAGCCATGACTAAGTCCTACACATGTATATACCCGTATCTCACCTTACTCAATTGGTGAACAACTTTCATTTCACACATTTTCAGAGTAAAAATGTCTTGAAAATAGTGAATTCACTAGGTATATCCAAATTCCTATGACATTAGCACTTTTTGCTCTGTGTTTAGATGCACTATTGGGATTAAAACCAGCTTACCTCCTTATGTCAGATTAACTGACTGCTTTTCATATTATTGTACTGCTTACATAGTTATGGTGCATTATAAAGTTAAGAATAAAGATTATCATAATGTTTTTCTTTAGAAATAGCTATTTCGTTTACGGCATCGGTGTGCTAATTAGCAAGCTGCGCAATCTCTCTTGGTTATGTTGTCTGATACGTGCTCAGTTGGTTCACTTTTGGGACTGTTCAATGTTCATTAATTACCCAAAACTAGTGTTACGAGATTCATACAAATCATAGTCCAAGAAATTTCAGATGAAACACTTTCTTAGAATTTGAGCATGGAAGATATAAGGACAACCGTTAGTTCATCTAGAATTCTAGATTAATTAATACATTATGCATATATGCGTTCACGTCCATACAATCCTGTTCCTAGTTTGCGTGACCTGGCATGAATGTGTTAATATTAGAGTATAAAAAAGATTTATGGTTTACTTACCATTAAAAATCATATAATTAATCCGATAATACTTAATCATGGTAACGAACAACCGAATAAAGTTAATCGACCCTACAGAATAGCATCCACTTCCCTATATTGCGAAAGAAATATATGGAACCTGATATTATAAATATTGCGAAATTGTCCAACATGCTCGAATCCGAGTAATTTATGTACTGTAGGTAGTAGATGTGTTAATTTTTGCAGGCATGAGGGTGAGATATTTGTGGTGCGTGTTGTTAAGCGATGCGAGTGTCTGTGCGTGTGTCGGGGAGTTGCTAGAGCGCGGGTTTGTGTTGCAGCACGATGATCAAGCGGTCGGAGGGCGCGCGCGGCGGCGTGGGCTCCCCGCGGCGGCGCTGGGCGCGCGCGGCGCAGGCGCACGCCAAGCGGCGCCACTTCCGCCTCACCAGGTACCGAGCAACACCACTTACACCACAACATGCTACACAATCAAATACTACTACTACAAATACTACTGATTACTTTTTTATTGCGCAATCATTTCATTTGGCTTACTACTTAGAAACTCCGAAATCTCAAAAGGACTGGCCTAATTCCTAAGCCACTAATAAGCATGATATGATCTATCTCAAAGCATAGAATCGTCTCGAGCATATGAAATTGTTGTTAAACTTAGGCTGGGTTGCACCGACTTGCGATCACAGACTGATCAACGTTAAATATGGCACCGGCAGCTGTCACCCCATAGAAACTTGTCAAACTTTCCATACATTCAAATTTTAACGAACACTACACGATTACAGACCGTTTGGTGTAACCCACATTTAGTCATTATGGCACTACAAAATTTAAACCGTCAGCTAACCATTTTACACTAATCAATCAACTTTTCAAGAAACGTCAAAAACGTTTACATTTTAAATCCTTTTAATTGTTTATCCTTAAAGATTACTTTTGATAGATGGGAGCACCCAAATAACGTAAAACTGACACGTTTTACGAAAACAAGAAATAAAATGTTCACTAGCTTTCAAGCTTTAGAACTGTTCGTAAATGATAACAATACATTAACATTTATACTCTTCAACAATGGTTCGAATCAAACGGAATTGTATTAAATACCGACAAAACCATCACAATAAAGTACAAATCAAAATCAAAAAAAGTAGAAGAAACGTCAGAGATAAATTATCAGGAATCAACTAAATTTTTAGGATATATAGTTGACAGTAAATTGACACATACAGAACACCTAGATAAACTTAGTAGTAAAATCTCTTCGGCAAATTTTGCATTACTAAAGCTAAAATCTTTGATAAATATAAAAACATTAATAACTGTATACTACGCATATATTCACTCCTTACTAAACTATGCCATTACGATCTGGGGAAATGCATCAAATATAAATAAAATATTAGTGCTTCAAAAGCGTTCAATTCGGATCATGAGTGGAGTAAACCGACGTGACTCAGCGAGACCTCACTTTGAGGCACTAGGCATAATGACAGTCATTTCATTGTTCGTTTATAACTCCCTATTGGACATACATAAGCAAACTGATTCGTTGCTTAAAGTGTCGGATATTCATAACTATAACACTCGTTCTAAGAATAAATTGCTGTTACCAAAATGTAGACTTAGGAAAACACAGAAACAGGGAATTTTCTTGAAAATTAAAATATTTAACAAACTGCCTCTTCAAATTACTGAATTGCCCTATATTAGCTTTAAGAAAAAGATATCTCTGTATTTCAGAAAACATGCATTTTACTCTGTATCAGAATTTTTAAGTGTTAGCATTGGCATCAACGATTTCCAATAATTAATGAGAAAAAAATTATATAATTTTAGTATGATAAATATATATTTTTTAGAATGAATCTGTAATTCTGACATACCATGTAATAACCACATTACTTTATGGTGAATAAATGAAATCTGAAATCATTTACGAACAGTTACACCAATTAAGTGTGCTTTATATTTTGTTCATACATAATGTTGAGTAATATTGTAAATTAGAACACGACACAAACATTCTGCGATTTATTTAATATAGAGCACTAACCACAACACCATCTTTAAAAATTTGCAAGTGAATCGGTAGTTGATCTATTTACTTGAATAATAGTTTCTGAGCGATGCAATAACTCGCATTAAAAAAAGGTATAACTTTTTTTTTGGGATTGTTTTAATATTCGAACCGATAATATTCGAATAAATAGGAACCGATTAAGGTTACTCGCCGAAATCGCTAATAATCGTTTAATATGCCCTTTGATTCGCCTTAGCCCCATCACTTTTTTGTCATTTCGCAAGTGTCAAAAATAACTTGTAAGGACAAACGCTCTGTAGTAAAGTGTGTAGGGAAATATGGCTAATGACGTTACAATTTTCTATGGTCGAAGTCAAAATGATTCCTTTGTTCCATGTTTATATATTAAATATCTTTATAATAGGTTAAATGAGCTGAAAATTTATATTTTCCGTATATATTAATAAATTTTGAATATCGCTAACGTATTTATTAGCGTTGTATAATGCCGTATTGTATCTGTTGTCATATCACAATTGAAACCCAGAAGTGTCCACGTTGAAACCTCTATGAGTATAACTTTGCTAACATTAGTGTTGTATGTTCGCAGCGGCGAGCTGACGTGGTCGCGGTGCGGCGCGAAGGCGGCGGCGCACCGGCTGCCGCTGTCGGGCGTGCTGGCCGTGGCGCCCGTGGACTGCCCGCCCGCGGGCGCGCCGCTCGGCGCCAACAACATCTTCCAAATCGGTACGAGCCACTCTGACGTTCTTCTCGTTGCTTCATCACGCATAAACTATACTAGTACCTGGGGCGCTCTCTTGTGTGTGGCATAGATCAAGTCGTTTTTTTGACCGAATGAAACGTAGGTCTCCGCTTCAGCTTCGAGGAAAATGATTTCGTATGTCCGGATTTCCGGTTGTTCTCCTCTACAGGTCGCATTTCTCAACTGGTTTACGTGAAATCTTGTGAGCAGGTTCGATAATTATATACAAGGTGGCCCATTCAAATCGGTCAGTATGGGAAAGTCTGAAACTATAAGACATACGAAGATTTGTTCTTAGGAACCATGTCACCGATTTTGATAAAAAGAAAAACTGCATTCATACATTTGAAAAAAAACACTGTACCCAGCTAGGGAATCGAACCCGGTTGTTTTGAAAAAATAAACTTACACTATTTCTATTCAGATATCGTTTGTGTAGGTCTTAAGCAGTAAATGTCTCTAAGAAACATAATGTCTAAAATGAATAAAATGCATTTTTTTCACATACTTTAATTTATCATAGTAGGTGTTCAAAGTGACCACCGTTACAATATTCAACAAGTTCAGGCATGTAAAATTGTCTCTATGGTTGTTTGTACCTCTCTACTTGTAAAATCGGTAACATGGTTCCTAAGAACAAATCTTCGTATGTCTTATAGTTTTAGACTTTCCCATACTGACCGATTTGAATGGGTCACCCTGTATATATATACATAATTTATATATTTTTACGAATCAGTTGCTGTTTAATTTGCGAGGTCTACAGTTCACAGAGCCATTAGTTGAAAAACCCCTGATCATGCTGATCCTAATAAGAGTGAAATTAACTTTTGACTATGCATCTTGTTTATTTTCAACCTTACACTAATCAACCTAGTCCCAACCTTACACTAACCAACCTAGTACTAGGCGCCGATATACATAAATACTTATGAAATTATTCGTGCTTATCACACAAATAAATATCCTGCCGAGATTCGACCCCGGGGGCACCAGGTTCGTAGGCAGGGTCCCTACCAACCAGGATAAAGTGGTCGCTTAATAGTGAGTTTCTGTACAGTGCACCGCGAGCGCGTGCTGTTCGTGCAGGCGAGCAACTGTGTGGAGCGCGCGGAGTGGGTGCGGCTGCTCACGGCGCTGTGCCGGCACTCGCCCGCCGCGCCGCCGCACAGGGGCTACTACGCCGACACCGAGTGGACCTGGTGAGTACCAGTCCTAATATTGTACATTATTCCCTTGTCGTTGTTGGTGAGTTTCTTCTCAGCGTATGCCTCGGTGCTGAGTGGCTCCACCTGCGCTGGGCGATTGGGAGCCGTGGCGGGTCGCTTCACCGCTGTAGTGGGACGGGCTACGGGCAGTCATTTGATGGACTCGCGCTATGGAGTAAATTATATGAGTTTTTTTACCTATGTTTAAACGATAAAACACTTTCATACATAACTATAACTTAATTTATTTTAACCTTCTCGGGAAAACCTCGACAGAGAGCTCATTCCATAACCGGAGCATCGTAGGGAGGGAGATCGTTATTTATTGTGTGTCTAAGGGAGGTATTCCACTCATCCAATATCTTTGTCCAATATTGGCTATGTGCACGTCTGAAACGTCAAACGTTAAAGGTCCCGAGACAATGTCAAAACTCAGAGATGTCAAATAATGACACATGAATATTTTATTTACTTTAGTAAACGAGAAAGACCCCGTATTGGAAATTTTACTGAAATAAATAAGAGAATAAATAAATACATACAAACGAAACGAATTGTAGGAAACCGTTAAGAAACCAATAGAAAACGTGAAAGTAAATTTGACAGTGGTCCCCGGTAAGTACACATTTCTGCCATCGTGTGCGCTACGATCGCCTAGCTTACCCCCACCACCTACTTCGCACATAGCCAATACATGTGATCAAAGAAATTGGATGATTTTATCCAACTTGGATGGGACCCCGACATTTGATCAAAGATTCTGATGATAGTTAAATCAATATGGCTACGCATGAAAAAGAATAAAACCTGGACAAAGATATTGGATGAGTGGAATGGGCCTACGTCAAAGAACTTTGATCAAAGATTTGACAAAGATATTGGACGAGAACCCACCCTAAGATGAGTGTTGTTGCGCAGTTGCGGGCGGCGGGAAGCGGAGGCGGAGGGGTGCGGCGGGTGCGAGGCGACGGCGGCGGGCGACCGCGAGACGCTGCGCGGGCCGGCGGCGCTCGCGCTGCGGCTGGACCCGGCGCGCGACCTGCAGCGCCTGCACGCGCTGCTCGTGGCGCACGCCGCGCCGCTCGACAAGCGCGCGCTCGCCTTGCAAGGTATGCCGCGCCGTGCTGTGCCGCCTGAGGGCCTACTCCGAACTTCGTGTCATGCCGTCCCTTTCACTCTCATCTTGTACACTATATGACTGAAAGGGATGGCACGATACGAAGTTCGGAGTAGGCTCTCTGGTCGCTTTCATAACGACCCTTCGGTGGCCCTGGACTTCCCCGGCCTCGGAATAAAATCTTAAGCCCTTTTTTGAAAAGTGTTCTACTGATTTCAGGGTCTTAGAAATCTCACTCTGGTGTGATTTTCTGACCTAAGCAGACATGCTCGTTTACTATTTCGATCGTCTTACCGTCTAATGAAATGTTCGCGACCTGGAGGCGGCGAGGCCTGGAAGGAAGGAGGCAATTGCAGGCTGAGTATTAATTTTAAACGGACGACCTTGGGAGTCCGTTTAATTAATACGAAGCCTGCAATTGACATCTCTGCCGAGGCTAATACAGTGCTTTTCCGAAAAATGGGGAAAACAACACTAAATTGGAAATAAGTTTTGATAAATAACCTTAAAACGTCAATATGCTTATGCATTTATTTTTTTAAACAGGATTTTCCACCGTCAACTACAAATTATTTCAGACACGTATAAAAACGTGGCGTTGCCAACAGAAAAATACGACTTTAATTGGCTGTATCTGTATACGACCTGTGCCATCTTTTGTCTCGCGGGGCGCACCTGCAATGTTTGAATTTTCTTTTATGACTGACCATAAACTGCACTCTTCGCCTTTCAATATGTAGTGAGTAACGTCCACTTTTACGGCCATTTTTGAGAATTTTTTTATTATCCTCGAGGAATTGATTTAATTGTATGCTTACCGCCTTTTCAAGAATCTTTGTCATTACATTAGTGGAAGGTTACGAATAGGTTTTTAGTCTTTTAGGGTTTTTTTTTATACTACGACTGTGGCAAACAAGCTTACGGTCTGCCTGATGGTAAGCAGACACCGTAGCCTATGAACTTGCAACTACAAAGCAATCACAAGTGCGTTGCCGACCCTTTATTGACTTGGGAATGCGCTGTGTTGAGAGAATAGGTATTGGGAGAATTTGTTTTAGGTATTGGTCTTAGATTAGTTTGCTTCCAACAGTCGGGGAATATTCCGGTTTCTATTGATTGGTTTACAAGAAAAGTTGTTTAAAAAGTTTAGTTAAAGACTATGCAAAAAAGTACTGTCAGCTATAAAAACATGTACCAAAAATGATTTTATTGGCAGAAACTTATTTGATTAACTCTACCAGCTATACGTTTGCTACTGGGTATATGAAAAAATCATGGTAGTAGTATATATAATGAAATTAAAAGAAAAACTATCACAGTTGAGTGCACGTGCATTCAGATTTGACACGTCCTGCTCTAGAAACTACTACTTGTGTCAGATTTTTTGTTGTCTCATCGGTGTGACACATTTCTTTGTAGATGTTGACTGTTCCGTACATGCAACACATGAAACAAAACACAATTACATTTTAAGAATCTATAATAAATATTTAGGCTTCCGAAAGACGATCACTGACTTAAATAATGTATACATTGATAATCAGCAGAGGGCGGCAACTGTGAGGAGCGCGAGGCGGAGGCGGCGACGCTGCGCGAGCTGCAGGAGGCCATGTTCGACCTCGAGCACCGGCACCGCGTCTACCACCGCTCGCTCGCTCGCGAGACCAAATACGGCAGCAAGTAAGCGCGCCGACAGCCCCAACCCCCGCTGCACTCAATGCGTTGACACCTCGATATATATATACATACACCGGTCATAAGTATTTAGGCACCCATACCTTTTTCCATACATCTGTATACAAAAATGACTTTCAGAAATATACAGTCCCTTGACAGTTTTGCGTGCATAATGCATTTTTTATTTAGCTGACTTATTGAGCCTTAAATCGGTGCCAGAGACCACCCTTTTAAAATGGTGGTTTTCTTTTTGCAATAACTTAACTACTAATTGCTGGTTCATAGAAAAGTGTAGTGTGTTTGTATGTTAGGCCGATTTAAGGCTCAATAAGTTAGCTAAATAAAAAATGCACGCAAAACTGTCAAGGGACTCTCACTTGGCAGTGTATTTCTGATAGTCATTTTTGTATACAGATGTATGGAAAAAGGTATGGGTGCCTAAATACTTACGAGCGGTAGTGTATATATAATAGATAAACTTTATTCTGCATGTGGTCCGCAATGGCACTTTTACAAGTAAAAATATACTAGTGAAAAATCATTGCCATTAAAAGAAATTAGTTCCACTGAAAATCCGCAACATGGCCAGATTCATATAGGCAATGTTCAGGCTATAAAGAAAATCGAACACATTTAGTTTTCTTCGCATTAAGTAGCAGATTGTTAACGGTAAATCAATTAATTACTGGTGGGTTATTGCATTAGTGATGTCTTGGTTTAAATCAAATAAGTACTTTGACCAGTCTACTATAGTCTGTTAATTATTGGTCAACCTTAAAGACAAAATGATGTATCATCCGCAAATAATACGATATCAGAAATATGACGTATTATATATATTTATGCCACACCTGGCCAAAAAGTGGCTTTTACCGCACGCTACGCGTACGGTAAAAGCCGCTTTCTGGCCAGGTGTAGTAATTAAAATGATGTACACAACACGGGAGGTAATAAATAAAGCCCTCGATCGCATATATATACGTCCCTCGCTTACAGCTAGGGCCGCAAAATCTAAGATCTCAGCCTTTCTTTGCTTTACCACCCTAGTTGTGTAATGTACTATTACAGTACATATGGTGCTGCTTTACCGCACGAGTGCGGTAATCTGCAGATAACGTGCATATGTCGAAACTTTAAAGAGCCCTATGTACGATACACGTGCGAACAGGTAATTCGCAACTCGTGTCGATTTAAAACACTCCCTTCGGTCGTGTTTCAATTTATCACCACTCGTTGCGAATTTCCTGTTGTCTGCACTTGTCTCGTAATGTACTATTACAGTACATGGTGCTATATTACCACACGAGTGCGGTAATCAGCAGATTACGGGCATATGTCGAAACTTTAAAGAGCCATATGTACTGTAAAACGTTGTACGATACACGTGCGAATCGGTAATTCGCAACTCGTGTCGATTTAAAACACTCCCTTCGGTCGTGTTTTAATTTATCACCACTCGTTGCTGATTTCCTGTTATCTGCACTTGTATAGTAATGTACTATAATATCATCAATTCATATGAATGTTACAGACAAGCCCCGATCGGCGACGACAACTATCTTCACCTGGCGGGCGCCGGGTCGGGAATGACGGGTATGGGCGGCGGCGAGGGGGGCGCCTTCCTGTGGCGCTCGTGGCGCGCCGAGCCGAGCACGGAGAGCGCGGGTCCGGCCGCGCCTCTGCACGCGTCGCTCGACGTCGCCTCCAGTACAGAGTCGCTCAAGCTGGCGCGGCACCTCGACGAGCGCTCCTCCGGCAAGTCGAACAAATCCACCGGCAGTGGCTACCTCACCATGTCCTGCCTCAAACAGGAACCCTCCGAGGACAGCGACAATTCGGTCGGCAAGCCCGCCCGCCCTCCGAAGCCCGCGCGGCTCTCGCCCTCGCGTGCGCCCCTCGCCGGCGACTGGCCGCCGATCAGCGAGTACGTTGACGTCGAGCTGAAGCCGCCCGAACGGCGGCCCAAGTCGGACGCCAGCCCGCCGAAGCGGCACGACGCCGATCCCTCCTATCGTTGTAAAGAGTACGAGTTGATGGCGAATTTCATGAGCCACGCGGCTTCGCCCCCTCTCCCTGCCGCGCCCTCGGGCGAGGAGGCGCCGCCCGCCGTGCCGCCGCGCGGACACGCCGCGCAGCGCGCCCGCCTCCACCCCAAGCCGGAGCGCGCGCCCGCCTCGCCGCGCCGGGGCTCCGCCGGCAGCTTGCCCGACCTCGACCCCGACCACGACCACGCGGACCAGCAGCACCCCGCCAGTAAACTTGACACGCTGTCTAATGACGACAGCCTGCTCGACGAGCTACAGAGAGACGCCTACTGCGTGCTCAAGGTGTGCGAAGATGAGTCTGGTAATGATTCCAGTGAAATTAATACAGAGGAACCGGAACGTAAAGAAAAAGAAGATCATGGAATCTTTTCTAGAATTAGTATTCAGCGAAAATCTAACCCTATAAAACCACAAACAAATCCGATAAAACCTTTAAAAACTTCAAGTTCAACTTCAAATGTTCATGATACTGGATCCAATGCCTCTCGACCACTCGCTGAGCGTTTGACGCCGTTTTTCTTGAAAAAGAAATCTAAACCGATAGAAGATACGCCACCTACTAACAAATCCTCCCGAAAGGAGGATAATTTGATCGGTCGCTTGACGCCGCGGTTCGGGCAGTCGCGACTCTACGGACGCGGACAATCGCTGGAGCTCGCGCCCTCTGAGAACCGCACAAAACGCATCGAACGCTCCGCCACCACTGTCAATCTTCCAACGAGACCGATCAATTCATCAATAGTAGCAAATCTCAAGTTTCTAAGTCTGCATCGATACGGTGCAGCGGAGGATGTGCAGTGCCGCACGTTTGTTCGCAATAGCGAGGCGGATGGAGCGGGCGGGAGCGGCGCGGCGCCGGCGAGCGCTGGGCCGGCGGCGGACGCGGCGCCCGCGGCGGGCGCGGGCGCGGGCGCGGCACTTGAGTTCGCGGACGCGACGTGGCACCCCGCGGCGCACGCGCACGGCTCACTGCTGGCCGCCGCCACCAGCGACATCCGCCTCTAGCCCTCTAGCCGCTGTGCTCCTAGTGATAAACAATGCGATCTATTCGGCGCTATTGCAAAGTAATTGGTATGCTAGAGATGTATTTATTTCTATGATATTTTTTGAACTCCTTTTCGTCGACCTGATGCGTGTGCCTCCTGTAGTATGTAGTTTTCTGAAAGAATACTGGTATGGTTAAGTCTAAATGATAGCATTAATACTCAAAAGGTGCCAAGTGTTGTATGACGTCGCCAGCGCATGTGACTCTCATTCCTGTAGCACAATAATAAATTGAAATCTTAATGTTCTTGTAATGACTTAGTTATGTTATACTTATTATAGCGTCTTTATCGCTTGTAATTTGTAACATAGTAGTCTTGACTTTAGAAATTTTGAATGTTTTATTCGCAATAATTCAGTCGGAGTGTATCTATTTTTATGTGTTCATTTCGCAAACAATAAAATGAATTGAATTATGCATAAATATTATATAGAGTAAGTAAACGACAGTGTATTCCAATAAGTGGTTCACTTATTGGAATACAAGATTATTGTGTTGATCTGAGGAGCGGAGTGTTGTTTGCGGAGTGATTTACAAAACCGATCTTTAGTCATGGCATTTCATATGTAGCGGAATAGAGATCTTATGAACTCACAATTGCATTGTGATCTTGTCAATTGTTTCAAGCAATACTATATTTTAATGTTTTGCTTTATTATTAGCCTGTGGTGTACTTAAGGATCGATGTGGCTTAACATAACGTAATGACATAATGTACTGAAAACATGCATTGCAATGTGACATATTCTAAACTTGTGTAAGAATGCCTAACGGTACGGCCTTGTGATTCGAGATAAGATTACGCGATTCTAACTATTGACTGACTTTTCAAATGCACTTGTTAGTTTTCCGTGTTGTATTACGACTTACGAGTAATTGCCGTGATGGCGGGCAATTGATAGAATTTAATGTTAAATATTATTGAGAATTGCACAGTAGTTTTTATTTTTAGCAACTTATAACTGTATGTATAGATAGTCTGTTCTGTTAAACGATTACATTTGGTTTATAAAACAAAAGTTTTAGCTTTTATAGATGAAACTAATTTGTATGTTATGTGCCTTGTGTAGGCCTCTGTTTATTTATGGAGGTATATTTTGATTTAACTATGAAGAAATAAAGTAATGTACAAATTAATATTTCACAAAAATATATTATGTTATTTATTTCACCTATTTTCATTCTGTTAAATAAAAACTCCACTTAACGTTCACATTTTTTATTAGTCATGTCATGTAATAGTAGTATACTCAGTTGGTACCGTACCGTATTACCACAAACATCGTGAAATAGTGCTTTCTGCGTTGTGGTGAGGATCACGTGTGGACTTAGAGCATACATAACTGGAGTAGCCATCAGTGCATCTTACCAAACAAAATATTATGCCATTGTATGCAGCATACGGGGACTCCCCGTATGCTGCATACCGAACGAGTTAACGACCAATTAAAATGCACCACTTTCACTGGTCGTTATACCGCCTGCGGGGAGTCCCCGTATGCCGTATATCGACCAATGAAATTAGTAAAACTCCTTAAAGTCGGAAAATATGCGCAATTTTATTGATTGACATAAATGACAGAGAAATATCTGTGACAGCTGTAAAAACATATACAACACTAGCTGGCCCGCGCGGCTTCGCTCGCGTATTACAAATAACGAAAGGGATGCTGCGGATTAAAATATAGCCAAGTTTATCCTTCAAAAAGGTCCATTCGTTACACACAATTTTTAAATGTAATGGTTTATTTCGGATATATTTATTATTACTTATTATTAACCCTTTCAGACATTTTATTTCGTGAAAGACATATTGTGGACAGCTACAAAAGACGATCGTAAATAGACAAATCTTAACTACCATAGACTAATATCGTAACATATTGTTGAAAATTCGACAAAGTTTGTAAAAGGTGAGGCGGCTGAGCACAAAATCAGGAAAGACCTAAGTAATCATAATTTAGAACAAATTTCGGTTTTTGCAATACAACGTACACAATCCGTTTCTGACGCTTCTCCTTACCAAAAGTAAAAAAGGTCCTAAAGTCTATGCTTTGTAATACATACAATAATTATCATTGCCGAACGCCTATGTACTCGTACGATGGCCACAATGCCTTCTGACAATTGAAGTTTTGGCTGTGCTGTGTGTTAGTCAATTTAGCCCACATCTCTCTCAGCCCGCGGGCCTAAATTACCTCTATAAAATTCGTTTATATTTTTATATTCATACCTAGTCAACTCAACCCATGGATCTAAAGGACTACAATGAAATATGTAGACTTAGAGTGTGTCCGAACTCGAAAAAAGAGGGATATATTAAACAGAATTTGGGACCTCTCCTTTTTGGAAGTTGGAGTTTACCATTCAATTTTAGCGGAATCTTTCTACAATATTTGTAGATGGGATAGTATGTGTTGTATGGGAGCCCCCTTAATTATTATTATTAATTTGATTTTAGTATTTGTTGTTCACAATAAAAATACATAATCTGTGCAAATTTCAACTGTCTAGTTATTACGGTTCTTGAGATCTAGCTCGGCGAGTGGTTGCCATGAAAAAGGGCTAAAATATCACGTTTATTGTATGGGAGCCCCCTTTAATTATTATTATTATTTTGTTTTTAGTATTTGTTGTTATAGCGGCAATAGAAATACACAATCTGTGAAAATTTCAACTGTCTAGTTATTACGGTACTTGAGATACAGCCTGGTGACAGATGGACGGACGGACGGACAGCGAAGTCTTAGTAATAGGGTCCCGTTTTTACCCTTTGGGTACGGAACCCTAAAGATCATCTCGCTTAACACTACGGATCTGTTGGTATTATTAATTTAAGATATTGAAGCAAAGTACAAACAATTAGGAAAACCGCGATAATATTGACAACTAATTAAGCATAATTGAGATAAGATAATATTAATCGTGTAAAGGTCCCCATTAAAAATAAATAAAAAATGACACACCACGTCTGTCATTCATGTAAACATTCTAAACAGACCGTTTATTTGGTGATTAGTTATTTTACTGGTGATGCGGATATATAAAGCCGACTCAAAACTCGTATTTACTTTTGCTGCAGAACTTACTACAGCTTTGAGCTCTATCATATTTCCTCAATTTATTCGAAATATGTCAATTAGGCATAGGACTTGCACATGTATTATTGCATACCGTACGTCAAATGCCAAAGAATTGATATCAACGCCATCTATAGTGCAGAATTGTTCAGCAGATCCGTTTTTTCATGTAAACGCGATAACGACGCCACCTACCGGGTCAAATTGTATTTTCAAATCAGAGGGAGATAGATTGGAGACAGAATTTGAGACCTCTCGTTTTTGGACGTTGGAGTTTTCAATTTTAGCGGAACCTTTAGGTATCAAAGTGTACAATACTTGTAAATGGTGTTTTTATAAATAATTGTGTAAGTACCAAATTTGTTTCTAAGGTATAAATGATTGTTGCATATTTAATTTTAGAATACTGTAGCAGTTTAGAGGCTTACTGGAGTCGACATCGTTATATAAGTCAACTTAGCCCGCGGGCCTATAGTCGTCACTATGACATGTTCCTTTTTTCCGTAGTCATTCCAGGCCGCATGTTCTGTAAATTAACCAAAAAATAAACATATTTCATAGTACTCATTTAGGCCCGCAGGCTGATGTGAGCTGAGTAGACCAACACTTCCGACGAACGACGAAAAAGTAGGCTAAAATGAGTTTGTATTTAGTAAAGATGATGTAGAGATGACAATTTAATATTGACATTTATTAAGCCCATTGGGGCCTTTCACACGGTGAATATTATCATGCGTTACACTCATATCACGATCCGTATCAAATGAATAAGTATTAATGAATATTGAACACAGATAAAAGATCACATTAAGTTGAACGATTTCTGTACATCTGATCTTTTCTCACTAATGCACAATCAGTAAGTTTGAGAGAGACAGATTAGTCATACCTATTCATTTCAGTGTCACATGTCAGTGCACCCGTTTCCATAACTGCAAATATTACTGAAATGACATTTAGGGTCGGCAACGCGCATGTGGAACCCCTAGGTAGGGTCGGCAACGTGCGTGTGACACCCCTAGGAGTTGCAGGCGTCCATAGGCGACGGTGACCGCTTACCATCAGGCGGGCCGTATGTTTGTTTGCCACCGACTTGGTATAAAAAAAAAAGTGACGTAATGGTTTGTATGGGATTTGACATTTGGTGTCCTTCTATATGAAGACAATTCGTCAACAGTCGAAAATGATCATACTATCTGTCCCGTTCTAACTCATCTTAGTTTACTATAAGGTTTCAAAGAGACAAATATGAAAAATCATCTTGCTTAACACTACGGATCTGATGGTATTATTAATCTAAGATATTGAAGCAAAGTACAAACAATTAGGAAAACCGCGATAATATTGACAGCCCGGCTTACTTGTGATAAGATAATCGAATCGAATCGTGATTGAATAAAAAGGTCCCCATTAAAAAACAATAGAAAATGACACACCATGTCTGTCATTCATGTAAACATTGTAAACAGACCGTTTATTTGGTGATTCGTTATTTTACTGGTATTGCGGATACATAAAGCCTACTCAAAACATATTGTAAAATACACTGATAACGCAATGCCAGAGATACTGACAGTCCGACCGACCAAACTCAACTGACTTGCTCCCCGCCCTAATTCCGCCTTTTATACTATCCGACCCTGGACACTGTGGACATCTTGGACACTGTGGACACCTTGGACACTGTGGACATTGTAGACACTGTGGACACTGTGGACACTTTGGACACTGTGGACATCTTGGACACTGTGGACATCTTGGACACTCTGGACATTGTGGACACTCTGGACATTTTCCTATTGGTGGATTGCGCCACGCCCACTCCTTCCGTCATTAGAGATTGTAACGCCCTATTCTTACGAGTAGATGCACCTTATGCCCATACTAATAAGGTTGAAAATCGTATGACACCCGACAAGTTCTTTATCTTTACTTGAAGGGAGGCAAGTAATAAAGAAAGAAATAAGTCTTAGGCCTTTAAGGATAAAGTTGAAATTCGTTTACCGAGTGTTTTGTCTTAGCTTGATGCGAAGTAAGTAATAACGTAAAATTAGGTAAAAGATTTATTTCTAGTGTGGTATTTATATTATGTTATAGATTAAGCTGGTATAAAAAAAGGTATTCAGACGCAATGTTCGTACTACTTTCTATTTCCCTTCCTTTTAACTATTTATTCCGTATGAATCCTGTTTTTAAATGTTTCTTTAACAAAAATGCTTTTACTTTAGGTAAACTTTGTTTAGATATATAGATTGACCTTAAAACCACATAAGGGCACGGTAGTGTCCCTGCCAAGTCTCTCAATTATGCCTTATAAATTAATAAGGATTTTTAAATAAAAATATGAATGTAATCAGCTGTCCCTTGGGATATTATTTTAATATGAAAGTGACATGACCAGCTAGCTGTGTTATGTTACAACTTACTACGATTTGAAATAAACAGAATTTGCATACACAGGGCCGAATATTCGGTAATTATTCGGTATCAGTCAAGGTGGAAGTGGGGCTGGAACTGAGGGTGGAATAAGGGTGATACTGGGGGGTGCGTCACTTTGACCCAAAAATCCTGTTTATTTCCTAGTTCCTACTACACCGTTACTAAGTCGAGCCTTTCATGCAAAATTTTTATTTTGCAGGCGATTTGGGGTACGAGTATGCACTGGAGCCATGCCTAATGAATCCAATCATAAATGCTGTCTCAAATAATCCAGAAGAAATTTACACCAACTGGCATTGTCTCGTTAATCAATAGAGTTCTTCAAAGGCTTCATCTATAATAATATACATGTTGTATCCTATACAATATGCGGTAGCAATTTGGGTACGTAGGTACTTTTTAGTGATTCTAAAATGATGTAATACTAACTTTTTCCAATGACTCCGTCCTCGTGCAACTCGTCGTATTCTAGAAATTATATTAATAAATAATTTCTATAATATGACAAGTTGCACGAGAAACAATAATTTATTTATTTATATAAAAGAAATGTTATTAAATGCTTAAATATTGGTCGCCCATACAAACTTCTACACCACTTTTCACCCCCTAAGGATAAGTGGAATGGGCCTCCGTCCAAGAAATTTGATCAAAGATTGGACAAAGATATTGGATGAGTGGAATACTACTCGTGGTATTCCACTCTTCCAATATTTTTGTCCAATATAAAATTGATCAAAGAAATTGGACGATTTCATCAAACTTGGATGGGACCCCGACATTTGATCAAAGATTCTGATGATATTTAAATCAATCTGTCTACGCATAAAAAAAAAATTGGGAAAGATATTGGATAAGTGACTTTGTCTCATCCTCTTTCCGATTAAGAAATACTACAAATTCCTTTTTTGTAGAATTTTCGTCGTATAACCTATTATAATTTGCGGCTCTGTAAGGTGTGTACTTTTCTTTATCTTTTTTTCTTGCTATCGGCCTTTCTGCTAATTCAGTCGCCTCCGTGTCGGATTGCGAGGACTCGGAGACTTCATTTTCTGCTTGCCCGTTTTTGGGCCGTTTACCCTTGCGCCCCCCCGCCATGGGGAAGCGCACTGAACGAATATTTACAACTATCTAGTATTTAGAATTAGTTAATTAAAGAAATATACAAGAATATATACAGATTTTCAGTTTAAATTAATTTTAGCAAACTATAACTTGTCGAGCGCGCCTAATCTGTTCAACGTTCCCGCCAAAAAAAACTGACGTTGACATGAACATGACATTAAACACGCTCATGACTGGTCCGAAACAAAGCACCACTTAGCGGCCTTGAGCGCGCTAACTGGGGTGCTACCGCGAACTTCGAAAATCGAACTTCGTATCGTGCCGTCCCTTTCCGTCATATAGAGTATAACACGAGAGTGAAAGGGACGGCACGACACGAAGTTCGATTTTCGAAGTTCGCGGTAGCACAGCTGATTCGGACCGGCCGCTAGCACTGTAAGCGTTGTGAGCGTTGTAAGCGTGATTCGGAACACAGCCGCAATGGCATGGCAACACTGGAATAAGCGCATTACTTTGCTTTGCGTTTACTTACTAAATACTAAAATAAAATTAACCTACAATTCATGATACTTCGACGATACGATACTGTTGTTCTAAAGTACCCTTGATACGGATAGTCTTCTTTATTTAACACGTGCTACAACTGTTGAACCATGGGAGACTCTACAAATATGTCGTTAGGTAAGTTCTAAATTCATCTTGCATAGATCTATATTCAGGATAATAAACATTTGATACGAATGGTACCGTATACATACAAATTTTAGTTATGGCAGAGGTATGGAATATTAATTAGTGCAATACAGTATTTTCTTACAATAACTGCCGTCCCTAAATTAGACATTAAAATATGACCGCCTTATTTATTTATTTAATCTAGATTGCACAAAAGAAAAAATATCGTACAAAAGGCGCACTTAATACCATATGGCATTGAGTTTTGTTAGTATACACGATCTGCCTTTGAAATATCGTATCACAATATCAGCTTTTAAAAGCTCACTGTTAACTATTCTACTTATGGCAACTTAACCTGTGCAGTTGCTCATGATATGTTTTATATAGCATCAGAAAACAAATTAAAAATATTCATGTAAATTGTAAATGAACTACACACTTGCCAAGCGTGGCGATTATGGCATATATCCCCCGTGAATTTGGGGGAGGCCTATGTCCAGCAGTGGACGTCCTTTGGCTGATATGGTGGTGGTGGTGGAACTAAACACTAACATATTGGGTTGGTTAACTTGTCAATCTACTTAAACTTGATTGGCTACATGACTGTTACTTCTTTGCTGCTCTAAATTGTTATAAATGAATTATAAAATACTATTGTTGTATCACATTTATTTGGAGGCATGGCTGAGTCTATCAGGGTTGGAATTGATGGTGTAGAGGTCATTTATTACAACCATTTAGCTATAACGACGTTAAACCTAAGTCCCTTGATTTTACAGCATACTTTAGTACAAAATTCATGTGGTTATAGTGACTTTGGATCTAACGCCGAGTTCTGGTGTAGCGACTGTTTTTAATTGATCATTTGTAACAAATTCCTAGAAATCCAATGCAGATATTGGGACCGGACTCAGCCGCCAAAGGTTTTTCTTATTTTTTGTTTACATCCACACAGATAAATATATAAATAAATATTAGGGGACATGTTTATAAATACATACATTGTATTAGCTAAGTAGGCAGGTAAGTGTGTATGTTTCGGAATTAAAATGTTACAAATTCAGTTACAAATACGAATATCATTCCGGTATAACAACGAAATTAGAGTGGTCCCTTCATCGTCATTATACCCGAAATCCACTGTGTAAGTAATTGTGGCACTATGCATACATATTATGTTTGTATGAGTTGACTAAAGTTCATTGACCTTGCGGAGGCACTTACCCCCTTCTGATTGAGATGCCGTCATATTAACTTTTTATCTTGAATCCAAAAGGCAACTTTTTGTCACTATTAGAAATCTCAAAACACAAAAAAGAAAAAACACTACCCTAATATATGTATAGTAGCCTGCATGTATGTATTTATTTATTTAATCCTTTGGGAAACAAACAGGCAATAATAATCATACCCAATATGATTGCGCTTACGTGAGAACGTAATGGCACAGTACTTTTCAACGTTTAAGTATAGTTCATTAGTAGAGCAATATGTATTTAATCTATTAAGATCGGCTTGTATATTTAGGCAATCAAATCATATATAGACTTGACAATAGTATCTTTAGTATCGTCAGCATATAATAATAACTGGGAAGACTGAAAGCATATCGCTTACGTGAGAACGTAATGGCACAGTACTTTTCAACGTTTAAGTATAGTTCATTAGTAGAGCAATATGTATTTAATCTATTAAGATCGGCTTGTATATTTAGGCAATCAAATCATATATAGACTTGACGATAGTATCTTTAGTATCGTCAGCATATAATAATAACTGGGAAGACTGAAAGCATTTGATCACGTCGTTGATGTATATATTAACAACAAGGGACCCAGATGGGAGCCTTGCGGTACCCCTGATGATATAGGGACGAAACTGGAAGTGTATACCTTTATGGCAACCGCTTGTATTCGATCACGTAGGTATGAAATGAGCTATCTTAAGAGATTACCAATATTACCATGGATACCGAAACAATTTAACTTATGAATGAGTAGAGAATGTGAGATCTTATTGAATGCCTTGGAGTAGTCTGTATATCTACTTATCATCTACTTGATAACCCTTATCCATAGCATCTATTACATAGTCTGTGAATTGACATAATTTGGACTCAGTAGAATGTCTATTAATGAACCCATGTTGCTGATTAATCAACTACGGCCGGACCGCGCTATACCATGTGTCGTAAATGATTTTTTCAAATAGTTTAGGGATAACTTTGAGATACCTCGATAATTTTTAAAGTCGTGCTAATCGCCATTTTTAAAAATTGGAACTACAATTGATCTTTTCCAACAACTTATTATTATAGTATTGAACTATTCTAACTTGAGGAATTTACTACCCGTGCTAACTAATATGTTTTTACCGAAAATGACACGCAATAACACAGATTGCTATCCGAAACACCCGACTGACCATGAGCAAACCCTATTGCAATGTATGTATGTAATAAGGCCTACTGACCGTCACTCAGCTGTGTCGGGAATGGTAAATCTACTTATCTAGCTAATCTAAGAATACAGCATAGAGAAGTGTTTATTATTTATAATGGTTGTGTCACATCATTTATTTAAGTCAACAGGACGCTGCTTACTTTCTTTTTAAGTGTTTAATTTGACATATGTACATGTACTCTTTAACGCTGACGGTAAATTGTTTCAGATCTTGGGTACTATGTATTTTCTATATCTTTGTGCAAATAATTAACTGATATGTTATTTCCATCATTGACGGCCTGTTTAGCCTAGTTGGTAGTGACTCTGCCTCCGAAGCTAGAGGTCCCGGGTTCTAATCCCAGCCAGGGTATTTATTTGTGCATTTTTCACGGTTATTTGTTCTTGGGTCTTGAATCTTTTCTATGTATTTCAGTATGTATTTATCTATATAAGTATGTATATCGTCGTCTAGTACCCATAGTACAAGGTTTGCTTTGGGACTAGGTCGATTTGTGTAAGATTGTCCCCCAATATTATTATTTTTATTATAATTTAGGCATTTCAGAATCGGGCGTTTCAATGACTGAAAGTGAAATTAGAGAGTTAGGCTATATGCAATTTAGTTTTATTGTAACCTACTCACCAGGCATACTTAAATTTAGTAAAATTTTTGGTGTTTGTTTACAGATGAAATAATACGAGCAAGTAGATCTCGTGGTAGAGGTGAGAGAAGTCTTGGACGAGGACGCGGGCGCGGGCGCGGGCTAGAGCGCGGGCGCGGGCGCGGACGCGGGCGAGGCGGGGGCAGTGGCGGGCGCTCGGCGGGCCGCGTGGTCATCGTGCACGAGCCGCAGGGTCGCGCGCGGTCCCGCTCGCGCTCGCGGTCGCGCTCGCAGGTGCGCCCGCGCGGCCGCGGTCGCGGTCGCGGGCGTGGCCGCTCGCAGTCTCGCTCTCGCCAGCAGCGTCGCTCTACTTCTCGCCCGAGGTCGGCGTCTCGCTCCCACTCGCTTCAAAGAGGACTGACGCCTAGAGGAAGAGTGGGGTTAGAAACTGCTGTACCAGTGGAAAACAGAAAAGGAAGATTGAGAGGTACGTAATTACATGTTCCATACACAACAAATCAGTCCTGTCAAGCTATTATTTATATTATCGTTTTTCTCCTCACTATTAATATTCCTATCGGTCGTCACTCGAGAACTTTTCCACCCAATGGCCATCGGTTCTATGTGCAATGTGTCCCGCCCACTACCACTTAAGTTTAGCGGTTCGGAGGGCTATATCGGTTACTTTGGTTCTACTGCGGATGGCCTCATTTCTGATGCGATCACGCTGAAAAACTCCCAGCGTAGCCCTTTCCATTGCTCTTTGGGTGACTTTGCTTTGAGCTTTGTATGTATGGTAAGTGTGAAATTCTTTATTGTACATACACATACTCATAGAATACAACAACAAAACAAGAATTTTGATAATAAAATTTATCTAAAGGTACTTTTCAGGAACAAACAGACAACATGTTCTTGTGACTATCCTCTCAAAAGCCGACAAACACTTGCCAAAAGTTCGATATTGCGCCGGACCTCTAGGGAATTGAAACCTAACATTTCAAGTTATTTGGCAGGATAGAGAAAGGGATAGAACCTGTACTTTTTTTATACAAAAAGCGGAGAAAAGATTTTTGTACATTCTCTAAAAGAAGAGTATATGATTTCTTAAGTGGATTCCAAATTATAGAGGCTGAATCAATTATACTTCTTACTATTGCTGTGTATAGTAACTGTACCACCTTGGGATCACGGAAATCCTTAGCGTTACGGATACGGATAATAAAACCCACTCTTTTATAGGATTCCTTCGCAAGTGATTGGATATGTTCGTTAAAAGTCAGTTTGTCATCAAATATAACGCCAAGGTCTTTAATAGAGTTGACGCGAGTGATTGGACTCAGGCCTTTAAAACTTTATGAAAATATTCGATATTATAAGGATACTAGTTAGCCGCGCGGCTCCGCCGCGTCGACGTACTACGAAGAATGCAAGCGAAGCCGCGGGATACAATATAGCCTATCTATTCGGAAGGTCGATTACTAAGTCGATTTAAAAACATTCGTGTCACAGTCAATCATAAAAAAACATATTTGCATCTCGATCCACCGCATAACTGCGTCTTGTACATGGCCCATCATGGCCCATCGTGTGGTTCTGGCATGACAGTTGTGAGGTATATTTTGTCAAGTGAAGTAACTGGGATAAAATCTTTCGTTATATCCTTCTCTATAACACTTGCTTATTGGTGTGATAGAGAAGGCAATATACGAACTTCGATCTTCGGGTGTTTGGGGTAGACACCCTGAAAACCGGTACTGTCACTGTTGCAGGTGACACAGTATAATACAGTATAATTTTAACTTTTAATTGAACATGTTACTAATAACCGGCGGTTAAGAAGTCAATCCTGACACATGTCATTTCCATACAGTTTATAACCTAAAAGTCATTTTGAGGTTATAAACTGTATGGAAATGACAGGTGTCAGGATTGATTTCTTAACCGCTGACCACTATAGTGGTAATCTCATTCATCCTTTCAATGTATCTAGGCCCTTTTAGAACGTGGCAGTTTAACGTGACCATTATCCCCCTTATTTTAGACATGTATACTGAAACGTAACGAAAAGAAAAATAGGTACATGTCCTCTAACCTTTCGGGTATTATTAACCTTTTCGACGCTAACAACGTACCTATATTGCGCAACAACGGTCCGAAGCCAACGACGCATATATCCGTCATGGCGTCTAATGAGATATCAACCTACATGCATTTCTGTAGGGTTCAACTTTGTAGGGTTTGACATCCTCAGACAAACATTGATGATTAGCAAATTAACCTTTTGAACGCCATACTTTATGAACGACAGTGACGCGTGTAAGACGCCAACTCATTTTCCATAAGAGATAGAATATGAACCATACTATATAAAGAACGAAGGTGATTTTGACAACGTACGTCATAACACCTATGTTCTCGGCAATTAAAGGTTGTAATTATTTTATTTAACCTTTTAAGCGCATTATCTAAAGAAATGCATTTGACGCCGTCGCCATGACGGATATATTCGTCGTTGTGTTGAATCGATGGTGCGCATACTTCGAATACGTTGTTGGCGTCGTAAAGGTTAATTAGTGCAACATTGTTTTCTCGTTCGTTTGATCTAAATCCACAAATAAGTAACGTCTACTCCAACGAGAACTTCTTTGCTTATGATCACTTGATCACCCTACTGTTATGGCAAAAGGTGGAAGAGAGACACACTTAGACACAGCGAGTCTCTTCTCTTTCAAAATGTTTTGTAGCTTATCTATGATTAACTCAGAAACCGTTCTGTAACTCACAACGTAAAGTTTAATTTGGTTTGTCATTGTTTTGGCAGGTATCAATATCAGTCAAGATATACGGAACGTATATTTGAAACGTCATTGGTTTGTATACCAACTTCTTTGAAGTATAAACTATGACAATTTAATATTGACATAATCATCATCATCATCATGTCAGCCGAAAGACGTCCACTGCTGGACATAGGCCTCCCCCAAAGACTTCCACAATGACCGGTCCTGCGACACCCGCATCCAGCGGACACCCGCGACCTTCACCAGGTCATCAGTCCACCGTGTGGGGGGCCTGCCCACGCTACGCCTTCCGGTACGTGGTCGCCACTCGAGAACCTTTCCGCCCCAACGGCCATCGGTTCTACGTGCTATGTGCCCCGCCCACTGCCACTTAAGTTTAGCCATTCGGAGGGCTATATCGGTCACTTTGGTTCTGCTGCGGATGGCCTCATTCCTGATGCGATCACGCAGAGAAACTCCCAACATAGCTCTCTCCATTGCCCTTTGGGTGACTTTGAGCCTTCTTATGAGGCCCATAGTAAGCGACCACGTTTCAGTGCCATATGTCATCACTGGCAACACACACTGGTCAAAGACTTTTGTCTTGAGACACTGCGGAATATTGGACGAAAAGATGTGCCGTAGCTTCCCGAACGCTGCCCAGCCGAGTCGGATTCGACGATTAACATCTTTCTCGAAGTTGGACCTACCTAACTGGACAGTCTGTCCTAGATATACGTAATCGTCTACAACTTCGAGCGTAAAGTGTCCGATTGTTAAGGGAGTTGGTGCGACATGGACATTTGACATGATCTTCGTCTTGTCCATGTTCATCCTTAGACCAACTCGCTCGGAGGCTTTACTGAGGTCATTGAGCATTGTACTTAAATCCTCCATGGTCTCAGCCAAGACTACTATATCGTCAGCAAACCGAAGGTGAGTGAGGTAGTCGCCGTTTATGTTGATGCCTAGCCTTCTCCAGTCCAGAGTCTTGAAAACATCCTCCAGTGCAGCGGAGAACAGTTTAGGAGAAATAACATCTCCTTGCCTGACTCCCCGCTGCAACGGAATAGGCTTTGAGTTCTGGTCCTGGAGTCAGTGGCGGTACGGCCTTAAAAGCCCAAAAGCCTGGCTTGCGTTACTAAATTACGAGTAGCAAAAACCAAATATATGTACGACTAATTCTTTTTTCCATTTCAAACTAACTTAAAATCCGCGCGACGGCGCCTGATCTGTATATTCTTCATATTGGTCATTCTTCATATTCATCTTGGTCGGGGTAGTAGTACAAAATTCGACCGTAGCAAGTGGCGCTACTGCCGCGCGAAACGAGCGGTCTTAACACGATAGAGTTGAGACACGGGCTAGTCATCTCGCTCGCACGCGCGGGCTTGCAAGCGGGCTTTAATGCTGATATCTTTTTTCTCTTTCTTATCTATGAAAACTGCTACAAAACGAGAGATACGTATGTATAGCTAGATCTAGCAAATAGTTTGTCACTAGAAGCCCGGCTTTCGACGTGAAGTTATCAACAGATGTTAGTCAAATGCGAATTTCGCGCGTGCGCGTTCATGACTTTGATGCTAACAGGATTGTGATGCTAACTTCATTGATTACAATTATGTACATTACTTCAAACGGAACAATTTGTTTGAGCGGATAGTGTTTTGTATTAAAAAGTTTATTAAAGTGGAAAGTGACGATGGATGAAGTTGTTCCGTGTGACGATTTAAAATGTGCACAAGTTATCGGCGCAGAAAAGGTAGGCACGCTAAACTTTGCACTAAAAAAGCAACTTATTTTTTCACCGAAACCTACGCCTGACTTGAGTATTTCTCAGATAAGCAAGTCACATAAACGACAATTTCAAAGATCGGTGCGAATGCTGAGATGTCTGTACAATTTTATCTAGTAATAGCATGCCTTCAGTGTGTTTTGTTGGTCTGTCCTGTCTACGCCACACCAGTTAGTGATAAAGTGATAATGAAGAGTGAAGATTTACTAGTATGGTAATATGGCAAGGTATCAAGGTAGGAGATAGATACAAATGTTATTGTGTGTGAAAAAAAAATACAAAAATGTATCCCTCGGCTTGCCCTTCTCTGCAACCCTAGGCACGCCACTGCCTGGAGTCGGACTGACATAGTGGCGTTCTTGTACAAACTTTTCAGCACTTCGATATACCGGTAGTCCACTTGGCACCGCTGGAGAGATTGTAGTACAGCCCAGGTTTCGATCGAATCGAAGGCTTTCTCGTAGTCCACGAACGCTAAACAGAGGGGCAGGTTATACTCCTCAGTCTTCTGTATAACCTGACGGAGCGTATGGATGTGGTCTACGGTGCTAAAGCCTCTTCGGAAACCGGCTTGTTCGGGAGGCTGGAAGTCATCTAGCCTGCGTGCGAGACGGTTCGTAATGACTCTTGAAAACAGCTTATAGACATGGCTCAGAAGTGAGATGGGTCGGTAGTTCTTCAGTAAGGAGTTGTCACCCTTTTTGAAGAACAGCACCACCACACCTCTGTACCATGCCTTTGGAGTTTTCCCTTCCAGTAAGACGGAGTCGAACAACTTCTGAAGGGATTGACATAATAGAGCACAATAAAAAGAAGTTGACACAATACTTCTGGCATTCATGTAAACTGTAAATACTTAGACCGAATTAGTAATTTCTTTCGTTTATAATTAATAATATTGAGTATTTCTCGACTCAAAAGTTTTATTTTGTAATGCTGTACCAGATATTTCTTACAGGAACATTTTAATTCATATTTAATTGTATGTCATCCGGAATCATACCATAGCTAGTTCCCAAGTCACGTGATAACCAAGCTAAATTTTGACACCTCGTACAATTCTACCAAGGTAAGCTGACCCCTCGCTTGTATGCGGCGCCGGCGTCATCGAACACGATTTTGAGGCTTATATTTGTCGGGGCACTCGGGGCATCCAGGATTTTTCGTAAATACCATTTTATTAATTTTCCAGGATAAAAATCAAAAAACTAAGACCTTATTGCACATCTGCAGCATGGGACGAATCTTATTACGAATTTTTCTATGGAAATGTTAGTATAACTTGTTTGTACCAGATGTCAGTGGGTGCTATCTCTATCGCACTTGCAAATTGAAGTGACAAAGATGCAGCGATCGTGCGGTTAGTTCTTACTAAATACACACTACGATCTATGTGGAGTATTTCCCTGGTATCTCTATCTCAGTATATACATGATGTACGCGATGTACTTTGTGAGATGTGGTGTGTCATTTTTTAATTTATTTTTTAATGGGGACCTTTACACGATTTGTCATCATCATCACCATTTCAGCCGAATGACGTCCACTGCTGGACATTGGCCTCCCCCAAAGACTTCCACAATGACCGGTCCTGCGCCACCCACATCCAGCGGACACCCGCGACCCTTACCAGGTCATCAGTCCACCGTGTGGGGGGCCTGCCCACGCTACGATAAAATTTATCTTATCTCAATTATGCTGGGGTGTGAATATTATCGTGGTTTCCCTAATTGTACTTTGCTTGAATATCTTAGATTAATAATACCAACAGATCCGTAGTGTTAAAGAAGAAGTGTTAAGTAAACTAAGATGAGTTAGAATGGGACAGATATTACGATCTATATTTTCGACTGTTGACGAACTGTCTCCATATACTTATAGAAGGACACCAAATGTCAAATCCCATACAAACCAAAACATCACAAACGTCATTTCAGTACAATTTGCAGTTATGAAAACGGAGACACTGACATGTAAATACCTGTCAGATATCACTTATCTGTCTCTCTCAAACTGCATTAGTGAGAAAAGATCAGACGTACAGAAATCGTTCAACTTAAAATGAGCGGATCTGCTTTACTCTGATGTGTGTTCAATATTAACTTGATACGGATCGTGATATGAGTGTATGGCGAAGGTATGGCGTGATATTCACCGTGTAAAGGCCCCAATGGGCTTAATAAATGTCAATATGAAATTGTCATCTCCACATCATCTTTACTAAATACAAACTCTTTTTAGCCTACCTCTTCGTCGTTCGTCGGAAGTGTTGGTCTACTCAGCTCACATCAGCGCGCGGGTCTAAATGAACACTATGAAATAATATATGTTTTGTCAAACATGCAATGAAATTTCGTCATTGCGTGCGTTATAACAGGCTTCAAAGTATCACGTTGCAAACGGAACAACTAGGGAGAACTGTAAAGGAATTTCATACAAAATTGAAGGCCTAGGCCATGGCCTCAGTTAAATTTGTATTTTGGGTGGTGTATTTTTTCATTTCATGGTATTATTTGAGAAAAGCACTATACAAATCTCGGCGAGAAACATTGGCGACAAACAACAGAATTTGTGAGTGACAAAGAGGCACATCTTTCGCGGTTGTACTTCTGTCATGTATACTTTACCTAAAATTCAGATGATATGTTTACTACCTAAATTTATGGTTCAATATTTTTTTCATGTTTACATTTCGAGCGCTCCAACTTACGCAAAATAATAACATAATTAGGTAATGTACACAAAATTGTGACAACAACATTGTACTAATTTAGCCTCGTCAATTATTCGTGCAAATGGATAGTACTTATAGATTAGGGTGCTAATAAAATGCTCCGTAGGAAGAGAAGAATGTATATTTTCAACTTCTTCTACCTTACAAATTTCGAGTGAAATTTTATCGATGTGGAGTGTATATAAGCTTATAAAGCTTAAATATTTTGCGTGAAACTAAACGTTTGCACGGTACGTTGACATCGCTGTCAATTTAAAAATTCAAATGTCAAATGGGTTTTTTGGGTTAATTGTATATTTATATAATTATGTGTAGTTAATAACTATATATTACGACTTGCTGTTAATAGTAATAGTGTCAGTAAATAATTTCGACCCTACAACGTGACGGTAAAAGCTATCGTGCGTCTAAGCAGAGTGTATTCATTGAAAACTGAATATCTTCGAATGACAAAGCCGCTCTCTACATAATGCCACCATACTACCATGTGCCACTTTTTACGTGTTAATTTTGTTTTATTATTTATAATACGGATAAATTTTGGTGCGATTGCTAATATCGAATGTTTGTAAGTAAAATTGTGTAATAAACGGTATTTACTAAGTTACCTATTTCGTTTTATTGTTAGAAGAATGTCAGGCCCATATTTATTAAAATGGTCTGAAATTGATGCAAAGATTGCCAAATAGGTAATGTAACTATTATTTCATTACTTATTTCCTTATTTTTGCATTACTTTCAGAAAGGAACTTGAAATATATTTTAGTAGTTAGTACCTGCCGCCGAGCGGTCGTGCGGTTAGTTTTGTACTCATACCACTGTGGCGCTACAATCTACGTAGAGTATTTCACTGATATCTCTATCTCAGTCTATATATTGTACTTTGTGAAATGAATGAATTGGTAAGCTGTCACAATATTTTTTATTCGTCATACCAAATAGTTTATACAGGGTGTCCCAAGAAGTAGTGATATACTGAAGCTGGGAGGTAGAGGACCTAGAGGGCTATCTGAATCACCCCCATGTATGTTCCGCGATTTTTAGTATTTTCAGTTATGATTTTTTTTTTAAATTTTTCACCTATCGCCGCGTACGATGAGATTTTTATTTATGGTGACGTGTATTATTGCGGTAGATGCTTGATTTTTTTGTGTGCTAAGCTGATAGATAGGCCAATTCAGTATGGTAACATTTACTATCGTTAGATCTTTGAATGGCATAAAAAAAAAATGCCAAGAAAGATAAAATTACCCAGTATGTTCACAACTTCAAGGGCCCTTAAAAAAATAAAATCACATAAAAAATAATTACCGATTGGCTTTTAAAAACTTGCTCTATCTATCAGGTAGCTACCCTGAAAATTTCATTTTATTATTAATAAGGCTTCAATCGAAAAATTGAAATCTAAATGTGGTAAGTGCACAATTTTAATTTACATAATGATTAATGCAAGCAAATCAAAACCTTTCTAAATAAATTTCGTTCTAAATCACGCACTGGCCATCAATAGAAAAAGAACAAAAAACAAAAGACGGTTAACGCATGAGAAAATTTTCACGTTGTTTGGTCATCGTTGTTATTTTTCAATAATTTAAAAATTGTGTTTTAATACTGCTAATTGTTCGTTTCCCTAATCATTTTGGCTATTCATATGGACTTTGACTTGCATTACGATTTCTATTAGTGTTATTACCTGGAATCGACGAGTTGGCATCATTTAACTGGACTTGAGTTTGCGTGTAAGGGATCATGTTTACTTCACGTGATTACGCAGAAATGCATTACTATTACGGTTATGCTAGGGGGAATGCGGCGGAAGCTTCAAGGCTGTACCGGGAACATGTGGAACGAAGAGGCGGGCCTCAACCTGAAACGTTTCCTGACTATCGCATGATCTTAAGAGTACATAATGCGTATTTGGAAGGTCACATACCGGGTACCAGATCAGGCGGTATGGCCACTATGCCGGATCCTGATGTAGTAGATGCAGTTGTTGAAGAAGTAGAAAGAGACCCGTCGACTAGTGTGAGAGTTATAGAACGTCGTACCGGACTTTCTAAATCTCAGGTACACCGTACACTACAGAGCGTAGGATATCATCCGTTTCACATTAGAAAAGTGCAACAGTTGAAACCGGAAGATTACAATCGGCGAATTGAATTCTGTCAGGAAATGCTGAGGAGACAAGCTGAAAACGAATTTTTTTTTAACCAAATTTTGTGGACGGATGAATCCCACTTTAGACGCAATGGGATTTTTAATATGCACAATTCTCACTCATGGGCAATTGAAAATCCGAATTTAAGAAGGGAATCGACATTCCAAGAACACTTTAGTGTTAACCTTTGGTCTGGCATACTTAACGGTAAGTTAATCGGGCCCTTTCAGCTGCCAGACCGCTTGGGCGGCAATCACTTTTAAAATTTTCTACGCGTCGATCTGCCCCTGCTGTTAGAAGATGTGGATTTGGAGACACGCAGAAACATAGTACTGCAGTGTGATGGTGCACCATGCCATTTTGCCTTGGACGTGAGAAACTATTTAAATCAAAGATACCCTGAAAGATGGATTGGTCTTTGCGGCCGGGGTGACGCCTGCCTTATAGCCTGGCCTCCACGTTCCCCCGACCTAAACCTCATAGAATTTTTTCTATGGGGATATTACAAAGACCTCGTCTACTCGAGAGAATGCCGCAATTTGGACGAGTTAACCCGGAAATTGAGAGTAGCAGAAGAAACCATTAAAAATAATAGAAGTGCATTCAGACGTTTAAAAGACCACTTTTTCCGGCGATGTCGCACTTGCATTGAGCAACAGGGGGGCCATTTTGAAAATTTATTGTAATTAATCACCTTGTAATTGGTTTTACTTTGCTCGCATTAACCATTATGTAAATAAAAATTTTGCACTTACCACAGTTAGATTTCAATTTTTTGATTGAAGCCTTATTAATAATAAAATGAAATTTTCAGGGTAGCTACCTGATAGATAGAGCAAGTTTTTAAAAGCGAATCGGTAATTATTTTTTGTGATTTTATTTTTTTAAGGGCCCTTGAAGTTGTGAACATACTGGGTAATTTTATCTTTCTTGGCATTTAATTTTTTTTTATGCCATTCAAAGATCTAACAATAGTAAATGACTGAATTGGCCTATCTATCAGCTTAGCACACAAAAAATCAAGCATCTACCGCAATAATTCACGTCACCATAAATAAAAATCTCATCGTACGCGGCGATAGGTGAAAAATTAAAAAAAAAATCATAACTCCGAAAATACTAAAAATCGCGGAACATACATGGGGGTGATTCAGATAGCCCTCTAGTTCCTCTACCTCCCAGCTTCAGTATATCACTACTTCTTGGGACACCCTGTATTTATAATACTAAGAAGTTTCCATAGTGTGAGAATAAAAAAATATAAGTAGTTACTTGTGCCCACATTTTGGCGTGTTCAAGCTTTACTGAACCGTACACCCATAAGTCCGTATGTAGATTTGTTATAATAGTAATCCCATCAAAAACATAAATCTGAAAATGAGAGCCAAGTTCAATATTAAGAATATGCGATGTTTGGTTGTCGTCTTCACCGACAAAAGAATTGAGATCTAAATGGGTGCCAAGTTCCGTAGATTCTCTGAAATGGTGCCAAGTCCGGCACTACATTGTTTACAGTAAAACTAATTTACTGCGGCTTACTGCATTTTGAGCTTTAACTTGGCAGTTTTCTTAAATATCCAACAGCTTTTATGGTATTATAACATACTGCATAGAAAACTGCCAAGTTAAGGCTCAAAATGCATTAAGCCGCAGTAAATTAGTTTTACTGTAAACAATGTAGTGCCGGACTTGGCACCATTTCATAGAATCTACGGAACTTGGCACCCATTTAGATCTCAATTCTTTTGTCGGTGAAGACGACAACCGAGCATCGCATATTCTTAATATTGAACTTGGCTCTCACATTCATGTTTTTGATAGGATATCATTACTTTTTGTCAATATTTGCCAAATATTGACAAAAAGTAATGGTATCCAAATAAATTCCAAAGTTACCCCACTGTCGCACTGTGTGTGCGACTGTTATGTGGGGCCCACTCAGCGAGCTGGCGAGTCACCGCCTGCCTTTTTACAATCTGAGACTAATTGTCACGGCAGGTGTCCGCTAGTCTCCTCCCATAACCCATTATCCAGCCCATCCAATATTCAACTCAATAGCCCTATGACTTTAGCTCCCATCGCAGCCAAAGTGCTGCACTCCAATAGTCTTTGTACCTGGCGGGGATCTCCGGATGCATCATATTGTGCGCTCGGAGATGGTATCCGCCATGTGTATCCCTTACTTTTAGATTATTTTTGTCTTAAAGGGCCTCTGCGCTGTTGGCCTCGGCCCCACGCACGCCTTCCAAAGGTCCGGGACCCCATGGTCCCGAGATATGGAAAAGACGTACAATAATAATAAAACTAACACCTTGGCGGGTGCTGTCTCTGTGTGCGTCCCATGACACGGGCAGGACAGTATCCGCTTGGTGTACCCCTTGCATTTCATTAAATTGTCAAAAGGGCCTCCACGTGTTGGCTATGTGGTACTCGTTTGGTACTTCGGTACCTCGGTACTTCGGCTCCGCGCACGCCTTCCAAAGGTCCGGGACACCATTGTCCCGTGAGCGGAAAATAAACTAATAAAAGAATCAATGTTTTCTGATTTTTTCTGGTTTACACACAAATACCATGCTGCATGCCAAATTTCAGCTTTCTAGGTCACCTGGAAGTGGGTTAGGTTTTTGATTACTAGTCAGTCAGTCAGCCAGTCAGTGGTAAAAATGCCGTTTTTTGGAATTTAATATCTCAATAATTATTAAACCTATATTTATGAAATTTGTGGTTCTAGTTGTTCTAACGGATCTTAATACATGTACCAAATTTCATTTTTTTATGTTTAGTAGATAGATTTGGAGTTATATGGGGGGTCAAAAGTGGCTCCAAACGGTTCGTGTAATATAACACACGGCTGCTGTCCGCCAGTTTCTGGGGTGAACTTGGCTGGACACGCTGCCGCGTGTCTAGATAACAAGTAGAGCTTCCAAAATTACGGATTTTTCAATTCCGTAATTAGTTTCGAATTTAGAAGTTTGAGTTACGTAATAACAATTACGTAACTGGCCCGGTATATCACAATAAAAAAAATATTTTCTTACTATTTGCATTTATTTATTTTAATGAAAGGAAAGTAATTCCTAAAATCATTTTATAAATAAATCACAGCATTGTTGTTGTATGTTCATCGTTCATATGCAAAAACTTCGAGCTGCGTGTGTTTGGTAAATCCAATTTGAGGGGCTTCTGCCAAATATTTGGCTGTCTTAAAGTACTTAGTCGGCTCATAAGTTCTGTCATATACATAGTATCAAATAAAAACAAAAGTTTAAGTTTATTCCGTATAATTTGTACAGCGTTTGAAAGCTTATAAACTAGAGAATCTAAATGTATAACATTTATTCAAAATGACCGCCATAATTATCTACACAGGCTTGAAGTCTGCGTGGCCAGTCGTCAATGGATTCACGCACCACTTTCATGTCGATATTGGCCACTGCCGTAGCAAGGGATTTTTTCAGCGAGTCTAGATTTGCATGAGGTTTTGAGCACACCTTTTCCTCTAAATACTGCCATATTTTATAGTCTAACGGATTAAGATCTGGGCTAGAGGAGGGCCAATCTTCATGCCGTATAAAGTCGATTTTATTGGAGGCGAGCCAGGCTTGTGTAGACTTTGCCTTATGGGCTGGAGCAGAGTCCTGCTGGAAAACCCAATGCTGGTTTAGAAACATCGTATGGGATAGTGGTTTCACAATATTAGTCAACACCGTGTCTTGGTACACTTTGGCACTAGTTTTTACTCCTTTCTCACAAAAATGCATACTAGTGACGCCCTTATAAGAAACTCCCAGCCAAACCATCACAGATGAAGGGTGATGACCTCTTTGAATACGGAGAATGCTATTAGACGCTTCTTTACTATTGCGAGCGTCCACTGTATCATTTTGTTTATTACAGTTTTCTTCTATGTCAAAAATTTTCTCGTCCGAAAACAGTATACAACGATGCTTATTTTTAGCGTACTTCTTCAATAAAGCTTTAGATCTTTTAAGCCGTGTAAGCTTTAAGCCGACCATTGAGAAGATGGCCAGTTTTTCGTTTATAAGCACGAAGTCTCAGGTCTTGATTAAGCACTCTTTTCACCGTGTTTCTGCTCAAACCCATCTGGAGGGCCATAACTTTTTGTTTCCTAGCGGGATTTCTGGCAATGCGTGCCCTAATTGCTTGTACAACCGCTGGAGTCCTACGAGGGTGGTTAGATAAGTAACTTGTTTCGGATACCGATAGATGGCGTTAGTGTAATCTATGTAACTATTCACAAAGATTATTTAATCAAGATAATTTATCTGTGGCCAAATGTCATTTTTGGCGGGAATTTTAGATTTGACAGTAGTTTAAACAAAAGTGATCGGAGTAGCGCGGCAAAATGGAGAAAATAGGAATTCGTGGTGTAATTCAGTTCTTTTTTTTGGAAGGTAAAACTGCAAAAGAAATCCATGAAAGGATTTTACCTACATTGGGTAGCTCGTGTCCTTCCTATGAGACAGTTCGACTTTGGGTGAATGAGTTCAAGCGAGGCAGGACAAGCATTGATGATGCACCTCGTCCTGGAGCCCCAAAAACGGCGGTTGTACCCGAAATAGTCGATAAAATCCATGATTTGGTTTTAACCGACAGAAGATTGAAGGTACGCGAATTAGCTGAAGCCACAAACATCTCTTCTGAGCGGGTGCATTTTATTTTGCACAACGAACTGCACATGAAAAAGCTGTGTGCAAGGTGGGTGCCGCGGCTGCTCACTCCAGAACAAATGCGTGTTCGTATGCGAACATCTGCGGATAATCTCCAGGTCTTTGAAAGAAATCCAACAGACTTTATTCGCCGTTTTGTGACAATGGATGAAACCTGGATTCATCACTATATTCCGGAGACGAAACAACAGTCCAGACAATGGGTTGGTCGTGGTGAGCCAACTCCAAAGAAAGCCAAGGTCATTCCATCAGCTGGAAAAGTGATGGCATCCGTTTTTTGGGATGCAAAGGGGATTCTCTTAATTGATTACCTTGCGAAGGGAAAAACCATTACTGGGGCATACTATGCATCACTGTTGGACCAATTGCATGCGGCGATAGCCGAGAAACGGCCAGGTTTGGCAAGAAAGAAAGTAATGTTTCACCATGACAACGCACCGGTGCATTCAAGTCGTGTCGCTGCACAAAAATTGTCGGAATTACGGTTTGAACTCCTTCCTCACCCCGCTTATTCCCCGGATTTGGCCCCGTCGGACTATCACCTATTCCCCAAACTCAAAATCTTTTTATCGGGGAAAAAGTTTAACTCCAACGAAGATGTGATACAGGAGGTAAACGCGTATTTCGAGGACCTCGAAGAAACGCATTTTCGTGAAGGCATCGAGAAGTTGCAGAAACGTTGGGCAAGTGCGTCGAGCTTCGAGGGGACTATGTCGAAAAATAAAATATATACAATCGCTCAAATTTTTTTTTTTCATATCAAACCAAGTTACTTCTCAAACCACCCTCGTAGCTGTACGCGGACGACCGCTTCTTTTCTTGTCATTTAAACTAGAGACCTCACTGTATCTTTCTATGGTACGATACACAAATCTTAGAGCGAATTTTAAATTTTCATGTAGCTATAAATTTTAGTCGGCGAGTGTCCACAACGATATAGTGCAATTATTGCGGTACGGCTATCTTTAAGCGTCCACTCCATGTTAAAGAAAACAGAAAATTGCAAAATTATACTACTCAAATATTTAAAAAGATTCGAAATTCAAATGCACAACGGTTTTTGTTTTAGGAGTTCCAAATTTAAATTTTAAAGGCCAGTGACAGAACTTATGAGCCGACTAAGTATATTTTTCTGCTTGGCCGCTTGACATACCACCACCATTCGTCTTTCTATGTCGCTCCTGGTGCTCAAATATAGAAGTGCGCCTACCATGGCCCTGATTTGGTCAATACATTTTATAGGCGATCTGCCGCGCGCTCTTGTGCCCTCAACTCAACCCTGCCCTGCACCACGATCCGCTCGATAGTCACCGTCCCACCGCGATATGTGCCCGTTGAAAGTTATCTAGAATGCGGGTCTGGACAGAGTGAAGGAAAGACACTGCTTGATGTTCAACCGGCAGGTCGGCCCAAGTATGCTCTCTTCACCTGTCTATCTTCTTCCATGTTCTTTTTCTCTTTTTGGATGAATCCTGACAAGCCGAGTCGTTGTGACTTTAGTAATGTTGCGGAATCTCCAAATCTTTGGCATATTATCCATCGCAGATCCAGCAACTGAAATATGTCGCTTGGTTTCATCAATGGTCAACACTCCCTCCTTCGTTCAAGTAGAGGCTCAAAGATAGATGTATGATGAGATTATTTTGCAGTTCGCAATATCTGTTACTTCTGGCGAGTTATTGTGAGCTCGATCGACAATCATCATCTTGATTTTCCTTCGGTGAAACTTCAAGCCCAATGCGAGAGACCTGTTCTCTCCATTCTAGAGGTAACATCGTCTAAAGCTCATTAATGGCAACCAATTTGTCTGGTTAAGTTATTCAGGTATGCTACGCAGAAGACAGTTAGCAAGTTGACAGTCTGGTTCGAATATTGAGCTCATCTAGAATAGACAAATTGGTGCAATATCTCTTTCATGGTTTGCCAAGAATTTACCTCCAGATTTCAATCTAATTGCGGTCTTCCTTTTTCTTTACAGTGTGCACTGTGTGTAAATAAGGAATAAAAGTGGAGTCCTGACCGAATAACTCTTGCTTTTTGTAAAGATAGTTCCCGTACATTCCATATTTCCCTCGGTCTAAATAGGCGTAAATCCTAATTTCTAAATGGCTCTGACATGTTGCTCTTTGTTTTTCCGATCATTTAGCGGGTTTTAATCTCTAAGGACTCACGATCTCAAAATTGAGTGATTCCCTGAGCTTCATCTTATCTGAGCGATATACCTACAATCATGAGCTAGGTTTTAGTTCCGCTATTTTAGCCGCCACTTTGAACAGGATAGGTAAATAATGTTCTCTTGATTGACGTCCATCTAGTCGTCGAAAGGGCGCAACGCGCACGAAAACCTGTCTATTCTCGTTTGTGAGAAGCCGAGAAGTCGAGCAAGCACTTGTAAGTTGTACATCCAACTTCAACAACGTATCCCATAATGTTTATATAACTATAAGAATACTTTAAGTAATTTAGAATTTCATGAATCTGTTTTCATTTTTAGGCTGAATTAGTACGGAGATAGTGAAAATTAATAATTCCGTAATTACGGAATTAAGCCTTTGAATTACGTTATTATTAAAAGTCAAAAAATTGTCCGTAATTACGGAATGGAAGCCTTAATAACAAGTGTACAAAGCGCGACAGATCAGACAGATGCAATTGATATATACCTGACCAGGTTATTTATTAAAATATTTGTTATTTTCTATGAAAAATCTAAATTTCAAATTACAGGGAAATAATTGTTAAGTAACATTATTAACACGTTCACTGCCACTTACATAAATCTTGAATTTACCCCAGAAATCGATGTAGCGACCTACCTATAGCCACATCCCGTTAGGCAATTCCTGACAGTGAGAGTTAAATATAAATGCAGAAAGAATGACTGCTAGCTGGTATACGTTCTCGCGTACATTAATACGTGTATTACGATTGATTGTTGCAGGTGGTGTACAAAATGGAATCGGGCGTTCCCGCTCCAACCCGAACGCGCGCGGAGGCGTGCACAACCGGCTGGGCACGTCGACGGCCCCGGGTGTTCGCCGCCCGCTTGCTCCCAACAAGAGAGGCATCGCCAAACGCGCCCGCGGGTTCACCACTCGCCACAGATACTCTTCCGTGGGATTGAGATCTGATCAGATACTGAACGAACAACTTAACAAGAAAGCTAAAAACTTAATTCAGAACAATATTATTAAATCTCAAACATTTACGCGATCAAGGTCGAGGTCGAGGTCGAAGTCGAGGTCCAGGTCCAGGTCCAGGAATAATTCACACTCTAGGAATAATCCACAGTCTAGGAATAATTCATTGTCTAGAAACAATTCCATCAGTTCTGTGGCTCAATTGATTATTTCTGTGGATAATGATCTGGCAAAAAGACGCCGACGTAATAGCGCCGGCAATCGTAACTACTTGAATAAACACAGCCTCGATCATCTTAATAATCAGGTAGGTGGATTTAAGAAAAGGCGCGGGTCTATTAGCGGCAGCTCGGTGGGTTCCAACAGGTCGGCCCGATCGGATAGATCCAACCGATCCAACGTCAGCACGCGGTCCCGTGGGCGCGGGCGCGGCCGCGGCCGCGGGCGTGGTCAGGGGCGCGGGGTCAGCCGCAACTTTGTCAATAAACGAGTCCTCGATAGAAAACTTCAGGACGAAATTGCTGAAATACAACAACAAGCAGTCGAAGAAGGCAAATCTAGTGGAACGTCATTAGGAATCTATTTTACTGCAATGCCGCCAGGTACTGCGCAAACCTTGCATGAGAGGTTTGCTAGTTCATGAACATAGTTTTCGTTTTATTTTTAAGCCTTCCTTTTTTTTATAGTATTACATAATAGTGTTAAGTCGTGTACAGTCAGCGTCACATGGTTAATGACAGCCAAGATCGCCAAATATATCGTAACCAGTGGGGCTAGTATGATCGCTTATATGTCGGACATATAGCATTCGTCCCTCTCGCACTTACATACTTGACAGTACGGGGTGAATGCTATATGTCTGACATATAAGCGATCATACTAGCCCTGCAGGGCTCGAACTCCAATTTCCAATGGGGAATGTCTGAAATTTTTAAAAGTCCTTGATTATTTTTCTAATGGGAGGAATAACCGTCGCCATTAACAGAAAAAAGTTTCAGATTTTTCGGTTGCGCCATATATTTTATAAAAATACAAACATTTTATATCACCTCGCGTCTGCCCCGTATCGGACTACTAAGACATTTCTAAGTCCGTCGAATATTTAAAAAAAAAAAACACCTGCTTGGATCTGTGGTACGCAATGACATTGACAGTTCATCATAGGTTGGTCGTATGACTTGAACCGTCAATATCATTGCGTACCACAGATCCAAGCAGGTGTTTTTTTTTTAAATATTCGACGGACTTAGAAATGTCTTAGTAGTCTGATACGGGGCAGACGCGAGGTGATATAAAATGATTATATTTAAAAAAATATATATGGCGCAACCGAAAATTCTGAAACTTTTTTCTGTTCATGGCGAGGGTTATTCCTACCATTAGAAAAATAATCAAGGACTTTTAAAATTTTCAGACATTCCCCAGCAATTATTTAAAAAAATACCATCATAAATACATGATTAAATGATTGATGAATGATGATTAAAGATTGATAATTACTTACACCAATTGGAATCCCCTATTATTATTATCTCTTTATTAATTTTATCTCTTAGATTAGGTTTTAAAGATCATCATCATCCTCCTAGCGTTATTCCCAGTACAGTTGCATCCTAAAGAATGCCTGGGGTCCGCTACCTAATCCCAAGAATTGGCGTAGGCACTAGTTTTTACGGAAGCGACTGCCATCTGACCTTCCAACCCGAGGGGGAAACCGACCTTATTGGGAATAGGCTTGTCAAGTGAGTGGGCAACTTGACTGTTAGAAGTTCTCAAGCCGCCCGGAGGCCTCTAACTTGGCTTAACGACTGCTATCAAAGACAGCAACCGGGATCAACGGCTTAACGTGCCTTCCAAAGCACGGGAGCGCTCAGTTAGTAACCACTCAAAGCGGTCACCCATCCAAGGACTGACCTCGCCCGACACTGCTTAACCTCGCATACCGCACGCAGTACGCGGGTGCCACTGGGCCACGAGTTAGGTTTTAAAGATATTTCTATAAAAAGTAAAATATAAAACAATATTTACACAACATAAAATCATTATAAAAACCTAACCTAGGGTGCCGCGGGCAGCGAGGCAGGGCCTAAGCTACCGGTTGTTAGGGCGACAGAGAGGAACCTCCTGACTATCCGCGCCGTGTCCAGAAGTACCGCCTTCTGAATCTGACCCTTGACCCAGCCATCTAGCGAATCTCTTAAGTTGTTGGTCGAGACTCTTCGCAGAGACGACTATCGGGACAATGATCGTCGAATCAACATCCCACATGGCGGTTACCTCGTGTGCCAGGTCTAGGTACTTGCTAGCCTTGTCCTTCTCGGCCTTCACGAGGTTCTCATCATGGGGGATGGTGATATCGACGAGCACTGCCTGGTGCTTCAATCGATCTGTCAACATGATATCAGGTTTGTTGGCTATAATAGTCCTGTCCGTGATGACAGATCGATCCCAATAGAGCGTGGCGTGGCACGACCGTTTTCGAGAACTGGCGCAGGTGTGTATATAAGTACGGCACTTCGAAGTCCACAAGACCGTACAGAAGAGCAAGCTGCTGGTGAATAATCTTGGCTACCAAGTTATGTCTGTGCAAGTACTCGCCGTTAGCAAGATGACCACACCGGAAATGATATGCCTGAGTGACACCGGGACGGCGGCATGGCTGACAAATGTCGACCATACCGTCCTTCAGGATATATTTCCGGTAGTTGTTTGTCATGATAACTTCGTCCGCAATTGCACAGACAAAACCTTCGGTTTCCGCAAAGAGATCCCCGAAACGTAGCCAGCTCACCGACGCGAGCAGGTCTACGTCGGGCCCCGTAAGAGTCTTGTAGAACCGCCCATGTACCTCCTTACTCTTCCATACCGCCTTGCGGTCCTCGGTGCTTATTACTTTAAGTCTGCGCCAGTTTCCGTTAGCCATGGAGAGCGGGGTGAAAGATGCGTCTACTGTCACTACGTCACGATCCCTGATACTACACACCTCACGGTTGTGCAGGTCTTTGGCGTTTAAGAAGTCGCGGCCACCAAATTTCCGCGGGATGTATAGTCTCATAAATAACAGACGAGCGTGGGTGTAGCATACGGTACGCAGTGAGCAGTACACGCACCCTTCGATCCAAGAAATCGAGCTCAGTCACAGAATAAGTAATAGTACAAGGTGGGCTCAGTCTGGATCCACCTTAATATGCCAAAGGAGTATGTGAGCATGGGCATCACCCAGGCGTTGAAGGCGCGCACCCTATTATTATTATTATTTATGTTTTGACGATCCTATTGTGAATTTTACTACATAATCATTTCTTAATTTTGACATGTCTACAGAAATTCAATATTTATTTTAAATAATAATAATAGCATCAATAAATTTCTCTAAATAACATAATATAACTGACGATTCGAAAGTGCTGGTTGCTAGGCATATTTGAATAAAGAATATTTTGACTTGACTATGCGGTGTGACGTCATTCACGTCATCGGCACGATAAGTTCGAGCCCATAACACATTTTAACACAATACAATTTCTTGATGAACTTTTTTTCTATATCAGAATCAATAGTATAGCTACATAAGTACATGATTCTGAGCAGTATAAAACTAATACTTCCAAATTCTGAGGAATAAGTAAAATTACAACAAAAAGTAACTATGACTGTAGGAATGAAGGTGTGTTACGATTATGATTTATTTCGCTATTTTGAGTGTTACTAACTATGCAATGCTGACGACACTACCCGCTCAATATCTGTGTACCTGGCGCTCGACGCCATAACGGCGCTCTGTAGCGAGGCGTCGCGGCCTGGAGAGGTGCATTGATATTCTGGCCCGGTAGCTGTTGTGGGAACCTATGTACTTAGTTATTATTGTTCTATGCAATTGGAAAGTTTTTTCGTAAGATTGTTTTAATACAATTACATAAACAACAATCTTTCACAAGTGAATAATGTAAAATTGCATCATTTCTTGAAATATTGTGTCATTATTAATACTACATTATTGCAAAGGCCGGGAAAAAGCAATTCGTGGATGAGTTGATTTTGACTAGATAACGTAATCCACGAATTGACATTCCCGCCGATGCATATATAGTGCTTTTCTCCAACAATGCCAAGAAATCAAATTATTACGAAAAAATGTCTAAGCATAACCTTTAAATATAAACGTCAAACCCTAATTCGCCTTCCCCATCTTACATATTTTTTAAAGTACCTGTACAGCAGGGTTTCTTAAAATGTGGTCCATGGACCCTAGGGGGTCCGTGTAATGGGCGCCGGCGGTCCGTGGACCTGCGTTATCTTATCAGAAAGGTTCATCAAGTATAAGTAAAAGATATAGCTCGTTCTTTTCCGAAAGGGTCCGTGAACAAATAGTTGAAGAAACCCTGTTGTACCGTAGGGCTGTGTCATTTTCAATCGACCTAATATTTTTAAAGTTTAAAAATCTTGTTATTTATTAACCTATACAGTATGACTCAGTGCCATTTTCAATCGGCGTAAAATATATTTTAAAGTTGAAAAATCCTATGTTGTTAAAGTCATTGACAATTGTATATATTGTATTGTATCAAAATTGAATAAAATTTAAGCAGGATTTAATTTTTTATGCATTTAACTTACATTTATTAAGTAAAGATGTTTTTTTTGTTATTTGTTTTTTTATATCCTCTGCCAGTAAAAGTAAAGCTTTTATCCAATAGCAAATTAAAATTGCGCTAGCCAATAACGAGTAACTTCTAGGACTATTTTTGCGACAGTAAGGCTATCTTTTCCGAGTATTTTTTATATACTACGACGGTGGCAAACAAGCTTACTGCCTGCCTGATGGCAAGCAGACACCGTAGCCTATGGATCTTGCGACTCCATAGGAATGACAAGTGCGTTGCCGACACTTCGTTGACTTGGGGATGCGCTGTGTTGAGACTTGAGAGTGAGGGACCCGCAGATGTCTCCAGCTGTCAAGCTAGAGACATAATACAGGGTGTGACCTGTAATAGGAGCAATAGTTATTTGTTATACAAGGGTGCAAAGTTGTATTTTACCCGCGAGTGTGGAATTGAAACACGAGCCAGCGAAAGGATTCTATAGTTGAACCACGAGCGAAGCGAGTGGTTCTAAAATAGAATCCTGAGCGTAGCGAGTGTTTCAACACACGAGAAGTAAAATACAACTCTGCACCAGTGTGTAACACAAAACTTTTCTCCTCACTATAGCGAGGAAAGTGCAACATGCATATAAACAGTTCCACAGGCATGATTTTCATCACTGGAATCACTGATTTTTTTACGATATTATAACAGAAAACTCTGAAAGTTATGTATAATATTTACGCGAGTCGGAGTCTGTGACAAGTTGTGTATATTTTAGTTGACATTGACAATGATGACATTTCTGACGATGCGTTTTGAAATTGCATCGACTCAACTTGTGCGTTTACAATTATACTCAGTCATTATAAAAAAAAATGTTACTTATAGAATTTTAAGGTTTACGACTTTAATCATTAAATAAAGCTAAATTTGGTACTTTTTATTAAATTCTCAAACCATTTATTTAATGATAATTGATATCAAACGAACCATTAATATGAGCGTTTTAAGTTTTGTTATCTGTCAAAAGCTCCTCAAACACGCTCCAAGGTCAAATTACTTTCCCCACTTGTGGATAAAATGCGGTTTTACCCGCTTGTTTCAAAGGATAAAAGACGGCTTTCCGAGCTAGTAAGGGGAAAAAAATTAAACGGTACACTATTGAGCTCTCCAGCAATTACTTCCAAATGGTTTTAACTGAAAAAAATAAAAGTTTTTTTTGGAAATTTATTTCGCAATTATAGTTTCTATTTACTTTTTTACTCTACTACAGCTATATTTCTAACTATTTATTAAAAATATTAATTATTTGTCAAATTTAATAAAACGTAAAAAAAAACATTAAAAAATAACACAAAAAAAAAATTCCCAAAAATATAATTTTAAACCAAAAATGCAACAACGATTATGAGTCATAGCTAGATGCTTCCTCAATATCAGCAGTGACTGCCGCGCTATGATCTCGTGGTGCCAAGATCCATTACTTGGAGGTCATAACTTTAGATCAAAATTTCTCTGAAGTGAAAAAAGATATTTTTATTTTAGACACAAGAGGTTACTGCAGATGCTCTAAGGAAGGAGCCTTTAATTTTTTTGCTCCTATTACAGGCCACACCCTGTATATGCAGGCCCCTCACTCCAACACAGCGCATCCTCGGGAGCTCTGGCGTCCTTACTCACCACCAGGAAAACAACACCACATACCTACCTAAGGGGCAAGTAAATGATGCTATTATGGCTGCGGTCTTCTAAGGCGGAGGTACTTCCCCAGTTAGGCTTTAGACTGCTCCAAATTTGAGCGAGTTGACGTTTCGCTGTGCCCTACCTCTTCTATAATATATAGGTGAAAAGTTGTTCCTCTATCGATTAAGTACTCAGCCATGTTTGGCGTGGTATTGGCAATCCGTATGATATGATTGGCTAAGAAATATCTAAATAGACGTCGTGGCGGCGCGTCGTCGTCTGTGCGTCTTTCTTTAAAAGGCGCAGAGCTGCTGTTATTCGCTACAGTGTAAAACACGTAGCATTGGAGGGCCTCGAATATGTCTCTTAACTCATAGCTGACTAATTCCGTAAGTAAGATTAGTACATGTAAAAGTTTGCCTGAAGAACGCACTTGATGTATTATTTTATTTATGTACGGTCAGCTGCATTCCCACTTGTCCTTACCACTCTGCTAACTAGTACGGTCAGTGTGCGTCAGAACGGAATACGTGGGCTGTTCCGAAAGCTTTTAGCTGCTCTCACTCTATTCATGCCATATATGTTTTAATGATACCATTATGCGGGTAATTTCAATACATATGTGTTGGGGTGAAACTGTTGATGAAAGTCGCTTGGGTTTTTTTTATTGTATTTTAAGTACGACGTGTCAACAGCCCTATCTAATATGCGATGAACGGGTCACAATACCAATTTTGTGTTGCGGGCCAATTTTGATTAATACGTCACCACAACTAAACGAAACTTTATACACCGCAAACTATGAACCTTCCCTGTCTCTACCCACGTAATTTGTTTCGATTGCATGAAAATTAGCGACAATGAGCAGGTGTGTCGAATATTAGTCTAGGTCGCGAGGGACTGGTCATCATCACAAAAAAACTTAAATTAAATAAAATCATGTACTGATTTTAAATTAAAATCAGCAAAACTAAGTTAGGAAGTCATCCCGGGCAGTTTCCACTACAGCTGTATAGTAGGGATTTCTTTGCCAAAACTATTTTTAGGTATCAAAAATATAAGTAGTACTATTTTCGCAATTTTTTAAATGCCCATACAAAAGGCCTTTTGGTAAAAGAAATGTTGTGATAAAAATAATTGCTACTTACCTGTTAAAACCAAGAATCGATTTTTGTTTTGTTATTTTTTATACAAGTCTGGTGTAGTTTATAAACCCCCACGTTATAAAATTACCCCATTATTCATAAATATGTAAATCTTAACAAACGTCTGTTAAGAGTCCGTATAAACCACTTTCACTATTTTGTTAAACTTAGTTACGTTATTTCTCAAAGAGAGTAATAAATTATAATAATAGATTGTTAATTCGGATTGATTTCGTCCCGTAATGGCCACTTCCCAAAACGACCACAAGTCTGGAAGACCACTTCCCATAATGCCCGTTCCTGTAAAGACCGATTTCCAGATTGACCACTTCCCAGAAAGGCCATTTCCCAAAACGACTAACTTTCATATTGCCTACTTCTTAGAATAACCAGTCTCGGAACATTCAGAACCACTGACCACTTCCCAAAACGACCATATGCCTGGAAGACGACTTCTTATAATGACCATTCCTATTGATTTCCAGATTGACCACTTCCCAGAAGGGCTATTTCCCAAAACAACCACTTTCATATTGCCTATTTCTTAAAATGACTAGACCAGTCCATATGCCTATATACTGATTAACTAAGTTTACATGGAATCAATTCAACTTACGTACTTACTTATAGCAATTTGCATTGCACACTTAGCCCTAATGGTACTCTATTCCCATCAAAAACATAAATGTGAAAATGGTAGCCAAGTTCAATATTAAGAATATCGTCACTACTTTAAAAAAAACTCGTATCTGAAAATCATCAAGTTTCTAGGAGGAACAATAAACATTCTCTAAATTATTGCGATTGATCAAAAAAGTTCTTGTTAGTTTCATGAGATACTTTGATAGCCAGTCATTAATTTCACAAATATTCGAATAACTCACTCAATCATTTTTTATAAAATTTACAGTTATTCGTAAGATACAAGATTTTTGCTTTAGTATTGACTGAAAGTTGTTAAGTTACGATAATTTTGCTTTGAATTTTATGCTACAAAATTAAACGAAATGTACCTATGTTTTTATGTTTATTAAATGAACTAAGTAAACTCTCTTCGAGTAACAATAACAACGTGCCTACGTAAAAAAAATCGGGTCGAATTATTTTTTCTCTACTGTACATGCAATAAACTATCGTAAAATGCATGAAAGTCTTTTGGCAAAATCGGCTTTAGAGATTGCTAATCATCATACTTTCGTTTTTTAATGGGGACGGGTCCAGAATATAGCTGAGGAATCGCTTGATCTTCGGAAATATCATGGAATCTTTGAGGTAGAACAGTCCAGATGTCATCAAAGCGAAGTTTAAACTCAATAGGACTGTGAGGTGTATATTTTAAAGCCCTCAAATTTACCACACATGGGTCACCTGCTCTCTTTCCAGGTCTTATAGATATGTAGTGCTTAAGTCCGGCATAGCTTTTTGCGGCAAAGAAAGGAAAAAGGAAAAATTAATCAGATACGAGTTTTTTTCAAAGTAGTGACTATAATTTGTTTAGATACGATTTTTTTTTACTAACGAATACTTACTATAATGACGATTTATCGTCGTTGGAGTTTGTGCATCATACGAAGTGTATTTTTATTAGTTTAATGCAAAAATAAACGAATAAAAGGGAAATAATCAGATACGAGATTTTTTAAAAGTAGTGACGATATATCTTGTTACATTTAAAATGAAAGAGCTCATTGTGTGCATCTCAAATATATTTTTTGTAATTATTTTAGAAATTATTTAAGATAATAGCCAAAAAATTACCATTCCATCTTCATCTCCGAAACTACTGGGTCTAAAATAAAATAAAAAATACATTTCAAATCATCAACCAACAGGTTTTGTCCGACATACAAATCAACAACAAACACGTCACAACTGCATACAACAGGACAGGTCATCTTCTATGTTTTTCAGCTACTTATACCTATACTTTGTCCGTGTTTCAAATGCTATGGCCACAATAAAGTACAACTACCTAAATAGGACAACTATTATATAGCTAATCAAGTAAAATAAATTTAATAACGCGTGTTTCATTTTGAATAAAATTACAGTTAGTTACTTAATAAGTAAATCGTCGGAAATGGTGTGTTTAAGCTATAAGTACCTAACAAGTAGCCAGGTGGTTCGTATCGTATTTATTTGTATTGTAACTTACAACTTGATAATTTTAAACACCAACCAATAATTTTAAACACTAACCAACACAAAATTATTTATAATGCGCACTTCTAAGGTTTGGAATTCTCTGCCGGCGTCTGTATTTCCGAGTTCATATAACCTGGACCTTTTTAAGGCACGAGTGAATAGGCATCTTCTGGGTGAGCTCGCTTCATCGTCGGCCTCATCCTTGCCCCCTGGCTAGATGCTGGCCAAGAGCAATCCCATTTTTAATAAAAATAAAAATAAGTACTTATTATTACATATACCAAACTAAAATAAAAAAACTTACCGTTCAAAATTTGTAGGCAACTGAAAAAAAGATACACCAACGTTCCTTCGGGTATTCAAACAACCATATACACAGAGCATGTGTGGCCGGTTACACGTCGAGTCATCTCTCGAACCCGTGAGGGTCCGGGGAAGCCATTCGTGGCTTTGCCACTTTTAGCAAGTTCAGTCGCCGTCCGCAACTACGGACGGGTAGCTGGAGTGAGCGTTGCTCGTCAGGATTGGTAACGGGGTCATCTGCTTCGTCCGTCGGCGAGGTCAAGCCATGCCGGGTGAGACCCCCTAAGGGGAGGGCCAGCGAGCGACCTCGAGCCGACGGCACTGCAGGAACATCCTAGGATTTTCCGGTGTCATCGCGAGTCAGGTCTCGCGGGTAGGCCCTCTTGTCGGGCGGTCTTCTATGGTACGGTGCTATGTTCTGCAGGTGCGTCAGACTTGATCTGTCCGCACGCTCGAACATTGCCTTGGCCATCCTGGTGATGAAATCATCTAGGCTTTCTATGCCCAGGTCCCTTTGTAGCACTGCGTTGCTCACGTAATGGTGGGCGTCTGTGGCCGTGCGCAGTGAAAGCGACTGTTGCGCGCGTAGTCGCCTTCTTTTGTACTCTCCCACTGACGCGAACCACGCGGGGGCTGCATATGTTAGTCGAGGTCGTATGTATGACTTATAGATACCGATCTTGGTTTTTATTGGGAGGTGTGATTTCATCACCGGATTTAGGAGTGCACGTGCTGCGCGCGTCTGCGCGATGGTGTTGTTCACGTGTGTTGTCATACTCAGTTGCCGGTCGATTGTAACTCCCAGGTACCTCGCCGACGGTTGCCAGGGTATGGTTTGGTCCATGAGAGTTAGTTCCGGGGGGAGGTTGATTTTGGGGCTCAGGGCGATGGCCTAGGTTTTCGCCACGTTCACTCAGAGCCTCCAATTGCCCAGCCATGTTGGCAGCGCATCCAGTGTGCGCTGGATCTTGGTTGCCGCATGCGGTAGCTTTATGGATGTTGCTATGTAGGCGGCGTCATCAGCGTACAGGGCAAGTGTTGTCCCGACGCCCACTGGGATGTCGTCCGTGTAGCGCGCGTACAACACGGGCGACAGGCAGCTCCCTTGCGGAACTCCCGCGGTGATGGGCCTTCTTGTAGAAGTAGCGTCTTCAACCGCCACTTGGAAGGCGCGCTCGTCGAGGAACGTAGCCACTATGTGTATGATTCTCCGCGGTGCTGTGGTGGATTGGAGTTTGTGGACCAGGCGTGGATGCCAGACCCGGTTGAAGGCCTTTTCCATATCCAGGAACACTGCCACTGCGTGCTCCTTCTTATTTCGCGCCGCCGCTGCAATGTGCAGGACTCTGGCTATTTGCAGCGTCGTGGAGTGCTCGGCCCTGAAGCCAAACTGCTCTGCGCGAGGTTCTATGTGTGGCGTTAAATGGTGAAGAAGGAGCCGCTCGAACACCTTGGAGACCGTCGGCAGCAAGGTGATTGGGCGGCAGCTTCCCGGGTTGAGGGTGTTCTTTCCCAGTTTGGGCAGCATAATCACTCTGCCCAGCTTCCAGGAATTGGGGAAGTGGCACGTCCTCACGATCCCATTGAAAAGCCGCGTCAGCGTCGCGATGGCTCGCGGAGGTAGTTGACGCAGCGCCTCATTTGGGATTGCGTCTGGGCCTGGTGCCTTTCGGAGCTGGGTGTGTCTCACGGCCCGTTGAATCTGGCCTGGGGTGAAAGTGATCGGATCTTCTTCTGGTGGCGGCAGTGTCCTCAGGAACTCAGCAACTTCCTGTTCCACCTGCATGTTGTGGCCTATGTTGGTTGCAGGGTTAGGTTTGAACTGCTCCTCAAGATGACCCGCGAAGATTTCAGCTCGGTCCTCCGCGCGATACCTCGGTGTGCCGTCCGGGGCCAAAAGTGGGCTCGTTGGTGGTGGTCTTCCAGTTATGCGGCGGCATAGGCGGTGGATGCCACTCCAACCTTCATCGGCTGCTGCGTCTACGCCCTCGAGCCAAGTGTAGCGAGAGTGTGCCGCGAGGCTGGTCCCGATTTTCTCGGCGAGGGCGTTGAGCTTCGTCTTTAGTATTGGGCACTTTGTGCGGTTGTATAGCCGCCGCATTTTCCTCTTCTCGTCGATGAGGGCCAATATGTGCGGTGGCGGTTTGTTTCTGAGGTCCCCTCGTCTGGGTCCGCTGGGTGTGGTTGCCGCTGTTTTAATAGCGGCTTGGCTGTGTTGGGTAAACAGCTCGGCAAGTCGGTCAACTTCCTCGTCAGTGTTGGCTGGGAAGGACGCCGAGTGTTCCGCCATGTGTGCTGCGAACTTGTCCCAGTCGATTTTCCTTCTCCTCTCTCGGTTTTGGATCTTGGTTGCGCTGGTGTTTATCTGTATGACCACGGGCTGGTGATCCGAGATCGTATGGTCGTCCAGCACCTCCATCTCCGGCCACTCTGGGAGGTTCTTAAAGGCTGCCAGGTCTACATCTGGTAGGTGGGCAGTGTTGTAAGGGTAATGGGTCGGTACTTCCGGCCCCATCACCGAGTACTTGTGTTGGTCGGCATGGTCTAGCAATCTGCGGCCTGTGCTGCAGATCCTGGTCGAGTTCCATGCCAGATTTTTGGCATTAAAGTCGCCGGCGATAATTGTGGGAGCGCTCGAATCCAGGATCCGCTCCATGTCGGCTTCGGTGAAAGATTTGCCAGGTGGTCTGTAGAACGCATAGACTCGTAAATGTTGGCCTCCGGCGTGTACTTCACTCCAGATGCATAGCAGGTCCTGAGGTCCGTCAAGGGGGGGAGGGGCTGGTGTACTGTTCATCTGTTGACGAGCACTGTCAGCCCTCGGTACGCTGTGCCCTGAGGAGAGACTTCGTCTTGCCGGTAAACAACGTACCCTGGTATCTTCAGGTTGTTTTCCTTTCGGATATTAGTGCTATGTCAATCCGTTCTCGTTTTAGTATGGTGGATAAGAGGTGCTTCTTGGTAGAACTAAGACCTCCGGCATTCCAGTGTATTATCCTTAGAGTATTAGCCATTTTGGTAAAGGTCTGCCAATCCCCTAAGGATAATGGGGACGGGGTTGTCGTTGTATTGGATGGCAGTTAGGACGTTTTGTAGTATGGTGATACACTCCGCTATCACCTTCTGTCTGATGCCATCCTGGCTTGCAGGTGGGATAGTAGGCCGGCGTGGGGCCTGTCTGTTGCTTGTTGGTTCTGCTGCCGGTTGGGCTGGTTGGGCCAGTGTCGGCGGCTGAGGTGGATCTGTGGGCGTCTCCTTCTTCTTTTTCTTGCCCCTCCCTTTTTGACGGCGGCGTATCGGTTCTCCGTCATTGGCCCTTGCCATAAGGGAGTTGGCGGCATTCTCGTCTTCTCCTATCGTGCTCGGTTGGGCTATGATTTCACCGTGCCGTCTGGAGAGAGGGGCCGTTCCGGCCTTTTTGTTCCTTGCTTCCCGGCGGTAGGCAGGAGGTGTCATTTGCGGTGTGCTGACCTCCGCAATTGCCGCAGGTCCCAGGTTGGTCCCGTGAGCGGTCACATTGGGCTGCGTAGTGCGGTCCTGCACATCGGACACACTTTATTGGTCGGTGGCAGCCGGTGGATGCGTGGCGGAAACCTTGGCAGCGGTGGCACTGCGCCGGCCCCTTCTTACCGCGCCATGCCTCCACAATCACGCCTGTCATGCCCAGCAGCTCGCTTACCTGATGACCTGATGACCACAAAAAATTACGTATTAACGCGCGGTTCGTCGCGATCAAGTCGGCGGCGCGCGGCAGCGGATCACAAAACGACACGCACGTGCATGCTCGGACGGCGGCGGCCCGCGACTGACAGCTAGCGTTAGGGTTTTCGAGCGTTAGGTTATTAAAGCGGCGCGCTCCACCCATTGCAAGCCCCTTGGTACGAGTAATATAATAAGGTAAATAGTTCGGATGACAATAAAAGAATGAATTTATTAAACACTTATATTTTATTAACTAGAAGTGTGTTCCACACACAGTAACAATTTGTGATGTAATTGGTGCAACATTGTAGACAATTTATTTAAAATTGAATATTTGGTAACCTACCTACTCATTAACTATCACATTTTAATATCATTGCTCACTGCATTTTGTAAATACTCGGCATCATTATCAGGGAATCTGTAACTGTAAACAGAAAAAAATAACTTGTGAGTTGTGACCCAATTCACGCAAACTAATAAAAATTAGGAAACATGTCTCAATCTGTACATCCTGGCGCTGTTGGGTTTGCCACGATTCTGTAGCGCCTCAACCATGTTTTCTGAAGCGCGAGTTGACAGTTTTGAGGCTATGATGCGGAAAAAGATGGCATCGCTCTTAAGAGGGCGCAGTACGATCGGTGTGGATCGGTTCTCCATACAAACGTATTTATGCTCTCATTTTAAAACGCCATGCTAGAATAACATGAAAATTTGTATACACAATGGGATCCGGCATATCTAGGTCGGATCATAGTTTCTGTTGCTAGAAATTGTAAAAGAAAAAAAATACAGCGGCTTTTTGAGTTTTTTACGGCTTGAATGAAAACCTTAATAATCGCTGTATTTTTTCTCCATTATAATTACAAGCAACAGAAACTATGATCCGACTTAGATATGCCGGATCCCATTGTGTATACAAAGTTTCATGTTATTCTAGCCTGGCGTTTTAAAATGAGAGCATAAATACGTTTGTATGGAGAACCGAACGTACTGCGCAGTCTTAACTAGAATACGTGGCGGCTGGCGGCCCAAACACCCTTCTGAGGACTGTAGCCATAAGTGAGAACACTTAATTCAAAGTACCTTGTTTTAGCTATATATATTTACAATTTTTTTTAATTTTAAGTAAACTACTAACAAATGATGGATCATGTTGTCTGAATAAAGAATTATATTATTATTAGCATGATGCATCAAACAATAGATTAAAATTCAGTAAAAATTATACTAATCCAGGACCCGAGTAGGTACAGTCCTGCTGTGTCCTGTGGTCCTGTTTTTTCGGGCAAGTTTAATAAAATTAAATTAAATTAAAATCATTTATTTCGTGTAACGGAGACACATACAATACAATACATTAAATAGTTGAAAATAATAATAATAATTGAACAACCAGTGCATACACAGTCCTACCATTTAATCACACTGGTGGAAGTATGCAGCCCCGCACAGTGTAACATGATAGGACAGTCAGGCTTATCCGCTATCATTCTCAGAATGGTATTGGGACTGTCCCGCACCCGGCGCACCAGGGATGCAGCGCGTCCGCGCATGGTCGCATAAAAACAGGCAACGCGCGCCTCCGCAAACATCCCTGATGCGCTACAGAAACGAGGCAGTCCCACTATCACCCGGAACGCGTTATTATATTGAACACGGAGGGCCCTATAGGCCCGTTGCGAATACTGCACCCAGAGGCTGCAGGTATATAGGGATGTACAGAAAGCTCTAAACAGGGTAATTTTGACCTCCCTGGAGCAACCTGCAAACCTCCGAGCTATCATATTCGCCCGCACCGACAAGGCCCTCCGTTCCCGTTCTATATCTAGGTCGTCCTTGAGATCGGCCGCAACTACATGACCTAAATATTTAAAATGGTTGACTCGTTCCATGGTACTGCCATTAAGGTATATTGCCGGAAGCTCCGATACCTTCTTGCGGTCGCTCTCAAATACCATGTACTGGCTCTTTTTTTCATTATATTTAAGGCCGTGATTCAAGGCATAGGATTCGCACACATTGAGCAGCCTACGGATACCACAGACCGACGCGCTCAGTAGCACCATATCGTCAGCATAACTTATGTTGTTAACACAAACACCATCCACGCGACAACCGACATGGAAGCTACTAAGCGCCTCGATCAGTTCATTTACGTACAGGTTGAAAAGGGTAGGTGAGCTCAACCCCCCCTGTCTCACTCCACATTCCAACCTGTACTCATCGGACAGTGCGTTAGCCCATCTAACGCTGTTGACCTGGTTTCCATACCAGTACCTAAGCGTACGAACCGTTTCCGGTGGTACACTGGTTTTCTCAAGCTTCTTCCATAATATATCATACGAAACCAGGTCAAAAGCTTTAGATAGATCTAAAAAACAGGCAATTACTGGTGTCTTACTCTTTGCGTAATACTTGACAGTATGCTTAAGACACAGTATTGCTGCTTCCGTAGAGAGCCGCGGTCGGAAGCCAAATTGGTTATCATGCAATTTCACATGTTTACTTAACTGTGCATTAAGCACACTGTCAAATATTTTAGCTACAATGGTTGCCAATGATATCGGCCTGTAGTTATTTTTATCTGACAAGTCACCAGTTTTATTTTTAACTACAGGCACAACGATCGTACGCATCATATCATCTGGCAAGTATGAATGCCTTACACATAGCGTGAAAAACATCGCCAACAATCTCGCTATATGAGGTCCTGCATTCTGGAGGTGCTCGACGCTGAGCCCGTCATGACCCGGAGATTTACCCCTGGTCATAGATTTTATAATCTTATGAATCTCCTTGGCTGTAAACGCACGACCAGGTTCATCATCACGGATCTCAGCTTCGTGCTTCCCCATCAGCGACGGACCTAAGGGAGATCTTATAAAGAAGTGGTCTTTAAACATATTGGCAATATCTTTGTGGTCGCTCACGCCTCCGACACTACCCGGCTGGCCAGCCACAGGCTTCATTTTATTTGTGAATTTCCAGAAACCACGGAAATCTTTTTTGGAGTGTTGGGAGCTGATAAGGTTCAGTTTGATTTGATTTTGATGTTTTTGACACCATTTCAAACGTGATTTGAAGATCTTGCGACTCTCAAGCATCTCTGTAAAAAGAGCGCCGTTTGTTGGTCTCCCACCAGAAATCCATTCAACAAACCTTTGTCTGGCCACCCCATGAGCATCATTGACAAACTTGTTCCATCCTGCAACCTGTTTTTTATTGCTATTTCTCTTACCACCCCTCCCGAAAATCGCTGCTTTCCTGAGTGCATGGGTTATTTCATTATAGAGCTGGTCCAGTATTTTCTTATGCTCGGGATCCTTACAATACTTATCGGCACATGCCCTCAGTTCAGCAGGAAAATCAATAGGTTTTAATAATAAATGACAATGCTTATTGAATAACTCAATTTGTCTTGGCGACCTTTCTCCCCAAATTACATTATTGTATCTATTTTCCGGAATTTGAGTAGTTATTCTAGGAACTATAACATTCAGATCACATTCTATAAATATGGGAAAATGGTCTGACCACGTTACACAATTGTCAACATACACCTTGCGCACGGAATCTACCGCAGACTGCGTAACAATAGCGTGATCTAGCCAGCGCGTACAGTGATGCGCATCACTAAAGAAAGTATAGGTATTTGAACTAATCCCCAACTTATCTACATCTACACAACACCACTTTTGTTCGTCGCAATAACTAATCAGCTCGGTAAAAAAACGCTCATTGGGATGAGCATTAAAATCCCCCACTAAATAAATAGATTCAATGCTATGTTCGTCAATCAAAGCACTCACCGCCGCCAAACAATCTGTGAACTCTGTTAAATTGTCAGCGCAGTCCGTAGGCATGTAAACACTCACCACAATTAAATGCCGACTGTCGTTTGTCGTTATCTTAATCGCGCACAAACGCGGGTTATCGCACTGCACTACAACTACACTTTGAAACTCTGACCGTCGCCACAACAAACCAACGCCGCCGTACGGTCTCCCGCGCAGCATACCAGTCGTCGTGTCAACCGCCGAAGTACCCGTCGCACAAAATTCATCATCGATTGTATTCAAATAATTTACCTCATCAGGCATCGCCCATGTTTCCTGCAAAGCTACGATGTCCGATCTTCGGCATAAATCCCTAATACAGTCGACAGACCTCTTCATACTTTTGCAATTAAAACTACAAATGGTATATGTCATAATAAAATATTCAGACTAGCCATCATTACCTCGTATATACTATGCAATAGGAGGCTTTTTGTTTTTACTGCCGTTATCAGAATTTCCAAACGGATGTCTGTACTTGAAATGTACAAACCTACGGAAAATTACGTCCTTAGGCCATAAATGTGTATCTAAAAATAGTGGCAGTTTACTCGGACAGACAAAGAACTTGTACGCTTTGTGACCAGTGTCCCTTATATGTAGTTTTTGTAAAAATACACTTTCTTGCACTTTATCCCAGATGTATTCTTTTATGTCCTCCACTTTCGTGTCATTATGGACGTTAGTAATGAAAAGCGGAATTTTACGATCAGCTGCTTTAAATTTCGCATCCCTCAGATTTGCCACGCCAAATTCACCCCTATACCGGTACTTTTTCTTTCCCTTCTTCTTATACGTTACGGTCTTATAAGTACCTTCGTTGTCGGTAGCATTTAACATCCCACTCTGAGTATGATCGGCGTCTTTAATGTTATTGTTGCCGCTCGGCCGCGGCACTATTACAGTTACTCCGTCGGATGCGCAGCCGGGCTGTTCTATCAGCTGTTCGCCTCGCTGACTCACCTCACTCGTTAAACCGGGCTGCGCCGGTGGTATAATATTTCCATTCCGTGCGGTAGACTTATGTTTACCCGCAATTACAATTGACCTGTACGTTATGTCGTTATTCTGAATAGGTGACATAGTATCACTTTTAACAGAGCTATCACTATCTTTTCTTGTCGAATCAAGAGTGTGAGATATTCCGGATGGACCACTATCCATACACCAAGCTCCGCGCCTATTGTTTACATTACATATAGACAAACGAGCCGGCGGACCTTCTGTGTTCATTTGACGTACCTCATTTTTGAAATTTTCTAGGTCTTTTGACGTCGCGTAGGTCGCTTTCACGGAGTTTACATCAGCTTGAAGTTGCGCTAGATCTTTTAACAGTTTCGTGCAATCCAAGTGGTCAAAGGTCACCGGCGGTAATTTCTCTAGCTCCCTTGCCACGACAATGGGTATCTGATCAGGTTCCGTCGTTTTAAAAAGCTGAATAATATCATTTAAACCTCGTTGAGCCTTTCCATCTCCTTTACGTTGAACATTTCGCTTATTTTTTGGTACGGATTCAAATAATAACGATTTCGACTTTTGAATTTCGTCACTTGTAAACGAAGTAGTACACAGACGCACAAGACTTTCTTCGTCCATAACAGAAATTTTATTCTGTATATACGACAACATTTCGTCAATAATAATATTGCACTTGGTACATTTTACCGTATTCGGCATGTTTACGAAACTCGCACACGCGCCGACACCGAACAAGAGAAACCGTACGTCACCTTCGAGCGCGCACGCGAGACTGTGAATAATAGAGGTCTTAGTAAGTATTTTAGACTTGGGTGGATAACCGTCACCTGTGGGGCTAGTATGATCGCTTATATGTCGGACATATAGCATTCGTCCCTCTCGCACTTACATACTTGACAGTACGGGACGAATGCTATATGTCCGACATATAAGCGATCATACTAGCCCTGCAGGTACGTTTTCCAGCTATGATGTCAATTTAAAAAAAAAAGGCAACATTTTATTCTTCACTAACCTCTCAAGCGAAGTATCAAATTAAAAGGCTCCATGTGCTGATTCCAAAAACATACCTACATTTCAGCCAGTGGTTTTGTATGAAATAAAAATCATTTAAAAAAAACACCATATTTTGGTTCTTCCTGGAAACGACTGCATGATTTTTTATAGAATATACGCCGAATGATTCGCTATATCCTAATATCTAAAGGTAATGAAAGGAAATGAATTAATAAAGAGGAGCAACATAGTTATTTGGAAAAAAACTACCTAGCATTTCATGGACCTGACCGCAGTAGGTAGGTATGTGCCGTTTGCGTATGGTGTTTTTAGGGTTCCGTAGTCAACTAGGAACCCTTATAGTTTCGCCATGTCTGTCCGTCCGTCCGCGGATAATCTCAGTGACCGTTAGCACTAGAAAGCTGAAATTTGGTACTAATATGTATATCAATTACGCCGACAAAGTGGTAAAATAAAAAGTATCGTAAGTATACGTAAAGTGGGGAGTGATTTTTTATTTCATTTTAACCCTAACGTGTGATATATTGTTAGATAGGTATTTAAAAATAAATAGGGGTTTACTAAAATCATTTTTTGATAATGTTAATATTTTCGGAAATAATCGCTCCAGAAGTAAAAAAAAATGTGTCCCCCCCCCCCTCTAACTTTTGAACCATAAGTTTTAAAAATATGAAAAAAATCTCAAAAGTAGAACTTTATAAAAACTTTGTAGGAAAATTATTTTGAACTTGATAGGTTGAATAGTTTTTGAAAAAATTACAAAAAATGTGACGGACGGAAAACTACGGAACCCTACACTGAGCGTGGCCCGACACGCTCTTGGCCGGTTTTTTTTTTTCAGGAAAGTTTAGCAACTCTTAGAATTTTAGACTGGCAGAAACGTAATAGTGTGGTATATTTTTGGAGTCAGCTCATGGAGCCCTTTCATCTGACACACCATGCGATAGGTTTCTGAAGAAAAAAAAACCGTACATTTATGTATGGCATATTATACCTATTGGCTATGTGCGAAGTAGGTGGTGGGGGTAAGCTAGGCGATCGTAGCGCACACCATGGCAGAAATGTGTACTTACCGGGGACCACTGTCAAATTTACTTTCACATTTTCTATTGGTTTCTTAACGGTTTCCTACGATTCGTTTCGTTTGTATGTATTTATTTATTCTCTTATTTATTTCAGTAAAATTTCCAATACAGGGTAAATAAAATATTCATGTGTCATTATTTGACATCTCTAAATTTTGACATTGTCTCGGGACCTTTGACGTTTGACGTTTCAGACGTGCACATAGCCAATATTAATGACACCAAAGCTGGAAAACGTACTAGGTGACGGCTGTCCAGCACCAAAGTCTAAAATAAACTAAGAGTTCTACTAAATCTTCCCGAAAAAAAAAACTCTATACTTTCGCTAACTTCCTTACAGAACAGTAGTCAGGTCCAGGACTAGAAATGAAAGCCAGTGTTGTAAGGGCTTTTGAGTAGTGATGTGGAAATTATTGGCATAGAGCATTTTCATTCCATGATTAGCCAATATGTAAGTGTAAGAGGAAGAGAACGGATGCTTTAAAGCTGCATACGCATTTGACCGGCTCGGCCCGAGGCGTGCCCGTCCCGAGCGGCGAACCGCTCGCGAGCAAAACATTTGCACATAAACATCATCTCCCTGCCCTTATCCCGCTTATGCAGGGTCGGCGCAACATGTTTCTTCTTCCATTCCTCTCTATTATTCGTCACTTCATCGCTTACTCCTTTCTTTCTCATATCCTCTCTCACACAATCCATCCATCGCTTTTTGGGCGTCCCAATCGCTCTTCGTCCTTTGACATTCAACCCTAACATTCTTTTATCAATATGACATTCATCCCTCCTCATTGCATGTCCATACCATGCTACTGCTCCTCATTTTCTCTGTCACGGGTGCCACTATCAAACTTCCCCTTATATACTTACTCATTTCTAATCCGATCTTTCCTCGTCACTCCACACATCCATCTCATCCGTCACTTTCGTTGCCCAACATTCTGATCCATACATTACGACCGGTCTTATAATCGTTTTATAAATTTTCCCCTTAAGTTTAAGAGGGATTCGTGGATCGTAAGCTGATCCCTGATGTTTGCATATGGCATCCATTGTCCCTCGACCCGGCATAAACCCAAATTAGTTATGTGTTACCCATGATACAAGAATACAAGGTATAGCACTCCGGGGAAATTCAGTAGTGTGGGTGACACAAGCCTTCGTCATCACTTGTATCGATGGTTCTGACGGCGTAAGTGTGAGTTGCTATGTATTGTCAGTGTTGTATTATGACACTCCCCGACCGCCATGTATACTATACCTGTGAGTGTTTTATTAACTTATTACGTTAATTCATGTTTAACTAGACCTATTTTGTTTGCTTAAACAAAGAAATGACAATTGTAATGCGTAAATAATATATTTTACAGTACATATGGTGCTACTTTACCACGAGTGAGGTAATCAGCAGATTATGTGCATATAGAAACTTTAAAGAGCCATATGTACTGTAAAACGTTGTACGATACACGTGCGAACAGGTAATTCGCAACGCGTGTCGATTTAAAACACTCACCTCGGTCGTGTTTTAATTTATCACCACTCGTTGCGACTTTCCTGTTCTCTGCACTTGTATCGTAATGTACTATTGCATGATTACGGTAGAAAAAACTCCTTCATGAGTCGTTTTGTTACAATAAAGTGGTACCACGACGGTGACGTAGGCTTGTGTCACGTGTCACGATCCGGAGTGGCAGACCTTGTTTCCTTAGACCATGGTGTTACCTCGCTTTCTTTTCTCATTCGTCTCGCTATCACTTTCTCCCATATCTTCATATTATGTGACATGAGCTTTATTTCCCGATAATTGTTGCAATCCTGTATGTCGCCTTTATTCTTAATAAGAGTTCCTTAGTTGACTACGGAATCCTAAAAATGGGCACCAGCGAACTGTTGCACCATTCATCAGGTATTGCCTCTTCTTGCAACAACTTATTGAAGAATAAAGTCAGCCACTTCCATCCATCCACTTTCAAAAACTTCCATACTTCTGCGTCTTCTGCTGCCCAACCGCTTCCCCATTCTTCATACTTTGCACCGCAATCTTCACCTCCTCTATACTTATCTTATTTAACATACCTATAATATTACATTTTCTATAAACATGCTCGGCTAAAGCAGCCATTGTGTTGTGCGTCGGACTCGATAACAGCTTTTTCTGAATTTATTGTAATTCGCCGAATTATTAACAGAAACTGCATTTGGTGGTGGATGAAACAAATGTACAAAACTCGTAATTAATTTGGTGCTCCAATTCATACGCGTCTCAAACACAAACAAGTCCAAATTACTCAAGGCATGTGCATATCGCACATCGAGGCGCTTAAGAGCACGATCAAAAAATCAACTCCGGGCGGTTCGCAGCGAGCTACTCGCATTGTAAGAATTTGATCTAACCGGCGAGCCGTGCGTGCCTTAAATCTAAAGCTACACACATAAGCTACATACATTACGCGCAGCGTCGCGCACGGCACGTTCGACCGCGGCAACCGCGCGCAATGTACCCGTGTTTTGCGAGCATGGTAGGTCGAACAATGCCGCGCGATCTTTGTCGTTATTTGGACGTGCGGCAACGATCAGTCACATAAGACAGTGCTTGGCTCGCGCACCATGCCTTGTCTCGTGCGGCAATGATGGACAATGACAAGTGGCGTCTTTTAATTAAATTTTATGGCGAAGAAGAAATACTGTGGAACTAAAATAAAATAATAATGTGGAATAAAAGCAAACACTACCACAACAAAATTTTACGAAAACATGTATGGAATGACATTAGTAGTGCAATATGGCTATCAGGCTATCACGCGTAAACTCAGGGCCTACTCCGAACTCCGAAAATCGAACTTCGTGTCGTGCCGTCCCTTTCACTCTCGTCCTATACACTATATGACGGAAAGGGACGGCACAATACGGCCCTCTGTGTTTGAGATGATCTCCTGCCGTGCTGTAGTCAGAATCGTGGCTAAAATTGGTTCAAGCGCCAAGTTCGCCGGTTTTCCGCGGTCGAACGTGCTGTGCGTAATATGAACTCACCTTAATGATCAACATAATCTACAAACAACTCCAGTACAAATTCTGAGCAGAATTCATATATTTTAAAATTATCATTCATAGTGTATTATTTATTTATTTATTTATTCAATAACAATTTTACAATTGTGTCTGAAATAAATTCCTTTTATCTAACATTTCAAACAATATCATGTCAAGTTCAAGTAACTAAGTTAAACAAACAAAATTAAGGAATCAAGTCACTATCTATAAACTACAATCCAAGTAAATATTAATAATCTCAATATCAATAATGTCTAGCTAAATAATTTGTGAATTCGTCAATAGAAGAGAAGCACTCTTGCAGCAACAGTGATTTCAATTTATTTTTAAAAATGTTAAGGCTAGTAATAATCCTCCACTCACCAGGAAGTTTGTTGTCAAGTTGTACACTTTGGTAATGTGCACAGTGACTTACTATCTTCAGTTTTGGTTGCAATTTAGGTGTTTCCTTCTTGTACCCTTGCGCAACTCCCTTTCTTCTAAAGTCTCGTATTCGTCGAGACTTTTAACAAGGTACTGACCTTGTTAAAGTCCTTGTAAAAAAGGAGCAACAAGATGTACAAACACGGGACTGTAAGTATTTTTAACTTTCTGAAGTGCTCCTTACATGACTCGGTTTGTGGAATACGCACAATGGTTCTTAAACTTCTCTTTTGAATCACAAAGGCTCTATGTATATTATAGTCGTAACTGTTGCCCCAGAACTTGACACTATAAAGAAGTTTCGACTCAACTCATGCACGATAAACCATCTTTAAATGCTTGCGATCTACTATGTCCCGTAAACTACGCAATACATAGCAAGCTGAACTAATGGAACTCTCTTTCCTTGCAAGCTCATTTTTCCAAGTAAGTAGATCGTCAATATGGATACCGAGAAATTTAACAGCACTTACGTTTTAAATTTTTTTTGCCATCGATCGATAGGTCTAAATGATCCTTTAGCCGGACTGTGGGTCTGAGTAGCATTGCACATGTTTTACCCGCATTCAACTTCAAGTTATTGCAGGCAAACCACCTGTGGAACAATTCCAAAGCTCGATTTGCTTTTTTATTCAGATCTTCGAGTGAACTAGCGTTTAAAATGGCATTAGTATCGTCTGCGAAAAATACTAGGCTGATATCCGGTATTTCTTTACTAACAAATTGCAACAAATCATTTGTGTAAATGACAAAGAAGAATGGACCCAAAATAGAACCTTGAGGAACCCCTCTCATCAGTCTAACGGTTCTCCTTCTCTCCTTGCCCACGACGTCTGTGATTTCTACATATTGAGTTCTGTTGTCAAAGAACGATTTTATCAGGTTTAAAGCCTGGCCTCTAACTCCATAAAACTCTAGTTTTCCCAATAGGATACTATGGTCAACAGTGTCAAATGCGGTGCTCAAATCTAAAAATATTGCCACTACTTTGAGCTTTTCATTTAGTTTATTTACTACTGTATCCACCATGGTATCAAGGGCTTGGGCGGTCCCTCTAGATCTTTGATATGCAAACTGTGTATTACTTAGGATTTTGTTTACATACAAGTGTGCCATTAGCCTATCCTGAATATTTTTTTCAAAAATCTTTGATAGTGTCGGCAGCACTGATATTGGTCTATAATTTTTACGTTCCGTTTTTAGCCCCTTTTTATGGATAGGTATTATCCTGGCCATCTTAAAATCGTCTGGAAAAACCCCTTCTGCGATACACTTGTTGTAAAATGACGCCAGTGGCTCCGCTAGGATTTCCACATTTTCCTTAATTATTGTTATGGGAATGTCGTCATCACCGACTGATTTCTTAGGTTTCATACTATTTATGATTTTGGTTATTTCCTGTGGATTTGTGCCACGAAAGATCATTTCATCAGATATTCTTTTACTATGATTTCCTAGTATTTTTATAGCCAAGTCGGGATCATGAGACTGTGCCCTGTCATTGACTCCGTGATCAAATACACTGGAAAAGGTTTCTACCACCTCTTGAGGATCGCTTATGACTCTATTTTCTAATTTCAACAACAGTTTCTGGGGACAAGAAGTAGGAACTTATTCCTGTGTCTATTAACCACCATCCAGATTGTTCTAGAAACATTTGCGGCTTTTTTTATGTGGTAAGATATGCAATTTCTCTTTGCTGTGCTTATAATCTTCCGGTATATATTGATATATTTCCTTCTATAGTCAATTATTGATTTATCATTATTGTTGTTTCCACTAAGCAGAAATCGTTTCATTTTGCTTGAAACTCTGAGGCCCTTAGGTATCCAATTTGTTTTATTGCAATTCTTCAAGTTAATTTTCTTTTCTCTTTATTTGATAAGCTATAGGTCGATTCACAAGAGCTGGCGCGGAATGTCTATGAAATTAATGACAGTTACATACATTTTCCGCGCCAGCTCTTGTGAATCGACCTATACTTCTAAAGTATTTAATTTTAATCCTTTTAACACCAAGAACCTTTAATATTCACTAAAAAGGTAGGAGTGAATGTGTACTTTGATCATGAATAAAATTTATTATTAAATGTTTTTGTTGGTTTAAACATTACATCGGCACAGCACGGGTCATGCTAAAAAGAGAAGGAGGAATTATAAATCTAGAAAATGGCATCAGACAAGGAGACCCACTCTCACCGAAGCTATTCACCGCAGTCCTTGAGGATATATTCAGACAATTTATATGGGAAGGATATGGCCTGAGAATCAATGGCGAGTATTTAACAAACTTAAGATTCGCCGATGATATCATCTTGTTTGCAAAGTCTGCTAATGAGTTCCAAAAAATGCAACAAAGCAAATGACATGACACACAAAGCAAAGTTGTGGGCTTAAATATGAACGTGTCCAAAACTAAGGCAATGACCAACAGAGAAAAAGAAACAATCGTAGTTAACAACATTCACATTGATTATGTGGATGAATATACATACTTGGGTCAAATAATTAAGGTAAATAACATGTCAAGTAAAGAAATTGAGACACGTATAGGGCATGCTTGGAATAAGTACTGGTAACATAAAGAAGTAATGAAGGATAAGACAATGAAATGTTCCGTTAAGGGAAAACTATTTAACAGTTGCATACTCACAATCCTAACATATAGGCCAGACGTGGGCGCTAACTAAGTCACAACAGACTAAACTTCGTAACTGTCAGCGAAGCATGGAATGAAGCATGATGGGTAAAAGAAAATTAGATAAAATTAACCACAACATAATTAGAAAAGGTACAAAAACCCAAGATGTGGTATTAAAAAATAAGAGTGCTTAAGTGGAAGTGGGCTGGCCATGTAATCAGAGGTGAAGAGAAGTGGAATAAATTAGTCACGCTGTGGTACCCTAGAGAGGGCAAGCGGAAACAAGGAAAGCCATTTAGGAGATGGGAGGACGACTTAGTGAAGACAGCTGGCAGAACTTGGACTAGACTTGCACGAAAAAGACAAGATTGGAAAGTGTAGGAGGAGGCCTTTGCCAAAGGGCACACAGAATAAAAAAATAAAAAAACATAAAAACTAATGTTATATATATGTAAAATGCAACTATATTCTGTAAAAGGCTATAAATAAATAAATAAACATTACATCACATTTTGATAAAGCAACAGTGCTTGGCGTGTGAGTGATCACTTCATTCAAATATGAAAGTGTTCTAAGGGTTAAAATATATGAATTCAGCTCAGATGTATTTTTTAAATATCCAAACATGGTACTGCGAAACAGATAAGTGTTCAGATATTGTTGATCTACATTTTGCACAAATGAAAATGTTTTCAACAGTGTGTAATATTAACAGTCAGTCAATAGAATCTAAGAATTGGTAAAAATTTCATTTTCTGTTATAGAGATAGATACTTACAATTTTCACCTAAAATGTTGCTCAAAATTAAGCCATGAAATGTATTTAGAGTAGATTTCTCTGACACCCCCGAGGTGGAGTTCTCAAAAGTCCAACCAAGATGTGCTCCACAGTGAGGACAAGTACAAATCCGCCATGAGTATCCAGGGAACCAGGAGTCAGCTCCTTGTGGCTTAAAATATACATTAATTGTTATTAGGTGTGTTTTAACTAATAATATCCATTTATATCGAACACAAAAATAAATGGTATTTACTTACATGGCCTATATTACGACATCTGGCCTTTTTTGTGGTGACAATTTCAAACTGAACACCAAATGGGTTAACTAGTGTTTGTACAGTTACATTACTTTTACCAAACAGTTTTCTCCGTTCGCTTTTGCGAGATCCTGGACTTCGTTGACTAAACAAGTAGTAAGAGTCGGCCACGTCAGTACCACACTTGCGGCAAAGCAGGAGTTCTGTTTCAGATTTGATTGTTGTTATTTAGAAAAAATCAAAAGACTATTGTTAAAATAGGCACGTATACTAAACATTAAATACAAATTGGAATGACTTATAAGTATGTTATAATAAATACCTTGTAGTTTCTCCTCCGATTTTACATGATGCTCGGCAAAAGCAAACAACATTAGTGATCCATATATAATCAGCATAGAATAAATTAACTTTACCATCTTGTGTTTAAATAAAGTTAGAGGAGCATAAAATAAAAAATAGTAGCACTGACAATAAAAAATGTTTTGATTGATAACTTGATAAGCTACTTTGCGATACGGACTATAAATAACAAATCATTTTTGTAGTTGCTTTCGCCGTCAGTAAATCATACAAAATACAAACAATAAGATATCGTCGTTATAAAAGCTTGGATAATAATATAAAACTAGTCACAATATTACTGTTGTCAACTTTACACGTAAGTAAATAAAATAAAACCTTAATAAAACAGACCATACCATGTCACTGTCAAAATGAAGCAAGAGCTATTCTGTGGCAAGAGCACGGCTGTTTATCTACGTAGAACGAAACGTGTATGATAGCGGCCATATTGTGTCAAAAAGATTTTGACGACATACTTAGCTCTCATTGGCTACTGCTTTGTCTACCAATGGACGTCAAACGTCAAAATAAAGTGACAAATATTTTTTTTCATTTTTGCAAATGTTGTTATTTAATTTGTAGTATTGATAGATTACTATGCAATAAACAAACGGAACAGTGTGTAGCTAATCGAAAATTCATCTGGAAACGCGTAATAACCATTGTTTGGACTACAAATGGAAGATAGTGAAGTGCGTCGTATGTGGCATGCCATGCAAGTTCTCATTTTGCAAAATGTACTAGTGTTGTGGTTGTAAAACGTAGAACTCTGTGAAAGGACGAAGATCCTTCTCCTTCTCCTTCTCTTTTTTAATGGCGTTCTGGCCAACAGGGTTGGCACAAATTTGCCAATATCAAGTTGATAAGACTGCTCTGTTCGAGATCTGCAATCAAACGGACAACACAAACATACAAACACACCCCACCGCAATTAGATACTACAGAATATATTAAAATGTCTATAGTTAGTGAAGCTCAGAACGACACAAATGACACACACAAGAGATTTAAGACAGAAAGGGTTAAAGTCTAATATTATTCTTTTCCATAAACTTGGCAAGTAAGCGAAAAAGTTTCTTATTGTCCGTTAAACAAATCAGTGATGCTACATTAGTGGGAAGGGGGATATTTAATTTTGGCAGCATTGAGTAGAGATTAAAGGAGGGGGAGTTACGCGGGCAGTTAAAAAATATGTGGTCAACAGAACCAACCTCTCCTCCGCACTCACACAAAGGAGAGTCTCTAAGTTTAAACTTGTAAAGAAGCTCAGGCGAACAAACCCGACCAAGGCGCAGTCTAATGATGATGCTGGTGTGTCTTTTTGTGAGAGTAAGATATTTAAAAAACCACGGACGGCCAGGAATATTAGGTTGAATATATGAGTAGAAGCATTTCTTCGACGATTTCCACCGAGAAGACCATTTGTGGGACAAAATTTTGGCTGGAATATTTACTAAATCAGAGGAGTATATTTTGAAAAAGGAGTCATTTCCATGCAGGACTGCTTCTTTAGCAGCCTGGTCAGCAATTTCATTGCCTGATATGCCACAGTGACTGGGAATCCAGACAAAAGAAATCTCGAGATTTGCTAACTGACAAGATAGGATGGAATTTTTAATTTGGGAAATTATGTAATTACGGGAACAGTTTTTGAAAGGGTGAGTGGAAATACGTAGCTTGAAGAACACTCAGACAATCAGTGAAGACAACAGATTTAGGAATTTTGTTTCCAAGGGCATAGTTTACAGCGATGAAAAGAGCTAGGGCCTCGCCAATAAAAACTGAAGATTCAGGGGGGAGCTTGTATTTGAGGCAGAGTTTAATGTTGGGAGAGACTACTGCACATCCCACGCACCCGAGGTCAGAAAGTTTAGAAGCGTCCGTGAATATATAAAGATGGTTGGGAAAATTTGAGTGGGCAAATTCATTAAAAGCTGAATTACAATCTACGGTTTTTTTGGATATGCCAGTATTAAAGAAAACATTTGGAAAAAGAGGAATGGCATCATAAGGGATCGAGTATAAAGGGAGAGAGGGAGATCTTTGCACCGGAGCTCTGAGGGAGGTGATATTTTCGAGGCTGAGGACTAGATTAGGCTTAGAATTATTCCGCCAATAAGGCTTAGTAGAGCAGAATCTTTGCAATAGTTTCAGTTTGGGGATCAGGGGATGGGAAGATAAAGTGACAGAACGAAATAAGAACCGATCTGACAAGAATTTGCGCCTGAGGTCGAGAGGAGGATCACCACACTCCACCTGAATGGCGCTATTGGGAGAAGACTTCATACTTCCAGAGACTATTCTAAGGGCCTTCATTTGGATCGTCTCCAAGATTTTAAGGGCTCCCTTATTGCAAGGCTCGAAGATAAAAGTGCCAAAGTCCAAGTGGCATCTAATAAAAGCATTGTAGAGGAGTTTTTGAGAGTATGGATGGGCGCCCCACCATGCTCCTGAAAGGGCTCTTAGCATGTTAATATTTTTTTCGCACTTTTTAATGACGTAGGAGAGATGGGGGACGCCTTGAAGACGTCTGTCGAAAACAACACCTAAAAATTTTGTAGATTCTTTGATGGGAATAGATTCATTGCCAAGTCGGATGATGCACTGAGGGGATTGTCTGCTCCTGGAGAAAATTATCGCCGAACTTTTGGATGGAGAGAGAGAGAGTCCATGCGAGGAAAGCCAAGATTGTAAGGACTCGAGAGAGGAATTAATTTTTTCGGAGGCTACTTGTGGGGACCTATCATTGCAGTAGATCTGAAATAGAATCGAAATCTAGAAATCGGTCAAGAGTAAATTTGACAGCTAAAGACAAGTTTACTATTGACCGCCAGTTTTTGAGACAGGCTTTAGTGTATCCATTGGGGCCTGTTAAGCGTGTCACAAACAGGTACGGCCAGTTGTAAAGTATGACAATCCTAACAATGATTCAGACACAGGCGGCCTTGGTGCGGTGGTTGGGCGGCTGACCGCGGCCGCAAGCCACGCCTCCTCCGCCACTGCGCAGGCCGCGCGGCCTGTTGCAAATTTTCACAACTGACCGCCATTTACCATAGTTAAAAATGCATAGTTAGATTATTTTATATCCAATATAGTGAATATATTTTTAAAAACTATTGATCACACATTTATCAGCTACACAGAGTCAAACTGCAGGCTTAAGTTTACTTTTAAGTGTCCAAAAGTAACGAAAAATTTTTATTTTTGTTATTTACACGTTATTTATGTAACGGTTTGACGTTTGGTTTTGCGCGAAAATTGACGTCGGCCGCCACCGCAGGCCGCGCCAGCGTGTTGTTGTTGCGGCCAGCCGCCACCGCAGGCCGCGCCTGTTTGCGACAGGCTTTACACGGTTATTATTATCACGCGATACACTCATATCACGAATCCAAACAATTTTTAAGACCGCGATAATATTGACACACCAGTATTGTGATAATATTAAGCGTGTAACAGACCCCAATGTTAAAATTATTTTGTAAACCAAACAGTACACGAATAAAACTATTTACAAACCATGCTTTTTATTTCCTTATATTAATAAAATACATTAATTTGCGATGTAACAAATGCTTTATTTATCTTGAATGCACGAATGAATACTGCGAATGACGTTTCTATCTCGATTGATAGTTTGATTATGGTTTGATTCCATAGCGTATGATGTGTGAATATTGTGATGGTCTGTTATTTACCTTTGATAAAATTCTTTGTGACATACGCATTTGCAAATCAATTCCAAAAAGTGCTGCTGATTCAGCTGTGTGGTCGACATAATCAGTCATGTCCTTTTTCAAGAATGTAGCATCGAGTTTCACCATCCGTAGTCGCGATTCAATCTTAAAGGAATCTCTGATAAATAACTTGTCTGAATGCGTAAAAGACATACAGTATAATAATCAGTTTGAGGAAAATTTCCACAGCGTTCTCGGATCGACTGATTCTACTAACACGCTGTGCACGGCTCTGGAGGCCGTATTTCTCCATGGTTTAAAGGACACTTTTCTACGGAAAGCCAAGAATGTATTGTCAGGAGACTCAGACCAGCGGCCGCAGCCTAACTTCTGGCCGCTTGTGCTTGTGCTCTCGCACCGTCAAAACATTGACGAGATCTCGTCGCTGCTGCAGATCAACACTGAGATAGGGCAATGCAGGGCCTGGCTGCGAATAGCCCTCAATGAATGTCTTCTGTCCTCCTACATGGCTACTCTCCTAAAAAACATATCAGCAGTCAGACCTTTCTACAATAAATCTGCATTTGTTTGTGACTCTGAAATTTTAGAACTTGCTCAAAAGCTTATAGAAGGGTTAGAAACCTGCATCCAGTTTAATTTGCCAACAAACTCAAGTCTCCTCAATCACTGGCCTGAGCCTGTGTTGATGCTGGCAGGCTTGTGGGTGCCCACCATGAGAGCAGCCCCCATCAGTGCCGGCCTAGATGTGGCTAGCACCATGTGTAATGATGAGGCCAAACCTCAACAGGTGTCGACTCCAACACATATGGCGGGAATAACAGGCTTGGGAAGACTGGCTCTCAATGAAGATGAGGCATTAGACTTTATTCTATCTGTATCTAATGACATTACAGCCACTGGACCCCAGGCACAAAAGGAACCACATAAAAAGGAGGCCTTATTTGACACAAGTCCTGTAACTATTGATGAAAACAAGAATAAGTCCATAGCATTAGATGAACCGTCTACAAGTCAGATTCAAGATGATGTCTCTAGTGTCCTGCACACAGACACTGACAATGATCCACTGGAGGCAACCACTGATGTTGTTATTACTGGAAACTCTTTGTGTGGTAAAGGATGGTCAGCAGAGAAAAATGATGACATGAATTGTTCCATTAATTCCAACTCCTCACATGGCAGCAGCCTTATCAAAACACCAGAGTTAAAGAGTTTGTCATCACTACTGGATAACACAAATAATTTCACTGAAAAATGTGTCAACACTCCTAATCTGCGAGACATCATGAAAGACATTCATAGAGAGTTAAAATTGAACACTGATGAACCTGAAGTTGTGGAGCTGAAGTCAGAAGCAGTTACACCAGAGGATCCATTGCTCCAGGGACTGGGCTTTGAAATTGTGTCAAATTCAGTGACTGGCTCATTCACTGTAACAGAACTCCAGAAGATGATCCAGCAGCTGGGAAGTCTCTCGCAAGAACATGGTCTGGATCATCAAAATTATCAATGCAAAGGCTGCCAAGATTTGTTGGGTAGCACTATTTCCAAAGCTAAAGTGTGTGCTTACACTGGGGAATATTATTGCTCCAATTGCATGGATGCCAACTTCTTTATAATTCCCGCTCGAGTAATACACAACTGGGACTTCAAAAGATACCCAGTTTCCAAAAAATCCGCTCTGTTCTTATTAGAATTCCAGCACCATCCATGGATCCATATGAAAAAGCTCAATCCAAAAATATATTCAGGGGTATCAGATATGGCACAATTGCAAGAATTAAGAATCCAACTCAATTTCTTACGAGCATACATATTTTCATGCAGGGAACCTGTTATTGAAGAATTGCAGAAAAGAGTTTGGCCGAGGGAATACCTTTATGACCATGTGCACTTGTACACTATATCAGATCTGGTTCAGATACCAAGTGGTTCCTTGTTATTGCAATTAGAAAAAGTTGTCAACTTTGCTAAAACTCATGTTCTTGACTGTTGGTTCTGTAGTCAAAAAGGGTTCATTTGTGAAGTTTGCAGAGATCCTAAAGTTTTGTATCCATTTGAGACAAGCACCACATATCGTTGTGACGAGTGCTCAAGTGTCTTTCATATCAAATGTTTCAATGCAAATGTGCCATGTCCGAAATGTAAACGAAAACAAAATCGCACTAGTGAATAAATTATAGACCATGTTAATTATCATTATCAATGTATTGCAAAAAATAACTTAAACTACTTATTACTATGATTTTCCGCCTCCTATAAAAATCTTTTAATGTTATTAACAAAATTCTATACATTGTTATTTATGTCAGACATAGTCAGCAAAATGCCCTTATTTTAAAAAATGTACTGCTGCCTATGCTTCAGCTAAGCGATTCACAAACATAACTTCATCAGAAATTTGTTATGATGATAATATTTCCAAATATGTTATAGTTTATAATATGTAACAATTAATAATATGAATATCACAAATGGTCATGTGTGTGAAATTTTACTATATCTATTGTACTGAACAGGGAAAAATTTAACAAATAAGGGACAAATGGTCATGTGTGTGAAATTTTACTTTATCTATTGTACTGAACAGGGAAAATTTTAACAAATAACGGACATTTTACCTAACCTTGGTTGACTATTTTATTGCTTTAAATACGGAACCCTAAAAATGTGGCGCCGCATTTTAATCAAAAATTTAATAATGAATTACCCTATGCGCGAAGGCAGAATGTGCGCGCCTAGCGAGCACGATAGCTTACCGTCAAGTTTTATTTCATGTAAATTTCGGCCATATAACGTAACTGTGTAAACTATCTTGCTAGCTAGGCTGGAAAGGTTAAAAATAAAGTCACACGGTTAAATTGTATAACTGCTCTCTGTATGTTGTACTTTCTGTTAAAATAATGTTTATGTTTTAGTAACTATAATGTCATCCTTGTGTATATCTACCTAAGATGTATAAACAAACAAAGCAGCCACACACTAAGTATATATCTGTGCACCCCGGCACGTGAAGTTATGTCGGCGCTTGGTACGACCTGTCGTGTACTAGATGTCGAATTCTGGAGAGTTGCATAGATACTGTGGCCGGGTCGTAAAAGGATCATTGCGCCGTTACATGACAAACTTCAGCTAGCGGACACTTGCCCAGCTAGCATAATCGCGTTTATGTCGGACATATTTATATTTCATGTCGGGCAAGTATGACCGTGTCGATTATGTTAGGCAGTTATATACGCAACATAAACGCGACCGAGCAAAAGGAAGAGCTTTCTTCATTATACCGTGAGCCGTTTTTTTTTTAGTAACGGGTTATATAATAGCAAGCTACTAAAAAAATTGGCCAAGAGCATGTCGGGCCATGCTCAGTGTAGGCTACCGTAGTTCAATGAACTTAATTTAAGGAAAAAAACCAGTAAAATGGAATATTTCGCAGTCTTTCATACGACTTATACGAAGAAGATTTTACGATAACTCAAAAACAGCTTAACTGATCATGCCCGCGCTATAGTTTTGGTTAAAACTCTTTATTAAGCTTCTAAATATCATGATTGCACAAATAGCATTTTTTTTTTCATATTTTTTGGACCCATAGTTCAAAATATTCACAATATCAAAAAATGTTTGATGAGGATCTCTAGGTATTGATTTTTAAAAGACCTATCTATCCAACAACACCTCACACCATAGGGTAGAAGCGCCAAAAAATTTCATCCCCACTTGTCATGTATTAGGGAAGGTACCATTATAAACGTATTTTAACACTGTCAGATTTATTGCTTTATATATCCATGCCAAATTGCAGCTTTCTAGCAAAGCCTCGGACAGACAGACGGACATGGCCCTTCGTGGTTGACTACGGAACCCTAAAAAGTGGTAACTTCTTTCAGTTCACTTTCTCAAGTGGTCGCAAACCAGGATACTAAATTAAAATTAGCTGGTCGCTTGCTAGCGCAATTACTATTATTTTTAAGTTTCAAACCATGAACATGATAAAGTTAATAAGTAAGATTATTTGTTTAACATAGGTGTAGAGATAAAAAACTTAAGAAAAGGACCTGTTGTATATAGTTGGGACGTGTTTTTTTCAATATCAAAGATTAATTTCACAACTTTTATACTTGTAAGCTTTTATTTATAATTATATTATACCAGCAGCCTATGGCTTATGTCCAGCAGTGGACGTCCTAGGGCTGATATGGTGGTGGTGGTGGTATATTATACAGGCTTTTATTTATAATTATATTATACAGGATGTGGCCTGTAATAAGAGCAATAAATTAAACGGTACACTATTGAGCACTCCAGCACAATTATTTCCAAATGGTTTAATTTGAAAAAAAAAAAGTTTTTTTTATGCAAATATAGCTTACGTGTACTTTTTTAATCTACTGCCGCAGCATTGACTGCCGCGCTATAATCTCTGAGGGCCTACTCCGGACTTCGATAATCGAACTTCGTATCGTGCCGTCCCTTTCCGTTATATAATGTATAACACGATAGTGAAGGGGGTGGCACGACACGAAGTTCGGAGTAGGCCCTCTGGGTGCCAAGATACATTACTTGGAGGTTATAACACTCATAACTTTAGATCAAAATTTCTCCCAGTTAAAAAAACTACTGTTACTGCAGGTGCTCTAAGGGCGTCCTTTAAATTTATTGCTCCTATTACAGGCCACATCCTCTATAGCTCTGAGTTAAGTACCAATCAAAAACATTAGAGCTGTGAAGCAAATTATATACAGAATGGGAACAAGTAACCCGGCAGATTTTAACCATGCATTTCTGTTGTTATAAGCATTAAAAATATATACCTTTGTCAAATTCGACAAAAAAGTATCTTTTGGAGATTATGCCATTGTTGTTTTATAATTTATTTTATTTTTATTTACAAACCCCCTTATTCATAAACGTCCATCGAGCCTATATCAGTTAACAAGCCGCTAATGTTGGTTCGTCCTTATCTGTCACTTTAGACATATTTTTGTGAGAAAGAGACAAAGCAAATTTTAGTGACAGGTTAAGTTTTATGAATAGGGCAGTAAATCTATATATATCACTTACAGATATACCAAAACCTGATATGTATTACAAAAACAAGAATAACACAAACAAACAAAATACATACAAACAATTTTTTTCTTATTACGAAACGCTTAAATTATTTTTTAACATGCACTACCTAATGTAATGTCACTTTGTAGAAATACATCGCCTAAAAGAACTATAAAAATTTTATTTGTTTGAGAAATGTTTCGGGGGTGATTTCTTCTTTTGTCGCTTTGATATTGTGTCAATAACTTCAGCTTTGATTAGACGAGTGAGGCTTTGTTCACTACATAAAATAAAAAATGCTCAGGAACACACTGTCAAAGTTTGTCGGGACTTGGGTTGCTCGTTGCCACCGTGTATATAACGCAGTGGCGGATACATATGCGTCTCCCGCACTGCCTGCCGCGAGTGAGTGGCAGCACTGCACGCACGCCCGGTTCACGGCAACGGCACGCGAAGGGGGGTATGTATGCGCTCCCCCCTTGATTTTTTTCTGTATCCGCCACTGATATAACGACAGTAATTTAATAATTAAGTAATTATTATAAAGATTAACTATCTACCTATGTTTAAATTAAAATATTTGCTGTCTATTTTAAACTGTAAAGAAATCATATGAATATTATTTCAATAGAAACTTATGTTTAACAACTGAATCATGTTTTATTTAATTTAACACGTTGAACGCCGTGGCATCTACCAGTGACCGTAAATTATCCCAGTGGGTCATCCGAAATCGGGTTAATTATCCAAAAAAATTCGGTGGTTTTTTTGGTGTGTATGAAAAGTACAAGTAGATGAAAATAGTATATACAGGTTTTATAAAAAGCAAAAAAAAAACAAAAAAAAATTGGGCAGATATCGCTGTCACACACCGATGAGTGCCGTGGCCCCATAAAATAAAACGCTCGTGTTTTTCTTTTACACGCCACGCGGGTCACACTGGCACCCACTAATGTTGGAAGTCGTTATTAACAAAACTAATTACTCCAGCCCGGCTAGTATGATAGCTTATACCGTCACGTTATATGGCCAAAATGTACTGAAACGTCACATAAAACGTGACGGTATAAGCTATCATACTAGCCTGCGAATTTACAATAGTTTACTCTTTTAAGATGGCATACAATTTGCGGTGGTTTTCTTTAACGTTTTGCATATAATAAATACAGTCGGGGATTCAAAGCTTAATTCGTTTGAAGTAATAAAATTATAATTTGTGTATTTGCATTGTATTGTCTGTCAGAAAATAATCGTCCTTCCTAAATGATGTTTTCACCAGATGTTCGACAAAACCATAATACAAGTTAGAACATTCCCGTTTTACCCTCATTCCGTATCAGTAAATTCTAAGGTGAACGTCTCACATTTAGTGATAACATTTTTCACTATGGATGACTTTGAAGAGTTGGACATTATGTAATGACCCTCTTCTTCTTCTTATCCTCGTAAACAGCACCAATTTGTTATGGGCCTCCTACCCTGCTCACCCCGGCAGCACAAACGGACGCCCCCCTTAGAACTAGTTTCTTGTACCCTATATACCTAATAAATGCATGTATGGTGTATTTATTTCATAAACTTAGATAAGCTAAGGTTTAACGAAGATTTGGCCAATGTGATCGTCTGTGGTAGGACCCCGTAGTGTTGTGAACCGTAAGAACCCATGAACTTTAATGTGAGTACTTGTCAAACCCTTGGACTCCTCAACTACGTAGCTTACCTAGACCTACCTAAAATGAAACCTAGTTATCCTAGCTACACATAATCATACTAATCTTCCTACATATAGAACTTTATCTACTACTGGGAAAACTAAATATTGAACTATGGCTATTCCGAAGTTCATAGAGTTCAAAATAGGATAAATAATTATTGTTTGTTGTTAATTTAACCCCGCACTTAACTTATCCTGGTCTCTTGCCGGTGTCAGTAGCCAATGGGTTTTTAAAGAAAGGCAAAATTTTCCTTAAAAGCCACTCTGTTTCCCTAAAATCAAAATTATTTCCTAATTATTCCCTAACACAGAATTCTGGTACTTGATAACCTAGCTAGCTAAGAATAATTTTGATTGCTTATTGTTGTATGGAGCGACCTCTGGTCTCTTGCCGGTGTCAGTAGCCATTGGGTTTTTAAAGAAAGGCAAAATTTTGCTTAAAAGCCACTCAGTTTCCCTAAAATCAAAATTATTTCCTAATTATTCCCTAACACAGAATTCTGGTACTTGATAACCTAGCTAGCTAAGAATAATTTTGATTGCTTATTGTTGTATGGAGCGACCTCTGGCTTCCATATTGTGCTACCGGTAGGGTATGACCTCTATGCTAAGCTAAAACGATCTAGAGTCCCTAAAGAGAATAAGCTCATTAGTCAGTCTTATAGATGAGTGCGAATCATCTCTAACCAATTCACTTAGAGGTGCTAAAACCTCTGAGTCCTAGGGGTCCCTAACAGCCAGTAAGCTCTAACACTACCAATTCTGATATATGAAGTTCAGGAGCTCTGAGTCTTTTAGAAGTAAACTACTACTTAGTCACTAAAGCGAGCTTTCATCTACTCACAGTAACTAACAACTAATGGATTGCTCCGCCTCACCATTAGGTCTTAAATCAATTTATTCCATATTCCAGAATAAATTGGTTTTCTATCTATAATTTATTATGAACACCTTTAGTTATAAATAAAAGAAGACTCTGAACTTCCCACCCTTGATACCAGAAACCTAGACCTCTAATACCTAAAATCTTAGGTGATATTGCAACTATTTATCCCTTAATCACCCTACAACTGGTAGTCTTATTCTGGTACCTATATTTAGATCACCTAAATGCCTAAGACCTAACTAAGTCCTCACAACTGTAATCTATATTACGTAATCAAAGGAATACTACACACATGTACCCTACCACTACTACACACATACCTATTTGTTCCCTAAATCACCCTATAAACTTGTTTCCCATATTTAGGTCACCTAAATAGCCATATTCTAGGGCTAAGCTAAGTTCTAGACTAACCTGCTAGAAACCTATTACCCAAGCTTTAGGCTGGGTTGCACCACACTGTCTGTAATCGTAAGCTGTGTTCGTTAAAATTTCAATGCATGGAAAGTTTGACAAGTTTCTATGGAATGACAGCTGCCGGCGCCATATTTAACGTTGATCAGTCTGTGATCGTAAGTCAGTGCAACCCAGCCTTAGTGTGTGAAATTAATCCTAACTCAACCCCAAGTATCGCCTTAATCTGCTTTTTTGAAACTAAGTCTAATTCTGGATTTTAGCGTTGAATAAGTATGTGTTTTCCCTACTCTAAACTGTAAGAGTTCAGTCGGCTAAACTGAGGATTGCAATAACTATCGGCCTGTATAAATGCCTTCCCTCGCACAGCTCAAGGGCATTTATAGATGTACATATATAAAATTAATAGATACATAAATACTTCAAGACCGTACCTCGAATATCGCGAACCTCTGCGAGCGGAGCACACACCCTCGCTCCGACCCAAACCATGTCAGCTCTCACCTCCACTCAGTAGCCGGACGTCGAGGCATGGGGGGCTCAGACGCGCCATCCATGATGGCAAAGAGATGACGCCTGACGGTAACTCCAATCTGGTAGCAAACGGACTCCAGGGAAAACAGAGCTCAACAGCATTAGGCCTCTGTGCACCCCGTGCAAGCAAACTGCCCACTTGGACAGCGATCCGGCTCACATAAACAATCACAACCACACAAAAAGAAAGAGTAAGTAAACAAATCAAAAACAAGGAGAGACTTTAAATCTATCAAACTAGGAAGGTGGGTTTTACTTAAATAGAAACAAGTTCTACACTTATAAAATTTAATAAAGAATAATCAAATAATTACAACAAAAGTCATTAAACACAAAACCTAGTTTCCCGCCTATGCTTTGCCCATGAAAATTCAAAGAGAAGTGCGCTCCGCCGTCTGCGCAGGCTTTTTATAACCGTTGCGATTTTCCCCCTCCACTGCTACTAAAACGTCACGAAGAACGCGCCACTCCAGATGGCGCTGGTACTGCACTCGGTTGCCAACACGGCTGTCCTGCTCGGCGACTGCCCCAGGCGCCTCACGAGTTAAGATACATGCTGAAACATAACAACATTCTATGAGAATGTCAAGTAATGGTAAACTAATTTAGGATCATTCAATCTGTGAATGTGACATTGCTGCTTTGCTCATACTTTAGTAATAGCCACAGTGTAAGCTACCTTTATAGACCGCCTATGTTCAAAGAGGATTTCTCACTTAAACACGTTCGTCTTGGCTTCAGATCGATTGATACCTACTTAAAAGCTTGCCACGCAACGATTAAGATTTTACGTGTATCAACTCGATATTAACCGTTAGCTTCACACTTTGGCATCACAAAATATAAGCATAGGTTCAGCACATGTCATCATGTAAGAATAACAAAACATTTTGAAGCGTTTATCTTAACTCTGAACTTTACTTAAGTTGCTAAATCAGATACTTCAGTCTTATCATTTCAGAATTTATATATTTTGGTTTTAAATAAAGAAATCAAGTGCATTTGTTTTACTCACAAATGGTTATCTTACCTAACCTTGCCAACATGGATTATCATATCAAAGTATATTAATATATTACCTTTAATCTAGATTCCAATCGTCAATATTAATCCACCGTTTAATATTCTCGGCGGCAGTCACACCAGTGTACTTCTTATTACTCCTTTCACTACCTTTTACCTCCGTCACCTCATATCTATCGTTCCCCATAACCTTGCTGACTTGAAATGGTCCCTTAAACACAGGTAATAATTTCCTGCTCTTTCCATCATTGTTGTGACTTTGAATAGTTGTCATAACCAAATCTCCCACATTGTATGTTCGTGCTTTAGTTCGAGACCGATCAAACCTCTCTTTCTGATACTGTGCATTGGACTTAATATTACTATCAACGTTCTCACGCAACTTCGTCACATCTATCAGACAATCGCTGGATTCTGGCGCTAGGCTATCACTATCAGTGCGTATCCTATATCCGAAAAAGACTTCGCTAGGAACTGCTTTTATAGTTTTGTGGATAGTACTATTTAAGCCTTGCTGTAATAGTTTTACGTACTGATCCCATCTATCCTCGTTTGAATTGGCGCCTAATATTTTTAACGCATCTAAAATAGTTTTGTTAAAGCGTTCGACTTGGCCATTCGAGCGAGGCATGCCAGTTGCCACCGTATGTAACTTTATGTTCTTATTCGAGCAATATTGGGTAAACTCATTTGAGGTGAAACTACTACCAGCATCGGTTATGATTCTTTTAGGGTTTCCAAACGTTTTGGATAAGGTTTCAAGTTCTTTTATGACGCACGAAGTTTTTGTTGACTTCACAGCAAATACGAACACAAACTTTGTGAATGCGTCCACGGCTACTAATAAGTATTGATTCTTATTTTTCGTCTTCACAAAGGGGCCTAAATGATCGAGATGAAGTGTGTGATATGGTCGTGCATATTTAGGCAACGGATATAATTCACCTTCTTTCGCGCCCCCTTTTTTTTATAGTATATGCAATTAATACAGTTTTTAATGTATTTTTTTATTACGTGCCTCATTCTAGGAAACCAATACTGACAGGCTATACGTTCAACGGTTTTGTCTACAGAAAAATGTCCGAGATCATCATGATTACATTTAATAATCTGCCATATGCAGTTTTTGGGGACCACCCAGCGACGGCCTCTGGACGTTGTTCTGTAGACTTTGCCTCCTAAAACCTCATAGTTCATAAAAATCTGTTTATTGTTATCGGTATCTCCTGACTCGATTATCGTCCGAATACGACTCAATTCAGGATCTTGTAACTGAACCGATAATAGCCAATCTGCTTCCGTTATGGATAAAACTATTTCAGTCTCAGATTTTTCACCGGACAGCACGGGGTTGCGGCTTAACGCATCTACATGTTGCATTCGCGTCCCATCACGATGTGTAATCTCGAACGCGAATTCCTGCGTCGATAATACCCAACGTGCTATCCGGGGAATAATCTCTTTTTTGGTTAAAGCGTGTCGAACCGCGCTGCAGTCGGTGACAATCTTAAAGGGAGACCCCAGAAGGTACAACCGGAATTTTTGTAGGGAACATATAATGGCTAACAACTCCAACTCGAAGGAGTGGTAGTTCTTTTCATAATTATTAGTTTGCCGACTATAGTAATGCACTGGTTTTTCACCTTCTTCAGTAACTTGCATCAAAATGCCGGCAAGCACCTCCCTACTGGCGTCTGTGTACAATACGTGTTCTTTATTGGGGTCATAAATTGTTAACACGCTATCTGATGTAAGTTTATGTTTCAAGGTTTGAAATGCTTGTTCGTGAACAGTGTCCCATGTCCAAACCGCATCCTTCTTCAACAGTCTTGTCAATGGCGCAGAAATCATAGCGCAGTTCTTTATAAACTTTCTAAAATAGCTAATAAGGCCAAGGAACTGTCGAAGATGGTGTACGGTTTTTGGAACCGGGAAACTTTCTACAGCTTCTATCTTTGATTCATTTGGCATGACACAGTTAGGTTTTATTTTGTAACCCAAGAACTCTATCTCAGATTTGAAAAAGTGACATTTCTTTAGGTTGAGCGTTAAACCGTTTTCCCGAAATATTTTTAAAACACGTTCGAGCAATATCAGGTTTTCTTCAACCGTTTCCGTTACCAAGTACACATCGTCCAAATATAAGATCACATTCTCAAATCTGAGATTACCCAGAACTTTGTTCATCATTTGTTGAAATATTGTTGGAGCGTTTACTAGTTCAAAAGGGACCCTAAGGAAGGAATAGTGCCCATCTTCCGTAATAAAAGCAACTTTATCGATAGAATCTCTATGCATCGGGATTTGATAATATCCACTCTTTAAGTCCAAACTGGTGAAACATTTATGACCCTGAAGTCTATCGACAAGATCTTCGATACGTGGCATTGGGTATTTGTTTTTAACCGTGACTTTATTTAGCATCCTGTAATCAATGCAGAGCCTTTTTTCACCGTTTTTCTTACTAACCAGTAATGCGGGGCTGGCATATGGCGAGTTACTTTCACAGATTATATTGTTTTCCAAGAGCTCGTTAACCATTTCTCTAATAAGCTTTCGATCAGCATACGATGCCCTATAGGGTCTGCATTGAATGGGTTGTGGATTAGTGACTTCAATAGACATTTCATAATTGACAACCTTCCCTAACTCTTTAGTGTTAGTTGCGACACAATCTCTGTAATTCCTAAAAAGTGCAGTTAATTCAGCTTGATGGGAGTCCGTATCCAACTCAAATTCCGAGATATTTTTACAAAATTCGGTATATGTTTTCGCGTAATCGAATTGGAGTCGATCTCCCACGCGCGAGTATATCAAGTCAGAGCGCTCAGTCACGTTTCTTCCAATCAACATTTCGCAGTCGGTCAAATCATCAATTATATAGAAATCAACATTCCTCAAACACACCGAATCCAATTTGAAATTAAGAATCACTTTATTATGAACGTGTTTAGAATTATCCTTTGTAAACCCTTGCAGCAAGACGGGGGAAGGCAATGGAGTGCGAGTGAGAGAGTATTTATCTACAATTGATTGAGATATTAATGAACAGCTACTCCCCGTGTCAATAAACGCCTCACAAAAGAAATTATCGATATAAACTTTCTTTATGAATTTATTACGTGGATCGAGGGTAGAAATGAATTTGGTCTCTTGTTGTTTATCTTGATTTTCTGATTTCACTGAATTCTTTTTATGAAAGCATATGGATTCTTCATGCCCCCGCTTGCCACAAAAGTCACATTTACGATTGGATTTCTCACAATTTATCTTTTTGTGATTACCGCCACATACATAACATTCAATTGGTTTTCGTTGCGTTTGGTTAATGGGCTGACTGTTATTGGAAGGAGCGGTCTGACTTGAGCCACCCATTGTCGATGTTTTTGTAGTTTGTGTGGTGGGCACGTGTCCGCCTAGCTTACTTTGTCCATCGCGTAAGTTTGAACTTATTTGTTTCGAGTTTCTAGATTTGTAAACACGACCGTGAAGAAAACTAGCCAAACTATCGCATGTTGTGAAGTTACTAACTTCAATTGATGCTCCTATTCCAGAATCCCCGATATTACCGACAATTATTGAAATTATATCCATTTCCGTGAAATTTAGCGACAAACGATCTATTTTACTTTTTTGCTCAAAATAAAACTCATACAGTGATTGATTATCACTCGGTTTTTTATCTACTATTTCTCTTAGCAGTTGGAACATATCACGTCGTATCTGAAAGCTAGAAGCTAATCTTCGTCGCCAATCAGCCCAACGCCACGAAGGCCATTGGTTTTCGGTACGCAACAGTGAATCATACCAGGTCTTAGCGGACCCTTTCAATTTGTTAAGCGCCTGATATCTAACCACATCATCTGACCATGTGAAAGTTTTAGCGTAAGAGTGAATAATATTAAGCCAAGCACCTATATCGTCTCGTAAAGGGTCAAATTCAGGTATTATATTGTTTAGCACAGTAGAAGCATTTCCTGTACTCACAGTCGAGGTATCAGCTTTACGTGATACCTTTGCCTTTTTCTTATCTTTTTTGTGTCTCGGTGGAGGTGACGGAGTTCTCGTCCGACAGCTGCTGCTGCTGCTGCTCGAGGTGGAAGTAGAACGTGCACGAGCACGTGCCCGTTTTCTTTTACCCATGGTGGGCGTCGATAATCCCCAGTTCTGATTAAATCTATCAAACTAGGAAGGTGGGTTTTACTTAAATAGAAACAAGTTCTACACTTATAAAATTTAATAAAGAATAATCAAATAATTACAACAAAAGTCATTAAACACAAAACCTAGTTTCCCGCCTATGCTTTGCCCATGAAAATTCAAAGAGAAGTGCGCTCCGCCGTCTGCGCAGGCTTTTTATAACCGTTGCGATTTTCCCCCTCCACTGCTACTAAAACGTCACGAAGAACGCGCCACTCCAGATGGCGCTGGTACTGCACTCGGTTGCCAACAGACTCCCCACCGGGTAGAGCTTCCGTACATCAAGGGAACCTCGACCTTAACGAATAGGAACACTCTCGTATGTAACACGAAAATACACTAATACGAGGGGCGGTAATACGGTAAACTTTTTAATACAGGCCGGTAAAAATCATTTAATAATATTAAAAACCGGCCAAGAGCGTGTCGGGCCACGCTCAGTGTAGGGTTCCGTAGTTTTCCGTCCGTCACATTAAGTTGACATATTAAGTACAGAAACACAAAACCCTAAAAATGAGCGTTCCACGTACAGCGACATCTATCGGCAAATTAAGTAAACTATTGCGCGCGAGCTTAAAGTATGGAAGATGATTTTTATGGAATAATTCTTTATTGCGTGAACCGATTTTCACCGGTTTTACTTTATTTGAAAGCACGTCATTTCATTGTGATTTTGTAGAAATGACAGGTACAATAAACACCTGTTTATACGGTTAAATTACAAACTTAGTTCAGAAATTATTTTTGTAATTTTTTCAAAAACTACTCGTATTCAACCTATCAAGTTCAAAATAATTTTCCTACAAAGTTTTTATAAAGTTCTACTTTTGAGATTTTTTTCATATTTTTAAAACTTATGGTTCAAAAGTTAGAGGGGGGGGGGACACATTTTTTTTACTTCTGGAGCGATTATTTCCGAAAATATTAACATTATCAAAAAATGATTTTAGTAAACCCCTATTTATTTTTAAATACCTATCTAACAATATATCACACGTTAGGGTTAAAATGAAAAAAAAAAATCACTCCCCACTTTACGTATAGGGGAAGTACCCTAATAAAATATTTTTTATTTTTTTTTATTTTACCACTTTGTCGGCGTAATTGATATACATATTAGTGCCAAATTTCAGCTTTCTAGTGCTAACGGTCACTGAGATTATCCGACAGACATGGCGGAACTATAAGGGTTCCTAGTTGACTACGGAACCCTAAAAAAAAGTCCCTTTGTTTTTCTACAATTGCCGAATAAACGTGATCACTGTGAGCGATTTTTCAATGTTAATTAAATTGGAGCACCGAGCAGTAATAAAATTCTTGACCAAACAGGTAAAAAATCAAATAGCTATAAAAAATAAATGGATTATGTGTACCGCGACTCTGCTCCTTCTTTATCAACAATTCAGAAGTGGTCAAGTTAATTTAAGCATAGGGGGGAGTATCGAAGTCGACCATAGAGCTGGCCGGCCCATCGAAGCTTCTTCATCAGAATTTTTTTTAAAAGTGGAGCAAATTATACTTGAAGATGGTTGAGTGAAGGTGAAAGCAATAGCTCAAAGAAACAACATTTCTATTGGTACTAGACATGATATAATTCATAACCATCTTTATATGTCGAAAGTCAGTGCGAGATGGGTACCGCGAATCCTGAAAACACCGCTTCAGAAAAATATGCGTGTTGCTTGTTGTTCCGAATTTCTTGAGGTATGTGGTGAAATTCCTGATAAGATACTGCAAAACTTTGTTAGTAGAGATGAAACGTGGGTTCATCATTATGACCCTGAGAGCAAACAAGAGTCCATGCAGTGTCACATTGAAGGAACTCCTCATCCCAAGAAGTCCAAGGTCGTGCCTTCAGCTGGCAAGGTCATGGTCACAATATTCTGGAATTGTGATGGAGTATTGCGGATCGATCATAAAGAAAAGGGTGCAAGCATTAAAGGAGAATACTACGCGAATATTCTACGCCAAATAAGGGGATCAATCAGACAAGACAGAACGAGAAAATTAGCCAAAGGTGTTCTGCTTCTTTACGACAACGAATCTGGGTTCGAATTATTATATACCCACCGTATAGTCTAGACTTGACCCCAAGTGACTTCTTTTTGTTTCCCAATCTCAAAAAGGAGTTACGTAGAAATTGATTTTCTAACGATGAAGCATTGAAGACACTACTGTATGAGCATTTTGACATCAAAAACAAAAAATATTTTTATGAGGGGTTAAAAAAACTAATTGACCCGTCTTATAAGTGCATAAATATAGGGGAGGAGTGGAGTATATTTAAAAATAAAAACATAACACCTATCGTATTCTTTTGTTTTCATTCTAATAACGAGAATTTATTGAAGACCCCTCGTAACGCAAAAGCCAGAGACACTGACAGTCCGACCGACGAAACTAAACTGAGTCCCGCACCGCCCTAATTCCGCCTTTTATACTATACAACCCTGGGCATGTTGGACAGCTTGGACATCGTGGACACCTTGGACATAGGACACTTTGGACACCTTGGACACTGGACACTTTGGACATCTTGGACATCTTGGACGCCGGAGACCTTGGATATGTTGGACAACTTGAACACTGGACACCTTGGACACTTTGGTCATCTTGGACACTTTGGACATCTTGGACACTTTAGATATTTTGGACACCTTGGACACTTTGGACACCTTGGGCATCTGGGACAACTTGGACAATGGACATCTTGGACACTTTGGCCATCTTGAACACCTTGGACACTTTGGTCATCTTGGACACTGGACATCTTAGACACTTTACGACACCATGGACATCTTAGACACTTTGGACTCCTTGGACATCTCGGTCACTATGGACAACTTGGACATCTTAGACAACTTGGATATCTTAGACAACTTGGACATCCTAGACAACTTGGACATCTTGGACATTTTCCTATTGGTGGATTGCGCCACGCCCACTCCTTCCGTCATTAGGGATTGTAACGCCCTATTCCCTCGAATAGATGCAACTTATGTCCATGCTAATAACGTTGAAAATTGTATGACACCTGACAAGTTATTTATCTTTACTTGAAGGGAGGCAAGTAATAAGGAATGAAATAGGTCTTAGGTCTTTACCAATAGAGTTGAAATTCGTTTACCGAGTGCTTTGTCTTAGCTTGATGCAAAGTAAGTAATAACGCAAAAATTAGTAATAGATTTATTGCTAATGTGGTATTTATATTATGTTATAGATTAAGCTGGTATAAATAAAGGTATTCGGAAGTAATGTTCGTACTACTTTCTATTTCCCTTCCTTTTAAACATTTATTTCGTATGAATCCTGTTCTTAAATGTTTCTTTAACGCATATGGTTTTACTTTAGGTAAACTTTGTTTAGATATATAGATCGACCTTAAAACCACATAAGGGGCACGGTAGTGTCCTCGCCAAGTTTCTCAATTATGATTTATGTTACAACTATACTCTAGAAAACCTTCCGCAAATAGACAATACTTTACGTTAGTATAACCTATAACCACTCAAAACGTAAAGACGAAATCGCGCTTGAGCACCTAGGTAGTGAGCCAGTTGAAACCGGTTTCTTAGCGTACGTGAAGAAGAATAGGTGCTCATGCACACACGTGCGTCGCACCTGGGGGTCTACTCCGAAATCCGAACTTCGTATGGTGCCGTCTCTTTCACTCGTATAGTGAATGACAGGAGAGTAGTGACCCTCTATAGTCAAGGGGCTTGCAATGGGTGGAGCGCGCCGCGTTAATAACCTAACGCTCGAAAACCCTGAAAGTAGCTGTCAGTCGCGGGCCGTCGCCGTCCGAGCATGTACGTGCGCGTCGTTTTGTGATCCGCTGCCGCGCGCCGCCGACTTGATCGCGACGAACCGCGCGTTACTACGTAATTTTTTGTGTGATTTAAAAAACCCACGATGAAACCGATAACCGGCCACACATGTTCTGTGTATATGGTTGTTTGAATACCCGAAGGAACGTTGGTGTATCTTTTTTTCAGTTGCCTACAAATTTTGAACGGTAAGTTTTTATTTTAGTTTGGTATAAGTACTTATTTAGTGTTGGTTGGTGTTTAAAATTATCAACTTGTAAGTTGTAAGTTACAATACAAATAAATACGATACGAACCACCTGGCTACTTGTTAGGTACTTATAGCTTAAACTCACCATTTCCGACGTTTTACTTATTAAGTAACTAACTGTAATTTTATTCAAAATGAAACACGCGTTATTAAATTTATTTTACTTGATTAGCTACATAATAGTTGTCCTATTTAGGTAGTTGTCCTTTATTGTGGCCATAGCATTTGAAAAACGGACAAAGGTAGGTATAAGTAGCTGAAAAACATAACAAGATGACCTGTCCTGCCCGGCTAGTATGATAGCTTATACCGTCACGTTTTATGTGACGTTTCAGTACATTTTGGCCATATAACGTGACGGTATAAGCTATCATACTAGCCGGGCTGTTGTATGCAGTTGTGACGTGTTTGTTGTTGATTTGTATGTCCGACAAAACCTGTTGGTTGATGATTTGAAATGTATTTTTTATTAAATATAATGAAACGGGTCACTCACGTCTTAAAGGTCGAATATCGCTCGACATGTTTCAGACCGGTTCGCGGTCCTTAATCACCGCGAACCAGTATGAAACATGTCCAGCGATATTCGACCTTTAAGATGTGAGTGACCCGTTTCATTATATTTAATATGTCTCAAACTCACGTTCTATATAAAATTGTATTTTTTATTTATTTTAGACCCAGTAGTTTCGGAGATGAATGGTAATTTTTTTACTATTTTCTTAAATAATTATTTTAAAATTACAAAAAAAATATTTAAGTTGCACACAATGAGCTCTTTCATTTTAAATGTAACACTATATATGTAGTTTGAAGGTACTTCCCCTACACGTAAAATGGGGATGCATTTTTTCTTCTTGCAAAACCCACCGAGTAGGGTATCGTTAGATGGTTCGTTAAAAAAGTATGAGATTTATTATTCTTGTGAAGTAACATGTACTTATTTAATATCGGTTCACTGTATTTAAGCGACATCTGGTGAGGTACAACATTTTTTGCATCACTGAAGTATTTTTAGCGTGACAACCCTAGGGCTACACGTGCTGCGCGTGAATGAATACAAGTTATGCGATAGACAGAGATGCAGAGAGTAGGCACGTTTCTTATACCTAAACGCCGTTTTTGTTAGGGAGTGAAATTTCTGTACTTGTACTATTCATTATTCTGTGCTATAGTACGAGTAGTGTACTTATCGCAGCGCGGTTGTATGAAGCTTTGCCTAATTGTCTCTATTCCGTTACTTTACTCATGTAGTATGGAGTTTGGACGCCAACGGCCAGCGGGGTACATTACAGTCGGTTCAACGCATGGGCGCACGCTCGCCTCCCTGCAGCCTGCTGCCCGCTGGCAGCCAGACCACGTCCAAAAAGACGATTTTATAATAATGAAGTTGTCTGTTTTCATAATATTGTAATTACGACCACTTGGAATACGAGTAAGTTTTCTTAACCCATTCAGTCCGGTAGCCGAGTATACTCCTTATCAATTTTTATTCACTCTACAACCCTCACACAGGACCCCGTACTTTTGATCTTATGTCATAAACCGCTTCACTTAGGGCCGAAAGAGTTTACTTTAGGTCGTCATCATCATATCAGCTGCTGGACATAGGCCTCCCCCAAAGAGCGCCACAATGACTCATCTTGCGCCACCCGCATCCAGTGGAGTCCTGCGACCTTTACCAGGTCATCAGTCTACCTTGTGGGGGGCCTACCCACGCTGCGCCATCCAGTACGTGGTCACCACTCGAGAACGCCCCACCGGCCACTTAAGTTTAGCGATTCGGAGGGCTATGTGGGTCACTTTAATCAGTTTAATGAGGCCGCGCAGATATAATCCTAGCAGAGCCCTCTCCATTGGACTTTGAACCTTCTTATGAGGCCCATAGTAAGCGACCACGTTTCAGTGCCGTATGTCATCGCCATCAGCAACACACACTGGTCAGACTTTCGTCATGCGACACTGCGGAATATTGGACGAAAGGATGTGCCGTAGCTTCCCGGCCAAGTCGGATTCCTCTTTCTCAAAGTTGGTACTTTAGATAATTTGTGCAAAACGTGCTTACTTAGTTTTGGCTATTTTAGATGACAATTTGGACTGGATTTCCTTTTGACCTAATTGATGAATAGACGTCATGTTGATTCTAAATAATGTAATCCTTATAAAATATTTACAGTGTTTTTAATATTAAATGTAATGGGTACATATTTACAGGATAAATATAGCGTAAAAGACCCCGAGTAGGTCAAAGTATATCCAAGATTACAACAACATCTCCTTATGGAACGTGAACAAAAGAGCCGCATTATCTGGTTCTATTAAGGTTGAGGATATCGCTCAAGTAGGAGTCGGGGTGCAGGGTGCGGGCGGGGGCGGGGGCGCGCGCGGGCCGCTCGAGCGCGAATTCGCCGAGGCACTGGTGCAGCACCGCGTCGGGCTCGTCCGGCTTCGCCTTGCTCTTCTTCTTGGCCTGGTAGCTGAGCGCGTCTTTGTCGAACTCCAGGGGCACGATGCCGAGATCGCCACTGTATCTGTTTTTAGCAACTTGCAGGTACTTTTTGCCGCGGACAGCTGTTAAACGTTTGTCCTGAAAAATAGATAGCCAAATATGATATAAACTTAGAAAACCATGTAAGCTAAAATTTCACGCCCCTATGTACTTATAGGTACATGACCGTTACTTTAATATGTTTATAGAACTGTATTCTCAAAAGAATAGCGTTATAGCGAATTGTGGTGATGCTTCAGCCTACTTTGAAGTTAGATTCGTCCACTGAGAATAACTGATTCTACTGTTCTCTTAAGAAACTGCTCAAGAACACAGTAGAATCAAATATATCTATACATATTTAATTATGTACGTACCTGAATAATAAGAACATTGTCTGCCTCTTGAGATGCCTTGGCACTGCCGAATATCGAACTAGTGGAGAGGTCCTCAGAGTCTCGCTCCTTTTATATAAATAAATAAAATATTCAGATTAAATTATTGACACTAGAAAGTGCGGGTACTAATCTCTTGCACACCGCGGCAACAATAATCAGTCACGAGCACACCATACCATAGCCACTGAAGTACTCGTACAGTAGAGGAATTTGATTTCTGGGCCACTTCGTACCTTGTCACAGTGAAAATCAACACGAAAGCTGCTAGAGATTTGATATTGTTGTCACTGTGACAAGGTACAAAGTGGCCATACACGGGGGAACGTCAGAGGTGTTGGTTGTGTAGCCATCGTACACACCGTTACAGGAGAAGACTTTCTACTAAACGATTCAATCCACTGGGAATGGGAAGGTCAGTCAGTAGTAAGTATTGTACCTATTTATGACCACTTTGGCTTAGTTGGTTACTGTGACCCTGCCTGAGAAGCCGGAGGTCCCGGGTTCGAATCCCAATCAGGGCATTTATTCGTGTGAACACGAATATTTGTACCTGAGTCTTGGATGTTTTCAATCTATTCCAGTATTTGTTTGTTTATATAAGTATATATATCGTCGTCTAGCACCCAGAGTACAAGCTTTGCTGTGCAGTGTGGGACTAGGTATATTTGTGTAATGTTGTCAAAAATAGAAAAAATAACACATTCAGTTGTTATTTATTACTAACTAACGAACATGAGCTCAGTTCACGTTCACATAAGTTTGTTTTTAGGGGACGTGGCCCGGCACTCCTGGCAGTAAAAAAAGTAAAAGTAATTTATTCTTGAATTTAGACATATAATATGCACCTCTAAATGTCAATAAACTACCACCGGTTCGGAAAAACCAACCTCTGCTACGAGAAGAACCGCCGTAAGGAACTCGGCGAGGTGTCATTTTTGCAAAACAATACACATCGTATAGTTAAATATAAAAGATATGTGTTAATCTAATAAAACAATCACAATCCTTTTATCCTCTGGTTAATATATTTAATCGGAGTAATCCGATTATACTCACAAATGTTTCATTGTTTTTTTCTTTGCCTGCTCATTTTTACAGTTTTGTATCGAAATGATACTACCCATACCCAAAGGTAGTCTGGAAGACATCGCTCTTCTATAAGACCGCCCATTGTCTACCGTTATTTTATTACCGTTGTTTGATTTCGTTATAGAATATGTATTTGTATTGTATTGTATTATCCAGTAGACAGAGGGATGGTATGCATGTGTTGTATGCATATATGTAGTAAGTACCTTTCTTGGATGCATGACGAGCGTGACGTGGCAGTGGCGCGCGGTGGCGAAGGTGCGGAAGGCGGCGACGACGGCGTCCTGGCGCGCGTAGCGGTCGCCCTCGCTTTCGCCCAGCCCCAGCATGAACTGCACGTTGTCCACCACCACGTGGCTGATGTCGTGCATGTAGCGCGCGTGCTCCACCGCCTGCGGACACGCCCGCTCTACATCAACGTGGGAAAAGGGACTGTCACTGTGGGCTGTCGAGTTTGTTTCGGCGTTTCTTCTCGGCAGTGGTCTTCTTTTTCAGAAACGCTAGTAGATTTGGACTTGTAAAAGTGCCATTGCGGCCTACTTGCAGAATAATAGTACATTACGATACAAGTGCAGAGAACAGGAAATTCGCAACGAGTGGTGATAAATTAAAACACGACCGAAGGGGTGTTTTAAATCGACACGAGTTGCGAATTACCTATTCGCACGTTTATCGTACAACGTTTTACAGTACATATGGCTCTTTAAAGTTTCGACATATGCACGTCTCGTCACGTCATCTGCTGATTACCACACTCGTGCGGTATAGTAGCACCATATGTACTGTAATAGTACATTACGATACAAGTGCAGAGAACAGGAAATTCGCAACGAGTGGTAATATATTGAAACACGACCGAAGGGAGTGTTTTAAATCGACACGAGTTGCGAATTACCTGTTCGCACGTGTATCGTACAACGTTTTGCAGTACATATGGCTTTTTAATGTTTCGACATATGCGTAATCTGCTGATAACCGCACTCGTGCGGTAATGTAGCACCATATGTAATGTAAAGTTCATTTATTTCATTTTCATCACACTTGTTCGTAAAGGGTCTTATTGTACGCAGTTAAAGCCGACGGATCTCCCTCGGGAGTTATGAATTTGTGTGATTTGATTAGTTTAACCAAATCTAGTTGGCCGCGCTCCACAAAAAAACTGCTCTGTGATTGGTAGAAATATTGAAGCTGAAAAATCTAGTTGGCCTCGCGCCGCAAGAATACTGCTTTGTGATTGGTTGAAATACTTAATAATAAGTAATTAAGCTGCACACTCTTCTCCTAAGGACGCCCCAGCGATCATGGACTGATACTGGAGGTGAAGTTATCGATTTTTTCAATTTACATAGATTGGTGCTGGAGTTATTTGTTACCTCGCAAATGTGATGAAAAACATTGTGATTAAGACCGGCGTAAGAAAATCACAAAAACGTCACGTAATTAAATAAAAAGAAGTAGGAGAACGTAGAAGTTCTGGAACGTTAGAAAAAAGTACACGTTTTTTATATTGAAAACGCCCTCTTAGGTCTGTTGTGTAATACATGTGCATACCTCCATAACAACTTTGATGGGCTGCTGTCCGTGGAAGGCCAGGTAGTAGATAGGCAGCTTCTGGAAGTCGTCGGCGAAGGCGGGGAAGCTGGGCAGGTTGTGCTCGAGCGGCACGCCCGCGAACTGCTGCAGCATCGTGCGCGCCAGCCGCGAGTTGCGGATCTCGAAGCTGCCCCACAACGTCGTCACCTCCACACAAAAGGCTACGTCAAGCAATTGCAATGTTTGAACCGACTTTATTTTTAAAAGAGCTAGAGGTAAGATATCGTATAATAATATCAATATGACGACGAGGTTTGTTTAATTATACATAGATACACAGAAACCAACCACAATAAACTTGCTGTAACCTAATATTTATAAGTTGAGGTGTGACAGGCAATGGGCGTAACAGAGGCATGATTGAAACCAAGTTTGTAATATTGTATGTACAGTCAGCTGCAGCGAAACGTGACCCCTCTTCCATAGAAGTTTGTATACAGAGGGGGTCACGTTTCTCTGCAGCTGACTGTACATGATTAATGATTACGAAAGACTAATTTAAATCACCCGTATATGGAGCGTGACGTCACACGGCACCAAAGTACGCGCTCTCACGCTTATCATGAAATATTAAATATCCGTACACAAATAGCCTGAAAGATTAAATTCTCGAACCCTTTACGAAATAATCATAAATTAAAACATTCTCGTTTTCTAACCCTGTCCTTCCTGCCCTGCCTGCCTTGGTATATCCGAATTCTGTTTATGTGTTTATTTATTAAACATGACAGTGCTACATAAGTGTAGCTAAGGAGCGTAGATAATGATGGCACGGCTAGCTATCGCTTAAGTTGAATAAATGTTCGTCGCAGTTACCCCCTGGTGCGCGAGGTCGAGCGACATCTCCGCGCAGAGCGTGGTCTTGCCGCAGCCGGTGGGCCCGGTGAGCACGGTGAGCTCGCCGCGCCGGTGCCCGCCCAGCAGCCGCGTCAGCGCCGGGAACCGTCGCCACTTCACGCCGCGCACCTGCCAACACAACACTATTCTTACCTATCCAGTTGTGCAGCTCTAAATCCATAAATGAAGTCCATTTTTACTAATGGCTGATATACATGCAAATTCTGGCGAGACATTTAGTTGGAGGCTGAAATGGGTCGTTTCATCCGAATTAAACAGTGCTTTTCATTTCAAATTCGAGGACACTACAAAAAATTCAATACAGTACTCCCCTGCTCTAGAGCAGGAATGTACCATTTTGAGCAAGCCACTTAGATGAATAATAATGAGTATAATGAGAAATGACAACACTGTTTCACACATAGCTGGTAGGTATTCTATTCACTCTCCCTAAGCGGGCAATTTCCGCCTGCTACCACTAATTTGTTACTCACTGGTAACTTCCCCCTAGGAAAAAAATCTCAGCTGCAGCACTAGTGGGAAAATAATTTGTGTGCTCAGCTCAAGCCAAGTATTCGCCAGTTTCCTAACCAGTTAATTGAATGCCCTTCCCGTCTTATTAACACAGTGCGACATAGAACGGAAGTTGGTGATGAGTGATGACTCACAACCTCACACCTGTTTGAGGCATTAGGCTATATATATAGATTGGCAAAATGTTTTTTTAACGGTACCTCCACTACATGTAAAGTGGGGATGATTTTTTTTCAACCCAATGGTGTGGGGTGTTGTGGGATAGGTCTTCCAAAATGAATAGAGGACTTCATCAAACACTTTTTGATAAAGTGAATATTTTCGGAAATAATCACTCCAAAAGAAAAAATAATGTGTGTCCCCCTCTTATTTTTGAACTAGGGGTCCAAAAGATATGAAAAAAATTAAAAGCTTAATAAAGACTTTCAATGAAAACTGAAGAAGACATGAGCTGTTTTTGAACTATCGTAAAAAGTCTTCCCTTCTTACGACTTCCTAAGACGTATGAAATGCTGCGAAGATATTCCCTTTTGCTAGTTATTGATTTTTTTAAAGTAAGTTCATTGGGCGCTTACGGAACCCTACACTGAGCATGGCTCGACATGCTCTTGGCCGATTTTTTTTGCAGAGTAATATAGTATTATATGAAATTAAACATGACATGACTCATGTCACATGAGTAATGATTTCGTTGACAATTTTATAGAGCCCATTTTTAAACAAATAGTAAATATAAAAAATATAAAAATGGTTTTTTGTAACAGAATATTGTATAAAATGTATTGGTACCTTGTCAATGTTCGAGAGCTCGGCGTATACGTCGTCCCGGAGAGCTGCGAAGGTGGTGATGGCGCGGTGCGCAGCGGGCTTAGCGGCGGCCACGAGCGCACGCAGCGAGAGTTGCGCGTGCGCCGCCTCCGCCGCCGTCACCAGCCCGTCCGTCGGCCTGACACAGACAAAAGACACTGTTACTAAGATGATGCCACTAGAGAAAATAATATCTTAAAAGGTCATTCTACAAGTTGTTGTTTTTTTTAAATATTAGGTACCTTACGGGTGCAGGGTGGGTGTGCGACGACGATCTCAACGGGCGCCGCACTTAGACCGTCTACCCCGGATCGCTAGTAGTTAAGCAAGAAAGGCCATAATAATAATAAAGCCTTTTATTTCCCAACAAAGTAACAATACAAATAAAACATAAATTTTTTTTTTTAGAAAACTTAATTGTTAAGCTATTGAGAACTTCTTTTTCTTTTTTCAGTTTTTGGGACCCCTTAGGCATGGTATAGAAGACAGGCCATACCCTGCTGGAAATCCCGCCAGCTCAATATTACTATTCCTTTTTATCACTGTTTCCGCGTCCCGGGCGGACGAAGCGTTTACAAAATAAAATTGAAATATGCAGTGAGTTCATGAGCTCTGCTCGTGTCATGTGTGGCAAATTCTTGCCCATATCATTGTAGTTGAAAATGTTATAGCTACTAGCTACGGCACAAGCCTCGCAACGCGTCCCGATCATTACGGCTTGCGGCATCATGGCTTCTGCTTAGCTATTTAAATCATGGCACGACACCATGAACTGCAATTTAATGGCAAGAACTGATGGCGGTTGAATTTTGAAAGGGGGACCTAGACCCCTGACGTTCGCACCGCTAACCACCAGCTGTCCACAGCATGGACATGGAAGATCTCATTCCTGGCCTGCTTGAATCATTTAATACAATAATTGATAGCCACTCCTATGGTGCAGTCCATAGAAGTACCAGCCTCTCCCTCTAGATCGCATCCAGCGGCGAGCGACTCGATTTGTTGGCTGCCAGCATTTTTCGGATCGGCTTGACTCCTTGGCGCTGTGTAGAAATGTAGCCTCACTCTGCATTTTCTACCGCATGTATTATGGGGAGTGCTCAGAGGAATTGTTCGAATTAATCCCTGCCGCTTCTATCCATCGCCCAACGCGACAACATTACCATCCTTACCATTTAGATAGTTGGCAGTCCTTAACTGTGTGTTTCTCCAGAAATTTCCTGCCTCGCACAGCTAAACTGTTGTATGTACTGTTGCCTGCGGTATTTCCAGACCGATACAACCTTCAAGAAAAGAGCGTACTCCCATCTTAAAGGCACTTACAACCCCTCTGGTGTTGCGAGTGTCCATGGGCGGCGCTAATCGCTTACCATCAGGCGATTCCTCTGCTAAGCTAACCTCCTATGTCATAAAAAAAAAAGACAAAACTGGCTATCATTTATTGTGTTAAATGATTCAAAAGTTCGTGTCACAAAACTTGTAGTGTTTTTTCATTCGACATGACAGATGTTAACATCTTTACCAATGGGAAAAATGTTATTTTTAATGACACAGGCTTACCCACTCAAGTAATAACTAACACAATAGTGTTCAACATCAAAGTGACATAAATTGCTACTTGTTTTGTATTATAAAAGAAAATGGAAACTCTAGAAAAGGTGTAAGACATAAACAAACCTCACAAAGCGGCACCTGTCTTCACCTAATTTGTAAGCAATGTCACGCATGTTCTCCCAATCTCCCCATAGACATAACTTTTGATAACTTTCAAGTGCTGGAAGTAATGTAGGAGGTAGGCTACTGTTGTTCAACCAAATGTGTGTCCCTGTGTGTACAGAAAATCATACATAGAAAACATTGTCTGGTAATATGATGATATAAAAAGAAAATTATATATTAGAGGTAAACCTGTATAATAAAGTTCTTACCAGGCACCTTGTGAGCCGATAAATGCAAGATGTCATTAATACTGGTAACTATTACTGCTTGGTCACTGCGGCTTACTTTAGTAGGCCTGCACCAGAACAGGCCTGCTGAAGCTATGCCATGGGTCTCAGTCTCCTCTTCTTTGCCTGCCTGCATTTTGTGATAACCTACTACAGTGTCCAATGAGTTTTTTAATGGAAAATATAGTGTAGTCCGATCTTCGGATACTCTGACATCCGACAAAACCTTGCTGGCATTGCAGTTTGTTAAGGATATAGTAAACTCAAACAAGCTAGATAAGTCCTCTAGTTGTGATTCTGTCAGGTCTGACAAAGAAGATGTTTTACTAACAAGTTTGAGCCAGTCCTCTTGGAACTGGGCATACTGCAGCATGCATCTGTCAATGTGCTCCCGTGTTGCCAAGTCCACTTTTGCCTTTTTCACTTGCTTCTCTAGGATGCTCCAGTTTCCATGCACATTACACTTAGGGCATAAAAAGTAACCTAAAAAAGTATTTTTTAAAGATTTAAGTGGGTATTAATCCGTATTTCCATAATATTTAAGAATCCTTTAAAATATATCATTTATTACTTACGTACCAGTGGTTTTGTTGATATAGACTTTACTGTCACCACATTCCTGCCTTGCGCATATTGTACACTTAGTAGTAAGGGATGTAAAGCCATCCTGGACAGGAAAACCTTTTTGCCTCAATAACTTTCGAATATCCGTCGCAGTTATCTTGGGAATGCCGTTCAACTCGACATTATGAAATGTACGTCGTACACAAATGGATATAAAAGCATTAACTGTGGACTTTGTGGAGCAATAGTTTATTATTCTAATAGATTTCAACATTTTTAGGGAAAAATCGTTTGTTTAATACCCTAAACATAACATAACCCTATCATAACCTGCAAAGTTGTTTGTTTTCTTCTCCTATCCCTATCCTATCATGATCATCACAGACTACAGACAACTACAGAGACCCACCACATACCTTAACTTAAACATACCCCAGAGTAGACGTCAAATAATAATACCGCTACCCAGCGAGATGGTCATATACTAAATTGAATAAGAGCGACAGAGAATAAAATATCATTCGTTGTCCTTGTTATAGTTCCGCTTTTCTTGCCTCAATATCATCTAAAGCTGCATTTACACATTCGAACGAATAGCGAGGCGAATATGGTTATGGTTATGGTTATGGACTCCTTTTTCCGCACTTAGTCCGTGAGAGTCGGACCATTGTGCGTGACGTGATCGCCGGCTAGGGATCTAGCCAGCCTAACTCCGCCCAGAAGCGCAGGATCCTCCTGGTGTCACCACAGGCTTCGCGGAGTGACCTCGGTGCGTTGAGGATTTGAGTCCGTTGTGTAGCTACACCTTCGCATTCCAGGATGACGTGGGGAGCTGTTTCATCGGCCGACAGGCATCCCCTGCATAGGGGGCTGTCGGTCGTACCTAGAACATATAAATGTTTGTTGAGTGAGCAATGTCCAGTGATGGTGCCTACGATTATACGTAGTGACGCTCTGTTAAGAGAGAGCAGACGCCTGGTAAATCGTGCCTCCAGGTGTGGCACTATCTCCCGGGATTGTCTGCATGTACTGGTATTTGTCCATCGATCAGCGTGTTGTTCAGATGTTCTGCGACGTAGCCATGATCTTAGCTGGTTAAAGGGTAGCGGGAGTATTGGGCTAGGGCCAAACGCCGGCCGGCTAGAACCTCTCCTGGCCAGCTCGTCAGCTACGTCGTTACCTAGAGAGCCACTGTGCCCTTTTATCCATTGCAAGGTGACAGTGTTTGTTTTCCCTATCACCTCCAAGGCTTGGTGGCACTCTAGGATGAGCCCAGACTGGATGAGGTTGCTATCTAGGGCTTGTAATACTGCAGCGCTGTCGGACACTATGCGTACCTTCTGATCTTTGATACTCCGATTTGCTACTGCCTTGGCAGCCTGTGTTATGGCGATGCACTCACATTGGTAGATTGAACTATATTCGCCTAAGGCTATTGATATGTTAATGTTTATCTCAGGTGAGTACACTCCTGCGCCCGATCCTGTCTTTGTTTTAGAGCCATCGGTGTAAATGCGCCGTTCCTGTGCTCCAGACCGATCGTATTTTTCTTCAACTAGCTGTATTGCATAGCTTTTGTTGAAGATATGTTGTTTGGGCACCTTGTCATTAGGAGCGGCTATCATTGGTTGGTAGGTGACAGCTTCCTTAAGAACTTCGGTATGGGTCCCGTTTGTTACACCCCAGAGGTTAAGTGACTTTAGCCTGATGGCCGCCGAGGCTGCCTCCTGCTGGATAAACAGATCAAGAGGCGGCAGTCCCAGCAGTACCTCCAGTGCTGCTGTGGGTGTAGTTTTCATGCAGCCAGTCACCGCTGTACAAGCTAGTCTTTGGAACTGCTGCAGTTTATTTTTGGCCGTGGTTAGTCTAGTTCTCTGCCACCAGACTACTGCGCCGTAGGTGATTATGGGTCGTATCACTGCGGTGTAAAGCCACATGGTGATTTTGGGGTGTAGGCCCCAGGTTCTCCCAAGTAGCCTTTTACACTGCCAAAATATGACACAGGCCTTTTCCAGTTTGTTGCTTAGATGTTTGTTCCATAGCAGTTTGTCGTCCAAGGTTACACCTAGGTATTTTACCTCTTTTGTAAGAGCTAGTGTAGTGCCTTGAAGTTTTGGTAAGCTAAGGTTGTCTGGAGTGCGCTTCTTTGTGAACAGTACTAATTCGGTTTTTGATGGGTTCACTGACAATCCATGTTCAGAACACCATCGTTCGACGATTTTGAGTGCCCCTTGCATAAGCTCGCATAGGACCTTCTCAAACTTTCCTCTTACGAGGATTGTTACATCGTCTGCATAGCCAACAGTGTAGAAACCAGCCTCGTTTAGGGATCTGATAAGGTCATCCACTACGAGGTTCCATAGGAGCGGTGAAATGACGCCTCCCTGTGGGCAGCCTCTGGAGACAATGGCTCGTGTGGTCCCATTCACTGTCACTTGCACTGCCCTGTTCCTCAGCATGCAGTCGATCCACCCAGCTGTGGTCCGATCCGCGCCGTGGTTGAGCAGCGCGTGGCTAATGCTGTTAAATTGCGTCTTGTCAAAAGCCCCTTCGATATCTATGAAGGCTGCAAGAGCAAATGATTGTGTTGATAGTGCGTCTTCTATCGGCGAGATAACACTGTGGAGCGCTGATTCCGTTGATTTGCCTGCACAATAGGCATGTTGTTGGTGGTGTAGAGGATTTCGCGCCAGTGCCCTGTCTCTGAGATCCCGATCGCACAGTCTCTCTAGGGTCTTCAGGAGGAAAGAAGTAAGGCTTATTGGCCTGTATGCTTTGGGCTGCGTGTAATCACTCTTACCTGGTTTGGGTATGAATACCACTTTGACTTCTCTCCATTTTAAGGGAACATAGCGGTGCTCAAGGCATGCTCGGTAGATTCTAACTAGATGCGGAGCGATCGTGTATTTGCACCATTGTAGAATACCTGGAAAGATGCCATCTAAGCCTGCCGCTTTAAATGAAGAGAAGCTGTTGATTGCCCATAGCACCTTTTCCAAAGTTACTATTCTATGGGCAGTGTTGGTGGCTTCAACGGTTGGATTGTTAAAACCCTGTTGATCTTCCTCATCCCACGTAGTGCTTTCCGTGACGGAGCATTCTGGGAAATGTGTATTTAGTAACAGCTCGCACATTTCGCTGGAGGAGGTTGTGTAGCTGTTATCTGGTTTTTTAAGGAGCCTAGATTTCTGTTCGGTTCGCTGGACAGAATGCTTTTTACCCTGGCTGCCTGACTGTTGGTTTCGATGTTGGTACAGAAGGTTCTCCAGCATTCTCGTTTCCTTTCACGGATACGTTTTTTGTACAGAGCTTGGGTTGTTTTGTAAATGTCCCAGTCTGTTGCCCTCCTTGTGTTTTTCGCTCTGTTAAACAGTTTGCGTAGTTTGCGTCGCAGCTTCTCGAGTTCATGTCCCCACCAGCCGTTGCGGTTGGTGGCTTTTGTCGAGGGCGATGTTAGTGGACAGCTTTCATTAAATGCCTTTATTAACGTTTCCGTCAGGTTATTCACGTGCCTCTCTATGTCGGCTGGCTCCTCATAGCTCATGGGCATATTGGTGAGAGCCGGACTAACAGATATCAAATTGCTATATTTAGCGCGGTCTGTCCGTCTGGGGTTGCGCCATAGTTCTGGTTTTAGGGAGTCAACGTTTAGTTTATATCTTACCCATCTATGGTCGGAGCATGACAGGTCGCTTGACACATGCCAGTCGGAGATTTTGTCCGATACTCTTTCCGTAGCGAGTGTGATGTCTATTATAGTTTGGAATCTGGAGGTGACAAAAGTTGGTTCAGACCCCCTGTTTATAAGCCTGAGATTGGTGGAGAATAGAAAATCAACAAAGTCCTCACCTCGTCTATTGGGAGATCCGCCGCCCCACAGAGGGTGGTGCGCGTTTACATCCGCCGAGACGATCAGCTCAAGCTTCTTGTTTTCGCAGTGTCTGATGAGATTTGCCAGCTCAACCGTTGGCACTTCCGCGTCGCCCGGCAGATAGGCAGACGCAATGATGACCTCTGGGATGCTAGGGCAGTTGGTCTGAAGCCTGGCCGTAGTCAAGTCTCTGGAACAGAACTCATTCATTAAAACTGCATTGATTAGTTTGGGTACGTAGATGCAAGTGCGTGGATTAGTAACGGTGGTGTCGAGGAATATCTTACCTCCGATGTTGTTGAGACCGCAGATCCTGCCCTTCCTTATCCACGGCTCCTGGATAAGGGCGACGGTCTTGTTGTTTACCTCCAGCATTCTGCGCAAGGTAGCCGTTGCGGCTTGTTTATGCTGGAGGTTGGTTTGGGTAAAGTTAGTGAGGTGAGGAGGAGCGAAGAGGACTGCTCACTTCCTCATCCGTCTCTAACAGGATGTCCTGATCCGACAGCTGCGCGACATCCTCCTCCAGGTCTCCGTCACCGGTTTCCATGAGAGGAGTAGTCAGCGGGCAAGCTGGCATCCCATCCTGCCTCTGCATTTCGGCGGAGGAGTGTTGGGTGATCATTGGCTCGCCGGTCACGCTCTGCATTGCGGCGGAGCTTGGCCGGCCAGCCACGGACATAGACACGCCAGCTTCACGATCCGGTCCAGCGCTCTCACTCTGCTTTTCAGCGGAGGAAGCGCCGGGGATCGGGGGTGCTGTCGCAGTCTCAGCAGGGTCTGGCGGCAAGTCTTGCAGCTTACCCGTGCTGCCGAAGAAACGGATATAGGCGTTGCCAAGCTTATAGCAAAGCCTACGCCCCCTCGTTAGGATCCCGGGCAGTTGGTCGACTGGGATGCCAAGCAGCAAGAAGGTTCCAGGCGTTTCCTCTTCATGGCGCTCAACATTGTAAAGCGACCATCGACTGACCTGATACCACTTGTTCTGACCTGTCAAGACGGTCTGGATCGTCTTGATGTCGTCCGAACAGTTTGGTAGCAGGACAGCGGACTTCACCCTTCTGGGGATGTCTTTCTGCCGCTTCACGACCAGTCTGGTGTTGGGAATTGGTGACACAAAAGTGGCTATTGTGTCTTTAAGCCACTCAACGTCCTTTGTGTCCTCGCACTGCAGTTTTAGAACTCCTTCACTGTGGAAAGGTTTCCCACGGAAGGAGGGCCAGTACGGGACTGCGTTGGAGGCACAAGGAGCATCTGCGATGTCCACGATGCTACTCTCCAGGTTGCCTTTAATGCCTTCCACTTGTTCAGGTGTGAGGTCGGTAAAGGGTTCCGCCATCACTGCGACAAAGAGGTCGTTAAGGACTACTGAGTCAGCGTAAGTGACGGCATCCTTTACCGTACAAGCCGAAGTGGAGGCCTTGATGCGTTTCGCCTCCTTGGTGGGAGGCGTCAGCGTATCATCCGGGCGGGAGCGTTTGGGGGGTTTATGTCGGCTACCAGGTGCCGGTTTCCCCTTCCTGCTTCTACCGCCGCGTTGGCGTTTATGTTCCTGGCCGGTGTGAGCTGTCTTTTCAGCGCGCTGCTTCGATCCGCCCTGGCTTTCGCCGGGGCGGTTCGTCTGCTTCGCACCTACTGGGACATCGGGGATCGTTGCCGACCCTTCGGCGACCTCCTGCCTTGCGGCGGGTGGTTGCCTCCTTCCCTCACCTGTCTGGACACGTTCAGCTGCACGTTTAGCCGTGCGTTTGTTCCTTTTACGCACGTCCGAGGGAGTGCGCTTGTGTTTGAAAACCTGCCAGTCTTGCTCACCAACCCTTGGCGGGTTGGGAGGAAAGGAGGTTGTTGGGTGACTGGGCGCTTCCTGAGAAGCAGCGGCCTGCCTGTTTATTTGACTGTTGGAACAGGGCGCTTCCTTAGAAGCAGCGGCCTGTTTCCGGGTTTTTTTGTTTTTCAAACTCTTATTAGCCATGGTTTGTTTATTATTTAATTTCATTCTCCGAGGCGTCCCACCCTCCTGGGAGCCCGCAGATGGGGATGCTCATTCGAGCACCAGGACCTACCACAGAGAACATAGGGTCCGGGGTCCGCGATGCAGCGAGTCCGCACGGTGCGAGGAAGACTACAATTGTCGGGTCGAGGTTTTGACCCGTACTCGTCGTAGACTCCGCGCTCCGCCGACTGCGCACCTCATGACCCCGCAACCCTCGCCAGCGACCCTTAAGGGGTGCCCTAGCCACTTGCCCCAGGCTGGCTATTTCCCGAGGCTGCCGTTTTGGTGGAATGCCGGACCGAAGAAGGCGTGTTGTCTCCACGGGTAACTACAACCCGACCCGATGGTAGACTCAACCTTCCAGGCCTCCATTATCCCACCGCACGACGCTCAACTGCGCACGGCAAAAAAAACACGCAGGTGGGCTCAAGACCACTCTATGACAGAGGGCCGGTCTGACACACCCACAGGTCATGACCTACCAGTCCTTTTTGCTGCTGCTTTGTAGCTGCCGCAAGGTCGCTGGTGTAGCCTCTTCGGACAAAAACTCCGGTGGTTGGGAAGGTTCTTAGCCAACGACGAGTGAGACCCCCTAAGGGGAGTAACTCGCCGTTGCCCAGGGTATACCGGCGGTAGGGGATCGTCGTTCCAGTTGGACGGATCCGCATGGACTGACCATCCCGCCGCACACGGGGAGGTGACCTACCAAATACCCCGTAATAGGCGAATAACGAATACGCATGTGTAAACAGTACATTCACTATTCGCCTCGCGATTCGCATCGCGATTCGTGCATTCGCGTTGCGAGCGGTTTTTCGGACGCGAATCAAAGGGCATGAATAGCGAACACGAACTTACTGTTCACACATTCACCATCGCCCGACCCAAAACGACGTGTAGACAAAATGAAGTGGATTGAAGTGCGAATTTTAGACATAAATGTTCCTTTTATCAACAGAAAGAGCTCATTTGGATGATGTAGCGCGCATGCCGCTATTACTTTTACGTCCTCCATATCTAGGACCACAATTCGGGATGGGTGTTCGCCTCCCTTTCCTTTTTAATATAAAAGAAACTGATGTAACTCGAATATTTACACAAATACCCGAAGTGTGGTGGTGCCACGCACAATCTCAGAGTAAGGATTTCTATAGAGATCCTATAAGAGTTTTACCAAGGAACGGAAAAATTCTTATGCAGCTAAATTGACAACTCTTTAATTTGGCCGGGTAATCGTTTATTTGCTTCAAACTATTTAACTTGACGTTTAATGACATTGAGGCAAATAAAGAAAAGAGGAACTATGACAAGGACAATCTTCTCGCACTTTGCGGTATTATTATTTGACGTCTACTCTGGGTACTCTGAGAGCTCAGCTTACTAGCACAGTCTTACTAGTCTTACTACATAGTAGTTCTTTATACTACTAGTGGTGCCACGAGGTGGTTTGAGGCAAATAAACGATTAGCCGCCCAAATTAAAGAAGTTGTATATGGTAAGTCGCCAGCAGTTTAAGACAAGTATTCATTTAGGTGCATAACATAACATAGAGCCTATCGCTACCGCGAACCGAAAACGAAATATCTCCCTCTCTGTCGCTCGAATGCGTAAGTGCGACAGAGAGGCAGATATTTCATATCATTTCTGTCCCTCTTTCTTCTAAATTTAAAACCACGACCGAGACCACCGGAGGATGGGCAGCAGCATCCCTACCGTGCGGTGGAGAATGGAGATACTGCGATCGCCAACTCGCACGCCAAGCGTGGCGATTATTAACCCCCCCCCCCCCCCCCTCCTATTTTGAAATAATTACACCAAAAGATGAAAAAAATGTGTCTCCTTCCTCTAACTTTTGACCTATGGGTCAAAAAATTTGAAAAATAACATGAAAGTATTCTTAATAAAGACTTTCAACGAAAACTGTAACGGACATGATCTCTCTCAGTTTTTTGAGTTATGGTAAAGTCTTCTTATCTAAGTAAAAGTCGTATGAAGCGAAGTGAAAACAGTAAGGGTATTCACTTTTGCTTGTTATTGATTTTTTTTATTAAGTTCATTGGGCAAGTACGGAACCCTACACTGAGCATGGCCCGACATGCTTGTAGACGACAGATTCTACCCGCCCCTAATGTACCTAGCACGTAATTTAGAAACAAATAAAGATAAGACGTTAGCTAGGTAAATGTAAGAGTAACCCTGTTATTTAAAATGGAATATTTAAGAAATATTGTCATATTTACGTAAATATTAGAACCTTGTCGCACTAAGCGGAAGGAATAACTCTTTAGGGCGAGTTTATTCATTTCAGCAAGTATTATGACACAATCCGAGTAATTGCGCAATAATGCTTGGAAATTTCCAAACGCAATAAAATGAAAGATTGCGTAATAGTGTAAAATGTATCGATCGTAGATCGAAATTACGCTATGAAAATGGCATGTTTTGTGAGGTAACTCACAAACAATTGACTCTGAGATAATAAGGTTTTTATTATATAACTAGATGAAAGCCCGGCTTCGCTCGGGTGAAATAAATAAGAAAGAAATAAACAAAACATTTATTCGTGACAGTTATGCAAACGACGAAAGAAATAGTGTACCTACAAAAATGTATAAAATAAAAACATTACAACAACGGATTATGATGAAACTTCGAATCGTATAGAAATATAGTCTGTAGTCTGGATTGGGAATAAAAGTATGGAATGGAATTATATGGAATTGGGAGTAAAAGATTACGCAAACGACGTCACGGGCAAAGGCTAGTATCTTTGCAAGTTAATCCTAAGCATTTTTATAAGGGTAGTATTTAAAGGCACATAAAAAATTTGACACCGTAATCAGTACTGATTTGTATAGCTAAAATACTAATCGTTCATTAAAATTCAATTCAGATGTGCATTGTTAAATATTGATGTGCCAGTCAGTATTTTTGGTGCGAAGTCAGAGCTGCTAACGCGAAAAACAAATGAAGTTCGTGTATCTCCCTCTCTGTCGCACTTGCAAATTCGAGCGACACAGAGGGAAATACACGATGTCCGTTCGTTTTCGTTTCGCGATAGCAGCTCTCTATTCTCCGCCAAATTCTATTCAGTGGGGCCCTTTACACTCAATTAAATCGCGATTTTTAAAATTGTATGGGGTCTGTTAAACGCTTAATACTATCACAATACTGGTGTGTCAATATTATGGTGGGTTTTAAATTCGTATGGATTTTTCTTCAATATTCTTTGCACGTGATACGGATCGTGATATGAGTATATCGCGTGATAATAATAACCATGTAACAGGCCCCTATGGATGTTGCTTCAATATTCAGTGTTTCACGTGATAATAATAACAGTTGGTAATATTTTCTCCAATTAATGGAAGCTATTTAACAACTTGTTCCGTTTTGCCAAAGGTATTTCACATTCCGATACGCGCACCATCCAGGAATAGGAGCCGTCAGACCAGAGGGCCTACCACGATTTGAAAACGAAGTATTTCCCTCTCCGCGCTCGAATATGCAAGTGCGACAGAGGCATATATATTTAGTTTTCGGTTGGTAGCACCTTAGTCCGAGCGTGGCGGACGGTCGAAGAAAGTCAAAGAACATTCCGTGTGTTGTCTGTCACACATATAATTTTTTAGCTTCCCATCGACCTATGAACTTGAAATTAAGTGATAATGTTTATTATGAAGTATATTTTACCAAAAATATCAATATATTGATAAATCACATTTGTTTTTTAGTTGTACGGAACCCTCAGTGTGAGACTCCGACGCACTTGGCTGGTTTTTATTACATTTTGAATTTTATTTATCTTATAGTAAAATACCCTATTCGTTTTAAAGTTGACGCCTGAGGGCCTACCGCGAACCAAAAACGAACTATCTTCCTCTCTGTCGTTCGAATATACATGTGCGAGAGAGGCAGATACTTCCTTTTCGGTTCGCAGTAGCGCCTCTAGCGTCCGAGCGCGGCGAACGGCATGAGCTGAGGGTCTACTCCGAAATTCAAAATCCTAACTTCGTATGGTGCCGTCCCTTTCACTCTCCTGTCATAGACTATATGAGTGAAAGAGACGGCACCATACGAAGTTCGGATTTCGAATTTCGGAGTAGTCCCCCAGTACCACTAAGTTATAAGATAGAGCGAGATAGGGATAGAATTTTGCTAGACGTTTAAAAGCCATAAGTCACCTAGTAGTTTGTCACAAACAAAATAGAGACGCAGCTTTAAGATGGCGGACAGACTCAGCAAACATTCAAGTGGTGTCTTTTACACGATTAATATTATCACAATACTGGGGTGTCAATATTATCGCAGTTTTCAAATTTGTATGAATTCTGCTTTAATATTCACGTGATACTTATCGTGATATGAATCCATGTAACAGGCCCCATGCGCTTTGAAGGCGGTTGTTGTGACAATCAGTCTAGCTAGCACGATAGATATAAATTTGCCCGTAAGAACTTGCAACACTACAAAGTATCCCAAAGTAAAAGACACAAAAACAAAATATATTTACCAATTGAAAAAATTAAATTGTGCAGGAATGACCCCTATCATGCTGCTGTAAAAATTTATAACAAAATACCAGATAGCATTAAGTCGGAACAAAAAGACACTATACAGGATGTAATCTGGGTCATGATTCAAACCTATTGGTCCTAACTCCGTAAATAATTGCGAGTTTATGTATGTAGTTAGTTTTTAATTAATTGCAGCTAATTATTAATTAATCAACTATTTCCATATCCCAGTTAATAACTTAAAATATGGTCACCTTACAATTAATATTGAAACCTCTTTAATGAACAACTGATTAGATGAAGAACAAACGTCAACCGTCACTGTTATGACAAAGTCAAAACATCGAGCAAAATAAAATTATTTAAAGATTGGAAATTTAGGACACAAAAATTCCTGCGGCGTATCCGTTTACGAATATTGAGCGGTCTGACATGGTAAGGTTGTATTACCAAACCAATCGTGCGACTGCTGCTCGAAATTTATTTCATGAACACTATCCTGACTTGCCTATTCCAAGCCGAAGATTGATTTCCACGATGGTTCAAAATCTGCGAGATTATGGACAGTTTTTTGTGCCGGTTCACGCCCAAGCACGAGGCGGTGATAGGCCACGACGACGACAACGATACGCGGACAACCTCGATGAACAAATTTTAAGGTACTTCTATCAGGATCCGCGAGAAAGCACGCGACAAGCCGCAAGACGATTTAATGTCAGTCATTTCTTTGTGTGGTGTTTTCTGAACGCAACCGGGTTGCACCCATACCATTTCCTACCAGTACAGGATCTTTCACCGTTAGATTTTCGTTCCCTAATAGCCATGTCTAATTGGATTTTAGAAAACCAAGACACTAACATTTTTTGGACCGACGAAAGCACGTTCACTCGGATCGGGCTATTCAACATGCATAATGAACATTACTGGAGCGCTGAAAACCCACATTTAACAAGGAGGAACGCATACCAAGTGAGATTTAGTTTGAATGTATGGGCGGGAATAGTGAACGATGTTGTTATCGGGCCCTACTTCATAGAAGGGAGCTTAAATGGTGCTAAGTACCTTGACATGTTGAGACAAGTGGTACCTGAATTGCTGCGAGGAGTACCGGAACATTACTTGCATAACTTACGCTATCAACACGACGGTGTTCCGGCTCATTTTGAACACCGAGTACGTAATTACCTCGATGAACAATTTCCCGGACGTTGGATCGGCCGCGGCGGACCTGTGGCATGGCCTCCTCACAGTCCCGATCTGACGCCCCTGGATTTTTTTCTCTGGGGTGAAATTAAAAGATCGGCTTACGAACAAGAGTCCGACGCTATCGAAGAACTCCGTCAGCGAGTTGTAGCAGCATTTGAAACTGTGAAAATGAATCGTTTCGCTCTTGGCCGATTGAAAGATAACCTTAGGCGACGGGCAGACTTGTGCCGTCAGCAAAACGGGTCACACTTCGAACAGCTTCTGAAGTATGTTTAAGTTACTTATGTTAAAGTAAGTAATAAACTCTTTATTGTTCAGATCATAGAAGGTACCTTGGTGGTCAAGGTTTGTGATCGGTGATAGTTTTTATTTAAACGCCTAGTGCAGATAGTTATTATTTTAATAAATTATTTTAATGTGTTTTAACGTTTTAATTGCTTTTACAGTAAATGTAGAATTATTAGTGTTATTATTTATCAATCGTACGTTCTTTACTGGTTATCTTGTCAAGTGCGTAGGGTGACCATGATTAAAAATAGGAAATTATGTTGCATTTTTTTTTGTTCTAGCGGGTAAGATACTGATTTGGACACTCTAATCTGCAGCGTTGTATTCCTAATTAAGTACCAAGTCTTGTTTTACTTTGGTGCTACACGATCGCGATGTCACCCTGTATTTGTAGGTAAGCTAAAATCGCTCCTTATCAAAAATTGTTATTATTCAGTAGAGGGTTTTCTGTCCGATGCTATTGTATACTTCAGAAGTATTAAATATTAATCTTGATATGTTATATAATAACCATTTCGATGTAATCTTAATTTCTTTTCAATTCATTTTATTTAATACAATTTTTAGTGGATAAGCAAATATTGTAACACCTCTGCTAGAGGTAGCATGTATGACACATTAGTTTAATTACTTTGCAATAACATCTGCATTTATAATTATATACATGTAAGCAATAAATAAATAAATAAAATAAATAAATACATTATACCGTTACGTTTTATGTGACGTTTTAATACATTTCGCCCATATAACGTGACGGTATAAGTTATCGTGCTAGCTAGGCTGATAGGTGTATAGAACGCTTGAAAACTACAAAAACAAAACGCTGCAGACGCGGCTAGCCGAATCCACACAATGGGCGATGATGGCCAATCACCCAGAACGCAGCCCAGCAACCTGGCCAACATACCGGACGCAAAAATAGTTCACGATTTTCGAACGTAGCCGACACTGTCAACCAACAAATTTAATATAGCAATATAGTCTGTGGGCAATATGGCCGACGTTTTGTCATTAAATTAACACTTTTAAATGCAAAATACGCGACAATCCGAATTTTGCGGATACATATGTTCAGACCAAAAATCGTTATTTTTATACGTTCTTCAATTTGAGACAGGTCTCGTTCGGGTCTACCGTACCCCTGCACGAAATTATTAATATAGAAGTAGGCGCTGAGGCGCATATTACAAACCCTGTTTGAATCACAGGCACTAAGAAATGGTCGCGCAGCGAATTTCTTAAGATTGAATCAATTCAGAATAGACATTTTTACACAACGTTTTTCCCTCTCAGAGCGAATATTAGGAAGACGCTGTCCAAGTATAAAGGGTCACGTGTGACCACACCGAACGCCGACTCGATGAGTCTTAGTACAGGCCAGTGAGATAATCACAGACTCCGCAATCCGCGGAAAACCGCGAGATTTGTAAGAATCCCTATTTATACTCGGACAGCGCCTCGTAGCGTGCACTACTTGAGGGTGCTCACGTTACGGTCAGCCATTACGAAAGATAGGAGGTGAGTTCGCAACGTACTTCACTTAGTACCGAAGAGACACTCCAAGGAAGAAACCCAGAACAAGAAAGAAAAGTGCGTTGGGAACTCAGCTCAGGAAAAGTTTAGGAATCTACACATTGTGTCCTAGATTTAGATAAAATCAGTGTTAAAGTCATTATAAATAAGTAAATTTATTATAAACAGTGTTAACTTCAAAATACGTTTTAATAAGAACATAACCTGTGATAAACAATATAAACCATTTACAATCCGTCCGGTTTTTTTTTATTTTACGAATCATAAGAAAAAGCAGAACCAAGGTGGCACCAAATTAGAGTAGAGTCAGTCACTGTTATTTTACGAGAGAAACTACCAGTCATTTGTATACAGTCCACTTTAAACATTTATATTTTTGGGCCTAATCAATCCGGGTTAGTGCATCATTTACAATGCCCTTGGCCATTTTTTTATTTGTGGATAATCTTACATAAATTATGTAACTAAGCAAAGCTTGTACAGTCAAGACCAAAAGTAAGTTAACACTTTCACCTTATGGCAAAGACATAATTGAGATGCACTGTCTGTGTTAAATTACTCTTGGAAAAGTAAGTGTTAACTTACTTTTCCACGTGACTGTACTGTGGATACTAGGCCATAGGCGACATATGGGGAGTGTTGGCCATGTACGATTACAGACTTACAGACCGATCAAAGTTAAGTATGGCAGCTACTTCTCAAATGACAGCCAATGCCAACTAGACGACTGGGGCAGTGAAGAGGTTAAAAAACTAAATTGTCATAAATAAAAAACCGAACTATCCAGTCCCATAGTAAGCTAAGCTCAATAAGGCAAGTGTTATGACTTATGAGTTACTAGACGAAACGACGATATCTTTAAAAGATATAGACTTAAATACACAGATTTTTTTCTGCCCACCACAGAAACAAATGCCCTTACCGGAATTCGAACCCGGGACCTCTAGCTTCGGAGGAACACTGTGACACTGCGTCACCACCCAATAGGCTAAATAGGCCGACGCGTTATATTAGTATTATTATTTGAACCTTATGAATAAATCCAATGGAAAATAATTTTTCATTATGGAATTAAAAGAAATATCGATACTTTTCCATACATTACATGCATTCTTTCGTATAATATACCTTATATAAACCTTTCATATCAGTTTCCAGGTAATGGGCAATCACGAACATTATTAATGTCAGCCAGCAGTTTCCCGCCAAAATGGTTCCTACACAATGGATTCGGTAGATTAATGCACCGACTTACGATCACAGACCGATCAACGTTAAATATGGCGCCGGCAGCTGTCATCCCATAGAAACTTGTCAAACTCTCCATACATTCAAATTTTAACGAACACAGCTTACGATTACAGACGGTTTGGTGCAACCCAGCCTTAACCTAAGAGCATCAATGCTCTAAGGATTTAACCGGTACAGGAATGTTTTTGAATATTATTTTTAGTTTCCTAGTATTCGAAATTAAATCAGAGATGATTGGCCAAAATCATCATCATGTCAACCGAAAGACGTCCACTGCTGGACAATAGGCCTCCCCCAAAGACTTCCACAATGATCGGTCCTGCGCCACCCGCGACCTTTACCAGGTCATCGGTTCACCTTGTGGGGGGCCTGCCCACGCTACGCCTTTCTGGTACGTGGTCCCCACTCGAGAAACCGCCGCCCCAACGGCCATCGGTTCTACGTGCTATGTGCCCTGCCCACTGCCACTTAAGTTTAGCGATTCGGAGGGCTATATCGGTCACTTTGGTTCTACTGCGGATGGCCTCATTCCTGATGCGATCAAACGTTATGCTTAACATGGATGTGACTCAGGATTTCCCGGGATTTTGGGTTATTGTTAACAATAAGTTTTTCGAGGGTTGAACTAAATAAACAGAATGAAATTGTCCGCTATTTATTAGGTCATTTACTTTACTTTATAGGTCATGTACTTTAAAAAAGTATTTTATATATAAATTAACTCTTATAAGCAGAAATTTATTGTATAAATAAACGAGTTACTACTTTCTGAAACAAAATTAAAAATATTTTTTAAGAAAAAAAAATCGACTTCAATGGGGGAGGCCGGTGAAAGATTATTATACTTAGATGGTGCACTCTTAGATTCCATACAATAAAATAAAAATGGCTATAAGTATGTTTATAATGGTAGAAGACTAGTACCCTCAATTCCTCATGGAATCATGGAAAAACCTTGCTTGCTTGACAAACAAAACGAAGAGAACAAATCGCCAAACTTGAACTACGCGTCGTTGAAGAGTTCCTATCTGATCATCATCAGCAGTTCCACTTCATCAAATGTCACTTTTATGAATGAAAATACTTGATTAGTTCATGAAAATACTAAAATTACTATTTGTGTGCCTTTCACATTTGAGGAGTTCCCTCGATTCTTAATGGATCCCATCATCAGAACTCGAGCGTGACAAAAATCAATCGTGAAAATAGAACTTGCTTAACAAACACAGGTAGAATAGTACGGTCCCCAAGTCGCTCCGAGGCCCGATTTAATTTACTCAGCTCGGCCTTACCTACTACCGGTATCAATGTGTTCGGGCTGCTCTCCTGATCACGGTATATGCGGTAGTAAAACGGAAAAATGGTGGAGGGGATAGTAATGACGTCACAAAGATGGCGGCCGGACCTATTCTTTTTCGCGGTGTATCTCGATAACCACTTAACCGATTTCGTTCATTAGGGTGTCAAATAAAAGCTTATATGATGAAGGTTATTTCCTTTCTTACAAACATTTACCTAAAACATACAAGAAAAAAAAATCCCAAAAAACATATTTCTTTGTAAAATGCATTTTTTTATTCTGTAATTTTCTCGGTAAATATTAACATTTCGCAAATTTTGTTTATTATAAAGCATATTCCTCTTTAATTAAGAAATATAATGAGACTTAAACTATTAAGATCGAGTGATAAACAACGGAGCTACACTCATTTCTTTGGGCATGGGTAACGATAACTTGCTTTTATCGGTCGAAAACTGTGGTGACTTTTTTCACCTTATTCCATTGAAATAAGGTCCAAATATGTATACATATTTACGCCCTTGACTGTACGATACGTGTTTAATGCAATTTATAGATTATCGTTTTTAATTACTAAAATTATTATAACAATAATAAAAACCGGACACAATAATGTTACTTAAATTTACTTCAACGTATAGTCTCTTTTTTCTTATTCTTAATGATAGGTAGTTACTTAAACATTTGATAAATTCGACACAAGTAGTAGGTACTAATAGACTAAAACTATGATACATATTTTTGCCTATATAAAGATTCATACTAAAAAAATTAAACCCGAGTTTAAAATGTCGTATTATTGAGACTTGTACCGTACATTACGTTATAAAAAATGTCCATTCTTTCTCAACTTTTCTTTGTAATTTTTTTTAATCGTATGGCACTTATTTTCGTACCGTGAGGTCTTCGAGAAGACTAGTACGGTAATGTGGTTGTATTTATAACTTTTTTTTTACATATATACTTTTACTGGTTTTTCTTAGTAGCTTAGTATCTAACTAAACATTATCGTCACTCTGATCGCCATCACATCCATTATTATATCAATTCATCAAATCATCATGATCATGTCAGCCGAAAGACGTCCACTGCTGGACATATGCCTCCTCCAAAGACTTCCACAAGTCCTCACAAACAAGTCCAAGTCATTGCTAGTCCTGCGCCACCCGCATCCAGTGGACACCAGCGACACTTGCCAGGTCATCAGTCCACCGTGTGGGGGGCCTGCCCACGCTACGCCTTCCGGTACGTGGTCGCCACTCGAGAACCTTTCCACCCCAACGGCCATCGGTTCTACGTGCTATGTGCCCCGTCCGCTGCCACTCAAATTTAGCGATTTGGAGGGCTATATCGGTTACTTTATATTTATTTCTGATGTGATCACGCAGAGAAACTCCCAGCATAGTCCTCTCCATTGCTCTTTGGGTGACTTTGAGCCATCTAATGAGGCCCACGTTGCCTGTCTATAAGCGACCACGTTTCAGTGCCATATGTCATCACTGGCAACACACACTAGTCAGACTCTTGTCTTGAGACACTGCGAAATATTAGATGGAAGGATGTACCGTAGCTTCCCCAACGCTGCCTAGTCTAGTCGTATTCGACGATTAACTTCTTTCTCGAGGTTAGTTAATTGACAGTCTGTCATAGGTATATGTAATCGTCTACAACTTCGAGCATAAAGTGTCCTATTGTTACGAAAGTTGGTGCTACTTAGGCATTTAACATGATCTTCGTCTTGTCCATGTGCATCCTTACATCAACTCGCTCGGATTTGGCTTTACTGAGGTCATCCAGTTACTTACTCGTAAATCCGTCTCAACAGCCAAGACCAATATCGTCAGCAAACCGAAGGTGAGTGATGTACTTACCGTTTATATTGATGCCTAGCCTTCTCCAGTCCAGAGACTTGAAAACATCCTCCAGTGCAGCGGAGAACAGTTTAGGGGAAATAACATCTCCTTGTCTGACTCCCCGCTGCAACGGAATGCTTCGAGTTCTGGTCCTGGAGTTGGACTGACATAGTGGCGTTAGCGTACAAACATTTCAGTACTTCGATATACTGGAAGTCTACTTGGCACCGCTGGAGAGATTGTAATACAGCCTAGGTTTCGATCGAATCGAAGGCCTACTCTTAATCCATAAACGCTACACTATATTACTTATAACCTGACGAAGCGTATAGATGTGATTTACGGTACTAAAGCCTCTATGAAACCCGGCTTGTTCGGGAGGCTGGAAGTCATCTAGCTTACGTGCGAGACGATTCTTAATGACTCTAGCAAACAGCTTATAGACATGGCTCAAAAGTGAGATGGGTCGATAATTCTTCAGTGGAGCGTCGTTACCCTTTTTTGAAGAAAAGCACCACCACACTTCTCTGGCGTGCTCCCATTTAGCAAGACGGAGTCGAACAACCTCTGAAGGGCCGTAAGGACCGGTTTTCCACCCGCCTTCAGGAGTTTAGCTGTAATTCCGTCTTCACCGGGTGCCCTAATGTTCTTTAGCTGTTTAAGAGCCATTCTAATCTCGTGCAGTCTGATGTCTGGGATATCTTCGGTATAGTGCCGGGTTAATCTAGCTCTCTCTACCAGACCAGTCCACCAGTCTTTTCTGCCAGACCAACTTCGGGTCTGCTAGTTGATGAGTATAGCTGTCCATAAAAGCACTCTATCTCACTCAGAAGCTCAGGTTTGAATGAAAAGATTCTACCATCTTCAGATTTTAATTTTTCGAGCTAACTCTGCTCAATAGACAGATATCTTGAAAAAAATTTAGAGCCCTTATTCTGATCGATGGTCTCTTCAATAGGATTTGTATTGAATTGGCGCAGATCACGGGTAAGACACTTGGAGATCTGTTAATTGAGCTGCTGTATAATGTCGCATCGGCTGAAGACTGCAGAATCATTTTACTCCATTCCTCGATGAGCCTCTGAGTAGAGATAGAGAGTCTTTTGGCTCTTGTGAGTCCGTTGGGCCTTCAAGAACTTAGACCCAATGCTATGGACAGCTTCCACAAACCCGTCATTGAATTCTTCCACATCGCCGCCTACACTATCGAAACGGTTTTGGAGTTTCAGCTGAAAGCTCTCGGGGTTTCCGTCTGTCACCAGGCTGCATCTCATGAATATTGATAGTTAGATACTTGAAATTTTCACAGATGATATATTTCTGTTGCCGCTATAATAAAAAATACTAAAAACAATAAAATAAATAATTAAGGTATACATACAACACACGTGATTTTTTGCCGTTTACATAGATAAAGGCACGGAACACTTAGTGCGCGAGTCCGACTCGCATTAGGCCGGTTTTTATTATTGTCATAATAATATTAGTAATTAAAACTGATAATCTATAAATTCCATTCAATAAGTATCGTAACAGTCACCACAGTTTTCGACCGGTACAAGCAAGTTATCGTTACCCATACCCAAAGAAATCAGTGTAGCTCCGTTGTTTATCACTCGATCTGTATGGTTTAAGGCTCATTATATTTCTTGATAATAGAGCAATATACTTTATAATAAATAAAATTTGCGAAATCTTAATATTTACCGAGAAATTTACAGAATAAAAAAATGCACTTTCCAAAAAAATATGTTTGAGAGATTGTTTTTTTTTCCTATAGGTTTCACGTACATATTTATAAGAAATTAAATAATCTCCATAATACAAGCTTTTATTTGACACCTTAATGAATGAAATCGGTTAAGTGGTTATCGAGGTACACCGCCAAAACGAATAGGTCCGGCCGCCATCTTTGTGACGTCATTGCTATCCCCTCCACCATTTTTTCGGTTTACTACCGCATGTACGGTGTTCAGGAGAGCAGCCCGAACACATTGATACCGGTAGTAGGTAAGGCCGAGCCGAGTAAATTAAATCGTGTTTCTAGACGGCTTTTGAGTTTTGGGGACCGTACTAGAAGGACAAATCGCCAAACGTGAACTTTTCGTCGTTGAAGATTTCTGTTCCAATCATCATCAGCAGTTCCACTTCATCAAATATCACATTTTTGGATGCAAATGCTAGAGTTGTTGATAAAAACACAAAAATCACTATATGTTTGCCTTTAAGATTTGAGGAGTTCGCTCAATTCCTTATGGATCCCATCGTCAGAAATCGAGCATGACAAAAATTAGTCGTGAAAATAGAACTTGCTTAACAAACACAGCTAGGAGGACAAATCGCCAAACGTGAATTTTTCGTCATTGAAGAGTTCTGTTCTGATCATGATCAGCAGTTCCACTTCATCAAATGTCACATTTTTGGATGAACATGTTTGATTTGTTGATAAAAACACAAAAATCACTATATGTTTGCCTTTAAGATTTTAGGAGTTCCCTCAATTTCTCATGAATCCCATCATCAGAACTGCGTTTTGACAAAAACGGGACCAACTTGGATATATATACTTACAATCAAAAAAAGAATTTTCTAAATCGGTTAAGAAACGACGGAGTTATGGAGTAACAAACAAAAAAAAAACATACAACCGAATTGATAACCTCCTCTTTTGAAATCTTGAAGTCGGTTACAAAAACTCATCTATCGAATGCCACAATAAGAACTGAACCAAACTGAAATAAGCCCACACTGAAAGCACCAGCTTTCAAATAAAAAAGAATCATCAAAATCGGTTCACCCTGTCGAAAGTTCTGAGGAACGAACATAAAAAAATACAGTCGAATTGAGAACCTCCTCCTTTTTTGAAGTCGGTTAAAAATAAAATGAAGTTAAAACTGCTATGCTGTAGTCGTCTTTACACTATTAAAGTAACATACTATTTTTTTTTTATTTTCAGGCGTTAATCGATTTCTTTTAACATCTACGAGGGGCGTTCAAAATATTCTCGGTATGTGGGTGAAAACAAACAAGTACGAAAAGTTTGATATTTTTATTTTTCAATATACTCCCCCCCTATGTTCATACACTTATAAGATCGATCAATTATTTTTTTTAATCCCTCATAAAAATATTTTTTATCTTTGGTGTAAAAATGCTCCTCCACGGCCGCCTTCAACGCTTCGTCAGAAAATTTATTTCCACGCAGATCCTTTTTAAGATTGGGGAACAAAAAGGAGTCGCTTGGGACTAAGTCCGGACTATAGGGTGGATGAGTAACAGTTTCAAACCCACATTCAACAATAGCTGCCTTGGCAATATGAGCAGTATGGACAGGGGCGTTGTCATACAGAAGCAGAACACCTTTGGTTAACTTTCCTCGCCTTTTTTCTTTGATCGCATCTCTTAATTGACGTATAACGTTAGCGTAGTCATGATCAACGAGCATGTTGACCCGGGACCGATCGCAGTAAACGGAGTCTACCTCGAAGTCGTTTCCGAATATATATACCTAGGGCAGTTGCTCGAACTAGGCAGAAACAACTTCGATAAAGAAGTCAGGAGGCGGATTCAGCTGGGATGGGCAGCGTTTGGGAAACTGCGTCGAGTCTTCTCGTCACCGATACCTCAAAGCCTAAAAACTAAAGTTTTTAATCAGTGCGTCCTACCTGTCATGACATACGGAGCCGAAACATGGCCACTTACTGTGCGCCTTGTCCACCAGTTTAAGGTCGCTCAGCGAGCTATGGAGAGAGCTATGCTCGGAGTTTCTCTTAGAGATCGTTTCCGGAATGAAGTTATTCGTCAGAGAACCAAGGTTACCGACATAGCTCAGCGAATTAGTACGCTGAAGTGGCAATGGGCAGGTCACATATGTCGCAGAACCGATGGCCGTTGGGGCAGACTGGTTCTTGAGTGGAGACCGCGTGTCGCCAAACGTAATGTAGGACGCCCTGTAGCTAGGTGGGGTGACGACATCCGTAAGGCAGGAGGCAGGGATTGGAGGAGAAGAGCTGAAGACCGAGCTCGGTGGCGTGCCATGGGAGAGGCCTATGTCCAGCAGTGGACTGACCAGTGAACGAAAAAAGCATAGAACGCGAGCTTCCTACAAAAGTCCACTTTAAAACGGGGCATTTATTCGTAATACGCACGCGCGGTGTTGTACCAATAAGAATTGCCAAATATGTCAGCCGATTTTCTATTACCCAAAACAAATAAACGTGATTGGTAAATTTCAAAATGATGTTTGGCTGTGTTTGGTATCCTAGCACTGACGTTTTATGTGTCAAAAGGGCGGCGACAACGACAACGCTTCGCGGGTGGATGGTTGCATGCAACAAAAAGTCATCTTCATACGCAAAACCGCCGTATTATTTAAATTTGAATTTAAGCTTTATTTTATTTTTAAATATCATAGGATAACCTTACGAAAATCGAACTAGTCGCTAATTAAGCTGTACCAGACTTATACTATGCATATTGGACGACCATGTACATAATTTATAGCTTGCTAAACACTGTTAGACATAGAGAACAGCAACCACTCGTAATCGAAACTTTTACAGTATATTCAGACAACGCAAACATTTAACATACGTACGTTAACTCATTTTTACAAGCTTTTATTTAACGTGCCGTGTCAGTAACTTATGTCTTTTTTGTTTGTGTGGGTCAAATCTTAGAAGCTAAATTAGACCCACTTCTCGATTTCCGATTGAGCTAATATTTGATGTTAGTACGCTCGGCTGAACTCGATTCTCCATAAAAACGTAGTTTTGTTCTCATTTTAAACCCCTTGCTGATATAACATGAAACGTTGTATACACAATGGGAGCCGCCATATCTAGGTCGGAAATTAGTTCCTGTTGCAAGAAATTGTAATAGAAAAAAATACAGCTAGTTTTTGAGTTTTTTACGTCTTTTATGAAAACCTTAATAATCGCTGTATTTTTTCTCCATTATAATTTCAAGCAACAGAAACCAATTTCCGACCTAGATATTCCGGATTCCATTGTGTATACAAAGTTTCATGTTATTCTAGAATGGCATTTTAAAATGAGAGCTAAACTACGTTTGTATGGAGGACCGAGCTTACTGCATATATGTAAATTGTAAAGTGACAAAAAATATTATTATCGAGCTGATCTGATGATGGAACCGGAAAGTGGTCATAGGAACTCTGTAATAAGTTAACACAATCATACCGAGTTTGGGGTCTTTAAATCCACTCTTTGAGAAGTTGATAATAATTGTATATATTGTATGTATAGCGTAGTTACACGCTTATTCTATTATTTTTATTTCGGTTTTAGTTTTTGTTAAATATATATTTATTTCTCGCTTCCCTCATATATAGGTAGTTATATAGTCTAATTAGAATCAATAGTCTAATTGTAATTGTACTAAATGTCCCCTAATATTTATTTATTATGGAATTAGTTTACCTTTTTCGAACATTTTAATTTGTGAGATACATGCTTTCATACACAAATTAGTTATGTGCATGAAAGCATGTATCTGAACAAGTTAAAATGTTTAATAGGTATATTAGGTACCTTTTTATTCAGCTATTAACCTTATTTTGATGATGTAAGGTGGCATAACACCATCCCTATACAAAATCGGTTCCGACTATACAAAATAAACAAATATGTTTACCGCTTTACTTACATATGAACAGTGATACCATCTTTTTTTTAATGTTTTCTAGAGTAATTAACGCACCACTTCACTGCACAAAAAGGCATATTTTTTATTTTTGAGATTTCAGTTAATACAACTGTTACGTTGCGCCGACATATTCAAACTAGACAGCCGTTGGACACAACTTTGACGCCCTGCCTTAGTGGACACAAGTTTGATGGTGTCATTTTGCGACGCTAGTTGTGCTTCTATGTTTTTTTTCATTCGCTGGGACTGACACAGGCTGATGATGATGATGATGATGATGATGTTAGCGTAGTACTGCCCTGTGATATTTACACCTTTTTCTTTATAATCGATAAGCATAACTCCTTCACAATCCCAAAATATTGTGGCCATGACCTTGCCAGCTGAAGGGATGACCTTAAACTTCTTGGGATGAGCTGAACCCTTAATGTGCCACTGCATGGACTCCTGTTTACTCTCTGGGTCATAATGATGAACCCAGGTTTCATCTCCAGTAACTATTTTTTGCAGCACCTCATCGGGATTTTCACCACACAGGTCGATAAAATCTGAACAGCGAGCCACACGCATTATCCTTTTGAAGCCGCGTCAGCATTCGCGGAACCCATCTTGCACTTACTTTTGACATATTAAGATGGTCATGTATAATGTCATGTACGGTACCAATAGAGAGATTGGTTACTTGAGCTATAGATTTTACCTTCACTCGACCGACCGTCTTCCAATATAAGTTTTTCCACTTTATCAATATTTTCTTGTGAGGTAGCCACTACAGGCCGGCCAGGTCTAGGGTCATCTTCAATACTCTCCCTCCCACGCTTAAATTCGCTTGACCATTTTTGAATAGTAGATAAATAAGGAGCAGACTCACGGTAAACACAATCCATTTCCTCTTTTATGGTTTTTTGATTTTTACCCTGTTTTGTCAAGAATTTTATGACGGATCGGTGCTCTAATTTTGTTAACATTGTTAATTCGCTTATGGTGTTCATGTTTGTTCGGCAATTGCAGAAAAACAAAAGAACATCTCGGTTAAAATTTTACTTTTTTTTAATGTCAATGGATGAATCTTAGCGGCCGGTAACAAATATATATATAAAAGAGGTTGTAATGTATCAATACCGAGAATATTTTGAACGCCCCTCGTAAGATCCATTTGTAAGTGGAATAAGACTTTTCAACTTCTACTGATGTAAGTGGAGCGAATTTGTAAATCGTGCTTTCCTCGCTTGTAGATTCATTTGAAATCTGATCTGCGTATTCCCGTAGTGTCAAGATCAGGGTTTCGATTAATATCTGCTTCGAATTTATTTATGATGGGTAAACTAGAATACAAAAACTCTGCCTCCTGGTAGATCATCCGTGGTCTGCTAGGAGCCGGTCACAAGCCCGGATAAAAGAGGAGTGCACTGGTCGCGTTGTCATCTAGGGGCTCGCTCCTTTATGACAACGCGCCCCAAAACCCCCAGGGTCAAGGTGGGAGGACGTGCCGAGGACCCTCACAGCCGGCTGTGGGCAGCGGGGGGTTGGTGCGGATTGGGCTCGCAAGCGGACGGGGGGAGGGGTAGTAGGACCTGTGGTGTGTTCGGGGGAAGGGGATGGGTGGAGGAAAGGGAAATCCGGGGTGTCACATAGGGATGCCCTGGGATTGAACGGACTTCTGCCCAAAACTGGAAACCGGAGTGGAGGGAAAGTGAAGTGTGTCGTCAGCCTCGGAGGGTCACGAGCGACCTTCTTGGGGTAGACGGTAAGCACACAGATTCTCTCCACGAATAAGCAACACAGGGGCTGTTATCCCATACCTGCGAGCCCACTTCGCACAATCGCTGTCGTTAACGACTATGCGTAGGGGGGTGGCGCCACTGCGTAGGGGTCAATGTTGCTGGGTGGTGGTAAGGGAGCACTGCTGCCATTCTTAAACTTTCTTCCCACAGATCAAAAATTTAATATGGAGAATGCAAGCAACAAGTTAACTTTTAAAAAACATACCGCGCAAGCGGAAAAGAAACCCGCAAGGGGAGAAGTAAGGGAGGGGGTTAAGCCTTCGGGTGGGCCTCCGACCGAGCTGAACAAGAGAGGAGGTGAACCGAGCTCCGTGGGGCGAGGAGAACCGGTGGAGAGAAGTAGGCAGGGGACTCCAGATGTCCAGGTACAACTGAGTGGTCTGTCACTAGAGGAGGAGGAATTGCTGCAGACGCCACCGAAGGAGAAAACCGTAAGGGAGGTCACACCGGTGGTGAACGAGCCGTTCTTTAAATATGAGAGTAAGGCCCAGAAGCGAAAGGCGAAACTGGCCAGAAGAAAAGCCGCAAGTGCTGGGGATGGGAGTGTCGTCCCTGTGGTACTATCCACTGGGGAGGACAAGCCTGGCCCTAGCACGAGGGGACTAAAACTAAAAAGGCAGAGTACAGATGAGGGACAGTCGGAGCGTCCTCCAGCGAAGCGCCAAAATCAAGGTAAGGCTGCGGAGGGACCACGGAACGTCGCCAAGGCGAACCGGGGTCTTGCCGTGGCTGTGTGCCGAGAAGATGGCGCTTCGGTGGATGAGGCCCTGGCGAAGCTCATCAGGAAGAAACTTACGCAGATGATCGAAGTGGTGGTCCTACGCGTGGTGAGGGGGGAGCCTGGCTTGGTGGCTCCAAGGTTCGCTACGTCGGGGTTGGTGTCAGAAGGATTCTTCCTTGTGACACCAAAAACGACGGAGACGAGGGAATGGCTACTAAGCCAGGACTTCGGCGAGCTGGACGGCCACAAAATCGTCGTGCGCAAGCTGGAGCAAACGAGGGTGCAAGTATGGATTCCGGGGGATACGGACACTGAATACGTAAAGGAGTTCCTTTACGCTCAGAATCCGGATCGCCCGGAACTGAAGATCCTGGAGTGGAAGGCTGCGGGAAGAGAGGCACTAGAGCTAGGAACCCCCCTAACCTATGTGGTACCGGAAGGGGTGGAAGAGTGCTGGGGCGACGAGAGAACAAAAGTGCTGGACTTTTCTGCCACCAGTGTAAGAGTTCGGATCCTAAGGGCTAACACACAAGATAAACCCAAGATACCGAAAAAGGAAGAGCCTGCACCGGAGCAGGAAAGTGCTGAACCGGCCGACATCCATACGGAGGAGACGGGAGGTATGGATGTCGGAGGAAGTGAACTTTCCGAGTGAAGGTGCGGGGACAGGTACACTACACACATCAAAATACTATGAACACACAGAAGACACTGCACAGACATATAAACACAAACACACACACAAACATATGTCAAGTAAACCTCCAACACTGTAAAGATGCCATGTCCGAGCTGGGACAGTATGTTGTGAGGAACAAAGTTGAAATAGCGCTGCTACAAGAGCCATATGCATGGAGGAATCAGGTGGCAGGCCTGGGACATCTGGGGGGAGCTCTTCACTACGAAAGAAATGGTGAGCTACCTCCTAGAACATGCATATATGTAAGCAATAATATAAGAAATATGGGATGTGTCATGACCATATGTTACAGAGACCTGATTGTGGTGGAGACCTACTTCATCGACAATGATGGGAGAAGACAAAGGGTGGCGCTGGCATCCTGTTACCTGCCGGGTGAACGAGAGGCGCCAACGAAGGAGCTGGAGGAGATGGTACTGAGATATAAAGGTAAGAGAATCCCACTTATAGTTGGATGCGATGCTAATGCACATCATGAGGTGTGGGGAAGTACCGATACCAACAATAGGGGGGAATCACTATTAGAATTTATAATTAGTAGCGACCTGGAGATTATGAACCTAGGTAACACGCCAACGTTTGTAACCAGGGCTAGAAGGGAGGTGCTTGACATAACCCTGGCATCAAAAGAGCTGTGTGACAAGGTAATGAACTGGAGAGTGGATGAGATGGACAGCATTTCTGACCACCGTAGGATACTCTTCAGAATCGAGAGTCGCACTGAAAGAATAAAGATAAGAAATCCACGTAGAACAGACTGGAAAAAGTACGAGGAGGAACTGGAGAATCTGGCCAACTCGGAAGAGAGATATGACAAAGTTGAAAACCTGGAAGCGGGGGCGCAAAGGCTAAGAGAAACCATCATGGAGGCCTTTCACAAGGCATGTCCGGAAAGACATGTACAGTCAGGAAAGGGTCAGCCATGGTGGAGTAAAGAACTGAATAAGTTAAGGAAGAAGTCGCGTAAGGCAATGAGAGCAGCTCTACATAAGGGTGACGCTCAAAGCTGGGACGCATACAGAGAAGTCAGAAACTTATACACTCGACAGAGAAAGAAAGCTAGCCGGGAAGGCTGGAGAAAGTTTACAGAGAATATAAGCACCTATGCCGAGGGGGCACGAGTAGTAAAACTGCTTGCAGGAGAACGAATGTGTCAACTAGGTAGTCTAAGAGCGGAGGGAGATCTAATTACAGACCCTGGTGAGATTCTAGAAATTATGTTGAGAACACACTTCCCGGACTGTGAAATAGACGCAGAAAAGGAAGAGGAAGTAACGCACGGTGTAACGGACTGGGGGGCTGCAATGGAGGTTGTGGAGGAGGAGAGAATGGAGTGGGCGATCAAATCCTTCACACCATTCAAGGCAGCGGGACCGGACGGGATATTACCGGTGCTTATACAAAAAGGGTACAAATATATTAAGGAGAGCTTAATGCAACTTTACAGAGCAAGTATAGCCTTGTGCTACATTCCGAAAGCATGGAGAGAAGTAAGGGTGGTATTTTTACCGAAACCAGGAAAGAAAACGTATCAGGAGGCAAAATCCTTCAGGAGCATAAGTCTATCGTCATTTATACTAAAGACCTTAGAGAAAATGATAGATAAGTCAATAAGAGAAAAGGTGGAATGCGGTGGGAACCCACTGCACGGGAACCAACATGCATACATGGCAGGATAAAGCGACCTTCGCGGCGGTGGAAGAAAGTCTAAAAAGAGATGGTATCAGTCGAGCAGTAGCGAGATGGATAGGAAAGATGCTTAAGGACAGGTCTATCAGGGCTGGGGGCAGGGGGGCTGTCTATCTCCCCTCATGTGGTGCCTGCTATTGGACTCATTAGTAAAGAAGGTCAACAGAGGAGGTGTGTATATGCAGGCTTACTCTGATGATGGAGTTCTACTAGTGAGAGGCACAGTCCTGGGCATCGTAAGAGATATCATGGAAAGAGGTCTCAAACAGGTGCTAGGATGGTGCAGAGAAAGGGGACTGGATCTGAATCCAGCCAAAACAAAGCTAGTATTGTTTACCACAAAGAGAAAGAAAGAGGAGATAAAACCAATAAAGATACAGAACAAGGAGCTGGGGATGGTAAAAGAGTTGAAATACCTGGGGGTGATACTAGACAGCACACTCAGATACAAAACTCACATCAAAGAGCAGTCGGCTAAGGCCATTAGAACACTGTACCAATGTAAAAGGGCAGTGGGAAGGAATTGGGGGATGAGGCCCGAAATGATCCATTGGATCTATAAGGCGGTAATTCTACCCAGGGTGTTATATGGGGCCGTGATATGGTGGCATAGGGCCCATGTAAAAGAATATTTCAAAGAACTAAATAAGGTACAAAGACTAGCATGCCTGATGGTGACGGGGGCGATGAGAACAACTCCGACACAAGCGATGGAGGTAATGCTAGGCATGAAGACACTAAGAATTGAAGTGGAGAAGAGGGCCATGGAACAGTGGTACAGAATGAAAGCATGTAAAGAATGGAGAGGAAGCTGTGTGGACAAGGGCCACGCGCTTATACAAAAGGAGGCGCTGTCAAAGCTAGAAATGCTGATAGCTTAATAATGACCTAATTAAGAGACAGGAGATTTTTGACAAGAAATATAGAATACACATAGGTGAGAGAGACAGTTGGAAAGTAGAAATTGAGTACCCTATGACGATCTGTTTCACAGATGGATCAAGGAGAAAGTCGACAAAGCTGGCGGGTGCTGGCATAGTGGTACCCAAAATGGAGAAGAGAGAGTCTATACCACTGGGCAGATATGCCAGTGTGTTTCAGGCAGAAGTATATGCGATAATGAAGTGTGCGCAAATAGTAAAGGAGAACAGACAGCAGACTGGAAGGGTTGTGATTTACACTGACAGTCAGGCTGCATTGAAGGCACTAAACAGGGCAACCGTGAACTCTGCTCTGGTGAGAGATTGCAAGAAAGAGCTCAATGAGATAGGTGAACACCCAGGTGTTACGGTGGCATGGGTGCCAGGACACCAGGGAGTAATGGGAAACGAGAAAGCAGATGAGCTGGCAAAGGAAGGGGCGGAAAGGGAATTTATGGGTCCAGAACCGGCCCTTCCTTTCTCGGCTGATGTCACAAAGGGGGTCATTGAAAGGCTAAAAGAGAAAGAGGCGGAGAGAGAATGGAGGGAGTCAACTGGATGTAGGCAGGCAAAGATGATGTTAAGAGGTATCGACCACAGAAGAACCAGGTATCTGCTGAAACTGGGTAAGAGTAATCTGAGATTGCTGACCGCAATCATCACCGGGCACAATACTCTGAATAGACACTTAAAGATAATAGGTATCAGCAATGATGCTTCCTGCCCACATTGTGGGGAGGAAGAAACTAGCCAGCATATACTAGCGGAGTGTATCATGTACGCAGCAATGCGGTTTGATATATTCGGCACAGATACACTAGCGGAGAGCGAATTGAAGGATGTCCTTCTGTTCTGCAGGAAAACGAGAAGAATGGAAGATGCTGTGGGAGCGTCGCCGGGACAGTAACCTGAAGCTCCAACTCCGGGGAAATGGGCTGAATGATCCCAACGAGTGATCGACAGCCCGCCTGTTTCCGGCCGGGCGTCCCTACACATCATCATCATAGAATACCAATTAATAACTATCCATACTTGATCAAATTCTACCAATGCATCCACGGTTGATGTGTTGCGTTCTTGTAGGCGGGTTAAAACTACCTCGATGATTTTAAAATTTTCGTCTATTAAGTCTAAATCTTTTTTAAGGTTGGGTTTCCGCAACACTTGCTTAGCTTTTCTAATCGCCACTGATTCTGAAGCTGTTGTTGTTACATATTTTGTTAATTTTATACTGTAAACTACTTAAAATTAAAAGTTATTTACCTTTTTGTAAAGGTAGGTAACAAAAAGAGTCGCGGGATTGTAAGTCATATCCATCTTAAAATAACGTACTTAAACCCCGGGAAATTGCATCCTAGATCCGATCACTGGTCATTACTGGCAATACACACTGGTCAAAGCTTTCGTCTTGAGACACTGCGGAATATTGGACGAAAAGATGTGCCGTAGCCGGTGTGCGTGTGATTGATCAAAATATTTTATCTGAAATGCGTGGCTTTTTAAACGCTTGTTTAACTATTTAATAGTGGGTTGAAATAAAAGATATATTCAAAATTTGCTATAAATTTTATTTTTTACATCGATATTTACATACACCTATCACGAATATACTGTAGGTAAATTAAATACACAATGTCACGACACCTATGACAAAACAAAAGACATCCCTGTTGACAAAAAAATCGCTTCCAGAACCTATTAAGGTTAAAAAACAGTGTGGCTGCGGCATTTTATCAGTATCTGCAACTCGGACCAGTTATAAGGTATCAGGTAGTACTTCTTTTGGCCAAATTTGTGTGAATATTTTTTCATTCGCTGCCCACAGATCTGATTCATTATAAAGTATCTTTGATTACAAACGGATCGGAACATATATAACATAATAAAGTAGGCCCCGAGAGACAAAAGCCGGAGTTAGGTTTAAGAAAGTGTATTAGCACAAAAACAAACGCAAGTAATTTGTATTAATTGGGACACCTTATCATCACTCAGTGCTGATACGAGTAAAGTACACTGCTTGTTACAATAAAGTACATAGTTATTAAATGCATCTGTTATGTGCATACGTGTGATAATTGAGGGCACATTCTGAGGATCTGATATTCGTATCAATCAATACATAGTATAAAACAAACTACTGCGTCTGATGCTGTCTGTGTATTCGTTAACTCTTAAACTACGAAACCTACACAGCAGGTTTTAGCGTAGACTATCAGTAAAAATTTCACGGTACTGAAAACCATTGATGGTTTATATTATAATCAACAGCCGCAGCAGCAGGTCGTTAGTATATTTTTATACAAGTGGCCATTGAAAGAAATCAATAAAAATATTACCGATAACAATGATCAAAAATTGATGTTTAGTTTACTATGATTAGGTTTTATATTAAAATGTAAAGAAATAAATAATATTCAAAAATGTTAATTAACATCTTGATCATGACAGTATACAAATATTTTAGTACATCGCTTTAGTATTCGTGAATCCAATTAGCACCGTATGGCTATGTGCATAACTATGCATTCTCTGCAAATGTTCTTTTGAGTTGATTTTGCTTAGCTGATACTTTGTTGTTCCCACGATAACATAATATAATACAAATACAATGTACACATGTATACAAGTCACGCTTTATACTTATCACGTGAAAAGTCATTACTAAAATGATAATACTAGCTTACAAAGATAAGGAGAAGGTTTATCTTACAGTATTTAACTTAACGTTAATTAACGTATATCCATAAATATTTTCAATGTTTGCTTGAAGAACACGCATTGTTTAGTTGCGTCACCGCGGCCAGACGCCACCTCCACATACATACATCGGAGCTCGTATAAGATACGAGGCTTGCACTGAAAGTGGCGGGAATCGAATACTTATTAATTTATTTTTAACATGTATTATACCTTTTTATAATCTCTGAAGTTTCCTTATCTCAACACACTGGCCACTTAGAAAAAAAAAAGTATGGTTCGGTTTCAATTGTTTATTGAGGTCGTCGAGTCACTGCTTAAAATGGAATTGTGCCGTGAAAATTTCAGAGCTATGATTTATTATGACTTTAAAAGTGGACTAACACAAAAACAATGTGAAGAGCGGATGGTTGCTGCTTTTAATATTGAAGCTCCTTCAAAGACTACAATATACAGGTGGTATTCAGAATTTCAACGTGGCCGTGTATCCCTCACCGACGAAGTGCGTGAAGGTCGACCAAAATCGGCAGTCACGCAAGAAAACGTCGATGTTGTGCGTCGTCTGATAAATGAAGACCGACATGTGACATATCGGGAAATTCAAGAGCACCTGGGTATTGGAATGAGTCAAATACAAATTATTTTAAAAGAAGAATTAGGCGTGAAAAAGTTATTTTCCCGTTGGATACCTCACCTATTGTCTGACGAGCAGAAAATAGTCCGTGTCAATTGGTGCCGCAAAACTTTGAAAAGATTTAACAAGGGACGCTCAAATGCTGTTTTTAGCATAGTATCAGGTGACGAGTCGTGGATATACGCTTATGAGCCTGAAACTAAAAACCAATCCCGAGTATGGGTCTTCGAAGACGAGCTCAAACCCACAAAAGTTGTTCGTTCTCGCAGTACGGCTAAGAAGATGGTTGCTACGTTTATCTCTAAATCTGGTCACGTAGCTACTGTGGCTCTTGAGGATCGTAGAACAGTCAATGCTGATTGGTACACCACTATTTGTTTGCCGAACGTCTTTGCTGAACTCCGAAAAACAAACCCTAGTCGTCGCATCATCCTTCACCACGACAACGCCAGCCCACACACCGCTCGGACAACAACTGAGTACCTGGACGGTGAAAAAGTCGAAATATTGGACCACCCTCCATATAGCCCTGACTTAAGTCCCAACGACTTTTTTACATTCCCCAGAATCAAGGACAAACTGCGTGGTCAGCGGTTTCAGACGCCAGAAGAAGCAGTGGAGGCCTATAAAATAGCCATTTTGTCGACCCCTACTTCAGAGTTCAAAAAGTGCTTTATGGACTGGTTTGAACGCATGCATAAGTGCATGAAATACAAAGGAGAATATTTTGAAAAACAATAAAAATAAATAAACTCACTTATACTGCATATTTTCTTCTATTCCCGAAACTTTCAGTTTTACCCTCGTACTACTCGTACTTGCGACAAGGCACGAAGTCCGCGAGACGATTATTGTATTATGTTAAAACATTCATTTTATTTACGGATCAGACTTTCGCTTGTAACTACAATAATTTGTATACTAGTTTAAAGATAATTAGCTAATTGTGTGTCATTATCATTATTCTTCATGTTCAAACAATTTGTGGGTATGATGATTTCTGAAATCCAGTCTTAGTATGTTCTATATTAATGATAAGAAACTAGACTTGTCGGTTTTCTACTACGCGGCCAAGTATAATCTTCAAAAACAGTCTATCCTTTTATTTTCCTGGGACGATCTCTTTCAAAAAGTAGACTATTCAAGGCTGTTCAAAAAGTAAATTCAATTAGATTTTTTTATATCTCCTTATAATTTAATGTTATTGATATTTTACGATGTAATCTTATAACTTGTGAACAAAATTATCTCTCTTATTATAAAACGAAATAATCGTTTTTTTACGATAATTATATTTTAGGACAATAAGTGATTCTCAACGAGTGGCGGTGATCAAAACCAGAGTTTGCCAAAGATCATAGATTATAAAATATACCAGAGTATTTTTTATACATGGTGATAATATACAGAAGTTTTATAGATAAAACATTAATTACTTACTCTGAGTTTAACGTCAAGTTTATCTGGCAAAACTAGGAATAAACTGTATGCTGGATAAGTCAAATTTACACATGGTAAATCATCAATAATATTTCTGATCATTAATAATATTTAAAATATGGTCACCTTACAATTCTAGCTGGAACTTTATGAAAACAAACTGGTCACATGAATAAAAAATTGTGGTCACATAATTATGACAGTCAAATTATCACATAAATATATGATAGGTCACGTGAATAAGAAATTGTTAAGTTACATAATTATGCATTATGACCGTCTCAATATAAAAAGATGTCATGAACTAATGAATGAGAAATTATTAAGTCACATAACTTTTCGTGCCGGTGACGAGGTGACGTAAAATTTACGTCACACTGCATACAGATAGGATGATTCTAATTGACAACATTTCATGTTTATAAGCAGACTTTTTTCCGATGAAATCAAATAGAGGATAAAAAGTTAAGTAAAACTACATTTTTAAATTTTTCGAAATTATACAATTTCATATAAATAAATCAATTTCAAAAGTTCCTCATTCTAAAAGAGTGAAACAGTAAGTGACAAGTAAGGCGTCACAGCGTAACAAATCATACAGAAGCACTGTTACTAAGACAGATTTGCTAAAGAAGGTGAACTGCTGTTCTTTTTGTACGCTGTGACTGCCACAATTTCATAGTAGTGACGTCATTACGATTATGGCTTTCTTCAGATTTTCGTGAATATTTAGAAAAGTGATAGCTATAAAAATCAAAAAAATATATTTTAGGGTTTCTTGTTAACAAATTAACGAAATCAGATAAGATTCCATAATACTTAAAAAAAATGAAATGTCAATTATGACCATATATGTATGTACTTGTCTAATGGCGTTATTACACCGTCTTAGGTTATTGACCATAGAAATGGACAGATATGAAATAAACGATAATGTAATTTAGGCCTACGGATCATACTTTAACCACATTTCAATTACACTAATCTAGATTGAGTTAGCTGATAACTTTTTAATCGGTCGTTGAGTAGTTTGCGTGGATCGGACCCGATGCTAGTATTTGGTTTCATGGCTACAATTTTAGCCAATACTTTAACGCACCACATCCTGTGAGCTGTATGGTGACGGTTTACGTTTGCGCGGTAAAGAATATCATGTTTGTAAGATACGTTACGGCTCGGCCACGACTTCAAGCGGTGCAGCGGCGGCGGCGCGTCATATGTGTTAGTGAGAAACTAGAGCGCGGACTCTATTATAGCCATGTATGCCGCTGGCGCTAGAAGTCATGGCTGCGTCGTTAGTGTTGGTGCTGTGTGCAGCGGTGCTAGTGGTGCGGTCAGTAAGGCGGCTGGTACTGGTTGCGCTGCAAGTGCTGCACGAGCGGGCCCTGCTGCTGCATGGCGAGCATCTGCTGGCGCATACGCTGCTGCTGCGTCATCTGCTGGTACTGCGCCGAGTTCTGCGGCTGCATGCCGCGCGGGTACGGCGGCGCCGGACCGCCCATGGCTCCCATCGTCACGTTTGGCGCCTGCTGTATCGAAACGAATAAATATTCAGTCATAATCAGCGTGACCCTATATCAGGTTCCACAAAAAAAGTAAAGGTAAAATCGATCAGTGGTAAAAATCTTTAAGATTTTTATTACAGATATATTGAATTCGTAAATCAAAAGCTCTTTTTCTGACATTTATACACAACGAAAGATTTAATATATTACCTGCATGTACTGAGGTCGGGCATTTTGCCTTTGAGCTAAATATTGCGCCTCTTGACTTGACCGGCCTCCCATCATATTCTGAGGAAAGAATGAAGCTGTTGTGTTAGTTGTTTTGGTAACTACATAATGCAAGCCATATTACAGCCAACGCGATAAAATTCTTTTCACATTATTAATTAACGATTTAATCGATCTCAATCTCAAAATAAACAATTCAATACATACTAAGGCTGAGTTGCACCAACTTACGATCACAGACAGATCAACGTTAAATATGGCGCCGGCAGCTGTCATGCCATAGAAACTCGTCAAACTTTCCACACAGACGGATAACGAACACCGACGAATACTGACGAATGGAATTCAATACAATACAATTAAACAATTATCTATTTATGTATTTAATACAAAAACCACTATTTATTCAATATATACATATAATACAGTAAATTCATTTCTTTTAAGATTCAGTTCTATGTGCAAAAGGACATTTTGACTTCCACTGAAATAAGTTTGTCAAATTAACTGTCTATGCTTGTGGATTCTTTTGAAATCTTATCTGTATGTTCTCTGATAGTATCTAAATTAGAATTTCGCTGCTTCTAATTTATTAATTATAGGGTAACTAGAATCACAATTTAAAGCTATTCTATCAAAGCATCGAGGACTGATGTATCGCGTCCTGAAGGCGGGTTAAAGCCACCTTTATTACCTACTTTAAAATTATAGTTTACAAAAGTTTAAACGTTTTCTATAGTTCTCGTTTAGCCCAAAACCTTTGGGTTTTTCTAATCTTAAGAGATTTATTGTTACTAAGACAATGATATAACATAACCGTATGTTTGTCATTAAAATATTTTACGTAGTAAGACACTACAGAGAGCGAAGTGCCCATACATTTTTTTTTGACAACGACATGCGAACTTAGCAGACGATGCATAAATATTACTCGCGGGATTATAATTCATATCCATATTAAGATTACGAAGCCATATTTCGGGAAATTGTACAGTCAAATCCGATCACTGATCGTTAGTGATAATTTTGTGAAATATGTCATTTACCTGCTGGAATGTTTGTTGACCGGGGAAGCCACTCATATTGTTGCTGCCTTGCGGTCCCATAGAGTTGCCTTGGTTGGCCATAGAACCCATGCCGCCACTTTGACCCATTTGACTCATTTGCCCCATTGGTTGGCCCATCTGACCCATGGTTTGGCCCATTTGACCCATGCCTTGTCCTATCTGGCCAGACTGCCCGACGCCCTGGTTCATCTGTCCAACGTTCTGTCCAATAGAGCCGACGCCTTGATTCATTGGGTTTACTTGCTGTCCCATTTGGCTGACACCTTGTCCCATACCCTGCAAAATTCAAATGGAGGTTAAGCAATCTTCTGAGTAAAATTGAGAGTGAACTGAGGTTATTGAACCTGGAACATACTTGATTCATCATTTGCTGCTGGCCGGCCTGCATCATTTGTTGGCCGTAGCCTCCGTATCCCTGCTGCATGCCTCCGTATTGGCCACCGAACATCTGGCCGCCCATGTTGCCCATTTGGTTGCCACCCATCTGGCCTCCGCCCATCTGTCCCGCGCCCATTTGTCCCGCGCCCATCTGCCCAGCGCCCATCTGCCCGGCACCCATCTGGCCGGCTCCCATCTGTCCCGCACCCATTTGACCGGCACCCATTTGACCAGGTCCCATCTGAACACCGCCCATTTGACCCATCGGACCCATACCGCCCATGGCGCCGATTGAATTCATTTGACTGCAATTAAATTAGCGTAATTTTAAATTAGGGAGTTTTATTTTTATAATAATAATAATAATATTGGGGGACAATCTTACACAAATTGACCTAGTCCCAAACTAAGCAAAGCTTGTACTAGACGACGATATACATACTTATATAGATAAATACATACTTAAATACATAGAAAACGGCCAAGACCCAAGAACAAATATCCGTGAAAAATGCACAAATAAATACCCTGGCCGGGATTCGAACCCGGGACCTCTAGCGTCGGAGGCAGAGTCACTACCAACTAGGCTAAACAGGTCGTCTTATACTTGATTAACAGAACGGCTAGACACTGGGCTTTACCAGGCAGTGCGATTCGGCAAGGTAAGGTAATAATAATAATAGTGAAAAATGATCCATTGAGAAGTACATGCTACTTACTTGGCCGGCATTTGTCCCATTTGGTTGGGCTGCATCTGGCGCATGCCTTGCCGAGGGAACGGTCCCCGGGCGTGCGGCGCCCCAGGATAACCACCTCCCTGTAACAGTATTCAATTACCAGCTTTTTCTGTTTCATTCGGATATTAGGTATAAAGTGTAGCTATGAGGTGTACGCACCTGCATCTGCGACATCTGGTTGTAGGGCACCCGTTGGCGAAGCATGTGGCTGAGCGCCTGCTTCGACTGCGTGTTGGCGGGCGGCGCCACGCCGCGCGTGTTCGCTCCAACTACACGTAATACATATTTTTATTTCAAATTACCAAATTAAAATATTTATTTATTTTTATTTCATTCTTAACCCTTTAACCACGGAACCTCAAAAAAAACTACCTGCAATTTTCAACTATGTCATAAAGCAAAAATATGTCATTTGCCATCGCAAATGACATATTTTTGCTTCACTCACGTTGTCTGATATAGCAGACGACGACGGATAAAGGGTAATATTTGAGAGTTGAATTTGTCCAAAGCAAGCTTTAGTCTCCCAACCCTTCGTATGCGCAATCAAGTCATGTGTCTAATAAAATTAAGACTATCTGATTTAAAACGATTGGTTAAAACGCTTAGCACATATCCGCGCCTAAGCAATTATGAGGGGTTAACCACGAAAGAGAGATTTTTCAGTTTTACGACTAATGGAGGCCTTTTATTAGGTATATACAGTTGTCATAAATCAAATCAAAATGTGTGCGAAATAATAGAAAATTAAGCTCCCAATGACCTTCCATCCGTAACTCTCCGCTTTCTCGTGTTTTAAAACTCACTGTCTTCGAGATATATGGGAACAAACTTTGGCAACTTTAGGCCAAAAACAGTTTTTTTTTGACGTAACCTTTGTAAAAAGGAGTTAAAAATAAAAATCTCTCTTACGTTATTAAACACGTCATTAAGGAACAGTTATAAGTAGATTTCGTACACTACCGCTCATAAGTATTTACTATTTAGGCACTCATAATAATATCTTTTTTCATACATCTGTATACAAAAATAACTTTCAGAAATACACTGCCAAGTCAGAGTCCCTTGACAGTTTTGCGTGCATTTTGCATTTTTTATTTAGCTGACTTAGAGCCTTAAAGCGGTGCCAGAGACCCGCCTTTTAAAATGGTAGTTTTCTTTTTGTGATGACAATGACTTAAATAACGACTAATTGCTAGTTCATACAAACACACTACACTTTTCTATATATAATTTGGCTCTTGAAATGTAGATAAAGGATTAAAGAACCGATAACCGTTTGTGCCATAAATATATCTGTACTTTTGACGGAGGAATATCAACTCAAACATGGATGGAAAATGTAAGGAGTCCCTTAAGGGTTAAATATAACCTTAGATGCTCTACTTTCGCTTTTTTACGATCAACACCGATTCGAAATTAACTGTATAAATCTCAGAATCACATTCGGATTTTAGATATATACTTCAGGTACAAATGTAGTGAAGAATACTTTCCCATCGGCTAAATTCGGAATACGAATAGACCCGAAATGGTCAATTATCGTATTAAATGATTGGCAAGGTCATGTCTGTTAATGTGAAACTTTATTAGTCAATGTGAAATATCAGAAACTGGTAATATTTTGCTATTTGACATGACGATGTTAATAATATGGTAATTGATTGACACTTGTTCGGGTTTAGCCGTATTCCGAATGTGGCCGATGGGAAAGTATTATTGACTACACCTGTATCGGCGGTAACACGCGAAGGTGATACTGCTGTTCTGCTTTCTTAATAACTCACTAAACTTTTTATCTTATCGCAATAAGTTAAGGAGACCTATTTATTGTCTCAATGTAAAATAAGCCTTAAAGTAAGTTTCATTAAAGTAATTTGAATTATTGTCACAATCTAAATAAAATAGGATAAGAATTTGAAATTCGCCCGGAGGTTATATAAAACAGAACGTCACGTTATTGGTTATTGGATTGCAGCTAAATAATTAGACATAGTCATTTTCTATTGCCCGATTACGTCCGATTTTACCCGGCAGTAGGTTTTGGACTAAAAGTAAACATGAAAACCGGCTTATCTACTTCCTTTAGTTGAGGCTCTGGTAAATGTGCCGCCTATGGAAAACGACGACCATCCAATCTAGATGTAGATGTGTCTAGTTACCCCAGTATAAAAAACAGTATGTGCAAGACGGACAGAAGTGGAGTGATCGCACAAATGTTCCGGAGGACCAATTTTGGTACGAAACACTAAAAACATGCTATTATTTTGCACACAACCGTAGCTGCAGTTTTTGATAAAATAACCGTTACTAGAGTTCAAAGCGTCTAACTATAACGAAAGCTCGAATAAAAGCTATCGCGAAACGATATATCGATCGTGAATATATCAGTATCCAATAAGATTAAATGTAGAGTCGAGTTTAAAAATATATATATATTCCTAAAAGTCCATAAATATCTGAGCAAACTTGTGTCATTAACAATAAAGTCGAGTTAGATACATATTTTTAATCAGTCTGTGCATATATTTTGGAACTCGACTGTATGTTAGCGTCGGTGTCGGTGGCACACATGACTGCGTGGTTTAGTATGATGCTAGAGATGTGTCAGTGTCACCGGGCCGTCACCGTCCGTACCTTGCGGGTTGTAGTAGTTCTGGGAGTGCGGCGGGAACCACTGCTGCTGCTGCATGAACTGCGGCTGCTGCGGCGCCGGCGCCATCCCCGGGCCCGCCGCGGCGCCCTGCCCGTTCGTCTACGTACAACACCACTTTACGTCGCAACTACCACGCACACACCATTATACTCATTCTAAGGGCCAACTCGATTACTACTTCAAACGCTCGCTGGGTCATACACACACTTAGCACCAAATATGTCTGTCCTGCAAGCGAATTAAGTTTTTCGTCCTTTCGCATTCGCTCTAACTTTCCGTGATACTGCGTTCTTCAGACGATTAAGGCACATTAGGTCACGTTCGCAGAATTCCATTTTGTAGATTGATGACCCTTTCGCTAAACGTCCCGCCCACAAAACGTCATGTTCGCAAGACGTCCCTACGTCCCTTCACGGAAATTACTTCAGTTTCGCATATAGTACTGCAAGCTCGTGAGCAGTCCCATTAGCAAAACGTACCGTTCTCAATATGTCCCTTTCACTTCATGCTACGAATTTTACATTACATGATAATATTGATAATGCAGAAGAATAAATAAATAATTAATATTACTGCTACTAAAATGCTGCGAGCATCCTCGGTACCGTGCCTCGGGGGCCCAATTTTCTAGATATATTTTAGTTCAAGTTAGTTTTAATTTAGATATATATAATTTTAATTTTGTTTTATTTTTAGGTTTAATTTGAATGACGCTATATGCAATAGAAAAAATAGTAAATAATAATATTTGAGACTATGAAATTCATACCTTGTTGAATCTGATAACTTGCTCTCCCCCCGCTGGACTTTTTAATATTTTTTTACAAGCGGGATTTTTTGCGAATAACTCTGGAGTCTGTCTCGCACATTTCGTGAAAGACACATTTAACAGAAGGGACGTTCTGCGGAGTGTGGGAGGTTTTGCGAATGGGACGTAATTTTGGTGGAGGAACGTGTTGCGTGTGTGGCCATAAGGTGCTCAAACCCCTCCGCCAAATATTTTCAGTCAGGAGTTTTAGCCTTTATCCGGGCATACGAGAATCAAATGAAATTAAAATTCTCGCCAGACACAAAACAGACAATATTGAAACTAAATCAGTGTATAACCTTCACACCTCACATAAAGCTCAAAAAGTGAATGCAGCATTATCTGAACTAGGGATTGTCAGGCTAAGGTGATGGAAGATTACTCGCTTGTAATGCTCAATACTTCTCACAGAGTGCTAGGTTGGAGTTGGTCCGAATATTGTGAATAGGTAGGTAGGTGGTTGTAGTCCGAACATAGTTCTCGTGAGGTGCATATTCGTTTAGCTATGAGCAATGATATGACGCCGGTGGCGACGCGGTGCTCATACAGCATAGACGCCCCGGGTTTGTGACAGTTCTTACCTTTCTATCAGTTTCATTCGGTTGTTTACATCGTCAGGCTTTGGGCCTATATATGATTTAATTTCATGATAGAAAGGTCCTTCTTTAGTTAACACTTGGTTCTCTTCAATACTTTTTGTTATCATCGCTATTAAGACCACAAGTATTAGCATCATCTTATTATGTCCCAATGCACACATGGGATATACAGGTACTCATCTCATCCCTTTTCACTATTTTCAGCTAAGCTTGAGGCGCATGGCAGCATTACAATGTACATTACTTTAATACTTATATTAAGTAATAAGTACTGAATTGACAACAGTCACCCGCGTCAAGCTCCAATGTAAACAGTGCATACAGAGATTAAAATTGAAATCTATTATAATATAAGACGTTGTTCTTTACGTTGGCGTACAAAAACCAACACTAAGGGTAAACGTTTTGAAACACTTTTCATACAAAGATTATCTGAACTAATTAGCTTAACTAATTAAAAAACATAATTTTACAGTTGTACTCGTATTAAGTCAATCACGTTATTAGGTTCCAGTGAATATAAAAACAAATCCATATCATGGGTTAAAACAAATTAAAGAACTGTAATGGTATTAATTTTTTTTTTGCCAATTTCGCATTAGTGATTGACTAAATATCGTAAAGTTATTTTCATGCGAAATTAATTTTAAATTAAGCAAATTTGCTCAAACACAGTTTGTATGAATACAAAACGTTCCCAACTGATCTACGTTTTATAAATGGTTGTAAATAAAAACATCACAACAGTGTCATCTTATCACTTCATCAGAACAGGCATCTGATGTGACATTTTTACGACTAGAAATAAAAGAATATACATCAATCAGGATATGTGAAATAACTCATGCTATGAATAAACTCTTGGAGGATAATGGTGAGACAGACGGACGGAGTAAGGGTGCCGTTACATGGGAATGCTTCAATGCAATAACCAATTTGAGCTCGAAAACTCAGCCCGATTTCGCCAAAAGCAAACTGTCAAAAGCAGGTTAAAATAGAACGGCTCTACTGAATTAGAAATATAACTTACCGGTGTAGTAACTTTTGGTTTCTTATTAATAATTTTCTTACTACAAGGTAACTTGCGACCTTTTCCAGAACCAGTTGGACTTGAATCGAAGCTTCCACAGTCCTGTATTCATACAGATTTATGAGACACAAAAAAAAGAATGGATTCAAACGGAAATAGAATAACTCAAAGCAGAAAATGAAACTAAACAGACCCGACGCCAAGAAGACAGGGAGAACGGGTAGAGCAAGGAAAAGTGAACGGACGTACACATAATTAGATTACCTTGTTGCCGTCGGCGTTGTCCATGTCCTCGGGCGGCACCGGCAGCGGCTCCAGGTAGTAGCTGAGCGGCTTCACCAGGCTGTGCGTGTGGTACTTGAGCAACCTGGGAACAGAAGCGGCGGGCTTATACCTGCGGCTGTGCGGGCAGGGGGCGGGGCTGCCGCGCGGCGACACTCACCTGTGCGCGTTCTCGTAGGTGAGCGGCTTGCGCTCCACCTTGGTGGCCGCGAACCAGGCCCACGACAGCGGCGCCGGGTTGCGCCCGCCCTCCACCAGCTCCCAGCCCGACACGCGCTGCTTGTCCGTGAGCCGCAAGCCCTGCCATCCAACAAAACAATCTTTAACACTTAATCAACGCTCATTAATCCAGGACAATCCTATCACAAAATCGCGCATGGAGTTTGGATTTTAAACCAAAAAAATACTAGGAGTCCGCCACCTGGTAATTATTCCAACTATGACGTCATTATTTTGGTATGAAAATAAAAATACCTTTTCTTCAGAAAGCTATCGAATACGGTATCAAATGGCACGACTCCTTGAGCCGATAGCAAAAATATACAGTGCCGGTACGGCACATATTCCCGTCACGGGCTGTAATTTAAGTTACAGCCCGTGAATGGTTTAATATCATATAAAAAAAATATTGTTGGAAACTCTATGGTGATGTGACATACTTTTGTAATTTGAATATTTAATGATTTTCGTGTTCTGTTTGATTTATGTCACTCTGAAATAAATGGTGAATAAGTAACGTTGGTTTTGGCTATTCCTAGTGATTAATACTATTTCCTTCAATTGGCGACCGTTGTTTCATAATGAAAAGTTTAATTAAAGAGAGGAGCATCGCTAGGAGGCTATTTACAAAAGCCAAAAGTGATTTTGAAGCCAATTTAGAGTCACACACTTACGGCTGCCTTCGGGAAACTACAACTGCGTGCTGAAACCCTGTTCAACGTCGACGAGCGTATAAAAGAGCAATGGTTAAACACGGAAGAATTGACTGAAGAAGAGTTTTCGAAGATTGTTTGTCTAGCGATAATTATCAATCCGATTGGGAGCGCATGAAGGTACACTACGAGAATGCTTCCCGGAACAACGAACGCATAAAAAAGTCATACAAATCTAACGGCAGTGACGTGTCAAATAATACGGTGAAGAGTATAAAGTCTCATCACAGTTGTCAAAAGTCGACATGCAGCTCGGCATGTCAATCGAGAAGGTTCCGGCTACCTACATTTGAATTACGAAAGTTCGACGGTAATACGAGGAATTGGATTGGATTCTGGAGTCAATTTCAGAAGATCGACAGCGACGATACGATGGACGACGGAGATAAGTTCCAGTACCTGTACCAGTGCACAGTTCCTGATACTCCGGCAAGAGAACTCGTCGATAGCTTTCCTCCATCAGGAGCTAACTATAAGAAGGCAATTGAGCAGTTGAAGTCCAGGTTTGCCCGTGATGACATGTTGATCGACATCTACGTACGTGTGCTCCTTAATCTCGTACTAGCGCAAGCAAAAGGTAATACCTCCTTTAAATTAGGCCACTTATATGATAAATTAAATACGCAATTACTAGCACTTCAGATCTTAGGTGTCACTATAGACAAATACGCCGCTTTACTTTTTCCTTTAGTTGAGTCCGCCTTGCCCGAATCTGTTTTAAGAGCGTGGGAGAGGTCTCAAGTAAATGGAAGGAAGGACGACGATCGGCTGGACCAGCTTATGCAGTTCCTGAAACGAAGCGGAGTCGGAGGAGCGGATCCAGCTCGCCCGCAGCGGAATAACATCGGGTGACAGTTTTCCTACCATTCCTACACAACCCCCCACCGCTGCATGCTTGATGTCAACGGAAGATGCAGGTAAGAAGAATTGTGTTTGGTGTGAAAAGGCATCGCATAACAGCTTCGAGTGCTACAAAGCAAACAAGATGTCATATGAAACTAGGAGGGAAATGCTAAATAAAAAGGGAGCTTGTTTTATTTGTTTGAAAACGGGACATAATTCCAAAAAATGCAAAAAAATACAAAATGCCTTTTCTGTTCCAAACGTCATTCAATATTGATGTGCCCTGACATTAAAACTTCAATTCAAAATGAGACCGATAAAATTTCAAAAGCTGGAACGTCAAAATTAAATAACAATGTAGCCCAACATAAGGCTAGTACTACACTGTTGCAAACGTTTATGGTAAATATTATAAGCGATAATAAATGCATCAAAGTACGAGCTTTTATTGATACGGGGGCTCAGAAATCCTACCTACGCCGCGACATAATTAAGGATTTAGATCTGAAGCCTGTCAGTAAAGAAATTATGTCACATTGTCTCTTCGGCGGTATTGAAACTGAAAAACAGCAGTACAGTTGTTATGAATTCAATGTTGCGAGTCTAGACAACCAGTTTCAATACAAGATGACTGCGCTCGACAAATAAAAAAAAAGGAAACATAACATTACGTTAAGCGATGTTGGCGAGGAGGCTGTGCCCCACATCCGGTTGCTAATCGGCGCAGACTACGCTGGCGCGTTGCTGACTGACAGTTTCATACGTCTGGACAATAACCTCGTGGCAATGAAAAATAAATTAGGATGGACACTACAAGGACCCATAATGAACGCATGCAGTGTAACGACGAATGTAGTATCGGCTAATTTGCAATTATCAGAGTTTTGGGACTTGGAAACTCTTGGAATACGGGACCCAGCTGAAGTTGCAAGCAAAGCGAAGACAGACTCTATCATTATGGACCAGTTTAGAGATTCGATCAAAATTAACGACGAAGGACGATACGAGGTAGAATTACCGTGGAAAACAAATCATGGAGAACTTCTTGACAACAAGCAATTGGCTGAAAGAAGATTGATGTCGACAACACAAAGACTTCTAAAGCTGAACGAGTTTGATAACTACAGTCAAGTCTTCAAAGATTGGTTAAAGGAGGGCATAATCGAAGAGGTTGATGACACAGCGACGCCTAAACACTACCTTGCACATCATGCTGTCATCAAGAACTCCAGCCTGACAACCAGGGTGCGCCCGGTATACAACGCGTCTGCTCGTGATCGCAATGGAAATTCTCTCAACACTTTCCTGGAAAAAGGAGTCAATTGTCTTGAACTGATTCCCAAACTACTCATAAAATTTAGAAAACATGCGATTGGGATAACGTCCTACATCAAGAAAGCCTTTCCTCAGATATCACTGAAAGCTAAAGATAGAGAATATTTGTCCTTTCTGTGGTGGAAAAATAACGAAAGGAAAGAGTTAATGACTTACCGCCATTGTCGTGTAGTATTTGGCATAACCTGTAGTCCATTTTTTTTTGGTGCTACTATAAATTACCACTTAGAAAAGTACACCGAAACTTACAAGGACACAGCCGAACGGCTCAAGAATTCATTATATGTAGATAACTGCGTGACAAGTATGGAAAGTGATCATGAGGCGCACAATTTCATAGAAGAAGCCAAGAGAATAATGTCTGAGGCAAAATTTGACTTACGTGGTTGGGTCACAGCTCCCACTACCAAAAAAGAGATTATGCAAGCAGATAGCATGTCTGTACTCGGCCTAATATGGGATATCAAAAGTGACCAACTACACTGCAATGTCAACGTCATAAATGAAAACGCCGAAAACATAACAAAAAGAGGCTTGCTTTCTATAACTCAAAAAGTCTTCGACCCAGTCGGTTTAGCGTGTCCAGTGACACTTGTGTCCAAGCTGATTATCCAGAAAACATGGAATATGAAATTGTATTGGGATACAGTGCTACCAAGCAACTTACAAAAGGAATATATCGAATGGTCTAAACATATTCACTTACTTAATGAATGCCGCATTCCACGACGACTGACCTCTGAGGCAATAAGTGAATGTGACAACAGTCTTCATGTCTTCAGTGATGCGAGCAAGGTGTCTTTTGCAGCGGCCATCTTCCTGCGAAGTGTACATAGAGGAAGAGTTACGGTATAATTGGTTCAAGCGAAGTCACGAGTCGCGCCGGTCCGCGAAGTCAGCATACCCCGCTTAGAGTTGATGGCATCACTAATAGCATCACGCTTGTATGTCCAAGTCAAGGAAGCGATGGAACTGCCTCACTGTCGAGTATACTTCTGGACTGACGCGAGCGTAGCCTTCACGTGGATAACTACTGATGGAGACTGGAACATTTTTGTCAAAAACAGAGTGAAGGAGATAAGACAATATACTAACGTGGAAGACTGGCACCACTTACCAGGCTCAATGAATCCTGCTGACTTACCTTCCAGGGGCTGCAACGCCAAACACCTGCTTAAGAGTAAATGGTGGGAGGGACCGGCTAGGCTGAAAGAAAAAGAAAGTGAATGGCCTTCGTCTGATTTAAACGTTAACGAGCAAGAAGTCGACAAGGAAAGAAAGAAAGTAGTACTTGCTAATAGTACTACAGCAGATACAAGTACGTTTTTATCTACACTTACTTACTTTTCTAAATACACTATGATAGTGAGAATGGTAGGGTGGATGTTGCGATTTGCGTACAACTGCAAGAATACGAAGAATAAACAAAGAGGTGAACTGACTTGTGAAGAGTTTCAAAGAGAAGAGAACTTTTGATGATGGTTCAGGCCGAAATAATGACAGATGGCAATAAGACAAAGAACCTGCAGATCTTTAAAGACGATGAACGGTTATTGAGAGTTCGCACAAAGCTTGTACTTAGTGATGAGCCTACCGACTTCATCTGTCCGTTACTTTTGCCCGGAAAGCATCTAATAATCAAAAGACTCGTCGCTTCGATACACCAAATTTTGCACCACGCCGGCCCTGGTACTTTAATAAGCGTACTTAGGGAGAAGTATTGGATTACGGGCATTAGAAGACTCGTCAGTTCCACCGTTTCAAAATGCATACCCTGCAAGCGGCAATCTGTAAGGCATGCGGACACACCTTTGGCCCCTTTGCCTCTTGACAGAGTAAAACCGGCTGCTGCCTTTGAAGTGACAGGCGCTGATCTGGCTGGCCCTCTCTTTCTGCGGTCGGGAGGGAAGGTGTGGATAATTTTATTTACGTGTGCAGTATACCGCGCCGTGCACCTGGAACTAACCAAGTCGTTGTCAACAGTAGCGTTCCTCATGGCATTACGACGGTTTATAGCAAGACGTGGAAGAGTCGACACAATATACACGGATAATGGCACAAATTTCCACGGAGCTGACAACCTGTTAAAGTCTTTAAATTGGGATGAGATAACAGCTTACTCCAGCGTGCGATGTATAAAGTGGAAGTTTAATCCTCCCGCAGCACCTTGGTGGGGAGGTTGGTGGGAGCGCTTGATCCGGTCTCTAAAGGAACTTCTGCGACGTAACTTAGGACAGAGAACAGTAAGCTATGAAGAGCTGTCAACTATACTCTGCGATTACGAAGCATTACTCGTAATGAACTCACGACCATTAACTTATATCGCGGACGATTCAGAGAACTTGAAGCCTCTTACGCCGGCCTGCTTTATACAAGGGCTTCCTGTTAGCGAGACTCCAGATTTAGATCAGCTAGATCATGATTCTTTAAATAGGCGTCTAAGGTATTTGCATAAGCTAAGGGGAGACTTACGGGAGCGATTTAGAAACGAGTATTTGAGTATACTCGTACAGAAGGGCAAGGAGAGGGACTCTAATTTAAAGGTAGGCGATGTTGTGCTAGTAGAGACTGACGCAAAACGTATAAAGTGGCCATTAGGATTAATTGTAGATGTCTATGCTGGTAAGGATGGTAACGCCAGAATAGCGAGAGTACGCACAGCTGACGGCGAGTACACTCGAGCTTATCAACGTCTGTACCCACTTGAAGTACAACCTGACGAAGTTCTATGAAGATGAAGTGTTTTGGGTCTTCGTCCCAAAGGTGGGAGGATGTTGGAAACTATAAGGTGATGTGACATACTTTTGTAATTTGAATATTTAATGATTTTCGTGTTCTGTTTGATTAATGTCACTCTGAAATAAATGGTGAATAAGTAACGTTGGTTTTGGCTATTCCTAGTGATTAATATTATTTCCTTCAATTATATTCAAAAACACCAATTTGGGCTTACCTTAAAAGGAAACTTCTGAATGATTTTTCCTAGAACATACGCCCAATGACTCGATATATCGTTATAGCTAACGTAATGTCTTATCTTATTACTTGTATCTATACGGAGGATAGTAAAAGAAAGAGTGGGGTACAATACAAGGTGTAGTGAATAATGCTTTCCCATCGGCTATACTCAGAATACGACTAGAGCCGAAGTTTTGTCTGTTAATGTTCCACTGTGTTAGTCAACATCATCTGTCGGAATGTAAACTGGCAGTATTTAGCCATTTGACATGACAAGTGTTAAATAATACGGCAATTGATTGACACTTCTCCGGGTCCAGTCGTATTCCGAGTTTGGACACCAAACTCGGACGACTACGACTACGATTATACGACTATACGATATCGACTGGGGAAAGCATTATTGACTTGATTTACATCTCGGTGAACGCAAAGGTAAGGTAAGGTAAAGCGACCTGTTTCTTATCGCTGTCGAAGCCGGCGATTTTGTTGCCCTTCTGGTCGATGACGAGGCCGAGCGGCTCGCAGGCGATGACCTCGACGATGGTGTTCTTGGACAGCGGCAGCAGCTGGCGCACGCTCTGCACGGCGGGCCCGTGGCGGTCGCCGATCTCCTTCTTGAGCTTCTTCATGAGGTTCTGGTAGTGCTTGCGGTTGTTGTCGTCGCAGCCCTCCGCCAGCGTCGAGTGGATCAGCGTCGCCAGCATGTCGATCAGCGTCGTGAACAGGTCGCTAACACACATTATACATTTTATCTTAAGTTGTATTTTACTCAACTTCTGAATGTTTTCTGAGCTTGTACGACATATACTCGTACTTTTTTGATAAAGTTTATGGACTCATTGTTCCGCACTTAGCCCGTGAAAGTTGGACCATTGTGCGTGACGTGAATGAAAAAAGTTTACCCGTTTGACCAGGAGCGTTGGAAAGGGCTCGAAACGTCGGGGTTATTTATTACATAAGTAGCTATACCCGATTTAGATTACTAACTTATTTACCTGTGGTGCTACTTGTCATTTTTTTATAGTGCCAATGAAAACAGTTTTAAGAGAAAATAAAAAGCATAACCAACTATAAGTAGAGCACGACAAAAGTCAAGCATTTGGGACATACATTAAACGGCTGTTGAGAATTAACATTATAATCATGACGTCACTCAATACATTCCAACCAACCCTTGTACTTTCAGCATCAAGGTTAACTGGCCATTCTTGAACCTTATTGCAACGAGGCAAGGTCTACCAACGGTGAGTTAACTGTGATGTTGATAGTAAATGAGCAAACCGATGTTTTGTCGTGAAATACTGCTTAAATTTATTATGTCAATGTGTCATGTGGCAAGTAAGTGTAAACTGGGACATTGGTTCTCGCTATAGCCACAGGTAGTGTAGCCCCGTGTGTGTGTAGTGTAGCCCGATGTTGAATAAAATGGTATGTGAATGTGTGACGTGGCAAGTATGTGTAACGAGGGCTATCGCGTATGACTTCGTCGCTAGAGGCGCTAGTGTAGCGTGGGTCTCCGAAAATAATACTGTTTGTGGGTGGGCCACGATTTATTTTAATTTTAGCAATACCCGCGATTTATTAAATAAATAAATAAATATTGGGGGAGAATCTTACACAAATCGACCTAGTCCCAAACTAAGCAAAGCTTGTACTATGGGTACTAGGCGACGATATACATAATTATATAGATAAATACATACTTAAATACATAGAGAACATCCAAGACCCAAGAACAAAATCCGTGCTAAATGCACAAATAATGCCCTGGCCGGGATTCGAACCCGGGATCTCTAGCTTCGGAGGCAGTGTCACTACCAACTAGGCTAAACAGGTATTGTGACTAATATGAGTTGCGGGTTAATGACTTTCAGTACTTTGAGACAGTTTTATCTTACGGAAACTTATGTTCTCCTTTTCTCCGTACCAAACTGGACTGAACATCACTGCGGCATACCCGATATATTTAGGGTACATTTATAAGGTATTAAATATGATTTAAATGTAAACTTTGTTTTCACGCTCGTAATAACTAATAAAGGAGTGCATGGAAGACTGTGGTGCATGTCATCAGTGGTAGTCACGACCCTCAGCAATGAGGACACGACTAACAATAATTGACAATTTAGAAAAATCAAGAAACCTCTGACACTTTCATTTCAAAGTTCAATATCTTAAAACGTCTGAACCGATTACGATAAAACTCGCTAGAAAATTCCTTTCAAATAAAAAAACGCATTCAAACCGGTTTAATAGCTACAATGCCACAGACAGTTATATACATTGACTTACATATGTTAAACATATAACTATTCTCTTTTGCATTGCGCGTCGGGGGTAAAGAAGAACAAGTTTAGTAATGCATAAACAAACTTTGACAGCTGGGCCTCAGTCGACAGTGGCCCCAACCGGTGAGCAACAAAAACGGCAGCCTGTTGCATATTTTAAGACCGCGATTAGTTTACGATTGGAATAGCAGTCAGTCATAGTAGATAACATTTCATACGATACAACGCGCACGCCTCGCACAGGCGCACGTGCCGCGCACGCATTCGGTGCGTCTCGGCTTTAATGGCATTGTAATCGCGGTTAGGTTAGGTACCTGTTGTTGTAGGCGTCAACGAGCTGGTTGGTGAGCAGCTGCGCGAGTAGCACGGCCCAGTCGGAGGTGAGCTGGTAGGAGCGGCGCACGGCGTCGAACATGCCGCCCGCGAGCGAGAAGCGCAGGCGCAGCGCCTCGGGCGCCGCCTCCTCCTGCCAGCCGTCGGCGCACGCCGCGCCGCGCTCGTGCTCGCGCGCGTGCGTCAGGTAGTGCTGCAGTTGCGCGTGGATCGCGCCCAGCAGGCTCTCCTGGTGCACGATACGCAACACATAAGCTAGTTTTTTTTTAATACTACGACGGAGGCGAACTAGTTTACGGCCTGCCTGATGTTAAGACGGCGCAGTACGATCGGTGTGGATCGGTTCTCTATTATTTTTAAACGCCATGCTAGAATAACATGAAACTTTGTATACACAATGGGATCCGGCATACCTAGTTCGGAAATTAGTTGCTAGAAATTGAAAAAGAAAAAAAATACAGCGGCATTTTGAGTTTTTTACGGCTTGTATGAAAACCTTAAAAATCGCTGTATTTTTTCGCCATTATTATTTCAAGCAACAGAAACTAATTTCCGCCCTAGACAAGCTGGATCCCATTGTGTATACAAAGTTTCATGTTATTCTAGCATGGCGTTTTAAAATGAGAGCATAAATACGTTTGTATGGAGAACCAAACGTACTGCGCCCTCTTAAGCAGACACAGTAGCCATCACAATCACAAATACGTTGCCGACCCTTTATTGACTTGGGGATGCGCTGTGTTGAGAGTTCCCAAAAATATATGAACGTTGCCATTCGAAGCAACTTTTAAGGGGATTAAATGGCTGTATGGGACAAACTACGATTAAATGGCTGTATGGGACAAACTACGGGTCAAAGATGGATATTTTTCCTCGACACCAAAAACGCTACATACTAATTGACAGAAGTAAGAGCCCCGTACTTATTGTACGTTGTAGGGAAAAACGAGACAAGAGAGAATTACTATTTTAATCGTGAAATACTGCGATTATGTACGTAGTTGTCATACAATTTCTTTTAGGGTTCCGTACCCAAAGGGTAAAAACGGGGCCCTATTACTAAGACTCCGCTGTCTATCCGTCCGTCTGTCTGTCACCAGGCTGTATCTCAAGAACCGCGATAGGTCTCAGGATAGATCTCAAGAACCGTAGACAGTTGAAATTTTCACAAATTATGTGTTTCTGTTGCCGCTATAACAACAAATATACTAAAAAACAGAATACAATAAATATTGAAGGGGGCTCCCATACAACGAACGTGATTTTTTTCCGTTTTTATAGATAACGGTACGGAACCCTTCGTGGGCCAGTCCGACTCGCACTTGGCCGGATTTTTATATTAACTCGTGTAGATTTTATTGGTAGCCTTTATTTAACTTTTAGATGATAAAAAAATACATATTTTTTTGAAACTTTGAAGTCTCGTAGTTTATTATTATTCTGATTTTATTTTTTTATATTCAATTTATTCTGTAAATGATGGTATATTATCCATATAACGGCAATATGTTATAAACTTTAAAAATCTGAGAATTGCGAGTAAAACTCGCTTGAAGAAGGTTCCGTACCTATGTTGCTTTATATTATAAACTTCTCGTAGGGTTTCCTTCCTGTAATATGTACAGATAAATACATACTTAAATATACAGAAAACATCCAAGACCCAGGAACATTGACTTGCCAAAAGTACTTAACACGGACGCAATCTGCGTTATGTTTGCTGACGACGTCTCTCTTTTGTTTAGCTGCAATAACAACTCTGAATGTAACTCGCAACTTCAGAACATTTTTAGTCCCGTACAGAAATGACTCGATGAACATAACTTAGTAATAAACTTGAAAAAGACAAAAATCATACAATTCAAATCAACTCAAAAAAAGCCGCTGGAACTAAGTTTACATAGCACTAACATAGAAGAAGTCGCGGAATTCAATCTGTTAGGTATAACTATAGACTCCGGCATGAATTGGAAGGCCGACATACAAAATATTAAAACGAAAATGTCGAAATTCTTATATGCCCTGAGCATAATAAAACGGAATACAAATTTCGAATGTGCATTATCCGCATACTACGCATATGCATACTCATGGCTTCGGTACGCTGTAGTCCTTTGGGGTGATATAACGCAGAAAAAGTGTATTAGGATCCTAGCGAAAGTGCGTGTGCCAAACAGCTGTCGGCCGTACTTCGTTCGTTACAAACTATTGACACTGCCCTGTATCTATATACTGGAAGCTGCTCTTTGTGTACGTGAAAACCCTCATTTATTTGAATTGAAACAGGATAAGCAAACAACTAGAGCACAGTACCGGAATAAATTCCAACTACCTAAAACGAACTTACAACTATGTAAAAATAGTCCCCATTACAAATGTATCTTAATAAAATAACTAATAAAATTCCAGACTCTCTTAAGCAAGAACAAGAAAATGCGCTATTCAAGATGAAATTTAAAAAAAAAATAGATAAATGTTACTATTCGGTTAAGGACTTTCTTGATGATAAATTGTAAATTTTATTATATTTTAAATTATCGTATTGTATTGAATTTTTATTATTTATTTAATTGTTAATGTGTTTTTATTTTTTATTTAAGTGACATGTACTTGATTGTAATTTGTAAAATGTTTTAAAGCATAACTTATTTTCGGGAACTCTGTAGATAGTAATTCGCATGATAATTAGTTCTATTTGTTATGATTATTAATTATATTTTATAATGATTAGCCTAGATTAGTAAGGTTTTAATTTAATGTTGTATGCCCCTACGGGACGTCATGGACTGACCTACTGAATTTTAACACCTTAATTATAATGTATGTACATGACATTACAATAATAAATAAATAAATAAACATATATCCGTGCTAAATGCACAAATAATGCCCTGGCCGGGATTCGAACCCGGGACCTCTAGCTTCATAGGCAGTGTCACTACGAACTAGGCTAAACAGGCCGTTTTGCAAGCACTGATTTGTACAGTTACCTTCTGGTCGTCCTGGTGGCGCAGACAGGTGAGTACGAGCGACAGCAGCGGCTCGTTGGCGAGCCGCACGGCGCTGCCGCTGCCACACGAGCAGCTGCTGCCGACGCAACTCGTGCTGCTCACGCCGCGCTTGCCGCCGCTGTTGCTGCTCGACGACCTGCCGTCGCAACCACTCACTTTACACACACATGATTTGCCAACTTAAGTTATTAACCCCCCCTTATTCATTTAGCTAAAATGCTGTTAAATTAATTTGCCTTTATCTGTCACTTGGCTGCTCGACGACCTGGGGTCACAACCACTCACTTTACACACTTGATTTGCAAACCCCTTATTCATTTAGCTAAAATGCTGTTAAATTAATTTGTCTTTATCTGTCACTTGGCTACTCGAAGACCTGGGGTCGCAACCACACACTTTACACCTGTTTTGCTAAAAATGCTTAACACCTCGTACGCGGATGTCAAAATTGCCTGTTGTGAATAAATGTTTAAATCTAAATCTCAATTTTAAACGGCATGCTGGAATAACATTAAATTATGTACACACAATGGGATCCGGCATATCTAGGTCGGAAATTAGTTTCTATTCATTGAAATTATAAAGGAGAAAAAAACAGCGATTATTAAGGTTTTCTTACAAGAACAAAAACTAAAAAACACGCTGTATTTTTTTTATTACAATTACAACTTGGAATTTATGTTGGAAAATAGCGTTTCTCCGTGTCATGGTCATGTCACGAAACTAGGATAACGTTACTGACACAATGTGAGCACCAGTTAGGAAGTTGCAAAACAGGAATGTGAACGGAGGTAGTCTAAGTACACGATGGATGATAGCATGTATGCATAATACTTTATTTATATTATAACTATTACAAAAGAAGCAAAACAACAAAATATAAAGGTACAAAATACGAACTTATTCCTACAAAGGATTTCTTTCAGATAATCTTCGAGATAATATTGTTTGATTTAGCCACAGATCAAAGAATACTAGTACAGATACCCAATCCCATAGAGAAAAAGCGTGCCTTCCTAAGGTAGGCTATTCGGTAGGCAATTTTTATTTCCATAGTTCCAACACTAGATGCAGTAACTGGGTTAACACGACTGTGACGCTGTCGCCGTGGCTAGTAGTTTAGTAATGTATTAAGATGTCACTAGATGGCGTGACTTCTCTGGCAGCGAGTGGAGACGCGCGACGTCCAGGGGTTCTTTAAGGTTGTGTTTATTCAAAACGAATAATATACCTAAAGCATTCATTCGGTTTATTCCTTCATCGTTGTGCGATTCCAAATGTTTAATACCTACTTATATAACACGTTTATTTCTTGTATTGGCATTGATATGTTCCCTGATCACATTAGGCGATTTTCATAATTCTTTTTTTGTATCAAAGTAGGTACCCTCAACGGGGTTCCATATAAATTTGGTGAAGGTCTGACGATGGGATCTAGGAGGAATCGAGGGAACTCCTCGAATTGATTTGATACGCTTATGCCGATTTCGGTATTTTCTGTAATTAATCAAGCATTGCCTCTCTGAAACCTCAACTTTGGTGAAGCGGAACTAGTGATGATGACCACAGATGACACTTATGGAACTGCTCAATGATCTAGGCATTTCACAGATTACGATAAAATTTCGTTGACGTAGCCACTAATTCTCGTCAAAATACACATTTTAAAGTGGAACTTATGATGAGTAACTGAACGTCAGTATGGGTTCCCTGAGGAATCGACGGAACTCCTCAAATATCATCGGCCCATATAAAGTGACTTGGTTGGGATCTGTAGTAACCACCTCCTTTGCTATCGGAAAGCAGTACAGGTGGTGAAGTGGGAAGAATATGCAAAGTACAAAATTGGAGTCAGGTTTTTTTGGGTATAAATTATTAATTGTTTTAGAAATTGTATAAATATATTAACCTTTTAACCGACTTCAATAGAAGAAAGTAGGTTCTCAGTTCGTCTCATTTTTTTTATGTATGTCATAGTTATGCGTGTGTAAGTTCTAAAACTTTCAGTTACGTAACCGGGTTGGCCATACTTGTATGCGTAAGCTCGGGAGCGCTCGCCTCTCCTGAGTCATTGGTAGCCTTACAGTTTGTTATATATTGACGTTAGCGTGTTTTTAGTTTCTGAAACTTTTTGATACGAAACCGGGTTGAGTATACTTGTATGCGTAAGCTCGGGAGCGCTTGCCTCTCCTGAGTCACTGGTTGCCTTACAGTTCGTTATATATTGATGGCGGCGTATTTTTAGGTTCTAAAACTTTTGGTTACGAAACCGGGTTCGCCATACTTGTATGCGTAAGCTCGGGAGCGCTCGCCTCTACTGAGTCACTGATTGCCTTACAGTTCATTATTATATTGATGGCGGCGTATTTATTTAGGTTTTAAAACTTTTAGTTACGAAACCGTGTTCGCCATACTTGTATGCGTAATCTCGGGAGCGCTCGCCTCTCCTGAGTCACTGGTTGCCTTACAGTTGGTTATATATTGACGGCAGCGTGTTTTTAGGTTCTGAAACTTTTAGATACGAAACCGGGTTTACATACTTGTATGCGTAAGCTCGGGAGCGCTCCCCTCTCCTGAGTCACTGGTTGCCTTACAGTTGGTTATATATTGACGGCAGCGTGTTTTTAGGTTCTGAAACTTTTCGATACGAAACCGGGTTTACATACTTGTATGAGTAAGCTCGGGAGCGCTTGCCTCTCCTGAGTCACTGGTTGCCTTACAGTTCGTTATGTATTGATGGCGGCGTATTTTTTAGGTTCTAAAACTTTTGTTTACGAAACCGGGTTCACCATACTTGTATGCGTAAGCTCGGGAGCGCTCGCCTCTCCTGAGTCATTGGTAGCCTTACAGTTCGTTATATGTTGACGTTAGCGTGTTTTTAGTTTCTGAAACTTTTTGATACGAAACCGGGTTGAGTATACTTTTATGCGTAAGCTCGGGAGCGCTTGCCTCTCCTGAGTCACTGGTTGCCTTACAGTTTGTTATATATTAATGGTGGCGTATTTTTTAGGTTCTAAAACTGTTGGTTACAAAACTGGATTCGCCATACTTGTATGCGTAAGCTCGGGAGCGCTCGCCTCTCCTGAGTCACTGGTTGCCTTGCAGTTCATTATATATTGATGGCGCTGTATTTTTTTAGGTTATAAAACTTTTGGTTATGAAACTTGGTTCCTCATACTTGTATGCAAAAGCTCGGGAGCGCTCGCCTCTCCTGAGTCACTGGTTGCCTTACAGTTGGTTATATATTGACGGCAGCGTGTTTTTAGGTTCTGAAACTTTTAGATACAAAACCTGGTTTACATACTTGTATGCGTAAGCTCGGGAGCGCTTGCCTCTCCTGAGTCACTAGTTGCCTTACAGTTCGTTATGTATCGATGCCGGCGTATTTTTAGGTTCTAAAACTTTTGTTTACGAAACCGGGTTCGCCATACTTGTATTCGTAAGGTCGGGAGCGCTCGCCTCTCCTGAGTCACAGGTTGCCTTACAGTTCGTTATGTGTTAATGGCGGCGTATTTTTAGGTTCTAAAACTTTTGTTTACGACACCGGGTTCGCCATACTTGTATGCGTAATTCGGGAGCGCTCGCCTCTCCTGAGTCACTGGTCGCCTTACAGTTCATTATATATTGATGGCGGCGTATTTTTAGGTTCTAAAACTTTTAGTTACGAAACCGGGTTCACCATACTTTCATGCGTAAGCTCGGGAGCGCTCGCCTCTCCTGAGTCACTGATTAATGCCTTACATATGTTGTCGTTAGGTATATGTTGACGTTAGCGTGTTTTTAGTGTCTGAAACTTTTTGATACAAAACCGGGTTAAGTATACTTGTATGCGTAAGCTCGGGAGCGCTTGCCTCTCCTGAGTCACTGGTTGCCTTACAGTTTGTTATATATTAATGGCGACGTATTTTTTAGGTTCTAAAACTGTTGGTTACAAAACTGGATTCGCCATACTTGTATGCGTAAGCTCGGGAGCGCTCGCCTCTCCTGAGTCACTGGTTGCCTTACAGTTCGTTATATATTGATGGCGGCGTATTTTTTTAGGTTTTAAACTTTTGGTTATGAAACTTGGTTCGCCATACTTGTATGCGTAAGCTCGGGAGCGCTCGCCTCTCCTGAGTCACTGGTTGCCTTACAGTTTGTTCTATATTAATGGTGGCGAATTTTTTGGGTTATAAAACTTTTGGTTGCAAAAACGGGTTCACTATACTTGTATGAGTAATCTCGGGAGCGCTCGCCTGTCCTGAGTCACTGGTTGCCTTACAGTAGGTTATATATTGAGGGCAGCGTGTTTTTAGGTTCTGAAACTTTTAGATACGAAACCGGGTTGATTATACTTGTATGCGTAACCTCGGGACCGCTCGCCTGTCCTGAGTCACTGGTTGCCTGACAGCTGATTATATATTGACAGCAGCGTGTTTTTAGGTTCTGAAACTTTTAAATACGAAACCGGGTTCATCATACTTGTATGCGTAAGCTCGGGAGCGCTCGCTTCTCCTGAGTCACTATTTGCTTTACAGTTCGATATTTAATCGTAGTACTACGTGTTTAAAACTTTTACTTACGGAAGGCGGTTGGCTTTACAATAAAACCAATTTTGAGGCATTGGAATGCGCCTCCCTTCAATAGTTTTTTGTAGTGTGTTAATGCAGTTTCTTTCGTAGACTTATATTCGTTTGTCTTAGTACAAATCGTTTGCTGAAGTGCTACTAGGTACTACTAAACTGGCAAGATTTCACTCCTTTACGTTAGTAGGTAAATGAGACTTAATCGCGACCATTAAAATTTACTTACCTTTTTGAGAATCACCCGGCGTTTCGGATGTGTCACTTCAAGCTTGGTTACGAACGTGACTCGCGTGAGCGGATATCAACATCTAGCCGCACGGGTTTTATTTTATGCCCATTCCAGTCAGCTCTCGATTAAGAATGTTGTGTTGTGACACATCCGAAACGTCGGGTAAACCTAAAAAAAGGTGAATATATTTAATTACAATCCATTAATTCCGTCTACTTATAATAATTTGTTTGTAATCTTTTCCACTGAACAAGACATTATTATTGTAACTCTATAATCTTCAAAAGCCACGTCGTCATGCGTAGATTTTCTGCCAGGGTCCGAAGTCAGTGCTAAGTCGTCGTAAGTGCTGTATTCGTCCGAATCCGTACACATAAACAGTCGCGAATGATGAAGAACACAAATCACAATATCCATTTAGAAGGCCTGGGCGTCGTTATTAGAAACAAGACTAATCAAATAAAAAACAAAAAAATCCGGCCAAGTGCGTGTCGGACCATGCACAAAGAAGGGTTCCTTACCGACACCTCTCATAATCTACATTTAAAACCACTATACAATACATTTAATAAACAAGACTAATTAATTAAAAAAACTAAAAAACCTGACTGCGCCCCTTTGTAATTTGGCGCCAAAAATCCGCCGTTTTGTTTTTATTTTTATATAAGTACACAGTGTCACTCTCACAGTAAATACGAATCTAACGACACCTCTTAAGCTAAAATCCCTCGAGCCGTTTAGGCCCCTGAACGTGCCAAACAATTATGCATACATACATACTCTCGAAAAACATAACCCTCCTTCTGGCGCTGTCGGGTAAAAAAGGTCGTATCTTCATAGGAAACTTACGGCACTTACGCTCTTTTGTTTTGGCGAGACAGTTTTTCATCAATAACTCAAAAAGCATTAAACCTATTTTACTCAAACTAAAAATCGTTAAAAGGATTTATTAATGTACAACATCCTGATTTTTTCACAATTTTAAACTTCATTTTTTGAAAATTAGAGGGGGACACACATTTTACGACTTTGACAGCTAATATCTCACCAACAGTTGACTTAAATGGAAAAGTTATCTAGAAACCTCTATGCCATTTTTGAAGGCCTATCCTTAGACACCCTACACGCCTATGTGCATTGGAAAAAAAATACTCCCCTATTACATGCATGGGTTGCCCCCCTAGTTTAATATTTATTTTTTATAATTTAACATCATATTTCTATAGCGGTTCATAACCATACACCTTCACACACACAATTTCATAATTGTAGTGGTCATAGTCTCCGAGTAAATCGGCTGTGACATACGGACGGACGGACGGACAGACATGACGAATCTTTAAGGATTCCAGTGTAATTTACAATTTGGCGCCAAAAATCCGCTTTTTTTTTTTGATATATCTAGTGTCACTCTCACAGTAAATACTAATCTAACGGCACCTTTCAAGCTAAAATAATCCATTAAGCTGTTCAGGCTGCAGAGCGTGCCAACAATTATACATACATACGTCATAAATACATACATTTATACGTACATACTCTCCAAAAAACATAACCATCCTTCTGGCGCAGTCGAGTAAAAAACTAAAAAAGCGCTTATAACTTATTTGGAATCCAACGAAACGAAGCTACACGCAAAACTACGCATCAATGTTTGTACACAAACCGTCTGTGAGGTTTGTTACTTCCATTGCATTATTAAAGATAATACGTTGTTCGTTACGTTACTTATTTGAGCTTAGATTTTAATACTTACACGAAGACAAAACGGTGTTATGTGTTTTATGTTTTGGAACACATTATTTTACCTAATACTCTATTTCATACTTATAATATACAAGTAATATTTTTGAGACCATATTACACATCACATAAGAACATTCAAAAACGAAGCGCGTAAGCGCGTAGGCCATACATTACATAAGGCCGGTCGCCGAGCAGTGAATATCGAACGCTGAACGACCTTGACCGTTGCATCTACAACCAGTGCAGTGGTCAACAACATTTTTATATTGTGTTCAATGAATTATGGCAAGGATGTGTAATTAATTCAAAATAATATCTATTACATTTAAAGAGGGCATTTTACTTGTTTCCGTTGAATTTTATTGTTCTCATTGCCATTCTAACTAATTAAGGTACCTATTGGCTATGTGCGGAGTAGGTGGTGGAGGTAAGCTAGTCGATCGCAGCGCACACCATTGCAGAAATGTGTTCTTACCTGGGACATCTGTCAAATTTACTTTCACGATTTCTATTGGTTTCTTAACGGTTTCCTACGATTCGTTTCGGTTGTATTTATTTATTTATTTTCTTATTTATTTCAGTAAAATTTCCAGTAAGGGGTCTTTCTCGTTTACTAAAATAAATATAGCCAATATGTATATACGGTGAAGAACCAAACACAATAAAAAACTTAATTACGTCAAAAAAATTGGAAAGGTAGGTAATTTTTCAATTAACAATTTAAAGATTTCTAGACATTTTAATAAATATATATAGGTAAAGTGGAAGAAATAAAACGCTAAGATTACTAGATTATCACGTATTATATGGATTATACAAAATTTCACTTAAATGAGACATTTTCCGTTTCTTCCGTGGTGACACAAACACCTTGAAGGGGCGTGAGGCACTTGGGGTAGAAGGAGTCGGTTCCATGTTTTTAATAACACCAGCTTTTAATAACAAAAATTTAACAACGCAAATAAACTCAACGAATAGTAACAAAAAAGATAACAAACACAACAAACGTAACTTAAACAGCGATTTAACAAGTAACGAGTCCGAGAACTATGTGCCCACAAACTCATCCCACTATAGAATACCGCTTTAAAATATTACAGCTTATGATCATGGGACCAATAACATTGCAAGCAAAATAACACGTGCGTAAGATCCCGTCTGTATACCTGCGAACCTAAGGTTTACAATCTCTGCAGCTGGCAATCAAGGTTATCGTCGGTCGTCGTGCGAGCGTGAGGGCACTATTACTGTGCGCGTGTGACAGAGACAAATAGACATAGCGCTGTTATAGCACCATCTAGTGACAAAACTTAATAATACGTGGCAAGCTTGGAAGCTCACACGTAAGGCATCAATTTTATTGTATTTAGTAAAATTCAAAATTTAGTATCTATTTCATGTGTAGAATAATGTTTGAGACTAAAATATGCTATGTGAATTTATTGGGGTGTAAAAATCATTATTTTCTCAAGATTACGTGAAATATAATTTCAAGTGATACCTGTAGCGCCATCTATGAGATTTTTTTAAGTATTAATTATACGTTGTATGAGATGGGTGGCCATGATTTAGCCAAACGTATTAAATAAGTCGCAAATTACCGCAATGCATGTTTTTAAAGTGAAAAAACAACATTCATTTATTTATAGTTCAATCATTCAAGTCAGCTTCCTAACACGGCCGATATTAAATATTCCAAATAACACCTTCTTTGTCGTAAGCTTCCTATTGAATCACTAGTTATAAAGTTTGATGAGCCGAAAGATTAACCGTTATCGGGTAAACAGACTGTTAGCAGGCGCGGATCCAGCCCTCAAAAAAGGTTGTGGTCACAGCCACCCGAAAATCGGCCAAGTGTGAGCCGGAGTACGAACTCGCTCATGAACAATCATGACTCATGACATGAACGACTTTTGAATTTGATTATATCCTTTTTCCTACGCATCAGGACTTTGGCCTTAGGAATGGAATTAATTATTGGGGGAAGTCAGACCCGATTTCGTCCAATTAAATAGTCAAACAGTTTCAATTAAATTCCAAACCAATTTCAATTAATTCTTTTTTCTTCCTTTCTAGTAGCCAGCAAGCCAATAGGCTCTAGACTGGGTAAATAGGTAGGTATATTGACGCTGTATCATCAGAAGTCGTAAGTATGACGCAGAAGCAGCAAGTGAGATGCACCAGGATGCACTTAATTAGGCTACCAATACCAACCACAACTAGTGGCTCTGTGAACTGTAGATCTCCTAAAAAAATTCAAATATCAAAATTTCCAAAAACTGACTCCAAAAAAAAATTTTATATAATTATCGAACCTGCTCACAAAATTTCACGAGAATCGGTTGAAAAATGCGACCTCCAGAGGAGAACATCCGGACAGACATCACATCACACACGATTCATTGTGTTTTTACTTTTATTTTATTAAGCTTCATTAGATTACGTATATTAACTCTGCCGTGCTTATATATCTACGAAATTTCGTGTTATGTCAAATACAATATAAGACAGTTCCCCAGTTTTAATAGTTCTCTCCTACAGGGTAAAATTAACTCCATTCAATCGAAAACGGCGTTATTATCGAAAAGTGTATTCGGAATGGCATCAAAGATTTTTAATAAATTACCGGCAAATATATTGACAATTGTGGATTATAAATTATTCAAAAAACACTTATTTGATTTCCTTGCAAATAAGGCGTATTATTCTATTGATGAATTCAGAAGGGACCATTTCTAGGTTCACTCACATAGCTGCTTTTTACATTAGATCAAAGTTGTTTAAATATTATAATGTATGTAGTAGGGTAAGCATGCTGCATGTAAAATTTTGCTTGCCATTTGTATACCTTTTGGTACGGCATAGTGATACACATTTTACCAAACTGTAACACCTATTGTAACCTATGTCATACAAATAAATATAAAAAAAAGCATAGCGTTTAATACCATCAGCCTATCGATCTCAATAGACCGTAAAAGCGTTACGTCACAAGTCTAATAAGGTTGTGGGCATGCCCATCGTGCCCACAACGGTGGATCCGCCCTTGACTGTTAGAGCCTGACATATGGGAATATGTATGAGGAACTCTGTCTAGCCTAAGTGAAAGGTTGGACTCACCCCTTGTAGCTGGGGCTCTGGTGGCTTTTGCAGTCGCGGTGGGAGCTGGGGCCGTTGCCGCCGCCGTTGTTGCAGTTGCCGTTGCAACCCGCGCCCCACCCGCTCTCCAAAATCTGCGCGATACAAGCCGACATGTTATCATTATCACATGCCTCACATTCCGTTTAAATTGAACCCGGAGACAGGAATTGGGGAATTTCATGACTCCGGGTAAAACTTCCGACGATTCGTGTAGTGTACTATTGAAAACAAATTATGTATAAAAATTTCAATAAATTATGATTAATTATCAGTAATTACAAAGGTTTGTAGCTTGCAATGGAGCTTGGACATACCCTGGTGTACTAAAACTACGACCAATACGTGGGATGGGCAGCAGCATCCTTTGGAGTGCGGTGGGGATACTGCGATGCCGCTTCCCTAGCGTGGCGATTATAGCATGTACCGCCCATGAAATTTGGGGAGGCCTATGTCCAGCAGTGGACGTCTTTCGGCTGATATGGTGCTGGCGTTAGCTTGCAATACATCATTATCATCATTGGCCACAGCATCTTGACGGATAATTGTTGCAGCGACCGTTCCTTAAGAAAAGGTCTGCGCGCCGTCGGAGATCAGGAGTGCGGCGCATTTGTTCCTGTGGCTGTAAATACCTATCGCACCACGGCACTTTCTGCCACAAAGATCACGGGTGAAGCGCGAATCTGTTGATGGTTCCTGTGCAGCCCGAAGTCTTTTCTGCTTTAAATCATTGAGCCAGGCTAGGTTATGCACAGTGAACGAAAAAAGCATAGAACGCGAGCTTCCTACAAAAGTCCACTTTGAAACGGGGCATTTATTCGTAATACGCACGCGCGGTGTTGTACAGTCACCAGCACCAATATCTGCCACAACAAAGCGCGCATAAATATCTGACACGACTCTATTTGTAGGGCCGTTAGGACGTGTCAGATATTTTTGCCGCCTTTGATTAGGCAGATATTAATGCTGGTGACTGTACCAATAAGAATTGCCAAAAATGTCAGCCGATTTACTATTACCCAAAACAAATAAACGTGATAGGTAAATTTCAAAATGACTGGCTGTTTTTGGTATCCTAGCGCTGTTAACGTTTTATGTGTCAAAATGGCGGCTACAACGACAACGCTTAGCGGGTGGATGGTTGCATGCAACAAAAACTCATCTTCATACGCAAAACCGCCGTATTAATTAAATTTCAATTTACGCTTTATTTTATTTTTAAATATCATAGGATAACCTTACGAAAATCTAATTAAGCTGTACCAGACTTATACTATGCATATATTGGACGACCATGTACATAATTTATAGCTTGCTAAACACTGTTACATATAGAGAACAGCAACCATTCGTAATCGAAACTTTTACAGTATATTCAGACAACGCAAACATTTAACATACGTACGTTAACTCATTTTTACAAGCTTTTATTTAACTTGCCATGTCAGTAACTTATGTCTTTTTTGTTTGTGTGGTTCAAATCTTAGAAGCTAAATTACTCGTAGACCCACTTCTCGATTTCCGAATGAGCTAATATTTGACGTTAGTACGCTCGGCTGAACCCGATTCTCCATACAAACTTCATTTCATTTTAATTAAACCCCTTGCTGAAATAACTGAAACGTTGTATACACAATGGGGCCCGCCATATCTAGGTCCGAAATTAGTTTCTGTTGCAAGAAATTGTAATAGAAAAAAATATAGAGTTTTTGAGTTATTTACGTCTTTTATGAAAACCTTAATAATCGCTGTATTTTTTCTCCATTATAATTTCATCATCATTCACTTAAGAGCTGGGCTCTTGTCGGTGCAGCGTGATGCAGTTTTCGCCATTTCTGTCGGTCCAAGGCTAGTTTCTTGACGACCTGGTACTCGACCTCCACATCCTCCTTTATCTGGTTCATATAACTTTTCCTCGGCCTTCCTCTTCCTCTTTTCCCATTTATTTTCCCTTCTATAATGTTCCTGATGAAGTGGTCGTGTCGTAGCAGGTGACCGATCATTTTTTGTCTTCTGGTTTTAATTGTGGTCAGTAAGCTTCTCTTTTCCTTCACTCTGTTCAGGACGGCTTCGTTGGTTACTCGTTCTGTCCATCTTATCCCCTCCGTCCTTCGCCAACACCACATTTTAAATGCCTGCAAATATTCCTCGTCTCTTTGTGTTAACGTCCATGTCTCACATCCGTATAAGGCAATAGACCATATATATGTCTTTATAAATTTTTTACGTATATTTAATGATATTCGCGATCTTAGTAGTGCCTTTTTTTTATAGAAAGTCTGTTTGGCCATTGCAATTCTTGCCTTTATATCGGGGGTACATCTTGACTTTTCAGTTACGATACTTCCCAAATATTTGAAGCTCTGGACTTGTTCTACGTTTCTTCCATCTAAATTTATCTCACTTTTTATGTTACCTTCCTTTGATACTATCATCAATTTAGTTTTGTTGTTATTTATTCTAAGTCCAAATTCTCTAAATATGGTGTCCATTTTATTCATAATTTGTTCCAATTCTGTGCTGTTGTTGGCTAAGGCTGCTATATCATCGGCGAACCTGACAAATACTACCCTCTTTCCATTAATTTTAATGCCTTCCTTTACTTCATCCAATACCTTCAAAATGGCTGCTTCTATAAATACATTAAATATGAGGGGTGACAGTGAGCATCCCTGTCTTACTCCTTGTTTTATTTTGGCCATTCCTTTTTCATTTCCTATTTCTATAATCGTTTCTTGTTGCCTGTATAATTCATATATTATCTTTCTGTCTCTGTAGTCTAGTCCTATTTCTTTGAGTCTGTTCATCATCCGTTTCCAATTAACTTTATCAAAAGCCTTTTCCAGGTCTATGAATCCCACACACGTATGAAGGCCTATATCTAAACGTCTGTCCAAGGTTAATCTCAATGCCAGTATTGCTTCTCTTGTACCTTTTTGCCTTCTAAACCCGTATTGGTCTTCACCCAAGTTTTCTTCTATTTTTTCCCTGATACGATGTTGTATTATCTTCAATAGAATTTTTGAGGCCTGTGATATTAAACTAAGTGTTCTATGTTCCTCACACTTTAAGGTATTTGCTTTCTTTGGCAACATTACTGTTTTCGTTGTTGTAAAGTCCCTGGGTACCTTTCCTTTGGAGTACATACTGGCAACTAAATTAAAAATTTCGTCTATTAAGGCTGGGTTGTTAGCGTATTTTATCATTTCTATAAAGATATCATCATCTCCAGCAGCCTTTCCGTCTCGTATTGTTTTTAGGGCCATATAAAATTCCTCTCTTATAATTTCTGGTCCCATTTCATCCATTTCCACATCCTGTTCCACCTCTATGTCTCCTTCCCTCAGTCCGTCTCCTTTATATAGCTCCTCTAAATATCTTTTCCATCTCGCCAGAATCTCCTTGCTTTCTGTTATTATATGTCCTTGCTCACTTTTTATTACTGTTGATTTGGTTTTATGTTTCCTATGTAGTTCCCTTATGATTCCATATGCTCTGTCTGTGTTTCCTTTTTTTATAAGTTCTTCTATCATTTCACAGTCTTTTTCCATATCTTTTATCTTGGCTTCTCTGCATAACAAAGTTATTCTATTAGTAATTCTCTTGTAGCTGTTCAAGCTTTCTTCATTTCTTCTGTTTCTCAGTTCTCTTCTTTCTATCATTAAGTTTATGATATCTTGTGTGAGCCATTTCTTCCTTGGTACGACCTTTTCTTTTTTCGCAGTAGTTCTTGCACTATCCCTCATTATGTTCTTAATATCTTCCCATCTTTCATCTAAACTATCAGTCTTAGTATCCGTTAAATATTTATCCTTATATTCTAGTAGTTTGTCTCCTACTGAGTTACTATATTGCACATTAGTTTCAATATCACACTTTAATTTCTTAAAATCTATTTTCTTGTTTCTATTTAGCCTCTTGCTTTTTTTCAATTTTATTTTAATATTGCACATTACTAAATTGTGGTCTGTGTTAACGTCAGCTCCTGGATAGCTTTTACATTTCGTTACATATTTCCTGTGTTCTTTTTTTACCAATATGTAATCTAGTTGGTATCTGGCTGTGTCACCGGGCATTTTCCAGGTATAGCGCCTTCTATAGGGTTGGTCATACAAGGTGTTAGTAATTGTAAGATCGTGTTCTTTGCAGAATTGTACCAGTCTTTCCCCTCTTCTGTTACGCTGCCCCAACCCAAACCCGCCAACCATTTCTTCTTCCCTGCCTTCTCCTACCACTGCATTGAAATCTCCCATTACAAGTAACTGTTCGTTTCCTCGGTTTGTGTCAATTAATGTTTCCATTTGTTCGTAGATATTTTCTATCTCATCATCCGCATGGGAGCTTGTTGGTATGTATATCTGTATAATAAGCATGTTTTGCGGTTCTGCTTTGATTTTTAATGCTGTAATTCTATCGCTGACGTGCATAGTATTTTCCACTTGCATTCCCCATTTCCTATTTAAAATGATCGCCGTACCGTTCTTTCCCCTTTCCTTTCCTGTGTAAATTATTCTATAGTCTTCTTTCCAGTAGTCTCCGCTTCCTTCCCAGCGCGTTTCGCTTATTCCTAGTATGTCTATATTAAGTCTTCTTACTTCATTCATCAGCTCTTCATTATAATTTCAAGCAACAGAAACCAATTTACTACCTAGATATTCCGGATTCCATTGTGTATACAAAGTTTCATGTTATTCTAGAATGGCATTTTATAATAAGAGCTAAACTACGTTTGTATGGAGGACCGAGCTTACTGCATATATGTAAATTCAGTGACAATGCATTATTATGATAATATTATTATCGAGCTGATCTGATGATGGAACCGTAAAGTGGTCATAGGAACTCTGCAATAAGTTAACACAATCATACCGAGTTTGGGCTCTTCAAATCCACTCTTTGAGTAGTTGATAATAATTGTATATATTGTATGTATAGCGTAGTTACACACTTATTCTTTTATTTTTATTTCGGTTTTAGTTCTTGTTAAAAATATATTTATTTCTCACTTCCCTCATATAGTTATATAGTCTAATTAGAATCAACAGTCTAGTTGTAATTGTACTAAATGTCACCTAATATTTATTTATTATGGAATTAGTTTACCTTTTTCGAACATTTTAATTTGTTGAGATACATGCTTTCATACACAAATTAGTTATGTGCATGAAAGCATGTGTCTCAACAAATTAAAATGTTTAATAGGTATCTTAGGTACCTTTTCATTCCCCTATTAACATTTTGACGATGTAAGGTGGCATAACACCATCCCTATACAAAATCGGTTCCGACTAAAAAAAATTAACAAATATATTTACCGCTTTACTTGCATATGATTCCATCTTTTTTTATGATTTCTAGAGTGGTTAACGCACCACTTCACTGCACAAAAAGGCATATTTTTTATTTTTGAGATTTCTGTTAATACAATTGTTACGTTGCGCCGCCATGTTTAAACTAGACAGCCGTTGAACACAATTTTGACGCCCCGCCTTAGTGGACACAAAATTTGATGGTGTCATTTTGCGACGCTAGTTGTGTTTCTATGTTTTTTTCATTCGCTGGTTATGCATCGCTATGCCGTCATGCAAAACGTTCCAGCATTCCGCTCTTCAATAGAAGCCTTTGTATAACGGGTAAGGCTGGGTTGCACCGACTTACGATCGCAGACTGATCATCGTTAAATATGGTCATCCTATAGAAACTTGTCAAACTTTCCATAGATTCAAATTTTAACGAACACAGCTTACGATTACAGCCAGTTTGGTGCAACCCAGCCTAAATGTGTGGTATGCGTGGGTACCTGTCCGGCCTGCTTGAGCACGCGGCCCTGCACGGCGGCCGGCAGCTTGGCGACCAGCGGCGCCACCAGCCACACCGACTCCGACCACTTGCTCGTGCTCACCACGCCGCGGTCCGTGCCCGTCCTGCGACACCCCCACACGACCAGCGTTAGCGTATACATGTACAGTCGGGGTAAGAAACATTCGTCACCTTAAGCCGACGTTTGCTTGCACTAACGCAATTATCACTCCTGCCAGCGCTTCATTTCAAACAAAACAGAAATATCACATTGACGTTTGCTATAACAGACTAATCGACAGATAGTGAACGGATTACAACAGCAAATATTAACACTGACAATTAAATTAAACATATACGAAAAAAAAAGTTTTGATGTTGATATGAAACTTAGAGGTGTGTATATAATTTTGACTCGTGTTAACATGTCAAGTAAGTATAATTTTATATGCACTGGTCTACTTAATACCTTGGTTTAGAAAGGTACTAAGAGTCTATGACTATTAAAGGAATCAATTTAATAACTGATGAAGGTTTTCGTACCCGGACTGTATTATGTCGATTCACTTGTTTGTTCAATTGATCAAACAAAATCGTCTACTGCTAAGCCTGTCACAGACTAGCGCAGTTACTTATATTTCTATGTTAATCCTAACAATGATACAGACACACGCAGCCTGGACACGGTGGAAACGCGGCTGTCCGCGGCCGCAAGCCATGCCCCTTTTGCCACCGCGTGTGTGTGAAAGGGCACACCGGCTACGAGCATGGCCGACAAACATTCACAACTAACCAACGTTGCCGCAAGAAATATTTGCATAGTACAGATTGACTGCAAAAATGGTAACATAGGCCGTCACCGCAACCGCAGTAGGGTGTTAATATCGCGGCCTGTCTAACAGTCAGCCTCCATCGCAGGCCGCGCCAGTCTGTGACATGCTTAAGTCGGCGGCTAGAGAGGCAAGCGATGCAGGTTCATGCCGCCCATTCCTTGTTCGCCACACTTTGACGCCTAAGTAGGCCTATAGGTGAAAAACTTAAGATGATCTGTTGTATGTAGTTGTAGCGTGTTCGGATAGACATTACATATTTAAAATGTGCAACACAAACAAAACAAACGCCTATTCGAACACGTCACAACTACATACAACAGGTCATCTTCTTCACCAATACGGTTGGTGAGTTACATATACTCGTATTATGGTATAGTTATCGTATGACCTGTCCTTGTCGGGCGGAGGCGGCGCGGGCTGCTGAAAGACGGCGACGACGGCGCGCGCCACCATGTCGAGCCACGCGTTCAGCTCCGACGAGCCGCTCGCGAATTGCTTGAACATCAGCTGCAGGTCTAGCCACGACATGCGCAACGACCACTGCTCCAGGTTCTGTTCAATACACACCGCTGTTAATTCTATCAGGCGGACCAGGCATCAACACCAAACAGTTTAGTCGTTAATAAACAACTAGATAAAGCATTCGGCTTTTTTGATGGCGCTTGATAGAATGTGACGCAAGTCATACGAGGGGCGTTCAATATATAATGAGAATGACAAGGACGCAAATAACTTTTGACATATTTTACTTTATTTTTCAATATAGTCACCTTTCAAGAGTTTACACTTATTATACCTCTTTTCTAACATTAATATTCCCTTTTTAAAAAAATCTTCTTCTTGACCCCTTAAAAATCCTGTACCGCGGCGATCACGGCATCATCATCATCAAATTTCTAACCTCTGAGGTGCTCTTTTAACCGCGGAAATAAATAGAAATCACTAAGAGCGAGGTCTGGTGAATATGGCGGATGCTCCATCAATTCAAAGCCAGCATCTTCGATGGCAGCTATGGCAACTCTTGACTTATGTGCGGAATTTTGACTTCTTCTGCTATAAAACGAACAGTAACACGACGATCCGTTAAAATTATTTTCTCAACTTTTTTTATCATTTGTTCGGTCACTGTAGTGTTCGGCCGCCCCGAGCGTGGGTCATCATTGATGTTCGATCTTCCTCTTTTAAACTCGGCACACCACCGTGCAACCGTGGAATAAGGAGGAGCGTGAACCCCTAATGTTTCTTGCAAATCTAAATTAACTTGCTCAGTAGTAAAATTTTTCAAGCATAGGTATTTAATCACCGCACGAACTTCAATTTTCTCCATTTTCACCATTTGGTTCCGAAACAACGAAATGAAATTACTCTATTTTTAAATAAACAAACGACTGTCAAGTTATTTTTTTTTATTTTTCATAATAGTTAAATGGGCTATGCGGCAAGTACTTTTTTATTAGTTTGCCAAAGAGTTTATATGTCATTATCATTATTTATTGAACACTCCTCGTATGATTTGCGTCACATTCTATCAAGCGTCAGGCGCATATGCCCTTTGGTCAATTCGCTCGTCAAATTCGAAAGGAGGCAAGTCAACGACGGAGCGGGACAGAAACAAAACTATCTTGTTGCTAAGACCCTTCTCCGTCAATTACCTAAACGAGAACTAGTCTTAAGGGTGGATTGCACCAAACCGTCTGTAATCGTATGCGGTGTTCGTTAAACTTAAACCCCTATAGTATAGAATGTTAGGTTTCCGTGGAATGAGAGCTGCCAGCGCCATATTTAACGTTGATCGGTCTGTAATCTTATGTTGGTGCAAATTACCCTAACCCCCTTATTCATAAAAGTCCTTCAGACTTATATTAGTTAAAATGGCGCTAAAATTATTTTGGCTTTATCCGTCATTTTGTCATTTATGTTTCCAAGCAAGACAAATTTTAATTAACAGAGGTCTGTTAAATTTTATGAAAAAGGGGGTTTAACTATACTTGAAATACTTTAGTGAACAGTGAAGACACTACCTTAACATCTGTGAGCAATGTGTTAAAAATGATTACCTCCAGTAGACGTGTGATCATGGTCTTCTGATCGATATCGGGTTGCGTGTGGCTGGCCGAATCAGGGTAACAGATCATGTGCAGTAGTCTGAATCACAAGAAGTACGAATTAACAAAGGTACCGGAGCAGGATAGATGAGGTAAAATAGTAGATTGTTTATAGTAGTGACCTTTGCGCCTGCCGCGGGGTGAGCATGGAATCCAGAAGCATGTCGGGCTGGTAGAGCTCGTCCGGGTTCTGCAGGCACTTCTGTAGAACCCACTCCTCGGAGCAGATCTCGGCCAGCACGTGCCGCGCCAGCGACGACAACGACTGCGAGGAATCTAGTAACGTGGACCCGACGCCGCCGTTACCCCTGAAGGCGAATCATACACTGTACAGCTGCCCCATCACATAGACCACTATTTTATTGACAAATAACATATACGTGACATTAGTATTAGTTAATTGAAAAACATCTAAAGCACAAGTACGTCAAGCGAAGCGCGGTAGAGCTCCAGTAATGTTATACTAAAAATTTAATCCAATTCAATAACCTGATCGACGAATGCCGGCAGGTAACAACATCTACAGCGCTTCGGATATTACAAGTCATACTTGTAGTATGCCTTAATAGCTTAATACTTGACATAAGTAGACATTACGATCGCACTTCCGTTGAACAATGAACAATCATTCAAGTTTGATTACCACATCAACTTCTGCTCTTTCCTCTGCAGCACACAGTTTAAGCAATGTCCATGAAAACAAGTAACATTTTCTCACATTCCATGGTATTAGACACAAACATGTATTGACAGATGTCAGAAGCAGTAGACATGGACTGACACAGTTAGAAAGATTGTAGGACAGAATGACACCCAAGGTTAATCAATCAATACATTGTAACTGGCCCAGTTGGTATCCATAAACGGTGGCAGTGGTGTGGGGAAATTAGTACTTAGGCAGTGTTACGGTACACGGAGCTGCCAGGCCGCAGGCCCGGCGGGGACAAGCGACGGTGCGGTGGAGGGCTCCCGTGAACTCATGGACACATGGGGGTCTCGGGGTGAACTCAGGCTAAACAATACATATAAGCAAAGCGTGATGGGTAGAAACCTTTACACGTACTGATCATGCCCTTGTGTATTAGTAACGTAAATTTCAAACAAATTAAATATTTTTTTCAATATGTCACAATTGGTATTTTTAAACACTTACAAGAATTTTTATTTACAATATTTTAAAGATCCAAGACAAAGATGCTATCGTTTACTTTGGTGATTCTTCTAAATGTGAAACGTGCAATTAAAAATAAGAGCAAAGACATCAGTACGTGCAAAATGGGGGTACGGATCATGATGAAGTGAGAACGAGTATCGGTCGACTCGAGTGAAGCCAGCCGGCCCGCGTGGGTGTGCAACCGTGAAACTCAATATTAAATCAAAAACAAACCTAGGAGTTATATGGCCCCCACTCATCTCTGAGTCTATCCTAAGGATGAAAAACAAATGCTTGTCAATATAGGATTTAAACAATTTCAAAGTACAGGTACATTTATAATATAATATTACGATTGTAGTTGAGAACATACACTTAAAACGAGTAATTTTTATTCTATTTTCCGTCCATAATGAAAGTATACAAGTAAGTTTACATGTGCCCGATTCCATATGTATGACTGAGTGAAAATATAACTGAAATAATCAATGAATGTGCAAAAATTTAATATAAAATATGATAAGTAGGTACAAACATAAATATCTCTAATAACATTATTAGTTATTACTAAGCTAACGTAAAGTCAACCAAATTCAATATAATTATGGTTTAAAAATAAGTATAGGCAAATGTGTGCTCGATCGTTTTCAAAATTATCAAAATTCTGAAGCGCAGTAGAGTTCGGCCATGGCATCGAGCGGCAGCGACAGCGAGACTGCGTTAACACAGATATACTAGTCTCGCGTCACACGAGGGTGTGTCGCACGACTGCCGCTGTCGCCGAGACCGGGCACTTGCGCGCGGGTGCGCGTGACTTACGACATGATGTCGAGCTGCGCGTCGGCGGGCGCGGCGTCGCTGGTGCCCAGGATGTGCGACAGCTCGCACGATTTCTTGCCGCCGGACTTGCCGTTGTCGCGCGCCGTCGAGTCACCCACCACTAACACGTATCAAGTTTGTTAATAGACTATCTAAACGTGTCGGTAGCTATGTAAAGCTACAACAAGCACAAAACAATTTACCACCGTCGAGAAAATTAAACGGCTCAAATTACTAATCAGAAGGACTTAGTAATTAAAATAGGAATGTTGCGGTGAAACGTCGTCTAAAAAACTTGTTAGGAAAGAAACATATTTAAGAACCCGTTTAAATCTTAAGCCGCGCTACGGTACATAAAATAGAGCTGAACAAGCTGATATAGTTAACTATGTCAATCTATATTAATATTATAAAGCAAAAGAGTTTGTTTGTTTGTTTGAACGCGCTAATCTCAGGAACTACTGGTCCGAATTGAAAAAATCTTTTTGTGTTGGATAGTCAATTTATCGAGGAAGGCTTTAGGCTAATTAACATCACGCTGCGACCAATAGGAGCTAAGACGCGGACGACGTCGCGAGAAACAGCTAGTGTTGTATATGGCACGAGGACTAGGGAGTACATGCTGCCTCACTTTCTAAATAGTATACCAGAAGAAATACATACAAGTGTCTGTAAGGACAAAAAAAACGTGCAAGAACGCATTACAAAGATATTTTCTAATTGACAGCGAGGTGTAGTTTCTGGAGTGTATCTACAATAGCTATATAGTATATACTACAATTAATTAGTTATATTATGATTATGATATTATTCTTGTGAGCGGTGCGATACATTCGCGTCACGCATAAACCCTAAATAGGTTTCTGCGTCTATAATTTTTCTTTTTGTATAATATAAATAAATTTAAAAAAAGTTGTATATGGTCCACGTACTAAGTATAGCCTTGAGAGTGGCGAGCACCGGTCCAACACCGATGTTCTTGTGCGCGGCGGCGAGCAGGTGCCGGTCGCAGGAGAGCCGCACGCCGGCGGCGCCGCCGCCGGGCCCCGGCGACGTCGATACCGAGTACAGGCCTGCCACGAACAGAATTAATAATATTAATATAGCTGGGTTACCAATTTCGTCAGTAACAAAGGTGCAATATCGTTGGCGTGGTTGTCGACCACCGACAGCCGCGTTGTTTGCCGCACGAAATTCTCCAGCGTGACACAGTGCCGCACCGCATCCGACTAGGATAACTAGAGAGCATCAGTCACCTGGCTGGGGGGTGTCGATGGTCTTGAAGAGCCGCAGCAGCAGATGGCAGGTGAGCCGCGCGCCCGTGTCGGGCGACGGCGCGTTGGCGGGGTTGCCGGCCGCGCCGCCGCCGCACGCCTTCACCAGAGACGGCAGCGCCGCGTGCCGCACGAAGTCTTCCAGCGAAAAGCAGTGTCGCGCTGCAATCAAACGGTCGTAGTTACGCTCGTGTAAAGCTGTACACACTTAGGCTGGGTTGCACCAAACCGTCTGTAATCGTAACCTGTGTTCGTTAAAATTTGAATGAATGGAGAGTTTGACAAGTTTCTATGGGATCACAGCTGCCGTGGCCATATTTAACGTTTATCGGGCTGTGATCGTAAGTCGGTGCAATTCAGCTTTAATACGCATATCGCCACGCATAACTATTGACAGGCCTGTTCCTCTTGCCACTATACCGAAACTTTGCTCTCACTCACCCTCGGGGTGTTAATTACCCTAAAGCGGCGGAAATCGTTTACTAGCTGTTGGCGTTGAAGTGCGCTACCAATACGCAGCAACCTCACCAGCACCCCCGAACGCGTTGGTATTGGTACAGTAGCGGGTGTAAACAAAGATCTTATATATATAGTATACTTATTTTAAGTTTACTTATTTTAATTTTAGGGCTTAGAGATCATTTACATCTCTAAGCACTTTGAAATAATTGTTATTAATCATATTTGGACGCTCAGAGACCATATACATCTCTGAGATATTAAATTAATTTTATATTCCTTTTGTTTATTCGGACACAGATCGTATTCAATACGTCCTTTATATTTGTAAATTTATTTTCATTGTATTGTAATCAGTATATTTTTTTTAATCATTATTATTAAGTAAGATTGTCAGTTTTTTAAATTGTATAAATTCATGCTTTGACATGTAAAAGTGCCCTTGTGGCCTATTTGCAGAATAAATATTTGTTTTTTTTTTTTTTTTTTTTGATTGATACACTATAAAAGGACCGACATTTTTGAAAACCTTGACAAATAAATAATAACTTTATGATGTAAGTCACAAAACTGTTTAAAATTAACCATACATGAGCTGAAAACGAGTTCGAAAGAGACTTACTTTGTCCTAGCATGTCCCTCTCCTACACGTTGCTATATTGAAAAGTATATACTTATGTACATACGTATATATAGACAGAGTTATTAATCGATCGATCGAATCGATTTGTGTAAGATAGTCCCCCATTATTTATTATTTTTATTTATTTACAGCTACAATATCTCTAGCAAAATATTGACATCCATTATTTAGAACATCCTTCGAAATATTAGCGCTTCACAATCAAATCTCTGAGCTTCTTACTGTGGTTAAGAAAGATTGGTGGATTCAAACGCATCCATAGCAATTTAGCATAGTTATAGGTAGTATCTCCCATTTGTACGGGTGCGTGTGACGATACTGACCGACCAATATGCAGGTGAAGACGGCGAGCGCGTCGTGCGCGGCGGCGTCGTGCAGGTCGCGGTGATGCAGCAGGTCGGGGTAGAGCGGCGGCGGCGCGGCGTGCGGCGCGGCCGGGTAGTGCTGCGCGCCGCACAACGCCACCAGCGCGCCCACCCACTCCGCCGCCAGCCCGCTGCACCACGCGGTCATCTCCGCGCACAGCACGCCGAGCTCGTTCACTCTGCACGACACTTTTATTTTAAAATTAAAGGGAAACATTCGAACCTGCCACATCTGGCATACGCGACCAATCGCTCTAGCCTCTGAGCTATCGGAACAACCTATCGTAACTCGTGCACGTAATCCTTCACTAGGTCCCTCTTACAACGCCTTAGAGCGGAGTTTTCTTTTATTTCAAAACTTAAAATAAATACGTAGTACCGTTTAACGACGTTTCGCCGAAGCGTAAAGCAGTTTGTTGGCGTGCCGCTCACTAAAAGATTATCATAAAGGTACGACAGTTTTAATAGCAGTATCATCATCATTAACAAATATATGTTACGTTGCTGGGCCCATGACGAATTACTTATAAAAAAACTTATACACATTAAATATATATATATACGAGGGGCGGCTGATAAGTCCTGAGCTTACGGTAGAAAAAAACAATATAATATATAAAACCTTTAATGTTATTTAATAAAATAAAAAAAGTAATTATATGTTTATTTTTCAATTTAATCTCCCTCTAATTCAATTCATTTTTACATTTTTTATACAATGCTTTTAGGCCGTTAAAAAAATATTCTTTAGATTGGCCTTCAAAATGCTCCTTTACAGCCGCCTTCATCTCTTCATCACTGCCAAATCGCTTTCCCCGTAACTCTCTCTTTAAATTACTGAACAGAAAATAATCGCTAGGGGCTAGGTCTGGACTGTAGGGTGGGTGGTCGATTTCATCGAAGCCGATTTCCTTCAGAGCCTGCCTCGCAACCCGGGCGGTGTGAACGGGTGCATTGTCTTGCAAAAACAAAATGCCTTTCCTTAATTTGCCCCTCCTTTTCTCAACTATCGCTTTTCGCACCTGCCTCAATAGATTGGCATAATAAAGTGCATTTATTGTAGAACCTTTGGCCAAATAATCTATTAAGAGAATGCCATCTCAGTCTCAAAACACAGTGGCCATTAACTTAGAAGCCGATTTTTGCACTTTAAACTTTTTCGGTGGTCTTTCACCCTTTTCAATCCACTGCATGGATTCTGACTTACACTCCGGATCATGCTGCCTGATCCATGTTTCATCAACAGTTACTATTCGTGAGCAAACATCATCTATACCATCTCCGCACAGATCTAAAAACGCCTGGGAAGTTTCAACACGACGTTCTTTATCGAACGCCGTCAGCATTTTCGGTACCCAGCGAGCACTGACCTTAGTCTTGTTCAAATGTTCATGTAAAATCTCCCCAACCCGTTCTTTACTAATGCCTACAGTATCAGCTATTTGCCAAACCTTAACTCTCCGGTCTTCTAATACCAATTTTCTGACTTTTCTTACATTTTCTTCAGTCACCACCGATATTGGCCTCCCTGAACGGGGATCGTCTTCAATCGACTCCCTACCCAGTTTAAATAAGCAACTCCACTTTTTGACAGTAGCATAAGAAGGTCCATTAGCACCATAAATACTAGCCATTTCTTCAAAAATACATTGCGGTGATTTAGCACTTTTTGTAAGGAACTTAATTACAGCACGGTGCTCAATTTTCGTAATATTTGTTGATATTTCAGACATGGTGAATTTTTCAAGCCCTTTGCCGTTGAATATCTCAAGAAAAATTCAAACAAATATGAATTTGTTTTTAATAATTTGTTTTTAAATGGCCTTTCTAGTGGCCAGTACCATAAACGCATATACGACCTCGAAATACCATAGGCTTAGGACTTATCAGCCGCCCCTCGTGTATATATATATATATATATATATAGCAAATAATATATATATATATAGCAAAAATGACTCCTAAAGAAATATTCATGCTATCATATCACACAAATATTTGCAGTTACCAATACGAGTATTTCAAGCCAGAACCATTAGCTTTTTGGGTCACTCTGTCTTAGTGTATACTAATGTAAGTACATTACATACAGTGTAATCAAATGGATGAGACGAACGATTACTTTTATTACGGAAACTGAATTACATTTCTAAACAGTTTTTAACAACGTTAATTTTTTTTATAAAGATTGCCGATATAGAGTTTAATACCAATATGTAATACCCATATTCGTCAAATTTGTCGGGCCTAATTAAAAGGTGACTTTTAAAGACGAACACAAGACAAGGTATTTAATACATCATCGGGTGAGAAAACGTTTGTGCCATATCCAATGGATTGATAAATGTATTCTCATTCGGCGATATAGTGACTATGATTACCTGTCATTGTCAACTTCTCGACACACTGCCAGCATGGCGGAGCACACGAAGCTGTACCTGTTGGCCGCAGACTCCCCCACTTGACGCGCCCATGCCATTTCTAATTTACCTGAAATGTGTTTTTTTTTTCAATCATAGTATAGTCATATAACATAAGACGAATGAGAAAGGTTCGTGCGTACCCTTGCGCGGATTGGCGAAGAACTCGCTAAGAAATTGCGGGTTGTATACATAGCTAGAGGGCGTCGGCTGCAGCGGAGAGTAAAGGGCTTGCCTGAAACACAACGAACTTGTAATATCAGCAGATTTTTCGAACCATTTCTTGAAACGCAATAGCAATAAATTGAATTTAATAACGAGTAAGTAATCGTAGCAATATATCAGCAACAGCTTATTATATATCGGTTATGAGGATATAATAATCGACGCTCTTCGAGGAGCTAAGCAGTGGTTCCTAACCTTTTCAATATCATTACTCACGATACCTATTAGGGGAACTAAATTTAACCCCAATCAAAACCACCTCTAACACCGGCTCTATTCATCAATTTTAGATAAATATCAACTCTGTTACCCCTAAAGATCAACTGTTTTACGTTGGAGTATTTAGGAACCCCAGATTCCCCAAGTTCGGAACCGACGAGCTAAAGGATCGAAGAAGATAATAGGCACTATGGTATATTATCGGTATCGGAGAGATATGCAGCACTGACTTGATCTTAGGGTAGGCGTTGGCGAAGGTGTCGGCGTGCGGCGCGTGGCAGAGATGCGCCGCCGCCTTGTACAGGTCGTGCAGCTGCGCGAGCACGCAGCGCTCGGCCGAGCCGCAGTCGCCCGGGTTCACCACGCACTTCACCAGCCGGCACAGCTGCTCGAACACCGCCGACGTCTGCTCCACGCACACTGCAAAACGCGACACATGACGTGCATGCCACACAGACTGCGCGATATGCGGTATCCCCTTTATTCAAACTTATCAAACTCCTGTTATGTAAACTGTGTTTCGTTCCTTTCTCACAAACAATGTTAAAGTGACAGACACGAATTTATGAGTATAGGATATCAATTAAAGAGTCCATTAAGTTACTTACGAGCCATAAATGGTATTTATCTTTATGAGACCATACTATCCACAGCATTGCAGATGACCAAATATTCACAAAATAGGATATGTGAAAAGGAACGCTTTAGGGTTTCTGAAGGGGTGTTATTGATTCTATTCTCCGTACTCAGCCAGTTTTCGCTATTAATGCTATGAAAACTGCATCACTTATGTTATGTTTCGTGAACAGAATGTTATTTTATCCAAAGCATGATACCGATATATGTATGGACTTACAGAGCAGGCAGGAGTGGTATCTGCGTAGCGCGCCCACCGTATACAGAGCCAGTGCCGAAGTGTAGGCGCGCGGCGCCGCCAGCCCCGTGCTGGGCGCGCCGCGCGCGACCAGTGCGCCTTCCACCTCTGACAGCTCTTTCAAGATCTGCCACAATCAAACAGTTACGCTATATGCTTACCAAATTAACTACATTTCAATATTCCATTGCTTCTTTTGACAGGTTTCGTAGCAATAAGGTCCAAAAGAAGCTATAACGTGACACAATCAGATCGTCACAGTGATATATTGTTGTTGATTATTTTTGAGTCATATATTATTTTATAATGTTGTTAATAAACGACTCACGCTACCTACATGAAGCCCTCGCAAAAAGAGAATCATACAAGTTTTGCGCTATACAGATAAACTTTTTATTTCAAAATTGCTAAAATTAAACTTTAAACTAAAAAACGTTTTAGAAGTTTTAACGACTATGACCGGTTGTGTGACTGCGCTGCACCATTTGTATAATGGAAAACATATCGAGGGACAACCTTTAGTTTAGGGTGACAATTATTATAATTTTCTCAAACATGCAATGAAATATTGATGTTGTGTTCCTTATAATAGGCTGCGAAGTATGACGTTTCAGGTGCGGCTAGGACAAGAGGTCGTTAATGCAATTTCATACAAATGTTGCAGGCCTAGGCCGGCAAAGTCCTCTTTTTTAATTTCCTTTCCACATAAATTTGTGGCACAGGCATCATGACATTCTGCCACTATGCGTATTAAACATAAAACATTGATTTTTTGTTGTTTATTTCATTGCATGTTTGAGAAAAGCACTATACATACCTCGGCGGGAAATATAGGGTTGCCGGCCTTAGACCTATCCGGCCTCGCTTCGCTCAGCCGTCTATATGTCTTCGGCCGGCAACCCCTTTTGTCCCGGCCTCTGTAGTAATGTACTATTAAAATGATGTCGGCATGGCGCCACGGCCGGCATGAAGGCCGCCCATGCGAGCACAAGGTTACCTGTATGCACGTCTCAATAAGACCGTGCACATTGAGCGCTATCTCCATGAGGTCGAGTGCGAAGGCCACGTGCTCGGGCTGCGGCAGGTAGGTGGTGGCGCCCGCCGCGTACGCCGCCAGCGCCTCGCACACCGCGCCGCCCACCGCCCACGACACCGCGCCTTGCTCGTACATCGACATTGCCTACAACACAACCGATTTCTTACACCGATCCGCCGTCCCTCGCACGCATCGTCACAACATTTACAAGCGGAAATACAATTGAGGAAACTGACCTTCCTGACACCGGAGGCGGAACGTATGCCTCGCAACAGCGGTGCCAGAGCCTTCAAATTATGCGGGGTTACGTGGAACGACGATAAATATCATTTCGAATAAATAGCAACACGATTAAGGACAGCGAAGAACGAAACGAAGAAATAGTAAGCAAGTTTTGAAACGTACGCTGGAATCATCTTCGCGCGAGCAGCCCCAATCATGGCATTGTAAGACCTGTTCGATCGTACGAATTGGTCACTAAATACTGTCAAGTGTTTATATCGACTAAGGTTTTAGGAAAATATACGAACTTGGAATTTTTGCGTGACGGCTTCGAAGTTGAATTCGCTACGAGCGTGCTTCTTGACCTTGCCGCCCTCCGCCACGTCGATAGAGAATTTCTTTGAAAATAATTTGCAAATTTCTGAAACAAAAACTTTAGTACGATCTGGATCAAAATAATAATATCGAATGAGCACATGTATCGGACGTCGCAACACCTTTGGTCATTTTCTTGACTTGATGCTTGGCGTCGTCGCGCTGGCGGCCGACGCCGTGCAGCAGGATGTGGCGCTGGTTGGCGTCGTGCGGCGTGTGGTCGGGCTCGGCAGGCGGCAGCGGGAAGTGCATGGTGTAGCTGTAGTGCCGCGAGCCCGCCGCCGGCGCCGCGCTGCCGCTCGACTCACCCGTCGACCCCGTGCGCATACCTGCCCCGCATACAGACACCTGCATTACCTGACCTGCCTGCCTCTCTCTACTACAGATGCGCCGAATATTCGACCATTATTCAGTATCCCGCATATTCTTCAATGTTCGGTATTCAATCCAATTATTCGGTTAATAAGCCGAATATTTGCCAAAAAAATGTTTTAGAGGTGTTTGCCTACCATTTACTTATACATATAGTAACTCCGTCGTGGAAAAATATTTATAAAGTAATTATATTGTCATTTAATTCCTTTTCACTTCTCATGCTCTAAAAGTTCGTCTTTACGCTCAGCATAGGCGACATAAAGTAGCTTTTTATGCTCTAGAGCATAAAGTAAAACCCGCCCTCGCCGCCACCGCTCGCGGTCGACGAGCACAGAAGTATAAATTTGATGACATAACGTTAATTATATTTAATAATTTGTTTAATTTTCTCGCAATCGAAGTGAAAATCAGAGTGTATAACTCGTATATAAAACCCATTTTATCCTCTACTTTTAAATTGTCTCGGATAAGATGGCTTGTTTTATGCACTTGTTGTACAATCTACTATTACGGCCCTAAATCTACTTCATAAGTGTAAAAAAATGCAATGGTGTTTTTATACCAAGTTGGTGGAAAACAGGCGTACGGCCCGCCTGAATGGTAAGTGACCCCGTAGCCTACTCCAGAAGTTGATTCCCTTTGTCGATCCTTTTAAAAATGTATAGAACACTCTTATTAGTCTGTTTGTTGAACGTTTGATCACATTATCCGCCCGAATATTAGATTTGGGAAAAAGATGCGATCGCATATTCAACCGAAGGTTCGTATCCTATTCGGCGCATCTCTAGTCTCTATTGAATCCGTGCAATACAATTAGTTACATTACTAAATACTACGACCAACTCACAGTTCGTTAACCAAGCAAGCTTGCCATTCCGTTAAATCGTCTATTAAATGAATAATGTTTACCTGAGACAGACATGGGACCCATTCCCATTGAATTCATGCCGGGTATGCTCATGCTACTCGAACCCATCATCGGGGAGTTCACGCTGCGAAAACCAGAACACAATGTTATATTATAACTATAGGTTGTGTTTTAGCTTTATAATCAGTGTAAAGTATAAATCAATAGGACAATCAAACCTGTGTGACGACTCTCCAGGATCCTTGGGACTGTCAGGAGCATCCATAGAATTTTGTTGGTCTTCCTTTATATGTTGTAATAGTTTATCAAGATCGTCATCTATTTTCGAATCGTCCATATCCATTCGTGCCTGTTCCTGAAGTAAAAAAATATTAATAAAAAATGTACAGCTACGTAGCGGAGGACAGCTAGTAGCAAGAAAGCTGTTCAATTAAATTGCGTAACAAGCGAACAAATGTTGCTTCAAATGAGTCAAACCAAATGTCAAGCTCAACTGAGATAGCATAGGGCGCCGATTAAGCAAAGTAAATAAAGAGCAAGGTGAACGTAAGTGGTTGTTCCTTTGATAAGTATTCTAGTACCTCCATCTTGGGTTTGAGATCGATCCCGGCGAAGATATCATCGTCCATGTTGTGCGACGCGCTGCCGCCGGTGGCGGGCGCCCCGGTGCCGCTGCTGCTGCTGCCTGACGATGAAGACGTCGGCTCCGTCGGTGAGATCAGGTCTCCTATGCAACATACATTCTATAGCTACTAAAAGTTATGTGGATAAAGACATTCACCAGACTCACACTAGCACCTCATAACTCATAACTGTAATGCCATGTTTTTAGGACAATTTATTTTAATGTAATATCTATGTATGAGCTCGAGTGGCTTGAAATATATGAATTATAATTTTATTTTTATAACTAAAGATTAAGTAGTGCCGCTCTTAAGGATGCGGTATTCTGTAAGGTACATCCCCAGTTGGGCTGTTCCAAATAAGAGCTAAGAATTTCCACTGTGTCCTGCCCTTGTATTTTGTATGTCTTTTTTTTATATTGGGGGACAATCTTACACAAATCGACCTAGTCCCAAACTAAGCAAAGCTTGTATTATGGGTACCAGGCTACGATATACATACTTATATCAATAAATACATACATAAAATTATAGAAAACACTGACAAAAACTTAAAATAAATAAAAAATAAGTAAATATTGGGGGACAATCTTACACAAATCGACCTACTCCCAAACTAAGCAAGCTTGTACTATGGGTACTAGACGACGATATACATACTTATATAGATAAATACATACATAGAAAACCTCCAAGACCCAGGAACAAATATCCATGCTAAATCCACAAAAAAATCCCTGGCCGGGATTCGAACCCGGGACCTCTAGCTTCAGAGGCAGTGTCACTACCAACTAGGCTAAACAGGCCGTCAAATATAGTATGGTATAGAGACTAATTACCTCTTGAAATGAGCGTGCACATGTAGGCATCGTGCGAGAAGACGTCGCGTCGTATCAGCTCGCCGAACAGGTGCACCAGGTTGGCGAACTGCTGCCGGTTACTCGGCGGCGCGTTGGGGCTATCGTCTGGAAACATTTCCCAACTTTAGGCGACTGATACACACACCATGGTCAACGGTCACTAGATATCACATGGTCATGGTATATTTATATATCAAAGGTTTTTTTTATACGTAAGCCACACAATTATTTGTCTTGGTCATTTTATGATAGGATTGGTTGTGGACCTACGACAATTGAAAAGATTTTACAGTTACATATTACTATCACATTACATCGTTTCGATAAATTAAGAATCAATGTCATGATAAGTTTAGATCAGTCTAAATGACTCTAACCCGTTATAAATTGAATTCAATCCTATATCAAGGTCAAATCGACTTTGACAGGGGAAAACTTTTCTCGCTTCATCATAAATAACCCCGTGTTTCACTGCTATTTGAATATCCGCTTTGTAACTAACAGGCTACGGTTTTTTCATAGCCTACAATCTACATTATGTCCCACTGTTGGGCTAAGGCTAACGATCGCAGCGCATGCCGTGGCAGAAATGTGCAGGAGATATTGTGTCAAAATTACTAGGATATCTCCTACATTTCCTTGTGGCAATTTTGTGCTAACATTAATTAATGGCCTTCTTTCTCAGTAAATGTTTACTGTGATGCCTACATACTTTTAAAATGGTTTTTTTTTTATTATAATGGCCATTTGTCTACACGTGGTATATTTTTCATTGAAAATTCATTTAATGTAATAGAATGAAATAAAATATTCGTATGTAATTATTTCACATAGCCCAAATTATCAACGCTAGGTGGCCCTTCTGTTGTGCGCATAGCGAGCAAAAAAGTATGCAACGATATTACTGTGCGATTATCTGCTAAGTGAAATTCTCAGTTGTGTATCGTGGCGATTGCGCACGCGCAGCACCTTACTCTTCTTCAGGCATTGGCTATATTTCGACCTCTGCCTGCCAAACATTTATATCAACTTGTATAAATATTCGGATGTAATTTTTACTAAAATCATCCTGAAAAAACGTTAAATACCGTAATCACCCTATGGTCAACAAGCATCTGATTGGCCTATGCAAATCAGATGCTTGTTGATATGATCGCGATCGTTGAAACATTGTGTTACCGTGCTATCGAGGCGAGACCATTTCAGAAGTGTAATAAGAACTGGAGCCTGATGTACGAGTAGATAGTCTTACCTAAGACGGGTGCATCGCAGTCTAGGAATCTCAATAAAAGGCTTTGAAATATCGGGGGCCCGTTGTAGAGGCCATTGCCAGAGGTCACGGACTCCTTATCGTCGGATCCTGAAACACGAAAATACATATTTTTTCGACCAAGATATAATATTATAAATGTTGTGGTATATTCGTGATAAATTAATAATAGAACGCTAAATACCGCATTTAAGGTTAGTTGCACCGAGTTGCGATTACAGACTGAAAGAACCGACTAGTGGTTTTAAATGTGGTCTAGTAGTAGTAGGTAACCCTCCATTGTGCGTGGCCCGAACTGAACGAGGCCAATTTTTTTTTAAATTTCCAGAATAAGATAGAGGTTTTAAATGTGGACTAATAGTAGTAGGTAAAAAACAATTCATTGTGCGTGGTCCGACACGCAGGAGGTCGGGTTTTTTTTTCAATTTACAGTATAGGATAGATGTTTTAAATGTGGACTACAAGTAGTTGGTACGCAACCCTTCATTGTGCGTGGTACGACACGCACATGGTCTGTTTTTAGGGTTCTGTTGTAAACAAGGAACCCTTATAGTTTCAGCGAGTCGGTAGAATAAACGTAAAACATTTTTTTAGTGATCCTCCCCTATACTTAATGTTAAAGATGCAGTTTTTTTTCTTGCATATTATATCGTGGGGTATCGTTGGACAGCTTGTTTAAAAATAATTGTAATTAGTGTGTTTTAACTATTTATGCAGTTTTTTTTCTTGCATATTATATCGTGGGGTATCGTTGGACAGCCTGTTTAAAAATAATTGTAATTAGTGTGTTTTAACTATTTTTTGATTGAGTAATCTGTTTGGGTGATATTAAGATTTAAACTGCATTTGTTGGGATATGTAATATATAATCAATTGCAATTGAAATTTATTTTTACCGAATAATGAACAATTAACGGATGTTTTAGTTACAAATTAATGTAAATACAAGTTTCTCCAAGAGTGCGTGGTTAAGAGGCCTTACTCCGCAGGGAGCAAGTCAAATGTCGGAATTACCTGACTTTTCCGCGGCAGACCAACAAACACTGTACACGGTGCACGCATATGTTTGTAAACAACAAGATGTATAAAACTATTCGTTTAAATGTGTACCCTGATGCAATAAGCTCTACAATGATATCGGCTATACATACATGGCTTCGTATGCAAGGCAACAGGTTACCATATATCGCAAGTACACAATCTTGATACTTTTGCAGCGAAAATGATGTGTACTGCTACATACATATTATTATCTGTATAGTGTTATTCTGGATATTATTAAATGCCGCATATGGAACACAAATATATAATGAGTTCAAGGTAGATTAAAGGATGATTCATACTAGGCTGTTCCGTGTCCGGGCCGGCCCGTTTTCTATGAAAGCGAGGCGCCGGCCGTTGCGCGGCTGGGCCTGGGCCCGTTGACGCTCGGAAGCGGCTCCCTGGGCCACTTTTTACCGACTTCAATAGAAGGAAGGAGGTACTCAGTTCATCTGCATGTTTGCTTGTTTTTTTTATATATGTATGTTCGCCGATACCCCGGGGACCCGGGAGCTGGGTATGTCCTTAAACTACGACTAAGACCACCGGGGAATGGGCAGCAGCATTCCTAGAATGCGGTGGAGATACTGCGATCGCCAACCCGCATGCCAAGCGTGGCGATTATGGCATTTACCCCCCATGAAATTGGGGGAGGCCCATGTCCAGCAGTGGACGTCTTAGGGCTGATATGGTGGTGGTGGTTCCCCGATAACTGTTGACCACGTTGGCCGATTTTGATAATTCTTTTTTTCTTTCAAAGCAGGTACCCCCACATTGGTCCCATATAAATTTGGTGAAGGTCTGATGATGGGATCTAGGAGGAATCGAGGGAACTCCTCGGATTTGAAAGGGACGCATATGCCGATTTCGGTATTATATGTAGGTAACCAAGAATTGGCTTACGGAAACCACAAATTGTGGCATAGCGAAGTACAAAATTGGAGTCAGTTCTTTTTGGTATAAATTAGTAGTGAGAAAAAATGTTTGACGGCCGATTTAGCTACGGCCGAGGCTCGGAAGCAGTCTGGTCTCGGCCCGGACCGGAAACGGAACGGTTTAGTGGGAAACATCCTTAAGGCGAATATGTATGTGTTTAAGGAAAATACAGTATTACGGATTAAATATACATTTACAATGTTCGATCAAGACTTCAGTATCTAACCATGTAATGAATTCTAATGAGTCTCTCGAGTCTTGTTAGTCGAGACTCTTCGCTATTAGACCGAAGAGATAACTTGACGAAGATGGCGGCTACCTAGAGTCCTAGGTCAAGGTACTTGCTAACTTTGTCCTTCTCGGCCTTTCAAGAGGTTCTCATCATTGGGAATGATGATGGCGTCGAGCACTGACTAGCGTTTCGATCGATCTGTCTGATCGATATTAGTGATAGATCGAACCCAATACAGCATGGCGCAACCATTTTCGAGAACTAACGCAGACATACGCTTCTGGCACTTCGAAGTCCACAAGACGGTATGATAAAATAAAAGCAAGGGGCAGGTGTGTAATCCTGGCTACACAGTTATGCCTATGCAAGTAAAGTATATGCTTGCCGTTAGCAACTTGTTTAGCACTTGAAATAGCGTTCAAATTTACAAATGCGATAGGTACTCATTATGATAAGGATGGGACGGATGGAGGTAGTCTGTGCCGTCAAGTAACTAAGTATCTGCCTATCCGCTAGTACCTAGTTGGCTTGTGTATGTTAAGTTTCAGATTCTGGACTTACGACCGGCTAGAACCTATTGTCATTATCATTACTTGTTCGTTGAAGTTTTAATAATCGGCTATATAGGGGAGTTTAATTAATACCGGTTATCCCTGATAGATCCCTAATTTCGTTTAAGTAATAGGCAATTATTACAAAAACTAATTGGGTTCCATGTGGAACTTCCATACATGTAATCTTTTCAAGGTTCCGTATCCGAAGGAGTCAAACGGAACCTTCTTGCTGTCACTCACGCTTCCATCTGCCTGTCGACGAACACGTCACATGTTTCACAGTAAAACGTTTGGGCCTACAGCTTTAATTTTTCTCAATATAGTCAGCTTGTTGATCTAAAGCTACACAAATTGTGTTTTTTTAATGGTTTAATGGGACTCCCATACAGCAAAAGATTGGCGCGAAACCTAAAAATACCCATCCCATCGAGTGGGGTATCGCTGCTAAAGTAGGGGTCAATAGAAATGGGAAATAATGTAAACAATGATGGCTGACCATGGCTGACTGACAATTATATTACGAGGGGTGATCAATAATTTTTGATAATCATCAGTATTAAATATGGGAGATATGTAAATTGTTATATTTTAATTACAATATGCACATTTCTATATTTTCAAATACTTATTAACGTCATTCAATTGTTTTATTTTACCCCAATAATAACAATTTTACTTTTTCAGGTCTATCATGTCTTTTTAGTTATCTAAGAAATAGGAAGCAATATGTAGTTTTACAAACAACAGAAGAAGGAAAAATAAAGGAAACCAAATCAAAAATGAATACAGTGAAGAGGTGTTCCACAAGGATCAATTTTAGGACCAATTCTCTTTGTAATTTTTACCAACGATCTGATAGCCAGTGTATCCTCACTTATCTCATCCTCAATAAACATAGTGACCTTTGCGGACGATACAAATTCCGTAATCCCCGCACATTCTTGTGCTGAGCTTGAAAGGAATGTAAATGAAGCACTTTCAACGTTTCATAAGTGGTTCACTATAAATAACTTTAAATTGAACACCGAGAAGACCAATGCCATAATATTTAAAACAACTTTTAGGAATAAGAACACTTTAGACATAAGGCTTGACGACAAACATATTACAATAGTAGATAGTGTTAAATTTTTAGGTGTTCATATAGATGCTTGTCTCTGCGGCTTAATGCATTTTTACAGCTGGCTTCTGATTTTGTTTTAGGGGTTCTTAGTTTCACCCTTACATGTCCACTTAAAAATATGCAAGATTGATTTTGGAACAACACTCCGATCTGTGCCCGGTGTCCGAGCTGGTCTGTCCGCTCCACCCATACCATGGACCTGCTTCCTGAAGGCATCAGCGGAGAAAGGCTGCGTATTGTATGCATAAGTGATAAATTAATTTAAAAATACAAAAGGTTAGTTTCTAATTTAATTTTACATCGAGCGTAACAGTGACGTGGAAGGTGAATCTATGTGCAGTGACTTTTGGTGAAATTAAAGACTTTCTCCTGAATCTCTCTACTCTCATTTCATTACCACACACGTAGCAAAGGCGCCCTGGGATTTTAAAAGAGAGTTTTATGCCTACGCTGAGTTGCAGCCGGTGAGTAACGTAGATACTTACGGGCTAAGTAAATATGTTATAAAGTGGTGGAGGTAAACTGGAAATCAGAAACAGAATCAATTGTCAACACAATTAGCTCAGCATGTCACGCTCTCAAAAGTCTCAGAGAAATTATTAGTATTGAACATCTTAAAGCCGTTTATTCTGCACTTGTAGAGTCTAAACTAAGATATAGTATACGTTTCTGGGGCAACTCCTATCAATATAACATCAAAAGGGTATTTACTGTACAAAAGAGGGCAATACGGACAATGGTCCGAATTTCCCAAACAGATTCATGTAAGGAGCACTATACTCTTTTTAATTCACGTCTCTGAGACTTTCTCCTTAAGGGCTGTTATTATTACATTTACGTACATTTCACAGCTGACCTCACTTTCAGAAACCACGTTGTTATGACTTGTAAAAAGGCGTACAGGAACTTAGGATTTGTCATGCGTCAGATACAGGGTTTTTCTAACATAAATGCTATTCGCACATTATACGAAGCTCTCGTAAAAAGCCACTTGGCGGTCAACTCAAGTGTCTGTAGCTCGCACGAAGCTAAGTATAAATTTATGCTGGAACGGATACAAAATAAATTTGTAAGGTTTTTGTATCTAAAATATTATGGTGTGTACCCGTTTTACCCACTTATGTAGCCAACGCTATTCGTTTTGAGCATGGTAGGGTGTAATCAGTTAGAGGTTAGAAGGGAACTGACTCTGGCGTCATATATATTTAAACTTTACGTGTGGCGCCGGCGCCGGCCGCCGCTGCTGGCCATGCCGCGGGCGCGCACCGGCCTGCTGCGCGCGGCGCCCTGGACGAGGGCCCTACGCACACTTAATCAAGTTGCCACTCGGGTTGATGTATTCCATTGTTCTTTGAATGAGTTCACTAAAGTTACTTTGTATGTATTATGTTACTGTAAGACTTAAGAGTTATGTAATTACCTATAGATATTTGTTATATAATAATTTGCTACACTATCGCATTGGAATTCTGTAAAGATAGATGTATTGTGAACACAAATAAATAAATAAATTATAACATAGACGATATATGAAAATCGAAGAATGTAGATTATTGTTATTATTTTAAGTGACATAATAAATGTAATTTTATTTTTAAATTATTTATATATGTGAAGTTTATATTCAAACACAATTAACGTATTGTTCTTGAATAAAGGAACTATGAACTATAATTAGTGAAGGTATAATTTTATACCTTCACTAAGTCACCACCAGCTCTTGATTTTCATGTAGTTGGTTTTGAACATATGTGAATGAGAAGTAGTAGTCGGAAGTTAGGGCTAAATAACAATGGGAACGGTTATCAGTTCTGATCTTTACTCGAAGAGCAGCACCCTTGTCAATTAGAAGGAAAGTAGTACAATTTCTACCGAAAATTCGATTAGATTTTTTTTCTTTAGCTTATTTATAATATTTGAAACCACTCTGATAGAATAATGTTACACAACTCTTCAATATTATATGAGCTCAATTGGTGAAAGCTAATTTCGCAGTTTTTATTGGTAGGCCTCAATAGTCCAGGAAGAATCGAAAAATACACTCTAATTTTGGTGACAGTGCTGGAGATAAAAAAACACTGCACAGATAACTTGCTTATTCTTTAAATCGTAATGATAAACCAAGGTTTTATTTTCATTTACAATATTCTTTATTAGTTCATCAAGACTTTTTCCACGCCACTCCAAATAATTACAAAACCAGCTCTTATTTTTGCCATCATGTTATTTTTCCATTCAATGTTTTTTGTTCAGCAATTACAGAAAAATAAATTAATAACATTAATATATTTTTACTCTAATTTAATGTTGATTAGTGTCATGGTATAGCCCACATTAAAAGAATATCATTAACAGGGTGGTTCATACCGATTATAAAAACTTATAGATCACCCCTCGTGATATTAGTGATGGGAAAGTATTAACTTTATATTCATTTGACATCACCGTAATTATTATTAAATATAAAATGTATTACAAATGTGTGTTATGTACGTATCACACATTCACATTATACATTTATCATCGTTTAATATTTGATGTGACTATTTGCTGCTATAAACTCCATGGCATAGTAGCAAAAAAAGTGCACATTGCACTGTCATTGTCACTGGTGATACTGTCGCATTCCGACGTGTCTCATCATTAGCAACCATGACAATGAAAGCTTGTAGCTGCCTCTTCATCGATCCACCACCACCGCCACCATATCGGCCAAAGGACGTCCACTGCTGGACATAGGCCTCCCCCAATTTCATGGGGGGGAAGGGGGGATAAATGCCATAATCACCACGCTTGGCATGCGGGTTGGCGATCGCAGCATCTCCACCGCACTCCAGGGATGCTGCTGCCCATCCTCCGGTGGTCTTGGTCGTAGTTTTAGGACATACCGGGGTTCATCCACCACGGAACCTGAAATCCTCAAAGGGCGTGGCAAGGAGTGCACGAGGGGGCCATTCAAAATGCCTCTAGACTATACCCACAATTAGGATATTGCAAAGGTTATTTAAGTGTGGCTGCCACGAGAACCTTATAATGCGGATTTAGTTTCATTTTATTTATTCACACTAACCTGGATACCACAGAGACATGCTGTGCGAATCGTAAACAATCCCAAACTCACAAGCAATATTGATCCGTTAAGTTTAAGGAGAAACTTTGCCTCCATGTGCGTGTACTATTGTATGATGAGTTGTGCTCTGAAGAACTGTTCGACATAATGCCAGCGGCCGCTTTCTACCATCGCACCGCTCGCCGCCGACAGGGCATTCATCCTCACGCCTTAGAACCTAAATGGTCCCTACCATGACTCTACCGGTACGATTTCAGAGGTACGGTAGTGGTATGGTAGCGTACGGTACTGTATGGTACTGTACGGTTCCTTCCTCAGGCGCTCCGGTTGTGTAATGAGCTCCCCTGCCGACGTTTACCTGAGGAACTACAATATGGAGTTCTTCAAGAAAGGGAGTGTATACATTTTTTCATTCTTCATGCTCTGAAAGTACGTCAGAGTTGACCTAAGAAGTGAATAAATCCCATCAAAAACATAAATGTGAAAATGGCAGCCAAGTTCACCGACAAAAGAATTGAGATCTAAAAGGGCGCCAAGTTCGGTAGATTATCAGAAAAGTAGCTAAGTTTGGCTCTAGATTGTTTACAGTAAAACTAATTTACTGCGGCTTAATGCATTTTGAGCCTTAACTTGGCAGTTTTCTATGCAGTATGTTATAATACCATAAAAGCTGTTGCATATTTAAGAAAACTGCCAAGTTAAAGCTCAAAATGCATTAAGCCGCAGTAAATTAATTTTACTGTAAACAATCTAGTGCCAAATTTAGCAACTTTTCAGATAATCTACGGAAGGTGGCGCCCTTTTAGATCTCAATTCTTTTGTCGGTGAACTTGGCTGCCATTTTCACATTTGTGTTTTTGATGGGATATCATTACTTTTTGTCAAACTTCACCCAGTGGTGCTTTCCCAGAGCGAATGCACGAGTTACAATACAAAATACCCAAACCGCTATAGGTGCACCTAAAATATTTGAAGAGTTCCCTCGATTTCTCCAGGACCCTATGATCAGATTCTGACCCGATGACAATGGAACTACCCCGGAAGTATACCGTTTCAAACAAAAAAAGAATTTTCCAAATCGGTTAATAAATGACGGAGTTCTAAGGTAACTAGCATAATAATAATAATAATATTGGGGGACAATCTTACACAAATCGACCTAGTCCCAAACTAAGCAAAGCTTGTACTATGGGTACTAGACGACGATATACATACTTATATAGATAAATACATACTTAAATACATAGAAAACATCCAAGACCCAAGAACAAATATCCGTGAAAAATGCACAAATAAATGCCCTGGCCGGGATTCGAACCCGGGACCTCTAGCTTCGGAGGCAGAGTCACTACCAACTAGGCTAAACAGGTCGTCGATAAATAATCTTTATATATATAATTCTTCTGTACGTGTGTTTGTCACCTAACTCCTCCTAAACGGCTGGATCGATTTGGATGAAATTTTGTGTGTACATTTGAGTCGATTCCTGGATGGTTTGAAAATACAATTGGACCCGGTAGGTGGCGTCATTATCGCGTTTTCATGAAAAAACGGATCTGCTGAGTAATTCTGTAGTATAGATGGCGTTGTTATCCATTCTTTGGCATTTGACGTAAGGTACGCAATAATACATGTGCAAGTCCCTTGCCTTATTGACATTTTGGAATAAATTGAGAAAATAGGATAGAACCAAACCTGTAGTAAGTTCTGCAGCATAAAAAAAATATGTTTTGAGTAGGCTTTATGTATCCGCAATACCAGTAAAATAACGAATCACCAAATAAACGGTCTGTTTACAATGTTTACATGAATGACAGACATGGTGTTTCATTCTCTATTTTTTTTTTAATGGGGACCTTTACACGATTCGATTATCTTATCACAAGTAAGCCAGGGTGTCAATATAATCGCAGTTTTCCTAATTGTTTGTACTTTGCTTCAATATCTTAGATTAATAATACCATCAGATCCGTAGTGTTAAGGAAGATGATTTTTCATATAGTAGTCTCTTTGAAACCTTATAGTAAACTAAGATGAGTTAGAACGGGACAGATAGTATGATCATTTCCGACTTTTTTTTTAATCGTATGGCATTTATCTACGAACCGTGGGATCTTCGAGAAGGCAAGTACGGTTGCCAGTTTTTGTTGCACTTTTAGCACCACCCAGGGGTCACGTGTAGGGTAACGGTGGGTACTCCCTACGGACGTGGTGCAACTTCGACCCCCCTTTGTCAAGTGAGTGGGCAACTTGACTGTTAGAAGTTCTCAAGCCGCCCGAAGGCCTCTAACTTGGCTTAACCACTGCTGTCGTAGACAGCAGCCGGGATCAACGGCTTAACGTGCCTTCCAAAGCACGAGAGCGCTCAGTTAGTAACCACTCAAAGCGGTCACCCATCCAAGAACTGACCTGCGCCCACATTGCTTAACCTCGCACGCGGTACGCGGGTGCCGCTGGGCCACGAGCGCTCTGTTGACGAATTGTCTTCATATAGAAGGACACCAAATGTCAAATCCCATACAAACCATTACGTCACAATTTTTTTTAATACCAAGTCCTTGGCAAACAAGCTTACGGCCCGCCTGATGGTAAGCGGTCACCGCCGCCTATGGACGCCTGCAACTCCTAGGGGTGTCACACGCACGTTGCCGACCCTACCCAGGGGTGTCACATGCGCGTTGCCGACCCTAAATGTCATTTCAGTAATATTTGCAGTTATGGAAACGGGGACACTGACATGTGACACTGAAATGAATGTGACTAATCTCTCTCTCACAAACTTACTGATTGTGCATTAGTGAGAAAAGATCAGATGTACAGAAATCGTTCAATTTAATATGATCTTTTACTCTGATATCTGTGTTCAATATTCATTAATACTTATTCATTTGATACGGATCGTGATATGAGTGTAACGCATGATAATATTCACCGTGTTAAAGGCCCCAATGGGCTTAATAAATGTCAATATTAAATGGTCATCTCCACATCATCTTTACTAAATACAAACTCATTTTAGCCTTTTTCGTCGATCGTCGGAAGTGTTGGTCTACCCAGCTCACATCAGCCTGCGGGCCTAAATGAGTACTATTAAATATGTTTTTTTTTTTTGGTTAATTTACAGGACATACGGCCTGGAATGACTACGGAAAAAATAAACATGTCATATTGACGACTATAGGCCCGCGGGCTACTTGACTTATATAACGATGTCGACTCCAGTAAGCGTCTAAACTACTACAGTATTCTAAAATTAAATATGCAACAATCATTTATACCCTAAAAATAAATTTGGTACACAATTATTTATAATAAGACCATTTACAAATATTGTACACTTTGATACCTAAAGGTTCCGCTAAAATTGAAAACTCCAACTTCCATAACCGAGAGGTCTCAAATTCTGTAAACATATTTCATTGTAGTCCTTTAGATACGAGGGTTGAGTTGACTAGGTATGAATATAAAAATATAAACAAAAGTTCAAGCTAAATTGACCAACACAGCCAACACTGCATTCGTCGCAAGGCATTGTGGCCTTCGTAAACATACGCTTTTGGCAATGATAATTATTGTGTGAAATAGCCTTTTCTTACTTTTGGTAAGAAGAAGCGTCAGAAACGGATTGTAGACGTTGTATAACTAAAGTAATAGGTACCTATGAGCTTTTAAAACTTTTAAGATACTATCCAGTTGTCTAAACACATAATTTAGTGTACTGCGGCTTAAAATTTTTCTTATTTTGTACATATAGATTTGTAAATCGTTCATATTAGTACCATATTTTTTAATAAAACCTAATTAAGATCACAAGGATTTTCACATAATTATGCGCAAGGGCGTTTCATACACATACTTAAAAACTTTGAACAACCCCTGAAATGGGTAAAAAAATAAGTGATAAAAAATATTTCCGGAATGACTCATTCCATTTTAAAAACTTATTATGTGTGTATAGAATGGACCTTTTGAATGGATAAACTTAGGCTATATTTTAACCCGCGACATCCCTTGCGTTATTTGTAATACGCGAGCGAAGCCGCGCGGGGCAGCTAGTAATAATAATAAAACTAATAATAAAATCACTGTTTTCTGATTTATTCTGGTGTATACACATAATTACCAAGCTGCATGCCAAATTTCAGTTTTCTAGGTCATCTGGAAGTGGGTTAGGTTTTTGATTACTAGTCAGTCAGTCAGTGGTAAAAATGCCGTTCTTTGGAATTTAATATCTAAATAACTATTAAACCTATATTTAAGAAATTTGGGGTTCTATTTGTTCTAAAGGATCTTAATATATGTACCAAATTGCATGTTTTTATGTTAGATAGATTTGGAGTTATGGGGGGGGGGGGGGTCAAAAGTGGCTCCAAACGGTTCGTGTAATATAACACACGGCTGCTGTCCGCCAGTTCCTGGGATGAACTTGGCTGGACACGCTGCCGCGTGTCTAGATATATTTTTATCTTATTTACTACGTGTTAATTAATATAATAAAATAGAAGTTCTTTATAACAATAATGCATATAAAAACCGTTTTATTAGCTAGAACATGCAAAGGATGCAATGAAATTTATGAAAAATAATAATTTTCTTTTATAATAGTTAATTGAAATTTCGGAAACAAAGCATTTTCGGTCGCGTTCAACTATATATAATACATACTATAAATTCAATTGATTACAGAATAACACAGTAGAAAGACAGCATGTTTTCGAATATTTCGAAATAGAAGGTGAGAAAAGTGCTCCAGTTTCTTCAATACATGTTTAATTTCGAAATGTAGTGTATAGAATCACAATTCGAAAAACTGTTCATTACGGATCTGTAAATATTATTCCATAGTAGTTTCAGAAAAAAAATTGTATTGATAACGCAGTAAAACGTCGAAATATACCGTTTCTAAACTGGTTTCTTTACATTATTTTCAATTTTAATTGGCTTCTACCATACACAAGCAAGTTTATATCTTATCTTTGAAAAAAATTATTGGCATACGAGAACTGGCAACATTTATGTCTATGATATTCACCATGGTTTTACAAACTAAAGTCAATAAATTCTAATAGACTAAACAGTTATTTACAATAAACATCAATTAAATTAAATTACATCGGCCAAGAGCATGTCGGGCCATGCTCAGTGTAGGGTTCCGTAGTTGCCCAATAACCTTATTTAAAAAAAAAAGATAAAAAGCGAAAGGGAATACTTTCGCACGTTTCATACCTCTTAACGGGTGATAACAAAAAAAATGAGAATACATTGTGGAGGTATTTAAAATAAACTCTTGTCATGTTAGTAAAAAATACTTATAGTTATATTGTAGAATATATAGAAGAGTAATATTTATAAAAACGTTAGTGTACATTTGTGTAGCAATACAACCTGCTTGGAGTTGAGTTTATGGTTTTCTTGTGACAGTGTATTGACATTAAAAATGGTTTCTAAAATAATAAAGTGTTATTTTAAATATTTGTCGTATTAATTAATTACGGAACAAATATAAGGATATAACAAAACTGGCGACGAGTTCACGAACGAATAAACGCGTGTTATAATTAAATAAGTGGAAACAAGTTTTATAAAATTTGTGCGTTCTTATGTAAACCGAAGAACATACATGGAAGATATTGAAGCTTGCGTTAAAGCAGGAAAAAAAGCGTGGATCCAAACCAAAAATAAGGAAGAATTAATTTTAATTGCAAATCAATTGTTTGACGATTCGGCGGCGTCTCAATTTTCGAGCAGTAGCCGCGTTGAGGATATTCGAAAATATCTCCGAGATTACGTAGACGAACATGTAGAGGAATTTCGGGATTGTTCGGCAGAAAAACATTCAAATTTTAAAATGAGCACTATATCAAATTTGGAGGTGTTTAGTGGAGGTAACTGGAATGCCTACAAACAGCAGTTAGAATGTTTTTTCGTTCTAAACGATATTGAGGATAATAAAAAAGTGCCGCTCTTAATTACAAAGCTCAGCACGAATGTATACGAATTGCTAACAACATTATGTACCCCTGAAACACCTATGACAGAGAGCTATGAAAACATATGTAGCAAACTGCAAAACCATTACCACCCAGTTCGAAATTGTGCATTGGAGCAAGCCGAATTTAGAAAAAGGAACCAAAAACGAGATGAAAATATCGACCAGTACATCCTCGAATTAAAAAGAATATCTAAAAATTGTAACTTCAAACATCTAAATGAAGAAATTAAAGAACGGCTCTTGAATGGTACCCGTTGTGACGCCGTGCGGTTTGAGATATTAAAACAAGCTGATTTGCCGTTGGAGAAATTGATACACATTGCAAGAACAGTGGAGACTGCATATAATTTAGCGTACAAAAAAGACGACGACGTGATTAGACCGCAAATGTTTAAAGTAGAAAAACAAATAAACAGGAACCGAAGTTTTGAAATAAGGCCTAGCACAAGCCAAACTAAGCCGCAGGCAGGAGTTTCCGGGAGTTGTTTCTGCTGTGGGAAAAATGGACACCTGAGGGCCCAGTGTACGTTGCGGGAAAAATTCTGCAGTGAATGCGGGATGAAAGGACACATTTACAAAATGTGTAACAAAAACAGACATTCTTGGAGAATGAAGACATTAAATGCTGCAGATACAAGCGACTCAAGTGTTAGCGAAGTGAAGCAAGAAGATAAAAAGAATACGGCTGAACCAGAAATGTTTGACATTTTTTATTTTAGTGAGAAACAACACGTTCCATCAGCCAAGTTAAGTGTTACTGTAAACGGTAAGCTGATAGACTTTGAAGTTGACACCGGAGCCGACGTAAGTACGATAACACATTCTGATAAGAACCAATATTTTCCAAATTTAGATTTGAAGCAAAAGAACGTAATTTTTACAAATTTTGATCAGTCAACATCAACGCCATTGGGCGTGCTAGACAATTTAAGTTTGGTGTATGGAAATGTTAATTTAGAAAAACAAACACTGTTTATTGTCAAAGATGGTTTACCTAGGATTATCGGGAAAAATTGGCTTTCTGCTTTAATGTTATGGCCCCCCACCTTTCAACAAAAAATGTGTGAATCCATCTCAAGAGATACTATAGAGTCTGATATAAAAAGGGAGTTTGCAGCGGTTTTCGAACCAGGTATGGGGGAATATAAAGGAGAGCCAATTCATTTAGAAATTGAGGCAGGTACACGACCTATTTTTATGCCGGTGAGAACTGTACCATTTGCGCTAAAGGATAAAGTCAAAGATGAAATTGAAAGATTAATTAAAAACAAACGTATTGAACCAGTTGAATATGCAGATTGGGGTACGCCAGTTGTACCAGTCCTAAAGCCGGATGGTTCAGTACGTTTATGTGGGGATTTTCGCATAACAATAAATAAATATTTGAAAATCGATCATTACCCGCTGCCAACAATAGACCAGATTTTGGTGAAACTGCAGGGAAATAATTATTTCTGTGAGTTAGACTTACGGGAAGCTTATCTGCAAGCTCCATTGGACGAGGAATCCCAAAAATTAGTATCAGTCGTGACTGAGGAAGGTATTTTCAAATATTTATTCTTACCTTTTGGAGTCAGTACTGGGCCTGGCTCATTTCAGCGCCTTATGTCGCAAAAGCTAAGTGGTCTCAATGTGATTGTGTACATAGATAACATATACATATACGGTAAAACGCTGGATGAGACATATGAAAATTTAAAACGTGTGTTAACGAGATTGCAAGATTCAGGACTAAAAATAAAAATGGAAAAATGTAAATTTTTTGAAGAAAAGTTAGAGGTTTTTGGATTTGAAGTAAACCAAACAGGTATTAAAGTAATTAAAAGTAAGATAAAGCCGTTGCTATCGTTACCACCACCGGATAGTGTCAAAATGTTGCGATCGTTTCTCGGAAAAGTAAATTATTATAACAGATTTCTGCAAAATATGGCAACAATATTAAAGCCGCTATATGACTGCCTAAAGAAAGACAAATTTAATTGGACACCTGAATGTGCTACATCATTCAATAGTATCAAACACGCATTGGCTAACACATCGTCTTTGGCACACCTTGACAAAAACTCCCAAATTGTTCTAACTTGTGATTCAAGTGACAGCGGGGTTGCTGCAATATTGTCTGTTAAAGACAGTAATAATGTAGTCAAACCAGTTGCATTTGCAAGTAGAAAACTGAATGATACTCAAATGAAGTATCCAATCCTTGAAAAAGAAGCGTATGCAATCGTTTTCGGCGTTACAAAATTTTATGAATACCTATTTGGACGAAAATTTACTTTACAAACGGATAATGAAGCTCTAGCAAAAATATTAGGGCCAAAGTATGGAATCCCCAAAATGGCAGCGAAACGACTACAATATTGGTCAATATTTTTAAGCGGGTTTAACTACAATATTGAGCATATCAAATCCAAAAACAATCCGGCTGATTATTTATCACGGGTGCCAATAGAAAATAAAAATGATATAGGTAGAAATGCTGAGATTATTGAAAAGACCTTCGAAGCCAACACAATAAACTATATAAATAGTTCTAATTTAACAACCATAAATTGGGAAACTATTCAGAAAGAGACAAAACGAGATAATTTATTGTGTAATATAATTAGGTTCTGTAGAGATGGGTGGCCAGCCAGTAATGACTTAGGCAAAGAATACGATTGTTTCTTTGCAAGAAAAAATGAAATTTCTTTAGATAAGGATTGCGTGCTCTGGGGGTACCGAGTTATCATACCGCATTCCCTTAAAGATGAAGTAATGTTAGAATTGCATGCCTCCCATCTCGGCATAACCAGAATGAAAGAAATAGCTCGCTCCTATTTTTGGTGGCCAGATATGGATAAAGAAATAGGGGACATAACAAAGAATTGTAAAATATGTTTGGAAAATCACAAACTACCGGAAAAAATTAAATTGACACCATGGCCACAGGCGCCATGCGTGTGGCATAGAATACATGCAGATTTTCTAGGTCCCCTATATGGAAAAATGTATTTAGTAATCATAGATGCTTACTCAAAGTGGCCTGAAGTTTTTGTGATGGCAAACATTACAGCACGTAAAACGATTGAAATATTCAAAAGTGTTTATGTAAGGTTTGGATATCCATTCCATCTTGTTACTGATAATGGTCCAACATGGACAAGTGAAGAGTTCAAAACTTTTTGTAAATATACTGGTGTGAAACAGAGTTTCACTCCAACATATTACCCATCAACCAATGGCTTGGCAGAGCGTTTTGTGGAGTCTTTTAAGTCTCATGTGGTTAAAATTGTTGAAAGTGGTCATACACCTGAGTATGCCAGTAATTTATTCCTGTTCGATTACAGAAATTCAGTGCACAAAATGACTGGCCAAAGCCCTGCCAAGATGATGTTTGGTCGGGAGCTGAGGTGCCGTTTTTCCCTATTCAGGCCAAACCCAGTTACTGCCCTGGTCGATAAAGAAAATATAAAACGGTCTTTGAGGAGCAATAATGTTAGGGAAGTATTTCTGATTGGGGAGAAGGCCATGGTGAGAGACCATCGCAAAAATAAAAAGAATTGGATACTGGGCAAGATTACTGAAGTGATTGTGCCTGGGGTGACCTACGAGGTTGAGGTGGGTGACCAGAGGTGGAAACGGCACACCAATCAGCTACTAAAGTGTAGTCAACTCTTAGATTAGTTTAATTTTAGTATTTCGTTATCTAAGCGGGGAAGAGTGTAGCAATACAACCTGCTTGGAGTTGAGTTTATGGTTTTCTTGTGACAGTGTATTGACATTAAAAATGGTTTCTAAAATAATAAAGTGTTATTTTAAATATTTGTCGTATTAATTAATTACGGAACAAATATAAGGATATAACAATTTGAATAAGGCGCGTGATCAGCTGTTCGTCGAAGTCTGGACTCTGGGAAAAGTCTGGGATGATGTTGCAACATGACCATTGGACGGCATTTTTGTCCATTTTTGGAACACATGCCTTAATTTTTTTTTTAATAATGCAATATTGGTAATGTAAAGAAATTACTATTTATATTGAAAATAATGTAAATATAAAAAAAAACAATAAGAAAAAAATATTTTGCTATGTAATTAATTGTAAAAAATATATTCGGATAAATGAGAAACACAAATTATATTTCGTGGGTTGTCGAAAAACAAGCAGAACGCTTAGAATTCAAACACAACATCGCATCTTCTAATTTAAATACATACCTACATACATATACTGTACATAATGCCTGTAATCGCATCTAGAACTAAATTATTGTTGTAAGTTAACCTTTCATCATCAAAATCGATTCCTTCAATAATCTAGATAAAAACACTCTGTTTGTAGCTTGACGTCATACGTCTGTCATCGGCACCAAAGTTTCGCTCCCTGATAATGACTTAATGACACTGACATACCTACATGTGAAGTAATTATGTACTTATTAATGTATTCATGGAGTGACAACCCCAACGCTAAACGTGCCGCGCGTGAATGTAAATTTCTTATGCCTAAACGCCGTTTTTGGTAGGAAGTGAAATTTCTGTATGTACTATTACTTATTCTGTGCTCCAGCGTTCTCTTAGTCATTATCTTCGCTGGTCGACCGCTGCCACTTTTACGAGCTACCGTTAAGGATGCTAGGATTCTGTAAATTGTAGAAATCGGCACATTCTCCTTGTTACAAAGGTCCACTGGGTACTTTTTACCCAAGCTTATGTTGAAATTGTAAAAATGTACAACGCGCAGTCTCAGCGTTTCTTGTTTTGATTTCATTTTCGACAAATATAAAATTATGAAAAAAAAAAAAAACAAATGAAGTCTACGATTCTCAAAAGAGGTAGCAACAACTTCCTGAAGAACTTTTTTTTTCTGGGTTGACAGTATTAATTTTATAGTAGCCCAAATTTATTCTAATTTTTTTGTTGTCACCCGTTGTACTGAGAAGGGAAGACTTTTTTACGATAACTCAAAAACGGCTTAACTGATCATGTCCGCTATAGTTTTCGTAGAAAGTATTTATTAAGCTCTACTTTCATGATTTAAGACCTATCCAACAACAACCCACACCATTAGGTTGAAGCAAAAAAAAAACATACTCACTTTACGTGCAGGGGAGGTTTTATTGATTTATATATCCATACCAAATTGCAGCTTTCTAGTACTAACAACCACAGAGCAAAGCCTCCGACAGACAGGCGGACATGGCGAAATTATAAGGGTTCCTAGTTGACTACGGAACCCTAAAAATAATGATTAAACTTAACAAACAGTAAATTTTATACCTAATATATTGAGTTTTAAGGAAAATCAATAGGGATCTGATTTTCTGTATTTTTTGTGAGTATTTATCTCTCTCTCTCTTTCCGTAAGTGTGTGAGTATGTGTGTGTCTGTGTATTATAGTGTTCAGATTCACAAAGTAAGTTATCTGTCTTTTCGTAGGTTTTACTTTTTAGCCACTTTATTAGAAACTATGGCTGTGTTCCGAATCACGCTTACAACGCTCACAACGCTTACAGTGCTGGCGGCCGGACCGAATCAGTTAGCGCGCTCAAGGCCGCATAAGTGGTGTTTTGTTTCGGACCAGTCATAAGCGTGTTCACTGTCATGTTCATGTCAACGTCAACTGAATTTGAATTTTGAGTTCGTCAATTAATCGTAGTAGGAAATTCTGGGCAGGGTTTTTGATTTGTAGATAATTGACATTAATCGCAATCTGCAACTAACTAATATAACTTGACGACCTGTTTAGCCTAGTTGGTAGTGACTCTGCCTCCGAAGCTAGAGGTCCCGGGTTCGAATCTCGGCCAGGGCATTTATTTGTGCATTTATCACAGATATTTGTTCTTGGGTCTTGGATGTTTTCTTTGTATTTAAGTATGTATTTATCTATATAAGTATGTATATCGTCGTCTAGTACCCATAGTACAAGCTTTGCTTAGTTTGGGACTAGGTCGATTTGTGTAAGATTGTCCAATAATATTTATTTATAAAACTAACTAACTAGGCTGACACGACGACCCAAAATGAGTATTGGCTTCCGAGACAAGAGCACGCCACTTTTCTCGGCCCTGCGCTATTTTTCGCCAGCTTGCACCGGCTCCAAGCTCACACAGGTGCTCGTCCACCAAATCCTTGCAGCGGTACTTGGGGCGATCCACAGGACGCCGTCCGGTCGATCGGCCCAAGTATGCTCTCTTCACCTGTCGATCTTTTCCTATCCTCTCGAAGTGACCAAGCCAGCGAAGATGATGCGCTTTGGTTTCACCTATAATATTTGGTTCGGCCACCAGCTCTTCTATTTCTGCATTTTAACGTATAATCCAACTCCCATCGTCTCTTTTCACTGGTCCCAGGATTTTTCGGAACACCTTATACGTTTTCCTCCTAACAGGCTGTGCTCCTCCCTAACTGTTAGCGTCCAGGCCTCACACCTATATACATTAAGATGGGGCGGATTGCGATCTTATATATCCGAGGTTTAGATCGTTTACTGAGGAGCTTGGACGCCAACACTCTGTTCAGAGCAACACTGCAGCGTAAGGTGTTCTGGATACGGGTGTTAATTTCATTCTCTCTAGCATGCGTATCAGTGACAATGCATCCGAGGTATTAATTTGGACACTCCCTTGTAAGAGGTTTCTTTCCCCTACAAGTAGGACTTCTCGTTTGGCACGACTGTTTCTGAAACGCATGTGGAGGTATTCCGTCTTCCATGATTAATTCTGAGCCCCACTTTTGCTGCTTCTTGATCCAACATTCTTCCACCTGACCTGACCTGAGCTGACTTTTCCACCTTTTCTCGGTTTTCGCCTAGCAAACCAAAGTCTGCGTAGACGCGTAGAAAGCATAAACTGATAGGGTCAACACTATCAGCCTATGTTTTCTGTTTAGTTCAATTCCGGAATCCTGTGACAGCAGTTTCCGAACGACATGTTCCAGTACCAAATTGAGATTGATCTCGTAGCATAGGAGATGGTGAAATAAATGATTATTATTATTATAGTAATAAATAAACTAATATAACCTGTGAAGTTTTGTTTTTTCGCGCCTATAATGAGATGTCATAACGTGTCAAACGTCAACTTGACGTTTGCGCTCAAAGTGCTTACGGCTGGAAGTGTGAGCACCGTGAGCGCCGTCCATGACGTCACGTAATCTCGTGTAAGCGCTGTGAGCGTGAATCGGTCCGACCGTGAGCGCGCTCAGAGCGGTGTGAGCGTGATTCGGAACACAGCCTATATATATTCCTGGCAAGGTTTTCATTGAATTCCTAGTAATTTATTAATTTTATTTTATAGGTGTACGGATTTTGGGTTGCACTGTAAACATTTCCCCACTACACGGTTTTTGACTATGGGCTTGATTACTGATCGTTTGGATCAGTCGCGCCGCTGATTGAGAAGAAATTTGGTGGCGTACGCCGGCCAAGACATCAAACACGCGCGCCCGACGCGCCTCACACTCACGGCCATGGAAGAGCCTTGGCGGTGACCAAGTGTCGGTCTTCTAACATAGGTGACCGAGCTTTGTTTGGCATCTGCGAGGTTTTCCGGACAGTGCGGTTTTCCCCATATGACACCTAGCTAGATCGATTTTTCGCATCGTAAATCCTTGTATTTTTGAGACACTATAACTTACCCGGGCCAACAGGTAATTCCCTCTTTCCCACCGTTTACGTATGATGTGCCTAGTGTGCCAAGGCAAAAAACAAAGGTAGGCAACCTGACACTTTCAAAATATGCAATTTTCGGCCACTTTCACCACCACCATCACCATATCAGCCCAAGGACGTCATCTGGTGTCTGGTGTATGGGGGAGGCCTTTGTCTAAAGGCCTCCCCCAATTTAATGGCCATCTTATTCTTGATATAAAACATTGGTTTACCACAAATGGAATGTCACTAAACCTTGGAAAAACTAATATAATTGGAAAAACTAATATAATTAAACAACCACAACAACAATTAAAATTAAACTGAATAACACTCATGTCCCTCAAGTAAACAATGCAAAATACTTAGGATTCACGATTGACTCTGGATTGAAGTGGAATGAACACATAAACGAGTTATGTGAAAGATTAGGAAAAGCGTGCTTTGCCATCTCACGCTTGATGAAAATGCTGGATGATCAATGTGTCAGAAATGCATATTTCGCCTATTTCCAATCCATAATTACTTACGGGATTGATGTCTGGGGACAGGCAGCTGAGAGGCAAAGAATATTCATGCTTCAGAAAAAGGTGATAAGGATAATGGCTAGGGTGCCCTGGGATACGCCTGCCCGCAATTTATTTCGGGATTTAAAAATATTAACCTTTCCTAGCCTTTATATCTTAGAAATAGCAAAAATGGTCCACAAAAACTTAAGTGAATTTCGAAAATTTGGACCAAATAGCCGCAATAAATATAATCTCTTACCGAATAGGCATCAATTTAAAATATCTGAGCAGTGTGTGTGGTACATTGGTCCTAAAATATATAATCGTTTGCCCACTGACATTAAGGAACCGGAATTAACTGAATACCATTTTATATCCAAGCTAAAAGAGCACTTAATTAATAAAGCATATTATTATCTTAACGAGTAATTGTGTCAGTTGTCAGGTGAAATATAATAAATTAATAATACTTAATATAATAATAATGTATAATACAATGTGTTAATGTATGATTATGTGTACCCTTGTGAAATGTGCTTTGGTTCTGTGATTGACTTATAACTATGTTATCAATAAATATTGAAATTGAAATTGAATGGGGGATAAATGCCACTACTTTGACCACTTGCTAGGATCCGATTGATCTAAAATTTAGTTATGAATGCATCATCATCATCATCATATCAGCCGAAAGACGTCCACTGCTGGACATATGCCTCCCCTAAAGAGTGCCACAATGACCGGTCCTGCGCCACCCTGGTCCTGGTCCTGTTTTATATGCATATTTCGCGACTATGCATTAAAAACAAATTGCACAGCATGCCTCAAAAATCAATATTTTGATAGAAATCTTATAAATCTTACGTATTCAGATTTATGGGCAGTATAAATACACAAACGTCAAAGAGAGTATAGGACAGTACTGATCTGAATATAATTATTGTACCTATATACAATTTGAAGGTATGGCAATTAAAATCTACAAAAAAAGTAACAAATCGTCCACATAATATGCATAACGGAATAAACAGTTATTTTCTGCCAGGCTCAAAACCTCATGTTTCATACAAAATAAAGGACGCAATGGGATTAAAGCGCATGCTGACTCAACGTTCGCATTTTTAGAAAATCTCCATGCACGAAACAAACAGCACTCGCAAGTTTGCCGGTTTAATACGAAATGCAATAATCCCTTTCTTAGACGTTTAGAATCAAAATTCTCGCAATGCATCTATGGCGCGAGTCCCGCGCTATGCAGACAGCGAATTGGTAGTATCAAGCAGCATACAACACAATACAAATACTCTTTATGGCACATCTCAACATACAATGTACATACAGCATAAAGTATCCTACACTTTAAAAAATAATCATACGATTAGAAAAGAAATCGTTTATTCGTGACAAAAAAAAGGAATTAACTAAAAACATAGACCGATACATATAATTAATTTTGTCACGAAATGGTCACAACTCAGCGTGATGCTGGCAGAGCCAGCGCTGATCTTCCGTTGTGACCATTTGGTGAAGACACGGCGCTGTGACGCCATGGTCGCACTTGTATCAACACAAACAAAATTTCAAACAAATAAAATACGTCAGAACCAAGAAAAATAAAAGTAAATTAAATAAATAAATAAACGAAATTAAACTTAAAGTATGCCACGCATCCTCATAACACCGTCGTGCAAACACCGCTTTACACAGCTCTATGCTATCTGTGGCTTTAAATAAACAAAATAATCCAAACTAGGCCTTATCTATGACGGATGTATTGACATTGTCTATTTACTCCCATTATCATTTATGAAAATATGTTATTTTGGAAGGGTTTGTAAATGAATTAATGTTTATGTAGACACAAAACCCACCAAAAAACTTTTATGCACAAAAAAATGGGCTACGTCGGGCCGGTGGCGCAGTGCAAATTTAGTACCTGCATGTTATAAAACGAGCGAGCTCATCGCCAACAAACTGCTCCGCAGTTTGGCGAAATTATGTATTTAAGGTACACGTATTTTGTATTTTCATGTTACTAATAAAAAAAGCGCTTAGGAATGATACAAATTAACCAATAACAACCGCAGCAGCAGCAGGTAGCATGACTATAATGACTTAGAAACAACGGTTTTTATGCACAACCATATTGATTCAGTGTAGCAGCTTATATCTTAACTTTAAACACTTTTTTGATGCAGGTTTAAACGTTGCTCGTACAAATGAGAGGAATCTAACCATTCCTCATATACGTATTCTAGGCTGTTAAGTCGTTTATAGTGTGACATAAAACAAACTCGCTTAAATACATTATCTTTTCACACACAAATAGCATTGAGATATAAAATGCAATCGTTATTCTTTATTTATATTTTAATGGACTATTTATTTTTCGCACAGCAAAGGACAAAATAACAAGGAAACAGTTCAATGACAGTGTACAGTTTCAGCCATGGCGTCGTTTCAGAAAGATTAACTCGCAAGGCTAGACATAAATTTATATAAAAATCGCAAAGTGCACATAAGACTAAAATATAACAAATAATAACGCACATCGCTAGCGTCACACGTATCTATACATAGTATATAAACAGTTTATAGCAACTTTAATGTTTAGGGCCTTATATGAAAACATATTGTAAAAGCAATACTACATATAAAATGTAGTAAGATGATAAATTGTAACTGTGTAATATTAATACTTTATTTTATCGTAAGGCATTCGAGAAGACAGTACGGTTGCCAGCTTGTTAATGCTTTAATAGTACATTACACAACTAGGGTGGTAAAGCAAAGAAAGGCTGAGATCGCAGATTTTGCGGCCCAAGCTGTAAGCGAGGGACGTATATATATGCGATCGAGGGCTTTATTTATTACCTCCCGTGTTGTGTACATGATTCTAATTACTACACTTGGCCAGAAAACGGCTTTTTCCGTACGCGTAGCGTGCGGTAAAAGCCACTTTTTGGCCTGGTGTGGCATAAAAATCTATAGCATTACTTCAACAATGCAATTGAAAAACATACAATGTTATGTTATATTACTAAACTTATTATATAATAATAATATTGCCCATTTCAATTTTCAGACAAGCTTTCATTGCATTTGCGGTAATTGCTCATCGAGATGATTTTAACGAGCACTGGTACGTTTACTTAATCCTGTGTTATTCAGGAATTCCCATGGCCATCCGATATTAGATCTGCTGAACGTATGTACATAAATATAATACAACGAATTTCAATTAGATCGGCTACTAGCAAGTGGTAAAGAATACTTTTCCATATAAACTTCACAATGGCATGTTGTTGGTTTTCTGTTAAAACAATGTTTAATTGTCAATGATCAAGCGGAGGGAAACGAGTTCCGAGGAGTAAAACAAGTTAATAGAGCTTTGTTCCTCTTGACCCTTCGCTTAACCTCAGCAGCTCTCCAGCAGCCCCGGCGTGTTAATACGGTATAACACTGATAGTAAAATCAGCAACTTTTTACGAAACGTCAAAAACCGAAATGTGCCTAATTGTGACGTCACAATTTTCTATGGTATTTTTTTTCCATGTTTGTGTATTTAATTAAAAATCTTTGAATTAACACGACGTTTTTTCTTAGACTACTATAGTTATGACAACTATGATTATGTACAACAGAGCATGTGTTATGCGTTAGAGCTGCATGCTCTCCCATGATATATGCGAGTGCGAACCAACCATTGTGTGAGAAAATAAGTAAATCGCTCTTTGGTCGTGAAATACCTGCGTTTAAGTTTAAGTAAATTATTTCCTCTATAATACCTATGCACATTTAATTTTACTCTTGGACAGTAAAAAAATCGTAATATAATTTTTTTTTAAATGCGCATATCTTTTTATGAATTTGATAAACTTTAATATTTCGCGATTGATTGCGATATTTTGATGTTGTACAGTCAACAGCACATGTAGATGATCATTTAAGTACTCTGCCGCACTAACATAACATTACTGTGACAGTTGGGATGCGTCATCAGTACTGAAAGTGAAAAGGTACTAAAATAAAATGACCATACTCGTATACTTTTGCTGTTTACTATACTATCCGTATAGTACTCGTAGCTATAGGGTGAGTTGCACCAACTTACGATAGCAGACCGATCAACGTTAAATATGGCGCCGGTAGCTGTCATCCCATAGAAACTTGTTAAACGGATATTACCGAACACCGGTTTGGTGCAACCCAGCCATAGTGTGTACGGCGTGTACTGACCGGTGGCGTGCGCGTGGTGGTCGTGGTGGTGGTGCAGCAGCTGCTGCTGCCGCTTGTCCAGCAGCGCGGCGGCCGCCATGGCGCGGTGCTCGCCCCAGCGCGCGCCGCACACCGCCCACTCGCACAGCACGCGCACCACCGCGTACGAGCACGCCCACTCCTGCGGACACACACGACTATGGCTAACGTTTCTTCTCAAATATGCAATGAAATTTCCTCATTACGTGCGTTATAACAGGCTTCAAAGTATCACGTTGCAGGCGGAACGACTCGGGACAACTGTGAAGGAATTTCATACAAAATTGAAGGCCTAGGCCGCAAAGTATTTTTATTTTATTTTAATGGCAAACATGGCGTATGTTAAATTTGGTTTAAGTGGTGTATTTTTTTTTTATTTCATTGCATGTGTTTGAGAATAGCACTATACAAATCTCAGCGAGAAACGTTGGGCTGCAGGCCGCGTATCCCTACTTGGCCTGCAACACTTCGTTTCCCGGCCTCTATAGTAATGTACTATCTCATCAAAAACATAAATGTGAAAATGGCAGCCAAGTTCACCGACAAAAGAATTGAGATCTAAAAGGGCGCCAAGTTCCGTAGATTATCTGAAAAGTTGCCAAGTTTGGCACTAGATTGTTTACAGTAAAACTAATTTACTGCGGCTTATTGCATTTCGAGCCTTAACTTGGCAGTTTTCTATGCAGTATGTTATAATACCATAAAACCTGTTGGATATTTAAGAAAACTGCCAAGTTAAAGCTCAAAATGCATTAAGCCGCAGTAAATTAGTTTTACTGTAAGCAATCTAGTGCCAAACTTGGCAACTTTTAAGAAAATCAACGTAACTTGGCGCCTTTATAGATCTCAATTCTTTTGTCGGTGAACTTGGCTGCCATTTTCACATTTATGTTTCTGATGGGATATCATTACTTTTTGTCAAACTTCATCCAATCGTGCTTTCCCACTGTCGAATAAGGACCAACCTTCAATGTGTGTCTGTTTGGATATTACGGGCAAGAGAACAAAGCTCACATGACCCGGGTATGTCCTAAAACTACGACCAAGACCACCGGGGAATGGGCAGCAGCATTCCTAGAGTGCGGTGGAGATACTGCGATCGCCAACCCGCATGCCAAGCGTGGCGATTATGGCATTTACCCCCCATGTAATTTGGGGGAGGCCTATGTCCAGCAGTGGACGTCCTAGGGCTGATATGGTGGTGGTGGTGGTGGTGGCCGAACATTCACGTCACTGGGAAATTGCATAGACACTTGCACATTAATGCATACAATGATTACAAAACTTCTCATTTGTAACCCCCGACGTAACGCAAAAGCGGGGTGTTATAACATTTATTATGTGTATCTGTGTGTCTATCTATGGCACCGTAGCTCAATAGCGGATGAACCGATTAGAGTGCGGTTTGTTTTTTGAGTAAGCAGGTTTTCTAGCAATGTTTTATCAAAATCGGCTCTGCGGTTTTTGAGATATTGAACTTTGAAACGATAATGTCGGAGGTTCTTCAACTTTTCTAAGTTAAGTAAGGCAGGGCTATTATTACTGTTAATTCACATAAATATCCCAGAACACGACCCATCTTAAATGGAATACATTTTAGTATTTATACATTGACTTAAGATATAGAAATAGACACACAATGCCAAACATAAATAACTAAAAATGTGGCGCAAGATGACACTGACAGTTACATTCCAATAGCTGATAATAACGCTTCTTTATAGTCCGGGTCAAGATAAAAACTGCGTACAAAAAAGAACTTACAGGCATTGGCGTCAAGTGTCAAATTTGCAAACCTAAGAACCAACAAGGTTAAAACTTTTTAGTAAAATGGCACTATCGTATACTGGCTACCAATGTTTTCTTTATAAACGTCAAAAGTGAACAGGGAAAGTAATGGAGTTGCTTTGGTTATTTAAATTATTTTTATATTAATAATATTTATAAATAAAAAAAATAAAAATTAAAATTAAAACATTCCACTTCAATATTAACACACATTCGCGTACAATTATGTGATAGATACTGTTCTTTTTCTGTGTTAGAGATAAAGATGATTACTTTCATAAAACTCTTGAGCAAGACTATAGGTAGTTATTTCAAAAGGAAGGAGGATGTTGTGGGAATATTGAATTGAAACATAAATTTATTTCCTACAAATTTCATGTAAAAAATATTGACCTAATAGCGACTCCTTACATTTTGTTTCCTGATAACCTTTAATTTGAACTAACAAAATTATTTATTCAAAACCATGAAATTACCAGGACTTTACATACATTTTGTAACGTTATCAAAGCAGTTGTAGCTATTAAAGCAGTTTTTCACAGCATATTTCGTCATTGTTGGACAACCAACTGTCACTGTCTGCGGTCCAAACACGACTAAACAGGAATGTACCGCCCGAATCGTGCGGGCGATACTTTCACTGGGGCCATTTTTGTGGGCTGATTGTGAATCTAGTTCTATAATAGTACATCAATGTATTTATAATATAATTCTTACTGACCTGAGGGAGAAAACACTAGTCCATCTGCCCCTACACCCGAACCAACACGCATACAGTTCAGGTAAGTCAACAGAGTCTGCTCTTCACGCGGTGGTTACCAAAATTGAAGTAGCGATCAAAAACAAGACCATGTGTCTAGGCACCTTTATTGACATTGAAGGTGCTTTCAACAAAACAAATTTTACCAGGATAACTGCGGCACTGGTGAGACATGGAGTGAGCGCAGTCATGATAAAATGGATAAATAACATGTTGAGCCAGAGAGTCATCAGACTCGGGGAGGACAAAACAAGACAAGCACGTGTGGCAAAAGGTTGCCCCCAAGGAAGTGTCCTTTCACCACTCCTCTGGAACATGGTGGTAAACGACCTGATCACCAAGCTAAACAACAGTCGTCACTACGCCATTGGATATGCCGATGACATAGCGATACTCACCAGCGGCATCCACGCAGGTACAGTTTGTGATGTCACCCGCTCTGCGCTTCTATCGTGGAACGCTGGTGCAGCGACAACGAACTATCGGTCAACCCAAGGAAGACTGAGATGGTAATGTTCACTAAAAAACGGAGTCTCGGTAACTACCGACTACCCAGGCTGTTCAATACAGAGCTCAAATTGTCATCTGAGGTGAAGTATCTAGGAGTAATACTCGACAGCAGATTGAACTGGAGCAGCCACCTAAACAACAAAATTGAAAAAGCGACAGTCGCCTTCTGGCAGTGTCGTAGAATGGTAGGTAGAACATGGGGACTTCACCCCAGAATCACTCTATGGCTCTACCAGGCAGTAATCCGACCAATGGTAAGCTACGGCGCCATAGTATGGTGGCCTCGCACCACGCTAACCACAGTCGAAGCTAAACTACAACGTCTCCAAAGATTGGCATGCATGGCGACCACAGGCTGCATGAGAACCACGCCTACCGCGGCCTTGGAAGTCATCACGGACCTACCGCCGCTACACCTCTTTATCAGGCAAGAGGCCCTAGGCTATACGGCTTAAGAAACAACAACTCCGGCGGTTGCCTAGGGTACCACATACCGAAATACTATACGAGGCCATAGGTAAGGAACCTCTCTTAGAGGCGACAAACGATATGATACCCAGACAATTCGTCTTTGACAAAAAGTACAAAATCCAACTGTACGAAACCCCCCACGAGGGTCTTAAGCCTAGGGCATTAAGAATCTTAACGGACGGGTCTAAGACAAGGTCAGGCGCAGGATCGGGTGTATTCTCCGAAGACCTGAACATACATATCTCGACACCATTAGGAGTCCACAACACAGTCTTCCAGGCAGAGTGTATGGGCATAATATTGGCTGCCCACGCAATCGTCTCCAGGGAGGTAAGCGGATATCCCATCCGTATACTCTGTGACAGTCGATCAGTGCTACAAGCTCTGCAAAAGCACACAACAACATCAGGGCTAATATACGAGTGCCACAAGATTCTAACAGAGGTATGTACCGACAATGGAATTACCCTGCAGTGGATCAAAGGTCACAGTAACTCACGCGGTAATGACGCAGCGGACGCACTAGCTAGAGAGGGTTCAGACCAGTACGGAGGGTCCAGAGCCTATAATACCTCTACCTCCTGCATGGCTGCACAGCACACTACGACAGAACACTAAGGTAGAACACCAAAAATATTGGCATAACCTAGGTACCTGGAGGCAAACCAGGGAGGCCCTCCCGACAATCAACCCCGGATTGTCTAGGAAGCTGATGCAGCTGAAAAGGCCAGCACTCCGTCTCCTAACAGGGGCCATAACTGGACATGCCTTACTAAACAAGCACCTCTTCACTTTAGGTGTTACAGATAGCCCTCTGCAGAGCCTGCATGGAGGACGAAGAGACAGCTGCCCACGTCATCCTGACATGTCCTGAAGTGGCAGCATACCGGCCAAAATACCTCGGATCCCCGAGGTCGCTGCCAGAAGTCGTCGGCAACATCAAGGGTCTGCTAGGCTTTCTGGTAGAATTGGGTTGGCACGTGTAGCGTCAACAACCCATCACGCAAAATAGGCGCATATGACGTCAAGTTGCGGAAACCCAGCCCGCGTAAACCTATAACCTATAATATAATTCTTACTAATTCTTACACTGGTATTACAACAACAAAAAGGATGAGTATATATAATATGATTGTACAGCTCCTTTGTAACTGACACGTAAAGGTACGTGGCTCGTATAATTTGGAAGTGTATCTGAGCGTACCGCGAGCAGCGCGCGAGCGGTGCGGCTATTCGGACACGTCTTGACTTGTTTGTTCGTGAGGCGCTTACGAATTTGAGCAAAACATTTTAACATTTGTTTCATCCACCACCACCACAATTTTTTTGTAAATATATAGTTCAATTACAATAAATTCAACAACAGCTGTTATCGAGTCCGACGCTATTTTGTGCGACGCACAATGTCGGTCGGCTCGTCGCGAGCGCGCTGCCTCACTCGACCTTGTTTATGTGCACTTGTTTTACTCGCCAGCAGCTTGTTGCTCGGGGCGAGCACGCCTCAGGCCGAGCCGCTAAAATGCGTACGCAGCTAATCGTTTGGTGGCCAGGCTTCATATGTATAACTTATATTATTATTAATCCTATAACATATCGTGATAATGATAACACAGTGTACAAACTCAGAAAAAAACTTACAGCGTCTTTCATATCATTGACGTCCTTGGAGGGCGGCGTGCAATGAGCGAACACCTCCTTGTAAAGCGTGTCCAGGTTGTTGTTGGGGTCCACGCGGTCGAAGCAGTGCCGGTCCAAGGCCTCCAGCACCGCGAGCACGCGGGCTACGGAACACAATACGTTTCAAAAACACTTTCATCAAATACAGCTTCTCTAAGGAACATTTTAAATATTCTTCTACTCCTGTACCTACTTTTATCTGCCATTTATAGCAATTAATTCACATATAATACGGTATGTCACTGATAGTGTAATCAGCAGCTTTTTACGAAACGTCAAAAACGCTCGATTAGTATGAAATTTGTATGGAAAGGAGCCAAATGACGTCACAATTGTCTATGGTCGAACTGCATTATTTTTTCTTTGTTAAATAAGCTGAACTCTGCTTTTTTACGAGTGTTTTCGCATGATTCGTATATTGGTGAAGTATAAAAAAAGTCGTCGATATCTTCTGGCGCGCGTGGCACGGCAACACGTGATTGATCAATTTCATTTTATTCACTGCGATAAGTGATCGGTAAATTTTTATTCTAGTTGACTTTTACTAAAGTGTTGTCTAATGAGTTTCATAGAGCAAAAGTATGTGATTATAGTTAGGTGTATGAAGTCTTAATTCAAACATTAAAGTCGACAAGTAGAAAAAAATACTATAAAGTACCTTGAGAACTGGTTTGCCATTTATCAGTACACCATTTGCTTTCAGCCTTTTTGCTTCTTGCTGCAATTTTTTGTTCAGCTTCATAAACCTAGAAAGAAAAATCAAAGGTCAATTTATTGAAGAGAAGATAAAAACGAATAGCTAAAATTAGTGTTGGTGCCTTTCGGTGATACCATTTTTCTGTGGTCTTCAGTAATATCAGAGTCCATGTGGGGCATGGGCAGCGCGGACGGCGGGAGCGGCAGCAAGTCCAAGGGCGAGCCTTGCAGGGACGAACCACATCCCGACCACACCATAGCCGTGGGACATTCCACACAAATTATCTGCAATTCAATCAGGTTACCATATACATTTTTCTCTATATATCCTTTTACCAATGAACTACTAATGCGAATAATAATAGAAGTAACCTGTAAGATGGCAGCTAGTTGAATTATGACGTCTCTGTGGTATGGGCAGTTCAAGACTTCACCGAAACCGACTTGAATCGGATTAAGCGCAGCTGTGATTACGGCCGAGAGAGTGGTTTTTGTATCTCGAGTGGGCGAGCAGTTTTCTTCTTTTATAGGTCTATTATATTCTTCCTTAATTTGTCGATTATATTCTTCTTTTATTGGTCTACTATATTCTTCTTTAATAGGTCTATTATATTCCTCTTTAATAGGTCTGTTATATTCTTCTTTGACGTCAATCCCTTGCGTTGGGTTCGGTGTGCCTAATGGATTAGGAGTACCCAGCGAGTGAGGGTTCGGTGTCCCCAAGGACGAGTGATTGGCACTAAGAGAGCCCTGGCTGTGCTCTGCGGGCGTCGTCGACCGCTTCATTTGTGACAACATCGGTTTCATATCGCCCAAACCAAGTTCTGTCGTTGGAGACATCGATCTTACTGAATCTGAAAGTAATGTAAGGAGGTAAAATATCTATGTATACCGCTATGAAGGAAAATATTGTTTTTAATAGTATTTACACCTACCTCCAGACCTACCCGAGTCTGCGTTTTTTGAGAATATAACAGGTTGGTTGAGAGCGCGTAACGTACTGTCAGACAATATAGAACATATAGCCGCCGCCTTCTTAGCACAAGAGGTCGCCAGCCGCCTGGACAGGCCTTCGCAGGCCACGAACTCACCCATGTGTTGTAGCGCGAGTGGAAGAAACAACCTAAATAAAGTTATATTTTAGTTAGACAATCAATAGCGTGACAATGTGATAGCGTCCTGCACGGGTAATGAATCTTGAAAATAGGTTTTCTACTGTAGCATTGTACGATGTATATTGTTTTCTAAAGACACCTCGCCGAGTTTCTTACGGCGGTTGTTCCCGTGGCAGAGGTCTATTTTTCCGAACCGGTAGTAGTTTATTGACATTCATAGGTGCATATAATATGCCTACATTGAAGGATATTTTTACTAAATTTTTAAATTATTATGCTTTATAAGGACTACAAGTGATAGTGAAAAAATGCTTCAAAATACGTAAAATAAAAAGAAAAAAAATAGCTCACCTTAATAGACCATCATCAGCAGCTCTCTTGTCAAGCAAGTCAATGATCCAAGTGAGAAAGTCGTGCCGGTCCAGAAGTCCCTCGTCAAGAAGGTGCTTAGCGAGCCGGCAACAATAATTCCACTGCTTCAGCGCTTGTCGCCAGTCTGTACTCTCCGCGGAGCTGGGCGTTGACGCACCCAGAGCTATACGAATCAATAGATTAGATTGCTTCATCACGTCTTCATTTTATTTTGACTAATACACAAAGAACTTAAAACAATTAAGTGTCAAATGCCTGAATCCTAGACTAATCATCATCATCATCATGTCAGCCGAAAGACGTCCACTGCTGGACATAGGCCTCCCCCAATGACTTCCACAATGACCGGTCCTGCGCCACCCGCATCCAGCGGACACCGGCGACCTTTACCAGGTCATCGGTCCACCGTGTGGGGGACCTGCTCACGCTACGCCTTCCGGTACGTGGTCGCCACTCGAGAACCTTTCCGCCCCAACGGCCATCGGTTCTACGTGCAATGTGCCCCGCCCGATGCTACTTAAGTTTAGCGGTTCGGAGGGCTATATCGGTCACTTTGTTCTGCTGCGGATGGCCTCATTCCAGATGCGATCACGCAGAGAAACTCCTAACATAGCTCTCTCCATTGCTCTTTGGGTGACTTTGAGCCTTCTTATGAGGCCCATAGTGAGCGACCACGTTTCAGTACCATATGTCATCACTGGCAACACACACTGGTCAAAGACTTTCGTCTTGAGACACTGCGGAATATTGGGCGAAAAGATGTGCCGTAGCTTCCCGAACGCTGCCCAGCCGAGTCGGATTCGACGATTAACCTCTTTCTCGAAGTTGGACTTACCTAACTGGACAGTCTGTCCTAGGTATATGTAATCGTCTACAACTTCGAGCGTAAAGTCTCCGATTGTTACGGGAGTTGGTGTGACACGGGCATTTTACATGACCTTCGTCTTGTCCATGTTCATCCTTAGACCAACTCGCTCGGAGGCTTTACTAAGGTCATTGAGCATTGTACTTAAATCCTCCATGGTCTCAGCCAAGACTAGTATATCGTCAGCAAACCGAAGGTGAGTGAGGTACTCGCCGTTTATGTTGATGCCTAGCCTTCTCCAGTCCAGTCTTAAAAACATCCTCCAGTGCAGCGGAGAACAGTTTAGGAGAAATAACATCTCCTTGCCTGACTCCCCGTTGCAACGGAATAGGCTTTGAGTTCTGGTCCTGGAGTCAAACTGACATAGTGGCGTTCTCGTACAAGCATTTCAGCACTTCGATATAGCGGTAGTCCACTTGGCACCGCTGGAGAGATTGTAGTATAGCCCAGGTTTCAATCGAATCAAAGGCTTTGTTGTAGTCCACGAACGCTAAACAGAGGGGCAGGTTATACTCCTCAGTCTTCTGTATAATCTGACGGAGTTAAAGCCTCTTCGGAAACCGGCTTGTTCGGGAGGCTGGAAGTCATCTAGCCTGCGTGCGAGATGGTTCGTAATGACTCTTGAAAACAGCTTATAGACATGGCTCAGAAGTGAGACGGATCAGTAGTTGTTCAGTAAGGAGTTGTCACCCTTTTTGAAGAACAGCACCACCACACTTCTGTTCCATGCCTTGGGAGTTTTCCCTTCCAGTAAGACGGAGTCGAACAACTTCTGAAGAGCCCTAAGGAGCGGTTTTCCACCCGCCTTCAGGAGTTCGGCTGTAATTCCGTCTTCACCGGGTGCCTTGTTGTTCTTAAGCTGTTTAAGAGCCATTCTAATCTCCTACAGGCTGATGTCCGGGATATCTTCGGAATAGTGCCGGGTTATTCTAGCTCTAGGGTCTTCTGCCAGACCAACTTCGGGTCTGCTAGTCGACGTGTATAGCTGTCCATAAAAGCACTCTATCTCACTCTGAAGCTCAGGTTTGGACGAAACGATTCTACCATCTTCAGTTTTTAATCTGGCGAGCTGACTCTGCCCAATAGACAGATCTCTTGAGGAAACTTTAGAGCCCTTATTCTGCTCGATGGCCTCTTCAATACGATTTGTATTGAATTGGCACAGATCGCGGGTAAGGGACTTGGAGATCTATTTATTGAGCTTCCTGTATAATGTCGCATCGGCCGAAGACTGCAGAATCATCTCATTCCTTTCCTCGATGAGCCTTTGAGTGGAGATAGCGAGCCTTTTGGCTCTGTGAGTTCGTTGGGCCTTAAAGAACTTAGACCCAATGCTATGAACAGCTTCCACAAACCCGTCGTTGAATTCGTCCACATCGCCGCCTAGACGATCGAAACGGTTTGGGAGTTCCAGCTGAAAGCTCTCGGGGTTTTGGACTTTGACTGCTGCTAGACGGAGCGTGAACTTCATCAATCGAGAGCGCTCTAGCTTGACGCATATATTCAATGTGCCTCTTACCAGACGATGATCACTTCCGGTTTTAACAGTATTGATCACAGAGACATCATTGAATATATGCCTCTTCGTCGACATGATGAAGTCAATCTCGTTTTTTGTTGCACCGTCAGGACTCATCCAGGTCCACTTCCTGTGCTCGCGTTTCTTGAAGAAAGAGATCATCGTGTAGTCCCTCCTTCTCCAAGAAACCAGCCAGTAGTTGGCCCCGGCGGTTCCGACTTCCAACTCCAAATTGCCCCACTCTCAGCTCTTCACCATCTCTTTTGCCAAGTTTGGCGTTGAAATCCCCCATAACAATGGTAAAGTAGGTTTTGGAACTACTTTTGATATATCCTCATCCATAGCCTCCACCTCGTCGTCGCAGTGTGCCGAGGTCGGCGCGTACATCTGTATGACCGTCAACGAGTACCTCTTGGATACTCTGCGTACAAGGAACGCCACCCCGGCCGACACACTCTCGTTCTTCACCACGTTGTTCACGAGGGATTTGTGGACGATAAACCAGACAACTCCTGGGGACTGTTGGTCGCCCTCCCGGAAATAGAGCAAATTGCCAGACTTGAGGGTTATCGTGTCCTCCCCCTCTCTTCGGACTTCAGATAACCCTACGATATCCTAACGCAACTTGCTCAATTCTTCCTCCAGTTCCTCTATCTTTTCGTCGGTCCGCAGTGTTCTCGTGTTATATGTTGCCAGGACCAGAAGTCGTCGGTGGTGGTAGCCGGATCTTAACCGGAGATTCTTCGCACCTGGACTAATGCCTATATTATATTTATTTAAAAATTAGCTGGCGGAACAAACGTGACATACATTATCGAGAGCTTGTAATTGCATAAATGTAGTGGTATTGTGTGTTTATAGGCATACTAAAATTGTATTTTTTTTCTTCTCTTGTACTATTAGTACCTCATAAAACTAGGTTTGTTGTGCATTAAACAAGTAAAGACAACAAGGAGCGGGTTGTATCGGGGACACATCTGTAATATTAAGTGGATATTTCTTACGTTGCCTAACTATTTATTGCCGTCACTAAATAGAGTAACCATCAATATAAAATAAACCTAAACATACCATCACTGTTATTTTAGCGCTATTGTAACGGCTTACTGTAATGGATTTGACTTTAGTAATTTGTGTTTTATTTTTTTTGCTACCAAGCTATATATTATTCATGGCTGAAGTTTTACCTATTGACAAAAAACCGGCCAAGTAGGTACGAGTCGGACACGCGCACTGAGGGTTCCGTAAAAAATATTTTTTCTTTATTTGTGCTATATGACGTTGCTTCGTACCGAATTTCAATATTCTGGGTTCACGGGAAGTACCCTGTAGTTTTTGATTCCCTTGCAAGTGTCGAAAATTTGCGGCATAAACGGCTGTATCTTTTGATTGCGTTGGCTTAGAAGTTTGATTTTTTTCACAACTCCAAGGGACAGTAGACCTGATTATTTCATATAAATTACAGCTTGATACCTTCACGCGTTCCTGAGAAAAAGGGTCTTGACAGACAGGCAGACGGACGGACAACAAAGTGATCCTAAAGGGTTCCGTTTTTTCCATTCGAGGTACGGAACCATAAAAAGTAAAACAAGCAAATAGTTGCAATTACCCACCAGGACGGGTAATCGAAACTATTGCTGACCGTGTCAGGAATTTATGAAATAGTTTTGTTATTTTTTACAGCTTTCTTGTATTTATGAGGGTGATATAAATCTACATTAAATTTGCTTATTAACGTATATTTCGAAAAATGCATTCCGCTTATCAGTATAGAATTATCAAATGATGCAGTAAGAACTCAAATATTTTTAGTTGCAATTACAAGACTCCACCTTCCTTAGACTGCTCAGATGAAGATTTAAATGATATCGTCTAGAAGCAATCAAGTAAAAAATACTTTTAAATATTTATCTTTACATGTGAATGGTACAATTTATCTCCTGACAACAATTTTATCTCAAACTAATCCGGTGTATTGAGAAGCATACAATTATAATGAGGATTAGGATACTTTATATAAGACATAATTCAACTGAATTTGAATTCATTAACGCTAGCGATTTTCAAGCCGTGATGAGAAAAAGACAAAAACAAATTCCTTAGGCCAAATATGAACTTACTACTTGTGTTCCCTGGCGAGTGCATAGGCATATTTGAACTATTAGGGGTTGAGCTACCCGGCGGGTTCCCAGACGAAATATGACTGGGCGTTCCTTGACCTAGAAATATTTAAAAATTGTACGTGAAAAATTACTACATAATGAATCTAATGATACATTACAAAGATTCAATGTTGGGTATACATGCACGATAGTTACCTGACTGGGACGGAGGGGTCTTGTCGGACACGTTCCCAGGACCAGTACACTGGTAATGTTCAGCTAACTTTGGTATTTGATCTTTGAGGAATTTAATCAATGTCGAGGTCCATTCTGTAAAAGATACTCAAAAACTTAAACATCTGATACGAAGTAGCATAAGCAATAACAGCCGTAAACCTAACGCGATAACACTTAATAAAACCTTATTCTAACGTACTCCTTGATTTTATAGTAACTTGGTTGTCAGCTCGCGATACATTTATCTACATTCATATCATAACATCCCTACAATATGTTCAGAAACGATAAGCAAATGGCCTATATTAAGAAACCTGTATCTGTGTAATGCACCTTAATCTATACATATTATTACTCTTGCATTACTTAGACAACCAGTGACAGACAGCACACAGCCTAAACCACTGAAAATATAAACATGAAATTTGGAACATAATATTCATTAAAGTACGTAGACGTGTACAAAAGGATTTTTCGTAATTCAATCCTTAATGGGTAAAATAGGGGTTGAACCTGAATGGAAATCGTTCATTTGGAAAGTTATAGACTTGAATCTTTTGATTAAAGGTTTCTTAGTAAAAAAAACTAAATAAATGATATATTTTGTATGGAAAACATGTCGTATTTAAGTAAGAAGTTTGATCCAAGGCTACTAATGTACAGCAAAAAACATCGATTAGGGCAATTTTTTTATTCATCCGCTGAAAAAGTTAAGCAGGGGTTGAAATTTCACATGGGCATTGTGTGATTTTTAAGGATAAACTGTGGCTAGTGTGGCTAGAAACTTGAAATTAGGACGGCGGGTTTTTTTTTTAATATGTAGATCTATCGATAAATATATTTTTTTAAATCACCCCCTAAAGGGGAGAAATAGGGTTGGACCGTTGTATAGAAAATGTTAATTTGAAACGACGTTAGAAATTTGAAAGTTCGTATATACGATCTTTATTTATAAACAAGATAATTTAAAAACCTAGCATTACAGTGTAAGAAAACTTTAATTACATTCAAATATCGAACATCTAAAAATAAGAATAATATTTGGAAGTTTCTCGGTTGTATTCTAAAGGAGCCAGGTCGACTTTGGCACCTAATCCCATGCCTGCAAATCCGTTAATAGTACTACTAACTTGAAAATGCAAGCCAAAGTTATCTATACATATTGCAGAAAACTTATGATATGCATGTAGATAAAGTTATGTATGCGACTGTACACGATTAGGCATTAAAACACTCGTGTGATACCCACAATTGTATTTTAATGCCTTTCATTATGTAACCATCACATACATTTACAGTACATATGGTGCTACATTACCGCACGAGTGCGGTAATCAGCAGATTACGTGAATATGTCGAAATTTTAAAGAGCCATATGTACTGTAAAACGTTGTACGATACACGTGCAAACAGGTAATTCGCAACTCGTGTCGATTTAAAACACTCCCTTCGGTCGTGTTTTAATTTATCACCATGCGAATTTCCTGTTCCCTGCACTTGTATCGTAATGTACTATTATATTACATTAGAGTGTATAAATCACGGAATACACATTGGCTGTAATATATTCTAAGTATATACGATAACTAGCTGCATCTATTTAAAACCTGTCATGGAATCAATAAAAGAGCTAACATTAGGCAAAGTGCTCCGTGTGACGTAACTGCAAGCTCGCTATAGGGGTTGGTTGCATCACAACAAGCATTTATGTGATTTTTACATTTCACATTACATTCCTATTCAAGTGCGTTTATTACTCTCCGAATAGTGTAGATGCCTACGCTGTGTAAGCATAAGCACATGCATGTCACCTAAAGGACGTCCACTGCTGGACATACGCCTCCCCCAAAAAGAGCCACAATGACGTTCTGCATGAGGGGTAAACTGTCATAATCGCTACGCTGGCAATGCAGGTTGGCGATTGCCGTATTTCCACCACACTCCAGGGATGCTGCTGGCGATCCCCCGGTGTTCTTAGTCGTAGTTTTAGGACATAACAGGGTCCAGCATAAGCACATGTATAAATTAAAATTCGGATAATATAATGAATTATAAGAAGACTCTTCTCTTTTACATAAATTGACATAGACACTATTGGACGGACGAGCACAGACACTGGTTTCAGTGGCACAGCTAGAGAGTGTTGCCAGAAACGAGCCATAGAGGTGCAGCTACACATTGTTATGTTGATTCGTAAACGGAGTATTATTTACTTAGCGATTCTTCAGACGCTTCAGTTTCGGGAGAGGGGGGATCCAACGCCCAAAAGTGCGCCAGTTCTGTTAATATTTTTTTATGAAAAGCTACAGTAGAAATATGTGTCCAGTAAAAAAAGTGAAAGTTGGCTACAGAAAAATGTTCATCTGTTCCATAGAGCATACAGGAATATTTTAGAACAAAATCAATCAAAAGGCCACTAAGTGTGAGAAAGAGACTTTCATGGCCGCCTACTGACACTATCCAAACCACTAAATAGCAATTTTACAATCATTTTACTCATATCGCCGAACATTTCTGTTATACTTTAGGAAGACATTGACATGCCAAGGGGTCTATTGCGACACATAACGAAGTATTTCCGTATCTGTCACTCAAATACTCAAGTGCGACAGAGAAGCAGACAATTCGTTTTCGGTTTGCAGTAGGCCCTTTGAAATCAAGCTATCCAATTTCCAATTATTTTTTTATGTTATGCCTTATAACATAATAGAATACACAATGCATAGGAAAAATAACATATTGCAATTTATTGATATGGAATTTTACACTCAAATAGAATTATTAGTTTTGAAGATTAATGAAAGGGCTTTGAACAACAATTACAATGTTAGTTGTTTTAGGACAAATTAGGTATGTTGGAACAACATATTCAGAACATAACATAAATAAATATATGAGTAGGGAACAAAACCTGATGTTAAACTAGTCATCAGTGTTAAGCACACCTTCTAAATGAAAAGTAATTGTTTATGACTTACAACATCATATGAGCCCATTGGCCGCTTTCTCTTTTTTCATGTATTTATAAATATGGATGGAATAAATATGAAATTTATTATTATTATTTATTATTTACTTGTCACTATTGCTGTAGACCAATTGCGAGCATACAACAGCTGCATTATAAAATAAGTCAAAAAATTCATCTTATTACAAGTCTTTGTATTCACTCAAATATGACAGGTTTATCTGGTATGGTTTAAGACTTGCTATGGGCACCTTGTCTCCATCATCAGATCAGCTTGGTGGTACCACCACCTTATTAAATTGTTACCAAACTTACATGTATGCCAAATTTCAGCTCAATTAGTTGAGGATAACTGCTCTAAAATACAGTTGCATGCTTTGTCCCGCACATACTAAGCAAGTTGAATAAAAGCTTGTAGAAACATGATATAGCCAGAGTGTGATAGGTAGATCATGAAAAAATCTGCTTCATTCTAAGTAAACTTGATTAATTCATAGAATTGACATGTGCTCACTTTAACTTAAAGTGTGTTAAATAGTAAGATATTTACAGTGTGCTGAAAATAAAACGGCTACCATATTCAACTGATAGGCTTAAAAATTTAATGTTTTTTTATAGAAACATCGGACCATCAAAGTGTTAAGTATAATTGTGAATTCAGTGCTTTAATTAATTAGCAGAAAGTTATATTCATGAAAACTGAACTTTTTGTTCATTTTATATCTTTTTTATACCAACATGAGAAACAGTCGAGACTTGCAAAATTTAGGTAGAAATGTCAAAAATTAATATAAAATAATTATTGTTATCAAAGGACTATATCAAAGGACTACAACTGATATTAAAATAGCTGTAATTACCTGTTGTGGGGTCAGGAAGCTGCCTCTTCTTGATCTTGGCCTCTGAGACAGCTACAGTGTATGCTGAGCTGAGCTTAATGAACCATGCTGCTCTTGGCATTGACACTTGGTATTCCGTTAATGTAATGAAAATTTCTTCCTTTTTATTAAAGTTAGGTGCTTTTTTAGATAGTTGAGCTAATGGTTTACTACCTACAAATATAATTGTAATGCAAAAAATTTAGTAAGTATATTCTCACAACAAGAAAAACACATTATGCTATGTCTTAGTACCTGCTAAATCCTTAAACCATGCCTCAATTTGAGATTTGGTCCGAGCTGTGGCTGGCCAAAAATTATCTTTAGGATTCACTTGTTGTCTTTTCCTGCCACAGTCAGGCAGGGTATTGAGTTCTTCTTTCTTTGACAAGATTCCAGAAAAAAACTGCCCAATCTGCAAGCATGTTCATAAGATAATGTTAAGTATAGCAAGCACAATGGTTGAGATATATATAAAAATATATATTATTGATTTATTGGTATTTTAGATGTGTAGGCTGCAATAAAATATAGAATGTACCTTAGAAGCAGAATAGTTAAAATTCCTAGCAGTGCCAAACTCATCGCTGGAATGTGGAGTTGTAGAAAACCCCTGCTTAACGTTGGTAGATGTGAGTTCATCCTCTTTTTGACGAGGTTCTTGCGGGTACACATCTGGAGGGCCTAAGCGGGGCCTCTTCAGAGGCCGTTTCTCGTACATGATCCCCATAGTGTCGGGATACAGTGATTGGTCTATGAAACGTGAATCATAACATTATTGATGTTCTGTACTATGCTATCAAGCTAAAATGTATGAGCTTGTAGTAACTTACCTTTCATTTAAAATGATTTACTTTTTACATGATATCATTATAGCAACCTAACTCGCCCATAACTACCAGCATACTATTAACAAAATAATCTTATCATTAAAATTGAGTTACATTTTTCAAAAAAAACTAAAGTATTAGGACAAACGTAAAACACATCTTCCATCAACAGCCTTGTCAGCCTTAAACCGATCGTCTCATCCACAGAGTGCCACAGATACAAACAATAGTAATAACCACAAAAAGTAAGCCACAAAAAATAGGTCAACCCACAGGTAAGATATAAATACACACTTTTTCAATATTCATCAATATTAACGTGATACGGATCGTGATATGAGTGTACATAATCATCACCCTAGCGTTATTTCCAGTACAGTCGCATCCGGAAGGTTGGGTTCGCTACCTAATCTCAAGAACTGGCGTAGGCATTAGTTTTTACGAAAGCGACTGCCATCTGACCTTCCAACCCAAAGGGGAAACTAGACATTATTGACATATAACTAGACAGCAGCCGGGATCAACAGCTTAGCGGTCACCCATCCAAGGGACCTCGCTCGACATTTTTTAACCTCACATACCGCACGCTGTAGGCGGGCACCGCTAGGCCACGAACGCTCCAATATTCACCAATATTCACGTCATAGGGGTCTGTTACACGCTTAATTTAATATTATCACAATACTGGTGTATCAATATTATCGCGGCTTTCAAAATTGGATTTTGCGTCAATAGTCAATGGGATCTGTTACGTTACACGCTTAAGAGGGCGCAGTACGATCGGTGTGGATCGGTTCTCCATACAAACATATTTATGCTCTCATTTTAAAACGCCATGCTAGAATAACATGAAAATTTGTATACACAATGGGATCCGGCATATCTAGGTCGGATCATAGTTTCTGTTGCTAGAAATTGTAAAAGAAAAAAAATTACAGCGGCTTTTTGACTTTTTTACGACTAGTATGAAAACCTTAATAATCGCTGTATTTTTCTCCATTATAATTACAAGCAACAGAAACTATGATCCGACTTAGATATGCCGGATCCCATTGTGTATACAAAGTTTCATGTTATTCTAGCCTGGCGTTTTAAAATGAGAGCATAAATACGTTTGTATGGAGAACCGAACGTACTGCGCAGTCTTAATATTATACTGTGCCAATATTTTCGTGGTTTTCCAAATCGTATGGATTTTTCTTCAATATTCATTAAACAGCAAGTGATACGGATCGTGATATGAGTGTATCGTGAGATAATAATAACCGTGTAACAGGCCCCGTATGGCGTAATACATGTGAAAATGGCAGCCAAGTTCACCGACAAAAGAATTGAGATCTAAATGGGCGTCAAGTTCCGTAGATTACCTATCTGAAAAATTGCCAAGTTTGGCACTAGATTGTTTACAGTAAAACTAATTTACTGCGGAAGAAAACTGCCAAGTTAAGGCTCAAAATGCATTAAATTTTGAGCCTTAACTTGGAAGTTTTCTATGCAGTATGTTATAATACCATAAAAGCTGTTGGATATTTAAGAAAACTGCCAAGTTAAAGCTCAAAATGCATTAACCCCCGTGAAATAAGTTTTACTGCCCGGCTAGTATGATAGCTTATACTGTCACGTTTTATGTGACGTTTCAGTACATTTTGGCCATATAACGTGACGGTACAAGCTATCATACTAGCCGGGCTGTAAACAACAAACGAACAGAAAATAGGCGTGGCCTCGATGTTTTTTGTGTACAAATACTTAAACATGTTGTCCGCTGATGGATACACAGACTAGTAAGGTAGGAAGCAGACCGCCAACTCACGAACCAAAAATATAGACCATAAGCAACCATATTTAAACTGTACCCGCTGGTAGATTTTTGATGTTTTTTTTTATTTATTTAATGACACTGTGGCAATAGAACTTACTGTGAACATCCAACAATAAATATATATAGCTCATTTAAATTTAACTTTGTGTAGAAGCTCACGGCATTTCCAATTGAACACCAACGTCCGATGTAAAATGAAACTGGTGTTCAATTGAAATACCGTGAACTATGTTGTGCCGTATTATATGAAATTAAACAAACAATTTACTTATCAACATATTTATTTTTGAATGTATCTCATTTCATATACGGGAAAACGATATATCTTCGTCCTTTCACAGAGCTCTACGTTTTACAACCACAACACTCGTACATTTTGCAAAATGAGAACTTGCATGGCATGCCACATACGACGCACTTCACTGTCTTCCATTTGTTGTCCAAACAATGGTTATTTAGGTGTTCGAACCTTCGCTTGAACCACTGTGAGAATAGCCTTCCTATATTCATACCTATATCTACGTCATACCCGTGAATCTTCATGTGCTAGAAGAGAACACACCGATGACGTCAGTATATCTGTCTCTGTCTACCCCCTCCATAGCGGCGCGCGGTGGCTTGTGGCTTCAGAACGCTTTTCTATATTCATTGGTGCGCACGCGCCCAATAAATTTTCTTCGAATATTCATAAAAGCTGTGATCTGTTCCGGTTGGTACCAACCAATATAATACGAGGTTTCCGACTCGATGACATGAACGAGACCATGTCACCGCTCGCGCGCTTCGGCCCAGCGACGAGTCGTACACGCTGCATTTAAGCGCGTTGTATTGACAAGGCACGATAATGTCGCCTCAAACCTCAGTTTCGCACAGCTACACATAGCTTGTTGCCAAACCATTACCGGGTTTTTCAACTCGAAGACATGAACGAGACCATGTTACCGCTCGCGCGCTTCGGCCCAGCGATGAGTCATAGACCTTGCTTTTTAAGCTCGTCATATTGACAAGGCACAATAATGTCGCCGCAAACCTCAGTCTCGCATGTGGTTGCCAACCACTTTTTGAGCGTCGTCTCAATCGAGACGACGTGTCGTCTCGATCTAAGAGTAGTGTCGCCTCAACTCAGGCGACGCACCTTTGCCGGTCCGGGCAGCATGTCGTCTCAATCGAGACGACGTGTCGTCTCAATTTAAGTGTTACGTCGCCTCAACTAAGGCGACGCGCCCTTACAGTTTGGACAGAATGTCGTCTCAATCGAGGCTACCTGTCGTCTCAATCAAAACGAAGTGTTATTAAGTCACAGTGTGGAACATGTTATGTTATCTACCTAAGGCTTGGTAGCGACTCAATTTAGACAACGTGTATTTGATTTGGCCAGGGTGTCATCTCAATCGAGACAAAGATTTATACCGACCTGAGTGGCGTCGTCTCATGATGGTTTGGCCATGTGCATAGAATGGTTTAAGGGTTATGCTAGCGCAATTGGCGCATACCAAGTGACCAATTTACCTGTATTATGGTATACTGACTCCTGCAAGTGAGGCAGACAACTTCAGCGTTAAACTGTGCCACGGGCAGAAGCGCGCTAAAATAAATCTTGTGATAGAAAAACCCGACAAAGTCTGATTAGAAATTCTCAGGCAGAAAACCACTCCGCATTATTGGCAAACCTCGTCAGGATTCTGATCCTGACAAACAACATTTTTTCGATCGATGTAGACCACCGACCCATGAACCTCCTTGCCTCTTTGATACTACAGTAATAATCTGTAAAGGTTGTTGATGAGGGTGTCGTATTAGACTAAAGAAATGAATGGTCGATCTGGCCGTTATAGTTTTAATCGTAACGACGCGTATTTAACCTAGCGAGATGGCCGCCTAAGCATATCGAGGCGATGTGTCTCCATCCTAATCCAGTGTTACATTAATCGAAACGACACCTCGTACCCGAGCCTGATTGCGAGGACTTAGTAAGCTTGTCGTAAAAAATTACTGACGTCCGAGCCTTTTGACTCAAATAGGTTGTAACACAACTCAAGTGTCGTCTCAAAACAAATTGCCAGTAGTCCTGAACTGCATGCCATATATGTCATTCCTTCATTACCAAGAAATAAATATGATTACGATTATACTGTTTTTGGGCGTCGATTCATAAGGAGTGGCTAATCAATCTAATCATTTAAAACAAATTGTTTGTGAATTATACATTACGTAAAAGGTTATACATTACGTAAAAGGTCATACATACAGGTATACGTAAAAGATCACATCAAAATATTTGGTGTGTTCAATCCAAATCAATTTTACTTTTGATGGCTTATTAATCCAGCCTTTTTGTTTACACGCTTGCAGCTTAATATGTAAAACATGGGCAATGGACGCGCGGAAAGATAGCAAGAAGGTGCGCTACTGTATATATTTATATATGTACTGTACGGTACAAATTTCCGAATATGGTCTAACTTGATAGAAAGTAGCATAAAGTGGAATGATAACATAAATAAGAAAAACAACTTGAAAAAGTGGAATCTTACGTGATCTTTTGATTGTCTGGTATGCGGCAGAATTCTGTCGGTTGAAACTATTGCCTGAAATCATATTTCAGACCTTGAAAATGACGACTACAGGGGAAAAAAACCTAATAATAACCCCTTATGAAATCGTTGTCATCGTCACGTCAAGCATTTCCTTATTGGCTATGTGCACGTCAGAAACGTCAAACGTCACGGGTCCCGGGGCAATGTCAAACTCAGAGATGTCAAATAAAGACACATGAATATTTTATTTATTTTAGTAAGCGAGAAAGACCCCTTACTGGAAATTTGACTGAAATAAATAAGAAAATAAATAAATAATACAAACGAAACGAATCGTCGGAAACCAATAGGAAACGTCGAAGTAAATTTGACATATAAGTCCCCGGAAATTGCACATTTCTGCCATGGTGTGCGCTGCGATCGCTTAGTTTACCCCCACCACCTACTTCGCACATAGCCAATACGTGGGCAGTTGGATTCACGGCTGTTTATCTACGTAGAACGAAACGTGTATGATAGCGGCCATATTGTGTCAAAAAGATTTTGACGACATACTTAGCTCTCATTAGCTACTGCCTTGTCTGCCAATGGACGTCAAACGTCAAAATAAAGTGACAAATAAAAACAAAATGGCGTCTCCTCGGAATTTCGTCTAGTCGTCTCTGAACATTTTTTTCGTTTTTGCAAATGTTTTTATTTAATTTGTAGTATTGATAGATTACTACTACTAAAGTCCGGCAACTTGCTCTATTTCCGGGAGGGCGACCAACAGTCCCAGGGAGGTGTCGGGTTCATCGTCCACAAGTCCCTCGTAAACACCGTGGTGAAGATCGAGAGTGTGTCGGCTAGGGTGGCGTACCTTATACTCAGAGTATCCAAGAGATACTCGTTGAAGGTCATACAGGTGTACGCGCCGACCTCGGCACACTCCGACGACGAGGTGGAGGCTATGTATGAGGATATAACTAAGGCCATGCATAGTTCCAAAACCTACTTCACCGTTACTATGGGGGACTTTAACGCGAAACTGGGCAAGAGAGACGGCAATGAGCTGAGAGTGGGGCAATTTGGAGTTGGAAGTCGGAACCACCGGGGCCAACTACTGGCTGGTTTCTTGGAGAAGGAGGGACTCTACATGATGAACTCCTTCTTCAAGAAACGCGAGCACAGGAAGTGGACCTGGATGAGTCCCGACGGTGCAACAAAAAACGAGATTGACTTCATTATGTCGACGAAGAGGCATATATTCAATGATGTCTCTGTGATCAATACGGTTAAAACCGGAAGTGATCATCGTCTGGTAAGAGGCACATTGAATATATGCGTCAAGCTAGAGCGCTCTCGACTGATGAAGTCTACGCTCCGTCCAGCAGCAGTCCAAATCCAAAACCCCAAGAGCTTTCAGCTGGAACTCCAAAACCGTTTTGATTGTCTAGGCGGCGACGTGGACGATTTCAATGACGCGTTTGTGGAAGCTGTCCATAGCATTGGGTCTAAGTTCTTTAAGGCCCAACGGACTCACAGAGCCAAAAGGCTTTCTATCTCCACTCAGAAGCTCATCGAGGAAAGGAATGAAATGATTCTACAGTCTTCAGCCGATGCGACATTATACAGGCAGCTCAATAAACGGATCTCCAAGTCCCTTACCCGCGATCTGCGCCAATTCAATACAAATCGTATTGAAGAGGCCATCGAGCAGAATAAGGGCTCTAAAGTGTTCTCAAGAGATCTGTCTATTGGGCAGAGCCAGCTCGCCAAATTAAAAACTGAAGACGGTAGAATCGTTTCATCCAAACCCGAGCTTCTGAAAGAGATAGAATGTTTTTATGGACAGCTATACACGTCAACTAGCAGACCCGAAGTTGGTCTGGCGGAAGACCCTAGAGCCAGATTAACCCGGCACTATACCGAAGATATCCCGGACATCAGCCTGTACGAGATTAGAATGGCTCTTAAACAGCTAAAGAACAACAAGGCACCCGGTGAAGACGGAATAACAGCTGAACTCCTGAAGGCGGGTGGAAAACCGGTCCTTAGGGCCCTTCAGAAGTTGTTCGATTCCGTCTTACTGGAAGGGAAAACTCCAAAGGCATGGAACAGAGGTGTGGTGGTGCTGTTTTTCAAAATGGGTACAACGCCTTACTGAAGAACTACCGCCCCATCCCACTTCTGAGCCATGTCTATAAGCTGTTTTCAAGAGTCATTACGAACCGTCTCGCACGCAGGCTAGATGACTTCCAGCCTCCCGAACAAGCCGGATTCCGAAGAGGCTTTAGCACCGTAGACCACATCCATACGCTTCGTCAGGTTATACAGAAGACTGAGGAGTATAACCTGCCCCTCTGTCTAGCGTTCGTGGACTACGAGAAAGCCTTCGATTCGATTGAAACCTGGGCTGTACTACAATCTCTCCAACGGTGCCAAGTGGACTACCGCTATATCGAAGTGCTGAAGTGTTTGTACGAGAACGCCACTATGTCAGTCCGACTCCAGGACCAGAACTCGAAACCTATTCCGCTGCAGCGGGGAGTCAGGCAAGGAGATGTTATTTCTCCTAAACTGTTTTCCGCTGCACTGGAGGACGTGTTCAAGACTCTGGACTGGAGAAGGCTAGGCATCAACATAAACGGCGAGTACATCACTCACCTTCGTTTTGCTGACGATATAGTAGTCTTGGCTGAGACCATGGAGGATTTAAGTACAATGCTCAATGACCTCAGTAAAGCCTCCGAGCGAGTTGGTCTAAGGAAGAACATGGACAAGACGAAGATCATGTCAAATGCCCATGTAGCACCAACTCCCGTAACAATCGGACACTTTACGCTCGAAGTTGTAGACGATTACATATACCTAGGACAGACTGTCCAGTTAGGTAAGTCCAACTTCGAGAAAGAGGTTAATCGTCGAATCCGACTCGGCTGGGCAGCGTTCGGGAAGCTACGTCACATCTTTTCGTCCAATATCCCGCAGTGTCTCAAGACGAAAGTCTTTGACCAGTGTGTGTTGCCAGTGATGACATATGGTACTGAAACGTGGTCGCTTACTATGGGCCTCATAAGAAGGCTCAAAGTCACCCAAAGAGCAATGGAGAGGGCTATGCTGGGAGTTTCTCTGCGTGATCGCATCAGAAATGAGGCCATCCGCAGCAGAACCAAAGTGACCGATATAGCCCTTCGAATAGCTAAACTTAAGTGGCAGTGGGTGGGGCACATAGCACGCAGAACCGATGGCCGTTGGGGCGGGAAGGTTCTCGAGTGGCGACCACGTACCGGAAGGCGTAGCGTGGGCAGGCCCCCCACACGGTGGACTGATGACCTGGTAAGGGTCGCGGGTGTCCGCTGGATGCGGGTGGCGCAGGACCGGTCATTGTGGAAGTCTTTGGGGGAGGCCTATGTCCAGCAGTGGACGTCATTCGGCTGAAATGATGATGATGATGATGAATGTTCAAAATAGTCTTCTATAATAGGAGGTACGAAACCCTAAAAGGAGTATCTTAATAGAATTGTAGGTATACTTTATTAACTTACTTTTTGTGTTACTTACTTACAAATTAAAGTTACAAGAGTTAAATGGAATTTCCGTTCACAAGATCAGTTTTATTTTTGGTGTTATTCATTCATAATGACACTGACATACCTACATGTGAAGTAATATGTACTTATTAATGTATTCATGGAGTGACAACCCCAACGCTACGCGTGCCGCGCGTGAATGAGTACAAGTTATGCGATAGACAGAGATGCAGAGAGTAGGTTCGTTTCTTATGCCTAAACGCCGTTTTTGTTAGGAAGTGAAATTTCTGTATGTACTATTACTTATTCTGTACTGTGGACCTTTACTGGGGCCCTTTACACGATTAATATTATCACAATACTTGGGTGTCAATATTATCGTGGTTTTCATAATAGTATGGATTTTGCTTCAATATTCATCAATAGACACGAGATACGGATCATGATATGAGTGTATCGCGTGATAATAGTAACAATGTAACAGGCCCCCATGGATTTTACTTCAATAGTCATCAATATTCACGTGACCGTATCACGATAAGGACACGTGAATATTGATGACTGTTGACTGTTGAAGCAATAAATTATTTGACCGAGCGAGCGAAGCGTCTCCTTTTTCAGCTTTCAACAAAAATTATTTCGTATGTCTGCCTGTCTGTCTGTCCGGATGTTCTCCTCTACAGCCCGGCTAGTATGATAGCTTATACCCTCACGTTTTATGTGACGTTTCAGTACATTTTGGCCATATAACGTGACGGTATAAGCTATCATACTAGCCGGGCAGGTCGCATTTCTCAACGTGAAGTTTTTTGTGAGCAGCCTGGCTAGTATGATATCTTATACCGTCACGTTTTATGTGACATTTTAGTACATTTTGGCCATATAACGTGACGGTATAAGCTATCATACTTGTCCTACTTGCCGGGGTGTACCCTGTACCATAATTTTTGTCAAGACAGTTCTTGTAAATTTTTAATAAAAAAAAAAAGTCTCGAGGTCTATAGCTCACGGTGCCCCGTGAGAGCCATTAGTAATACGTGATAATTGGTGATAATAATAACCGTGTAAAAGGCCCATCTTCACACTGTATTGTATGAACCCTTACTAGTCTGTGATTGTATCTGTGGATTGTATGTAGTGCAAAGATAAATAAATATTATTTATCTTTGATGTAGTGTATCCGTGGAGTTACGAGTACAAAGAATATAATATGTACGAGTACGACAAGACCAAAGTATATAATACTCACTAATGAGAAGATCGATAACTCCATACAAAAAATATTACACCCTCCCTAAACGTCAAAAAGTCGTTTATACTACTAGCGACATCGCTTTTGAGCAGTGAACTAAAAGGTGGCTTGTTGGTAGGCAGGTTGCCTCCAGAGATTGGGGCCCGGGTTCGAATCCCGGTAAAGAAATATTGTTTTTATTTTTTTTTACTTCGGTTTCGCAGCATTGTATTTATCTATATAGATTTAAATAAAATGCAGCTGTGTATGTGTGAAAAAATATTTATTTTGTAATATTGTTGATTTTCTCTTACATATTTTGTTCGCCTCTTCCGGCAAATAGATCCCGATTGTTAGGCTAAGGGAAATAATGCAATCGAACTTATTCCTGATCTTGGGCAGCAGCTCCACATTTAGCACACATCGTGTATTCATTTGTGGATTTAATTACATCTTCCATCTAACAACCACTGGAGAAAAACTGAAGGTGGAATAATCCACAAACGTGACGCAAGTGGGTACTATCTTCCAAGGCCCAACTAATGTCCAGTATAACACACAAACTATAATTCTCTTCTTTGCTTTGATTTTATACTGAACACTGAATATAATTTAATGCATTTGCATGCGTTGTCGCTGTCAGGCAAGACAACGCGACAAGAAGAATATATTAGCCAAAAATGAATTTAATACACAATTTCCACAAATAGAATATTGTTCGTGTTTGGTCTTCAATCGTTCAACTTTATTTCCGAGAAGAAAAGTAGCTGTAATGTTCCATCGATGTTAACTTATGCTTGTGGATTTGTATTACCAACAGCATGCCACAAGAAAAGCAAAAACAACGTTTGTAAATATAATTGTTTGTTTTGTTGAAATACGTTTTGACAATATTTATGATATGGTAGTTTGACACAAGTGTTATTTCAATATATGAAGTTTCCATGGTAACCGAACCATAGAGTTCACTTGCTATACTTCACAGTAGCGCTACTATAACAATAAACAATACAAAATTTAACACAGAATACACAGAATTAATCATAAAATAATATATCTTGCGCGACTAAAATGCAAGAGCAAATTTTACATAAATTTAAACGATTTTTCAGATGCATGGCACCATTGATAAATCAAATTAAGCCCCACCCAGACGTTCCAGCATTGCAGTTGTGGGATCTATAAAATAGAACGAGACAACCGAGGTCTATAATCTTCCTATTTTGCTCTATCTTATAGGTTGCTTCCCACGGCAGACTGCAAGGTGGACTGCTATGTTGCACTGTCTGGATGCCCTTAAAGTATTACTGGTAACAATTTAATTTCACTGCAACTCACACATACGCAATTTCGAAGCACCCTACATGCTTAGCGTAGTTAATACCCCTTGGACAAGACTTAACCGAATGTTATGTTACCGAATGTCGGGTATATTCAGAAGAAAGTTGAAGTGTTACATTCTAGAAACATTCGTGAGTAAATTCTTAGTCTGCAATTTCACGAAAATTACTAAAATGCCGTTCTACGCCGTTGCAAGAGGCCGAAGTACAGGTATTTATCACACGTGGGCTGATTGTGAAGCTCAAGTTAAAGGTTTCTCAGGAGCAAAATACAAAAAGTTTGATACCGAATCAAGCGCTAATGATTTCATCCAATCGAACTCTTCTAGCGGCGGCGGCTATGCAAGCAGTTCCTCTAATAGTTATCAAAGCAGTACTAGTAAAAACTTGAAAAGGACTTACTCCACATCATCTAAAAATAACGGTCGTTATGGAAACAGAACTTCTTCTTGGAGTAATTCAGCTGATTCAGAATCATCCGGAGATGATTTAGACGTTATATTAAACAAGCAAATGGATGATCTAGAGAATCGATTAAAAGATTTCTCCAGAGGTTTAGACAAAATAAACAAGTCTGCCTCTAGAGTTCCTCAACCTCCAACAAAAGGTAGAGGCAAGAAAACAATTTTACTGGAACCACCACAGCCAAAAAAGTATAAGAAAATTGACTTTGAAGAAGACAATGAAGGTTATGTACAAGTGTACACAGATGGGGCTTGTTCAGCCAACGGCAAGGATGGCGCTCGAGCTGGGTTAGGAGTGTACTGGGGGGATGACCACCCGCTTAACCTGAGCGAGCCTGTCTCGGGCCGAGCCACTAACAACTGTGGAGAGATACAAGCAGCTACAGTTGCCATCAAGACTGCACTCAAGAATGGAGTCACTAAACTGACCATAAATACAGATTCACAATTTCTCATCAATGCAGTTACCAAATGGATACCTGGTAATTTTTTTTTACTCTGATTACATTAAGTCTGGGATGGGTCTTTCAGTCCTAGCCAGGATATTGATGCCTTAGTTCACAATCATACTAATTATGATGAAAAATTTGCTGAAATTAGAACTATGGTGCACTAATCATAAAGTCTTAATTTCGCTACCTTTTTTTTTGTAATTAGTATGATTGTGAATTAAGGCATCAATATTTAGAAAACACTCAATATTTATACAACAACTTGTTTATATGTAATCTATATACTAATTTTTCCTTGATTCTAGCTGTGTTTTCTATATGCAAAACTAACTTAGGACTAAACTAATATTTAATTCAATGATAATATAACATTCTTGAAAATTGCTAATGAACACCTGTATTGGTTAAATATTTGGGATGTTAATAAGGATAATAGCATTATGAGGAAGGTTTTATTTTATTTATTTTTAAATTAGTCTCCTGAGCTGCTACCGCAAAATGAAAATGAACAGGGTTTGAATGTATCACCAGGGTACACCGGGTAAGGACACTCCATACAAAATGTACATCCGCGGCTTACGAACACATACACGCGGCGATGTGTGCGCAGCCGCTTGTGCTACGCGCTTAATGATTGACGTGTCGGGCGGTCTCCCCTGTTCTCAGTCGGGGCCGCCTCGCCGTCGCGGCAACACGTTTAACGTAGTCAGGCGGGCAATTACTTCGAATTCGAATCGCGCGACAAATTAAGTCAAGTTACGACCGTCATTGTTATGTTTATGGATGTTTCAATTCATAAATATTGCCGACCACTTGATCCTATTTATAAGTGCATAATATTAGGTATGATTACATAGAAACAGATCAAGTAAGAGCATGCTGTACCTTGAATACGTAGAACACTATACTTATTTTTAAAATAGACATTAATGAGAATAATATTTTTCTTAATGAAGAATATATAATAATGAAGTAGTTCATTATTTTATGTTGTAATCATTTAAATACTCTTATATGGAATAATATGCTTTCTTAACTAGAAAATTAAACAACTCTTTCTTGAATACAATATATGTACTTAGATCATGAATGTTTGGGATGTGGAGGAATTGGAGCCCTATTGCTGTCACTCGCATGTCCGTCTGTCACACATTTTGTTCCGAAGATTTTTTCAATTCCCATTGACATATCAACTTGAAATTTAGTGATTTGTTTATCATTACGTATTTTTTACCAGAAAATACCAATACATTAATAAATCAGATTTGTTTTTTAGTTGTACGGAGCACTCGGTGCGCGAGACCGACTCGCACTAGGCCGGTTTTCTTCTATCTATTCAAACGAAAAATATAGGAATAATGCTAATCACATGTCAAAATAAAGAAAGACGTTTTGTACAACCCTGCGTTCGAACAACTACTTATTACCGATGACGTCACAACTGCTCCTAACGGCCGCACTGTCCCTACCCGGTGTACCCTGGTATCACTCTCTGTTGCTCGAATATGTAAGTGCGACAAAGAGGGAGATATTCCAACTTCATTCGTTCGTAGCACCTCTGTAGTCTAGGAGTTACAACAGTTTTATGCCAAACATATACACTTTTAATTTGGTTTCTATAGGTTGGAAACAAAGGGGATGGAAACTGGCATCTGGACAGGCAGTTAAGAATGAAATTGACTTCAAAGAACTAGACAGTGTTCAGGACAACATTGATATTAAATGGAACTATGTCAAAGCACACAATGGAAAACATGGCAATGAGATGGCTGATAGATTGGCAAAAGCTGGAGCAACTAAGTATAATATATAACTTTCATTAACGTTTTCAACAATTTGTTAAATTAAATACAAAAGCTGTGACTCACATCATGCCATGTTGTCAGAATGTCAAATGAAAAGCTGATTCCAAAAGAAATGCATGTTAGTCAATATCACACTGCATGCCATGTGGGATAAATCCAGCATTGGTTTTAAACCAATGGTGTGGAAATATTAGCCATTGGTGTTCAAAGAGAATTGATTAGGGTAATTAATGTAATTATTAAAAGGAAATTCAAGGTTAATTATGATAAGATTGATAAGATGCATTCCAAGAACTTAAACTTTCAAAATTAATGCATCCACACTGCTGGCTCAGTACAAATACTGTAGATAGTAGCACAATAATCATGGCTTTCTACCAATTTTGTCATATAGTATCATAACAAACAACAATACAAAAAGAAAGTGTGATTTTTTGTATAGTAGATGAAAATGAAAATAAAATTTATTTACGTAAGAAAACGTGTGTTATATACATTACAAGGTAGGGGCTTCTTATTAAGTATGCAATACCTGTATCAGGAAGCCCCGCTCCTCCATATTACAATATCAGTTACTAATTACAAAAAGAAAAAGAAGAGTGGGAAAAACAAAAAATTACAGTATTAATCTTAGTAAGAGGTAAGGTAAGTATAAGTAATGTGTTTGGTGTTTTTGTGAGTATGTGTGGGTGTGTATGTATGTGTGTGTGTATGTATGTGTGTGTGTGTGTGTGTGTGTGTGTGTGTGTGTGTGTGCGTGTGCGTGTGCGTGTGTGTGTGTGTGTGTGTGACACGTGTTTGTGTATGTGATTGTAAGAGTCTTTAGTAGTAGATTGTATTGTAGTCAAGTAATAAAATGTTATTTTGTTTTATGCAGGCAGTTGTCGCTGAGATGTTTAAATCAAGTTCACTTAGCTTAGGTTCAAACTGCTGAGATCATAAATTGTCAAGTGTTAACACTTCTGGCGTTTACTACTTCTGAGGGTAATATGTTCCATGCCTTTACTATTCGATTAAAGATTAAGTGATTGCCGATTTTTGTTTTAGGTTTGATTGCTGATTTGTACAAGAAAATGGTAAATCTCATCAAAAGATTTCACGTAAAATTGGCGGTCAAGACTCATTCACTGTAAATAAAAATACCAGATCCAAGGAAACATCAAGCCCCTAAGCCCTGATTTAGCTAATCCTACAGGCTTAATAAGTATGGCTTGGTAGTTTCATAGATCTATTGCATGTCATAACAATGAAGACGTTGACGTAGTTTCCTATCGTAAATAAGACTGTCCGTCTGGCCATTGTGGTAATGGTAAGAAATAAAATTTGTCTTCAATATTGTGATGACAATTTTAATCTACTTACCTTATCGGTGGTCGTGAGTGGACTTATTTACGGTAGGAAATTACGTCATAGGTCTTCAGTAGAATAAATAGATCTTAACTTATGACAGGATATGCATTAGATATATGAAACCACCAAGCCATACTTTTAAACCAAGTTTTAGGGTTATCAAAGTAGGGGTTTGACTTTGTTTTGGATCTGATAACTTTTTAAAGAGAAAGCATTATGAGCTTGTGCGAGGGTTGCGTGGTCAAACCCGATAAATCGAAATAATTGCTTTTTAAAATAAAAACTACATCTGTTACACATAGTTCTATTTTCAAAAAATCTTTTATGTGACTTATCGGGTTTGACAATGCAACCCTCGTGTGAGTCTCATGGCTGCCAATTTTACATTACTTAGATATTATTGGTTGGATCTTTTCTTTATGGAAGGTACCCTAGCTTTTCTAATTTTCTTGGGCCGTGGCGTCTCTTGAGCGTCCGCCATTCTTTTTTTCATCATCCATTATTTTTCTTCTTAGATTATTATTTGCGATATTATGTGATAAATCAGAGTGCTATAGGTGAAAAACTTAATAAAATACCTGTTGTATGTAGTTGTGACAATGTCTATTTGAACACTCTACAACTACATATGTATATACAACAGGTAATTTTCTTAAGTTTTTTACCTATATTTAGTTATAATTTGTTTAGTTATCATTTATCAACCAATTATATGAGGTAAGGTAATTAATGACTCATTAATTACCTTACCTAATGAGGTGAACACGCGGAGCATTGTGATTGTGAAGTCCGGCTGAGCCACTTCCGTTGCGCCCCTCATCCCTAGGATAACAGAGAATTTTTGCTAAACTAAAATGTTAAAATATTGAGATTATAAAATTTAAAAAAGATGATAGTTCATTTTTATTTCATTTATCCGTCTTAAATTATCGTGATAACCGATAATTAAACCTTTGCCTTGTTTATTTAGCCCTATAATGAAATTATTTAAAGAAATAAATACATATTACTTAATATAAATATTAGGGGACAATTTTTTACACAAATGAACTCGTTCCATAGTAAGCTTAATAACTCAATAACGCTAGTGTTAGGTTAGGGGTACTAGACGACGATATATTTAATAGATTTATACAATAACACCCAAGTCCCAGGAACAAAGTTACTGCTATTAGGAGTACTACCAGGAACTCCCCTTTACCGGGGTTGGAGGGTAAAAGTTACATATTTCGTATTTTTTTTGTTTGTATATAAATTTCCGCTTTTTAGCGTTTCGTACCCAAAAGGTAAAACGGGACCCTATTACTAAGACTCCGCTGTCCGTCCGTCTGTCACCAGGCTGTATCTCATGAACCGTGATAGTTAAGACAGTTAAAATTTCCACAGATGTACATACGTTTTTATATATAATGGTGCGGAACCCTTCGTGCGCGAGTCTGACTCGCACTTGGCCGTTTTTTTAGTATATCAGGATGTACTCTAAATAGTTTTAATTTACTAGTTTTGTATACAGACCAGTATGTCTGTCACAAAACCCAACCCATTGCGGTGACCCCCCCTTTATAGGGTTTAGAGGGTGAAAGGTTCAGATTTCTTAGTTTTTCTGTTCTTTGTATGTAAAACCTAGGATCGATGCCAAGCTTTCTAGGATATCAGAAATCAGACAGTCATATTTTAGGCATCAATAAAAGAAAAATCGAAAGTAAGCTTTTGTATTTCATAGTTCCCTAACTACATCGTATCTTGTGAATTTGGGCTTCGGGGGCCTATGATGGTTCCGATTTTATCACTTATCGTCGTGGATAAGGCATTCGTCACATTCTGACAAGTATGCGAGTGCGAGAGTGACGGGCGCCTTATCGACGACAATAAGTGATAAGGCAACCATCATACGCCCGGTGTTATATGGGAAGAGGCTATGAGGGTTTGAAAATCTTATGAATCGAAGAAAACGAAGAAGGTGAAGAAAGTTCGATTTAAGGAAAACATTGATTAATTTTAATTTTAGAAAAAAATGTATGGACCGAGTATTGAAAAGTGCGGAATAGATAGCGGTCTGAAGGGAACTGACGACATAAATCAAGGGGAGGATCTAAATATTCAACCCGAAGAGCATTTAATGGGCTTGATTCCATGGCACCAGAATAAAATAAGTCTATGGTCTATCGAGGCTGCGAAGACTAGCCTGAAGGCGTACCGCGAACTTCGAAAATCGAACTTCGTGTCGTGCCGTCCCTTTCACTCTCGTATAACTATATGACAGAAAGGGACGGTAAGATGCGAAGTTCGATTTTCGAAGTTTGCGGTACGCCCTCTGGTTAGCAGGGTCAAAAAAGAACGTTCCATACTCAATAATTTATTGCGCATAATGGTTATCTGACAGGTGGAACTAAAGGTTACGGCATTATGTGCCCTGTTGAGCGCAGTAATTTTGAGATACGGCACTTACATACCTACAGAATACAAAATTGTTACTTTACTATTTACAGCTTATCTTCTAAATATTTTAATATTCATTTAAGGAGTAGTAGTTTTTAATTTAATTTTAATTTATTTACAACAATTGATTTCTACTTTCGGATCGGCGGGTAAACCAGGACACTTCTGAATGTCGCGTTATGTTATGTAGTAACTACCCCTCCACCCACACTCCCGCTAAACATCTAAGAATATTTAGATTTCGTTCGTTCCCTTTTTACCTCAATGTATTCACAGCGTACCAGACCCGTTAGTTGTGAATCGAGGACCAGACCTGTAGCTTAACTGACGAGTCTCGTCAACTACAAATTGATTGACCGTCCTGAAAAGAACGTTTTCGATTGACGTAGTGTTCCAGGAAACAGACGTTTTAATTAGCTGTAACAACAGCTGACAGACGTGCGTTCCCGCCGGCGATTCCTGGATACTATGCATAGAGGAAATTATTATATACTGAGAATACTATGTCTCTTATTGGCGTGCTGACTGCAGTCTGCAGTGCGCGCGCGTTTACAGTCAGTAGGTATCCAGGATTCGTCGGACCTAAAAACAAGTGGGGTTTGATAGGTATATCATGACCACTTATAAAGGAGAGAGCTTTATTCTTGGAAAAAATAAACATGCTGCTTTTGGAGGGAGACAGTTCAAAATCATGGTGGACAAGCCAATTATTGACACTGGAATTGGAAGAATATAATAAAATATCTTCTGCGTATTGCTAAATGTTACACTGTTCGCGAGAAGTTGTATAAATATTATATAATATAAAGGGGCTAAGGACAGGACAGACCCTTACGGCAAGCCCTTCCATCGCGTTGGAGCTATATCCCTATCTTTACCCCGAAGGGTAATGTGTCGAACCGAAAGTATTTTAATAATAAGGTTACTCAGTGTCATTGGGGCATTGATCAATGATCAGGCGGAGTTTCTCCAAAAGAATGGACATTGTTGTATCTATATGTCGTATCTATAAGACCAAGAAAATATCCAAGAGAAGGTCCTTAAGATCAAGAAAAGCAGTGACAACCGACTTCTTGTTGGAAAAGGCAATAAGTACATACGAATATGAGTCGTTAAAATACTCAAGCTGTCCATAGTGCTACGGCCTTTCCCTTAAAGCATACATATGCTCTAAGGTGTTGGTGTTATTTATTTCCTCGCAAATGTGATGAAAACATTGTGATTACCACGGACGTAAGGAAATTGCAAACTCGAGTCGTCAAAAGCCCCTCGTTAAACAATGTAAGTACCATTATTAGGTGCTGGGGCTGGGTGCTCCATAGTTTTCAATAAGACGGACGCAAGGGCTATAAGATAGATGTATATGAACAGTGGAGTCTTTGTTTGGTTTCAGAATTCGAATTATTAATTGAGATTCCGAGAGATTTGGGATCGACATAATAAGTTAAAAGATCCCTAATCTTTTCTTCGTACCTAACGCATGTGTGTACCGTTTAAACTGTTTAAAGGTAAGCCGCCACACCAAACCACGAAGGCGAAGTAGCCGTAAGGCGCAATCCGAAGTCTGTGAGTAGAATATTTAATAAATACCGCTACCGAGAAAGATAGTAGGCGCATAAAATTAGCGAAATCTGGACATAATTCGATAACTGTAATTTTCTTTTTCTATGATTTAAAGTATTGTATTATAGTTATCGAATTATGTCCAGGTTTTGCTAATTTTATGCGCCTACACGTCATCTCAAGTAGTTTGATGTCTGTGTTTGAGGCAAATTTGGTACGAGTAAGCTGCCAGTCGACCTGACAAGACCAGTTCTCAATTTAGCTGCGTAATAGCTTTTCTGTCCCACTTGGTGGAACTCGTATCCTCACTCTGAGTGGACCACCATCGACTTCGCACATAGCCAACTAACTAGGCAGAGGGCTGATCGAACTTCGTATCGTGCCGTCCCTTTCCGTCATATAGTGTATAACACGAGAGTGAGAAGGTGCCAGCCTACCGAGAACCGAAAACGGAGTATCGCCCTCTCTGTCGGTCGAATGTGCAAGTGCGACAGAGAGGTAGATATTTCGGTTTGCGGTAGCCATTGATGTACTATTATAGAACGAGATTCACAATCAGCCCACAAAAATGGCCCCCGTGAAAGTACCGCCCGCACGACTCGGGCGGTACTTTCCTGTTTAGTCGTGTTTGAACCGCAGACAGTGACAGTTGTCCAACAATGACGAAATCTGCTGTGAAAAACTGCTTTAATAGCTACACAAAAAAAAACAAGGGAAACGACGGAATATACTTCTTTAGGTAAGTTATTTTGATAACGTTACAAAATTTATGTAAAGTCCTGGTAATTTCATGGTTTTGAGTATATAATTTTGTTAGTTCAAATGAAAGGTTATCAAGAAACAAAATGTAAGGAGTCGCTATTGGGTCAATATTTTTTTAAATATATTTATAAGGAATAAATTTGTGTTTTTTATGTTTAGATTTCCACAACATCCTCTGCAGCGACGTTCAGAATGGAGCGCTATTTTAGCGCAAAATAAACGTAACGCACTCTATAAACCAAGCCATACGAGTGTTGTGTGTTCGGCCTATTTCCCTATTTCCGACATATGGACCAATAAAGGCTTAAATCGACTAACTGCAACTGCTAAACCTGTCTTGAACGTAAGTCCGTTCGTTCCCGACACAAACTACATTATTCAAATTCTGTTTTAACATATAATTTTAGCGTGAAAAATCATGCAGAGGAAAACATTTTCATATAGTTATATGAATTGATGTAATAAAAATCAATTTAACGTTAATATATTTAAATAATTTACACCACACCTTGCCAAAAAGCGCGTTTTTCCGCACGCTGCGCGTCCGGAAAAACCTTATTGGCCAAGCGGTGACGTAAAATTGTGTACAAAATGAGGGTCGTAAAACAGAAAGCCCTCTCTCGCATATTTATGACCCTCACCTGCGGCTCGGGCCTCAAACATCTGCGATATCGGCCTTTCTTTGTTTTACAACCCTTGTATCGTAATATACTATTATCTTTCAAGTTCATAGTCGGTATCTTTGTTTTATAGATGTCAGAGATAGATGACGATGACTTGCAAAGCAAAAGTTGTAAAGCTACAAATGCTGCTCCAATGGCAGAAGTCAGTACTTTTGAAATAACTACCTATAGTCTTGCTCAAGAGTTTCATGAAGATAAACATCTTAATCTCTAACACAGAAAAAGAATAATCACAGAATGTGTGTGAATGTTGTAATGGAATGTTTTATTCATATTTTTTTTTGTTCAAAAATATTATTAATATAAAAATAATTTAAATAACCAAAGCGACTCCATTAGGTAATTTCACTGTTTACTTTTGACATTTATAAAGTAAACATTGGTAGCCTGTATACGACAGTGACATTTTACTAAAAAGTTTTTACCATGTTGGTTCTTATGTTAGCAAATTTGACACTTGATACTAATATTTGTAAGTTCTTTTTTGTATGAAGTTTTTATCTTGACTCGGACTATAAAGAAGCGTTATTATCAGCTATTGGAATGTAACTGCCAGTGTCATCTGCCCGGCTAGTATGATAGCTTATACCGTCACGTTATATGGCCAAAATGTACTGAAACGTCACATAAAACGTGACGGTATAAGCTATCATACTAGCCGCGCTGGCGCCACATTTTTAGTTATTTATGTTCGGCATTGTGTGTCTATTTCTATATCTTATGTCAATGGCGGTAGCGCCGCAGAAGGGCTACCGCTAACTGAAAACGAAATATCTCCCTCTCTGTCGAATATGCAAGTGCGAAATTTCGATGTGATCTCGATGGAAATGACGATTAATATTATCACTATAGTGGGATGTCAATATTATCGCGGTAATGAAAATTGTATGGACTTTGCTTCAATATTCACGTGATACGTATCGTGATATGAGTGTATCGCGTGATAATAATTACCATGTAAAAGGCCCCAGTGAGAATGACAAATATAACAATACCAATCTTTGATACCAATTGATTTGTCAATATTGCCAAATGAATGAGATGATCAGATGAACAATAACAAATACTGTACGGGCATGTGCTTGGTGAATAATTATTAAAGAATCATTACCTACATGTAAAGTAGAGTAAAACTTCGAGAAAACTAAATATAATATAAAATTACAAAATGCCTCCCAAAAAGCAGCCCGAAAAAGGAGGCAAGGGAGGTAAATCCGGGGGTGATAAAGGTTAGTGGTGAGCTTCATATTGGATCCTACTTCCTAGATATTATCATACTGGTGTAATGCAAGTCGTAGCTCATTTAAAATATTGCTTATATTCAGTACTCTTTCGCATTTAAACCTAATGTACTCCTTGTGTTACATTTTTATCAGTTTTTAGTGATTATGGATCTTTAGACTAATTTTTACTTTTGGTTATTATACTTATTATAATAGTTGCACCACTCATACAAGTTTGTGCCTAAAGCTAACCCCTAGCAATACATGAACACATAAAATAATTGACTTTACATAAAAAAAATAGAAATAGATTCCATGAATGGTGTATACATTTAAGTTCACATTGTCTTTGTGGGTCAAGCTAATTTGATCTGTTATTGGAATCCAATATAAACATACTTATTTTATTGGATTTCCTTCTAGTGTTTAATTCTTTGTTCTGTGGATAAATTTTTATTTCGAAAACAATAATGCATGACATATCCTTCCTACAAAGGCGGGTCTTTGTGGCATACCAGAGATCCGAAAATTTGCATCATTGCTCGCAATAATCACATTTAACAGCCTGTTTAGCCTAGTTGGTAGTGTCATTGCCTCCGAGGCTAGAGGTCCTGGGTTTGATTCCTGGTAAGACCATTTGTTTCTGTGGTGAGCAGAGACATTTGTTCCTGAAACTTGGATGTTTTCTTTGTATTTAAGTATATTTCTATTAAATATATCATTGTCTAGTACCCATAACACAAGCCTTATTGAGCTTACTGTGGGACTGGTTCGATTTGTGTAAAAGATGTCCCCTAATATTTATCTATTTATTTAATAATGTGGTCATGACTCAGAAATTAATCAATATGTTATTCAATTTCTTACTTGACATATAATTTGATTCCATGTCAATACAAACAGATACAAAAGTTTGTTAAAGTGTAGATTTATTAAAGAAAATAATCAGAATTTTTTCCAAATTTTCTGCAGTCAGTCTATTTCTTTTTACTTCAAAAATATACTTAAGTGCTGAAAAACTCTGCTTGCAATCCACTGATGTTAATGGGGCAAACTTAAGTAGTTTTATGGGAATATTATTATTCCAGTATTCAGTATTAGGATTAAGACTTTATTTTCAGTTCTAAGTTGCGGGCGATAAATTCAACATGGGGATTTCTGTCAAAGACGGCTTTTATTTTAGTGTGAAAACTATAACCACTTTAAATAACATTTAGCTAATAATTATTAGCACGGATAAACTATTATCTCTGGAAATTCAAATTTAATTATTTCTCTTGTTGTGTCTTCATAGAACCAGGTATACAATATAACTTTGAAGCAAAGTTTAGAAACAAAGCAGTAGTAGTACATTTTATGCAAATGGTAAGCTGGCATTGTCTATCACAAAAATAAGCAGGATGCACTATGACTTCACCCTATCAAGACCTGCTTGTGACAGAACATAAAAATCGGCCAAGTGCGTGACGGGTCACGCACAGAGAAGGGTTCCGTAGCGACACCGTAGTAACCTCCTTTTAAGAAAAAAATAACCTACTTCTATGGGGGAGACTGGTGAAAGATTATTATATTGATGGTGCAGTCTTAGATTCCATACAATGAAATCAAAATGGCTCTAAGTATGTTTATAATGGTAGAAGACTATAAGTACCCTCAATACCTCATGGAATCCTCCATCAGAACTCAAGATTGTCAAAAATATGTCTTGAAAACCTAGCTTGCTTGACAAACATAACGAAGAGAACAAATCATCAGCAGTTCCACTTCATCAAATGTCACTTATTTAAATGTAAATGCTTGATTTGTTTATGTAAATACTCAAATCACTATATGGATGCCTTTTACATTTGAGGAGTTCCCTGGATTCCTCATGGATCCCATCATCAAAACTCAAGCTTGACAAATGATTGTCTTGAAAATCTAACTTGCTTAACAAACACAGCAAAGAGGACAATTCGCCAAACGTGAACTATGCGTCGTTAAAGAGTTCCGTTCTGATCATCATCAGCAGTTCCACTTCATCAAATGTCACTTTGAGATGAAAATGCTTGATTAGTTCATGAAAATACTAAAATCACTATATGTGTGCCTTTCACATTTAAAGAAGTTCCCTTTATTCCCCATGGATCCCATCATCAGAACTCTAACATGACAAAAAATTATCGTGAAAATAGAACTTGCTTAACAAACACAGCTAGGAGGACAAATCGCCAAACGTGAACTTTTCGTCGTTGAAGAGTTCTGTTCTGATCATCATCAGCAGTTCCACTTCATCAAATGTCACATTTTTGTATGAAAATGCTCGATTTGTTAATAAAAACACAAAAATAACTATATACGTTTGCCTTTAAGATTTGAGGAGTCCCCTCGATTCCGCATGCGCGATTGCGCATCATCAGAACTGCGTTTTGACAAAAACCAACTTGGAATCAAAAAATCACACGGTTCACAAATGACGGAGTTCTAAAGTAACAAACATAAAAAAAACATACAACCGAATTGATAACCTCCTCTTTTGAAATCTTGAAGTCGGTTAAAAAAGGTCGTCTCTTCATAGGGAAGTCACGGTACTTAAGCCCTTTTGTTTAGGCAAGACAGTTTTTCAGCAATAACTCAAAAACCGTTAAACCTATCTTGTTCAAACCAAAAATCGTTGAAAGTATTTATAATTGTACATCATCTTGATTTTTTTCAGAATTTCACACTTTATAGTTTGGAAATTAGAGGGGTGGGGACACACCCACAAACACTTTTTACGACTTTGACAGCTAATATCCCACCAACGGTTGACTTAAATGGAAAAGTTTTTTAGAAACCTCTATGTCATTTTGGAAGGCCTATCCATTGATACCCCACACGCCTATGTGCATTGGACAGGACTTCTTCTTTTATTTATTTATTTATTTATTTATTTTATAAGACACACCAACAGTACATAAACAAAGAAAATAAAGTTACATAAGTATAGTGGACACGTGTAATATTTATGCACCAATAACAGGTGTGCAACAACGTTCAAACAGTTCGAGGCTTTTACACTACTTTAATAACTATAATTATATATTAATAGATTTGTTTGTGTCGATTGACCAATCAAAACTTGCAATAAAAACTGTAAGCACTACTTATGAAGGTTGTTTGAACATTCTGCGCTTTAAATTTTGTATAGAATCACTAAATATGTCTATTTCGAAGTTTTGTTCAAGTGACAAATTGTTCCATGTTACTTGCAATCTATGGACTGGAAGTGCCTTGCCCAGTTTAGTCCTGGTAGAACTCGGGCGAAAGATAGTGCGACGACAAGATCGTGTGTTAGCTTTTGGTACTGTAAAGTTTAAACCACCCAGCAGGTAAGGTTCCGCGATTTTACCGTTTACCAACTTGTGTAGCAAAACCATGTCAAGGAAAGACCGCCTGAGCTGTAAAGGACACATTTCAAACCGTTGGAGTCTCTCTTCGTATGTTACTTTTTTACGAACTCCCTCAGTTCTCGTCTTATACACTAAAAAACGAGGAAAAGAACGTTGGACTTTTTCCAACCGATTGATATGAATTGCGTAGCTGGGATTCCATACTTGACAACAGTATTCAAGACGAGAACGCACTAGAGCATTGAAAAGAGTTTGAAATGTGTCAACGCGTTTGAAATTTTTGCCTATACGTTTTATAAACCCAAGCATTTTATTGCTTTCACTAATAACTGAATCAATATGATTTATAAAGTTTAATTTAGAGTCCAGGCATACTCCAAGATCCTTAACATTGGAAACTTCTCGAAGCACAACGTCATTGAGACAATATTTTGAGTTAGTAGGTAGTTTTTTTCGCGTAAATTTAATAAAGAGACACTTGTCAGCGTTAAGAGTCATATTATTCTCCAGACACCAGGTCTTTACGCTATTCAAATCCTCTTGTAATAGCAACGAATCAGGTATTGATGTGACCACTTTATAAAGCTTCATATCATCAGCATATAACAGACATTTGCTATGCTTGATAGTGGAAACTAAGTCGTTTATAAAGCAAATAAATAGAACAGGGCCAAGATGTGAGCCCTGAGGAACACCCGAAGTTGCCAAGTACCTGTTTGAAAAATATCCATCCTTCACCACTCTTAGCTGTCTCCCAGTTACGCATTTAAGCGTTTATATATATAGGTATAGAAGAAATTAATGACTTAATGATACCATAAACAATTTATATTTTGGTTACTTATCACATCAGACGTACCGTGTTTGTTGTATTTAAACGGAGAGTCTATATACGAAGTTTAAAATCTCTAACTGTACAAACTTTAAACCCCCATTTCACCCCTTTACAGGGAGGAATTAGGAAAACGCTTAAATGCGTATCTGTTGTATTTAAACAGAGAGTCTATATACGAAGTTTCCAATCTCTCACTTCAAAAAATATTTGCACCACGCACAAAATTTTAAACCCCTTTTTCATCCCTTTTGAGAATGTATTTCGAAAAACGCTGATATACGCTATTGATATATTTAAACAGAGAGCCTATACACGCAATTTCAAGTTTCTAAGTCCAAAAATTTTTCTTTTCCCGTACAAACTTTCATCCCTTTTTTTACCCCTTTTAGGGGATGAATTTCGAAAAATCCTTTCTTATCCCTAGCCTACGCTATAAATGTAACCGACTGTACAAAAACAGTTCTCTAGCTTTAGTAGTTTCGGCTGTGCGTTGATGAGTCAGTCAGGACTTCTTCTTTTATACTTCACATTATATTTCACGAGTATCAGTTGAAAAATGCGATCTGTCGAGGGGGAGAAATCGAAATCCGTCCGCAGAAACATACGAAATAATTGAAAAACTGAACTCCTTTGGAATATTTTCTAAAACTGCTGAACGCGACTTCAACTAAAATTGATTTATTCAATTGTTCGCTGGCTGAATTCACAGAGGTCATATATAGAATACTATGCTTTTGTAGTTAAGATAAATAGAAAAAAAAATGTTTTTTTTTTACTAGGTATATGTGTAATTGAGTGGTTTATGTAATTATTTCCTATTGATTTTTATATTTGTTTCTTAGCGTTGTAATATGTATCACGTGTTGGATTAGTCTGTAAGTGATATGTATATTAATTAAATAAATAAATAAAAAACTGACGCGACAAATAAATATCTCTATAATTATCGAACTTGCTCACAATATTTCACAAGAATCGATTGAAAAACGCAACAGGACAACAAATCGAAATCTGCCCGCAGCAGAAACATACGAAATCATTGAAAATATTAATTGTTTTTGAAAATTTCCATAAACTGACGTGACTAAAACAAATATATTTAATTATCAAACCTGCTCACAATATTTCACTAGAATTGGTTAATAAAAGCGACCAGTTAGAGGAGTACAAACCGAAATTTTTCCGTAGAAACATACTCCAAACCATTAAAAAAATATATTTTTTTGTAAGTTTGTAAAATCTAAAACGAGAAAATAATTCTATATATTTACTTGCAGTAAAAGTAGCCAATGAATTTAATAATTTATTTTCAAAACTCCTATAGTCACTACTCAAAATGGGGCATAGTCTGCTACAATAGCCAAATCTCTTCTTTTAACGCCTGCCAGACTATTTATTACAAGAAGAGACGGGCGGAGCCCCGACACTAACCAAAATTAAATATTCTAGAGGGTACTTTAGTGTTTCAAAAGGGTAGTGTTATATAGGTAAGTAGTCTGGCTAGCCAAAATTTGTTGACGAAAACCATTATTATTTTTAAATTGTATTGTATTGAAGTATCGCGGCTTCTGATTTAGTTGAAATTTGGCATAGTACAGCTAACAGCAAAAGTAGATGATCACATTAGTACCTTGCCATTTTCACTACTTTGACGCATCAAAACTGTCGCAGTATTGTTACGCTAGCGTGACAAAGTACTAGAATGATCATCTATATTTGCTGTTGACTGTACTTATGTAATTTTTTTGGTGATGGATTAATATTATGGTATTATCGATCTAGGTCTTATTTACACTACATATAATTTTTCGCCTTCTTACAATGGCATATGGTGAGAAAGTGTAAACATACGAGTACCTATGTGTTTTTCGTTGACTATACTCGTACTGTACGCAGTGGTAGAAATTATGTGGGATTAGTTTGAGTGCACGTCGACGTATATTTAACTTATTTCCTTAGGTAGGTAAAATCAAAAATATTTTCTAGTATCAATACTATAGTTCCTACTACACAAAGTGTGACCAGCCCAAAATTTTATAAATTACCCGCCCAAAATATGGGTAATGTTTCAGTAGCCAGACTAATATAATTTATATAAGCTAAAGGACTAGAGTCTGGCTAGCCAAAATTTGTTGACAGATATTTTCTTGTGGTATCACCAAATGTCTATGATTTTTAAAGAGGTTAAACGGCTGTCGTCCATTTATGTCATTCATTCAAATGGTTCGCGGTTTATGTGGCATTTATTTGAAATAATATTAATAATGAATGACTATACCGTGATTACCGTAAATAATTACGAAAATGTGCAAACCTGACGTGAACCGTTGTACAATGAAAAACTGCAATGTTTACAAGTCGTAAACAATTTAGAAGATTGGTGCTCTATAAATATTTTGATACTTTATGTACTAGTTCTAACATTTGCCTATAACTTTGATTAGCTACGTTAATTTATTAATAGCTGAATCTCATAAACAGGAAAAATGTGTAAAGAAACTGATAAACTAGAAGTTCAGAAAAATATAAATAAAATCAAAACATTAGAGTGTTTGGAGCTACTTACTGCAAACCAATATTTAGAGGAAATCTGTGGACAGACTGGTCTGTAGTAATTTGATATAAAAAATATATTTTTTTTTATATCATACCATTATTTATTTATTAAGTTTATCACTTATTGTTACACTGATAGTATACATATTATAGAAATAACTTTAAAAACTAGATCTTAGTGTATAATAAGTTGGGTAAGCACTGCATGCTTGATAATAAGTACTACTACAAAAAAATTAAAGTATAAAATAAAATAAATACCGTGTAGTATACTAATAAAAAGGCCCCTTTAAAAAGTTAATAATCACAATACTAGGATGTCAATATTATCACGTTATTAAAATCCAAATTATATGGATTGTGCTTCAATATTCATCAATATTCACGTGATACGAATGGTGATATGAGTGTATCGCATGATAATAATTACCGTGCAAAAAGCCCCATACAACAACAACTATTATTATTTTTAAATTGTATTGTATTGAAGTATCGCGACTTCCGATTTAGTTGAAATTTGCCATAGTACAGTCAACAGCAAAAGTAGATGATCACATTAGTACCTTGTCATTTTCACTACTTTGACTCATCCCAACTGTCGCAGTATTGTTACGCTAGCGTGACAAAGTACTAGAATGATCATCTATATTTGCTGTTGACTGTACTTCCGTAATTTTTTTGGTGATGGATTAATATTATGGTATTATCGATTTAGGTCTTATTTACACTACTTTTCATTTTTCGCCTTGTTACAATTGCATATGGTGAGAAAGTGTAAACATATGTGTTTTTCTTTGACTATACTGTACAGTACACAGGTAGAAATTATGTGGGCTGACTTTGAGTGCACGTCGACGTATTTTTAACTTATTTCCTTAGGTAGATACAATATTTTCTAGTGTCAAAACTATAATTCCTACTACACAAAGTGTGACCAGTCCAAGATTTTTTGAAATTCCCGCCAAAAATATGGGTAATATTTCAGTAGCCAGACTCTAGTGACTCTGTGAAGAACTCCTCAGAAAAGAAAAAAAATTCAAATTTCTTAATTTCTAAAAACTGACTCGACAAAAAAAAAAACTATATAATTATCGAACCTGGTCACAAAATTTCACGCGAATCGGTTGTGAAATGCGACCTATAAAGGAGAACATCCGGACAGACAGACAGACAGACAGACATACGAAAGATTTTGTGTCGATCGCTGAAACGGAGACGCTTTGCTCGCTCGGTCAAAAATGTGCTGAGTAGCACCCCAGCCAAAGTTACTCATACGAAGTTTCAAGTTTTTAACTTCAATAATTCCATATTCCTCATAAGTACAAACTTTCATTTCTTAATGAATTTCAAAATTTCATGAACTTTCGCTTCTTCATTTTAAACATACTATTTTTATGTAGCCCACGCAGAGTTGGGCGTAATCGATTCCTTTTGGAATTAATTACACGATTACATTCCAGTAATCATGATTCCTCATTAATCGATTATTTGGGTAATCAAAATTAATGTAATACTGTACTTTGATTACGTCTGTCATCCATTCCTTTGGAATCGGTATTGTAATCCACTACTGTAATATTGATTCCTCGGTAATCAAGTACTTAAGTAATCTGAATTACTTTACTTCAATTCCAGGCTTATTACTTAATTGGCAAACCTTATTTTATAATTTTGTTAATGTCACTAAAATTGTTTTTGGTCTACATGTCATTCTAGCATTTCACTTTCACATTAAATTTTGGTGTTGAATCTTAAAAATTGGGTTAATATTTATATAATAAATAATAATAACACAATGACATGCATTATTGATGTGGAGGAATTTCGATGTTTTAAAATGGAACTTCTGGCAAAATTAGAAATAACCAAAATTCGTCAAGGAAATGCCAATTACGGTAAGATATAAAACAAATAATAGTTATTATTTTTAAAACCATAAAAATGTCATGTTTATTTATGTTAGGTACCTGTTTATTTTACAGAGCCCAATTTATGCTGCTGTCTGCTAAATTTTCGTGAGAGGTGCCTGAAGGTGATGTTCAAACGAAAACACTTTTTAGATTTTGACGATTGTTGGGAAGAAGTAATGGAGGTATTTCGAAAACACCAAGAAAAGGGCCTTCGTTACAGTAAAGACCTAAGAGATGATAATTGCACATGTGTTACACAGCCATCACATTTAAGAAAACAACTATTGAAGATACCTCCACAAGTATTTGAAACATTTTGGTTTGAGGCTGTAAATAAAATTGAAAAATATGCAGACGATTTTAGTAAATAATGTTTTCCCGTCGTATTTTATGGAAATTATTCGTGCCTTGTCAACTATTTCAGGGAGAGTCCTAAAGCAAATTAAAATAGATAGGGTAAATTTTATTAATTTTCATCAAAATACGATAGTAAAGTATAATTCATTACACCTGTACCTGTACTCGAACTTGAAGATTTTCCCGCAGTGAACGTGTTAAATAAACACTTCAGATACCAGATTATAATTCCCAAGGAAGTGTACAGAGTACAGATGTAGTGCATAATGTTTTTGAATCGTCTCTGCCGCTATAATTGTGTTATCAGACCTATTTAGATAACGTTGAAGAGGTCCTACTAAAATATTATAATATGCCTCACTGACAATGTCAATTGAACTTGACAAATGTAACTACACTTCAGCGGGTTTACAATCCAATAGTCCAATTTATAAATCCATCCCATAACTCCACTATGGATTTGGATTCACCAGCTGTCGGCGAAGAAACATCAGCCTCAAGTTCCGAATCTGAAATTTTATTTGATGGTACGTTTTTTTCCAAAATTACGTCTAAAACAACAAATTCGTCCACTGTGGCAGCGTGCGTGAAATGTTTACCATTAAACGTTGAAGTAAAAGGCTATAAAAAATGCTTTTCCAACTTCATTAAACACCTGAAGAGAAAACATGGACCTGACTGTGTTGAAGAATACAAATCATATTGCATACAGAAGAAAAGAAAAAAGCCGCAATCAACATCAGTTCAAAATCGTCAAGTGCTTAAAACTAGCAGCTCTTACTCTCAAGAAGAGTTTGATAGCGACGTAGTAAAATTTTTTTTACATTCGATGATACCACTCAGTTGTGTAGAAGATCCACATTTCATTCGAATCTTAAAGAGACTGCATGTCGACAGTTTGGGATTGACTATTATGAGTCGTACAACTTTGACCCGTCGTATAAATCAACATTATGATGATCAAGTTAAAGTAATTAAAGATTTAATGAGCAGGGTAAATTTTATCTGTGCAACTGCAGATATCTGGTCCAGCCGGAAAAGAAGTTTTTTAGGCCTGACGGCACATTGGATCGATCCTGATACTTTTCTAAGATCATCGAGGGCATTGGCATGTCGGAGATTCCCGGGAGTGCATAATTATGAACGCATAACTAATCTACTAAGAGACATTTTACATGAATTTGACTTAGATTTGCCTAAGATTGTTGCTGTTACTACAGATAATGGTAGCAATTTTGTTAAGGCTTTTAAAGAATTCGGAGTTCACCCAGGTAGCATAGAAACAAATGACAATTGTGAGACCGTTTCTAATGTCTCTAATGATGATATCGAAGAAGAGCCCTTGATGATTTCAGATTCAAATAAAGGTTGTATTGACTTTTTAAATGATCATGCACTGCTACCGTATCATATGCGATGCTGTTCCCATACTTTGAATCTGATAGCCACAACAGATTTAAAACATTTACTTACCACTGACACTGCTCTGTCCAACATTCATAAGAGTGTAATAGATAAATGTAATCGTCTTTGGAAAATGGCGAATCGTCCCAAAAGCTCTGAAATCATCCAAAATATATTGGGACATAATCGTAGTCGACCAGGCGAAACTCGTTGGAACAGTATGTATGATGCCCTAAAGCAAATTTTATCGATTAAAGAAAAAAACAGTGTTCTACATGAAGGGCTCGGTTTGGAAAATCCGCTGCGTAATACAGATTTCAATTATATAGAAGAATATCTGTCTTGTTTGAAACCCGTAGCAGCAGTACTGGATATTCTTCAAGGAGAAAATAATACCTATTACGGTTTATTGCTACCAACACTACTGATGCTTAAAAAAAAAGTACATGCCCTACAGCAAAACAATTATCAATATTGTAAACCAATTGCGGTTCAATTATTAAAACAAGTGCAGAGTCGTTTCGACGATTTATTGAAACTTACAGGACCTGCAGCAGAAAAAGCAATTATCGCCGCTCACAGCTATCCCAGGTTCAAGAACTCATGGTACCAATGCGTGGATTCCGAACATCACGCTAGGTTAAAAAATATGTTTTTGACGGCTGTATCGGAGGAATCTTCACATCATTCAAATATCGAGCCTGAGATATTTCAACATACACATGACTTTGATGACGCGTTTTACGATTTCAGTAATTCAAATAGTGACAGCAACACTAGCGGCGGCAGCGGCGGACACTCAATCAGAGCAGAATATTGTATATTAGGATATCTATCAGATACATCACGGTCATTAGATATCCTGAACAAATATCCTGAGATAAAAAAAGTTTTTCTGAAGTATAATACACCTCTGACCTCTTCAGCTCCCGTAGAACGACTGTTCTCTTATGCGACTATGACAAATACTCCAAAAAGCAACCGATTAACAGACGAGAACTTTGAGCGACGAGTTATATTAAAAGCCAACTTGAATAATGAAAAACATTCTTAAATCTAAGAAATAATTCACTTAGCTTTGTACCTGACCGATAATTCATATTGTCAATTGTGTCTGGACCCACCTCACTCTTTTGTAATGAAAGATATTGTACAGTCGAGTTCATAAATATATGAGTATTGCCAGGGCTTCACAAATAAATGTACATGGGAAAGTTCATCATTCATAATTATACTTTAGGAAAACCTTTTTTTATGGAAAATGCTCATATATTTATGAACTCGACTGCAAGTACAGTCAAGGCGTTACCGTTGCCGTTACCCACTAAAGGGTTAAACGATAAATTTTAAAGCCGTACTTAATTTTAATTACGCATATTTAATTTAAAGCTTAAGTAATAGCGACAAGTTTATTTTAATTTTATTTAGTTGAGTACAATAAATAAAACTAATATTTATGATTGAAGAAACTATTTTTATTTCATACATGTTGTGTGATGGATGTGGAATCAGGAATATCTTGAGTTTCTTTGAGCAATCCTTTTTTTCTCGCCGAGATTTGTATAGTGTTTTCTCAAAAATTCGCATACTTAAGTAGAGTCCGAATTTAGGGTCCATTTTGAAATCTAAGATGGCGGCACGTTTTTAGGGTCACGCAAGTCAACCAGGAACCCTTAGGTCGGCCTTACACATTGTGAATCATAATTCATATTATGAGTTCAGAATGCACGGACGGAATTGCATAAAATATACCTATATTACCTATCCATTTTGTATACGAATTAGTCGAAAACGAGTATAATAAAGAATATTGCAAAAAAAATTGCTGCCATCTTGGATCTTAAAATTGACCCTAAATTCGGATGCCGCGTATGCGAATCAGTCAACACGATATTTAATTGTATGTTTGAGAAAACTTCATTTAAAAGACACTTAACATATAGAAGTAATCTGGAAGTGATCAAGTCAACAATTCCAGTAATTTGCAATCGACAATGATTCCCAATTATTAGTAATGGTAATATTTGTATAGATGATTACTGATTCCATAATATGTAATGGTAATTTACCGTTTCACTTGATTACATTACAAGTAATCTGACACCTAGTAGTAGATTACAAAGTAAAATCAAGTAATCGTGGAATCAGGAATCGATTACGATTTGCCCATCTCTGAGCCCACGTGCACAGATCACGTGATTAGCAAAGCAGATACGCTCATTGAAGTGATTTAAGTTAAACGATTTCTGTACATCTGACCTATTCTCACTCACATATTAGTAGAGTCAGACCAGTATATCTTTTCCAAGCAAATGAACTGTCAAACATTTAAAAGTTACGTATGGCAATGTTTTATATTTGACGCAGATGTCAAATGTGAATGTGTCATAGGAATTAAATTGAATTAGTGGAATTAATTTGCTTATGATTGTTAGCACTAATTATGGGCAAACCGTATAAAAGTGGCGAGCGAGAATTATTATTCCGAATGATCAATAATTATGACGCCGTGAGAGAACAACGAGAGGCGATTATCGCACAAAAGTGGCAATGTTTACATCTCATCAATCTTTGACCGGTAAACAAAAACAACATCATCTTGGTACTTTTTCAATGTTTGTATGAAATTCTATTAAACACCTCTCGTCTATCAGAACCCGCAACGAGAATTATGTTGCAGCTAAGCTAACAGTTATACAGGGTGTATTCCCTTTTTTGTAAAAGTTACTAAAATTGACGAGTTATATAAATTTCATTTTTTCATTAAGATCTTTAATTCTATGATATATGATTAATAATATGATTAAGATCCGACCACTTTTTTTTACATACATGGTCATGGTTGTATGGAGGTCAATTTTAGGTTAGTTCTCACCATTTCTTTTAGTGACTATTCATAGGAAGTTTTTACCCCCTCACTTTTTTGATATACACGGTGTAACATGAACATATCGAAAAAAATTAACAGCGTATTCCTGAGGCCAAAAGAAGCAAAAAATGTTGTATGAAGTTGACTGGGTTCGGGCTACTTTCAGAGATAATTGTAATTTTTTCGTAAATTTATTTTTAACGGTACTCAGTGAATAACGCGTTTTTGATCGAGATGTTACTACTATGTTGGGGAGCGTTCAAGTATTACGTAACGAATTTGGGGGGAGGGGGGAGTCTTGTAAAACGTTACGATGCGTTACAGAGGCGGGAGGGGGTATTTTGAACTAGGCGTTACGTAACATTGTTTTTTTTTAACCCTTCAGAAAGGTTGCCTAGAGATATTCTCTCACGCATTTTATTAAACATTATTTTTTTCAAAATTTCAAATGGAATGACTACTCTAGGTAAAAATGGTCACTTGGTGGTTACGTAACGTTTTACTAGGGGGGAGGGGGGGTACCGAAAAACGTTACGGCACGTTACAAGGGAGGGGTGGGGGGTCAAAAATCTCCAAAAATTGCGTTACGTAATACTTGAACGCTCCCTTGTCTAGTCTAGACGTAACTATTGATAGATGTCAAAGTGGCATTCAAATGTGGTTGCAAAACTGTTTAAAAAAAAACCATTTTTTTGTTGGTTTAAAGTGGCTATTTTGCTGAAGAAAGAATTTCTTTTTTTATTTCGAGTTTGACCAAAAGTCATATAACTATTTTGCTTCTTTTGGCCTCAGAACTACGCTGTAAAAATAATTCGGTATGCTCAAGTTATACCGTGTATACACTAAAACAAACTATTTTATCTTTCGGGAAAATTCGCCGAGTTTTTTTTTCAATACTGGGTGTGCGGTGTATGTACTTTAAGTATATGTTGAACTAACTTAAAGTAAATACTAAGTATTATTATTATTACATACTAATACTCCGTAGGGGCCGCTCGGCTGGTGATCTACTGGTTTACCTGACACATCGTTGGGCACAGGCGATCGAGACAAAGGGTGAAGCATTGGCTGTTAGTTTGGATGTAGCGAAGGCCTTTGATCGCGTTTGGCACAAAGCACTTCTCTCGAAGCTTCCATCCTATGGGATTCCCGAGAAATTATGTGAATGGGTCAGCAGCTTTCTAGCAGACAGAAGCATAAAGGTCGTAGTTGACGGTGTATGCTCTGACGCCATGTCTATGAATGCTGGTGTCCCTCAAGGCTGTGTGCTATCACCCACGCTATTCCTTCTGCATATCAGTGACATGCTGCAAATCAGCGGCATTCACTGTTATGCGGATGATAGTACGTGTGATGCCTCTTACACCGGTCGCGCCAATATTTCTCGGGAAAACGTCACTGAGAGCCGAAACAAACTTGTGTCTCAGATTGAGACTTCCCTGGATGAAGTCTCAGAATGGGGTCGACTTAATCTGGTCCGCTTTAACCCTACAAAGACGTAGGTTTGCGCGTTTACTGCGAAAAAGCTTGCGTTTGTCGCATCACCTCGTTTTGAGAGCACTCCCCTAACTGCCACAGCCAATATCGAGATCCTTGGCGTCGACATCTCGAGTGAAGTCCAGTTCCGCGGTCATTTAGAGGGTAAGGCCAAATTAGCCTCGAAACAGCTCGGTGTGCTAAAACAGATCGAGACAGTATTTCACGCCGGCCCATCGCCTACAGCTTTATAAGGCACAGGTCCGCCCACATATGGAATACTGTTCTCATCTTTGGGCAGGGGCACCACAGTACCAGCTTCTCCCTCTGGACCGCATCCAACGGAGAGCGACTCGAATTGTCGGCTGCCAGCGGGTTTCGGAACGGCTTGACTCCTTGGCGCTGCGTAGAAATGTAGCCTCGCTCTGCATTTTCTACCGCATGTATTACGGGGAGTGCTCCGAGGAATTGTTCGGATTAATCCCTGCCGCTTCCTTCCGCCTTCGCCCAACGCGACAAAATTTCCATCCTCACCACTTAGATGGTTGGCAGTCCTCAACTGTGCGTTTCTCCAGAAATTTCTTGCCTCGCACAGCTAAACTGTGGAATGAACTGTCGCCTGCGGTATTTCCGGACCGATTCGACCTTCAAACCTTCAAGATAAGAGCGTACTCCCATCTTATAGGCCCGCAACGCACTTACAACCCCTCTGGTGTTGCGAGTGTCCATGGGCGGCGCTAATCGCTTACCATCAGGCGATTCGTCTGCTCGTTTGCCACCTATGTCATAAAAAAATACTCACTACTAATACTATTATTTTCACTTGTTTAAATATTACACAAGTATCAAGACTAATTAGTGCCCTATCTTCGGTGTTATCATATACCGATTTACAGACAAAAAATTAAAACTGTTGGTGCAGACTTATGCTAGTCAGACTTTAAGTTTGAGAAACAGGTGAGGTGAGTAAGGGATATCTGACAGGGCTTCACTTATCAGTGTTCCCGCTTTCATAACTACGAATTGTACTGAACTGATGTTTGTGACGTTTTGAATTATATGGGATTTGACATTTTGGTGAACTTTTAAATGAAGAGAATTTGTTAACAGCCGCAAATGAACGTACTATCTGTCCCGTTCTAACTTGTCTTGGTTAACCACAAGGATTCAGAGAGACAACTATGTATATGTAAAATCATCTTGCTTACGAATCTCTTGGTATTATGATTCTAAATCAACGTACAACCTATTCGTATGTATTATTACATGATCGCAAAGTCTCAATTCTGTTCATCATTCAATAAGAATAAAAACAATCTTTTGAATACAGAATCTGGAGGGAAAGAGAAAAAAGGCGGAACAGCTGTCAAAGTCCGACATATATTGTGTGAGAAACAGTCAAAATGTTTAGAAGCTTTGGAAAAAATTAAAGCGGGGCAGAAGTTTCCCGATGTAGCTGCCGCGTATAGCGAGGACAAAGCTAGGCAGGGCGGCGACCTCGGCTGGATGACGCGCGGCTCTATGGTGGGACCCTTCCAGGATGCTGCCTTCGCCTTGCCGATCTCCACCGTCGCCAATCCAGTATACACAGACCCTCCTATAAAAACTAAATTTGGCTACCATATTATTATGGTTGAAGGGAAGAAATGAGTGACGTGATTTTTGGATTCGAATACTTCTGGGCGATACTTTTATTGTTCATTATGGAAAGAATCTGCTGTTTGCAGGAACAATTTGACAAGGACTTTATAGTGCTCCCGGATCCGTCAAGACATGACGATATCTCGTACGATTCGGAAAACCTCGAAGAATTTTCGGATAGAGAGTAAGTAACGATCTCATTTTAATGTGTCACATGACCTCACAGACTCAGAATTTCTATGCACAGAACTGTTTTCCAGTTCTAATAGGAATTTTACTCGTATTTTAAAACATGTGAACACTTGATGCACTAACTAAAGAAATTCAGTTTTTAGGGGCTAGTCAACTAGGAACCCTTATAGTTTCGCCATGTCCGTCTGTCAGTCCGAGGCTTTGCTCTGTGATTGTTAGTTCTAGAAATCTGAAATTCGGCATAGATATACGGGATGTAATCGTGAAGTGTGGCCAGGCGATTATACCGCAAATATAACAGATATTAGAAAACTACAAATTGATATCGAAAGTGCCCAATGAGTAAAAATGCATGTATACCTTTTTTTTAAATAATTGTAGTAATATTACAAATTAAGGTTTAAACACTCCCATGATTTTGCTTTTGTCGAGATGTTTGTTCCGGGCTAGAGGCCGCAGTTTTCACGAAACTCGGCATACTTATTACTCGGTTAAAGATTTCCTTGTCAAGATCTTTCTTCGATTGGGGCGATAATGGGGGCAGGTTTGCTGTTGGTGTTGCGTTACATATATAAACGGATTTTAAACCAAATTCGGAGGAAATACCAAGTAGCTGATCCTTCACAAGTCGTTGTAAATTTTATTTTGATTGGGGAGAAAATGGGGGCAAAAATGGGGTAAGTTTGCTGTAGCGTTGTTTATGAACGGATTTCAATTATATTCGGAGAAAACATCAACCCCTACCCTACCCTATCTGATACCCTATATACATGTTGGATGAAATATAGATAAAAAGTTTTGGAAATGAAATAAAAACCGAAAGTATTGCTTTCCTCTACTTGAAAAATGCGTCAACCGATTCTCGTGAAATTTTGCGAGCAGTTAAAATACTGAAAAGGAAAAGACAAAGAAATTCCATATACTTTAACTATCGACTTCGCGACCCACAGCTCACAGAGCCACTAGTTAGTCTATAAAGTTACTTAATTATTAGTCTTACACTAGGTAGTCTATAAAGTAAATAACGCGGCTGGTAGAAAGGAAGCTGACGCGTGCCTCTGATTGTTCCAGTGGGTCCCTGAAGCTGAGCTTCCTGCGGCTGTGCCGCCTGGCGCAGGTCACCATGTTGCTCACACTCGTCTACTTCTGCAACATTTGCTTCTGGTTCATAATGACAAACAAAGTTTCGCCCAAGACTCTCTCTTACAGACTTAAAATATCTATTCCGTCTTGGTAATAGATAGTAATTAATAATAAAAGTATCGCAATCATCCAAATTTTCCAATTGTGTTGTTTGATTTTGTTAAGTAGGACCTACTGTACTAAACCTGTCCTCTCATCATACGTTTTCGGAGTGTTCGTCATCAACTCATCAAAGTTACGTTACATGGCGCTGTACCTATAGTATATTTTTTCGAAACAAACACAAATGAATGTGTTTGCGTTTAGTCTCAATATATAATGTTTGTTTAGGTGGCACTAACAGCAGAGGCCGCTAGAGGCGCTGTACGCGTTGCCATACAAATTGTATTTGTATGTTTGTTTAGGTGGCACTAACAGCAGAGGCCGCTAGAGGCGCTGTACGTGTTGCCATACAAATTGTATTTGTATGTTGGTTTAGGTGGCACTAACAGCAGAGGCCGCTAGAGGCGCTGTACGCGTTGCCATACAAATTGTATTTGTATGTTTGTTTAGGTGGCACTAACAGCAGAGGCCGCTAGAGGCGCTGTACGCGTTGCCATACAAATTGTATTTGTATGTTTGTTTAGGTGGCACTAACAGCAGAGGCCGCTAGAGGCGCTGTACGCGTTGCCATACAAATTGTATTTGTATGTTGGTTTAGGTGGCACTAACAGCAGAGGCCGCTAGAGGCGCTGTACGCGTTGCCATACAAATTGTATTTGTATGTTTGTTTAGGTGGCACTAACAGCAGAGGCCGCTAGAGGCGCTGTACGCGTTGCCATACAAATTGTATTTGTATGTTTGTTAAGGTGGCACTAACAGCAGAGGCCGCTAGAGGCGCTGTACGTGTTGCCATACAAATTGTATTTGTATGTTGGTTTAGGTGGCACTAACAGCAGAGGCCGCTAGAGGCGCTGTACTCGTTGCCATACAAATTGTATTTGTATGTTTGTTTAGGTGGCACTAACAGCAGAGGCCGCTAGAGGCGCTGTACGCGTTGCCATACAAATTGTATTTGTATGTTTGTTTAGGTGGCACTAACAGCAGAGGCCGCTAGAGGCGCTGTACGCGTTGCCATACAAATTGTATTTGTATGTTTGTTTAGGTGGCACTAACAGCAGAGGCCGCTAGAGGCGCTGTACGCGTTGCCATACAAATTGTATTTGTATGTTTGTTTAGGTGGCACTAACAGCAGAGGCCGCTAGAGGCGCTGTACGTGTTGCCATACAAATTGTATTTGTATGTTGGTTTAGGTGGCACTAACAGCAGAGGCCGCTAGAGGCGCTGTACGCGTTGCCATACAAATTGTATTTGTATGTTTGTTTAGGTGGCACTAACAGCAGAGGCCGCTAGAGGCGCTGTACGCGTTGCCATACAAATTGTATTTGTATGTTTGTTTAGGTGGCACTAACAGCAGAGGCCGCTAGAGGCGCTGTACGCGTTGCCATACAAATTGTATTTGTATGTTTGTTTAGGTGGCACTAACAGCAGAGGCCGCTAGAGGCGCTGTACGTGTTGCCATACAAATTGTATTTGTATGTTGGTTTAGGTGGCACTAACAGCAGAGGCCGCTAGAGGCGCTGTACGCGTTGCCATACAAATTGTATTTGTATGTTTGTTTAGGTGGCACTAACAGCAGAGGCCGCTAGAGGCGCTGTACGCGTTGCCATACAAATTGTATGTATGTATGTATGTATTGCTTTATTGTACATAAAACACGGTAAAATGACAAACAAACAAAAAGTGGAACTACAAAGGCGAGCTTATAAGTACAAATTGTATTTGTATGTTTGTTTAGGTGGCACTAACAGCAGAGGCGCTAGAGGCGCTGTACGCGTTGCCATACAAATTGAGACAACGCAAACGCGATCGTTATTGTTTGTTTCGAAAAAAATATACTAGAGATCCTGGATACACTGTCTCACGTGTTAATTTTCTTCAATCTCAATAAATGGCGTGTGCTGATAGTGATAAGATACTGATTATCATTATGGCGCTTAACCCTTTACCAGGCCAAGGGATATATTCCACCCACATCTTATATCGGTTACCGTAGTCAGGTTTTAACTCCAAACCACCTACAAATTATTTTGTCAATCCCTGAAAATATTATTTTATGATCTTCATTCACAACACGCTTCTAAATTGCGTAATATATCTTTGGCAGCCATTTAAATTCACTTGAACGCTAATTTCAGTAAACTACGGAGAAATTCGAACACTTTCCATAATTTCTATGAAACAGAAGTACATAGGTCGAACAATTTTTTGATATTTTGTAGATTTTGAGTGTTGAAAGCTAATGTAATCGTAAACATTGCTAAATATTCATGCATTATTGTGTATGACCAGAATTAGGATGTGGGTTGACATTATCCCATGGCCTTATTAGAGTTTAACTGTGTGGGAGCTATTTTTCCCATGGCCCGGAAAATTGTCTTGTCATGTCATAAAAACTAACGTAAGTAATAAAACAGTTTTTGTGTTCAACCTAGAGCGAATTCATGTACCTAGCTATAAAATCTCCTTTTAAAGACTTTCCCTGAAGAATTTCTTCTTGTAGATAGTATCATAAAATTGAATAATTGTGTTGCTTTTAACCAAAAAGTAATGAGGTAAGTATATAATGAGGTAAATATTGTTTTCAGTGATTGATATAATGTTTCGTAGGAGATTTGGAGTTAAACCTTGACTATTATAACCGATATAAGATCTGGGTGGAATATATCCCTTGGCCTGATCAAGAATATAATAAGACAAAATCTAGTATGACAGTTCATTACTTAGACAGGCGATGGGATAACCGTAACCCACATTTTTATTTCTGGTTTAAAGGAAGATCTCCGACTTTCATAAATACATTTTTTACAAGGCGTTCAATACGGTTGCAACAGCATATAAAGTACATATTAAGACACGCTGGTTCTTCGGGGCCTGGTAAAGGGTTAATGCATGCTCTTCCAGCAACGCATTTTAAAAGTTTTCCTGACTTTCACCCAGTGCTTTGTAGTCACTGTGTTTGTATATGTGAGTTACTGGTACAAGTACCTACTGGTTAACTTTTGACTTGTATACATTTTATACGAGAGACTATGGTATTAATTGTTTTATGACAATTATCCTAGTAGATAATAGGAGAGCAGACCCTGCCTAGGAAGTTGGACGGCCCCTATTTTCCTGAAGAGTTTGTTAGAACGCGCTAATCTCAGGAACTACTGGTTCTAACTGAAAAAATATTTCTGTGTTGGATAGTTGGATAGTCCATTTATCGAGGAAGGCTTTAGACTATCATCACACTGCGACCAATAAGAGCGAAGACGCGGACGAAGTCGCGGGCAACAGCTAGTTAGTAATATTAGTAAATTATTTCTACATCGTTGTAAATATTTTTTAGTGTTGTGAAATACTATATTATGTATGTGCAAATTGTGCAATGCCAGATATGTGAGTGGAACTGAGGTGGAACACTGGAAGGGCGTTCAATTTAAGACTGGCTTTACTCTATCGACAACATTTGCCTACCGGTTTTTGGATGAGGTTCGATATGTGTACTTTTCTTAGTAATTCATATCTCATATTAAGGGTAAACCGACAGGACAGCGTCCGGTTGGTCGGCTCAGGAATAGAGTTGAAGTGGTGGACGGCCATCTGTCAATCAAACATGGCGACTGGCGAAAAACCACACGGGAGCAGCGGCGTGCACACTTATATTGGACGCTAAGACATATTTTGGATCGTTACTCCTGAGGACGAAAATGGTAAGTAATATTATTTTAGATACTGTTTTATTCTATCCCTTAAGTGATGATACAATATCCATTAAAACAAGATAGCACATCCTCAAAGAGAGAAAATGAGCCCTTGGCCCTTATTACGTAAAAGGTGCCCCAAACACCACGTTGTCAGTCTCTTCAGCGTAGGCAATCGTTTTATATATATGTAGTATGTATGTTCGTCTTCTACACAGGCAAGTTGACACTAACCGGTTTAAATAGTTGTCTTTCTTTTTGATCACTAAGTACTTATACTTACTTAATTTATTGGTGGATCATAGATAGGAGATCATAGATAAGATAACTAAGATAAGGATCAGCAAGATCGAAGGAAATAATAGTCAACCATTAAGTATAAATTATAGCAGTCTTTATTGAAGGTAGTAAATACTTATTATGTAGAACATGTAACTGCCGTAATAGTGACTACGAATTAATTAAGAACACTGCAATAAATATAAAGAAAATGATTCAATGCAATGAAATAAGTCGTACTTACTAGGTACCTTACAAAATAAAACACCGGTTACCACTGGAACCATGATTATGGTAATTTTTAAATAAATGGGATGGTGTTTTCCCTGATTTAGTACGAGGTAACGTTAAAGCTATCATATGAAATCAAGACTTGACGAGATTCGTAAACGAAAAATTGAGAATTTATCGTAGGGATGACATACTGACACATGTATTTTTGGTTAACGGTTTTATGACATCCAAATAACAGCATCAAGATCTTATTAGGTAGGTATTTTGGATGTGGATTAATCTAGACCCTGAGGTTAGGGTTGGTGTACCGCACGTATTTGAGCAGCGCGTCGTTCTCCTCGCACACGAAGGGCTTGCGGTGGTGGCACGCCACGTCGTGCCAGTGCACGCCGTCGTTGTAGAAGTTGTTTAGGATGGCGATGCAGTGCTCCGCCGCGCCTCCCTGGATCAGCTCCTGTGACACGACAAACCATATATGTGTAGCTAGTATACCTATCGCACGGCCCGCACCGCAACATGGAAATCCAGTCTTTGTATTAGGTAGTAGTATCCAACATTATCTGTAAATTTAAATAAGTTTTAGCAGAGTAGCTAGAACTTAAACCCGTGGTCAAGATCGGATATTCAAGGTTTACGATGTTTTCATTTGAATTACTTTTAATAATTGAATAACCTAACCAACAGCTTAACATTCAAATTGCTTGCATACGTACATACATACCTCATGTACAGATAAACTTTATGCATCGGAATAATATATAATTTGGAATATTTGTAAACGTTCACATTGCATTGTTCCCATGATTATCGTGAAGGCTGCGAGTAAAATCACATAACTACAAGTATACAACCTTGTATGTCGCGAGGGAAGCTACAAAGCGGATGCGGATGAGCCCAGATTGCCGCGACCGCAGCGGATTACGTTATTGTTTGTTTATTTCGCGGCTCCGCCACGCCACGGGTGTTTCGGGCGGGGCGTGTGGTGGCGTGGCGCGCGGCGCAACCGCCATGGGGAAAGTGACGCACAAACAGTACTCGCTCGCCGCGCCGACGCACTCCGAATAACGATGAGCTCTTTTTGAGCTTGCAGCTGCTTGTTTGTAGAAAGTGGAGCCTGGAGCGTACATGCGGGTACGCCCTTCGGCGAATATTTCGCATGCCCATAAATATTCACGACGCTTTCCTTTTCATTGCGTGACATCCGCAGAATAGTATGAGCGCGTTGTCGTGTAAATGTTTTATGACAAGCATTACTTAACAACTCATGGAATCGGTTCCGTTGCATCACAAACTTGGTACGGAACAGTTGATGTTGTAATGTATTTTTAATTGTGCGTTACTAATTACACAAGCGGTAATGAGTAGAAGCACCGCAGGAATGTAAGTAAGGAACAGGCTTACCCTGTTGTCTGGTTGAGGCTTGCCGATGCCGCCGCCCTCGGACCAGTCGTTCTGCTGACGGTTGGTGGTGGGAGCCAGCTTCTGCAGCTCGGCGGTCCAGAACCACCCGTTCACCTCGTTAGGCAGCAAGTCGGGACGGTTGCAGCCTTTGAAGTCGCACATGCGTCCCGACGTCCAGATGTACTTGACCTAAAATAATATTGTATAGGTGCTTAAAGTATATTACGCTTTGTAAAAAAGAAATCCTTATGGCGTGACTCCAGCTCTCCGTCTGTCACAACTATGTATCTCAGGATCTCATTTTCAATGAGAGTCTTAAGATATTAGGTTTAAAAATCAATGTTTTGTCAAGTGGGGAATATGAAAGGCCTGTGTATATATAAGGAGTTGCAGATACTGTAACAGTTTTTTTTATAGGGGTTATTTTCTTATTACTTGAAATTAATTACCTATTTGGGATAAAATGTTAGGAGTTCTATATCCTAACTTAGGACTGCCAACCACAGACCCTTAGTTGCTGCCAATAAATATTAATAACATCGATAAAATCTGTTAGTGTTAAATAAAGTATTGTTCTCTTTTTGTTCAATGACGGTGGCAAACAAGTTTACGGTCTGCCTGATGGCAGACTTGAGATGTAGGTACATACTTGAGATGTACATACTTGGATAGGTCGTCGTGTGACAACCAAAACTCACTAGCAAATCTGTCTTTAATCTCGTATGTCAGTACTGAATTACCACGTTCAGATACGAACCTAATTTTAAGTAGGTGTTTGTTACTTAGTGAGTTTAGGTTGTCAACTGACGAGATAGTTATGTTGGTCTACAACCAAGTCTAAGGTGGACGAGCAGAGGTCTTCGCGTGCCACCTTCTCATTTCCATAACAATACGATGTCGATGGAGCAATTGCCAATTTGGCACCGGGACAATCGAATCATTTACTTTGCATAAATACCTGTTTGTCACGTGAATGAATGAATGATAATTTCGAAAGACAAGTTTTCTAACAATGGCAACCTACCTAATCGGAAAGTAGCATTCCTGACTCTGCAGATAGGTGTGATGGCAATTTTATCAACCTCCAGCACACCAACATAAAATGGCTGTTAAATTATGTACCTACCTTGTTTGGTTTTTATTATTAACAAACTTTCGTTTACGTCGGGAAAGTCGATTTCATAATGCTACACACGTACATATATGGGTAGGTAGAACAGCTTTTGGAAACTGAGGACATGTGTGATGTCATGCATACATGACACAGACCTTCTTGACTTCTACTGAGAGTACTGAGACGGATGCGTTGTATCCGCATGCTAATGGAACACTATAGTTAGCATAACTCGTACATTAAGGATGTGTATAAAATAACCTATAAATCTACGATCAAAATCTAAAATTTGTCTAATTTAAATACAACGTCATCATTGTCATCAAGGATGTTTGTAGCTTTCACACGCACGACATAATAATAGACCGACACTCTTTCGAAACCACACAACGACATTAGGGAAACAAAACGTTTTTTTGAAATTCTGACTTCTAATGAGTCACTTTCTATTTCTTTATCGCTTAACTTTGAATGATATTTCAAGTCGCGGCCACGGTGGGTTTGTGCTACTCGTATTCAGAACTCGAGACACGCGTGAACAGTTTGCTAATTCTCTGAGCTGGCAAGTATAGCGTCATCACCGAAGGTGACTAAGCGTGTCAAGGATGCATGAGGATGAATTGATTAGGAACCTAGGGCTACCTAGTATCCTGTATGTTGTGTAGCCGTAGTGGTGGTATTGGCTAGGTTACCTTATCCTGCACTATGCGGGCCTTGACCCACTCGTTCTCGTTGCTGGTTTCGAGCGACACGAGGTCCATGCACCGCTGCCGGCAGTAGTTCCTCGCGCTCAGCCAGTCCTCCTCGACGCCGCGCAGGGCCGGCTCCCGCCACGAGAAGAAATACCCTTTGTCTGTGGAAATGAACCAATTTAACTATCGTCTGCAAGTACCTATAATATTTACTCTCTGCTGAAATGTAGGTAAGGTTCTACATAGCTACAGATGTATGGTGGAATAAAAAAACAATAGGGCGTGAGAAGTGTTACGGGAAAATAAATACATATTAGAAACCGACTGCTTTCGATACCTATTGTAACAAAGATGAAACTACATGTGCGATATGCCCATTGTTTACCCAGCTAATTGTTAGAAAATGAAATTTTTCCCTACGTGGAATGTCGCTTAGGAAATAAATGTATTTGTAGCTGTAAAATGGGTCAATTGGATCCCGATTTAAAAACGCATTAAACTGTGATCTGATATGAGTAATAAAAGATAAATAATTCGCATTGATTAAAAACCAATAATTAGTAATTACCTACGTTCAAAAAGTAAAATCGTCTCAACACTGGCATCAAAAGAGATATGAGGCCGAAATAGAGTTAAAAGTAAAAAAAAAACGTAAAAGTAGTTTATACTTCAAATTATACCTACTATATTACATGCACCTATGAAGGTCAATAAACTACCACCGGTTCGGAAATATAAACTTCTGCCACGAGAAGAACCGGCGTAAGAAACTCAGCTCGGAGTTAACGAATTTAATCCGCCATTAGATGGTCATGGCCATAAGGGTATTCTTAGACTAAAAGACTATGGACAACGGTGTGGATATTTGTGCTGTTTGGATTCTGAACATTTAAAATACATGGCATGTACCTATGAGTAAGAAATCGTTACCTATTTAGGAGGCATATGCTTTGGTATATCGAGGTAACTTAAAAGAAACAAGAAATGAAGAGTGAATTCTGTTATACTGAGAATGCTTTAAGTATCTAGTTAATGGACGTAGCTTAGAGCGAGGGCAAAATTCTAAGTGGGTACTTATATAGTTTCCTTTTACACATAAGCCTGTCGTTATCGGTAAGTCTTATCTTTCCGGAAACAGAGATGTTTGCACAGTGATCTGTTAACAAAATATTTGGGTCATTCCCTTTCCAGGTAAAAACGGACATTCTGCGAAAGTGATAATAGCTTTTTAAATGGTTAACTTTGGTTTAACTTGTAGTTATCTCCTGTATAGAGGTATCATTATTATGCCATGATGTACTTTAGCTACCTAACCAGTTGTAAAGAGACTCTTCGGTCCGAATAACTTAATATATAGTTGAAGCTAATCCCGCACACTAAAACATCATGTAAGTAGGTAAGTTTAGTCCACTGCCCGAGAAGGAGAATATGCTTCACTTTTTGCGGTAGGACATCAGCGCCTTTAATCTAGTCGAGACGAATTGGTTGATACATTCTGGATTTCTTAGTACCTACATGTATTGCGGTGCAGTTATGTGATTAAGTAGTATATACTCGTAGGTGGGCCGATCAACTATATTTTGTTGCTCGTTAACATGGTTAAGTCTCCTGAGTCGCTAGGTATTTAGAGCTGTGATTTTATAGGGTCTACAAAACATGAGTGATGACTATAAACTCATTTTGACGTGGGCCAGCTGTTGAGCATGCTAGAAGTGCATATTGCAACATTTTTTAAATTAAAATCTCTGTTACTGTTGTCTCCTCGATGAAGGGACAGAATAACAAAAAGGAAAAATTGATCGACTCAGGTACACTAGTTTCATTATCATGGCAGCCGAAGGACATCCACTGCTGGCCATAGGCCGCCCCCAAAAAGTATACACTAATACAGTCAATAGCAAAAGTAGATGATCATTTTAGTACCTTGTCACTTTCACTACTTTGACGCATCCCAATCACAACTGTCGTAGTATTGTTTATTACGTTAGTGCGATACTTAAATCACTAAAATGATCATCTACATTTGCTGTTGACTGTACAACCGTATAGTACTGGGAAATACCAGCCCGTTTAGTATGATAGCTTATGCCGTCACGTTATATGGCTAAATGTACTGAAACGTCACATAAAACGTGACGGTATGAGCTATCATACTAGCCGGGCTGCTAGCCGGGGTTTGGACTTTAACGAGTTTTTAACCCACAACGCGGAACGAAAAAGAAGGAATGTTATAAGTTTAACGCCTGTGTCCGTGTGACTGTCTATGGCATCAAAGCTCTTAAACGGGTGAACTCTGAATGCGTTTTTTTTTTCGAAGGCAGGTTTTTATACTTGTTTTTTTTTTAATCGGTTCAGCAGTTTTTGAGATATTGAACTTTGAAATGAAAATGACGGAGGTTTGTCCAACTTGTCTGTTATAATACTATTATCTCAAACATGCAATGAAATATTGATGTTATGTTCCTTATTATAGGCTGCGAAGTATGACGTTTCAGGTGCAGCTAGGACAAGAGGTCGTTAATGGAATTTCATACAAATCTTGCAGGCCTAGGCCGGCACAGTCCTCTTTTTTAATTTCCATTTCACATAAATTTGTGGCACATGCATCATGACATTCTGCCACTATGCGTATTAAAAATAATACTTTGATATTTTTGTTGTTTATTTCATTACGTTTGAGAAAAGCACTATACCTACCTCGGCGGGAAATATGGGGTTGGCCGCCTCAGACCTATCCGTCTTCGGCCGGCATCCCCCTTTCGTCCCGGCCTCTGTAGTACGAGTAATGTACTATTAGGTATTGTGATGTGTAATGTATGACTAACTGTCAGCATATCGCTCGTGGATGACGCGCTGCACGCACTGCGAGGGCACGGGCGGCTCGAGGATGCGCCCGTTGGGGAACTGCGCCTGCGCGGCCGCCACCAACGCCACCAATGCTGCTGCCAATTGATGCATTATCTGGAACAACCGCACAGTTATACTCACTTCTTCTTTCTCATGTGAACTTATTAATTGTTTTCCACCTCTAACCCTCTGGGTGTAGCTTTCATAAGATATTTCGTAGTGCAGTGCACAAAGCCGGTCACAGGGAGCACTGTGTCAAGTGCTGTAAAATTTAGAGAATGAAACTGGGTTTAATAGATGCGACATCAGGGGGACTGGTCGTTATTTTGATGACTGGTATATGTAATATCCTTTTCTCAATCATGCAATGAAATATTGATGTTATGTTCCTTATAATAATAATAATAATAATAAATATTGGGGGACATTCTTACACAAATCGACCTAGTCCCAAACTAAGCAAAGCTTGTACTATGGGTACTAGACGACGATATACATACTTTAATAGATAAATACATACTTAAATACATAGAAAACATCCAAGACCCAAGAACAAATATCCGTGATAAACGCACAAATAAATGCCCTGGCCGGGATTCGAACCCGGGACCTCTAGGCTGCGAAGTATGATGTTTCAAGTGCGGCTAGGACAAGAGGTCGTTAATGGAATTTCATACAAATCTTGCATGCCTAGGCCGGCAAAGACCTCTTTTTTAATTTCCATTCCACATAAATTTGTGGCACAGGCATCATGACATTCTGTTACTATGCATATTAAAAATAAAACTTTGATTTTTTTTGTTGTTTATTTCATTGCATGTTTGAGAAAAGCACTATACATACCTCGGCGGGAAATATGAGGTTGCCCGCCGAAGACATATAGACGGCCGAGGGAAGCGAGGCTGGATAGGTCTGAGGCTTTCGTCCCGGTACTATTATCGCGCTCCATAATTTCTTCGGGTTATTCTTATATTCAACAATACGCTTACTGTCATATGCCTCCTTGATTTTACGTATTATAACAATTCCTATACCGCGTGTAAAATATTTTGACAAAGTCCTTGTTGGGGTTTTTCCGGTAAGTACTGAGAATGCAATTTATCTTTGTTTTGAGCATCGATTTGAGCAACAATTAAGCCTAAAGTCATCTTGTCTCAGTCTTCAAGCAATGATGAGTGCGACTTATAAGTTTATTAGTAGTACGAGTATGATTCCTGATAATAGGGACAAGTATGTCTGAAAAAGCGTTCGCTACTTTCGTTGCTGAGGTTTCGGAAAAAACATCATGCCAACTTTCGCGGCTTGTCTCAATTTTTATATCTACGTAATTTAGAGTCGTGCATATTCTAGAAGCTTTAGATTTTTGTATTGTACCCTGATAACTATGTCATGATCAGTGATATCCGACGTACAAATTACCGATACCGAGTCATTTTTATTAGGGTTCTGTAGTCAACTAGGAACCCTTACTCGTATAGTTTCGCCATGTCCGTCTGTCAAAGCTGCAATTTGGTATGGATATTTAAATCAATAAAACTGACAAAGTTGTAAAATAACCACAAAAAAATCAAGGTAATAATATGTATTTTTTTCTACATTTTCATCCCCACTTTACGTGTAGGGGACCGCTACAAGTCCCAAGTGGGGATGTTTTTTTTGCTTTAACCCTATGGTGGCGGGTATCAAGAATGTTGGATAGGTCTTTCAAAATAAATAGAGGTCTACATTAAACATTTTTTGATAGTGAATATTTTCGGAAATAATCACTCCAAAAGAAAAAAATGTGAATCCCCCCCCGGCCCTCTAACTTTTGAACTATAGGTCCAAAAAATATGAAAAAAATCATGAAAGTAAAGCTTAATAAAGACTTTCAATGAAAACTATAGCGGACATGATCGGTCAAGCTGTTTTTGAGGTATCGTAAAAAGTCCTTCCTTCTTAGTAAAAGGCGTACGAGACGCTGCGAATGTATTCCCTTTTGCTTGTTATTGTTTTTTTTAATTGAGTTTTTTTTTTATTTAATTGGGCAACTACGGAACCCTACACTGAGCATGACCCGACATGCTCTTGTTAGATCTAATAAAAGCGTGGTCTATACAAGAGTTACTTCTGGTGGGTTTGTCTAAGACCTAAGCTAGCCATGACATTCAGATAATCAGAGGCATGAGGCCTGGATCACACTGGCGCGGCCTGCGGTGGCGGTCAATAGTAAATTTGACAGCTAATGACAAGTATTGTATTGACTGCCGCTGGCAGGCCGCGCCAGTCTGTGAGAAGCTTAAGAGTTTTAATGCCTGATATCAGATTCTCCAAAGAGGTCGAAATGAAGTTAATATTATCTATTAAACTTGCAATGTTAATAATAATAATATGTTCTGGTCAAATCTAACAACAGAATTTATAAAGCTAATTGAGCTGAAATTGCGCTGCGGTTTGTCCGTCATAGCCGTCCTCCCCGACAAAACGGGATGCATAAACGCATTTCTCCAACGTTAAATAAAATATCACTGGTATGAGCCCTGTCTTTAAACTATTGGTTTAATCGAGCTATCGTCTAGCGGTCACCAAATTCACCATCCATCAAGGCCGGCGATTCGAAAACGAGTTTGATATTCTAAAATTTATTTTATAGACTTCAGAGCGGCCGAATAAAAGGCATTAATATTTATGATCTAAGAGTAAAAGTATATGGTAAAAAGATTTCTTGCTTTATGTTAAATCGCAAAGACGTTAATTTAATTTCTTCAAAAATGTATTACTGTCATTTAAGTGAAATAAATATATTGATATGGTACATACATTTTATGTATAACGTTTGGCTGCATTATATTATATACATACAAGCAACTACTTAGTTAAATTAAGTTTTACTTGGCTACATTCGGTACTTGTCTGTACGGGGAATAGTGAGTTGAGGGCGGCCGGCTGCGAAGCTGTTTACACTTTCTTTGAAAATATGCTGGTTACGGCACGGCAGGCCGGGACCCGGACCGGTCCCGGGAACATTAGAAAGCGACCTTGTCCTGGAGGAGGGCGTTCCTCCCGTCACCTTTGGGCCAGCTAACCATATACAAAATTATACGACAGCCTTTTAAAATTCATATAAACTCATCCTCCCTCACATCACACGTTAATAAAAAAAAACCTTCGCAGCAATATATTAACGACATAGATGTTAGATACACAGATTTTACGAAACATGAATAAAAAGCCGTAGTCATAGAATAAGCCGTCACATTTATAAGAATTTTATAGGCCCGGTAGTTTTTGCCTTGTTTTGCTTAAACATACATATGTAGAATAGGAGTTGAGATCTTTTATAGGAATATTATGCCAACAAAATCAGAAAATAAAAAATACGCCAAAGTAAACAATATTTCTGAGGATCTTACGCCTTACACATTAAAGTCATATTAATTTAATTATGCCACGTTGTCTTTAAAAATGCTGTAGACTGTAAAGCCGCCATCAGTATAAATAAATAAATATTTATAAGGGACATTTATTACACAAATCTAACTAGTTCCATAGTATATTCCATATATTATATTATATACAAAAACATACACATATATTATATACAAATAGAAAACATCCAAGTATCAGGAGCAAATGTTTGTATCTGCTCACCACAGAAACACCTTACCGGGATTCGAACCCGGGACTTCTAGCTTCGCAGGCAGTGACACTACCAACTAGGCTAAACAGGCCGATAAAAGTATAAGCTTTTAAAAACTTGAAAATAATTTAAATTAACCAAAAACAGTGATCATAACCTTCCTTAGGTTAAATTAAAAGCAGTCGTAATAATGGACATAAGTCGGAAAAATAAATAATTTTATTCATTCATTCAAAAATCAGTACCCTAGTAAGTAATTAAGTATACTTTGAATAAAATTGGAAGTGTTGTCGTAAAATTATGGTAAACGAGGAGCACTCACCTTGCAAGGATGCGTCTGTCCCGGGTGCCTGTCACAAACTGACGCGAGAAGGCTGCGCCCGCGTTTATATGTGGGGTGGAAATGTGCGTTACTAGCGCTTTGCGCGCTTGCGCACCCTTGGTAGTATGTACGTGAAAACTTCTGGATATAATTAGTACTAGCTATAGCTCATTAGCAATTGTTTTTCTCGGCCCCTCTCCTCTGTACGAGTAGGGTATACCAAACGCATCGTGGCGAGGCCGCCGTACAAGTGAGAGGATCACCGCATTTTACAAGCAATTTTGGACTGGAGACTACAGTTTATCCACTCAACTTGTAAACTCTACAATGTCGTACTAGTACCTACATAATTCATGTACATGTAAACATGTACCTATATAAAACATTTTAGAGACTTCGCTCATACGCTTTTAAATTATTATTTTTAATCGTTTTATTTAATTTATTGCGTCGAATAGAGATGTTATGTTTTCTTATGACGTTATGACTAACTGCATCCATAGAATTCTATTAGGTATCCACAATTGCTCCTTATCGTGCTGTTTTTTTTTCAAATTCCGCTAGCTGCAAATAATAACAAAGGATCAAACATCCGTTGTTATGCTGATTATCTCGTACGAACTATAACAAGAACATCATTCTTTTATAGTATTGTAGTTGGCAGCAAGTAATCAACCAGAATACAACACAGTTATACAGGTAGTTTTTTTATAAAGAGTGTACATTCCTGAGATGATATTAAGTAATCTTTTCTAAGCCACTAGTATCTCAACTCGCACTTATACTTAGTAAGTTTACACAACATTTTTTTACCAAAAGAATTTTGTATACGGGCTTGCAAAAATTTACAATTTAAAAATGGTTCAGGCCACCCAATCCCCAATAATTGTAGTGGAAAATGGCAGTGATAAATTCTTAACCTAGTTTTACTGATTTTAAGTAAAAACCACTAAATGATTTTATGGGGTCACCTTTTTTTGTGATGATGTGCAGTCCAAAGTCTCATCCTAGACTCATTTTCAACATCTGCTCATTGTCACTTATGTTCATGCTGCCATAACAGATAAATGCCCTAGAATCACACTTCTGCGGGCCCCACCATCTATTTTCATAGACGATCGCAGCCCCCAACTGCGCCCATTTTCGGCCCCAGGAACCCCCTTTTAGTCGCGACAGGCAGAGGATACCGTAGCCCGTAGCCGTGTTCTATGCCCCGGCTATACAGGGCGCTGGTCATGCTGGTTACCTAATTAGCTTATTATATAAAGATTTAAGAACGTTATAAAGATTTAAGAAATTTCCTTCCATTCCTTCCCCGCCTTGACGTTCCCATGCACGTGGCACGTGAAGCGACTGCTCCATCCGCTCTACAGTTAAGGCTGGCTCTGCATAAGAATCGCCGCATAGAGGCTGAATACCGCGACCGAAATCAGCCCGGCTCAGCTGATTCAGCTGCTCCATATAAAATGTATGGTCCTGCCATAGACAAGTGGGCTGATTTCCGCCTGCCGAATTCGGTCGCTGAACGCGGCTGCTCAAACAAAATCAGATTCTCTAGACGCAATAAAAAATTATAGTCAAAATAGTATGACTAATCATGGAAAAAACTGTGATTATTCTTTGCTCGAATTGACACCACCTATAAGAATACATAAGTTCGAGATAGATTTACTGCAAACCACTAGAAAAATTGTTACTTTCCTGCTTGCGTGCGTGATTGTTGGTGACAATAATAATGTTATACTTAATTCACCACACCATTAAAGTCAACAAATGAATCAAACCGAATCGGCCAGGAACAAGTGGCCGAGTCGAATTAAGCATCCGTCATCCGCATTCCGGCTCTAGGGTGGGTTGTAGAATACATATCAAAGTGTGACAATTCCCAATATACATTCCGGGTTAATAACTTTAGTTCCTACCGACAATATTTGAGCGACTTGTAAGACTTAAACCCTAAGATGGACTGCTGTCAGTCATTGTCAGGTGGCGATCAATATGTATAGTGTGGGTACAGTAAAATGAGAGGAATGAACGTCTCAAGTGTACGTAAGTAACGTATGTACGCGTTATACGTACTTAGATCTAAATGTCATTATATTATGATATTTATATTCATTTTAATTTAAACTGACTATAATTAGATCTACTTTTACGTTTCAAGCGTGTGTTATGTTTGAAAAGTTACGTAATCGACTTTCAGATCATAATGATACATATTTTTCACTTCTCAATGATCGAAATGTGTGACATATTAATGAGACTCATCAAGCGGGACTAAAGTAGTAGCATTTAACCCCTAGGGAAATTATGTATACATATTTATGATATACAAAACATTTTAATTTGACGAATCAAAACATATTAAATCCACGATAAAAAATACACTAACTAAACTCTTCCAAAAAAAAAAAAAACAGTCAATCGAATACAGCATACTTACACTAAAATCGACGACGTGTCTTTTATTGTGTGTCAAAGCAGTTTATAAAAAAAGTCGTGCTGCCATTGCCGCCAAACTAATACATGTTCGCTGTGGATTCTTGTTTTTAATTTTTTTTAAAGATAATCTCTGTAAAATTATTTTCTCATAATCGAAGTGAAAAGTGGAGTTTGTAAATCTTGTCTAAAAGTACCCCTCGAACTATTTTCTCTCACTTAGCCCGGCACTTTCGGCCGACATCGCAACGTTTTTCGCAACCAGTTGTCTACGAGGATTTTTTAGTCTTTCATGGCAATCATTTGTGATAGAAGAACATATATCCTTGATACACACCCAGTTGCCGTCAAGATGCCGTCAAGGAAAAAGTCACCGCCATCGCAACTGTTTTTCACAACCAGATGTCTACGAGGATTTCTCATTAATTCGTAGGAACTAATTTTTAATTGAAGAATATTTATTTAATCGCAACCTTTCTAACATTATTATGAACAATCATTACCAAAAATAGGTATTTGTGCGTTTTAGTTCCGCATATATATGATACAACCAACTGTGGATAAGGCCAAGAATCAGTTAGGCAGCGACATCTTGTATGCATTAAAACATATTATACGAGTATATACTCGTACTCGTACTAGTGGCTATGACTGTGAGCTGTAGACCTTGCGAGTGGATAATTAGATAATTTCATGGAATTTGTTTTGTCGATCAATGATATTTTAAGTTAATTTCGTTTTTGTTGTCGATTTAATTTTTGAAATGTTTTCAAATTGGCAGTCATAGGTCACAGCCGAGATCTATTTTCACAACTTACGAAAAGAGGTTAAAAGTGAAATCTATAAAAAAAATGTAAATTAGGACTGAAATAAATTGCATTATTGAAAGGTAATTTTAGACTAACTATCAAGACTCTTCCGCCAATCAGAGTCTTTATGACAGTGGCATAAGGTCTAATTTCGTATACTCGGTTGTCGTTGTTGTTTGGTTTTGGGATTCACCTTACATAGGGCTGCAGCCATAACAACACCCACTATACTTGTCCTGCAGGTTAGTGATGTTGTATCCCTATTCGTGAGAAATTTTGCCATTGCGAGTAAGAGATCTACACTTGTCTCCAGCTGTCAACACAACGAATCCTCAAATCAATATAGGATCGACAGCCTGCTTGTGGTTCCTATGGAGTCGCAGGCGTCCATAGACTACAGTGTTTGCTTACTTTCAGGCAGGTCGTATGCTTGTTTAATGCTAGCGTCGTGGTACCTATATAAATAATAGTGGTAGCAAGAGCAAGAATATGTCAAAATAATGATGTCAGGATGCATGGAGTTCCGCACATAGGACAAGGTTAATTTTTTTTATTAAAATCTATTGTTTGTAGCAGCAGAAGTAGCTCAGCAGTATAACACGTTGACATTAGAGTCTGTGTGTAGCTCATTTCGAGTACTGGGCCCACATCATACAATCTACTATTTCAGTCCTTGTTGTCCAGGAGACTCTTTTGTTTGACTCGATTTGGTGCCGAATAATAAGTGTACAGACATTTTATCGTCCATCTATTGCATAATCCAATTAATTAAGACGACAAGCAAATATGGAAATCGACCGCAAAACCAATAAGAATATTTGAACGTTAACACTGAGTCAATATATGCGTACATCGAGTTCTAGTGATGGGCACTTTATAAACAACGTTGGAGAAATATAGTTTAAAAAATTAGCTATTCAGTAAAGTATTACGAGTAGAAAAGTAGCATATTGGTAGTCACATGAGGTCCGAGGATGGTGTTTTTACGTAAATCTTTAGGACAGGGAACGATAGTTTCTACAGCGTAGGTATTCTTTAAAACTATAGCATATAATATTTACAAAAGGCACGATATGGCAATGTGCCATGAAAGGCATGTTGCTAAGCTCTACGTTTGTGGCTTGCATGTACCTAATTTAACTGTATTAAGTGCATCTTCCAATCCTATTGACGATTCACGAATTGACGGAAAATCCATTATTTTCCACAGTTTCGTCAACATACACCGTGCGAAGTGTCATCCTCATGTAGTTTTTTTTGTTAAAAATGATAGGGTGACCATGACTTGAGTTTTTAGTAAAAAAACGGAAACTTAAAAGAAAAAAATATGTCACTTTTGGTAAGAATACTATTTATTATGTACTGAGCCGGAAAAAGCGGTGTCTGATTAAGTCACTGAATCACTTCTTGGTATGTGGCTAATTGGGACATATTGACAAGAGCTCTGAAAACTGCGTCAGAATTCCTTACAATTTGGTACGCTATTATTGATCTTGAGTGCCGGTAGAGGAAAATAGAGTATATTATAAAAAAACTTAAATAAATCCCTTATACTTGACGCCATTCGAGATCTCGTGCAAAGGATGTTTCCGTTTAGTCGCGTTTAATGACAGGCGAGGAAGACTCACAACACTACTAGGTATATTCCCTAGTTACCCTAGTCCCTAGTATGACTTGAGTCAGAAACTCACGGGTGAAAAACAATCAAATTAATCAAATAAACATCATTATTTTTTTCTGGCCGTATCCACCCACTGTTGAGTAAAAGCCTCCACATGTTCACGCCACTTTGCCCTGCGGGAGTATGAAGATTTAAAAAAAAATTTGACAAATATCGCTGTCCCTGTAAAGTAACTTATTTACTGTATATTTATAGTAAAAAAACACCTATTTTAAAGCATAATTTGGATATTGGATGGATTTGCAAAGCCGAAGGAATTTCGTGATTTTTTGGCTATCCCACGTCTACTTTGCAAACTTTGGAGCGAGATTTTCATATAACTGTCTCCTTCTAGCCCCTGATATGGCTGTTGTTTGGAAAGCTTATATACAGGGTGATTCAGGAGACGTGAGCAAGATCAACACTACGGATTCAGTAGATCATAAGCTAGTGAAACTAGCTAAACTGCTTATTAGTGAAATTAACGTCCATTTATCTTTGGCGTTGAAAACTAAATGTTTTAAATTATTTACGAAATTCATGGTCACTCTACAATCAGAATACTTCAGTCAAGTGATATCAATAGTGAATATGATACGTGTTAAATAGAATGTCATCTGAGTCCGATTACTTTTGAAATATCGTGTCTCACTCAATGTGACAATTTACTTTCATCGTCATCAAAGCGCAGTCATAACTGTTAGAGGTTTAATCTTTATAAACCAGTTGTTGTAGGGTGACCATGATTGTAGAGAATTAAACATTAGCTTATCAAAAATTTAAATACAGGAAAAAGGTGTGGGTGTTTCACATAAATACAATGGTAAACGATTCATTGCCAATATTGCCATTTACTATGTATGTAGTGTTTGTTGGTCCTGCTCACGTCTCCTGAATCACCCTGTAATCAAAAATGTATTATAAACCTTATTCTCTAGCGTCTAAAGTAAAAAATATAATTAAATCGCAGTTTATTATTGTCCTTCAAAATCGACAAAGTGGGAAGTTCCACCACGCAACGGCGTTTTTACCGTGATTGACAATAGAAACTACCAAAAAGGGTTGCGTTTTTACAAAATGGCAACGTTAAGATCATATGTAAAGTGTTGGTCGTGCGTCACGGTGATCGAAAAATTTCTTCCACCACGAACGAAGTTAATCTCAAGTTAAAAACCCACTTTTTTACTGAAGATTTATGTAGTTTGATTTATTTATACATGTAGTATCTCACTGGAACGTTAGAATTGGAAAATTTCAAGTGATTGAGCTAATATTTCGGTTCAAATAACAACCCGCATAGCTACGTCACATCCACCACGATACGTGATGTATTAGGGGAACAAAATTCGTGACGTTTGGAACGAAAAATCGTGGTTTACATGGCGCTGCGGCTAGGTGCACAAAAAGTAGCTATTTAATAAAATCCATAGGTACAAACAACCAATTTGATTTCTGGGCCACTACGTACCTTGTCACAGTGAAAGTCAATATGAAAGCTGCTAGAGATCTCATATTATTGTTACTGTGACAAGGTTCGAAGTGGCTCAGAAATCAAATTGGTTGACTAAACATAGGTATGTAAAAAGAATTAAGTACACCTAATGAGATTCCGTACCAAAAAGGTAGGTATATAAAGAACAATTATTTGTTTGTCTGTGCATACTCGAAACAAAAAATAATGATGTAGAAATAGTTATACTATGTGATATCTCTGAAATTTATGCTTGTTAGTACGCTCAAAATAGCCAATCTAGTCGCGCATTGCGTTGTTTCTAAAAGGGAAATTAATTCTAATTTGAAAGTTTTATTTTTTATCTCCGACTGGCCTAGTTCTCAGTATAGGCAAAAAAAATATTTAACATTTGTGGCTTGTTCGTTCTCTGAAGCAGAACATAGAGCAGGACATAAAGCTTAGCTAATGGTATTGGAGGAGCTGTGAAAAGGCAGTTCGATAAAAGGGTCTCATTTGGCCAAGATGCCCTGATGTTTTTCGAGTTCTGTAGGTCAGAATGATATCTGTAAAATATTTTTACATATGGGATCAAGACATTATTATTATTATTATAGTGAAACACACATACAGACACACATATACACAAACATTAATTGCGCATAGATATGCTTAAGTTGGATGTGCGAAATACATTGGAGGGGCAAACACTTTGAGATTAGTTTTAGTTAGGTACAGTCGTGGAATAAAAAGGTTCGTCACTTTTCAACTCTATTTTAATGCCGTTAAGGTCAAAAAGTGACGAATCTTTTCATTCCTCGACTATACATACATTACATGCCTAATTCTAAGATCATCAATGATATAGTGAAATTAATCCCCAATCAATTAAGACCAGTGCCGTGAAGAATGTAACTACGTCAAGTTATTTCGGAACCGAAGCTGCAACACATTTATTACCCTCAGTTAAGCTGTTCCTGTAACGTAATGAGAGTTGGATTTTTATGAGAATTACTTGTAGTAAGTAAATAAGCCGGTTTTCATGTTTATTATTTAGTCCATAAACTTATATTCAAGTTATAGAACGAGTACATTGTTTACCGAGGGGCGTAAGCAGAAAACTGCGAACGAGAATCTATCAGAAGCCCGACGCCGAAGGCGAGGGGCTTTTGATAACTCGAGTTTGTAATTTTCTTACGGCCGCGTTAATCACAATGTTTTTCATCACATTTGAGAGGAAATATAACTCCCGTCGGATTCGACGATTAACCTCTTTCTCGAAGTTGGACCTACCTAACTGGACAGTCTGTCCTAGCTATAATGTAATCGTCTACAACTTCGAGCGTAAAGTGTCCGAGTTAGCTGGGCAGCGTTCGGGAAGCTACGGCACATCTTTTCGTCTAATATTCCGCAGTGTCTCAAGACGAGAGTCTTGTTGTTGTTGTCCACTGTGTGTTGCCAGTGGTGACATATGGCACTGAGAACTAGATTTTCAGCTTTAATATCTTAATCAATCACAGAGCAGTATTCTTATGGAGCGCGACAACACGATTTTTTTAACCAATCAGTGTTAGATGACTTAAATTTTCCTGATAGTAAACTGGTTGATATAGGAGGTGCAGAAAGTCTTTTAGAATATATTTCACCACTGACAATCTGAGAAAAATCACCGCCCAGTAAAAAAGTAAGCGATTTAATCATTCAATACATTTTGATGATTATCGCCAGCAACATTCATCTTCTACTGAAAGAGTTACTAAAACTCTAAATTCGCGCTTCATGCTTTCTATCAATAACCAAGCCGAATTCCCAGCTGCTAAGCGTGCTACCAAGCGAGTTTTTGGTAGAGTTAACAAAAAAAACACCTCTTGTATTGCCAAAAATTTGATCTCAAGTATTACTAATTTTTTTGCACCACGGACAAGTAGCATTAAATATTATTTATCACGCCATGTAAACCTTTCATGTAGTTCCAACACGCGATATTTGTTTCAATAACGTCTCTTTGTCCTACTGTTGCTGTGTAGATTTTGTAAGAATTTATAATAATTATTAAGGGTAGTGTAAACTATTTAGATCTCATTTGTTAAAGTAATACATGCTTATTGTGACAAATATAACTTTAACTAGTTTTTTACCGTAGGTCCCATGCTATGATGATTGTTAAGCCGTGATGAAACCCCAAACGTAGCGTAATAGAAAGATTTTATTTAATAACTTTATTATGTTACTAGATAATGCCGTTTTTTTCGTTTTTAGAATATTGTTATTGTCTAAGATTTCATTTAATAAAGATTAATTTGCAAATTACACCCGGAAGTCCACATAAAACGTACCTAAAGTTTGTAGCGTAACGGAACGTCAGATTGGTAGTGATCAGGTCAAAAGTCTTTTATTTACGATATACTTAAACAAATTATATAGCGACCAAGTCATATTTGCATAGAATATGAAGATAGGAAAAGCCATTAGAAGCATTTTTATTAAAAAAAATTTTTTTCCTAGGTGGATTTCCGATACGTGACGGTACTTTTTTTTAAAAAAGCCCATGATGGTTGCCATTTTATCACTTATCGCCGTGAATAAGATACCCGTCGCTCCCGCACTCGCATAGCTTACTAGTCAGAACGTGACGAATCTTATGCACGGCGATAAGTGATAAAATGGCAAACATCATACGCCTCCTGCAGGCCTATGATGGTTGCCATGTTATCACTTATCGACGTGGATAAGGCGGCCGTCACTCGCACTCGCATACTTGTCAGAACGTGACGAATGTCTTATCCACGACTATAACTACGATAAGTGATAAAATGGCAACCATCATAGACTCGCTGGTCTCATCCACGACTTCCCGCCGACTTCCAAATGTCATCGCACTAACGATGGTGGTATTCTTACGGATCTGTGTCCTAACCATAGATATAATTATTATATCTATGGTCCTAACCTAACCTAGGTCACCAATCTGTGATCGCTTTGAACCATTTGAAAACGCATTACGTATAAGTCCACATGAAGTTATATTTATTTCCAACGTTAACGATCGGCGAGTAATGCGATAAGCTGTCGTGTGCGGTGTTAAGATGATGAAGCACCTAGTTAGCTTTTGAATGCGTCACTTCATGTTTGCCTTATTAATTAACTTCTTATCTTTAGTGGCCTGTTCAATTACCTTTGTACAAATTTAGTGTTTGCATAGGCGGCGGAACAATAAATACAGATTTAAATTAAATTGTTTAAGGTAAATGTACGGAATTCCGTAAACGTACGGAATTACGGAACTTATCGGTTAAGGTCCAAAAACAAGAAAACTATGAACTATTTTCAAAATATATAAATCTAAATATATAAAAGAAGAAACTGACTGACTGACTGACTGACATATCAACGCACAGCCCAAACCGCTGGTCCTAGAGATTCCAAATTTGGCACGTAGGTTCCTTATAAGGTCTAGGGGTATGGGTATCGTTTTTATGGTTTATCAGGTCGCTGATAACGAAAACAACAATGATTTTTAAAACGCGGAGGACGTGAAATACCATCCCCCCTGTTGGGGTGCGAGGGGGATGAAATGTCTAAATACAATATGGGTGTCGTTTTTATGGTTTTTTGGGATGTTTATTACGAAAATGGCATCGATTTTGAAATGTAATATTGTAGATATGAAAACTTTTGAAAGTTTGTGCCAAATTGCAAGAAATAACTGACTGACTGAGTGCGTGACATATCAACCTACAGCCCAAACTGCTGGTTCTAGAGATTCTAAATTAAGTATGTAGGTTCCATATAAGGACTACAGGTGCATTAAGAAAGGATTTTTCAAACTTCAACCCCTAAGGGGGTGAAGTGGGGGTCCGAAATTTGTATAGGGAATCAAGATTAGTTGGACTATTTTATTCAAACAATCACAGGAGTATTTCTAACGATAAATGAGTAAACATGTGTTTTAGGTTCTTTGAGAAATCAACCCCTAAAATAGGGAAAGGTGGTGACAAATTCTGAAAATCGACATGGGTATTGTTTTTATGATATACCGGGTGGCTGATAACGAAAACAACAACGATTTCAAAATTTCACGTGGAGGACGTGAAATACCATCCCCCCTGTTGGGGTGCGAGGGGGATGAAATGTCTAAATGTAACTATGGGTGTCGTTTTTATGGTTTTTTGGGACGTTAATTACGAAAATGGCATCGGTTTTGAAATTCAATATTGTGGACATGAAAACTTTTGAAAGTTTGTGCCAAATTTCAAGAAATAACTGACTGACTGAGTGACTGACATATCAATGCACAACGCAAACTGCTGGTTCTAGAGATTCCAAATTTAGTATATAGGTTCCATATAAGGTCTTGAGGTGCATTAAGAAAGGATTTTTCAAAATTCAACCCCTAAGGGGGTGAAATGGGGGTCCGAAGTTTGTATGGGGAATCAAGATTAGTTGGATTATTTTATTCGAAACTTCACAGGAGTATTTCTAACGATAAATGAGTAAACATGTGTTTCAGGTTTTTTGAGAAATCAACCCTTAAAAGGGGGAAATCTGGTGACAAATTCTGAAAATCGATATGGGTGTTGTTTATATGGTTTATCGGTTCGCTGATTAAGAAAACAACAATGATTTTAAAATCCCACGTAGAGGACGTGAAATACCATCCCCTCTGTTGGGGCCGAGGGGGTTGGAATGTCTAAATATTAATATGGGTGTGATTTTTATGATTTTTTGGGTCGTTAATTTCGAAAATGGTATTGATATTGAAATTTAATATTGCGGGCATGAAAACTTAAAAGTAGGTGCCAAATTGCAAGAAGAAACTGACGAACGAACGAGGGTAGATTCTCGCCGCCGTCGCCTCCACCCGCGCCGAGCAACCGAGCGGACAGGGCACGGGCACGCAGTGCTAAGAAAACCGCCGCCGCGATAGGTGCTCATGATTAAGGACCGCGAACCAGTCTGAAACATGTCGAGCGATATTCGAACTTAAAGACGTGAGTGACCCGTTTCATTATATTTAATATGTCTCAAACTCACGGGAGTTTTCTATATAAAAAGATACTGACTGACTGAATGAGTGACATATCCACGCACAGCCCAAACTGCTGGTTCGAGATATACCAAATTTGGCATGTAAGTTCCTTATAAGGTCTAAAGGTGCATGAAGTGCCGTGAGTTCCCTATGAAGATACGACCTTTTTTGATTAAATGTATTGTAAGTGGTTTTATTAATCAGTGCCGTCCGATACGATTTCGACATAAATCGATATTTGAGCGTTCGAGAGGACTCTTAATAGGAATCCGAGGTAAAATTTGGGAAAGTGGCGGCCATATTGCTTTTCTTCATTTCCGTCCCGATTTCGTTCAAAATCGATATCTGAGCGTACGAGAGGTCTCCTAATACGACTCCGAGGTAAAATTTGGGAAAGTGGCGGCCATATTGCTTTTCTTCATTTCCGTCCCGATTTCGTTCAAAATCGATATCTGAGCGTCCGAGAGGTCCCCTAATCCGACTCCGACGTAAAATTTGGAAAAAGTGGCGGCCATATTGCTTTTCTTCATTACCGTCCCGATTTCGTTCAAAATTGATATCTGAGCGTCCGAGAGCTCCCCTAATAAGACTCCGAGGTGAAATTTGGAAAAAGTCGCAGTCATATTGTTTTTTTTTTGTCCCGATTTCGTTCAAAATCGATATCTGAGCGTCCGAGAGGTCTCGTAATACGAATCCGAGGTAAAATTTGGAAAAAGTGACAGCCATATTGATTTTATTCATTTCAACCATATTTCGTTCAAAATCGATTGCCGAGCGTCCGAGAGGTCCCCTGATACGAATCCGAGTTAAAATTTGGAAAAAGTGGCAGCCATATTTATTTTCTTCATTTCCAACCCGATTTCGTTCAAAATCGATATCTGAGCGTCCGAGAGGTCTCTTAATACGAATCTGAGGTAAAATTTGGCACTCCATACATGCCTGTATGCAAAACAGTTTAATTTTACTATATAGGCGTGTGGGGTATCGAATGGATTTGCTTTTAAAAACGACATAGAGGTTTCGATATTTTTTTTCATTTAAATCAAACTTAAGATTTTTTTTATCGTATGGCATTTATTTACGAACCGTGAGATTTTCGAGAAGACAAGTACGGTTGCCAGTTTTTGTTGCACTTTTAGCACCACCCAGGGGTCACGTGTAGGGTAACGGTGGGTACTCCCTACGGACGTGGTGCAACTTCGACCCCCCTTTGTCAAGTGAGTGGGCAACTTGACTGTTAGAAGTTCGCAAGCCGCTCGAAGACCTCTTACTTGGCTTAACGATTGCAGCCGGGATCAACGGCTTAGCGTGCCTTCCAAAGCACGAGAGTCAGTTAGTAACCACTCAAAGCGGTCATCCATCCAAAAACTGACCTACGCCCACATTGCTTAACCTCGCACACCGCACGCGGTAGGCGGGTGCCGCTGGGCCACGAGCGCTCTAAATTCTTGATCATCATCATCATCATTATGTCAGCCGAAAGACGTCCACTGCTGGACATAGGCCTTCCCCAAAGACTTCCACAATGACCGGTCCTGCGCCACCCGCATCCAGTGGACACCCGCGACCTTCACCAGGTCAAATTCTTGATAGTTTGTGCCAATTTGCAATTCAATCGGCCCAGTAAAGGCAACTTGGTTGTAACAGACGGACTGACAGTAAGGAGTGCGAATGGAAGTGAGGCCAAATTTTCTTTTTGGATGCTCCAATCCACCTACCTAATAAATTTAATTTTAGGAAAAATAAATGTTACACGGGATATTGAACTAGCCGTATTTCTGTACTTCAAAGGACCGGAGTTTATGACCGCTGCGCGCTGCTTGGTCGTTTACAGACCTATTGGTGTTACTGTAGTACACAGATACTTTTACTAAGGGCCATTTAAACATGTTTTTATTTCATCGACCCCTTCCCCTTCGTCCTCTCGGAAATGTATGATAATAGTTTTCGATCCTTATTTTTGCCAAATTCAAAGAAATTCAACAGTTTACCGGTTCTCAGAATGTATACTGACTTTTCATCTGTTCATCTGTTAATGAATCACAATCACCAAACTTCGTATACCGAAACCCCCAGAATGTAATAACTACTTTTCTGGAGACCGCATCTAAATCGGTTCAGCCAAATGCGAGATAATCGTGGACAAACATACGAACCTGTTTTTTGTAGACGGTTAAAAACTTAGTACGTGGGCGAAGCCGCGGGCAAATGTTAGTATTCATATAAAATGTAGACAATATTGCGTCGAATGGACAAGGAGTCAACTAACTCTGGACATATGGTATATTTTTACGTAATTTGTTTTAGTCAGTCCACTTCAAACCACCGAAACTGTAGGAAGTGCTTCGCGTGGGCGTAAGAGCTTACAAGCATTTTCTTAAAGATTTTGCAAGTAATGAGACAGTATTTTCATTATAAATTATTTCAATCATTGTGTAGGATTTCATAACGAACTGATTAAATAAATTTTCATGGATATTCAGTAAGTATTTAGTAAGTTACGGTCGATTTACTAATTGCCGCAATTACATACATCAAAAACAGACCCTGTCCCAAAAAGCGTCAAAATTACGCAATTGAAGAAAATAAAGGAATTTTTATTTCGTGTTTTGCCGGGAATTCAAATAAGATAATCAAACAAACTTTGCTGTTACAAGCGTCATTTTTGCCGTCTAAATATATAAAAGAAACTGACTGACTGACTGACTGACTTAAATATCAACGCACAGCCCAAACCGCTGATCCTAGAGATTCCAAATTTGGCACGTAGGTTCCTTAAAAGGTGTAGGGGTGCACTAAGAAAGGATTTTTCAAAATTCAACCCCTAAGAGGGTGAAATGGGGGTCCGAATTTAGTATCGGGAAACATGATTAGTTGGACTATTTTATTCGAAACTTCACAGGAGTATTTCTAACCATAAATGAGTAAATACGTGTTTCAGGTTTTTTGAGAAATCAACCCCTAAAAGGGGGAAGGGTAATGACAAATTCTGAAAATCGACATGGGTATTGTTTTTATGATATACCGGGTCGCTGATAACGGAAACAACAATGATTTTAAAATCTCACGTGGAGGACGTGAAACACCATCCCCCCTGTTGGGGTGCAAGGGGGTTGAAATGTCTAAATATTAATATGGGTGTCGTTTTTATGTTTTTTTGGGACGTTAATTACGAAAATGGCATCGGTTTTGAAATTTAATATTGTGGACATGAAAACTTTTGAAAGTTTGTGCCAAATTTCAAGAAATAACTGACTGACTGAGTGAGTGACATATCACCGCACAGCCCAAACTGCTGGTTCTAGATATTCCAAATGTAGTATGTAGGTTCCATATAAGGTCTTGAGGTGCATTAAGAAAGGATTTTTCAAAATTCAACCCCTAAGGGGGTGAAATGGGGGTCCGAACTTTGTATAGGGAATCAAGATTAGTTGGATTATTTTATTCGAAATTTCACAGGAGTATTTCTAACGATAAATGAGTAAAGATGTGTTTCAGGTTTTTTGAGAAATCAACCCCTAAAAGGGGGAAATCTGGTGACAAATTCTGAAAATCGATATGGGTGTTGTTTCTATAGTTTATCGGGTCGCTGATTACGAAAACAACAATGATTTTAAAATCCCACGAGGAGGACGTGAAATATCATCACCTCTGTTGGGGTCCGAGGGGGTTGGAATGTCTAAATATTAATATGGGAGTCATTTTTATGGTTTTTTGGGTCGTTAATTTCGAAAATGGCATTGATTTTGAAATTTAATATTGCGGACATGAAAACTTTTATAAGTTGGTGCCAAATTGCAAGAAGAAACTGACTGACTGAGTGAGTGACATATCAACGCATAGCCCAAACTGCTGGTTTGAGAGATACCAAATTTGGCATGTAGGTTCCTTAGAAGGTCTAAAGGTGCATGAAATGCCGTGAGTTCCCTATGAAGATACGACCTTTTTTGATTATATACGATTTCGACATTAATCGATATTTGAGCGTCCGAGAGGACTCTTAATTGGAATCAGAGGTACCTAAACTATGAATAAAGTAACGGCCATATTGATTTTTTTCATTTCCGTCCCGATTTCGTTCAAAATCGATATCTGAGCGTCTGAGAGGTTCCCTAATACGACTCCAAGGTAAAATTTGGAAAAAGTGGCGGCCATATTGATTTTCTTCTTTTCTTTCCCGATTTCGTTGAAAATCGATATCTGAGCGTCTGAGAGAATTCTTAATACGAATCCGAGATAAAATTTGGAAAAAGTGGCAGCCATATTGATTTCCTTCATATCCAACCCGATTTCGTTCAAAATCGATATCCGAGCGTCCGAGAGGTCCCCTAATACGAATTTGAGGTATAATTTCGAAAAAGTGGCGGGCGTTTTGATTTTCTTCATTTCCGTCTCGATTTCGTTCAAAATCGATATCTGAGTGCCCGAGAGGTCTCTTAATACGAATCCGAGGTAAAATTTGTGAAAGTGGCGGCCATATTGATTTTCTTTTTTTCGTCCCGATTTCGTTCAAAATCGATATCTGAGCGTCCGAGAGGTCTCTTAATACGATTCTGAGGTAAAATTTGGCACTCCATACATGCCATAAAAAGTTTAATGTTACTATATAGGCGTGTGGGGTATCTTTGGATTGCTTTTAAAAACGACATAGAGGATTCGATATTTTTTTCCATTTAAACCAACCTTTAGAATTTTTTTTCATCGTATGGCATTTATTTACGAACCGTGAGATCTTCGAGAAGACAAGTACGGTTGCCAGTTTTTGTCACACTCTTAGCACCACCCAAGGGTCACGTGTAGGGTAACGGTGGGTACTCCCTACGGACGTGGTGCAACTTCGACCCCCCTTTGGCAAGTGAGTGGGCAACTTGACTGTTAGAAGTTTTCAAGCCGCCCGAAGGCCTCTAACTTAGCTTAACGACTGCTGTCGTAGACAGCAGCCAGGATCAACGGCTTAGCGTGCCTTTCAAAACATGAGAGCGCTCAGTTAGTAACCACTCAAAGCGGTCACCCATCCAAGAAATGACCTGCGCCCACATTGCTTAACACCCCGTACCGCACGCGGTAGGCGGGTGCCCAGCGGCACGAGCGCTCTAAATTTTTGATAGTTGCAATTCAATCGGTCCAGTAAAAGCAACTCGGTTGTAACAGACGGTCTGACAGTAAGGAGTGCGAATGGAAGTGAGGCCAAATTTTCTTTTTGGATGCTCCAATGGGAACTGGCAAAACCTACCTGATAAATTTAATCTTAGGAAAAATAAGGGTTACACGTGATATTGAATTAGCCGTATTTCTGTACTTCAAAGAAACAGAGTTTATGACCGCTGCGCGCTGCTTGGTCGTTATCAGACCTATTGGTGTTACGTACACAGATAATTTTACTAAGAGCCATTTAAGACATGCTTTTATTTCATCGGCCCTTTCCCCTTCGGCCTCTCGGAAATGTATGATAATAGTTTTCGATCCTTACCTTTGCCAAAATCAAATGAATAAATTTCAATTTCAGTTTGCCGGTTCTCAGAATGTATACTGACTTTTCATCTGTTCATCTGTTAATGAATCACAATCACCAAACTTCGTATACCGAAACCCCCAGAATGTAACAACTACTTTTCTGGAAACCGCATCTAAATCGGTTAAGCCAAACGCGAGATAATCGTAGACAAACATACATACATACCTACATACGTAAATACATACATACGGGTCAAACAGAGAAGCTCTTTTTTGTAGACGGTTAAAAATTACGCTTAGTACGCGGGCGAAGCCGCGGGCAAATGCTAGTAGTTTCATGATCAAATTACGTATTATGTTTTAGTGGACCATTTTTATGAAAATAGGTGTCGAATGTAATCAACTTTGCCAATCTCGTAAAATGTTACCCCAAAATTCCACATGCTAAATAGTTAAATTATATTGCTTCAGTCCAATGTTATAGTATAATTCATGGTAAATCTACTAATCTGAAAACTTTACTATAGAATTTAGGTAATTTTAGGATGTGGAAAAGTCGTACTCCTTAATAACAGCTGTTTTCTGACTTCCGCAATTCCCTACTATGTTTTTCGGTCGTGCTTCTAATTCCGTATATAGTTGTGCTTATGTTTTCAAAAGAATTTTCAGCATTTTCTGAGTTATATTTAGTTAAACTAACGTATATCAAGTTAATAAACATAAACTGAACTTAGGGGAAATTGAGTCACTTTGATTTTAGGGCCCGTTTGTCCTATCCATCAGTCCTCAGTGGGGACAAATTCAGATTCAGAATCAGGTTTTTCCCATTTGTCTTCACTAGGGAAGACAGACACAGATATCTTCCCAAGATATCGTTCCCATTTTCTTCAAAAAAGTAGGGGAGACTGGGGTCAATTGGAACGTTTCTGACAAAATCAGCTTTTCTACTCTAAAAAATAAGAATGAAAATTCCCAGTTGTCCCCAGAGGAGCAGTTTTGTTGACATCGGCTTATATTGTTCCCGTGCTCAAGAAGAATAACTGAAATCTCCTCTAATAGAGTACCATACTCGTTCTTTTAGATTTCTCCAGGGCTTTCGACTGCATTAGCGTGCCCTTACTTTTATCGAAGATGTCGTATTACGGATTTGATGTTTCTGCCGTGAATTGGTTTGATAGTTATCTCTCCGGCCGTACGCAGACGTTGGCTTTGCGTAAGATGGATGGCGTCATTATGCGGTCCGCACTTTGTCCAGTGTTGAGAGGTGTTCCACAAGGTTCAATACTAGGCCCCCTGCTTTTCATATTGTATAGTGCTGACATCATACATAATATAAAGGGCAGCAAATACCACCTTTACGCGGACGACCTCCAACTTTACCTCTCTAGTGCACCCACGGACATATCTGCTGCTGTCAACACTATTAACGCAGACCTTGATCGTATTTCTACTTGGTCGGAAAAGAACTGCCTTGTTCTTAATCCGAACAAGTCGAAATATGTGGTCTTTGGGTCGGAACATCAAATCCGTAGTACTGTCAATAACCTCGAGGTTTTGACTACCAGTAATATTGCCATCATGGGCGACCCAATAGAGAGAGTGGTAGAAGCAAATAACCTTGGCCTCCTAATGGACGGCAAGCTGCGCTTCGAGAACCACATACTTAAAGTTGTGAGTAACTGCTTCTACCGCCTTAAAGTTCTTTACAATATTCGCGATTACTTAAGTGTTGATTTGCGTGTTAACCTTTGTGAATCGATGATATTGTCAAGATTAAACTATTGTGATATCGTCTATGCTGGCTGCATTACTGGTCGTACAAAGAAGCTCATACAACGAGTGCAAAACGCATGCATTCGTTTCTGTTTTCGAGTCCCTCCTCGCTCCCATATCACTCCCTACTTGAACGCCGCTGGTCTGCTGAACATGCCTGCACGCAGACGCCTACACCTCGCCACTCTTCTTTTTGGCATAGTGCGGTCTGGGGTCCCAGCATATTTGCTGAATAAACTTTTATTTCCCAAAAGTGCGCGCAGGTGTAAGGCGATGGTTCTGGTGGCTAAGCATCGAACCGCGGCGTTTCGAGGAAGTTTTAGATTTGCGGCGTCCAAGTGTTGGAATGATCTCCCTCCACCTATCCAAGGAGCGTCTAGCAAGTATACCTTTAAGCGCAAGCTTAAGGGCTATTTGTTGACGCTCCAAAGATCCCATTCTTAATCCATCCAGTACTTAAAATATCGCCACTTTGTCTTTTTTCCCTTATGTTCTTCTCTTGTAGCTTCTTATGATTGTTTTTGTTCAGAAGCTGTTATTATTATTATTATTATTATTTTAATCGCATTCTGAATCTGTTTTCTCGGTCGGTAAGAATGTTTTTTTTGAACTGGTTTATTTTATATACCTCACTCTGCCAATTCAAATGCTTTTGAGAATATTATATTTTAAGTATTTTATTATGATTATATTAATATGATTTATTTATTATGTGTACCTTTTATATAGTATGTTGTGTTGCGTTCCGTGGATCACTTACGGTGCTGTCTGAAAACCAGCGCTGCAGGTGTCTGACACCTCAGCATAATGCTGAGACAGCAACCGATTCACTGCCGCGAAGACACACGTTATGTGTTTAATGCGCGTTTCCTCCCTTTTTTTTGTATCTGTGTGTCTTTGTTTGGTTATGTGAATAAATGTCTTCTTTCTTTCTTTCTTTCTTTCTTAATATTAAAAATAATTTACACCTTTTTGTCAATTATGTAATATTGTATGTTTTTTTAATTATTCATGTTTAATTTATATTTCCTATTCCATTAATTCTGCAGGAAAGCGGCATTTACAGAATTTACCGGATTTACGTGCACGCGGCGCATTTACAGAATAACCGGCAGAGACTATTTTTAATCCGTAATAACGTACATTTAAGAGGTTAATATAAATGACTGTTAGTTATATAAAACACAGTTTAATATATAGTTGTTATATAACATTCTATACTCTGAAAGCCAGTCTTTACTGGTGAACAGATTTCACTTAGCTAAGATTTCAGGTTTAACTGGAAATAGCTTACAAAGTCAAAAATGGCTTAATACTCCGTAATTCCGTACACTTCCCTTATTTTGAAAAAAATGATTGCTTCCAATTTCCTTCCTATGAGTAGGTAGAATTAGAAAGGTTCTTAGATTCGTCTCTATAGAGGAGTATAAGAGCGTTCGTGGCCTAGCGGCGCCCGCGAACCGTGACCGCGCGGTTAAGCAATGTCGGGCGGGGTCAGTCCTTGGATGGGTGACATCTTTGAGTGGTTCCTGAGCGGTCCTTGTGCTTTGGAAGGCACGTTAAGCCGTTGATCCCGGCTGCTGTCTATGATATTAGCAGTCGTTAAGCCCAGTTAGAGGCATTTGGGCGGCTTGGGAACTTCTAACAGTCAAGTTGCCCACTCACTTGACAAGCCTAATCCTAATGCGGTCTAGTTTCCCCCTTGGGTCAGAAGATCAGATGGCAGTCGCTTTCGTAAAAACTAGTGCCTATTCTTGGGATAGCGGACCTCGGGCATCCTTTAAGATGCAACTGTACTGGGAATAACGTTTAACGTTTCGCTAATCTAAATAAAGTCAGGGTTCTTAGACTCATCTTATCATCATGATGATGATCCAATCAATGAATGAATGAGTTTTATCGGACCTATAACGCGAAATATCAATTTATAGAACCAATTGATATGGAAAGAAATTGACAAAAAATACATACCCCTTTATACGTTTACTAATTTGTAATTTCTGGACATTTATGTTTTCGATGGGATTCGTTTTAAACGAGCACAACGACTGACACCACACCTCAAACGATAGGTTTTGCTAGAAAAAAAAATAAACACCCCCTTTGGAGGGTTCTGTAGTCAACTAGGAACCCTTATTGTTTCGCCATGTCCGTCTGTCTGTCTCTCAGTCTGTCTGTCCATCTTTCTGTCCAAGGCTTTGCTCTGCGATTGTTAGTGCTGTGCTTTGCATTGTTAGTGTGTTGTTAGTGCACGTAAAGTGGGGATGTTTTTTTGCTTCAACCCTATGGTGTAAGGTGTTATTGGATACTTAAGTCTTTCAAAATGAATAGGGGTCTTCATCAAACATTTTTTGATAAAGTGAATAGTTTCGGAAATAATCACTCCATAAGAAAAAAAGGCCCGCCCCCTCACCACTCTAACTTTTAAACCAAGGGGCCAAAAATTAAGAAAAAAGGCATGAAAGTACAGCTTAACATATACTTTCAACGAAAACTATAGCGGATATGATCAGTTAAGTTGTTTTTAAGTAATACAAAGAGAAAAAAAACTTAAATAAGATAAAACTAACCTAATAAAAAAATGAAATTATAAAAGATCCCCTAAATCAGAACCCCGCGGAAGGGTCCCCATAACACTGGCTGCGTTTCCCCTTTGAATGGCTATGCCAATCTGCTGGGCAAGAAACGAGCCAGCCCTATGGTCTCCGGACACTGTAGTCAAGACACTTTTTGGCTAGTTGGCCAAACAATTTGTGAGCACCTGGGCTCCAGAGCCCAAGAGTTTTTTTTTTTAGTTATCGTAAAAAGTCTTCCCTTCTCAGTAAAAGACGTATGAAACGCTGTGAAGGTATTCCCTTTTGCTTGTTATTGTTTTTTTTTTAATTGAGTTCATTGAGCAACTACAGAACCCTACACTGAGCATTGCTCGACATGGTCTTGGCCGATTTTAATTTTACTTTGGGATGCCCTAGTGAAATTTTCAGGAAATTATTCTACCATTTGTCGCCGTAATTGAGATTGAGATGTACACCGCCAAATTACAGCTTTCGAGCAGTTAGGTTACTGCGCCAATCCGCGTAATACGGACGGAGCATATGGCGAAACTATAGAGGTTCCTTGTTTACTACGGAACCCAAAAAACTTCAGTGTGCTTGCTTGTGATGGTTCTGGAACGAAACGAGCGGCCTAGGATGGAGTTAAATACAAAATTGGTGGCCTAGGTCGGCAAAGAGACTGCCTTTTGTTATTGGGGCGCGGCGGCGGCGAGTGCACAGCCGAGCAAACTAAGCAAAGCTTGTAGTATAGATAGGTACCTACTAGACGACGATATACATATTAAATACATAGGAAACACCCAAGACTCAGGAACAATATGCGTGATAGGTACGAGTAAATGCACAAATAATGCCCTGAGCTGGATTCGAACCCGGGACCTCCTGCTTTGTAGACAGGGTCACACCAACTAAGCCAAAGTGGTTTTGATAGCTCTAGAAGTCTAGAACGACCATCCTTAATTTAAAATACATATTACGTTGAATAAACCCATTCTGAAAAACAACTCAACGATTTCTATGACTTTCTTTCGACAGGTCAAAAATAACGTACTTACTTAAACTTTTTTTTGTCAACTGAGAGCAAATTAATATCGATTGTCATACCCGTTTCTCGCGAAATTTTACGTCCGTCTATTTAACGGACCCGCGAATTCGCGGCCAATTTTTGCGCACGCGCCGGTACCGATTCCCCGCCGCCGTGCGCACGAATTCGTGGTTGCGGGAGAAAACAGAGTACCTATATAATATTTTGTGGATTATGTTTTATGAACTGCTAGCTTTTACCCGCGGCTTCGCCCGCGTGGAACTCATTTAATCGCCACATAGAGGATAATTGCTATTTAATTATTTCAGGCGTTTGCTTGATTGTCTTATCGCTATCCCCTACAATCTTCCACCCTTCTTTTCACTTCCTTAAATTTCCGGGATCGCCTCAAACTATCTCCATGCGAAATTTATCCTCAATCGGTTTGGCGGTTTAAGTGTAAATTGTGGCCTTAGAAGTATTTTCGTCTGATAATACCAAATTTATCGAAAGTAATGCATAAATGTTTATATAAATAGGAATACTTAATTGAATGTTGTCTGTTGCGCTGCTCCATCCGTGTATTAACAGAGAATAGGTATTAATTACAAAGAGCGTACGCAAAGCCACGGCAATGCCGTGACGGCATATAACCAATCAGAAAAGTTGAAAAACCCCCGACATTTTCATTTAAAAACTTCAATATCTCAAAAACGGCTTATCCGATTTTAAGACGAAATATATTGAAGAACCGGTTTCGTTTTCGGTTTAACCATTAGGGAGCTACGATGCAACAGACAAATACACAGATAAACACGTTAAACTTCTAACACCGCTCTTTTTCGTTGCGTCGGGGGTTAATAACATAGCCTATTTTAAGTAGTTTCGGAGATTAAGATTACGTCCCCTGCACACTAACACTATTAGTATACCTAGATTACCCGCTAAATGTCATTTGAGCACTTTTACTACTAGTAGTTTTAGTAAATATAATAAATAAATTCAAATTTACATAAATTGAAAGGTTCAACCCTATCGCCACAGTATTACAATATATTCCCTATGTTGTTAAACTGTGCTATCGCTCTAACGAAGCGCAGATCCAAAAAGGTCTTAAAAGACTCTATTCGAGTTACTGCTTGAGATATATATGAGCTATATTTATATATACTGTGCGACAGGTTAACCTGATTACCACTGAAGATGCCTAATTGGATACATCGATTGTTTGTTGTGTTTTCCCTCAAATTTTATCCTCATTTCGATATACCAAATATCCATCTAATTTTAAGTATGTATTGGGCGATTGGATCTATATTTGTAATTCGCAAGCCATTGATTCCTTTTTAATTATGTCGATGATCAATTTACGGTAGTATGTTTTAAAATAACATCCTTTTGCTTCGCGTAAACTTTCGTAACTTTGAAAGTGAAAAAGCACATTGAAATTACTAATATAAAAAGCACACTGATGTATGACGATGTTTCTTGGCTACAAAAGTTCTGTCGGTGGCAACAGATCGATCCCAATAGAGCGTGGCACGACCATTTTCGAGAACTGGCGCAGGTGTGTACCACACTATAAGTATATATATAGTTTAAGGCAGTAACTCAAATAGAGTCGCTTAAGACCTTTTTGGCCCTGGGCTTTGTTAGAGCGATAAGGTTGCACCTCTCAATTTATGTAAATTTGAATAAGATTATTATATTTGCTAAAACATTGATTTGTATTCTACTCCGTAGATATTCAAATGATATTTAGCGGGTAATCTCCGAAAAGTCTCAGTCTCAAGGGGACGTAATCTCCGAAACTACCTACTTAAAATAGGCTATATTTTTAATCCCCGACGCAAGGAAAAAGAGGGGTGTAGACGTTTAACCTGGGTATCTGTGTATTTGTATGTTGCATCGTAGCTCCCTAACGGTGAAACCGAAAACGAAACCGGTTCTTATTTATGGTTTAGTTTAGTTTTAGTTTTTTAGCTTATAATTTGATCTTTTGTATGTTGTATTGTGCTTTTTGAAAATAAACAATGTTGTCTCGTTCTTAAATATATTTCGACAAAATCGGTTAAGCCGTTTTTGAGATATTGAACTTTGAAATGAAAATGTCGGGGGTTTATCAACTTTTCCAAGTTGGTTATATGCCGCGGCTTTGCTTACGTTCTCTGTAATACACGGGCGGAGCAGCGCAACTGACAACATTAAATTATTACTATCATCATCATCATGATGTCAGCCGAAAGACGTCCACTGCTGGAAATAGGCCTCCCCTAAAGACTTCCACAATGAACGGTCCTGCGCCATTACTATACGTATTCACGTATTCTTATTTATATTAACATTTGTGCAGTACCTTCAATACATTTTGTATTATCAGACGAAACTACTTCTAAGGCCACAATTTACGCTTAAACCGCCAAACCGATTGAGGAAATATTTCGCATGGAGATAGTTTGAGGCCATCCCGGAAATGATCCTTAAAGGAAGTGAAAAGAAGGGTGGAAGTTTGTACGGGAGAGCGATATAGCGATTAAACGACTTCCACGCGGGCGAAGTCGCGGGAAAAACTAGTAATTCATAAAACTTAAACCACACAATATTACATAAGTATGCCTTAATTGTATTTCTAATATTCAATCACATTTTCATCAAATCATTTCTTCACATTATGTAACGTCAAATCAAAATAGTGGCAAGCACGCGCTAGTTTATTAAAAACTTCCACAAAACTTCTTCAATACGCGATATGTACGTGGCACGCGTGATCGAAACACCCCGGGATCTCCTTAAGTTTACTGTAATGACGTGTGTCTGTGTGGGTGCGTCAAATCGGACATTTGTATGGATTTGTTTTACTGTTCTAGGCTATATATCTACCGATTATATTCTCTTTGATATCTACTGTGTTTGTACTTATAGTACTTACGGCACTTCGAGGTCCACAAGACCGTATCAAAGAGCAAGATGCTGGTTAATAATCTTGGCTACCAAGTTATGTCTATGCAAGTACTCGCAGTTAGCAAGATATCCACAACCGGAAATGATACTCCGGGACGGCGGCATGCCCGACAAATGTCTACACCAAATTCCATTTTGATGGCACACTGAAGACCTCTGTGGTTTTCAGTAGCTCCAACACGTCTTGTTTATTTGGTGCAAATAGTTTAAGGTCGTCCATGTAGAGCAGATGAGAAATGAGAATGACCTCACCCTCTCTCTCCGTAGCGGATTCAGCGCTAGCCAAAACCACAAGGGACTCTGACTATCTCTCTGAAAAACACCTTGTTCAATCCTGATGGAACCCTGCGGGGCAGAGGGGCCCTCTCCTCCCCCCGGTTGACGAAGGACTGTGGTCCACTGCCCCATGCATGCAACTAAGAAGGATCTCAAAACTGCATCAACTTTATACAGCTCTAAGATCGCCCTCAGGCACCGAATCATAGGCCTTCTTATAGTCAATCCAGGCGGTCGAGAGGGTCCCTCTGTTTCGCCGGACTCGTTGGCAAATGGTCATGTCTATGAGGAGGAGCTCTTTAGTACCACGTGACCCAACCCTACATCCATTCTGAGCGGGGGGCAAAATGTTGTTAGCAACAATGTGCGGGTCCTTGTTTATGCATATAATAAAATTTCAGTACAAAATACCCACAATTTTAAAGTTGAATTTTGAGCACTGCAATGTATGGGCGGGTTCCAGTGTGATGACGTTTTGATGACATTGAAGAATAAAGAAAAGCGGAACTATGACAAGGACAACAAATGATATATTCCTGTCTGTCGCTCTTATTCAATTTAGTAGGTATATGACGATCTCGCTGGGTACCTATCTGTATTATTATTTGACGTCTACTCTTGTATTCTGAGCAAATAAGCGATTCTGGGCGGGTCCAGATTAAAAAGGTTGTTTATAGTAAGCAGCCAGACGTTTAAGAAAAGTCTTCAATTTAGTTGCATAAGAGATTTTTGTCCCCCTTGGTGGAACTCGTATAGGATCTCTATAGAAATCCTTACTCTAAGGGGAGGCGGCATATTATTATTATTAAGTACAAAGAGTATAAGTTTATTTGCAGAAATTGCGAAGCGTCTGGTTGACGTAACTGCCCGGCTAGTATGATAGCTTATACCGTCACGTTATATGGCAAAAATATACTGAGACGTCACATAAAACGTGACGGTATAAGCTATCATACTAGCCGGGCAGGTGACCGAAGAGCTGGCGGTTTCCTCGTTCAACGTATCAGCATTGCGATACAGCGAGGAAATGCCGCCTCTTCCTCCTCGGTACAATGCCTCAAGGGCCCGTTTTAGATTTAAGTTACTTTTAATTTTCTTTATATTATTTTGGTTTAGTATTCTTGTATATATTTTCCATTGATATTTTCGTTGTACATAAATAAATGACAGTACAATGAGTACGTTCGTATTTGAACGTTCCGTCCAACGTCATTAGTGTGTGAACGTCATTGACAATCGTGAATTTCAGCTGTCATCGATCTTGCGTGGGTTGTCAAATCATAATATTGTTAAACAATTTAATTTTCCCGTAGATAAATAACTCGTTAGTAGAAAAAGAGAGTTGAATAATAGTGTGCACAATGTTTTGTTGCCTTAAGGGGTGTCTGAACGGGTTCAATTTGACTCCTTCCGTCCCCATACGCATCAAGGAGAACCCGGTTCAGCTGGATACTTTACACATGGGTATTTCACATTTCCTTAATTATTTCATCTCTATGACCTAGTATTCAATTTGTAAAATATTGTCGTTGCCAAAGTTAAGTTTCTTTATAAGTCTGGTTTGAGAAGTTTCAACTGTGTAAGTTGAACTGGCCAGGAATTGCTTTTTTAAGCTAATAAAAACATTCCCTAGTTTAGCCAAACTAATAAACACTTACCTCACTCATTTAAATGACTATTTTACACAGCATGCAGCAGCAGTTACGGTATAAATTTTATTCTGAAAGTTCATCTGTTTTTTTGGATTTGGTATTCAATGTATACATACAAATAAAACTCCTTAATTTACATGCAAATACCAGCATTTGAAAATTTAAGAATTGTTATCAATTGACCTAAGTGTAATTACTAAACACATGTAATTACATCCTTTTATTTTCAAAGTGAAAGTGGCTTATGGAAGTGTGGTGTTTAATTACAGGACATGAGGTGGTGGTGGTGAAAGGAGGGCAACGAGTGTGTGGATCGGGATGTGCACTGGGCAATGCACCCCTGGTGCAGAACAAGGCATACTTTGAGGTGAAGCTACAGCAGGGTGGGGTGTGGGCTGTTGGCCTCGCCACGAGGGATACCGATCTCAATAAAGTACATGGTAATTACTAAAGTAAAAATGTTTGTGCAGAGTTACATTATAAAATTGTTAATATAGATTATTATACATGGATGAACTCGCATAACAATTGTCTAATTAGCAGGGCCCAGTGCTTTTTGTTGCATGGCAAAACATTATTACATGAAGTCAATATAGAGATCATAATTAATTTTCATGTGCTCTGCCTGCCCGTTTTGGGTATATAAGTGTGAGATTATGTATGTATAATTAGGATCCATTCTCATATTCTTATTAATAACTAGCTTTTTCCCGCGACTCCGTCCGAGTGCAACTCGTTATATCGTCGGCTAATAGTGGAAACCCGCTAACATCATATTATGGAAGTTTACAGGAGATACAAAAAATGATTGAAATTAAAATATTGAACCCCCCAAAAAAAGGGAAAAATATCAATGGGTTATTTTTCCCCTAATTCCAAAATAAAAGACAGGTAAAGTGATTTGATTATCTATTATTTACGATGACTTTTGTAACTTAACTGTATTTTGCAATCAAATAACGTTTTAAATTATGAATGCAGCAGTTTGTCGAGAAAAATAAAGTAAATATATCTTCATGTAAATGTTACATAATGGTTTGGAAATATAAGTACCTAAATTCCTAAGATATATATATATATATATATATTTATTGGGTGTTGTGCGAAAATATTCATCTTCATCATATCAGCGGAAGGACATCCACTCCTGGACGTAGGCCTCCCCCAAAGAATGCCACAATGCCCGGTCCTGCGCCACCCGCATCCAGCGGACTACAGCGATTTTTACCAGGTCATCAGTCCGTCTTGTGTGGAGCCTACCCACGCTGCGCCTTCCGGTAAGTGGTCGCCACTCGAGAACCTTTCCGCCCTAACAGCCATCGGTTCTGCGTGCAATGTTCCCCGCCCACTGCCACGTAAGTTTAGTGATTCGGAAGGCTATGTCAAATCATCATCATCATCATCATCATCATCATGTCAGCCGAAAGAAGTCCACTGCTGAACATAAGCCTCCCCCAAAGACTTCCACCTGTTTGTGTCTCTCATTAGGGGGTAGTTGCCCATAATCGCCACTCTTGGCATGCGGGTTGGCGATGGCAGTATCTCCACCGCACTGTAGGGATGCTGCTGCTCATCCCTCGGTGGTCTCGGTCGTAGTTTTAGGACATACTCGGGTCCAAACATACCCGAAAATAATATGTACCTTAAGTCAGATAATTGGATTCTATTGCTGATGGCCTCATTTCTGATGCGATCACGCTGAAATACTTCGAGCATAGCCGTCTCCATGGCTCTTTTGGTCACTTTATGCCCTTTTATGAGGCCTATAGTAAACGACCATGTTTCAGTGCCAATTATGTCATCACTAGCATCACACACTGGTCAAAGACTCTCGTCTTGAGACACTGTAACAAAATTCTTTTGTGAATATGAAAAATAGAGTAACGTTTATCGCGATATTAAGAATAAAAACTCCCATTAATTTTGGTAAGAGGTTAACCCAACCCCAAAACAGTGATTGTATTAGATTCACAGCTCAAAAACCACGAAATATTAAAAAAAAACAATAATAGCCCATACCTTTCCCAAGTTTCCCATGTTATACTTCTTCGTACACCAAAAACACGGAACAAAGTTATCTTATGCGACAACCCACATAAATTATTACGAAAATGGCGGGTATATTAGAGTTAACCGATAACTTTTAAACTCGTGGAGTTGACTGTTTTACTTAATATGTGATTGAAGCAATTTGTTAAAATAACTGGCAGTAGCTGTATTTCTCACATGATACATCTTTTTTTTATGCTACATAATGGTGGGTAAACCGAAAAAAAATGTTAAGAAATGAATTTAGCGGGTTTACGCTCTTAGCGAATTATTTTATAGGAATAATTGTTATTTATTTGTTGTTGGCGCCCATACAGTTACCCCCTTTTCACCCCCTAAGGAACGATTTCCGGGATAAAAACTATCCTATGGCCTTTCCCGGGACTCAAACTATCTCTATCTATACCAAATTTCATCTAAATCGGTTTAGCGGTTTAAGCGTGAAGGGGTTACAGACAGACAGAGAGACGGGTGACTTTCGTATTTATAATATGATTAGTTTAGTATAATAATAATAATAATATCGGGGGACAATCTTACACAAATCGACCTAGTCCCAAACTAAGCAAAGCTTGTACTATGGGTACAAGACGACGATATACATACTTATATAGATAAATACTTAAATACATAGAAAACATCCAAGACCCAAGAACAAATATCCGTGAAAAATGCACAAATAAATGCCCTGGCCGGGATTCGAACCCGGGACCTCTAGCTTCAGAGGCAGAGTCACTACCAACTAGGCTAAACAGGTATATTATTATAGTATATTAGTATATATTAGTATTAGTATATTAGTATGGATATAATTAACTAGCACACATATTTTTGGATTAAAAACATAAACCTTTGTTGTTTTTGGTTTTATGTATATTATTGAAGAATTATACATTACTCTTTATTGCACACCTCAATAAATAAGACAAAAAAATAACATGAGACAATATAATATATGTACATTAAAATGAATTCATTATCAAAATAATGATAGTATTCATGTACTGCTTACATTTTATCTTGCAACTAAAGGTCCAAGCCCTGTTAGTGAGTAGTTTCTTAAAAAATATCACAAAACACATAATTAGGGACTAGACAGTTTGTGGCTTTTTTTTAACATAGGTGTGGACTCGCTGTTTACGTTTTTTGATTGAATGAATAACGATTTATTTGTTGGTATTTCTTCATACTCCTTTTGTGTAGAATATATAGGTACCTAAACCTTAAGCTCTTTCTCCTAGCCTTCTCAATAAAATTTATGTAGGTACATTACTCGAAATAGTTGTTTTAATGCATATTTTTAAAAAATCATGCAATATATCATGTCATATTATTGTTATTACAATTAAAATGTATTTGCTTTGCTTTCGAAGTTGACCGATAACGAATGCTTTATGGCATTAAGTCTGCCTTATTTGTTATAAATTTAAAATGAATATATAACTGTAGAAAAATAAATAATTTATTCATTCAATCATAAGAGCTTAACTTTATAACAACAACTCCAATGCTAACTTTGTTTAATAGTACATTACTATACAAGGGTTGTAAAACAAAGAAAGACCGATATCGCAGATGTTTGAGGCCTGAGCCGCAGGCGAGGGTCATAAATATGCGAGAGAGGGCTTTCTGTTTTACGACCCGAGTTTTGTACACAATTTTACGTCACCACTAGGCCTAAAAGTGGGATTTTCCGGACGCGCAGCGCCAACCCGCATGCCAAGCGTGGCGATTATGGCATATACCCCCCATGAATATGGGGGAGGCCTATGTCCAGCAGTGGACGTTCTTTGGCTGATATGGTGGTGGTGGTGGTGGAAACTAGCCTCATCTCAACAGAGTCTAGATTTCGTATGGTTTTGGATGGACAAATGACAGTCGCTTTCATAAAAATCACTGCTTTAACCAAATCTTGTGGTTAGACACCTAATCGGACCCTGGGCTCTTTTAGGGTACACCGGGTACACCTGAAGAGGGTCTAGGAAGATAATTTTGTTAAAAGCGTTTTTTTATTTGGATTTTCTGGTTGTTCACTGAAAACATCATAACCCCAGCATTGTTTTAAAACTGAAAACATCACATCACATCTGTACTACATGTTAACTTATAGGCGCCATATAGAGGTAATGCTTCTGTGAGCATTATTTTTTCATAATCAAAGTACTTAACAAATAAAACTTTATAAGTGTTAGTTGGGCTACCTTTGAAAAAACTTTTGTACATATAATATTTTTATTTTGCTGGAAAAGTGTGTCAAATTAGACTTATCAAGCAGATGTAAAGTAGTACATTTGTAATATGTATACTTATATATATTTGACGGCCTGTTTAGCCTAGTTGGTAGTGACTCTGCCTCCGAAGCTAGAGGTCCCGGGTTCGAATCCCGGCCAGGGCATTTATTTGTGCATTTTTCACGGATATTTGTTCTTGGGTCTTGGATGTTTTCTATGTATTTAAGTATGTATTTATCTATAATAAGTATGTATATCGTCGTCTAGTACCCATAGTACAAGCTTTGCTTAGTTTGGGACTAGGTCGATTTGTGTAAGATTGTCCCCCAATGTTATTATTATTATTATTATTTATGATTTACGAAACATTTTAACTTCACCAAACAAAACACTTCACCATATTAAATCCACCAATCAAAATACAAATAACAATGAAAATGAAAATGAAAATGAAAAATGTTTATTTTGGTTAACAATAGGCTTTCAGATCACATAGGTTGGAATCTCCTAGTAAGTATTGAAATACCTGTGACAGGAGATCCCGCAAACAATAAATTTAATAATAAATTTAAATCTTTGAAAATACTTTGTGTTTGGTATCATATCAACCAATCAGAAAACAGCGAGATTAAAATCGACCAATCAGCTAACAAAATTAATTTCTCAAAACGTTAAGTTTCATAATTAAAAAAGTGATTCATTCGTTTGAGCAACATTTTAAAGCTTTCAATGGCAGGCAAGTGATGTTTATTCGCGGTGTCTTCATCTACTTAAAGCAGTCTATATTTTGCATGTTGCTAAGCAGTTACGTTTGTTTTGGGAGGATACTCTTTGTTTATTTAATTTCACGCAATCGAAGTGAAAAGTAGAGTGTATAACTCTGGTCTAAAAGCCATATTACCCCTCGAACCATTTTTTGCTTTCTTCGGGTACATAACCATCTCGTGGTATCGTCGTGTTATGACTTATTTTTGAGTCTAGTTATACAATCTACTATAAGATACTAAACAAGTTTGGTTGCCGCTGCAGCAAAATTTCAAATTTGATAATAGATGTTCATACTAATGCAAATGCTTTGTCTTGTTACATATAAGTATATTTTTCATCTATTTCTTGTTTTAAAAGTTAGAAACGAAAATATTATTATTAGCATTATTTAGCTTATTGAAGCTTCACTATTATTGACTAGCAGAAGGCCTTGCGATACGTAGTAACACCATACCATGTAAGGGACGCCATTGGCACACCATGAGTCACAGATGATAGTCCAGTCATGTGCTAGTTGTGCTGCCAAAATTATTGGGTCAATAATATTATGGCACTGATTTCTAAGGCGGCAATTGATTGAATGCTAATTTTAACATTCGAGGGTCACAGGATTTTATATGTTAGACATGTTGATCAATAGTTGAATTATTATGTCATGCGTTATTTAATTAAAGCAACATGATTGTTAAAAGAAAATTCTAATGCCCTTCTTTTGTAAATGCATCTCGAAAATTTTATTTTTGGCTGCTAAGCGACAATCCTTTGTCTGCATAAGCGAAAGCGACACGGGTGTCTCTGTATTTACCATAACTGTAGCAAATTTGCCATAGAAATGCCTAGCCATGTGCCAAGCGAAAGTTTCCTATGACGTCACGCAGCACGGAATACCTACTGTGTTTATTCACATTACCATTACATACATTTAATTTTACTACATTTAGTATCAAATAGTCAATAGATCCATTTTATCTACATCCTTATAGTAAATTCTCTTTAATGTATTATAAAACCATGATGTAGTTATGATATCACCTACATGTTTACAATACCGCCTTGGGGCGCCACGCGGGGGAAGCGGAGCCGGGCGCCAGGTAGTCTCTGCAAACATGCATCTGCCCGCTGAATGGTTGCGTATGTAACATATTAAAGATAATTTAATATATGGATGTAGTTAAACAAACTAGTGTATTCGTATGTAACTGTACATAATCAGGCAATAAACACTATGTCATGTCAATGATGTTATAAAGTCCCGTCTGTGGCTCATTTCATAAAATCACACTCGTGTTGTAATGTCTCTCATTATGTAATAGTTGTATAAACTACTATGTCTACATTGTTATTAAGTAGGTAATTTAGTTAGAGGTCAAAAAACAAATATAAGAGGTTTTTTTATTTTATTTCAATATATTTTTGTATAATAAAGCAGAAATTTCTCTTTTGATCATATTAACCGTCAAAATCGCTGCATATAGAATTTGTCTATACAATTATTTTCATCACAAACTGCAGCTTTTCGGCTAGAAAATGAACATAAGCCTTTTGATTAACCAAACACGGCGGTAAGGCGTATGTATGTACACGTGAATAAACAATTTAGTTAAAGTGTACGTTTTACAGAAAGTTCGGTTAGGACACGTCCATCATTGGTGTTGGTTTTGTAGCACCAACTTCTACAATATTTAACCGATTTTGATAATTTTTACTGCGTTGTAAAGCCCTCAATATTATTATGATATTTTAATTTATTTCCTTATTTTTATTTTGCGACTGTTTCTTATGTTTATAAATATTGACTTACAATGATTAATTAACTTTATATTGCATAAATTTACTCTATAAATTGCATTTTTCAAGAAGCGGGATCGGCAACTATAGAGACTGGTTCTCTGCAGTTCATAGTACTTCATAGCATGTTTAACAACATACTAAAAGCTAAACAAGAAAAATAAAGATCCACCCACCATTTTAATAAACCATTTTTTTTTCTAGTGTAAACGTGGGCATAACTTTTTCTGCTTCCTTCGTATCTTCAAATAATCAATGGCAATGTTGTTGAAATATTAGCTATTATTTGTATATTGTATTACTGTCGTGCACCTTTTTCTGCAAAACCGGAATATCCATAGATTCATTTGCCAATAGTTCTTAATTATGTGGATCAATTGAACTATAATGTAAGGATAGGGTATCAAGAGCTCGGAATTGCATATGCCGCCCAACGTAGTATTTCAGTGGTATGCAGCTTTTGCTCCTCTGATTTCGGCCATAAACCCACATTTCGCTTCCGTAAGGACTGGCTGTATGCCGATTAAAGAATAATATTAACAGATATTACATCCATCGACACTCATCATTATGTGGTGTGTGTATTGGGTTATATGTTGTTAGTACATTCTAAAGTAATCTTAACAACATTATGATTATTAAATACATACCAACCACATAATAATTAATAATTATATTATTTCATAATAGCTATAGACGTTGCCTTTGCCTTAAGCAGATTCAGATAACTAATACCTAGTATATCTGCCTCATAAAAATAAGGCAATGGCAATTTCCTTGTGAAAATCTTTTGTGTTGTTGTGATTCCACGATTAACACATTGCGGTACGACTAATAGTTGTCCGATGACAGGCGGAGTGGACAAAGAGTCGTGGTGCCTGAACAGCGACGGCACGGTGCGCCACGGGAACGAAGAGCTGTACCACCTGTCGCCGGCGCCACGCGACTCGCCCACGGCGGAGCTGCTGGTGGCCGCGGACGCGCCGCCCGCGCCGCCGCCCCCGCCCGCCGACGCCAACCCCTTCGCGGTCATGCCGGTAGAGGGCGACACCATCGGACTCGCGTACGACCATGTCGAGCTCAATTTCTTCGTAAATGGCAAGAATATGGAGATACCCGTTAGGAATATCAGGGGAACCATTTATCCCGCTCTATATGGTAAGTTACATATTATTAGCTTGTAGTTAAACAATTTAGCATACTTACATTGAATCCAAAAAGGTAGGATCTTCATAGGGCATCTTCATTACGGCAATTACGCCCTTTTGTTTGGGCAAGACAGTTTTTACAATAACTTTAAACCTTAAACCTTTCTTGTTGAAATCAAAAATCGTTGCAAGTATTTTTATTAATGTACACTGCCCCCATTTTTTCCAGAATTTTAAACTTTATAGTTTTGAAATTAGACACACACTTTTGACGTCTTTGACAGCTTATGTCTCACCAACGGTTGGAAAAGTTTTATATGATTTGATAGAAACCTCTATATCATTTACGCGTGTGGAGTATCCTTTGTACATATATTTTGTATAGGCTTGCATTGTTTTTTTTATCATACCTCGGTTACATGAGGTGCCGCCCCTGATTTAATATTTTTCGTTATTTCACATCACTTTTCTGTAGCAGTTTATAGAATACACCTGCCTTCCAAATTTCATAGTTGTAGTGCTTATACAGTCTCTGAGTAAATCGGCTGTGATATACGGACGGACAGACATGACATGAAGAAACTATAAGGGTTCTGTTTTTACCCTTTTCGCTAAGGAACCCTAAAAATATGAAGGTCTGACGAACCCTGGACAGAATTGTAACGGAAACAAAACATGCAGGATTGATTCATGTACCTCGGATTTATATTAAAGGTACATTTGTGGGTCCTAGCCGTTTTAGACGCTTCATAATACACTTGAATCATGTATTTACAACTTCGTGTCAACACGATTTTGGAGCAATTGTACATTACTGCCGAGGCTAGGAAAGTAAGGGATTGCTTGAAGAGGTGGTTGTCGGGCCAGAAGCCTAAGCTGAGGTCCAACAAAGAGACCGAGCTCAGGCAATCCCGGTTTCCGCCAAGGTAAATGTAGTTTTTTCTCAACAGTGTGACGAAATAACACAAAGATAAATAAATTTAATAAAATAGCCTTTATAGCGGTTTCTCAATTAGGTATAGTCGAGTTCATAAATATATGAGCAAATACAAACCTTCAAAAATAAATGTACATAAAACGTACAAATACATCTAAACAGATTTATCATTCGATATGTACACATTCACATTTACACATTAATTACAATATATTATGCTAGTGGGCCCATTTGCGGGCAAAGGCCTCCTCCATCTCTTTCCACTTTTCTCTGTCGTTGGCCTTCCGTGTCGCATGTACCGCCAGCTATATTACAAAAAAAATGGCAACGTACTTAATAACGCAGTGTTATTTTGACTTTGATTTAGCCAAAATCACTTTCTATCAAAACTTAATAACGTCTTTGATCATGATTTCATTTTCATATAATTGAAATTGTAATTTATTTTTAACTTTTAATTTACTTTTCCTAGAATCATAGACAAAAAGCAAAAAAAATAAAAGTGCGCATACACAAGAAACCTTGTGGGTTGCGGGTCTTTGACTGAATGTCATTTTTCCTTAATCGATTCTATTTAATATCGCGTTGACAGAATTTTTAAAAGTTTAACGCAGCTGGAAATATTGGTTTGGTAGGATTATTGCACTCCTAGGAGTATGTAATAATCCTAAGAATTAACTGTGAATTTTTTAGCGGGTTAATATTAGGCTCTTCTTATGTTCGTTTTTTTATACAAAATACGACCATTTCCGAGCGTGTTTGAGAAATAATAATATTTTCTCTGGTGCAAGCGTTTTAAATCAGTGTATATTTCACGGTTGCAGTTGATGACGGTGCGATATTGGACATTATACTGGACAAGTTCCTGTACCCGCCGCCGACGGGCTACGAGAAGATCATGGTGGAACAATCCCTGCTCTAACAGAAGGGGCGGGGCTGAACGCTGTATGGAGCTCGCGCGGGCCCGAGCTGTTTGACGCCAGGCTTGCTGTACTCAAGTGTATGTCGGTGTGCAACGGCGACTTAACTTTATTAATCCTCAGAAAGGAAATGATAATCGATATGAAACTAACCTTGAGAGCCGCTAACAAATTACTATATACCTAATGAACAGACCAAGTTAAGAGGATAGCTAGGCGGAGTATTTTAAATATACTAATATATAACAAATTATATAAAGGAAATTTAGGGCAATCCAAAACCGTAAAATCATATTAAGAATTTGATTAAATTAATTCTTTTTGACTTTGCTGGGCTTGTTTTCTATATTAGTAATCAGTACATGTTTTACTAGCGATCCGCCCCGCGCTTCACACGGATTATAATATAATGCATGTGAGAAATATACATAAATTATACACCTAAATTATCCGGAAGAATCATGCTACACTTTGGTGAAAGCCGCACCTAAGACCTTCGAGCCGTTTTCGAGTTAATTTATCGCGAACATACCAGGCCGACAGACGCGGGGGGATTTTATTTTTATACTATAGTTAAGAGTCTCCCTAATGTAAAAGCTCCAGTGTGACACTTACCTACGTATAGAGGTGTTAAGTAGAGATTTTTTTTATACTACGACCCTGGCAAACAAGCTAACGGCCTGCCTGATGGTAAGCAGACACCGTAGCCTATCGACACTTGTGACTCTAGAGGAATCACAAATCACAAGTATTAAAGTAAACATAGATAAAAAGAAAGTAAAGATAGTGTAACTTATTTGAAGCATAAAAACAGAAAGTTACAATGCCTGCCTTTTGGCTAAAATACGAAGAATTACGTGGACTTAAGCTAACTTATCGGTATATATTTTTCATTGCTATTATCGATTATATTAAGCAATAGTTTATCTGGGCCAAAAAATAACTCTCTCACTCTTTATCTATTATAACAACATTAGATTGTCTGCGCTTATGTGTTTGACGGTCAACATTTGTACGCGCGGATTCGCATTAGGTTTACATTCCCTGCGGCGTTGACGGCGAAGTAAAATCAAAACGCTTTTCTGATTGCCTGCACCCCGCACACGCTCGTACAGCCAAACCGGTCAACTTTGAACTGTTTCACCCGCGGCACTGAATAAATCCGTTGCGGATGTCGGCTCCGCTGTGCGGTGTCCCATAGTTCTACCGTGTTTAGTAATACGCTCGATCGATGTCAACGTAGAATTAAATAAAGCCTGAGATAAAGGCAGCATCGATGCCCAATGGTCGACGTCGCTACAATGTCGTCCACAGCCATATGGTACAATCAATGAAATTTACAAAGATACCTTTTTCGCTCTTGATACAATGGCAATGAGACATGGCTATGGTCGACGGTACAGTCCCCATGACATGCATCGGAGCGAACAAGGTGCTCACAAACAAAAGAACACGATCGGAACATTTTCAGGTATTTTCGAACACTCTGATTTATTCAGATTACAGTCAGCCGCCATCAGTGGCGACGGTACAAGCGTGACTAAATGGCCGGTTGGCAACGATTTTCGAACGAGAATCGTTGCCGAGCCGTGCCACTGACGGCCTTTTAATTATTAGATTGTTGGTTGATGGTGGCCGCAATAGGGCAAGCGTGTTTATGGTGATACATAATCTGTTAATTTGAATCCGCGTCGTGACCTCGTTAATTTGATTTTTTTAATATTAAATTCTGGGATGTCCAATGGTTTCCTTTTAACACATCGTAATAAATAACCAAGTAACGTAAATGCGCGTTACACATATACCCCCGCCACTCGATGACTTCACGCTGCTTCTGGCGCTGCCGTCTGTGGCCACACGCTGCTTTACTCGCGTAATTAATCGCGACGCTCTGCACTGGGTCCTTGGACTCGCGCCCGAAAATCGACAAAACAGGGAGCGATGAGCATGACGAGTAACGTGGCCACACTACGTCTCTGCCTCCTTACCTCGCTACCCCCCCATGCCACTCGACAAGTGTGTGGCAGGGGTAATAGAAATAATAAATAAACACAAGTAATAATATTTGAGCTTCATGAGTAGCTACAAAGTTATGATACGCGTTTTAGACGACCAATCAGTGAATGGTCTTTTATTTCTATCACAGTTCAGTAGTCAATAATAAGCCAGTTCAGTAGTAATTCACCATAAAAGGCATATACTATCCCCCTTATTCATAAAACTTAACAAACCTCTGTTAACTAGAAAGTTGTTTTGTCCTTTTCTCACAAACATAAATGTCAAAGTGACAGATAAGGACAAACCAACTTTAGCGGCCTGTTAACTAATAGAGGCTTGATGGATTATGAATAAGGGGGTATGACTTTAACGTTTTAAAACTAGTGTAGTGACTAAGTTTCCTTTTGGTTTAGGTCATACTTCTGTAAGTTGATAGAAATCGATTAAATTAATGAAATTAGTATCAAAAATAAGTTACGATATACTCGAATAAATTACAAACGGTTAAGTGTGAAATTACTTTTGTCGCCGAATTTGGATATACAGTAGCGGTTTGGAATTAATCGATTCGAGCAATCATCAATAATCGCTAAATATGACAAACGATTCGTCTTAGCCACATCACTACAAACTTCAATAGAAAACGGTCAAAAGGGACTTCTTAGAAATAACGCCCTGTATGGCCTGACCAGTGCTTATTTGGCCATGTTGCGGATTTTTAGTGGTACTAATTTATTTTAATTGTAAGATCTTTGACAACAGACGTTAAAAGTCAGCGAATGTCTTCGATGTAAACAAACTTACATCAAGACGAAATATTTCGTGATTATAAAAATAAATATGGCGAAAATAATCCAAAACGTTGTCAGAAAGCTTATTGTGATTATTATTAATTATTTAAAACTATAAAAGGACGAAGGATTGATGACGTAGAATTTTTTTTAGATCACATATTTGACACATCACAACACCCATATAACGTAAATATGCTTAACAATCCAAATTAATTAAAAAACCAAGCAATAACATGAGGATGACTATCTTTCCAAGTACGTATAAACTACTCTTACTCTTTTAATTTATATGATTAAGCTTATGTTATTTTTTTTCTTTAGCATAGTCTTGGAATATTTTACAATAATAAATCACCACACAAGCAGTTACGTACTACATCTTTTTTGTTTTAAAACTAGTGTTGTGATGTGACCATATCATTCGTTTCGATTCGGGTGACATTTCGTAAGTTGGAAGAAAACGATTAATTTATATGCTAACAAAAACATTTCGTTTTCGCAGTATGTTATAATAATACAATGAAAGCTGTTGGATATTTAATAAAACTGCCAAGTTAAAGCTCAAAATGCATTAAGCTGCAATAAATTAGTTTTACTGTAAACAATATAGTGCCACACTTGGCACCTTTTTAGAAGTGAAGGTGAAGACAACAACCACGCTTCGCATATTCTTAATATTGAACTTGGCTCCCATTTTCGCACTTATGTTTTTGATAGGATATCATTACTTTTTGTCAAACTTCACCAAATTATGCTTTTGAAGTCCGAATGCACGAGTTTCTATACAAAATACCCAAATCGCTATATCGCCTACATCATCACTGCTATCGAGCCTATCGGTGGTTGGCAGTCGTTGTGTGAGTTCGTGTGTGTATAGGCTGTACAATAACGTAGGCTTGTGTCACGATCCGGAGTAGCAGACCTTGTTTCCGTAGACCATGGATTGTAAGAATATATTATACAACAATGTTTCCTATTTTCACTAGAATTCCATTCACTCCCTAATTTAGAGTAGTTTTAAAGCAGCCTAATAATAAAGTAAGGAATCAATTTAAGGGGTCCACAAACACCATCGAGAATGAGTTGTGCGTGATAAGTAGTCCAGCACGGCTAGCACAAGAGGGCGCGCGAGCTATCTCACGCGGGACATAGACTATCCTCCTTTTTCTGGTGTACCAATTAGAAAGGGACGAAAAGTCTATCTCGCCAGACCTGTGGTAGTCGTGCTGTAATATGTACTTAATTTATTATTTACATATATCCTGAGATCTGAAATTTCCTTCCTTTTCCTTTACTGTAAGCTACCGATGTACCGATGTGTCATGGGGACTTCCGAGAATAAGTAGCAATTCTCTGATATTAATATATATTAAATTTCTTCTATTGACTAGAAAATGACTTGAAATTTCTTCTTTCTTCATATTCATTATTTACTTATTAATTAATTTAGATATTAGTAGGCTTGCAGGTTCCCCAATAATGAAGTAACGACGTACGATTAAAAAATCGCTTGTTGTTGTTGTCGTTTATACAATTTATAATCGCTAGATATGACAAAAAATTATGTGTTAGCCTCATCACTACAAATATCAACAGACAAGTGTCAAATAGGTGTTCTAAAATAAATTCAAGTGTAATATTCCAACACACAACGTTTTGAAATTGGTTGTTGACATAACCGGTAGTACTGACATTTCATATTATAGTGAGGATTGAGTGAATTGGGAAAATTGGTTGAATTTAACAAGTACACTTTTTTCTTATTCCATGTATGTAAGTCTACAATAACGAATATATATTTAAAAAAAAAATAAGGTTACTGTCGTTGCCGCCAATGAAAAAAAATTGGCCAATAGCATGTCGGGCCATGCTCAGTGTAGGGTTCCGTAGTTTCCCAATGAACTTAATTAAAAAAGAAAACAATAACAAGCAAAAGGGAATACTTTCTCAGCTTTTCATACGACTTTTGCTAAGAAAAGAAGACTTTATGATAATTTAAAAACAGATTAACTGATCATGTCTGCTATAGTTTTTATTGAAAGTCTTTATTAAGCTTTACTTTTTTCATTATTCTCAGTGTTCTTTGCTAAGTGTAGGGTTCCGTAGTTGCCCAATGAACTTAATTAAAAAAAAAACAATAACAAGCAAAAGGGAACACTTTCTCAGCGTTTCATACGACTTTTACTAAGAAAAGAAGACTTTATGATAATTTAAAAACAGCTTAACTGATCATGTCCGCTATAGTTTTCATTGAAAGTCTTTATTAAGCTTTACTTTTTTCATATTTTAGGACCCATAGTTCAAAAATTAGGCCTCCCCTCTAACTTTTGAACTATGGGTCCAAAAAATACACACTTTTTTGGAGTCATTATTTTCGAATATATTCACTTTATCAAAAAATGTTTGATGAAGACCTTTATTCATTTTGAAAGACCTATCCAACAACACCGACACCATAGGGGTGAAGCAAAATAAGTCATCCCCACTTTACGTGTAGGGGGTATTGTATTTCACGTCTTTGTCAGCTTTATATATGCATGCCAAATTGCAGCTTTCTAGCATTAACAGTCACAGAGCAAAGCCTCGGACAGACAGACACAGACGGACATGGCAGAACTATAATTGACTACGGAACCCTAAAAAGACCCAATACAACATTTAAAAAAAGGTAGATGACTAAAAAAGCCAATACACACTGTTCCCACTATTATATTGTATGTTATTGCCATATATTATGCTGTTTGCAGCGACATTATCTCAAGTCCAAATAGGCACTGGTCAGGCTATAATTATTGAATTATTTTGACTTAACACCTACACTATATAGTGTCACGGTTCTCGGGCCCTCTGAATAAACAATATTTACTCCACGTATTGATCACTTCAATTTCCCAGTACCTCAAATGATCAAAGGTAAATCGAAATGTATTAATGAGTATTCCAGTAGTACCTATTTATCAGTATTATAGTGGTAGGTACTTGCTCTGTGCAAGCTAACGAATGCACCTGGGAAATTAGTTACCTAACAAAAAATTAGACAATTAACAGTAAGATAATCTGTTGTTTTGTGCACCTAAAGGAGCCTGTGGCTGTGATCGTTGTGAAGTAGGATGGTCATGACTATTTGGAACACTGGATACTGCCAGTAGCTAAATACCAATACAATAAAATAAAAGAACCAGTATACTGCGACTCATGTTACTTATATGGTTATGTATGGATCCCATAAAGCAAGGTGCCCCAGGCATGGCGTGAACAATGTGCGTTTGCGCACGTAATTTCTTCCATACTTGAGTATAGCAGAACTAGCGACCGCTAAATGAATTGAATATTCATTATTTCATATCAATAGTTTGTACTGGATATTCATTAGCCATAGCTAATACTATAAATAATGTATAAATATTTTTTTAGTATGTAGCTTGGAAATTGTGGCGTTGGGTTTTAAGATGTAAGACTTTGTCACAGCGATGTACTGTTATAACTATGCTTGCTTGTGCCGCATGATCTCTGCTAGATGTTACATAAATATAATTTTAACTACGCTTACTGTGGATACATGATCTTACATGCGTAATAAAAAGAGTTTACATCAGTAGATTAACATTCAATTAATACAATTGTTATGATCGAAAAATTGAATCGCGCGCAAATTTCCTACCGTGAACTTGACTAAAATAAATGTGTTGGTTACCTGGGTTGTTATTCTTTATTACCGATAGTAAATAGCCCTCGTTTAATTATCAGCCTTATATATTATGATTTTTAGTGCCTTAATTTTCAATACATGATCATATTGTTATTAAGCTAGTAAGCCGTTCAAAATAGACGAGAACAAGTTTTATTTTGTATATTTTACAAATATTTTAATAGATATTCTGCTATTCGGACCGAAGACAAATCCAAAGAATCAAAGATGATAAAAATCGGCCCAGATGTTCTTGAATTATAAATGGTGTAACTAATACGATTTTGTTTTAACAAAAAAACTTTTGACTAGGTTTGAAACCTAGTCAAAAGTTTATATTCACCTGATTAAACTTTGATTTTCTATTTTCTATGAAATTATTACAAATGTATATTTAGACTTTTAAACGTTTAGAGGTTTAAATGGATAGAAAATAGTTAAATAAACATCTCTTCATTTTCGATGATTCTAAAACTCGAAAATCAGAAAAAACGCCATTTCATTGTCAGTAATAAAGAAGAACGACCCACCTATGTATCTTCCTCTAAGCAGTCTGAAATCGTCGTATTACTGCTCAAAAACCTAATAAGAGTAAGCCGGTTTCCTCGTCGATATTCCCTTTCGAAGATGATGAAGATGCAGGCTCGTGTATATTAATTTTATAAATAAGCGGGTATATATATTACATTAAAATATATATCAAAAACATTGACGGTCTGTTTAGCCTAGTTGGTAGTGACACTACCTCCGAAGCTGGAGGTCCCGGGTTCGAATCCCGGCCAGGGCATTATTTGTGCATTTTCACGGCTATTTTTTCCTGGGTCTTGAATGTTTTCTATGTATTTAAGTATGTATTTATATATATATAACTTTTTATATCGTCGTCTAGTACCCATAGTACAAGCTTTGCTTAGTTTGGTACTAGATCGATTTGTGTAAGGTTGTCCCCCAATATTTATTTAATTATATTATTATGTACGTATTTGTTACTGCAAACACCTGTTTAATTGAGATTATCTTTGTATTTTATTAACATTATATTAAATAATATGTAAATTTTCAGAAAGAAATAAATGAATTTAATCTAATCTATTATAGTACAAATTGTTTATTTTTCTTTCTAAACGATCAACTGAACAATTCGTATTGATTGAACATCCTTTATTATCAATACGAACCGAGAACAAACAAAAATAGATTTAATTACAAGATTCGCCCATACAAAATTTAGCTTTAACCGCAGATAAGGTCCTTATGGCCTTCAGGCCCTCATACCGCAGCACGGTGCTTCGAAGCCTACAAATGCAATCTCATCTATCTACATCAAATGTTAACCTACTTACCAAATTAGTTTGCACATTCTATCTCAAATATACCTATCTGAAGATTGCTTCAAACTATACTTACTAATATAACATCTATTTTTGTATGAATGTATGTAGGTATTTTAATGGAAATTCAATGTATTTAATCATAATCAAGTACATAACTATTATGTTATCAAGGTATGTTCGTTCGAACTCACGGGCTCAACACATTTTTTACTCAATTCTCTCTCTCACGCAAGTTTGTACTCAATTCTCAAAGGGTGACAGAGACAAAGAACCAAAGTCTCTAATTACTTATGATTTCGACTGTACTTGGTATAATATGAGGCTTTGGTGTATCTTATATGTATGTTTAATGTATGTATGTATAAGTAGTAGTTGAAGTATTGTATGGCCTTATACATATATTGGATTTTGATGGTGCGCCGATTGAAACGACTGGCTATCTGTAGGGTATACCTGAGGTTAAAGTTCTTGTGTTTGTACTATTTGTATACTTAAAATGTGTAACTAATATTGTGATGATGTATTTGACTAGATTATAATGAACATAACTCGATATCTAATGGGATCGCTTCACCGCGCTGGTACAAGGGCCTAAATAACTCTACTTTGCAAGCAGCTTTCCGGTGTACTTTTATTACATTCTGAAGATGAAATATGAATGCCCAATTCGTTACCAAGAATTTATTTTTTGATATCAACTGTATGAGTTACATCTACTATCGTAGTTGTTTATGTTCAATCATGTTTAAAGCTCGAAACGCACAGAGTTTTGCATTTTTTCAGAGTTAATCTTTTCAAGACTGACCACTGGCGATAGTGTCGATTACTGCTTCATATCTCACTCACGCTGCCTCCGCTCCGCTATTCCACGCGGTTTTAGGGTGCGACGTCCCCCGGGCCGCGTTCGCTTCACCGCAAAACCGTCGCCGCCCCGCAACGTCGCTGCGCCGAGCTCTGTGCGTTTCAAGCTTAAATATTCTCTTTCTTATGATATGAATGACAAACTGTGAAGTGAAGTGTTATTTATTACATAGGTATAGTGCCCACAGACTAAACTGACGGACGCCAGGGGCCGCATAATAGTACATTATGATACAAATGTGCTAAGTTGGTCATTACACTCGAGGCGGATTTTAAACATGAGCCGAAGGCGAGGATTTAATGGAGCCGAGAGGTGTAATGACCAATGCTCGCGTGTTTCCAACGACGTTTTTCAACATACTTGCCTGGGTAAATAAATAAAAGTTCAAACAGTTATGTACAATTATCTAGGTGGTATGCTACCGTTGTAGTTGGAATTTGTATTGTTATGGTATTATTAATAATTTAACTACATTAATCTTGAGAGACTGTAGATGTTGGAGATAATAGAACATTCTTGAGGTGGAGGATTTGCTTTTTTCCATTGTCTGAAACTTGGTAGGCTATCATGTATTTATTTATCTTTGGATTTGGACGGCAACAGGCTGTCATTGCATTTAGCGCTTCAATTAGAATTTCTGGCGGCTTACACTCTATTACCTCTCATTACTTGAAGTAGACATTTTTCAAAACCTCTGGGCCTCATAAGAAGACTCAAAGTCTCCCAAAGAGCAATGGAGAGGGCTATTCTGGGAGTATCTCTGCGCGATCGCATCAGTAATGAAGCCATCCGCAGTAGAACCAAAGTAACCGATATAGCCCTCCGAACCACTAAAATTAAGTGGCAGTGGGCGGCGCACATTGCACGTAGGACGTAAGGAAAGTTTGTCGAATGGTGACCACGTACTGGAAGCCTGGTGAAGGTCGCTGAAATAAGACTCATTTTACGAGCAAGTGTGTTAATAGTACATTACGATACAAGTGCAGAGAATTGGAAATTCGCAACGAGTGGTGATAAATTGAATCACGACCGAAGGGAGTGTTTTAAATCGACACGAGTTGCGAATTACCTGTTCGCACGTGTATCGTACAACTACAACGTTTTACAGTACATATGGCTCTTTAAAGTTTCTACATATGCACGTAATCTGCTGATTACCGCACTCGTGCGGTAAAGTAGCACCATATGTACTGCAATAGCTATTTAGTAAAACAAAGAAAGGCAGATGATAAGAAAATAGCAGATGTTTGAGGCCCGAGCCGCAGGCGAGGGTCATAAATATGCGAGAGGGCTTTCTGTTTTACGACCCGTGTTTTGTACACGACGTAAAATTCGTCACCACTTAGCCAAAAAGTGGGTTTTACCGGACGCGCAGCGTGCAGGAAAACGCGCTTATTGGCAAGGTGTGGTGTAAAAAAGATTAAAGACACGCATGTATGTTTATGTAAGTGCATTTGAGTTTTAGCATCATTACCTCAATCGTCAGTTTGGTTTGGGTAACTACCTATACAGGGTGATTCGGGGGACGTGAGCAAGCTCAACACTACGGATTCAGTAGAACATAAGCTTCGTACCGCTATTAGTGAAATTAACGTTCATTCATCTTTGGTGTTGAAAACAAAATGTTTTAAATTATTTACGAAATTCATGGTCACTCTACAATCAGAATACTTCAGTCAAGTGATACGTTTCAAATTGAATGTCATCTGAGTCCGATTACTTTTGAAATATCGTATCTCACTCAATGTGACAATTTACTTTCTTCGTAATTAAAGTGCTGTCATAACAGTTAGAGGTTTAATCTTTATAAACCAGTTGTTGTAGGGTGACCATGATTGTAGAAAATTAAACTTTAACTTAACAAAAATTAAAATACAGGAAAACGGTATGGGTGTTTCACTTAAATACAATGGTGAACGATTCATTGCCATATACTATGTATGTAGTGTTGGTCCTGCTCACGTCTCCTGAATCACCCCGTATATCTACTGTAAGTACTGTAGACTGTTGTTACTATCAGTTTAAAATCGCAAACTCTTAAAATGATGCGAAGCTGTTTGAAGCGGTTCCCAGTGTTTTATAGTACTGGAACTGACAGAAAATTATCACAAACTATGTAAGTAGTCATTCTAATTTGTATTGTAATAATGTATGCTTCAATTAGTTTTTGCATGCCAACAGATTGTCATATCCGAAAGCAGTAATCAAATAACTGTATGCATTACTTTAAGTAAGTTAATTAATTTATTAAGAAGAGATAATAAACAATAAATGTATAATATGTATTGACAGCATTACATCGTTTTTGATTCCTCCACAAGATCCATTTACTAAAATGTCCAGTTGTAACAGAACACAGCTAGCTGGTCATGTCAATTTCATATTAAAATAGCTTCCCAAGGGACAGCGGATTACATTCATATTTTTTCTTAAAAATCATTATTAAGTTATAATTATTAATAATGATTTTTAATAAGTATTCGTTCAAAATCGATATCTGAGCGTCCGAGAGGTCTCTTAACCCTTTACACCCGAACTGAAACGATTGTGAGCCCTTAATTACATTGAAATATCATTTTTTTTACAATGTCATTAAAGTTCATTTTTATTTATATCAATCGCGAGTTCTCGGGTGTAAAGGGTTAATACGACTCCGAGGTAAAATTTGCAAAAAGTAGCGGCCATATTGATTTTCTTTATTTCTGTCCCGATTGCGTCCAAAATCGATATCTGAGCGTCCGAGAGGTCTCTTAATACGAATCCGAAGTAAAATTTGGAAAAAGTCGCAGCCATATTGATTTTCTTCATTTCCTTCCCGATTTCGTTCAAAATCGATATGTGAGCGTCCGAGAGGTCGTAATACGACTCCGAGGAAAAATTTGGAAAAAGTGGCGGCCATATTGATTTTCTTCGTTTCCGTCCCGATTTCGTTCAAAAGCGATATCTGAGCGTCCGAAAGGTCTCTTAATACGAATCCGAGGTAAAATTTGGAAGAAGTCGCAGCCATATTGATTTTCCTCATTTCCTTCCCGATTTCGTTCAAAATCGATATCTGAGCGTCAGAGAGGTCTCGTAATACGAATCCGAGGTAAAATTTGGAAAATGTGGCGGCCATATTGATTTTCTTCATTTCCTTCCCGATTTCGTTCAAAATCGATATGTGAGCGTCCGAGAGGTCGTAATACGACTCCGAGGAAAAATTTGGAAAAAGTGGCGGCCTTATTGATTTTCTTCGTTTCCGTCCCGATTTCGTTCAAAAGCGATATCTGAGCGTCCGTGACGTCTCTTAATACGAATCCGAGGTAAAATTTAAAAAAGTGGCGGCCATATTAATTTTCTTTATTTCCTTCCCGATTTCGTTCAAAATCGATATGTGAGCGTCCGAGAGGTCGTAATACGACTCCGAGGAAAAATTTGGAAAAAGTGGCGGCCATATTGATTTTCTTCGTTTCCGTCCCGATTTCGTTCAAAAGCGATATCTGAGCGTCCGAAAGGTCTCTTAATACGAATCCGAGGTAAAATTTGGAAGAAGTCGCAGCCATATTGATTTTCCTCATTTCCTTCCCGATTTCGTTCAAAATCGATATCTGAGCGTCCGAGAGGTCTCGTAATACGAATCCGAGGTAAAATTTGGAAAATGTGGCGGCCATATTGATTTTCTTCATTTCCTTCCCGATTTCGTTCAAAATCGATATGTGAGCGTCCGAGAGGTCGTAATACGACTCCGAGGAAAAATTTGGAAAAAGTGGCGGCCTTATTGATTTTCTTCGTTTCCGTCCCAATTTCGTTCAAAAGCGATATCTGAGCGTCCGTGACGTCTCTTAATACGAATCCGAGGTAAAATTTAAAAAAGTGGCGGCCATATTAATTTTCTTTATTTCTGTACCGATTGCGTCCAATATCGATATCTGAGCGTCCGAGAGGTCTCTTAATACGAATCCGAGGTAAAAATTTGAATAAGTCGCAGCCATATTGTTTTTCTACATTTCCTTCCCGATTTCGTTCAAAATCGATATGTGAGCGTCCGAGAGATCGTAATACGACTCCGAGGAAAAATTTGGAAAAAGTGGCGGCCATATTGATTTTCTTCATTTCCGTCCCGATTTCGTTCTAAATCGATATTTGAGCGTCCGAGAGGTTTCTTAATACGGATCCGGGGTAAAATTTTATTTGGAACAAGTGGCGATAATATTGATTTTCTTCATTTCGAACCCGATTTCGTTCAAAATCGATATCTGAGCTTCCAAGAGGTCCCCCTCCCCTAATACGAATCCGAGGTAAAATTTGGAAAAAGTGGTGGCCAATTTGATTTTCTTTATGTCCCGATTTCGTTCAAAATCGATATCTGAGAGTCTGATAGGTCTCCTTATACGAATCCGCTGTAAAATTTAGAAATAGTGGCGACCATATTGACTTTCTTCATTTCCGTCCCGATTTAGTTCAAACTCTATATTTGAGTGTCCGAGAGGTCTCTTAATACTAATCCGAGGTAAAATTATGCATTCCATACATACCAGGGATTGTAAAAAAAAGTTTAATGTTGCTATATATAGGCGTGTGGGATATCTATGGATTGGCTTTTAAAAACGACATAGAGGTTTCTATATTTATTTTCCATTTAAATCAGCCTTTAGATTAGTATTACATACTAGCAGCCCGGCCCATACAAATAATTAACAAATAGTTATTTTATCATCAATAATTTTCGAAGCGCACGCGATGTAAAAATTATTTTTGGTGTTTTTTTACACCTTGCTTTATCATTATTGGAATTTTAGTAAGAATCCTTAATTTTTTGAAAATATAATATAGCACATGTCAATCTCACCCGACCCGGACCCGGGTATGTCCTTAAACTACGACCAAGACCACCGGGGAATGGGCAGCAGCATTCCTAGAGTGCGGTGGAGATACTGCGCTCGCCAACCCGCATGCCAAGCGTGGCGATTATGGCATTTACCCCCCATGAAATTGGGGGAGGCCTATGTCCAGCAGTGGACGTCCTAGGGCTGATATGGTGGTGGATACAGAATGATTCGGGTGACGTGAGCAAGCTCAACACTACGGATTCAGTAGATCATAAGCTACTGCTTCGTACCGCTATTAGTGAAATTAACGTTCATTTATCTTTGGTGTTGAAAACAAAATGTTTTAAATTATTTACGAAATTCATGGTCACTCTACAATCAGAATACTTCAGTCAAGTGATACGTTTCAAATTGAATGTCATCCGAGTCCGATTACTTTTGAAATATCGTATCTCACTCAATGTGACAATTTACTTTCTTCATAATTAAAGTGCTGTCGTAACAGTTAGAGGTTTAATCTTTATAAACCAGTTGTTGTAGGGTGACCATGATTGTAGAGAATTAAACTTTAACTTAACAAAAATTAAAATACAGGAAAAAGGTATGGGTGTTTCACTTAAATACAATGGTGAACGATTCATTGCCATTTACTATGTATGTAGTGTTGGTCCTGCTTACTTCTCCTGAATCATCCTGTAGATTAGCTGTCTAAGTCGTAAAAATTGAGTCCCCTCACAGTAAATTCCAAACTATGAAGTTTAAGATTCGAAAATTTTGATGGTTCATATTAGTAAATACTTTCATCGAGTTTTGGTTTCAACAAGATAGGTTTACCATTTTTTGAGATATCGTTGAAAAACAGTCTTGCTCAAACAAAAGGACTTAAGTGCCGTGAGTTTCCTATAGTGGTTTTAAATATGGACTAGTAGGTGTCGGTACGGAAACCTTCTTTGTGCGTGATCCGACACTTGGCCGATTTTAATTTAATATTATGGACATGAAAATTCTTGATAGTTTGTGCCAAATTGCAATTCAATCGGAAATCGGTTGTAACAGACGGACTGACTGACAGCCTCACGTGAATTAGGAATAACGGTCTCTTTTGCTTTTGAGGTACGGAACGAGCCCCGCGTATCCTAAGTTAGGATTCGTAACATTTTTTTGGGTATGATGTTATAGCTTTAGAGAGATTAGTCAGAAATAACTATGATTCATTAACAGATGAACAAAAGTCAGTATACGAGCAAATAGTAAGGAGTGCGAATGGAACTGAGGCCAAATTTTCTTTTTGGATAATCCAATGGGAACTGGCAAAACCTAAAAGCTATTTTAAAATATTTAAATTTAATTCTAAGAAAAATAAGGGTTACACGTATATTGAATTAGCAGTATTTCTGTACTTCAAAGGACCAGAGTTTATGACCGCTGCTTGGTCGTTATCAGACCTTCTATTGGTGTTACTGTAGTACACAGATACTTTTACTAAGGGCGATTTAAGACATGCTTTTATTTCATCGGCTCTTTACCCTTCGGCCTCTCGGAAATGTATGATAATAGTTTTCGATCCTTATTTTTGCCAAAATCAAATTAAATTCTACAGTTTGCCGGTTCTTAGAATGTATACTGACTTTTCATCTGTTCATCTGTTAATGAATCACAATCACCATGTATGAACTACTTTTCTGGAAACCGCATCTAAATCGGTTCAGCCAAACTCGAGATAATCGTGGACAAACATACATACATACGGTTCAAACAGAGAACCTCTTTTTTGTAGACGGTTAAAAATTATGCTTAGAGTACGCGGGCGAAGTCGCGGGTAAACGCTAGTGTATATATATTTCGGAATTTAAGTATGAGAGATAAGATACCAAAACATGTACACATTTTTAAACGTGACCGTATCCTGTGTTTGGACTTATAAAAAAGGTAGAAAAATATTTTTGATTAGATTATTATGTGTAGTAAGTAAAAACAGAGATTTATTTTTATAAGGTGCTTTATTAAGCGAATACTTAAATTATACAGCACTCTGCGTTATTAACCTAAAGAAAATCACAAATCATAACGAACAAACTATCATGCACGAAATATAAAAAACTGACTCGACAAAAAAATCTGTTTAATTATCGAACCTGCTCACAAAATTTCACGAGAATCGGTTGAAAAATGCGACCTGTAGAGGAGAACGTACGGACAGACAGACTAATACGAAATAATTTTTGCCGGAAGCTGAAATGGAGACGCTTCGCTCGCTCGGTCAGTAACCAAATTGATTAGATAGCTTGAGTAGTAATACAGAAATATGTACTTAAATATAACTTCAAGAAAATTATGATTTGACGTGAATAATGTCAATGTCGCCTCAAGAAAATCTAATTGAACGAAGTTCTTTTAATTTTAGAACAATGATTTATTTGTATGCATTCCAAAGAGTTTTTAAAACTTCAGGTACTTATGAAACAGTATTTTCAGATAATTATGAAAAGACACATGGTACTATTGCTTATTCTGTGATTGACATGATGTGTTTTTGAAATTTAAAATTAAGTTTATTTTGAAGTTAGTGCTCGTCATATATTTTTGACTCAACAATTATGTTATGTCAGACAATTCTGTAAGCCGTCACAATCATTTGATAATTTCATATGCTAAGCTACTTTTGATGCTGACTGTACCTACGCAGAAGTTACTGAGTTAGACAGTTTCAATAGGTTTCTGTTTGGCAGCATATTTCTCGCAGCTCGTTTGTTCCGGCAATCTTTCATTGTGCGGGGTGGATGGAAGTGCGGCGTGACGAATGCGGCGGACACGCGGAAAATTGGAAAGCGCCGGCAATCAGCTGCAGCCGCCGCGCCGGCGCGCGGCGTCGGCGCTGCCGGCACACTACACCCCACTGGAGCGGCTAATTTCTGTTGACAGCGTAGACAATGTTAACTGTTTTTTATATACAATAAATAGTCTGGATAATGAATGATTGTGGTTGCAAAGGTCGACAGCAGAAAATTGGTGTCCGGGACTTTGTTTGAACTAGTTAGGTGACAAACATACAAAAAGTCCCCACTCCTGGGAGGCGTCCTAGTCCAATAGTCCAAACAAATAACAGGGTTTATTCACAAACCGACTTGTCCTCACTTGTCACCTCACCAGCACCTCACACCTCAATCGTTTTTATATGCAAAGTGTCAAAATTATGACAAATGACAGTTTCCATATAAAAACGAGAGGTGTGAGGTTACAAGTGAGGACGAGTCGGTTTGCTGAAGTCAAACTTTTTGTTTTCGACCATTCCAGCCACACTCTCTCATTTACCAAGCTACAACGACGGTGGCAAACAAACTTCCAGCCTGCTTTATGGTAAGCAGACATCTATGGACGTTTGGAGAGCTCCTAGGAGAATCACAAGCCCGTTGCCGCCCCTTTACTGACTTGAGGAATATCTATTAACCTATTAACCTCCCTCACCCTCCTATCCATTACTCTTACACCTAGATTTTTATTTTATTTTATGAGTAATAGGACTATTTATTATATTAATAATGATTATTTTAGTATAAAATGTTATGAGAAATACTTTCGGACTTTGAATAATAGAGAGCGCACCCGTTGCTCGCGGCCGGCTGCCTTTACGACGCCGCTAACAGGGGTCCATCTTATGAGTCATAGCCTGCCTCGATAATATACGTATACGTATATTGTACAACATAATGCAATAAATATATATATGATATTAGCGCAAGTGTCTGAACACCTGGCCGTTTTTAACGCAGGTGTTTGAACACCTGGCCATCAGACGAGCAAGGTGTGACTGAGTGGGGGAAGCCGCTCTGACTATACACACACACACACACACACACACACTACAGCGCGCTCATTTCGGAACATTCCAGTCTTGGCCACTCGACAAGCAGAAACTCTGTTAATTTAAGGAGCCGTATTGCCTAGTTTACGAATAATCCTTTATTTATGTTAATAATTTTTCATAATTATTTAAAGTGTTTTAAATAAAATCAGTCCTAAATACTACTTCTTTTCGTTATTTTCAATCCTGGTTCCTAAAAATGAATATACGTATGTTACGATGTTTTGTTATGGCAGGTGTGCCTTGCAGGGCGCTATCACTACCAAACATCCCTATTATCCATGATGTAATCGTTCACCTTTTATAGATAATATGTTTTTGAAATTTTAATGTTTGTTTTTTTTTACAGATTTAAATTTTGAATTGGATGTGGAATTTTATTGTAGAATTCAGAACTATTTCCCAAGGACGACTTTTCTCCTTTACTAGGCTATAAAACGATATTTTGAGTTTCCCAGTATTTTTGATCGCTATTTACGTTGGACCTGTGAATGGGTATGGGTTCTAGCAGGTGTAGGTACTACATTAGTTTGTCTCCACAGGGCCTCTACGTGTTGCATCTACATCCTAACGCCACCACCACCACCACATCAGCCGAAGGACGTTCACTGCTAGACATAGGCCTCCCCCAATTTCATGGGTGGCAACTGCCATAATCGCCACGCTTGGCATGCGGATTGGCGATCGCAGTATCTGCACCGCACTCCAGGGATGCTGCTGCCCCTGCCCGTAGGTCATCCTAACACACGCCTACCAAGAGACCGGACACACACATTTAACCTGCGATTGTTATATCTGACACGCATCGCATCGAACGCGTCTAGTAGTCATACTTTCTGACTCGTAGGTTCCAGTCTTACCACTAAGATGATTTAAACCGGGAGCCTCGACAGCCAGAGAGTTAAGGGAAGGTATTAAAAATAAATAAACCCGAAACCTGGACCCGGGGCCCCGGATATGTCCTTAAACTACGACCACAGAATAAGCAATAGTACATACAGAAATTTCACTTCCTAACAAGAACGGCGTTTAGGCATAAGAAACGTACCTACTCTCTGCATCTCTGTCTATCGCATAACTTGTATTCATTCCCGCGCGGCACGCGTAGCGTTGGGGTTGTCACTCCATGAAATCATTAATAAGTACATATTACTTCACATGTAGATATGTCAGTGTCATTATGTATATAACTGATCTCGTGAACGGAAATTCCATTTAACTCTTGTAACTAATTTGTGAGTAACACAAAAAGTGAGTTAATAAAGTATACTTACCTACAATTCTATTAAGATACTCTTTTTAGGGTTTCGTACCCCCTTTTATAGAAGATTATTTTGAACAGTATAGCCATTGAGTATAGCCCAAAAAGGTTACGTTATCACCGGAAGACTCCTCCTTACACAAAACGACGCAAGTGCCGTAGTTTTCTTATGAGGATACGTTATTTTATATTAGAAAGGTACAAATTATTTGGTAATGTCCTGCATTTACTTACATAAGAAGGTACAAGAGAGGCTACAAATAATTCATTAACAATTTAGTCGTGGGTTTATAAACCACAGAATAAATAGGAGTAAAAAAATGTAAAAAAAGACTTGAATTGGAAATTAATATGATTTCCTTTTACAATAACAAATTTTATATACAATTAATGACTTGTTTATATTTGATTCTCTGTAAAGACATCCACATTATGAATAGGAGTTACCTATTTACGCGCGGTTCGTCGTAATTCAAGTCGGCGGCGGAGGCGGATCGCGACACGACGCACGTGCTACTCGCGCAGCGACGGCCCTGACTGATCACCCCGAGGTTTGCAAGCGGTGGGTATAACACGCGACGCGCTCCGCCCATTGCAAGGCCCTTGCTACGACCATAAATAGGGACCTCCCCCTATTTGTGGTAGTTATTTCCAGCAGTGGACGTCCTTCGGCTGATATGGCGGTGGTGGAGGATTAAAAATAACCGTCAAACATCGTGAACGTACATAGCTCTATTTAAGCGATATTATTTACATGCTCAATTTTTGCCAAGGATTTTGATTCATGCAATTCCAATATTGAGATGAGCTCGTGATGAACTCTTCGTAAACTTACACTAGTTTTTTTTATAGATCCGTAACGTAATGTTCGTTTCATTTTGTTGTATATTACAACACTAAACAAAAAGATTATTGTGTAAGGAAATTACGACGTACATGGAAGTAAAGACCGCAAGCATTTGGGATTTTACGACTTTTACATTTTAATTACTCACAACTCACAACCCCTAACTCTCAAAATAGAAACTTTAAGTGACATTCAAAGTTACTGCTGACAGGGTTAATGGCAGTTATAACGTAGCCCTGTGACTCCGACGGCGCGAGAAATGAGAAATAGGAAATATATATGAAATAAGTATACATCGAGCCATCTAGACACGCGGCAGCGTGTCCAGCCAAGTTCACCGCAGGAACTGGTGGAGAGCAGCCGTGTGTTATATTACACGAACCGTTTGGAGCCACTTATGCCCCCCAATAACCCCAAATCTACTTATCTAACATAAACAAATGAAATTTGGTACATGCATTAAGATCCTGCAGAACAACTAGAACCCCAAATTTCATAAATATGGGTTTAATAATTATTGAGATATTATATTCCAAAAAACGGCATTTTGACCACTGACTGTATTGTAACTTGTGCATTCGCTCTTAAAAAGTACCATTTGACAAAGATTAACAAAAAGTAATGATATCCCATCAAAAACATAAATGTGAAAATAGGAGCCAAGTTCAATAATAAGAATATGCGATGCTTGGTTGTCGTCTTTACCGACAAAAGAATTGAGATCTAAATGGGTGCCAAGTTCCGTAGATTCTCTGAAATTGAGCCAAGTCCGGCACTACATTGTTTACAGTAAATCCAATTTACTGCGGCTTAATGCATTTTGAGCCTTAACTTGGCAGTTTTCTATGCAGTATGTTATAATACCCGGGGATGGAGGACCCGGGTATGTCCTTAAACTACGACCAAGACCACCGCGGGAAGGGCAGCAGCATCTCTGGAGTGCGGTGGATATACTGCGATCGCCAACCCGCATGCCAAGCGTGGCGATTATGGCATTTACCCCCTATGGACAACACAAAAAAGCCACGGCCCCGAGGCTCCAGCGGCCCCCAGTGCCCTGGTTTTGGTAGCGGCCAGGGTACTAACGGGGCCAGGGGTGCTAAGAATCTCCGGCGAAGATCCGGCTACCACCACCGACGACTCCTGGCCCTGGCAACGTACAACACTCGTACACTGCGGACCGACGAAAATATAGCAAAACTAGAGGAAGGACTGAGCAAGTTGCGTTGGGATGTAGTGGGGTTATCTGAAGTCCGAAGAGAGGGGGAGGACACGATAACCCTAAAGTCTGGCAAGTTGCTCTATTCCCGGGAGGGTGACCAACAGTCCCAGGGAGGTGTCGGGTTCATCGTCCACAAGTCCCTCGTAAACAACGTGGTGAAGATCGAGAGTGTGTCGGCTAGGGTGGCGTAGGTACCTTATACTCAGAGTATCAAAGAGATACTCGTTGAAGGTCATACAGGTATACGCGATGCATAGTTCCAAAACCTACTTCACCGTTGTTATGGGGGACTTTAACGCAAAACTATCCAAGAGAGACGGCAATGAGCTGAGAGTGGGGCAATTTGGAGTTGGGAGTCGGAACCAACAGGGCCAACTACTGGCTGGTTTGATGGCAAGCTACTGGCTATGTATGATTCTGCAGTCTTCAGTCGATGCGACATTATACAGGCAGCTCAATAAACGGATCTCCAAGTCCCTTACCCGCGATCTGCGCCAATTCAATTTCAATACAAATCGTATTGAAGAGGCCATCGAGCAGAATAAGGGCTCTAAAGTGTTCTCACTCTCAAATAAAATAAATGTTAATAATGAATAACTAGTATTCTAGTTAAGTTAAAAAGTGTTTATTAGTAGCAAGTATAGTGTTTGTTATAAAAATTCATCGAAAGAGACAGTGCAAAAGAGAAGAAAGAAGATCTCTAGAATTGCCAAACGTCATCGTAACGGATCATCGTTTGAAGCTTCAACGATAAACCTGGGGAGTAATTGTGTTCAATATAATTATATATGTCATTAGTTGAACTTTTGTTACATTTAAATATCATCTACTTGAATACTTCCCAAGCTAGAACTATGCTTGTCTTTATCACTCCGATGTTTGTCCTTATCACTCCGATGCTTGTCTTTGTCACTCCTGTGCCGATCTTTCTCACGGTCACGAGTAAATAAACATAAATACTTCCCAAGTAAATAAACATTTACAAGCATAACCTCACTCGGAAATGAAATTGCTCCCGGTCAGCTGATTCATAACTTTTGTACTTGTTGTGTTTCACTCTGTCTAATAGTCATTTTATAAATCCTTTAACAACTCATTTCTCCATTCCATATTCATACTTACATTCTATCAACACACTTAACGCCTGTTCACTCCTGCTATCTCTCTCTCTCTACTGGTCTTTCTCTGCTTGCTGTTTAGTCGCGTTGCCGTCTCATTTCAGGTGCTGTGGAGAGCTGTGTGTCAAGCTAGTTCACCATGTCTAGCTCATTTATGACACGCAAGGCCACAGTACGTGAACTGGAACATAAACTCAATGCAACACTCAAAGAACTAAAGCAGTCTAAAACTCTACGTGACCAGCTACTGCGGGAACGCGATGAAAGTGAAGAGGAGGTTAACAAGATTATTCAAAAAAATACAGAACTCAAACGTGATCTAGCCAACCTGGATGCTTTGCATAGGGATAGTGTGACACAGCGTGACCATCTGCTGGTCAAATTGAACAGTGTTCAAGAGTGCTGTGACATCAATGAGCGGACACTGCAACGTGTGGATGACCTGGAATATGAGCTTTCCGATGCCCACAAGGTGGTCCGTAGATTGCAAGAGGAAGCACAGTGCCAGCAACTCAACACCACCCGGCGGCTCTTTGATGAACTTGTGACACCAAACACTTATGCAGAGTGTCATAGCAATTTTGGACCTTCTAGTGTGATTGATTTGACAGAGGACTCCTTTTGTAGTAAACAAGTTAACTTTCTAAGTCATAGGAAATATAAAAAGTATATTAAGCTAAATAGATTTATAAGAAAATCAAAACGACTGTACAGACAGCATATTAATATTCATAAAATTACTACATTGAGAAAAAATCATGTCAGTGTTCTGAATGAATTAAATTCTTGTAATGAGCAATTATGCTACAGTAGAACCATTTCTGAAACTGACACTGAGAAGCTGCAAGCCGAACTGAACATTTTAGAAAATTCTTTGAGAGATTTAACTAATAAATGTGTAATATCCCAGAAGCAAATCAGTGAACATATTCTGGCAGCGGATGAACTTCTGGAGCTGTGCCACCACAACGAGGAATGTTTGGAAGCACTGCTTACCAAGCAGTCTGCGTATGAATGTGAGTGTGGGCTCCGGCAGGCTCATCCTATGCCCGGACATGCAGTATACTCATCGGTGCCGGACAGCAGCTTGTCGGTGTCACCGGAAAATATAATTCCAGCCTCTAATAATGTAAGTAGAACCCTTGTTTTCTCAGATAGGATAGGGCAAGGATTGGGCAAAATTCTATGTAATAATATTCTCAACAGCGGGGTTATAAATCATTGTACGAGTATGCCCGATGCCTCATTTCTAAAAATTATAGATAACATCAAACATACCCATATAAATGAACAAAAAACAATTGTATTAATGTTGGGTGATGGTTCAAATATTAGGTACTCTGAGATGAAGGCTGAGTTTGACTGCCTGTCTAAATTAGGTGCTAAAAATGTTATTATAGGCGCATTACCCTATTCTGCTTCTCCATGCAGTGCTAACAGTCATGCGTGTAATCTTAATAAGCTTATATATAAGCTGACGTGCCGTCATAGTGACGTTATATTTTTTGACACTAATAATGCTATTAGTGATTACCGTATTACAACTGACAGACTTGCTAAATCTTTAGCATCTTTTATTAATTCCGTTTTCGGAAATCAAAGCTCCCCCTCCCCCTTGGATAGGACGACATCTCCAACTGCGGATTTGTCTTTAAACTGACTGTTAGGACAACAGAGAAGCACAATAGTGTAACTTTATTACACCAAAATATTAAGAGGGTACAAACATTTCGTTACAACTCATCATAGTCGCGATCGCCTACGAGCGGCCATGATTACCACCCACACTACAATGTTTACTGTGTGCGTACGGTTCGAGTGACGCCGGTTGAACCGACACTTCTTGATCATTGTTATACTTTTACTTTATAGTGAGCTAGGAAAAAATAATATCTGATGAGTTTTACATGTTTTATTTAATTGAAATTATGTACGCACTTATTAAGTGTCTCGTAGGTATGTTACTAATTGGCATTGACCTACTGTTTCTCCCATCAACCATTCCAGGGAAAAGACATTTCTGATAAAAGAACTTTAATTTTGGCTCCATTTTCTCCTTCCAAAACCGGTCAGCTTTATTAATTCTTACAGTCTTAAACTCTGCTCCTGTCCATACCGCAAATAGACATATATTTTTTGGCTGAAAACGAAATAAAGTTTTTGTTAATTATTTAATTTTATTCACGTTCGTCCATAACATCAAGAGTATTAAATAGTATTATAGCCGCGACTTTGCTTAAGGAGTACGAGTAAACGTGAGACTTAACGAGTTGCGCAGAGCAGAGCTGGTGTTAGCTCTCCTTTTGCAAACCTGGAAGAAAATGTTATAATTTGTACAGAATAACCTAGACAAAGAGAAAAGCCTACCATTACGACCTTGTGATAAAAATAAAAAAATATACATCACATCTTTACAAAATGAAACCGGCCAAGTGCGTGTCGGACCACGCACAAAGAAGGGCTCCGTACCGACACCTCCTAATATATCTGCATTTAGAACCACTATACAATACATTGAATCAAAAAAGGTCGTATCTTCATAGGAAACTCACGACACCTACGCCCTTTTGTTTTGGCAAGACAGTTTTTCAGCAATAACTCAAAAACCATTTAACCTATCTTGTTCAAACTAAAAATCGTTGAAAGTATTAACCCATCAAAAACATAAATGTGAAAATGGGAGCCAAGTTCAATATTAAGAATATGCGATGCTTGGTGGTCGTCTTCACCGACAAAGGAATTGAGAGCTAAATGGGTGCCAAGTTCCTTAGATTCTCTGAAATGGTGCCAAGTCCGGCACTACATTGTTTCCAGTAAAACTAATTTACTGCGGCTTAATTTTGAGCTTTAACTTGGCAGTTTTCTTAAATATCCAACAGCTTTTACCTATGGTATTATAACATACTGCATAGAAAAGTGCCCATTTTCACATCTATGTTTTTGATGGGATATCATTACTTTTTGTCAGTCTTCACCAAATGGTGCTTTTTAAAAGCCAATGCACGTGTTACTATACAAAATACCCAAATCGCTATAGGTGCACCTTAAATATTTGAAGAGTTCGAAGAGTTCCCTCAATTTCTCTAAGACCCTAGGCTCAGATTCTTACTTGATTACTGTGGGACCACCCCTGAAGTATACCGTTTCAAACAAAAAAAGAATTTTCCAAATCGGTTAATAAATGACGGACTTCTGAGGTAACTAGCATAAATAATAATAATAATAAAACAAATTAAAAAAACGTTTTTGTTTTTTTTTCTGGTGTACACACACAACTACCAAGCTGCATGCCAAATTTCAGCTTTCTAGGTCACCTGGAAGTGGGTTAGGTTTTTGATTACTAGTCAGTCAGTCAGTCAGTCAGCCGTTTTTTGGAATTTAATATCTCAATTACTAGTAAACTTTTTTTTCTGAAATTTGGGGTTCTAGTTGTTCTTAACACACGTACCAAATTTCATTTTTGGATTTTAGATAGATTTGGAGTTATTGGGGGGTCAAAAGTGGCTCCAACCGGTTCGTGTAAAATAACACACGGCTGCTGTCTGCCAGTTCCTGGGGTGAACTTGGCTGGACACGCTGCCGCGTGTCTAGATTAATGTACATCATCTAGCTAGACTTTTTTCAAAATTTCAAACCGAATAGATTGGATATTAGAGGGGGGGACACATTTATTAAGACTTTGACAGATCCATAGATACCCCACACGCCTATATGAATTAAAAAAAATTTACCCCCTGTTTCATTTATGGGGTATTAAACTGGTGGTGGGGTTGTATACATGTAATTTTTTTTTCAATGTACATACCCGTGTGGGGTATGAATAGAAAATTACATAGAGGTTTCTAAAATTTTTTTTCATTTAAGTCAATCGTTGGCGGGATATTAGCTGTCAAAGTCGTAAAAAGTGTGTCCCCTACCATCTAATTTCCATACGATGAAGTTTAAAATTATGACAAAATCAAGATAATATACATTAGCAAATCCCTCCAACGATTTTTGGTTTGAACAAGATAGGTTTAACAGTTTTTGAATCATTGCTGAAAAACTGTCTTGCCAAAACAAAAGGGCGTAAGTGTCGTAAGTTTCCTATGAAAATACTATCGTATGTGATTAAATGTATTATATTGTGGTTTTAAATGTAGATTAGGAAATGTCAGTACGGAACCCTTATTGTGCGTGGTCCGCGTGCACTTGGCCGGTTTCAACATTTCGGGACACGATTTTTTTCTTTAAGCCCGACCGACGATTACGTCTACGGTAAAACACACGGTCACATCGTTTCAATTCCAAAACTTTGATGGACTTTTGTCAAAGTTGGTCTTATTGACCGAGCGAGCGAACGGAGCGAAGCGTCTCCGTTTCAGTTTTCGACAAAAATTCTTTCGTATGTCTATGTCTGTCTGTTCGGATTTTCTCCTGTACAGGTCGCATTTCTCATCAGAAATGTTATATATAATTTTTTTAACGAGTCAGTTTTGACATTTAGAAAAAAATTGCGATGGTTACAGCTCACGAAGCCACTAGTATAAGTTGGTTTGAAGCTTACCGGTGTTAAATGCTACGACAGCAGCGTGATAACAAGCCGATAATGATTTATTCAAAGAAAAAATTATACGTTTGTTACTTACATAACACCTAGGCAGTATAAACATAAATAATACGTATGAAAAATATTTGGTAGCATTGTGACTTACCTTTTTGCTTGTCTGGCCGCAGTATTATTGATTTTTTTCGTTTCAAATAATTTGCGTTTATTGCCCATTTCTGAAATAAGTTTTTGTAAATAATGTAATTTTTTTTTAAATATTTTATTGCTGACTACTTTTTTCGACAATCGTCAACTACTTGTTGAGACGGTCCGAATAAGTTCAAACACGACGTGTTTATCTTGTGTAGTTTAGGAGTTGCCATGGCCACCTTCTGTCTACATCATCAGATCAGCTCGGTGGTACCATGATAATGTGTTGTTATCTAACTTACATAAGTATGCCAAATTTCAACTTAATCCGATACCGGCAAGTAGCTGAAAAAATGATTGCTAATTTTGATGGAAATTTATTTATTTATATACTTACTTACATAAGAACAGTACAAGTTAAATAAAAGCTTTAGTCCATTAAGAAAATATAAAATATATAAACTTACTTAGCATGTAATATTACTTACCAAGTATCAATATGTAGTGGACGCACTAAAGCTCAGGCGCGTGTCGAGTACGCTCGGTCATCGACCTTTAGGCAGCGACGAGAGCGATACGTCCGTTCTTTGGGAAGGCCCGGCGCGTAATGGATCAAACGAAGTTATCGCGCGCGGTTATATAGTGGTTTTTAAAAAATGGACTAAATTAAATGGCTAATCTATGAGCGTTGAAAAAAATACAAAAAAAAAACAATTCCTGTAGTTTTATAATAAAATATTTTACTTCGAAAACATCATCAAATACGTGAGAAAAAAAATGTTTAATCAAACCAAATTAGACATTCTGTACTAATTTTTGTTAATACTAAAAACGCATATTTTAGATCTATTGCGTTTGCTATGTACTAAAAGACTATATATCCTATTGAAAAAAGTAGACATTAGAACATTTTTGTAAGTTTAAAAGGGAAATATCCTAGCTAAAAGATAGCTCTGACGCGTGTTTTTGGAAAACACGTCGACAAAAACCTGGTTGTTTTAAATAACCGTTTATAGAAATAGAATTATAGCATTGCTATGGTCTAGAATAAGAGTTTATCTATACAAAACAGTAGTTTCCGTTAACAATGTAAGCATTTAAACAAAAATATGGCCTTTGAAAAAACCTAAAGTTTGCTAAAACACCAACTTTTCGTTCGTACCCTCTTAATCGCTTCACTGGCAAAATACTAGATTTAGAATTATTTACGGAAGAGTTTAATGTAGATGTAGTCTGCTTAACAGAAACTTGGTTAAAGAATCACATGATGAAATTCAATGTAAATAATTACGTATTGGCCAGCGCGTTCAACAGAACTACAGCAGAGGGTGGTGGATCTATTATTTTAGTGAAAAATGGTTTGACTTTTAAGGAACGTAGAGACGTCTCAGGCTGTTCTGTTGATCGTGTTTGCGAGATTGCTTGTGCAGAGATGGATCAGTATCTGATAATTTGCATTTATAAACCACCATCAGGTGATTTAACATCTTTTATAGAAATTATGGAGGATGTACTCAGTAAAGCAACAAGTGGTAAAAAGTCAGTAGTGGTCTGTGGCGACTTTAATATCGATATTTTATCACAATCAGTTGAAAAAGATAAGTACATCACTCTTTTGAAATCTTTCAATTTTGACTACTTGTTTGAAGTACCTACCAGAGTTACTCCGACCTCGGCCACTTGCATAGATAATATTTGGTTAAACAGTTCTCATATAGACAGTAGCATAGTGAATGGAGTTCGTTCGGATCATAAAGCTCAGATGGTCAGGCTACCTTGCGAAGTAAAACATCCAGATCGCGTTACAGAAATAAGACCGCTGAGTCGAAGTAGACTAGAATTACTAAAGTCTAATCTACTAGTCGCCATGCCGAACACCCAGATACAATCAAATGATCCGAATGATCAATTCAAAATGCTTCTGAATACAGTGTGTAACGAATTTAATAAGACTTGTAGTAAAAAGCGTATTAAGATAAACAATAAAATGAGATTTAATGAGTGGGCAACTACCGGAATTCGGAAAAGTAGAGATAACTTATATCAACTTTATGAAAGGAGATCTTGCACCACTGACGAATGTTTCTATCAGTATGTTAGGGATTATTCCAAATTGTTTAAAACAGTGTGCACGAAAGCAAAAGCAATGCACTTGAATAATAAAATTAAGTCCTCAGATAATAAAGCCAAGACAGCCTGGAAAATAATAAACACAGAGACTGGGAAGAGAAATAATAAAGAGTCCACAATTTCTTTGAAAGTAAAGGATAATTTAATAACTGATGCAGTAAGAGTAGCTGATGAATTTAATAATTTCTTTTCTAAAATTCCTATAGTCACTACTCAAAGTTTAGCATCGTCTACCACAAAAGCTGAATCCATTCTGAATGACAACGTAAAATTAGAATCACTAATTTCAAATTTCATCATGTTTCTCCTCTAGATGTACTGAAGTCCTTTGAAATGTTAAAAATAAAGAGCACTGAGGACTTATGGGGCGTGTCAGTCAAGGTACTGGAATCTACTCTGGAGGTCGTTGCACCAACTCTAGCTCTCATTTTTAATAACTGTATAGACTATGGCATTTTTCCAGACTTAATGAAATGTAGTAAAGTAGTTCCAATTTTCAAATCAGGTCATAGAGATAATCCTTCTGATTATCGTCCAGTTTCTATCCTATCTGCGTTTAGCAAAATATTCGAAAAAATAATGCTTACGCAATTGGTTTCTCACTTTAATTCTCACAATATTTTGCACGCACAGCAGTTCGGCTTCACGAAGGGTAGGTCAACTACTGATGCAGGTGCAAGTTTATTAAAATTTATTTTGGAGTCTTGGGAAGAGTCGCACGACGCCATCGGAGTATTCTGTGGCCTTTCCAAGGCTTTTGATTGTGTAGATCATGGTACTTTAATTTGTAAACTTAAGTTTTATGGCATCAGAGGGCATGCATTAGATCTCATGAAGTCATATTTAACACAGAGAAATCAAAAGGTAGCGATAAATAAAGCCATTTCGTCAGAGACAGTGGTAGAGATGGGAGTACCTCAGGGGTCTATTCTAGGTCCGTTCCTGTTCCTTGTTTATGTAAATGATCTGCCATATATGGTAAGCCGAAGATCAGGCATTGTAATGTTCGCAGACGACACCTCATTACTGTTCAAGGTAAATAGGAGAGATACTGAACTCATTGAACCAAATAATACCCTCTCCATGATATCTGACTGGTTTGCTGCCAATAACTTAGTACTGAACCCGAAAAAAACGAAATGTATGAAATTCTCACTAGCGAACTCATCAAACAGAAACTTAGATACAAATATTAAACTTAATGGTCAAACATTAGAATTTATTACTTCTACTGTATTCTGAGGTATTACATTAGACTCAAAATTGCCGTGGGGTTTCCATATAACAGCGATAGGAAGTAGGTTGAGTTCTGCTGCATTTGCAGTCAGGAGAATAAGGCAGCTTACCAATGTGGCAACGGCACGGTTAGTTTACTTTGCTTATTTTAATAGTATAATTACTTATGGTCTTATCTTATGGGGATCAGCTGCAGATATTGAAACTGTTTTTATTTTGCAAAAAAGGGCTATCCGAGCAATTTTTAACTTGGGGTCGCGTGATTCATTAAGAGAATTTTTCAAAGAAATAGATATTCTAACCCTGCCGTCCCTATACATATTTGAAATAATAATGTATGTTAGGAAGAATTTGGGCAATTTTCCAACGAACGCTGATAAACCAATAGCCACGAGAAATACTGGGAAACTCAAAATAACCTTCTATAGACTAGTAAAGGCGAAAAGTCGTTCTTGGGAAATTGTATCAAATTCTACAATAAAATTCCTAAACACATAACTGAACTTAGCAATTCTAAATTCAAATCTGTAGTAAAACAAACACTTATTTCAAGAGCATATTATAAGATAAACGATTACATCATGGATAGGGATGTTTAGCAGTGAGCGTCCTGCACGGGTAATCTATCGCGAAAATATATTTTCTACTGTAGCATTGTTATTTAAGTAATTTTGTAGTAGCTGACACTTTAATTTTATATTTAACTATATAATGTATATTGTTTTGAAAAAATGACACCTCGCCGAGTTTCTTACGCCGGTTCTTCTCGTGGCAGAGGTATATTTTTCCGAACCGGTGGTAGTTTATTGACGTTCATAGGTGCATGTAATATGCCTAATTTGAAGAATAAACTACTTTTACTTTTTACTTCTCAGGAGATCTGTCTATTGGGCAGAGCCCGCTCGCCAAATTAAAAACTGAAGACGGTAGAATCGTTTCATCTAAACTCGAGCTTCTGAGTAGGATAGAATGCTTTTATGGACAGCTATACACGTCAACTAGCAGACGCGAAGTTGGTCTGGCGGAAGACCCTAGAGCCAGATTAACCCGGCACTATACCGAAGATATCCCGGACATCAGCCTGTACGAGATTAGAATGGCTCTTAAACAGCTAAAGAACAACAAGGCACCCGGTGAAAACGGAATTACAGCTGAACTCCTGAAGGCGGGTGGAAAACCGGTCCTTAGGGCCCCTCAGAAGTTGTTCGACTCCGTCTTACTGGAAGGGAAAACTCCAAAGGCATGGAACAGAGGTGTGGTGGTGGACCGTCGGCATGGACAATATTACATACTTAGGTAATGTTTTATGCGCGGCCCGGCCTGCATTAGCCTGCGGCAGCCAATCAATACTAAAACTGTTTGTGGCGATGTTATCTTGTGGGAATGTTTAATTAGATAAGTTGCATCAGTGGAAGGGCAGGTCAAGTTTTCGCCACTGCACAGATATGCGGTCCGGGCGGGCGGCGGCCGTAGCCCCGCTATTAAAGCATATATCATGAACCAATAGCCAATATATCGACGTCCCGTTTGGCGGCTTCCGCCCGCCGCCGGCGATAACATACTATTAATCCAGTTTCCTTTGTGCATTTCGGTGGTATGGCTAGGATTCGCGAGTTAGTTATAGCCTAATTAAAACCCAGCTGTCTTATGGTGACATGACGGTAGTTAAATGAATAAAAAAATAGAAGGTAGTTATTTAATTAGTTATGTTTTGCATTACGCATTCCTGTAAGCGGTACGTAAAATAAATACTACAACTACCTTGTTCGAATATAATACATAATATGTACATAATATTCGAACACGTCACAACTACATACAACAGGTCATTTTCTTAAGTATTTTTTATTAAGGAGAAGTAGTACGAGTTGATCACTTGGGGCAAGATGATCCTTTAAGTTGCGATTGTGTGCAAACCACTAACGACATCTAGTTGATTTCTATGGCAAAACATAGCTCCGTACACCTTTCCACCTCAGTCAAATTGTAATCTAAAATATCTAAATATATAAAAGAAGAAACTGACTGACTGACTGACATCCTAAACCTCTGGTCCTAGAGATTCCAAATTTGGCAAGTAGGTTCCTTATAAGGTCTAAGGGTGCACTAAGAAAGGATTTTCCAAAATTCAACCCACAAGGGGGTGAAATGGGGGTCCGAAGTTTGTATGGGAAAACAAGATTAGTTGGACTATTTTATTCGAAACTTCACAGGAATATTTCTAACGATAAATGAGTAAACACGTGTTTCAGGTTTTTTGAAAATTCAACCCCTAAAAGGGGGAAGTGTGGTGACCAATTCTGAATATCGACATGGGTATCGTTTTTATGGTTTATCGGGTCGTTGATAACGAAAACAACAATGATTTTAAAATCCCACGTGGAGGACGTGAAATACCATCCCCCCTGTTGGGGTGCGAGGGGGATGAAATGTCTAAATATTAATATGGGTGTCGTTTTTATGGTTTTTTGGGACGTTAATTACGAAAATGACATCGATTTTGAAATTTAATATTGTGGAAATGAAAACTTTAGAAAGTTTGTGCCAAATTGCAAGAAATTATTTAATCATCATTTATTGCATCCATATATAGGTGTTACATTAGTATTAGTTTCACATGGACCCTGATAGGGCACAGCAATTGGTAGTGACTAGTGAGTCTTATAACTAATTTAAGAGATAATGATTCATTGGTATGTATAAGTACATTCAACTAAAATTATTAATATGACACATAGTAAAAAATGAAGATTTTGGAAATTATAATAAAATAATCAATTAATAAATAAATAATTCAGATTCGACCATTCTATCATACATGTTAGTAGCTTAGTATATAATTGGATTATTAATCAGCAAATTACTTTTAATCATCAAAGAAATACCTGACTGACTGATTAAATTACATATCAACGCACAGCCCAAACTGCTGGTTCTAGAGATTGCAAATTTAGTTTGTACGCATCATATAAGGTGCATTAAGAAAGGATTTTTCAACATTAAACCCCTAAGGGGGTGAAATGGGAGTCCGAAATTTGTATGGGGAATCAAGATTAGTTGAACTATTTTATCCAAAACTTCACACGAGTACTTCTAACGATAAATGAGAAAACATGTATTTCAGGTTTTTTGAGAAATCAACCCCTAAAAGGGCGATGTGGTGACAAATTCTGAAAATCGATATGGGTATTGTTTCTATGGTTTATCGGGTCGCTGATAACGAAAAAAACAATGATTTTTAAATCCCACGTGGAGGACGTGAAATACCATCAGGGCTGTTGGGGTGCGAGGGGGTTGGAATGTCTAAATATTAATATGGGTGTCGTTTTTATAGTTTTTTGGGTTGTTAATTTGGAAAATGCCATTGATTTTGAATTTTTTTATTGCGAACATGAAAACTTTTAAAAGTTTGTGCCAAATGCAAGAAGAAACTGACTGACTGAGTGAGTGACATATCAACGCACAGCCCAAACTGCTGGTTCGAGAGATACCCAATTCGGCATGTAGGTTTCTTATAAGATCTAAAGGTGCATGAAGTGCCGTGAGTTCCCAATGAAGATACGACCTTTTTTGATTCAATGTATTGTAAGTGGTTTTATTAATCAGTGCCGTCCGATACGATTTCGACAAAAATCTATATTTGAGCGTCCGAGAGGACTCGTAATAGGAATCCGATGTAACTTTGAATAAAGTAACGGCCATATTGATTTTCTTCATTTCCGTCCCGATTTCGTTCAAAATCGATATATGAGCGTCGTATGAGAGGTCCCCTAATACGACTCCTAGGTAAAATTTGGAAAAGTGGCAGCCATATTGATTTTCTTAATTACCTTCCCGATTTCGAACAAAATCGATATCTGCGCATCCGAGAGGTCTCTTAATACGAATCCGAGGTAAAATTTAGAAAAAGTCTCAGCCATATTGATTTTCTTCATTTTCTTACCAATTTCATTCAAAATCGATATCTGAGCGTCCGAGAGGCCTCGTAATACGAATCCGAGGTAAAATTTGCAAAAGTGGCGGCCATATTGATTTTCTTCATTTCCAACCCGATTTCGTTCAAAATCGATATATTAGCGTCTAAGAGGTAATACGAATCCGAGGTAAAATCTGGAAAAAATGGCGGCCATATTGATTTTCTTCATTTCCGTCCCGATTTCGTTCAAAATCGATATCTGAGTATCCGAGAGGTCTCTTAATATGAATCAGAGGTAAAATTTGTGAAAGTGGCGGCCATATTGATTTTCTTTTTTTTGTCCCGATTTCGTTCAAAATCGATATCTGAGCTTCCGGACAGGTCTTTAATATCAATCCGAGGTAAAATTTGGCACTCCATACATGCCAGGGATTGTAAAAAAAAGTTAATTGTTACTACATAGGCGTGTGGGGTATCTATGGATTGGCTTTTAAAAACGACATAGAGGTTTCTGCACTGTTTTGCATTTAAATCAACCTTAAGATTAGTATTACATACTAGCAGCCCGGCCCATACAAATAATTAACAAATAGTTATCCTCTTATCAATAGTTTTCGCAGCGCACGCGATGTAAGGATTATTTTAGGCGTTTTTTTTTTACACCTTGGGTCACATTATTGGTGTTTTAGTAAGAATCCTTATTTTTTAATATATAATATAGACCATGTCATTGTCACCAAAGAATAGTGTAGCTTCCCAACAGTGAAAGAATTTTTCAAATCGGTTCTGTAGTTTCGGAGTCTCTTCAATGCAAATAATCAATCAAATCTTTCCTTTCTAAAATTTTAGTATATATTAGCTGTCTAAGTCGTAAAAAGTGTGTCCCCTGACTGTAATTTCCAAACTATGAAGTTTAAGATTCTGAAAAAAATTGAGATGTACATAAAATACTTTCTGCGACTTTTTGTTTCAACAACAGGTTTACCTTTTTTTGAGATATCGTTGAAAACCATTCTTGCCCATACAAAAGGACTTAAGTGCCATGAGTTTCCTATAGTGGTTTAAATGTGGACTAGTAGGTGTCGGCACGGAACCCTTCTTAGTGCGTGATCCGACACGCACTTGGCCGGTTTTAATTTAATATTATGGGCATGAAAATTCTTGATAGTTTGTGCCAAATTGCATTTCAATCGGTCCAGTAGTTTTAAAGCAAATCGGTTGTAACAGACGGATTGACAGACAGCCACACGAGAATTGGGAATAAGGGTCTATTTTTGCTTTTGAGGCACGGAACGAGCCCCGCGTACCTAACAGATTTTTGGGTAAGATGTGATAGCTAGTTATGCATAACTTTGATTCATTAACAGATGAACAAAAGTCAGTATACGAGCAAATAGTAAGGAGTGCGAATGTTAGTGAGGCCAAATTTTCTTTTTGGATGCTCCAATAGGAACTGGCAAAACCTAAAAACTATAAAATTTTATTTTAGGAAAAATAAGGGTTAACCTTGATATTGAATTAGCCGTATTTCTGTACTTCAAAGGACCAGAGTTTATGACTGGTGCTTGGTTGTTATCAGACCTTCTGTTGGTGTTACAGATACTTTTACTAAGAGCCATTTAAGACATGCTTTTATTTCGTTGGCCCTTTCCCCTTCGGCATCTGGGAAATGTATGATAATAGTTTTCGATCCTTATTTTTGCCAAAATTAAATGAAATTCAAGAGTTTGCCGATTCTCAGAAAGTATACTGACTTTTCATCTGTTCATCTGTTAATGAATCACAATCACCAAACTTCGTATACCGAATCCCCCAGAATGTAACAACTACTTTTCTTGAAACCACATCTAAATCGGTTCTGCCAAATGCGAGATAATCGTGGACAAACATACATACATACAATTGGATCAAACAGAGAACCACTTTTTTGTAGACGGTTAAAAATTATGCTTATTACGCGGGCGAAGCCGCGGGCAAACGCTAGTAATATATAAATTGTGTCCGGCTAATATAAGGTTGAAATTAAGCTTATATTACTTTTTTTAAAGACTGTTAATTACAAATACAAATAATTTATTAACCAAAAAAGAATTATACAGGTAGATAATATCTATCAAACTCCAAACTAGGCCAGGCCTGTATTTTGGACGTCTGCGAGAGCGAATAACAAAATAAATCGTGGTATACAGTTAAAGCTAAATTAAAAACTAACTTTGACTGACTAAAAAGAGAGAAAAAGACTGCAGAAGGGCGTGTGTATCTTTAACTACTACTAAACTAAATAATTAAGAACAATTTGATAGTTCGTAACCTATTTGTGCGTGTGGATGTTGGGGTGGTCCAAATAATTGAAATTACTGTTGTGTTTGCGGCTTCTCAATATGCTTAATTTTAGGTTTTGGGCAACGTAAACATAGCCACGTGTCTGTAAATTATGCTGGCAAACATTGAATAAAAAACGTACACTGGGGGCAAGATGATCCCATTGTATGTGTACAAGATGATCCCCGGGATCATCTTGTACCTTGATGTTTATACAAACTTGACTAATTTTTTTATTAAATTCTACGTCTATTATTCTATCTGTCAGACTTCAGGGTGGTTATTGAATATTGAAATTCAGCTTTTTATTTTAGGCAAACCTAATGCCGCGTAGTTACAAAAGGAAACCGCTCGAAGCCAGGGGTCACAGGAATTAATGACAGCCGGTCTAGGCATAGCCTTTAAAAAAGACTAAGTCATTGAAACGAAGGGACAAAGAAATAAATAAAATAGTTATTGGCGCAGTAAAATATTTAGGAGGAAAAAACCGTTTTGACATAAGAATAAGAAAACGAGCTCGTGAAACATATAAAAGACATGGAGACAAGGATGTATTGGTTAGCAAAAAAAGAAGTGTTCTCGTTGGCATATCAAGCAGCCGTAAAAAAAAATATTTTCTCAAACATGCGCCTAAATGTATGCATTAATGTCACTAAAAGAGGACTTGAAGTTACCTGTCTATGGCTCCCTACATTACTTGTTGGCTGGCGGCCAAGAAGTAATGTATGGAGAATGTATGAAACTAACATTATTGTCCTTTGCTCTAACTTTTACTAACATTTCATAGAGCCAACCGCCACGATTTTGTATATATATTTTTAATTTGTTATGTAAATTGGTATTTTTTAGGTATTTCCGGTTTTTTTATCGTTCTTGTATTTTGTTGTTTTTTTTTTCAAATTTTTCGAGTATTTATGTTTTTTATTTTATTTTTTCGTGTTATTTTGTAGCTTTTTTTGGTTTTTGTTCTTTTCGAAATTTTGTCTTTCCATCTTTTTTGGTATTTTTTTAGTTTTTACGTGTTTTTTGTTTTTTTTTTAGTTCTGACGTGTTTTTTAAATGGTGATTGTATTTTGTAGCATTTTCGTGTTTTTATTTAAATTCCGTTTTTTGTCGAGATGCTTTGCTATTTTTGGACGTTTTGTATTTTTTAGTTTTTTTTACATTGTAGTTCTTTTTTCTAAGATGTTTGAGAAAAGTACTATACAATCCTCAGCCGGAACAGGGATTGCAGGACTCGTTTTATCCGGGCTCGTCTACGACTCGGCCGTTTATCCCAAACTCGTCCAGCAATAAAAGTAAAAGTAAAAGTAAAAGTAGTTTATTCTTCAAATTAGGCATATTACATGCACCTATGAACGTCAATAAACTACCACCGGTTCGGAAAAATAAACCTCTGCCACGAGAAGAACCGGCGTGGCGAGGTGAAAAACTCGGCGAGGTGTCATTTTTTCAAAACAATATACATTGTATAGTTAAATATAAAATTACAGTCTCAGTTACTACAAAAATAACAAGCTACAGTAGAAAACCTATTTTCGCGATAGATTAGATTAGCCGTGCAGGACACTATCACTGCCAAACATCCCTGTCCATGATGTAATCGTTTAACTTATAATATGCTTTTGAAATAAGTGTTTGTTTTACTACAGATTTGAATTTAGAATTGCTAAGTTCAGTAATGTGTTTTGGAATTTTATTGTAGAATTTAATACAATTTCCCAAGAAAGACTTTTTCGCCTTTACTAGTCTATAGAAGGTTATTTTCAGTTTCCCAGTGTTTCTGGTGGCTATTGGTTTATCAGCGTTCGTCGGGAAATTGCACAAATTCTTCCTAACATACATTATTATTTCAAATACGTATAGGGACGGCAGGGTTAGAATATCTATTTCTTTGAAAAATTCTCTTAATGAGTCACGCGACCCCAAGTTATAAATTGCTCGGATAGCCCTTTTTTGCAAAATAAAAACAGTTTCAATATCTGCAGCTGATCCCCACAAGATAAGACCATAAGTAATTATACTATTAAAATAAGCAAAGTAAACTAACCGTGCCGTTGCCACATTGGTAAGCTGCCTTATTCTCCTGACTGCAAATGCAGCAGAGCGCAACCTACTTCCTATCGCTGTTATATGGGAACCCCACTGCAATTTTGAGTCCAATGTAATACCTAAGAATACAGTTGACGTAACAAATTCTAATGTTTGGCCATTAAGTTTAATATTTGTATCTAAGTTTCTATTTGATGAGTTCGCTAGAGAGAATTTCATACATTTAGTTTTTTTCGGATTCAACACTAAGTTATTGGCAGCAAACCAGTCAGATATCATGGACAGGGTATTATTTGGTTCAATGAGTTCAGTATCTTTCCTATTTACCTTGAACAGTAATTAGGTGTCGTCTGCGAACATTACAATGCCTGATCTTCGGCTTACCATGTATGGTAGATCATTTACATAAACAAGGAACAGGAAAGGGCCTAGAATAGACCCCTGAGGTACTCCCATCTCTACCACTGTCTCTGACGAAAGGGCTTTATTTATCGCTACCTTTTGATTTCTCTGTAATAAATATGATTTCATAAGATCCAATGCATGTCCTCTGATACCATAGAAATTAAGCTTACAAATTAAAGTTCCATGATCTACACAATCAAAAGCCTTGGAAAGGTCACAGAACACTCCAATGGCGTCATATGACTCTTCCCAAGACTGCAAAATAAATTTTATTAAACTTGCACCTGCATCAGTAGTTGATCTACCTTTCGTGAAACCGAACTGCTGTGCGTGCAAAATATTGTGTGAATTAAAATGAGAAACCAATTGCGTAAGCATTATTTTTTCGAATATTTTGCTAAACGCTGGTAGGATAGAAACTGGACGATAATCAGAAGGATTATCTCTATGACCTGATTTGAAAATAGGAACTACTTTACTACACTTCACTAAGTCTGGAAAAGTGCCATTGTCTACACAACTATTAAAAATGAGTGCTAGATTGGGTGCAACGACCTCGAGAATAGATTCCAGTACCATGACTGACACGCCCCATAAGTCCTCAGTCCTCTTTATTTTTAACATTTTAAAAGACTTCAGTACATCTAGAGGAGAAACATGATGAAATTTGAAAATATTTAGTGACTCTAATTTTACGTTCTCATTCAGAAGGGATTCTGCTATTGTGGTAGATGATGCCAAACTTTGAGTCGTGACTATAGGAATTTTGGAAAAGAAATTATTAAATGCATCTGCAATTTAGTGCATTAGTAATTAAATTATCCTCTATTTTCAAAGAAATCGTGGACTCTTTATTAGTTCTCTGCCCAGTCTCTGTGTTTATTATTTTCCAGACAGTCTTGGCTTTGTTATCTGAGGACTTTATTTTATTATTCAAGTGCATTGCTTTTGCCTTTGTGCACACTGTTTTGAATAATTTGGAATAATCCCTAACATACTGATGGAAGCGTTCGTCAGTGGTGCAAGATCTCCTTTCATAAAGTTGGTATAAGTTATCTCTACTCTTTCGAATTCCGGTAGTTGCCCAATCATTAAATCTCATTTTATTGTTTATTTTAATACGCTTTTTACTACAAGTCCTATTAAATTCGTTACACACTGTATTCAGAAGCATTTTGAATTGATCATTCGGATCATTTGATTCTACCTGGGTGTTCAGCATGGCGACTAGTAGATTTGACTTTAGTAGTTCTAGTCTACTTTTACTCAGGGGTCTTATTTCTATAACGCGATCTGGAGGTTTTACTTCGCAAGGTAGGCTGACCATCTGAGCTTTATGATCCGACCGGACTCCATTCACTATGCTTCTGTCTAGATGAGGACAGTTTAACCAAATATTATCTATGCAAGTGGCAGAGGTCGGAGTAACTCGGGTAGGTACTTCAAATAAGTAGTCAAAATTGAAAGATTTAAAAAGAGTGATGTACTTATCTTTTTCGACTGATTGTGATAAAATATCGATATTAAAGTCGCCACAGACCACTACTGGTTTTTTACCACTTATTGCTTTACTAAGTACATCCTCCATAATTTCTATAAAAGATATTAAGTCACCTGATGGTGGTTTATAAATGCAAAATATCAGATACTGATCCGTCTCTGCACAAGCAATCTCACAAACACGATCAACAGAACAACCTGAGAGGTCTTTACGTTCTTTAAAAGTTAACCCATTTTTCACTAAAATAATAGAGCCACCACCCTCTGCGGTAGTTCTGTTGAATGCGCTGGCCAATACGTAATTATTTACATTAAATTTCATCATATGATTCTTTAACCAAGTTTCTGTTAAGCAGACTACATCTACATTAAGCTCTTCTGTAAATAATTCTAAATCTAGTATTTTGCCAGTGAAGCGATTTATATTTTGGTGTAATAAAATTACACTATTGTGCTTCTCCGTTATCCCAACAGTCAGTTTAAAGACAAATCCGCTATTGGAGATGTCGTCCTATCCAAGGGGGAGGGGGAGCTTATATTTCCAAAAACGGAATTAATAAAAGATGCTAAGGATTTAGCAAGTCTGTCAGTTGTAATACGGTAATCACTAATAGCATTATTAGTGTCAAAAAATATAACGTCACTATGACGGCACGTCAGCTTATACATAAGCTTATTGAGGTTACACGCATGACTGTTAGCACTGCAAGGAGAAGCAGAATAGGGTAACGCGCCTATAATAACATTTTTAGCACCTAGCTTTGACAGGCATTCGAACTCAGTCTTCATCTCAGAGTACCTAATATTTGAGCCATCACCTAACATTAATACAATTGTGGTCTGTTCATTTATATGGGCATCTTTAATATTATTTATGATTTTTTCAAATGAGGCATCGGGCATACAATAATTTATAACACAGCTGTTCTGAATATTATTACATAAAATTTTGTCCAATCCTCGTTCTACCCTATCTGAGAAAACGAGAGTTCTATTTACATTATTACAGGCTGGGGTTATTTTATCCGGTGACACCGGCAAGCTGCTGTTCGATACAGATGAGTAAACTGCATCTCCGGGCAGAGGGTGAGCCTGCCGGAGCGCACACTCACATTCACACGAAGACTGCTTGGTAAGCAGTGCTTCCAAACATTCCTCGTTGTGGTGGCACAGCTCCAGCAGTTCATCCGCTGCCAGGATATGTTCACTAATTTGCTTCTGAGACATTACATATTTATTAGTTAGATCTTTCAAAGAATTTTGTAATCTGTTCAGTTCGGCTTGCAGCTTGTCAGTGTCCGTTTCATAAATGGTCCTACTGTAGCATAATTGTTCTTTGTAAGAATTTAACTCTTTCAAAACACAGACATGATTTTTTCTCAATTGAGTAATTTTATGTTTATTATTATACTGCCTGTACAGTCGTTTTGATTTTTTTATAAATCTATTTAACTTAACATACTTTTTGTATTTCTTATAACTTTTAAAACAAACTTGCTTATCATAAAAGGAGTCCTCTGTCAAATCTATTACACTAGAAGGTCCAAAATTGCTGCAATGCTTTGCATAAGCGCTTGGTGTCACAAGTTCTTCAAAGAGCCGCTGAGTGTTGTTTATTTGCTGGCTCTCTGCCTCTTCTTGCAATTGACGGACCACCTTGTGGGCATCGGAGAGCTCATACTCCAGGTGATCCACACGTTGCAGTGTCCGCTCAATCCCTTACTTCACGGCCTCTGCAGTAATGTACTATTATGTGGTCTATGCAGCACAGCACCTGCCAAAAAGCGTCCTTATAGGTTCAATACGTTATTCATTTTATAATAAATAATCTTTTTTTTATAGTTAGGAACAGTTTGTTCCCTTAATTATTCAGGAAGAATCACAGTATTTTTTAATTGATCTCATTATTATGATTATAGTAAGTGGTACAATTTAATCACTAACTTAGATGGTCGATTGATTTAAGTTTTTTATTTTCTATAAAACTCTTCTGACTGTTGATTTGGTTTAGCTTATAGACAAGAGTCTACAATTTAAGATTATTCTTGATAAAGGTGTAAGATATTTGCATATTTTTAGGGTTCCGTACCCAAAGGGTAAAAACGGGACCCTATTACTAAGACTCCGCTGTCCGTCCGTCTGTCTGTCTGTCCGTCTGTCATCAGGCTGTATCTCAAGAACCGTGATAGTTACACAGTTCAAATTTTCTTAGACAATGTATTTCTTATGCCGCTATAACAACAAATAAAATAACTATTTAAGGGAGCTTCCATACAACAAACGTTATTTTTTGGCGTTTTTATAGATTGCCGCTTTCATATTTTATATTTAGCCGCACTTGGCTGGTTTTTTTATTACTTATTCTTCTTAAAAATATTTGGTTACTCAGAATAGGGGTAAGACGATCATAGGAATCATCTTACCCCTGCCATGGGGATCATCTTATACACATGGGTGTACAAAATGATTACTTCGTAGGGTTTTAAAAAAATGAAAATATTAAAATAAAACCTAAATTAATGGATTGTTTTAAGTATGAGAATAGTTAGGTAGATAAATTTACTATTAGTTACACGCCTTACAGCCCTGACTACAGAAGAGTTTCTATGAGCTACAGTGCAAGTAATTGGGACCGCTAGGAGGTTGTGATTCCTCGGCCTCAGAAAATTTTTAGGCACAAACGGGATAGTGAGCTACACAACTCGCGTTACCAAATCCGGACAGTCTGTATCGCCGCGTAGAATCTTACCAGTTGCCACCAAAAGGTTGTAGTTTCTCTTCGTTTCAAGAGAATTGAAACCCAAAGACCCTAACAAGAACTTAGTTGGGTAGAGAAAAGGATAGTAGTAGTACATTTTTTTATACATAAATCTGAGAAAGGTCTTTTGTATTTTTTTTCAAAACCAAGGCGTACGTACTCTCAGCTGGATTCCAAACTATGCTTGCCGTCTCAAGTTTACTCCTAACAAGAGCGTGTACAATAACTTGATTGCACTGGGATCACTAAAGTCTCGAGCGTTTCTTAAAATGAATCCTAGCCGCTTGTAACAGTCCGCAGCGAGTCCCTTAATATGGTCGTGAAAAGTAAGAGTCACGTCAAAGATAACGCCAAGGTCTTTAACAGTGGTTACGCGAGCTATGGTTTCAGATCCCAGCATATACTGGGCGAGTAGTGGATTCGCTGAACGAGTATAGGACATAACGCAGCATTTGGGAACATTAAAATACAACTTGTTTGTTGTACTCCATTGTAGAACCGAATTGATATCAGTTTGCATCGCTTCGCAGTCTGACAGCTGCTTGATACCGTACAAGAGTTTTAGGTCATCCGCGTAAAGAAGACACTAGGCGTGCTTTAGTACCGATTCAAGATCATTGATCATAATAACAAACAGTAAAGGGCCGAGGATAGATCCCTGGCTGACACCGGATTTAGTAGAGTAAGGTAGCGATACAAAGCTACCATGCCGTACAAACTGGCGTCTGTCACAAAGATAGTTTGCAAAGAATTTTAACAATCTTGGAGAGAAACCAATACGACACATCTTACTGAGCAAAATGTCATTGTCGACTTGATCAAAGGCCTTTCTAAAATCAAAATAGAGGACGTCAATCTGTGTACCCTTATCTAAGTGCTCAGAGATTGTACTACTAGCAGACAAAAGATTGGTGCCAACTGATCGTCTTGGTCTGAAACCATGCTGCGAGTCGCAAAGAAACCGTTTTAATTGCGGAAAAATCAGCTTCTGGAGAACAGATTCAAAAAGTTTGGCCAACGCAGAGAGAATAGCTATTGGTCGGCAGTTATCCACTTGTGAGGTGTTACCGGATTTGGGTATTGGGATAACTCGAGTAAGCTTCCACTGCGTTGGGTACACGCCAGACGACAACGATAGGTTAAATATGTATAGTATGGGCAAGAGGAAATTATCTTTACAGCCTTTGAAATGAAATGAAATGAAATGAAAAATGAAATGATTTATTCATGTATGTTGGAAATGGGTGACAATTTGCAGTTCTAGTTGCAGTACATCTGGTGGACTCACCATACCCAACCTTTTCAGGTGTACATACGTCTAATTCTACTTATGTATTATTAAAATAAAAAAAAGAGTATAAATGCAGGGAAATTATCTGGACCTGGAGAGCTTCTAGGTTTAAGTTTCTTAATAGCTGCTTCCACTTCTTGGGGAGATATAGAATCGACGTTCACGAAGCTTGCTGAGCAAGAATTATCGCTAGATATTGCAGCGTTATGGTCAAGCAACGGGGCATCAGGTAAAAAAATTCGCGAAAATATCAGCTACCTCTTTGCCAACATATTCTTGACCATCATAGTGAACAGAGGTCTCAAATCCACCCTTTGATTTCAAGCTCCCTATATGCTTCCAAAAAGCACGGGGGTCGTGACAGATGTTACCCTGTAAACCAGTAATGTAGCCGTCGTAGGCTCTACATATGCGCTGCTTTATGCCAGCGCGTAGTTCTGAAAACGCATTATAAACAGTCCGATCCTTCGTGCTCTTCCATGATTTGTGGAGGTGAGCCTGGCGACGAATATCATGGAAATATCCTTAGTAAACCAGACTGGATAACACCTAGAACGTTCTCTAGAGCGCTCCTTCCTGGGAAATACCTTATAAAAGACTCCATAATATATACGATATTATAAAAAGCACCAACAGCTGTATCAACAGCCTATGAGGCAAATACCTGCTGCCAAGATACTTGGGATACAAGTGCATATAGCAAGTTGTAGTCACCCTTTGCAAAATTCCAATCTTGCTCCAAGGCTATATTACTTGGATCAATGTAGCCAGGAACGGATCCGTCGTTAATACGGTCAAGACTGACGACTACATCAAGAGGTGCATGGTAGGCATCACGTTCCGGCACCAACCCGCCGCCCTTCATTTCCCTAATGTCGACAATACTAATTCGTTCTGCCACGAGCACTACGTCTAGCTTACCGCCATACAAATTTTCAACTTCGTTCATCTCTGTCAGGCCAGAAACAGATAGAAAGTAACAATAATAATGTAAAATATTCTGAGAAGTATACAATGGGTTTAGATTGAGATCGCCTAAGATAATGATTTTACCATTAAGAGATTCAGCCGCAGATTCAACCTTTTGAAACCATGTCATATATACATCATCAGAAGCTCTTGGGTGTATATACACAACGCAAATATGCAAAATCGTGTCACCAATCCTTATCGTAGCCCAGAGATCTTCGCCACAAGGGGTTTCCAGATCCACGCGTCTCGTCATTTTAATGCCTGGACGACACGCGAGCAGCACTCCACCACCTCGTGCACCAGTGGCACGATCACGGCGCAGCAGACTCCAGTCAGAGCACACGATTTCGGGGTCATCAACAGAGTTCGTAAGAAAAGATTCGGTTACAGCAATAACGTCACAATTTGAGCCGAAAAAGTTCTGCCTAAAATGCCTAAAGTTTTGTATTGAGGCCTCTTACATTCTGATATATAATATTCGCTGTAAGCCTCGTTAATGAATTAGAAAGGCAATCATCTCCGGAAGGGTGTTTACGTACTACTTTTTATGTTCAGTTTGTCGACGAAAAAACCATTCCTTAATTATTGCATTGTACGGCCAAACGTCAGGTGATAAACATTTCTCAAAGTACACAACTGGCACTCCGATCTTGTATGATTTATAGTCGACTTTTGGCTTGAGCTCTTCTACAATGCATTTTCCCTCTGGGCAAAGAGTTTGCAGGTAAGACCGTATTTCTTCAGGTCCGGACAACATGTTCCACAGATGCAGGTGTTTACGTTGTTCCACAGCTTTCAGAGTTGTTATGTCAGGTCCGGCGGTGCCACGTACCGAGGAGTACCGATTAGAGTTCCGAGCTCTTGTGGTTTCCGGTGTGGTTTTCGATGCATGGCTTCCCCTCTGGTCTGAAACGATATCATTATGGACAATTCCAACCGTTGGCGAATGATTCAAGAGGGAGCTTGAAGGTTCCGAAGTTACGCATCCAGATTGCTTAGGGATAGGCTGCCCCTGCTTCGCGTCTGTCTCAGTGATCAGTAACTCATTAGAGTTAGAGGCAGGCTCTGCACCTACACTGCTGCTAGGCTTCTTCTCGCGGCGCTTAACTTTCTTTACCTTACTGGCAGCTTTTGGAGCAGGTTGTGCTGATACAGACGCCGAGGTGTTATTGAACTCGTTGATTCCAAGATCCGGAGGACTTTTGATTTAAATACGAGTATCGCGTGGCCGCTGTTCCAAATCAGACATCCTGAGTTGAAGTTGATTGAAGTTAGCATGTAGTTTAGTATTATCTTCGCGCAAAACTTCCACCTCGGAATGCAAACTAGTCAATTCGTCGCGAGCCTCATTGCCTGTGCACGATATAGTTACTAATTCATTTCGCATGCTCCGAACTGTATGTTCAAGTTCGAAAATTTTTGTTGCCCAGTCATTAACTTTGTTTGTCAGGGTATCCAGCTTTATGTCGAAACTGCATCTCAGGTCGGACATTTCCTGAGAGAGTTTCTCAAATTTCTCATTTACTCCGCTCATCAGTGCTTCGGTGTCGATAGTCATAATTGAGGACATATTACCGATGTTTACATCCGAGCGCTCATTAAAAACTACTGGCGATTTAGGTATGCTGGAGGTAGACGGTTTTTTGCTGGGTTTGCACTTCGTACATTTCCATTTTATAAAATTCATAGGGAGGATTTTTTTGAACTCCAATTCTGTAAGCCCAGCGCAGCGGTAGTGGAAACATCCTTCGCAAGCTGTAAGTACATCTGATTTGATCCGTTAACGCAAGTACTGTATTGCATTTAATGCAATTCATTCTGCCACCGATCCAATGAAGCTTCACCGTTAAATCAAAGCACACAAGGTCCAGTATCGCGGGAGCCGACACGATAACCAGGCACTTAAGCGTTCAACTTGTACACACACGAAATGTCGCAAGCGCCATGAAATTCGCGTCGGTTAAGACCGTTTGGTCCCACACTGCGCTAACCGTGATTTTTAACTGAGACGGTAGCAATTAATTACAGTTGTACGAATAATATTTGTTTGTTTGCACTTCAAATGACTATTGATTAGGTAAATATGACGCACTGCTTACCAACATTGAAGGCCATATGCAACTTTCACTAAACTTCACTTTTTGGAGTGAGATTTCGATCGCGCGGCAGAGGTACTCGTATATTTATGTTCATTCTTGCTTAAGGGGATCATCTCGTACTACTTTCCGCTACCTATACAATTCATTCTACATCTATGACTGGTGGGAGAATCGTAATGGATTCCTATACATTTGTTATTTAATAAACGCGTAAAATGCCCATATTATTTCACCATTTCCATTTATAATTAAAAAACAATTTATTTTGCTGTCGTAGAAAAAATATTCTATGCAACGTCACATAATCAGGTCATAAAATTCGAAAGTCGCTGTAGCAAAACGAGCGTAGCGAGTTATTAAAGACTCGATTTATTAGGTACCCTTATTGTAGGTACCTATTGTTGTCGTCGCATAAAATATACTGTAAATAGAAATTGACAAACAGAGCTATATGTAATAACGGTTCAGTATGATCTGAACACACCATGAATTTGTAGTTTATAAGGGCTGACTATCTCTTTTGGACGACCCCTGGGTAAAATGTCTTAATACTTAATGTGTAATAATTTCGAAATCTTCGCTTAGTACCGAGGTAAGGGAGGATCGGTATAAGAATAAATCGACCTAGTCCTAAGCCGAGCTTGTACTTATGGTTACTAGACGACGATATACATACTTATATAGATAGATAAATACTTAAATACATAGAAAACATTCAAGACCCAAGAACAAATATTCATGCTCACCACACAAATAAATGCCCTGACTGGGATTCGTACCCCGGACCTCTGGTTCACTAGGTACCAACTAAGCCAAAGTGGCCTTTATCATTTTGCTCCCCAAATAACATTTATCCCCCTATTCACCGCTTCAGAGGACGAAATTTAAATAACACACAAATTGAAATTAGTTTTCTTATACTTTACATTGCTACGTTGTGTTTACAAGAAATTTCAAAAAATATTTGCTTTTCAAATAATCATTCAATTCCTTTTTCACCCCTTCAGGGGCGAAATATCAAAAACGCTGAAATTAGATTCCTTATTACCCCTTAGGTCGCATGGTCCGATTGACTAGTCCGATCAATCCTGCGCTCTTCGGGAATGCATAAATACAAGAATTTATATGTATTTGGACCCGGGTATGTCCTAAAACTACGACCAAGACTACCGGGGAATGGGCAGCAGCATTCCTAGAGTGCGGTGGAGACACTGCGATCGCCAACCCGCATGCCAAGCGTGGCGATTATTGCATTTACCCCCCATGACATTGGGGGAGGCCTATGTCCAGCAGTGGACGTCCTAGGGCTGATATGGTATGGTATGGTATGTATTGAGTATTTCAACCTACTTTATTCGTATATTAGTCGTATTAAAAAAACTAAAATATTTTAATACTACTAATTACTTAATGTTTATGTAACTTCATTAATAGTGAAGATACATAAAACATTAACTAACCTATCAATAAACTAAAATGTAAACAAACCTAAATAATTACAAAACAATATTATTATTTAGTTTTGTTTTACAAGCGCCAGTTATATGCCGATTTATAAAGAAAGCAGCAAATAGTTTTATTATACTTTAATATCTAGTTCTGTGTGTGTGTGTGTGTGTGTTGAGTTCTGTGCCATTTTTTTTCATGTTCTTATATTATTATTATTATTTAATTATGTTATTATTAAGCTAACATACTTTCAACTGCCTTTTCACCCCTTCTGAGGACGAAATTTCGGAAGCGCTCAAACAGTTTTCTTTCGTTAAAACCGAATCAGTCAAGCGTGCGGGCTCTTAAGCGCATATTGATTTCAATCCATTGTTAATTAAGTATTAATATACAGGGTGGAAAGAAAATACGGGCCCTGGAGGGAAACTACCTGAAAACGTTGAGATAACTCAATTTACTGAAAGGAAACATTATTTTATTTCTCCTATAAGCAATAAAACTGCATTCACAGATTTTTAAAAAAGATACCTTTTTTTCAATACTAATTGTGCAAAATGTCTTTATTTTTTTTGGCTCTCTTTTATCCTAGAGTAGGTCTGTCTCTAATAAGTTTTTGTTCCTTGATAAAAATAGGATGTATTGGCATCAATTGGCGTCAACAATTTTTTTGACTTAAATGTCAAATAAAATGCTTTTTTTTGCTATCTGTACATTTTTTTAAAAATCTGTGAATGCAGTGTGATGCTTAGGAGGAATAAAATAATGTTTCCTTTTAGCAAATTGAGCTATCTCAACGTTTTAAGGTAGTTTATCTCTAGGGCCCGACTTATCTTTCCAAACTGTATACAGGGTGACACATAAGACCTAATACCAAATAACTAATTATGGTTCGGTTAATGACAAGGAACATTATTTACTACATCATTAATTAAAATTCATCTAAATAACTTTTGCTAATTTTCTAACAAAATAATTTAATGAATTCCTGTAAGTTTGGTCACCCTATGGACGTTTGGTGAAGTCATGTGACGTCATATTAGTTATACTTAGGTCCTACTTGACACACAGATATTAACGTTAGATAAAGTGTATCTAACGTTAATATCTGTGTGTCAAGTAGTCTGTCGCAAGAAGTAATTTCTGATATCAATACACAAGTGAAACATTTGATAAAACAAATCAAATCAAATCATTTATTTACAAGCATGCAGTACTTATTTTATTAAAATTCAAACGTATTTCAACAAGTGCTCAAAATGATCACCGCCTTCTGCAACGCGAAGCTCTGCACGACGCCGGATGTTCCTCTGAACTCTACCAAGTACAAATTCGTTGGCTTTCACGACTTCAAATGCTTGTACAATTCGTGCTTCTTCAAATGCTTTAAAATTAAAATAAATACATACGGTGTAAATATCATGATAATCAAAAAAGAGTAATTATTGACCTCAAATGAGGAAGAAATGAATATAACTCTGATCCATCATTTTAGGGGAACAATGATTGTTTTCTAATGATTGTTTTCTGGTGTGGAAAAAATCTAATCATTTTAAATTCAAATATACGTAGAAGCTAATCAATTTAGTAAGGCCAGACGCTTTTAACTTTATCCTATACACTATATATCAGCTACAGCACTTATATCAGTTGCTTTCATTTGATTAGTAGTTGATACCTAGTGAGACATCAAATAATCTCAGTACATTACTTGATGTCCGTGATGTATCAAGCCTTCATATTGATTCGACGGCAAGTTCTCACGGGAAAGTGATAGTGATCCGATAGAGGTTTAAATATTTAATAACGAGATGTGTCGCAGTGTAATGCGTGATTTCCGGATGACGGCATGCAGCTGCGCTGACGCACGACCTCCCGCTGCCTCGGGTGCACTTCCACCACATAAATACATGCCTAAAGTGTTGCCGACTTGTATCTTGAATAGTAGTTGAAATCCCATCTAACCTTCAAAAGAACTATCGCAAATTAAAAAATAATGGTTTCTCTACTTCTATCCTCGTCCGTCTGGTATGAGGACGTAGTAGCGCGTGCATTCATCGATTGTGCGGAGTTTCAGAACGCTTCCGCATTGCATTAGGTTTACGAGCGGGCAGCGTTGTAAACAAACGCTTAATTACGGCTATCGGCGACTAAACAGCCCTAGTGCCGACGAACGACCAGCTGCAGGTTCAACCGCAATGACGACCCATTTTGAAGTCACTCTTAATCGTATTCAATGGCTTCCGTGTGTTAACTGCACACCAGACACTTCAGCCCACGAACTTGTGTCTTGCTTGCCTGTCTCGTTTATAAATAGGAAAACCGAAAGTGGGTTGGTTGGAAGGTGTATGTGGCAGAGAGGATAAGTTTCGTGCTAAAAACGCAATTCGAAAGTTACCCACTCCAATAGGTACCTGGCCAATGCAGTTATTTAGGTACTTCATTTTAATATGTTGTGTTAGGCGACAGATACATTATATTTAATTGCTTGACTTACTGTACCCGTACCCGCAATACTTATATGGATTACACTAACTTACATTAGCTATGTGGTGGTATACTCGTATAAACCTTGAATGGAACAACTGTTTTCAAAGCGCCGCTGTTAAAGTTGGGAAAGTGCCTTGATGGAAAGTGATTGTTTTCCTCCTTAGTTTTAGATAGGGCTGGTTCCGGTTTTGTTGAAGTTTGTTCGTGTCAGCTGCTTGCACGGGCGTTGAGCACAAAATGCTTTGTACAATGCACCTAGGTTCTCAGTTGTGGCTGCTATTCGGGTAAGAATTGTTTATCTGTTGAAAATGATGGTTTTGACGGTCAAGCTTTAACGTGTCCACTAGTTAGTACCACTCGTAAATAATTGTGATTGTATAGATATTTATAAATGAGGACTGCTATGTCCTGTCGGCCCTCAGATCATAGAAAGAAATAGATGTGAAACGGGGACGTGGCGCATGTCGCCGCGACATGGTCAAAAAGCAGTGTAAATGATAACATATGAAAAATCGTTATATTTTCTGCGAGTTGTACATTGAACGTTTTGTAGAATAATCACACCGTACCGTGCTAAGCCACGGCGCAATGTATCATACCGCTGTGGCTTTGGTCGCTGCGTGAATTATTTAGTGGTGCGCAGCCGCTGGCCCGCTGTTTGGCTCCGCCTACAAGAGTGGTGCCGGTTAAAATTGCAGTTTATGTGTCATCGATAAAATAGGAATAGAATGTTGAACTAGTAATTTCACATCAACGGTAAATTCACGAATCAATATTTAATAAACATAACTTTGTTTCAAAAGACTGCAGATCAACTTCTAACTTGATCTTATTAACCGACTTTAATGAAAGAAAGAAGGTTCTCACTGTTCTCAGTTCGTATTCATGTTTTTTTTATGTATGTACCGATATAATGCTTTACTATGTTATACAACTTTGGTGATTATATGAACACCATCTAAACTGGCCATTTCAATAGTCATCAATATCTTAACATAATAATTTAAAGATCGATGTCGATAAAACATCATTTAACGTTTGTCTCCCTGTAGTGTTCATTGCCTGTTTTGAGGGGTGCGTAAAGCCAATCGCAGCGCTTGTTTGCATGATGTCGTAAACTCGGTGGCACCGCCCGAGGTTTTGTTTTTACACGGTTCAATGTGTGTGTGTGTGTGTGGACTTGGAGGGAGAAAACTGGAGACTTTGGTTTTCGTTAAAAGGAAGCAGTAGGGCATTTCTCCCTTTTTTATGTTCTGAGTGTCGGCCTTTCTCAAATTTGGCATTCTCAGCCTAATTACCACGACTGTTTTTATCGCCTGGTTATTTCTATATAATATGACCAAAAAATAGAATTAGGTAATACTCATCAATGATCAATTTAATCACTTTGGCAATGTAAAATCAGAAGCGGTTTTTGAGTTATTCAGATCTGAAATATTCGATAGTTCTGGCAATTAGAAAGCAGAAATTTGTCATGACAAGGCAAATAGAAAAATGAAATTTGACTATTATGTTTACATATTAAAAGTTTCAAATGACCGCTACAGTCGGCTCGGAACCGGTTAATCTCAAAATCCTGAAATAGCCAAATATTTTTAATTAGTTTATGCTCTTTATGTAGGACTCAATAATGTATTTGGGTTATTACTTCATATTGTTAGATTGCCTGATTAAACATGAAATAGTAGACGAAAGAACGATAAGAACTAAAAAAATACCGGTATTTTTGTATGGACAGAATACCGGTTTCCGAGCCCTGGCTACAGTTGATTAAACATATTTTCTAAATGTATATAGGCAGTTTTATCACTGTAGGTATATTTAAAGATGTCAACTGTTAACATTTTTTCAATCCACGGAAAGACAACGGAAAGCGAAGAACAAATTAATAATCAAGAGTTGCATCATCTTCATATCAATCCAAGAACTTTCACTGCTGGATCCACTCGCATCCAACGGCTTCCCGCAACCTTTACCAGGTCATCAATCCACCTTGTGGAGGATATGCCTACGCTGCGCCTTCCGCTACGTGGTCGCCACTAGAGAACCTTTCCATTCCAACGGCCATCGGTTTTATGTGCTATGTGCTCCGCCTACTGCCACTTAAGTTTAGCAATTCAGAGGGCTACTTAGGTTCTGCTGCGGATGACCTAATTTCTGATGGGATAACGCAGAAAGTCTCCCAGCATAGCCCTCTCCATTGCCCTTTGGTTGACATTGAGCGTTCTTTCGAGGCCCATAGTAAGCGACCATATTTCATATGTCATCACTGGCAACACACACTGGTCAAAGACTCACGGCTTGAGACACTGCGGAATATTGGACAGTCTGTCATAGGTATATGTAATCGTCCACAACTTCGACCGTGAAGTGTCCGATTGTAACGGGAGTTAGTGCTTTATGGGCATTGATATGATCTTCTTCTTATTCATGTTTATTATTAGACCACCTTACTCGGAGGCCTTACGGAGGTCATCAAGCATGACACTAAAATCCTCCATGTCTCAGCCAAAACTACTATATCGTCAGCAAACCGTGTTGTGCTTGTCGTTTATGTTAGTGTCTAGCCTTCTGCAGTGCAGTGTCTTAAAAACATCTTCCAGTGCATTGGACAACAGTTTAAGAGAAATAACATATCCTTGCCTGACTCCCCGCAGCAACGGAATAGGTTTCGAGTTCTGGCCCCGAAACTCGTACAAACACTTTAGCATTTCGATATAGCGGTAGTCCACTTGGCGTCACTGGAGAGATTGTAGTACAGCCCAGTTTTCAATCAAATCGAAGGCTTTCTTGAAGTCCACGAACGCTAAACAGAGGATAATTTATACTCCTCAGTCTTCTGTTAAACCTGACGGAGCGTATGTAAGTGGTTTATGGCACTAAAGCTTCTTCGGAAACCGGTTTGTTTGGGAGGCTAGAAGACAGGTAGCCTGCGAGGGAGACGGTTCGTAATGACTCTTGAAAACAGCTTATAGAAATGGTTTAAAAAGTGAGATTGGTCGGTAATTTATTTATCCAGCGCCCCAATCCGTATATACCTTACATACGTGTGTAAGTGGATCATATAAACATATATTTAGTAATTAACCAATATATTAAAATATGCCGCAAAAAGTGTATCCCGCGACGGCAATTAGAAAAGTCCTGGCAATTAGCGTCGTGGCACTTAGGAAGAAAGGCATTATCTCCAAAAAAAAGCAATTTAATAAAGAGATTGCTTATATGTAAACACCCCAAACCATAGAGCCTAGAATTGCTTTCTTTTACTAAGCAGCAAGACTCTAATAATAACAGGTGTCTTATTAGGCAAGAAAACAGGAATTAGAAATTTTGAAAACCAAAGTCATGGAAATTCGATACTTATTTGCATTACAGTTATATTCACTAACACTCATGGCGCGCACTGTAGCGATGTGTTAAATATCGCTAAATAGGGATCTGCGCTCATGATTGGTTAAGGGCAATTATACTTTTAGGTAGGACAAATCTTTGAATGATTGTTTTCTTAAACAAAGTTTTATGTATCTCATGGTAATTTTCGTATGTCGTGGCTAATATATTCCTTAATTTAAAAAGTGATATCATGTCAGCCGAAAGACGTCCACTGCTGGACATAGGCCTCCCCCAAAGACTTCCACAATGACCGGTCCTGCGCCACCCGCATGCAGCGGATACCCGCGACCTTCACCAGGTCATCAGTCAGGTCAAAAGTGATATATAACTATGAAAATATCTGCTCTCAAGAAGTTTGGGATAAATTTGTAAACCGAGGGAGCGCGTGGACGCGTCGTGGCAATTATGAGAAAAGGGGTTTAAAAAAATATAACTGATAAACAATTAATCACAGGGCTCTGTTTTACTCTCTCTGTACAAATAGGCATAGACGTAAAAAATCTCACAAAAAATCAACGATGAATTATTATTTCATTTCCGTGAGAATTTTGGCCCGGACACGCAAAATTTAGCTCTCTGAGAATGGCCGCTGTATTTTGTATTTAATTACCATATGAATACATCTTACCATCAGCCGGGCCGTAAGCTTGTTTGCCACCGCAGTGTATTAATAAAAATAACAAAATATCTGACATGTAGTTATTACGTTGATAGATTCGTCGATCTATAGGTTCAAAAATAAAACGGCCGTTTTACTCTCGACGCATAGGTATACTGACAAATCCAGCAACGTAATAATAATAACTATAGTTTGTGGTATTCATAAGGTACTTAAATACAGCACATACAATACAGTAAGTACATAACAATCCTCTTTTTAGGGTTCCGTAGTCAACTAGGAACCCTTATAGTTTCGCCATGTCTGTCCGTCCGTCTGTCCGTCCGTCTGTCCGTCCGTCCGCGGATAATCTCAGTGACCGTTAGCACTAGAAAGCTGAAATTTGGTACTAATATGTATATCAATTACGCCGACAAAGTGGTAAAATAAAAAGTGGAAAAAAATATTTTATTAGGGTACCTCCCCTATACGTAAAGTGGGAAGTGATTTTTTTTTTCATTTTAACCCTAACGTGTGATATATTGTTAGATAGGTATTTAAAAATAAATAGGGGTTTACTAAAATCATTTTTTGATAATGTTAATATTTTCGGAAATAATCGCTCCAGAAGTAAAAAAAAATGTGTCCCCCCCTCTAACTTTTGAACCATAAGTTTTAAAAATATGAAAAAAATCTCAAAAGTAGAACTTTATAAAAACTTTGTAGGAAAATTATTTTGAACTTGATAGGTTGAATAGTTTTTGAAAAAATTACAAAAATAATTTCTGAACTAAGTTTGTAATTTAACCGTATAAACAGGTGTTTATTGTACCTGTCATTTCTACAAAATCACAATGAAATGACGTGCTTTTTAGGGTTTTGTGTTTCTGTACTTAATATGTCAACTTAATGTGACGGACGGAAAACTACGGAACCCTACACTGAGCGTGGCCCGACACGCTCTTGGCCGGTTTTTTTTTAAATATCTATAGTTAAATTTTTATAATCGCAATTATTTGCGAATAGTGGACCCATTATAAATTATAACCCTCTAGATTAGAATAATTTCACCTCAGCAGCTAGTACTATTTTTTTTGTAATTTTGCACTAGGAAAAAAGTTTTTATTCAGTTTATTTGTACTATTTTTAAATGTATGAGTTTTTTTTAATTGAAGTGGACTAGTTTCTTTTCATATGACACATTTCATATTAAAATCAGTGCACTTATTGTGGTTGAAGATTTCTTTTAAATTTATTTGTAAGAAGAGCGTGTATAATTAAACTTAAATATTTCGGGAAGTATGAAAGGCATCGGTCTCGGGGTTTTTTTTGTAATACTTGTTTTCAAACTCAGTAAAATATATATATATACATTAAACTATTCATATTCCAAATTTTTTTTATAAGAAATAAGTAAAAACTATCAATCGATAAGAAAAAAAACTCAAGATGCCGTTTTGTTTTTCAATACTGTTCAGTATGTATTTTAGCGTATTTTTTTTTTGAGTAATGTATATAATGAGCTTTCATTTGACCTATTAAACATTGAAATCGGTCAAATAGTTTAGCATGTAGAATTTTTTGAAATATATTTTGAAGAAATTTAGACTCACATTCAAAGTTTCATATTTCGTGAAGTATGAGAGGTATCGGTGTCGGTTTTTTTTTTATAATAACTATTATTTATTCAGTAATACACATGCATTAAACTGTTCATGGTCCATACATTTTTTTATGAAAACAAGTAAAAACTACCAATCGACTTAGAAAAAAAAACTTGAGGTGCCGTTTTTTGCCAAAAGTATTCAGTATATATTTTTGAGTATTTTTAACCGACTTCAAAATTTCAAAAGAGGAGGTTATCAATTCGGTTGTATGTTTTTTTTTTTTTTAATGTTTGTTACTCCATAACTCCGTCATTTCTTAACCGATTTGAAAAATTCTTTTTTTGATCGTAAGTATATATATCCAAGTTGGTCCCGTTTATGTCAAAACGCAGTTCTGATGATGGGATCCAGGAGGAATTGAGGGAACTCCTCAAATCTTTAAGGCAAACATATAGTGATTTTTGTGTTTTTATCAACAAGTCAAGCATTTGCATCCAAAAATGTGACATTGGATGAAGTGTAACTGCTGATGATGATCAAAACAGAACTCTTCAACGACGAAAAGTTCACGTTTGGCGATTTGTCCTCCTAGCTGTGTTTGTTAAGCAAGTTCTATTTTCACGATCAATTTTTGTCATGCTTGATTTCTGATGATGGGATCCATGAGGAATTGAGGGAACTCCTCAAATTTTAAAGGCAAACATATAGTGATGTTTGTGTTTTTATCAACAAATCGAGCATTATCATACAAAAATGTGACATTTGATGAAGTGGAACTGCTGATGATGATCAGAACAGAACTCTTCAACGACGAAAGGTTCAAGTTTGGCAATTTGTCCTTCTAGCTGTGTTTGTTAAGCAAGTTCTATTTTCACGATTGATTTTTGTCATGCTCGAGTTCTGATGATGGGATCCATTAGGAATCGAGGGAACTCCTCAAATGTGAAAGGCACACAAATAGTGACTTTAGTATTTTTATGAACTAATCAAGCGTTTTCATTCATAAAAGTGACATTTGATGAAGTGGAACTGCTGATGATGATCAGAACGGAACTCTTCAACGACGCGTAGTTCACGTTTGGCGATTTGTTCTCTTCGTTTTGTTTGTCAAGCAAGCAAGGTTTTTCCATAGTCTTCTACCATTATAAACATACTTATAGCCATTATTATTTTATTGTATGGAATCTAAGAGTGCACCATCTAAGTATAATAATCTTTCACTGGCCTCCCCCATTGAAATCGGTTTTTTTTTCTTAAAAAATATTTTATAAGTAATGTATACAATGAGCTTTCATTTGAGATATTAAACAATGAAATCGGTGTAAGTATTAGTTTAGATAGTAAAATTTTTTGAAATATTTTTTAAAGAAGTGGCGTCATCTCTGTTCCTAAGGGGTCAAACTTGCGTTGCTGCGGGTCAAATCACTCAGTTTGGTCCCTACTATCACTGTGCTAAGCGGCTTGCTTTCAACATGAAATGCAGCATTTTGTTCATTACAAGTATGAGTATGACTATAATTCACTTTCTTTAGTAAATCTGTCTAAGTACAGTGCTTCTGTAAGATTTGTTACGCTGTGACGCCTTACTTGTCACTTACTCTCTTTTAGGATGAGGAACTTTTGAAATTCATTTATTTACCTATATGAAATAGGGATATTTTCGAGAATTTAAAAATGTGGCTTAATTAACTTTTCTCAAACATGCAATGAAATATTGATGTTATGTTCCTTATAATAGGCTGCGAAGTATGACGTTTCAGGTGCTAGGACAAGAGGTCGTTAATGGAATTTCATACAAATCTTGCAGGCCTAGGCCGGCAAAGTCCTCTTTTTTAATTTCTATTCCACATAAATTTGAGGTACAGGCATTATGACATTCTGCCACTATGCGCATTAAAAAAAAAAATTGTTTTTTTTTGTTGTTTATTTCATTGCATGTTTGAGAAAAGCACTGTACATACCTCGGCGGGAAATTTGGGGTTGCCCGCCTGAGACCTATCCGACCTCGCTCCACTCGGCCGTATATTTGTCTTCGGCCAGCAACCCCTTTCGTCCCGGCCTCTGTAGTAATGTACTATTTTATCCTCTATTTGATTTCATTCGGAAAATAAGCCAGCTTGAAATATGAAATGTTGTCAATTAGGTACATGTGCAATAATAAAAGTCTTGCTACCTAGGTCTGCCGTAAAACGTTGTGAAATAAAAATGGTGAACCAAGTCGTTTAAAACATTATTTAACCGACTTCAAAATTTCAAAGAGGAGGTTCTCAATTCGGTTGTATGTTTTTTTTTTGTTTAGTTTTTTTTTTCTTTTTTTTTTTAATTTTTTTACTCCATAACTCCGTCATATCTTAACCGATTTACAAAATTCTATTTTTAATTGTAAGTATATATATCCAAGTTGGTCCCGTTTTAGTCAAAACGCAGTTTAGATGATGGGATCCATGAGAAATTTAGGGAACTCTTCAAATCTTTAAGGCAAACATATAGTTTTTTTGTGTTTTTATCAACAAGTGAAGCATTTGCATCCAAAATTGTGATATTGGATGAAGTGGAACTGCTGATGATGATCAGAACAGAACTCTTCAAGCACGAAAAGTTCACGTTTGGCGATTTGTCTTCCTAGCTGCGTTTGTTAAGCATGTTCTATTTTCACGATTAATTTTTGCCATGCTCGATTTTTGATGATGGGATCCATGAGGAATTGAGGGAACTCCTCAAATCTTAAAGGCAAACATATAGTGATTTTTGTGTTTTTATCAACAAATCGAGTATTATCATACAAAAATGTGACATTTGATGAAGTGGAACTGCTGATGACGATCAGAACAGAACTCTTCAACGACGAAAATTTCATGTTTGGCGATTTGTCCTTCTAGCTGTGTTTGTTAAGCAAGTTCTATTTTTGTCATGCTCGAGTTCTGATGATGGGATCCATTAGGAATCGAGGGAACTCCTCAAATGTGAAAGGCACACAAATAGTGATTTTAGTATTTTCATGAACTAATCAAGCATTTTCATTCATAAAAGTGACATTTGATGAAGTGGAACTGCTGATGATGATCAGAACGGTACTCTTCAACGACGCGTAGTTCACGTTTGGCGATTTGATCTCTTCGTTTTGTTTGTCAAGCAAGCAAGGTTTTTCCATGATTCCATGAGGATTTGAGGGTACTTAGTCTTCTACCATTATAAACATACTTATAGCCATTTTTATTTTATTGTATGGAATCTAAGAGTGCACCATCTAAGTATAATAATCTTTTACTGGCCTCCCCCATTGAAGTCGGTTTATTTTTCTTAAAAATTATTAGTTTACTTGGTTACTTAATGTTTACTCATATCCCTCAAAAGATGGCACTGTGCAATGTGTGGCAAAATAAATTTGGTGATATCCGTACCCCCTCTTCCAACTTAGAGTTTATTTGACAAAATCCTTCGACAGTAGCTTATTTATGTCACAATGTATTAATTTAATAGACCGGTACTCGATAGTCGTACCACATATTTGAAAAAAAAATTGTACGTATTTCCTAAGTATCACCATAAGATTCAGGCCGTGGTCGTTCTGACCCGCCGCCCGCGGCTTGTAGCGGCCCGTCGGCCGCGGCGTTCCGTATGGTGTGTTCGTGAATGTTCGGGAGCGGTCGTTCTCAGATAGAAGTCGCACGCTGCGGGCGAGAACGACCGCTCCCGAACATTCACGAACACATCATACGGAACGCCGCGGCCGACGGGCCGCTGCAAGCCGCGGGCGGCGGGTCAGAACGACCACGGCCTTAGGGGCAAACTTAAATCAATCGAGTGTAGCGGCTACCCAATTTACAGGTTGAATTTTTATAGCCGGGGATTTTCTCGACAGATTAGTAATGTCTGTATCAAAATCCGTTCAGCCATTTTCACGTGATGCGCGGTCAAGTAAACAGACAAAAATTCTAAAAAACTGTTGGAACGTGTTCTGTTATTGAATCTAAGTATCCCCAGCTAACTTTTTTCGATTATCTTCCATGTAAAGACTTTCGAACCTCTTCTGCTTTATTATGTATATGTATAGAAGGTACATGTATTTACGTAGGTACATACGAGTACCTATAGGTATATTTTGGTCAGGACGTATACAGGGTGTGGCCTGTAATAGGAGCAATAAATTTAAAGGTCGCTTCCTTAGAGCACCTGCAGTAACCTCTTGAGTCCAAAAAAAAATTAATTTTTTTCAATTGGGAGAAATTTTGATCTAAAGTTATGACCTCCAAGTAATGGATCTTGGCACTCAGAGATTATAGCGTGGCATTCAATGCTGATTTTGAGGATGCTTCAAGTTATGACTCATAATCGTTGTCGCATTTTTGGTTTAAAAGATTATTTTTGTGATTTTTTATTTTTTTTAATAAATTTTTAGTGTTGTTTGAATAAATTGTTATTAATATCACTCCAGTAGAGTAAAAAAGTACATATTAGCTACATTTGCGAAAAAAAAATTCCAAAAAAAAACTTTTTTTTTTTCAATTAAAGTCATTTGGAAATAATTGATGGAGAGCTCAATAGTGTACCGTTTAATTTTTTGCTCCTATTACAGGCCACACCCTGTATAGGACACCGCTAATGTATTGTATGAAATGATTGTATCAAAATAAGGAGTTATGGTTGGGATTTTCTCCCCGTATTGTACATACGTAACTTTAAACTTTACAAATCATATTTCTTAGTCCTTAGTCAAAAGTAAGTTCGCTTATTTTTCTTTGCAATAAACCCATAAACCTACGCCGTATGTGTAGACGCGTAAAGGGGCGTCTAATGCGACGGGCGCGATATGGTCAAGCTAGTTTTCTTTCCAAGATTGTACCTACTATTTTGTAACGCAAAGCAATTTGTAAAGCGGATAAAAGGCCTATGAAAGTAAGTACCAATGGAGTTATCATCAGTTGACTTGTAGAAACTCGGCTCTCGAACCAAATTTTAAGCTTCATCTCTCCCGTCTCTATCTGCCGATCCCAACCGCGCCGATTTAAAGTATAATCTTATTAAATAGATAGGAAATAAATTATAATTATGATCCTCGTCACCCTTAACTGCCTATGCAATGTTAATGAATTTTGATTAAAAGTATCAAGTAAGTAATAACTTAATAAATCCCTGCGGGGCATTGGAACGTTTACCTAAGCATAGTCATTTGGCCGATTCTCCGCTCCCACGAGGCAAAAATGCAAATGAAATGAGGTGCAAATGAGCGGGTCGTGCGCCGCGTACAAACACACTGCTGCATCCCGGACGCATCAGCGCTGTCGCATCGTCGTCGCCCAGCCTTCTTTATGAGGAGGGATTGTATCCCGTTCATTGTTAGTTCATCAGCAGCTCTAGTATCGTATAAAAACTAGCAGTTTTATTGTAGACAGTTTTTATGTTTTACATAGATATGAGTTATGTACAACAATCAGACAAGACAAAAGCCGCAAAGGGAAAGTATTAGTTATTATAGTCACTACATCTGTAATTGACCGAGCGAGAGAAGCGTCTCCGTTTCAGCTTTCGACAAAAATTTCTTATGTCTGTCTGTCTGTCTGTCCGGATGTTCTCCTCTACAGGTCGCATTTCTCAACTGATTCTCGTGAAATTTAGTGAGCGGGTTCGATAATTATGTAACTTTTTTTCATACCATTTTTTAGAAATTTTAAAATTATAATTTTTTTTGCGAGTTCACAGATCCGCTAGTAAGTAGATTGTTAACCAATAGAGTTGAAAGCCACCCATTTCAGAGGAGATATTTTTGCCTATGCAGGTTCTACATAAACAAAGGTTCAGGAGGCCAATTAAGTACAAGTACGCTCACCGATTTAAATAATGTTAACCTAATTCTTGGGCCGTTAGAGATGATGTCTATTAGACATGTTAAAATAAGTTACATGACTTTTTCTTTGGAAGTCTGTATTAAGATTTACTTTCATGATCTTTTTCATATTTTTTGACCCATAGTTCAAAAGTTAGAGGGGGGAGGGAAAGTTCAACCTTCTACTTCCTATCACTGTTATGTGGGAACCCCCCTGCAATTTCGAGTCCAATGTAATAAAAACCTAAGAATACAGTTGTCTTAACAAATTCTAATGTTAGGGTGTGTGGGTGTTACGGTGGAATTTTTTTATGGGCCTGGAGGGGAGCTACCTTAAAAAGTTGAGATAGCTCAATTTGCTGAAACGAAACATTATTTTATTTCTCCTAAGCAACAAAACTATGTTCACAGATTTTAGAAAAAAATGTACAGACAGCATATAACTAAACCATTTTTTTTGTAATTCTTGTCAAAAGATGTTTGATGACAATTGATGCCAATCGATCCTATTTCTATCAAGGAACAAAAACTTCTAAGAGACCGACCTAGTCAAGGATACAAAGGGGCAATTAAAAAAAAAAGTATCACTTAGTACTGACAATAGTTTGTTTTTTCGAGATCTGTGAATGCCATGTTATTGCTTAAGAGAAATAAAAGAATGTTTCCTTTCAACAAATTGAGCTATCTCAACGTTTTAAGGTAGTTCCTCTCCAGGGCCCATTTTTTCCATCCTGTATATACTGCCAATATATACGTAATGGTTTAGGACTCTCCGGAGGACGTCTATTTAGAGTTAGAACGAATACCTACTATCCACGTCCTAGTATCCACGGCGCGACAATCTAAGAAGTGATCCAGAAATAATTTTATAGAAAAAAAAAACCGTCTTCAGTGGGGGAGGCCGGTGATAGATTATTATACTTAGATGGCGCACTCTTAGATTCCATACAATGATATAAAAATGGCTATAAGTACCATTAGGTAGAAGACTAAGTACCCTCAATTCCTCATGGAATCCTCCATCAGAACTTAAGCTTGACAAAAATGTGTCTTGAAAACCTAGCTTGCTTGACAAAAATAACGAAGAGAACAAATCGCCAAACGTGAACTATGCATCGCTGAAGAGTTCCACTCTGATCATCATCAGCAGCTCCACTTCATCAAATGTCACTTATTTAAATGTAAATGCTTGATTTGTTTATGAAAATACTAAAATCACTATATATACCTTTTACATTTGAGGAGTTCCCTTGATTCCTCATGGATCCCATCATCAGAACTCGAGCTTGACAAATGATTGTCTTGAAAATCTAACTTGCTTAACAAACACAGCAAAGAGGACAAACGTGAACTATGCGTCGTTGAAGAGTTTCGTTCTGATCATCATCAGCAGTTCCACTTTATCAAATGTCACTTTTTTGAATGATAATGCTTGATTATTTCTAAAAAATAATAAAATCACTATATGTGTGCCTTTCACATTCGAGAATTTCCCTCGATTCCTCATGGATCCCATCATCAGAACTCGAGCATGACAAAAATTAATCGTGAAAATAGAACTTGCTTAACAAACACAGCTAGGAGGACAAATCGCCAAATGTGAACTTTTCGTCGTTGAAGAGTTCTGTTCTGATCATCATCAGCAGTTCCACTTCATCAAAGGTCACATTTTTGTATGAAAATGCTTGATTTGTTGATAAAAACACAAAAATAACTAAATGTTTGCCTTTAAGATTTGAGAAGTTCCTTCGACTCCTCATGGAACCCATCATCAGAACTGTGTTTTGACAAAAACGGGACCAACTTGGATATAAATACTAACAATCTAAAAAAGAATTTTCAAAATCGGTTCAGAAATGACGTAGTTCTGGAGTAACAAACATTAAAAAAAAACATACAACCGAATTGGTAACCTCCTCTTTTGAAATCTTGAAGTCGGTTAAAAAGTAGCAGGCGCTATATACATGGTGTGGCCTGTAATAGGAGCAATAAATTAAACAGTACACTATTGAGCTCTCCAGCAATTATTTCCAAATGATTTTAATTGAAAAAAAAAGGTTTTTCGCAAATGTAGCTTATATGTACTTTTTTACTCTACTGGAGTTATATTAATAACAATTTATTCAAAAAACACTAAAATTTATTAAAAAAAAAAAAAACCAAATATATTCTATTAAACCAAAAATGCGAAAAAGATTATGAGTCATAACTTGAAGCAACCTCAAAATCAGCTTTGACTGCCGCGCTATAATCTCTGGGTGCCAAGATCCATTACTTGGAGGTCGTAACTTTAGATCAAAATTTCTCCCAATTGACAAAAGATAAATTATTTTGGGACACAAGAGGTTACTGCAGATGCTCTAAGGATGCGTCCTTTAAATTTATTGCTCCTATTACAGGCCACAACCTGTATATTAATTTCAAGGAGTTAATGAAATTAAAACAAAAGACTGTTTGACATATTTGAAGAAAACTAGAAGTGATTTTACGGTATCCAATAATATATTGTTATTATTAATAATATATTGTAATCAATAAATTGTCATAATCTAAAATTGCCCGTCGTAAGCTAATTTTGAGCAATTACCTAGAAATTCCTCACAGGAGTTATGAATGTTAAGTTCGCCGAACTTTTAAAATATACCCAGATCCACAGTAGGTAAAGTGTTGCGGCCTTACAGAGAAAGGATTTCAGGATAAAAACTGGCAAATAAGATCGACGCTGCATGCGTAGCTAAACCTAACCTGTCCGAACGAACATTAGCCGACCATTTAAATACCAGCAAGTCTACGGTCCATCAGGTTAAGGAGTATGCTGGCTGATATAATACAAAGTCCAGAAAGTACCAAACCGGAATCCAGAAAAGAAAAGAACAAGCAAACATGCGGACCAACTGAGTACCTCCTTCCTTCTATTGAAGTATTTTCAAGAGGAGGAGTGCTCGGTTAGTAACCACTCAAAGCGGTTACCCATCCCAGGACTGACCCCGCCCGACATTGCTTAACCTCGCATACCGCCGCTGTGCCACGAACGCTCCGTTTATTACTATGATAAAAAAATATAAATATGAGGTAGATTTTCGGCATTCAATAATTGAATCTGCAATCTTTATACTTTAGCGTACTCACATATATGTACATACATAGTACTCATATATGTAGTATAGTGTTGTAGTAGTTTTCTAAAAGTGATATTTAAGATATCTACGGAATAGTTGTCCATTTACGACCTTGCCTTCCCCCACCACCATATCAGCCCTAGAACGTCCACTGCTGGACATAGGCCTCCCCCAATGTCATGGGGGGTAAATGCCATAATCGCCACGCTTGGCATGCGGGTTGGCGATCGCAGTATCTCCACCGTACTCTAGGAATGCTGCTGCCCATTCCCCGGTGGTCTTGGTCGTAGTTTAAGGACATACCCGGGTCCTTGCCTTATTCAACATGAATTTCCAGTACCTTTCTTCGTAACTCGTTAACCAGTTGACAACCTGTGTATTGCTTTGATAACCGCACAAAGGAAATAGTCACAGTTCCATTGATTGAGTAACGCTGCCCTCTTTATCGGGGTGGAATACACCCCGTCAAAGTGGGTAGCATCGACTGACTGGACAAACTCGGCACTAGTGTGGCACTCGAGTGGGAAAACTCGCGTCGCCAGGCACGCGCCGGCTGTCAAGCCTCGCCCGCCGGCCGCCTGCACTCGAAACCCTTTATAATTACTGAAGATAGTTTAGTAATACAAGTAAACGTTATTCAACGATAACTCAACATAATAAAAGCGGCCAAAAGAAAAGTTATAATTACTCTATATTTGGCGCAGGTAACAACATATATCTATGTATATAATCGTCATAATCGATGGAAATTGTACGTACATTTGGTTTTTCCAGGTACAAGTCAACTAAGTAGTAATGTCTACTTAGCTGTGATAGACTGATGCTGTGTTCCGAATCACGCTCACAGCGCTCAGAGCGCGCTCACGGTCGGACCGATTCACGCTCACAGCGCTTACACGAGATGTCGTGACGTCATTGACTGACGACCTGTTTAGCCTAGTTGGTAGTGACTCTGCCTCCGAAGCTAGAGGTCCCGGGTTCGAATCCCGGCCAGGGCATTTATTTGTGCATTTTTCACGGATATTTGTTCTTGGGTCTTGGATGTTTTCTATGTATTTATCTATATAAGTATGTATATCGTCGTCTATTACCCATAGTACAAGCTTAGCTTAGTTTGGGACTAGGTCGATTTGTGTAAGATTGTCCCGCAATATTTATTGATGACGTCATGGTCGGCGCTCACGGTGCTCACACTCCCAGCCGTAAGCACCTTGAGCGCAAACGTCAAGTTGACGTTTGACACGTTATGACATCTCATTATAGGCGCGAAAAAACAAAACTTCACAGGTTATATTAGTTTATTTATTACTATAATATAATAATCGCTTATTTCACTATCTCCTATGCTCTTCAATTTGGTCCTGGAACATGTCGTTCGGAAACTGCTTTCACAGGATTCCGGAATTGAACTAAACGGAAAACATAGGCTGATAGTGTTGACCCTATCAGCCTATGATTTCTACGCGTCTACGCAGACTTTGGTTTGCTAGGCGAAAACCGAGAAAGGGATGAATGTCAGCGAGAATGTTGGATCAAGAAGCAGCAAAAGTGGGGCTCAGGATTAATCATGGAAGACGGAATATCTCCACATGCGTTTCAGAAACAGTCGTGCCAAACTAGAAGTCCTACTTGTAGGAGAAAGAAACCTCTTACAAGGGAGTGTCCAAATTAATATCTCGGATGCATTGTCACTGATACGAATGCTAGAGAGAAAAAAATTAACACCCGTATCCAGAACACCTTACGCTGCTGTGTTGCTCTGCACACAGTGTTGGCGTCCAAGCTCCTCAGTAAACGATCTAAAATTCGGATATATAAGACCGCAATCCGCCCCACCTTAATGTATATGGGTGTGAGGCCTGGACGCTATTTAACAGTTAGCCTGTTAGTAGCAGAACGTTAGGTGTTCCGAAAAATCCTGGGACCAGTGAAAAGAGACGATGGGAGTTAGATGATACGTAAAAATGCCGAAATAGAAGAGCTGGTGGCCGAACCAAATGTTATGGGTGAAACCAAAGCGCATCGTCTTCGCTGGCTTGGTCACCTCGAGAAGATCGCCAGGTGAGAGCATACTTGAGCCGACCGACCGGACGGCGTCCTGTGGATCGCCCCAAGTATCGCTGCAAGGATTTGGTGGATGAGGACCTGTGTGAGCTTGGAGCCGGTGCAAGCTGGCGAAAAATAGCGCAGGACAGAAAAGTGGCGTGCTCTTGTCTCGGAAACAAATACTAATTTTTGATCGTCGTGTCAGCCTAGTTAGTATAGTAGTAGTAGTTTTATATTAGTTAGTTGCAGATTGCGATTAATTTCAATTTTCTGCAAATCAAAAACCCAGCCCAGCATTTCCTACTACGATTAAAAGACGAACTCAAAATTCAAATTAAGTCGACGTTGACATGAACATGACAGTAAACACGCTCATGACTGGTCCGAAACAAAACACCACTTACGCGGCCTTGAGCGCGCTAACTGATTCGGACCGGCCGTTAGCACTGTAAGCGTTGTGAGCGTTATAAGCGTGATTCGGAACACAGCCTGAATTTATCTACGAAAATGCCATACGTTTTAGCACCAGATCGTAAAAAAAGATAGTACCGTAAAATGGGGTGAGTTGGGTCGAAATCGAAGTTCAAACCTGGATAAAAGTTTATTTTTATATGTGGCACATTGATTTATATACAAAAAAGTGTTCGGGAGGTATGAATTTTAGTTTGTCAATGATAATTTGTTGCTACATTGCAAAGTTTCAACGAAAAATACATAATAGTAGGCAAACCCAGCTCACCCCGTAGTTGGGGTTACATATTAAGGCTAGCAATGGGGTGAGGTGGGAAAATTGCTAGGGTTGAGACTTTTGGATTAAGACAATAGCTTTTCTCGTGAAGAGATTTTTTTATTAATGTAACATAATTATGTTTCATTTATGCTCCTACTTAAACCGGTTTAATGTTTTCTGTAAGTTGTGACTCTTATTTTTATGATGTATAACTAGTTTTTTAGATCAATTAAAAAATACTTTGATCTATATGGAATTAGTAATGTGAATCCCATCAAAAATATTATGAAATTAATGACCTGCATGACACACTATGACACGTGGACAGATAGAAACGTCTATCGACGTAGTGTCACAATTTTGTGTGCAAATACATGATTAGCATGACACTGCGTCGTCAGAAGGGACGTCTTTCGACGTAGTGTCGTATTTAGGTATGCAAATGCATGATCAGCACAGCGCGAGTTGAATAAAAGTCGATTAAACACTAGCCTGTAATAGCCGGTATTACAGTACGAGTATGAAATAAATAAAATATATATTTTAATATCACATATTTGTTTCATTTACAATTTCTTTAATTCCTCCGCTACTTCAATATTTTTTTAAATAATATTGACCGTTTTATCATAATGTAAGACACTTTTGACTAATTATGTAAATCGACAACCCTGAACTACGAACACCAACTCCCCCTCTATCATCCCGGTACACCCCGTTCATAACACCAACTCTCCCCATTCATGACCCAACTGTCCCCGTTGTCAACCCAACTCACCCTTCAGTACATCCCAGGACGGCTAGCATAACTTGGCGCGCGAGCTATCTCACGCGCGAGATAGACTATCCGCCTCTTTCTAATTGGTACACACAGAAGAGACGGATTGTCTATCTCGCGCGTGAGATAGCTCGCGCGCCAAGTTGTGCTAGCCGGGCTGCTCTCTCCATAAAATTCTAAAAGGCGGTTGAATGAACCGTTATAAATAAAGAAAATATAACTTATGTTTTTCTGCTTCCAAAAAGCCATGTAAGTATAAAAACGATATCCGAAAGGCGTGTAAGGCGTGTACGGGCTTACTTTGGCAAACATCACATAAAAACAAAGTTAAATTCAACTAAAAATCCGCCGCTTTCGAGCATCAACTTTGACAGTGAGTTCGTGTTTCAAAATTGTAAGATTTGGCAGCTTAGTGTTGCGAAAAGCAGAAAAATATGTCTAATAGTATAATCAAATTACTTTGAGAGCAACCTGAGCCCGAAAATTAAAGTAGCTACTGAAAAAAGAAATTATGGCTTCGCAACGCCGAAGTCATGGCGTAATTAATCCTATGCATCGTTCGGAAATAATGGGGAACAAAAGAGCATTGTTTACACGGGGCAGGTCGCCGGGTCGCAGTCACAGCATCAGCAGTGCGTGAAACATGAGCGGCGCGCTAACGAGCGCCCACTGGGCCGGCCCGCTGCGCGCCGCCCCATTCCTTGGCTATTATTGTTTACATCCCTGTATTGTATACGATTCATTCTGAAATATGTAGACTGTAGGTACCTATTTATCTATATATATAAATGCGTATGTCCTGACTGACTCATTCACTCACTCATCAACGCACAGCCCAAACTACTGGGGCTAGAGAGTTGAAATTTTTACTGTAATTCAGATTATATTTTGGAAAAATCCACCCCTAAGCGGGTTAAATAGGGGTGCAAAGTTTGTATGGGGATGAAGTACAATTTTAGGTGAAAGATTTCAAACTTTGTGTATAGACTCCTTATTATAATACAAGAAAAGTAATTTTAGGGTTTTGGAAAAATCTACCCCTAAGTGGGTTAAATAGGGGTGCGAAGTTTGTTTGTTTGTATGGAGTAAAATTTTAGGTGAGAGACTTGAAACTTCGAGTTTAGACACCTTATTACAATACAAAATAATTTTTAAGAAAAAAAAACCGACTTCAATGGGCGAGTCCGGTGAAAGATTATTAATCTTAGATGGTGCACTCTTAGATTCCATACAATAAAATACAAAAATGGCTATAAGTATGTTTATAATGGTAGAAGACTAAGTACCCTCAATTCCTCATGAAATCATGGGAAAACCTTGCTTGCTTGACAAACAAAACGAAGAGAACAAATCGCCAAACGTGAACTACGCGTCGTTGAAGAGTTCCGTTCTGATCATCATCAGCAGTTCCACTTCATCAAATGTCACTTTTATGAATGAAAATGCTTGATTAGTTCATGAAAATACTAAAATCACTATTTGTGTGCCTTTCACATTTGAGGCGTTTCCTCGATTCCTAATGGATCCCATCATCAGAACTCGAGCATGACAAAAATCAATCGTGAAAATAGAACTTGCTTAACAAACACAGCTAGAAGGACAAATCGCCAAACGTGAACTTTTCGTCGTTGAAGAGTTCTGTTCTGATCATCATCAGCAGTTCCACTTCATCAAATGTCACATTTTTGTATGATAATGCTCGATTTGTTGATAAAAACACAAAAATCACTATATGTTTGCCTTTAAGATTTGAGGAGTTCCCTCAATTCCTTATGGATCCCATCATCAGAACTCGAGTATGACAAAAATTAATCGTGAAAATAGAACTTGCTTAACAAACACAGCTAGGAGGACAAATCGCCAAACGTGAACTTTTCGTCGTTGAAGAGTTCTGTTCTGATCATCATCAGCAGTTCCACTTCATCCAATGTCACATTTTTGGATGCAAATGCTTGACTTGTTGATAAAAACACAAAAATCACTATATGTTTGCCTTAAAGATTTGAGGAGTTCCTTCAATTCCTCATGGATCCCATCATCAGAACTGCTTTTGACAAAAACGGGACCAACTTGGATATATATTCATACATTCAAAAAAAGAATTTTTCAAATCTGTTAAGAAATGACGGAGTTATGGAGTAACAAACATTAAAAAAAAAAAGCAAAAAAAAAAAAAAAAACACAACCGAATTCATAACCTCCTCTTTTGAAATCTTGAAGTCGATTAAAAACTAATATTAGGGTTTTGGAAAAACATACCCCTAAGCGGGTTAAATAGGGGTGCAAATTCCTGACTGACTGGCTTGATCAACACCCAGCCCTAATCGAATGACCTAGAAAGCTGAATATTTCACAGTAGGCTGTTTATATGACGTAAGTTACCACTAAGAAGGGATTTTTAGAAATTAAACTCCTAAGGAGGTACATTTGGGGTTGAAATTTTGTATGGAGTTCGTGTGATTTTTAAAGTAAAAGTGTGAGATTTTGTACAAAGACGCTTCATCAAAAGATATGGAAAGTACTTTCGCGGTATTTCGAAATTCACCCCCTAAATGCGTAAAATTGGGGTTGGAAGTTTGCATGGAAACGTTTCTTTGAATAAGAAGTCTAATATTCATTATACACATTCCTCAACAAGAAGCTAGAATACTAATTTCAACGTTTTTGGATATTTATCCTGTAAGGGGGTTAAATAGGGGTTGAAATATTGTATGGAGGTCGTGAGATTTTTAAAGTAAAAACATCGGGTTTTCGTACCCTTTATCTAAAGATATAAAAAGTACTTTCACGGAATTTCGAAATTCACCCCCTAAAGTCGTAAAATTTTGGATTAAATATTTGTATGCACGAATAAGGAAAGTACTTTTAGTGTGTTATTAGACGAGTCCTTTATTGTGGTTAAAGGAGTGATGGTTAATATGTGGCAAAATCATGTACAGGTCCGTTCTTTTCATTTTATACATAATAGGTAAAAATAAATAATCGTATGACATTTATTTTCGAACCGTGAGATCTTCGAGAAGACAAATACGGTTGCCAATTTGTTGCACTTTTAGCACCACCCAGGGGTTACGTGTAGGGAAACGGTGGGTAGTTGCTACGGACGTGGTCCAACTTCGAACCCCCTTTGTCACTTGACATGAGCCCCTTTGGCACTTGAGTGCATGGGCAACTTGACTGTTAGAAGTTCTCAAGCCGCCCGAAGGCCCTCTAACTTGGCTTAACGACTGCTGTTCAACGGCTTAGCGTGCCTTCCAAGCACGGGAGCGCTCAGTTAGTAACCACTCAAAGCGGTCACCCATCCAAGAACTGACCTTTTTTTTTTGTTTAGGGAGGGGAAATGCATTACGCATACCACCCGGGTGCAGGGGGTGACCCGAGTGGTTATGTGGGACTCCCGTAAAGACTGATGAGACCCACGGTGTACCCACTAAAAACCCCCCCATCTGCCGCCTCGCCGCCTTGTGGCGAGGTCACGGGAACGCTTGCGCACACATCCGCGACCCCGCCGGCGGCAGCCGCTCTCAAGCGGCTCCTTCGCGGACGCCCGGAGGCCCTCCACGATAGGCACGCCAGATGTTTTGGCGTGCCTTCCTCCTCGACCTCCACTTTGTGCAGCAGCGGACCCCCCCGAGTCCGCTACTAGGAGGTCATGGGTGCCGAAAAATTTCCGGCACCCGGTGGCTGAGCAGGTCGGTGGTTCCGCCACAAACCACACCTCGGCCGCAGAGGATAGGGAAAACATTTATCTTCCTCTTCGGCCCCACCAACACCGTTTCTGCGAAACGGCCCCGCCAAGTTCGCAGGGGGTAGGGAGAGTGGCGCACCGAAATACCAACACGCCTCTCCCCCTGCGATCCCGCCTCGGCCACAAAAGATAGGAAGAACGGCTCACCGCAATACCGGCACTCCTCTTCTTCTGCGGCCCCTCCTCAACGCATCCTCAGCGGGCTACCCAATCCCGCTGGGAGCGCCCTCCTCGGGCCAGCCGGCAGCCCAAACAGGCCGGCTCTGGGTGCCTCTTAGCTTCACCGTGGATGACCAGTCCACGGTTACTAAGCCCCCCCCACCCCGACAAGGCGGGCACCCTCGAGGGGGATCCAAGAACTGACCTGGCCCCACTTTGCTTAACCTCGCATACCTTACGTGGTACGCGGGCGCTGCTGGGGCTCGAATTTAGATGTTTTAATAACTCTGTACACACAAAAATTATATAAGAGGTACCCTCGACCACTTCTCCAAGACACTCAGACGGGTGACGATGAATATCTTCAATAAAGGAGATGTCCAACTGACGGTGATCACACAATAAAGATTATTGAATTAGTGTTGGACAATCGCTGGGTAATGCCTTACAATCCTGTGCTGTCACGTACTTTCATTGCTCATATTAATGTAGTTATGCAACTTTGTTCAAGGTATCAAATAAACCACGTGTGTGAACTAGGGTTGAAAATCAGAATGATGAGATAAACATTTATGAAAGCCGCCATTACATAAGTAGCTCCGAAGCTGTTTTGAGGATATTGAAGTTTCCCATTCATGAAATGTTTCCTCCTGTCGTACCTCACTGTTCAACTTGAAAATGGTCAGCGTGTATACTTCACCTCCAACAAACATCTCTAGAAAAGGTAAACTTTAAAAAGTCCACCTTAGACTACGTACTGGCTTTCTTTGAAATGCACCCGAAAGCATTAACCGCTGCTAAATTGTATAAGGCAGTGCTACAATAAACCTTAATTCTACCTAAAGTTGTAAATTTCTACATAATAATTACGATTTCTTTCGCATAACCAGAATAGAAGTGTGTGCGTGGTAGGCTACCTACAGTTTATTGTTCTGCGCGTGCGAAGCCGCGGGCAAAAGCTAGTCTTCTATACATATAAATGTCTATGTCCTGACTGACTCATTCACTCACTCATCAACGCACAGCCAAAACTACTGGAGCTAGAGAGTTGAAATTTTCACTGTAATTCAGGTTATTGGCGTAGACAACCAATAAGAAGGGGTCTTTAAAAATTGAACTGCTAAGGGGGTAACATGGGGGTTGAAAGTTTGTATGGGGATGGGATGGAGTAAAATTTTAGGCGAGAGACTTGAAACTTTGTGTTTGAACCCCTTATTACAATACAAGAAAAGTCATTTTAGCGTTTTGGAAAATTCCACCCTTAAGCGGGTTAAACAGGGGTGCAAAGTTTGTATGGGGATGGAGTAAAACTTTTAGGTGAGAGACTTGAAACTTTGTGTATAGACTCTTTATTACAATACAAGAAAAGTAATTTTAGGGTTTTGGGAAAACCCACCCCTAAGCGGGTTAAATAGAGGTGAAAATTTTGTATGGGGATGGAGTAAAATTTTAAGTGAGTGACTTTGTGTATAGACTCCTTAGTACAATAAAAGAGCTCACTAAATTAATCGCTATAAATTATATATTTATAGCTCTTTTTTGCAAAGGATTGTACTTCAACGTTTAAGAACGCCAATTTATTTTTAAGATTTTACTTTACGACTTTGTCAGTTTTATTGATTTATGTATCCATACCAAATTGTAGCTTTCTAGCACTAACAATCACACAGCAAAGCCTCGGACAGACAGACGGACAGACGGACAGACAGACAGACAGACAGACAGACAGACAGACGGACATGGCGAATATATAAGGGTTTCTAGTCGACTATGGAACCCTAAAAAGGGTTAAGGTAAGCTCGGATTTTTCTTAAATGAGTTATCCAATAATATCACACCACACACGATGGGGTTTTCATGGTGCATCGCCACTTTATGTACCCTAGAAAACTTGGGTACCATTTTTATTTTGTATACTTATACCAAATTACAGCTTTCTAGTAGTGACGGTAGCTGAGCTAAGCTGCAGACGGGCGGACGGACGGACGAACGATTCCTTGTTTACTACGGAGCCCTTAAAACAAAAAAAAATGCAATTATTTGCTGATAATAAATTTCAATCAGTTTTAACGTATCATACATAAACATAACATTGTAAACTATAACTCGTATCACAATAGATGTCCTAGCTTGTATAGTTTTCCTGTAAATTGAGAAAATTGTGCCGAGGCGAGGCGATGCTGTCCTGATGCCGATTGGTGTGCTTTACAGTATGGAATTTTAAATAATTTATACCAAAAAAAAACCGATTCCAATTTTGTACTTGCTATGCCCCAATTATAGTTTTCCGTGAGCCAATGCTTGGTTACCTACAGAAAATACCGAAATCGGTATTTGCGTGCCTATCAAGTTCGGAAGTTCCCTCGATTCCTCCTAAATAGATCTCATCATCAGACCTTCACCAAATTTATATGGGACAAATGTCGGGCTAAATGCTTTGAAAAGAAAAAAGAATTATCAAAATCGGCCAACGTGGTCAAGAGTAATCGGGGAAAATACATACATAAAAATAAAATAAAAAAACGAGCAAACATGCAGACGAACTGAGTACCTCCTTCCTTCTATTGAAGTCGGTAAACAAGTAAATTTTTAACAAAAAAACACCGAATCCAAACTTTGCCAGACCCCATCCTCTTGGTATATAATTTGAGGAGTTCCTTATTTTTTGCCTTACCCCATCCTCTTGGTTTATAATTTGCGAAGTTCCTTCGATTTTTCCAAGATCCTGTCATCAGACCCAGACTTGGTGACAATGGGACCAACTAGAAAACACACCCTTTCAAACAAAAAAGTATTTTTGAAATCGGTCCACTAGTCTCCTAGTAATCGGTGAACATACATAAAATATATATATATATTCCAGCAAATTGAGAACCTTCTCATTTTTTTTGAAGTCTGTTTAAAATAATACTGGACGGCTCGAGTTGAGGCGGCGCCGATGCGGTGCCCAGTGGTTATGACGTGCGTGTGCGGACGGGGGATATGGGCGTTTGGCGGTAGAGAGGGAGAATGGTGAATTTCAATGTACTCTATTATCTTACGTACCTACGTAGTTAGTTAGTTATAATGTATTACTCTCTACTACATCCTAGCTGGGTTTTTAAAAACTTATTAGGAAATATTATTGGATTGAATATTTAACAGTAGCTTTGCGGTGTAGGAAAACATCGTGAGGAATCTGGACTAATCCCAACGTCTATATTTCCCTCTGGGATGGAAGGTCAGATGGCAGTGGCTTTCATAAAATTAGTGCCTACAACGCCAAATTTTGGTTGACAAATACACCACTCACTAGTTAAACAATGTGACCAAACCGTGCTCATATCTTATTATCTTGCTTTCTAGTATCCTATCTTTCATTCTATAACAGTTCCTAATTACATTATTCCTGATGATGATGATGATGATTCCTAAGTCCATTTCATTGTTTCACCCCGCTTAAAATGCATATAAAAACTTTGTGGACAATGTTGTAATTCCAGCCTATTTGACATTTTAGAGTCTAACTATATTGACTTTGTCCAATAGTATTAAGAGTCCGCAGAAAGCTCGGTCAGTCATGTTTAGATCGTGTAGTTCCGTGCTTTTCTGGAGCATTTGGACCAACGGGTGAAACCGATAAAGTACAAAGTGTCCATAGCTACCTACTTATACTTAATGAGTTTCACTGTACTCATACTGAGTGAATAAATGACTTATGATATGAATTATGGATACTAAAAACGTATTATTATCTTACATTGCATATTACAATAAGTAAATAATTCAAATACTACTAGGCTTCTATCATTCAATCTTCTAGCAATCTACAAAAGTATTTGCCGTTACCTTAGATTTACACAATGACAGCCATATATACAGGTATCAACATTGTTACGAGAATTCCATACTTTCCAGACCTTAGTTCCGTACCTATCCTGAAAATACGAATTACCATTTAAAAAGTTACGTTACTAAACCAGTTGAATATTAAGGAAACTGATCTACGACATGCTATATTTAGATGTCGTTCCCGTGCTGCATAGAGGCGATTTTGTAGGTACTTGAGGCCAATAATGTCAATGAAAGACCGCTGAGTTGCCGCGCTTGTGTGCTGGTCAAGAGACGTACATAGTTATACCTTTTATAGGAATAGTTGTCAGAATCCAACAATGTAGTCCAGTCTCCAGCTAGGAAGCTTAATTAATTTAAAAAAGCGCGTATTTACACAACAACAATAGCGAAGCGGCCAGGCGATCTGGTCAAAATCGCGGGAAGCCATTGGATGAGGGCGGCGCAAGACCGGTCAATGTGGAAAATAGCATATTATGATTATTTGATTATTAATGAATGACTTTTGCTTACCTTAAGCGCATCAGGGCTAGCTGATATTTTTTAACTTATGAATTATATAGTAATAGTTATTATATAGCTATTGCAGCACCGTAATGAACAGTATTAATCATAAAACTTATTATTTGTTGCATTGCGGATAAAATATCGATGTAATACATAAAATAAAACCAAGGACGAGCTCAGAGCAAAATAAATTTGACTTTTTAGAAATAGACATAACTGTCATATTCTTGCAAATATCATATATGACAAGTGGGGCCCGATGACGGCGATGAGATCCGAAGATTAACGAAACGGTCACAAAGTACAATATATGTGTGACATCGCGATCGTGTAGCACCAAAGTAAAACAAGACTTGGTACTTAATTAGGAATACAACGCTGCAGATTAGAGTGTCCAAATCAGTATCGTTACGCGCTAAGAACAAAAAAAATGCAACATAATTTCCTATTTTTAATCATGGTCACCCTACGCACTTGACAAGATAACCAGTAAAGAACGCAGTGGTAGCTTACGATTGATAAATAATAACACTAATTATCTTTTGGTTCTACATTTAGTATAAAAGCAATTAAAACGTTAAAATACATTAAAATAATTTATTCAAATAATAACTATCTGCAGAGGCGTTTAAAAAAAACTATCACCGATCACAAAGCTTGAACATGTACCTTCTATGAACTGAACAATAAAAATTTTATTACTTACTTTACAACAAGTAACTTAAACATACTTCAGAAGCTGTTCGAAGTGTGACCCGTTTTGCTGACGGCACAAGTCTGCCCGTCGCCTAAGGTTATCTTTCAATCCGCCAAAAGCGAAACGATTCATTTTCACAGTTTCAAATGCTGCAACAATTCGCTGACGGAGTTCTTCGATAGTGTTGGACTCTTGTTCGTAAACCAATCTTTTAATTTCACCCCAGAGAAAAAAATCCAGGGGCGTCAGGTCGGGACTGCGAGGAGGGCATGCCACAGGTCCGCCGCGGCCGATCCAACGTCCGGGGAATTGTTCATCGAGGTAATTACGTACTCGGTGTTCAAAATGAGCCGGAGCACCGTCGTGTTGATAGTGTAAGTTATGCAAGTAATGTTCCGGTACTTCTCGCAGTAATTCAGGTACCACTTGTCTCAACATATCAAGGTACTTAGCACCATTTAATCTCCCTTCGATGAAGTAGGGCCCGATAACAACATCGTTCACTATTCCCGCCCACACATTCAAACTAAATCTCACTTGGTATGCGTTCCTCCTTGTTAAATGTGGGTTTTCGGCACTCCAGTAATGTTCATTATGCATGTTGAATAGCCCGATCCGAGTGAACGTGCTTTCGTCGGTCCAAAGAATGTTAGTGTCTTGGTTTTCTAAAATCCAATTAGACATGGCTATTCTTGAACGAAAATCTAACGGTGCAAGATCCTGTACTGGTAGGAAATGGTATGGGTGCAACCCGGTTGCATTCAGAAGACGCCACACAAAGAAATGACTGACATTAAATCGTCTTGCGGCTTGTCGCGTGCTTCTTCGCGGATCCTGATAGAAGTACCTTAAAATTTGTTCGTCAAGGTTGTTCGCGTATCGTTGTCGTCGTCGTGGCCTGTCACCGCCTCGTGCTTGGGCGTGAACCGGCACAGAAAACTGTCCATAATCTCGCAGATTTTGAACCATCGTGGAAATCAATCTTCGGCTTGGAATAGGCAAGTCAGGATATTGTTCATGAAATAAATTTCGAGCAGCAGTCGCACGATTGGTTTGGTAATACAACCTTATCATGTCAGACCGCTCAATATTCGTAAACGGATACGCCGCAGGCATTTTTTGTCCTAAATTTCCAATCTTTAAATAATTTTATTTAGCTCGATGTTTTGACTTTGTCATAACAGTGACGGTTGACGTTTGTTCTTCATCTAATCAGTTGTTCATTAAAGAGGTTTTAACATTAATTGTAAGGTGACCATATTTTAAGTTATTAACTGGGATATGGAAATGGTTGATTAATTAATAATTAGCTGCAATTAATTAAAAACTAACTACATACATAAACTCGCAATTATTTACGGAGTTAGGACCAACAGGTTTGAATCATGACCCAGATTACATCCTGTATACTGAGATAGAGATACCAGTGAAATACTCCATATAGATCGTAGCGCCGTTGTGTATTCAGTATGAACTAACCGCACGAACACTGCATCTCTGTCACTTCAATATGCAAGTGCAATAGAGATAGCACCCAGTGACATCTGGTGCAAACAAGCTAAACAAACATTTCCATAGAAAAATTAGTACTTTGAGCTGAAAGGCCCCTGGAAACGGTAGCCTCGGCGCGGCTCGCCTCGGAAACGGGCTCTACTGTGAATAATCCTAACTGCTTCAGCCCGGCTAGTATACCGTCACGTTTTATGTGACGTTTCAGTACATTTTGGCCATATAACGTGACGGTATAAGCTATCATACTAGCCGGGCAGGAAAGGAATGCATTATTTGGTGTGTTCATCATAGTGAGGTATCATATATATAATTTTTAAGAAACTAAAACCGACTTCATTGGGGGAGGCCGGTGAAAGATTATAATGGTAGAAGACTAAGTACCCTCAATTCCTCATGGAATCATGGAAAAACCTTGCTTGCTTGACAAACGAAACGAAGACAAGAAATCGCCAAACGTGAACTACGCGCCGTTGAAGAGTTCCGTTCTGATCATCATCAGCAGTTTCAGTTCATCAAATGTCACTTTTATGAATGAAAATGCTTGATTAGTTCATGAAAATACTCAAATCACTATTTGTGTGCCTTTCACATTTGAGGAGTTCCCTCGATTCCTAATGGATCCCATCATCAGAACTCGAGCATGACAAAAATTAATCGTGAAAATAGAACTTGCTTAACAAACACAGCTAGAAGAACAAATCGCCAAACGTGAAATTTTCGTCGTTGAAGAGTTCTGTTCTGATCATCATCAGCAGTTCCACTTCATCAAATGTCACATTTTTGTATGATAATGCTCGATTTGTTGATAAAAACACAAAAATCACTATATGTTTGCCTTTAAGATTTGAGGAGTTCCCTCAATTCCTCATGGATCCCATCATCAGAAATCAAGCAAGATAAAAATTAATCGTGAAAATAGAACTTGCTTAACAAACACAGCTAGGAGGACAAATCGTCAAACGTGAACTTTTCGTTGTTGAAGAGTTCTGTTCTGATCATCATCAGCAGTTCCACTTCATCCAATGTCACATTTTTGGATGAAAATGCTTGACTTGTTGATAAAAACACAAAAATCACTATGTTTGTCTTAAAGATTTGAGGATTTCCCTCAATTCCTCATCATCAGAACTGCGTTTTGACAAAAACGGGACCAACTTGGATATATATACTTACAATCAAAAAAAGAATTTTCCAAATCGGTTAATAAATGACGGAGTTATGGAATAACAAACATAAAAAAAAAAAAAAAAAACATACAACCGAATTGATAACCTCCTCTTTTGAAATCATGAAGTCGGTTAAAAAGTTAGAGTAACTACCTATCTATCAGTGATTCATTGGTTAAGTAATAGGCACAGCGCTTAGGTAAATTTGTCTGTTTCGTACTTTCGAAATATTGCCATGTCCATACCTACCTTTCCTACCCTTATCTTTAGGCTGATGTAAAATTTCCAAGGCTCCTACAATAACGATGAATCTATAAAGGCCTCTTGTTTAAATTTACTCGCTGATCCTCCAAAACATAACTTTCCATCAAATTGCCCGATAAGCGATAAGTTTCACACGGGATAAGAAGTACAATAGCCATTACATCAAATTGGACTGAAAGACAAAGCGCAATGTCTTAACGCAACTTGTCATTATCACATTTTAGATGGAATGCGGAGGTTTCGCTTGTCCCCTTCATACTTCAGTCGCTTAAGTGCCTCTCAGAAAACAACGTTGTTTCACTCTGGCAGATATAAAACCCTTTCATGTTCAGTACTCCGTTAATTAACAAGAAACAATGGATTTGGAGAGGATCTTATAAGTTGTGCACAAAATAGGGTCGCTAGGATTAGGTTCCGTATCTACGGAACCAGCTAGTCCGAATTTATAACTATGTAGTATCCAATATACTCGACACACACACATCCACACACAACACACTCACACACACACACACCACACACAACACATAACATGTCGAGCGATATTCGACCTTTAAGACGTGAGTGACCCGTTTCATTATATTTAATATACTGTGAATTAAAAAGTGGCCAAGTGCGTGTCGCTATTAAGGGTTGCGTAGCTATCCATGGGTAACATTTTTGAGTCTTGGATGTTTTCTATGCATTAAAGTATGTATTTATCTATATAACTATGTATATCGTCGTCTAGTACCCATAGTACAAGCTTTGCTTAGTTTGGGACTAAGTCAATTTGTGTAAGATTGTCCCCCAATATTTATTTATTTATTTATCGGCTTTTGGAGCACCTGCAGCGACTAACAAAGTTCTCGAGAATTAATTACCGGTACGGCCAACATTTTGATCCACCGACTACGCGAGTAGGTCTGTGCTCACGAATTTTCTCTGTTCTATGGACTCTCGCAATTGATACGTTCTCTCACGAGAATACCAGACGTCGAAGACCATACCAGCTCTCTGAGTCTCTGCTGGACCTTCTGTTGACCTCATTTCCGGATGGGTATTCCATCTTAGTGATTGCATCATTCGGCTCGTCTGATCCCTGCCTTGTCCGGACGCAGGTACCACTTGTGCGGCGGAACCGCCACGGACAGCTAGCTTCCCGCGCATGTGACAGTAGACAGACTGGGATGAACTGCGTGAATTTTACACATCGTATTTTAGCAGCTTTATTTCACATAAGAAGATCCAGACTCCTGTGTAGCCGGTATCACACCGAGACGATCCTGGCGGGTATGGAATGTTTTATTCCCAACTCGCTGGTAGCTGCAAGAGCAACAAGGAATCTTGGTTTAATCGGCCCTCGACCGACCCCGTTTTTTTTTAAGATTATAAAAATCGTGCGTTATCCGTCATGCGATTTCAAGGAAAACAATCTTGGAACGGGAACATATGCGGTGTGTTATCTATGAAACGTAATAAGTTATTGAAATAAGTGAAATTAGTACAATTTTATCCTCTGATATCCTATTCCATGCTGGAAATTAGTTATTCGCAAAGGGATGTCCGGGGGGAGCTGTTGTCCTTAAATGTCCACAACTTCCACAAGTCCAACCTTAAGGTTTTCAAGACGAGAGTGAACCGGTTTTTACTAGGTAAACGCGCTCCATCCTAGACCGCAAATTCGCTTACCATCAGGTGATTTGTGGACAAGCGCAAACCTATCCAGAGTAAAAAAAAAATCGGCATGCGAGTGCTGGAGCTCAAACGAGCTTTTGAGATTGTGTTCCACCCTAACGAGACTTTTCAAGCTCTCATACCACAGAAGACGCAAGCTTCGTGATCTAAACACGGTAAGAGTACTCAGCTAAAAATGCATAGATTATACAGGATGTAAGGAAAATGCCGTAGATCTTCTTAAGCCGTTAACTGGTATCGCATTCTGTCTAGAAATATGTAGGTCAACTTTTTTTGGGTTTGCGTGGGGAGCTTCGTCAAAATTTGCCAATTCCCCATGCAATGCAAAAAAAAAACTGTCAAAAGAATTATCACCTAAATACATATATAATAGGACACCTTTAAGTTAATAAATAATTTTTAAGAAAAAAAAACCGACTTCAATGGTGGAGGCCGGTAAAAGATTATTATACTTAGATGGTGCACTCTTACAGATGCCGTCAAACTTCTTGAACACTAGGCGCGGTGGTGGGGGAGAGTTTGCGCATCGTAAACATACGTGCAAAAAAAGTACCTAATTTTTATTTCAAATCTCGGTATAATTATTGAGCCCACAACACAAGTCTTAGTGAGCTTATTGTGGGACTAGGTCGATCCGTGTATAATCACGCCTTTTTCCCGCAGGGATAGGCATAGATTACGGATTTCCATATACTACGATCCTGACATACTTCCTTCGCTTCACATACTCTCATAACCCTCTTCATACATCCTGATCAGTTATTTTATAGTTTTATATTTATTTATTTATTTAATTATATTGATAGTTGTATGGAACACAAGTTGAGAAATAAAACATAAGATATATATGTTTCAAATGGCTGTTATTGAAAAGTCTAAAAATGTCATGTTTGCGGTATTCAGTCTTCTTCTAAAAAGGAAATTCCTTCCATTAAGTTAGTTCCAGCGCTGGTACTAGGTCTTGGTTCAAGGGAGTTGGAGCTAGTTTGTGTATCTTGACTATCATTATCTTCATCATCGGAATCACTATCGGACCCTTCGTCGGAGTCACTTTCGTCATCGGCATAAATTACAAATTCGTCAGTGACCAAATCTATCACGTGGTCATTTTTTATGTACTCTTGTTCGATGTCTTTAAACTTGTGGCACAATTTTTCCCATTCGATGGGACCCATTTACGCAACTTTTTCTTTCACGAGGTCGATTACCTTGGTTATGTTCCAGTTAACATTTTTGCTGCCAACATAACCCTTAATTGCTGCCCAAGCCATCTCGATCGGGTTTAGGTCAGGGTGGTAAGGTGGTAAGCGAACCACTGAGTGGTTGTGTTCGGCTAAAATTCTGTCAATGCTGTAATTCTTGTTTTGTTGTTTGTGCGCTAGTACGAGTTTGTATAGCTGTGGCTTGTACATTTTTTCATCATACTGTACTCCTTTATCTTTCAACCATTGACGCATTACAGCTTTGTTTGAGTTTGAGGTTGGGGCAGTTTCGAATTGCTTGTTATGGTACGACGCATTATCGACCACGATTACTGAATTTGGAGGCAGGTTTGGTATCAACTGATTGCGCAGCCATTTTTCATAATTAATGAAATTCATGTTGTCATGATAATCTCCACTTTTTGTGCCCGCTTTAAACACGAGTAGTGCATTTGGCACAAATCCGTTTTCGGAGCCAGCGTGAACTATTACCACGCGCTGTCCTTTCGAAATAGGTTTTTTTAAACCTTGCGTAGACTCGTCGGTCCACGCCTTGCTGCTTGCATGTGACGAGTCGACATATGACTCGTCAGTGTATACAAATTTTCTGTAGATACTCAATTCGTAACAATCGTATGTTACTTTTTTCTATAAAAAGTTTTCTGTTGTTTTCAGTTTTTTTCCACCTGAAGCGTAACTGTTTTAAAATTCGACGCAAACTTGCTTGCGAGCCATCAAAACTTATATCGTCTTTTAATTTTTTTCTGAGTTTTTCTACGGTGGGGAATTCGTTATTTGTTTTATGGTAATTGTGAATGCACCTCCGAATAACCGCTTGATCAAAACTATCAATGCCCGTTACTTTCTTTTTGCCAGATCTTTTTTTTCCTGGGGTTCGAAAGACAGTGAGCAAGTCAGAGCCCTTCGCTTCATTAATAATTCGGCGGACTGTGCTCACAGACGTTTTTGTGGCGTTGGCAGTGTTTTTTACAGTTTCAATAAAACCCTTTCCGTCCTTCTTAAAAAAACAGTACACATCGTACACCATCTTCCGCGCTTGTCTTTTTAAAACTGTATTATTTTGACGTGGCATTATAACGTCAAAGTCAAGCAATAACTATAACAATAAATAAACTCAACAAAAAAATTAACAAGAAACTCAACAATAATGTTCAATACCTATAACAATACTTTAACAAAAACTCAACAATTTTTTTTAATAAGAAACCCAACAATAACAATTGCCTTTATCACTGCACGCAAGTGTACGCGGGAGGCAAAGCAACGTGAACGTGGCGCGAAACGCAAACGTCAACTGATTGACCAATCGTGCTGACGCGACGAGACACCCCTGCCGCCCGCCACGCCGCCACCGCCCGCCCCCTCCCAACGACACCTAAAAATCGCATCTGCGCATGCAAGGTCAAATGTTCAAGAAGTTTGACGGCATCTGTAGATAGATATACAATAAAATTAAAATGGCTATCATGTATGTTTATAATGGTAGAAGACTAAGTACCCTCAATTCCTCATGGAATCATGAAAAAAACTTGCTTGCTTGACAAACAAAACGAAGAGAACAAATCGCCAAACGTGAACTACGCGTCGTTGAAGAGTTCCGTTCTGATCATCATCAGCAGTTCCACTTCATCAAATGTCACTTTTATGAATGAAAATGCTTGATTAGTTTATGAAAATACTAAAATCACTATTTGTGTGCCTTTCACATTTGAGGAGTTCCCTCGATTCCTAATGGATCCCATCATCAGAACTCGAGCATGACAAAAATCAATCGTGAAAGTAGAACTTGCTTAACAAACACAGCTAGAAGGACAAATCGCCAAACGTGAACTTTTCGTCGTTGAAGAGTTCTATTCTGATCATCATCAGCAGTTCCACTTCATCAAATGTCACATTTTTGTATGATAATGCTCGATTTGTTGATAAAAACACAAAAATCACTATATTTTTGCCTTTAAGATTTGAGGAGTTCCCTCAATTCCTCATGGATCCCATCATCAAAAATCGAGCATGACAAAAATTAATCGTGAAAATAGAACTTGCTTAACAAACGCAGCTAGGAGGACAAATCGCCAAACGTGAACTTTTCGTCGTTGAAGAGTTCTGTTCTGATCATCATCAGCAGTTCCACTTCATCAGATGTCACATTTTTGTATGAAAATGCTCGATTCGTTGATAAAAACACAAAAATCACTATATGTTTGCCTTTGAGATTTGAGGATTTCACTCAATTCCTCATGGATCCCATCATCAGAAATCAAGCATGACAAAAATTAATCGTGAAAATAGAACTTGCTTAACAAACACAGCTAGGAGGACAAATCGCCAAACGTGAACATTTTGTCGTTGAAGAGTTCTGTTCTGATCATCATTAGCAGTTCCACTTCATCCAATGTCACATTTTTGGATGAAAATGCTTGACTTGTTGATAAAAACACAAAAATTACTATATGTTTTCCTTGAAGATTTGAGGAGTTCCCTCAATTTCTCATGGATCCCATCATTAGAACTGCGTTTTGACAAAAACGGGACCAACTTGGATATATATACTTACAATCAAAAAAAGAATTTTCCAAATCGGTTAAGAAGTGACGGAGTTATGGACTAACAAACATTAAAAAATAATAATAATAATACAACCGAATTGGTAACCTCCTCTTTTGAAATTTTGAAGTCGGTTTAAAATGAAATATCATTATTTGAATAGTTAAAACTCATCATTGTATTGGTATAAAGAGTAACTAAATATCAGCATGTAGATATTAATCGATAATTTCGTGATCAACAAAGCCATAAATGATAAATTAAAAAATAAACCACAAAATAATTTCCATAAAATTTATAAGAATGTGCAATTAAGCCCTTTCATATAGATATGACATTGACACCCCATGCACTTGACATAGTCACTAGACTTGACGATCTTGATCAATAAAGCCATAAATGATGAACTTTTGCCCCCTCCATGTATCAATATAATTAGACAGAAAATAAAAAATAAATTAAAAAACACGTTCAATGCATCCGGGCTAGCCTTCTTTTAAACTATTCCAAAGTACAAATCAATAGCATAAGTCATTCTTGCGATATTAAGCAATGTGGCAGACACACAGACAGAGAAAGCGGTACCATAAGGGTTCCTTTTTCAACATTTTCTAAAATTACCATCTTTTAATATCCCTCAGCGTAGTAAGACATTGCCAAACAAAAATATATATATACAATGTTATACATGTATTGTATTGTAAGATTTGTAAGTATTATACATACACATTTCTACCCTGTGGCAGAAAGGAAAAAAAAAACACAGCATCGATCGAGTTTAGCTCCCTGTAAGCGGGCTAAAAAAAACTTTTTCGAATAGAAGAAGTGAAGAGTAATTTTCCTAATATGTGTACAGTCAGCATCACTACACAACAAAAGTAGCTACGCATATGACGGGGTCCAAAGCTTTTATTCCTTTCCAATAAAGGCTTGAGCTTTTCTTTTTTGAGTGTCCATAAATAGTAAGAGGTATTACAGATAAATAATCATGCGTCAAAATGGATCAAAAACCAACAGAGCTGAGAGTTGGTCATTAAATAGGTTTTTAAATCTACTAATAGCTCGTATTGACTAAAGCATAAATTGTGTTAAAATGGTCATATAACAACAAAGCTGAGAATTAGGTCAATAAATAGATGTTTAAATCTACTATTAGCATCGTATTCACTTTGATTAAAATATGAATATCTCAGTTCTGCAATGGAACTGAACTTGGTGCCCATAGAATGAAATGAATACGTATTCAATGACATAACTTTTAGCTCTGTTGGTTTTTGGTCCACATTCCATACATAGTTGCCCATGGTCCTTAGTAAACTAAGTTAGGAGGGCGGCACCTAGTATTTACTTGGAATATTTTATACTACTTAAATGAAACGGTGGACTGATGACCTGGTAAGGATCGCGGGTATTTGCTTCATGCGAGTGGCGCAGGACCGGTCATTGTGGAAGTCTTTGGGGGAGGCCAATATCCAGCAGTGGACGTCTTTCGGCTGACATGATGATGATGATGACTCAAAAGAAAGAGTAATTAATTAAAATGGAAGTCTCATGCAGAAGTGAATGAGTATCAGTCGCCGAGCAACATTGTATCCTCCTGGCTGAGTATACTACGTAGACTATAGGTACGTTAATTAATTGGTGAACCCACGGTGCAGGTTGAATTAATGTCTGTCCATGCATCAATATTTAATACGGTCGAGTCGTTGCACTCAAACTTCAATTGGTATAAGTGTGTATGTATTTCGTACCACTAACAGAGTTATTGGCCTTTTCTCAAGATGCATTTTTCGTGACTTAATTGAGTCTATCTAAAATGTTCCATTGTGTAACTTCCGTTTTATAAAATAAAGCAGTGTTAATGTTATAAGACTACGAGTATAGATATATAAATATTAATTAAAGGGAAAATTGAAATCTTCGCAGCAAGGGAGTTACGACACTAATAAACAAGGAGGAGCTTTTATAGCTGCTTTCTTCCAATACTTATATACGGCGTACAGACTTGGGCGTTAACTGTAACAAATTTAAAAGTTCTGAGGATTGCACTGCACCAAATAGGAAAGAGTATCAAAGGAAGTAATTTAGTTGATAGAATCTCTAACAAAAACTTATAAAAAAAGCATGTGCCTCGGACGCCATAAAAACCACCAAAAAAATTTAATGGGACTGGGTCGGACACATCACGGGACACACAAGAGACGATCGATGGACTCAAGAGAACACATCACCTTAAGAAATCAGTCGGAAGGTCAGAAACACGCCGGAGGGACGAGTTGACCACATTCGGTTCGAACATATGGATCAGAGGGCCTATACCGAACTTCGAAAATCGAACTTCGTATTGTGCCGTCCCTTACCGTCATATAGTGTATAACACGAGAGTGAAAGAGATGGCACGACACGAAGTTCGATTTTCGAAGTTTGGAGTAGGCCCTCAGACTTACGCACAATAGGAACATGTGGTCAAATATGGGGGTGACCTTTTCCCATCAGTGAGGTGATCTGTAATAAATAAACAAGCACATGACAATATTATTTATAAATTTATAAAATTGCATGAAAAAAGTAATAATAATGAATCGTTTTGGAAAACCATATGTAAATAAATTTAGATAATTAATAATAGGTATGCTGTACATAAATGAATTAGTTATATACTCGTAGTGTTACAAGCCATAGAATTAATAAGATAAGTGTGCGGTCATGCATGTACAGCGGGGGAAAGTTGTATATTCAACAAATTTACTGCTTTCTGAGACAACATCACTCAGATCTCGATCCGAAGCAGATACCTATAAATATCTTGGTATGCCATAGTCTTTGGGTATCGAGGGTGAGGGCATTAAGCGGGCAGTGAAGGAGCGCTTTTTCAGTTGCCTGACAAAAGTACTCAATAGTTTTTTGTCGGGCGGCAATAAGGTTCGCGCTTTCAACGCCTGGGTGATGCCCTTGCTCACATACTCCTTTGGCATATTAAGGTGGACTCAGACTGAGCTCGGTTTCCTGGATCGAAGGGTGCGTGCACTGCTCACTACGCACCGTATGCTATACCCGCGATCGTCTGCTATGAGACTGTATATCCCGCGGAAGCTTGGAGATCGCGGCTTCTTAAATGCCAAAGACCTGCACAACCGCGAGATGCATCGTGATGTGGTGGCAGTAGACACACTCCTCACCCCGCTCTCCATGGCAAAGGAGAACTGGCGCAGACTTAAAGTGCTGAGCGCCGAGGACCGCAGGACGGTATGGAAGAGTAAGGAGCTACATGGGCGGTTCTACAAGGCCCTTACGGGTCCCAACGTAGACTTGCTCGCATCGGTGAACTGGCTACGTTTTGGGGATCTTTTTGGGAAAACTGAAAGTTTTGTCTGTGCAATTGCGGACGAGGTTATCATGACGAACAACTACCGGAAATATATCCTGAAGGATGGTACGGTCGACATCTGTCGGGCATGCCGTCGTCCCGGAGAGTCACTCAGGCATATTATTTCCGGTTGTAGTCATCTTGCTAACGGCGAGTACTTGCACAGACATAACTTGGTGGCCAGGATTATTCACCAGCAGCTTGCTCTTTTATACGGTCTTGTGGACTTCGAAGTTACATACTATAAGTACACACCTGCGCCAGTTCTCGAGAATGGTCGTGCAACGCTCTATTGGGATCGATCCGTCATCACGGACAGGACTATTGTAGCCAACAAGCCTGATATCGTGCTGACAGATCGATTGAAGCGCCAGGCAATACTCGTTGACATCACCATCCCCCATGACGAGAACCTAGTGAAGGCTGAGAAGGACAAATCGAGCAAGTACCTAGACCTGGCACACGAGGTAACCGCCATTTGAGATGTTGATTCAACGATCATTGTCCCGATAGTCGTCTCTGCGAACGGTCTAATAGAGAAGAGTCCAACATCGCAAGAGACTCTCGTTAGATGGCTGGGTCAAGGGTCAAATACAGAAGGCGGTACTCCTGGACACGGCGCGGATAGTCCGGAGGTTTCTCTCTCTGTCGCCCTAACCACTGGTAGCTTAGGCCCTGCCTCGCTGCTGGCGGCACCCTAGGTTCCGGAATATAATAATATAATATAATATAATAAATATTATAAACGTGAAAGTTTGGATGTACGTACGTTTCACTTAGGCTGAGTTGCACCGACTTACGATCACAGATTGATCAACGTTAAATATGGCGCCGGTAGCTGTCATCCCATAGAAACTTGTCAAATTTTCCATACATTGAAATTTTAACGAACACAGCTTACGATTACAGACGGTTTGGTGCAACCCAGCCTTAATCTCAAAAACTACTGGCCGAATCTTTATGAAACTCTCCAGTTATGTGCCTTATATATCAGAATAGGACATAGGCTATAATTTATGTCAAATTTCATCCCTTTTAGGGGCAAAAAAGGGGATGAAACTTTATATGGAGAGAAAATATTGATGTGACGGGGGATATAACCACAAAGTACAATATATATACTGAGATAGAGATACCAGTGAAATACTCCACATAGATCGTAGCGCCGTTGTGTATGCAGTAAGAACTAACCGCACGAACGCTGCATCTCTGTCACTTCAATATGCAAGTGCGATAGAGATAGCACCCAGTGACATCTGGTGCAAATAAGTTAAACTAACATTTCCATAGAAAAAATCGTACTTCGAGCTGAAAGGCCCCTGGATATAACAGTTTCGTTTCCATAGAGATACGTATTCAAGGTACTAAGTCAAAAATTCAACTCATCCGTGGCAAAGATAAATAAATACCCTAGATGGATTGTATTTCGCAGGATCTGAATAAGTAATGCCGTGCTTTACTATCTTAAGAAGTACATCAAAGAGAAAAAGAGACAAATGTTGCTACACTATTTGGTCTTAAATGGTGGAATTGCACCATTTCCAATTTAAATTCCCCGCTAAACATTTGATAGATGTCAATACTGCTAGTGTTGTGCAGTCTTTCTCGCAAGGTTTTGTCGATAAAAATATTTAATAATTTAATGGTAAAATAAAATAAACTGCGGTGCTCAGTCCAGGTTTTTATTAATTATTTTTATATTGTAAAGGAACTATAATGCCCATTATAATAATACCTCTCTATGTACAGAGTCTAGTGCGAGACTAGATTTAATAAAAATGCAAGTTAAAATCAGAAATCATCTATGAAGCCAAAGCGCTAGAATATCTGTGCAAGAGAGATGGCAATGAGTTGAGAGTGGGGCAATTTCGAGTTGAGAGTCTGAACCATTGGGGTCAACTGCTGCTGATTTCTTGGAGAAGGAGGGACTCTGCATGATGAACTCCTTTTTCAAGAAACGTGAGCACAGGAAGTGGACCTGAATGAGTCCCGACGCTGCAACTAAAAACGAGATTGTCTCCATCATGTCGAAGAAAAGGCATATATTCAATGATATCTCTGTGATCACCACGGTTAAAACCGGAAGTGATCACCGTTATCATCCCAAACTAGCTGATAGGTCTTAGAGATACTTACTACTACTTTTGAGCACAAGACTTGTTAATTATTGTTGTATATTCTGAACATATGGACTTACTGGTTGACATGCTAAGGGAAGATTAACAAATATTATTGGCACTGAATGAGAATGGAGTTTTTCGAACGTATCCCTGACGGAAGCGGAGGGCCTACTCTGAACTTCGAAAATGTCGTGCCGTCCCGTTCACTCTCGTGTTATACACTTAATGACGGAAAGGGACGACACGATACAAAGTCGATTTTCAAAGTTCGGAGTAGGCCCTCAGGATTCTTCAAAATGTGCCGAGCATATTCTTGAGTATTGTGTGGGACTCCATTGATCGCCTCTTTTTATATCTTTGATCTATTCCGTTCTGATTTCCTAATTAGCAGGAAACCTGTTTTGTAATTATAAACACAGTAAATACTATTGACTATTGTACGTTATCGATATCACGATAAGGATCTCAAGTACAACACGACGTGGTAGGTGAAAAGTCAAAACATTGTAAAACTTTTTTTATTATTAAAATAATGATGCAATTGCGCAGAATTGATGCACATAACTACACATGATTTTCCAGTTATAGATATTTAATAAGTTCTGCAGTTAGTTTTTACTTAATAAACTTTATAATCCCAATATTCATGTCATACAGCTTGCCGGTGGATTGATACATTTGAATTATTTTCACTACGTACACCCATTCGGTGAAAACACCCTGGCACGAACGCACGCCATACTTAATGTTAAACACGTAATTCAAGAAAATGTTCACTATAATCATTAAAATCACAAATTATTAGCAAAATACAACAACGCCTTTGATATCCAGCTGGCTATCAAGCTAATATGGTTGTCGAGGTGACGTGGCGCGCATGGCTTGAAGATAGGAATAGGAGCCATGATGCTATCTCGTTTTAACACACTTGGTTTGACGTCAGAGTAAAGAGCGTAGTAGATCAGGCACTTTGTTCAACTTAATACAATCCATCCAGGGTATTTATTTATCTTTGATCCGTGGCTCGGTGGTTTGGCATATGGTCTGCAAAGACGATGCACTCGGGTATGAATCCGGCACTTTTTGATGTTTTTAAAATTCAAATTAAAGGGAACATATGAAATATTTTGTGGGCGATTGGCCGCGTATTATGCCAGATGTCGCAGATTCAAATCCTGCTCAGAGCACTAAATTAAAAAAAAACTTGAAATTTGGAGTTTTCGTTAGCAGCGTTACTGCTTAATACAAAATTATTTTTGATGTTTTTAAATCTTAGTGCCGTTCATTGAGACCCAAATCATTTTCATTGCGCGGAGTAAAAAATTTTTTATAAGCCTAGGAACTTGACAGCTTAACATTTAATTCAGTAAAAAAACTATTTAACGATGCATAGTCCGGTGCGTATGCTCAGAAACTGCTCGAATTGGTAACGGTCGGTTAGAAACTGACGAAAAAGGTATGATTGTATTAGGAGGGCCTCCGGGTGGCAGATACGGGGACGTTCGTCCCTCGATTGAATAAGGTCCTTTTTCAGGGAAAGGGCCGATTCCCTATTCGTGATGGTTCCAAACAATGATAGACAGCTGGTGGTAGAGTCGCGGAAGCGATAAGAACACGGTGGGGTTTTAAGCTAGAAACGCACAGAGCGGGCGCGGTGCGGTGCGGGGCGGAGGAGGTTTTTCATTTTTGACCTTTCCGAAACTGTCGACTGACGATAGTGTCGATTACTGCTTCATATATCAGGTTCCCGGGAGTCCTTTATACCCGTTCTGGCTCCCCCGGCCAAAGGTATGATTTCATTCACTAATAACCCGCCAGACAGTATTTTCTTTGACACTGTTTTCTGGCCGTCTTACTCTCATTTCGTATAATAGAAAGGGATGGGTAGCGAAAAAAAAGTGAGAGTCGGACTCGCGCACCGAGGGTTCCGTAAAAATATTTTTATTATATGATGTAACTAAAAAATACGGTTTTCGCAATTTTTCCTTTATCTGTGCTATAAGACGTTGCTTCGTACCAAATTCATTTTTTCCTTTTGAGGTACGGAACCCTAAAAAGTGTCATTATTACTGATAATGTCTGGCTAAGAATTTTGTCATATTTTGAAATCAGAAGATAGCTCAGGTTTTTCTGATTGAGAATTAAATATTAATGTCAAAAATTGGCTGTGTGAAAGAACCATTTTGGCACCATAAAATGACATTATTTTTAAAATCGACAAAAATATCTTGAACAAAATAACTTATAAGCAAAAATATATATATATTTCCGTCGACAATGTCATGTCCGCTGATGACACCACTACCTACGCCGTTGAATTTTTGAACTCTTTGGAGCTATCCGGGGTGCCATCCCACACGCTTGAGAACTGAAGGTGTACTGTTTTGTAAATGCGCAACTTAGACTCACCCAGATTATGCAACGGCACTAAGTAGATTGAGAATCAACGAATTGTGACATTGTGAAGGGACATTTTGGGGGGCATTGTGTATGCTGGGAGTATCTCTGCGTGATCCCATAAGAAATGAGGCCATCCGCAGTAGAACCAAAGTAACCGACAGCCCTCCGAATCGCTAAACTTAAGTGGGCGGGGCACATTGCACGTAGAATCGATGGCTTCGGGGCGGAAAGGTCTCGGTGGCGACCACGAACCGGAAGGTACACCGTAGGTAGCCCACAATGTGGATTGATGACCTGGTAAAGATCGCAGGAGTCCGCTGGATGCGGGTGGCGCAGGATCGGTCATTGTGGCACTCTTTGGGGGAGGTCTATGTCCAGCAGTGGACGTCCTTCGGCTGATATGATGATGATGATGATTGTGAAGGGTACGATTTTAACGGGAGAAGCCAAGGGAGAAAAGTGTACACGTATTACAATTATACCGAATAATATACCATTTAATTTTAAACGTCTATATTTTCCATTAAAAGTTGCATTTTCTTCTAAGTTTTTTTCTATCGAAGATAAATCACAGGGGCAAACGTTAAAAGTAGCAGGAATACATTTGGGCACGCCCTGTTTTTCTTATGGACGTTTGTATGTGGCTTGCTCACGTGTTTCAAAATCACACATTTGCATGTTTTTGCTGGCCGAAATACTTCATTTAATATGTTAATATAAGTATACTTCATTAAAATAAGTTGTAAAAACAATTTAAAAAATAGTAATAATTATGTCCCGATTTGATTATAGTGACAAAATTGATGAATTAGAACCATGCTTTCTTCGTCGGTTGATTATCGACCGTCATCATCTCGAGCCATTTCTAAACATAACTTACTGAATCGAATTAGACGTAGCCCCCGATAGCTCCAAAAAGATGAAATAATTAGTTCTCCCTCGGTGTTTTGCCTTTAGTCCGTCACTTTCACCATATAGCCTGGAACATTTCGATTCCATACGATTATTGAATACCTATGTGGAAGTCTTATTGCATGATTTTTGTAACTGTCAAGTCAAGGCAATTAACGAGTTCTACGCGTACGAATTCGCGGGCAAAAGCTAGTGTATGTATATATCTTGCATCTTTCCCATGACTTTCAGTTTCAGCAAACACTTTTTACGCATACATATACGTGCGATTTTTTTGGAAAAAGGGACCTTAATGCGCCTAACTCTAAGGTATTTTTTTTTCCTGAGAATGATTAGATTTTTCGGGTATCTTTAAATATTAAGGTAATCGAGATTAGGTCCACCCTCTTATTTATAAACGTCCAACAAACTTAATTTAGTTAAAATGTTAGATATACAATTTGTGAGAAAAGGATATGACAAATTTTAGTTCACGAATGTTTGTTACTTTTTATGAGTAAGGGGGTAAAGTAGGTACTTTTACTAATCATACATTTTGTGGATTGTCAAATGAAATACTAGGTTTGGTCTGTGCATAATACTCACAAGAAATTCCTAGGTAATCAGGTATATCACGTACCTACTCGAAGTTCATTTTAATGTTCGTCAATTTTGTGTAGTTCCGATTGATAATGGGTGCTTTATTACAACTCTTTTCCTTCTGGGGAGGCAGTGCGTCGACAGTGCGGCGGCGGGCCGAGGGCCGGGAGGCGAGAGCCCCTCGCAGCCGCGCCGGCGCAGCGGATGCACCCAATCACATAAATGCTAATCCGCAATGATACTTCATATTATAGTAGACATGTACCTTTCAACGACGGTTTTTTGTGCCAGTAAAGCACAGCAGTGCTGTTTAGTAGTAGTTCACCTATCTTTTTCGAGTCATATTGTCATATAGGTAGGTAACAAGTACTTATTCTTATTACTATAAGTAATAACATAACATAACCTAGCCTTATTCATAAACCTTCATCAAAACTAATTTCAAAATAAGGGGCCGTTAAAGTAGTTTGTTTTTTCTGTCACTTTCACAGATATGTTTGTGACTTTAGAGCATACATAACTGGAGTAGCCATTAGTATACTTACCCCGCTGCCAAAAAATAGGCACAATGTGTAAGATATTATTAAAAACTACTTCATTAATCGATTATATAAGTCAGTCTCGAAATCGTTTTCGGCGTGTGAAGAGCTCCGTGAAAATACCTTTATCTGCTGTTTAGGGTAATAAAACGTTGTACTTTATCAAATTTACAAAACCAGTAATGGAACAATATATTGTAAGTTCAAATGCAGGGGCACGAACTCCAGATATCCCTTACGGAGCAACAAGCATGGAGACAGGCTGGTGACTGAGCGACACAGACTAGCGAAGTCAGGAAAGTCTGTCTACAGCCTTGGACCATCTATATATAATCGCTTGCCTGAGACCATCAGAAATGCAGCTTCCACCGCTGGATTCAAATATAGAATGAAGAAGTGGCTGTTAAAAAACCTGTTTTACGATTACAGCGATTTTTTTAATTTACCAATGATAATGTAATTCAAAATAGTATTAATTCAAATTGTATTATAAAAGACATGTAACAATTGTTACCCATACATTTTTCATTTCATTTCATAAATGTGCGTAGTATTTTTTATATGTGTGTTACCTCGCCCCCCGCAAAAATTGGCATAATATTTTGTTTGGTAAGATGCGCTGATGGCCGCTCCAGTTATGTATGCTCTTAGGTTTGTGAGAAAGGGCAAAAACACATAGTTAGTTTAGATTTGAGATTATTAATTACTAGCTGTACCCGCGACTTTGTTCGCGTGAATATAAATTTATACATTCCTTTTCATTTGTCTTTACGAGTAGCTGTCAATACAACTAATGCTGAAATCAATAAAGGCTCGGCAACACGCTAGTGATTTTCGTAGAGTCTCAAACACCTATAGGCTACGGCTTGCGCTTGCCATCAGGCATACCGTACGCACACTTATAGGCCACTGTCGTAGTAGGTCATCATCATCATGTCAGCCGAAGGACGTCCACTGCTGGATGTAGGCCGCCCCACGAAGACTTCCATAAGGACCGGCCCTGCGCCACCCGCGCCCCGTACCAGGTCATCAATCTATCTTGCGTGCCAACGCTACGCCTTCCGTTCCGGTACGTGGTCGCCATTCGAGAACCATCCGCTCCAATGGCCATCAGTTCTACGTGCTATGTGCCGCCCCCTGCCACTTAAGTTTAGCGATTCGGAGGGCTATACCAGTTACTTCGGTTCTGCTGCGGATGGCCTCATTCCTGGTGGGATCACGCAGAGAAACTCCCAGCATAGCCCTCTCCATTCCTCTTTGGGTGAATAAGCCTGTTTATGAGACCCATAGTAAGCGATCACGTTTCGGTGCCATATGTCGTCCCTGTGTAACGGGAGCATTCTCTCGTTCTGATCCTGGTGAACGGCACCAAATTGTAATGCCCTCCTAACCAGCAAAACGAAACCCCCTCTTTAATGTGAGTACTTGTCAAACCCTTGGACTCCTCAAATACTTAGATTACCTAGACCTACCTAAAATGAAGCCTATTTAGCCTAGCTACTCGTAATCGTTACTAATGCTAACCTTTCTACATATAGAACTTTATTTGCTACAGGGAAAACTAATTATTGAACTTTGGCTATTCCGAAGTTCATAGAGTTCAAAATAGGATAAATAATTATTGTTTGTTGAAATTTAACCCCAACCTTAACGTATCCTGGTCTCTTGCCGGTGTCAGTAGCCATTGGGTTTTTAAAGAAAGGCAAAATTTTCCTTAAAAGCCACTCAGTTTCCCTAAAATCAAAATTATTTCCTAATTATTCCCTAATACATAGAACTCTGGTACTTGATAACCTAGCTAGCTAAGAATAATTTTGATTGCTTATTGTTGTATGGAGCGACCTCTGGCTTCCATACCGTGCTACTGGACCGGTAGGATGGGGTATGACCTCTATGCTAAGCTAAAACGATCTAGACTCCCTAATGAGAATAAGCTCATTAGTCAGTCTTATAGATGATTGCGAATCATCTCTAACTAACCAATTCACTTGGAGGTGCTAAAAAAACCTCTGAGCCCTAGGAGTCCCTAACAGCCAGTAAGCTCTAACACTACCAATTCTGATATATGAAGGTCAGGAGTTCTGAGTCTGATCTTGAAGAAGTGAACTGTTACTGGTTAGTTACTGATCCGAGCCTTCATCTACTCACAGTAACTAACAACTAATGGATTGCTCCGCCTCACCATTAGGTCCTAAATCAATTTATTCCATATTCCAGAATAAATTGGTTTCCTATCTATAATTTATTATAAACACCTTTAGTTATAAATAAAAGAAGACTCAGCACTTCCCACCCTTGATACCAGAAAACTAGACCTCTAATGCCTAAGATCTTAGCTGATATTGCAACTATTTATCCCTAAACACCCTACAACTGGTAGTCTTATTCTGATACCTATATTTAGACCACCTAAATGCCTAAGACCTAAGTCTTCACAACTGTAACCTAGAATACCAAATCAGAGGAATACTACACACATGTACCCTACCACTACTACACACATACCTATTTGCTCCCTAAATCACCCTATAACCTTGTTTCCCATATTTAGGTCACCTAAATAGCGCTAGAATATAAGTTCTAAAATAACCTGCTAGACACCTATTAGCCAAGCTTTAGTGTGTGAAATTAATCCAAACTCTACCCTAAATACTGCCTTATCTGCTTATTTAAAACTAAGTCCAATTCTGGATTTTAGCTTCAAATAAGTATGTGTTTTCCCTACTCTAAACTGTAAGAGTTCAGTCTACTAAACTGAGGATTGCAAAAACCATCAGCCTGTATAAGTGCCTTCCCTCGCACAACCCAAGGGCATTTATAGGTGTATATAAAAGTAATCAATAAATAAATACATCAAGACCATACCTCCAATATCGCGAACCTCTGCGAGCGGAGCACACACCCTCGCACCGATCCAAACCATGGCCGCTCTCACCTCCACTCCGCAACCGGCATCGGGCATGGAGGTGCCCAGACGCGCCATCCACGCTGGCAAAGTGATGACGCCAGACGATACCTCCAATCTGGTACTCTTCTGTTACTCCAGGCCAAACATGGACAGCGATCTGCCCGGCTTATATAAATAATCACAACCACATAAAAGAAAGAGTAAGTAAATAAATTAAAATCAAGGAGAGATTCCCCACCGAGCAGGGCTTCCGCACCGCACGGGAATCTCGACCTTAACGAATAGGAACACTCCCGTAAGTAACAGGAAAATACACTGATAACACGCAATGCCAGAGACACTTGACAGTCCGACCGACCAAACTCAACTGACCTGCGCCCCGCCCTAATTCCGCCTTTTATACTATACTACCCCGGACACTGTGGACATCTTGGACACTGTGGACCCTTAGACCTGTGGCGGCTGTACCTTGAGTGCGCTCGTGCGTTGGTTGCACTACCAAAAATTTAGCACCATCAATACCATCGTCATCAATAAAACAATCTCAATTATCTGTAATATACATATATATATTACATTTAAAAAAATGCAAAATAACCAACCACTACGCTATGTCGTAGTCTTTAAAACTCTTTTTCGCTCAGTCTCAACTCAAAAAACCTCTCCGTGCGCTTCGTGGAGCGCAAGCACTAGTCAGTACATTTTCTATGAGAAAGGCGTTAGAACGCCAGGCGCGTGAGACGGAAGATACTCCGTACAAACTCTTATGAAGAAATAGGTGAATTCGGTGCGCCGCACGAAGCTCGCGTAGGCCCGCGTACTGCCGCTTAGCCGAAGATATCCGAGAATTTGCCGACTAGACACCAGGCGGCCGGCCGAGTGGATGACTCATGTATTACCCGACCAAGCGAAGTTAACGCTCAAAATATAAAGCTTTTCTTGCGCACGAATTGTCAAGTTCGTTTAGTTGGTTGATAACATGTCCTATGCACTTTTCTTCGACCTAGCGCGCTATTATTCGTTTCGTGTTTTTTGTTTGTTTTTGTAAGTATGTAAAGTAAGTGTGCCTGTCTTTTGTGAAGTGAGGAACTGTGTGTTTAATGGAAAGAATAAGTGTGAACAATAAAGGCGAGAATATTAAAAACAATAATAAAACTTTTAGTGATTGATAAATTAGAAATAAAATATCTGGACCGCCAAGGTCATGTCTTATTTGCCAGGGACCAAAATCGACGGATTGAGGTAATACATAAAAAATATAATTGTTAGTAGGAAAACGTGGTTGTATTGCAATTTCTGAGTTATTCATATAATTTATTTCAGAAACATGGTTCCATATAAATGACATAGACGTTAGTAACAATAATTCTTACGAACACTATGTTAGTAAACAAGTAAAATTAGACGAAAATAATTTAAATTGATTGTTAATAATATAATATTCCATATAATCCATAAATTAGCGCACCACCGGTTCTCGTAGTCAGCAGCCGCCACTGCCTTGGACACTGTGGACATCTTGGACACTGTGGACATCTTGGACACTGTGGACATCTTGGACACTGTGAACATCTTGGACACTGTGGACATCTTGGACATCTAGGACACTGTGGACACCTTGGACATTTTCCTATTGGTGGATTGCACCACGCCCACTCCTTCCGTCATTAGAGATTATAACGCCCTATTCTTACAAGTAGATGAACCTTATGCCCATACTAATAAGGTTGAAAATCGTATGACACCTGACAAGTTCTTTATCTTTATTTGAAGGGAGGCAAGTAATAAGGTAAGAAATAGGTCTTAAGCCTTTACGGATAAAGTTGAAATTCGTTTACCGAGTGTTTGTCTTAGCTTGATGCGAAGTAAGTAATAACGTAAAAATTAGGTAAAAGATTTATTTCTAGTGTAGTATTTATATTATGTTATAGATTAAGCTGGTATAAATAAAGGTATTCAGACGTAATGTTCGTACTACTTTCTATTTCCCTTCCTTTTAACTATTTATTCCGTATGAATTCTGTTTTTAAATGTTTCTTTAACAAAAATGCTTTTGTTTTGGTAAACTTTGTTTAGATATATAGATTGACCTTAAAACTACATAAGGGGCACGGTAGTGTCCCCACCAAGTCTCTCAATTATGCCTTATAACTTAATAATGGTTTTTAAGAAAAAAATATGAATACAATCAGCTGTCTCTTGGGAAAATATTTTAATATGAAAGTGACATGACCAGCGAGCTGTGTTATGTTACACCTGGCAAAACACACTGGTCAAAGACTCTCATCTTGAGACACAGCGGAATATTTAACGAAAAAATATGCCATAATGTCTGTGCGAATTTTAGAGATTTATTATACATATAGAATAGATTATTATTATTTACCACACACCACCTATCTAGTCTCGCCAATACTAACATGGCATTGGAGACAGGGCATGTAACAAAATAGAAATAAAACCCACAGGAGATTTATGGTGTTTATTTATTACTTAAGTGTATATCATTTACACAATATGACGTCATATGATTTGGTTCAGTCTGCAACTTAATTAACTAAATACTAAAATTTGGTACAAAACCACACAATCGGTAATAGTACGTGCTTAGCTATTTAATAAGCACATTGAATAACTTACTCGTAACACCTAATAAGATACTCATTGATAATAACAATTACGTGCTTCTATAAATGGCTAACTTTGATATATGGCAAATGCACCCATTCGTTAACGATAACGTTCTTGGCCACCCTTTCCTTTCGATAAATTCCATATATTTTATGACAGCGTTATAACAACTATTTCCGTATACATATTCATTGTGGTCAGACGATTGATTTTTTAAAACACAGACCTATAAGTAAAACAACATTTTTTTTGTTCACATGGACGGGTTGGATATCAATTATAAGTAGTTTAGAATCACGGAGTGATACTCATTACTAATTTATTACGATACACGACTTAAATTTCAAAGTTCTGTATACGCTGATTTTTAACTCTGGAATATTATGAGTGTATGACAGTTTGTGAAATTGCTGTAGATGGAGAGAGGTTGGAGCAAGTGGATGGGTTTGTGTATTTGGGGACTTTGTTCACGAGAGACGGTAAGCATGAAGGAGATATTGAAAGGAGAGTGATAGCTGGGAATCGAGTGAATGGGGCACTTCACGCCTTTATGAGTAGCCAGAAAGTGTCAGAAAAGGCGCGGCTGGCCGTGCATAGAGGAGTGTTGGTGCCGACACTAATGTATGGTAGTGAAAGTTGGGTGTGGCAGAAGAAACATCAGAGTCGAGTGAATGCAGTGGAAATGAGAGCGCTGAGAAGTATGTGTAGCGTTACTTTGAGAGATAGAGTGAGAAACACCGTTATAAGACGGAGGTGTGGAGTGAATGAAGATATAGTGACGAAAATTGAGAAAGGTATGCTAAGATGGTTTGGACATGTAGAGAGGATGGATGAAAGAAGATTGACAAAACGAGTGTATGAAGGAAGAGTGGATGGAAAAGTTGGAAGGGGAAGACCTCGGCGAACGTACTCCGACCAAATCGGAGACATTCTGCAGAAAGGCCAGGTCAGGAGTACCCTAAATCGGCGCGCATGCATGAAGAATGTTATGAAAGTTCATGAAGCGAAAGTTGTATGTCAGGATCGTAGCAAGTGGAAATCCGTGATCTCTGCCTACCCCTATGGGAAACAGGCGTGATTATATGTATGTATGTATGTATATTTAATAAGTAGGTACTTAAACAAGCCAAATGTCACTAATTTCATTATTTCGTAACCTTACCAAAGGAAAGGGTAGCAGAGGGTATGAAATACTTTGTTTCGTGAAAGCAGAGAACACAATATAAAAGCACCGATTATGATAATATGAGCAACTATTTTAAAATTTTGGGTGCAATCAAATTTTATCACAGGGCTTAGTGTAATGTTAACAACACTCAGAAAAATATAGATTTATAACGAACATCACTCTTCTGTACATCTAAAATTACTTTGAATGCCAATACTAATGAGACTAATGTAATGTTTGTGAATATTTTCAATCAGAAAAAAGGATGTCTGTACTGTTTTTTTTTTAATTTTATAGACTAAGGCCTGAATCACACTGGCGGGTCAATAGTAATTTTGACAGCTAATGACAAGTTTACTATTAGGCCGCGCCAGTCTGTGAGAGACTTAAAGTGACAGATATAAATGTCGAACCCACTAGAGATGTCGACTGCTAGTCAAAACTGCAACTTTTAATAAAACTTCAAAAACGTAATGAAGTTTGTAGGGAAACACAAACAAGTGACGCTACGATTTTCTTCGGTCTTATAGCGTCTATATTTGCAGCATATAGATATAGCATCTCAATATGGTAAAATGTTAAAATTAGGTTCACGCGAGAAGGAGCTTTGTTCATTAGTAATAAAATACTAATTTGCTTTTTTTGTTGTTAACGTCCCAATAATATTTTCGCGCATATTCATTTATGATTTGTGAAGTTAGTGAATGACTTTTAAGTCCATAAAAAACAGAATATACATCACAATGGTATAATGGTATCCAGATGCTGATTATCTACCTATAGCCATCATCTAGGTATCAGCTAAGCAAACAAAAGCAAATGGAGTTTATTGTCAAAGGTCGATCACTCCGCCGCGCGCTGCGATACAATTAAAGACGGTTGGTAAGATAAGCAATTCATTCGTTTCGGGAAATGATATTGGATTTGTACCACAGATTGTACAACATAACAGTGGCAAAAATATTACGTTTGACATTAAAAACGGCTGTGCTTAAGACTCGGTTAACATTTCAGTAAGTCGTTGGTTGATTTAACTAGATAGGCTATTAAATGAATCTGGTATACATAAGAAACACATTCCATATCTTAGACTTCTTAGAGATAAAAATGCAATATGTCTATGTCAAGTTGCCAACTACATTTTTTTCGAATCCTGATGTGATTCGATATTCCATGCAGTACATAAAATAATGGATATTTACCGGTATTTTCTCTTAACTACTATGCGGGTGATTGTCGGCTAAACGCGAATGCGAGCGGCGGTAACAACCTACTAACTATGTTTGTGACACACGTGGAAACACTGGAAACCCTAATATACAGTATAAACATAATTAATTACTTATTAAGTTCCTACGTTATTAATTTATAGGTTCTGATTGTCTCTGTACATTTACCGGAACAAAAACTGTTTAGGTAGTTGGTATTATTGAACGCTACCTAGAGGTAAAACTGTACATATACCATAATACCCTATAAACATAGTCTACTCCGCTTCACTAATGATATTATTTACTTGCTTATAATCATTTTGAGCTCCTGGCTGCATGGAGCATTTATAGACAATAACTGCAGTGACTGATAAATTATAAAGAGTGCAAGAGGGCAGACTAGGCAGGCTTTATAATTTACCTAGTCTGTGATAATAGGTAACGGACAAAGTAATCTTCCAATGGTTCACTTCGCTTAATCGAATCATTATAACGCTTATATGAACGCTGAACGCTATTTGAAATTAGAAACGATACGGCACATGCCATCAGTGAAAGTGTCGGCTTGTTTTTAAATGATTGCTTTAACAATAATGTTCCGGCTGCGCTGTGTTAAAATAGTAATTTGTTCGCCAATTAACACAAATTCATTTATCTGACTCCCTATTGTTATTTAGGTATTTAATAGTAACTACTCTAAAAGTTACGAAACACGTATTTTTAGGGTTCTGTAGTTAAAACTGCGAAAATGGAAACTTTCGTCTTCGAATCCGTCCGTCCGTATGTTACAGACCATTTACACGGACACTGTAAGCACTACATTTATGAAATTCTGGCAAGAAGGTGTATTGTATGAACCGCTACAGAAAGGCATTGTGAAATTGGGGGTGGCATACATCTAATCGGACGATGAAAAAAAAACATTCCACATGCAACACACAGCATGGTATGTACTTTACCTACGTTAAAAGGGCAAATAAAATTAGCACTGTTGTCTACATATTCAATTACGAGCAGAAGTAAAAACTGTAAGTACCTACTGTATCTGTGTCACATCACAGCGGTTATGTGTCGATGTCAATTTGTCAATACCGCATTCAACATTTTTTTTAAATATAAGAATATTCGGAAACCTGCCGCAACGGAATAAAATAATCCGATATTTTTCATATGAGCTCGACAGGCACAAATCTCTAAATACCTTTTTGCTAAGCCACTATGATAAAATAAAACAATAATGTAATGTTCAAGAGATCGCTTATGTGATTTTAATATAACCTACTTACATTAACGCTCTAACCTAATTGATAAAGATATGTAACTAATAATTGGACGAAACTAAAACGGTCGGCCAAATTATTTCAATAATAACAACACATAGAACACCTTCGTTTTAATAAAGCCATCATTATACTCGTACTAATGGGTTAGAGCCGGGCCACACGGCTGCGTTACGTTGCGTTTATGAATAGAATCCCACGATGTCGTCATTCTGATTATATTCATAAACGCAACGCAACGCAACGCATCACTATGGCCCGGCTCTTATTCCCACTTAGTACCACCGATTTGTCACCACTGGTAAAAGCTGGCAGCTTTCCTAGTCTGTTACCAGTGCTACCACTAAAAGTAGTAGCCACTAACAATTTAGTGAGGTTTGAATTGATTTTTCTGTACTTACCAGTTTACGAATGGGGAAATATCCCAGCTGTTACCAGTAGTAATAAATTAGTGGTAACAGATGGGGAAACCCCATACTATTCAGGACCGAGTGGAGAGGCTGAGAGATATTTTTTTTATTCAGTTGGACATTGAACGAAATACAATTATGGTGTGTACTTTAAATACGTCGTTAAGGTCAGATACAACCGTAATGTTATTCTTATTAGACATTATCTTGCGATGTAAAAATATCACTTCGAATATTTAGTGTACTCGAGTAATAATTAGTACTATTTTTTAAGACAATTGCAAATATTTATTACCACGTTTAATAATGAACGTTAATCCCAATCAAATCACTAATCGCTGGATGACCATTTTCATCGCTCTTCATTTCCATCGTCGCGCGTAATAGGTTTTAGATTATGTTCGATGTTGAAAACCGCTATATAAGTAATGCAATCACAGCGCTTTTCAACATCGGGCACGTATTGTCTTACATGTTGTTCAAGGACAGTAGATTATTATTTTATGTACATGTCAAGATTTGAATCTTATTCTCTTACTTACATAAACTGTTAAAAATATCATGAGTATGACTTACTTCCAGTACTTTTTGATCTTTGGCTAATTTCAATGAGACTATTTTGTATCATAATAAGAGTATTCAAACCAATACAATAACCAATATTTTGTATAAATATAAGTATAACAAATTAAAGAACTGGTAATGAATATCAGACAGATAATATTTGATACCAACAAGTATTGATTACTTCGTAAATTGAGTTGAGTCTAATGCTATATCCTATCATTAGTATATTATAAGTCGTGTCACTCGTCATTTTTGCAGATAATTATACTAAAGGCTACTTCGTTGGGCTCATCCTAGATGCATCACCTACCCTGTTTCAACATCAAAATTCTTTTCATACAATAACGGGATAAAATATAATTTATATTTAGACATTATAATTACAAGGGATGGAATTATAGCACAATGTGTAGATGCTAACGTCTACGCAACTTATCGTTAAAATAATATTTATAGTAGCTTAAAGACAGGGATTTTAAGAAGAATCTAAAAGGAAATTGTCAATACACTCGTTTTGCTCATAGATAAATGTAACCTTTGTACAACCCTATTTTAACATATTGTGTTTATAATATTAACTGGTGTACCTATGAATGTATTCATATAAATATGACCATTTTGTGTCGGTGGCTAGGTAGATATAGTATAGTAGTGAATGGGTGGTTGACTAGTGGTCGCAGCAGGCGGCGCGCCGCTTACCGCCGGCCGCGGTACTTCTCGGTGGTGGCGTCTTCAAGGTTGCTGTCCCAGTCGAACTCCGTGACGCCGCTGCGCGGGGCCACCTCGCCCAGGTGCCGCCACCTGTACTCGAAGTCGGCATCGCGTTTCTTCAGGGCCTCGAACCTATTCAATACGTTATGTTGTAGGTAAACTTGATCAATCACGTAATATACTGTTCCATGGATAACGCTCCCTGCGCTGGTAGAGATTTAATAATTTATACAAAAAAACACACTCCAATTTTGTACTCCGCTATGCCACGAACGTGACATTTTTACATATCCTTCCCACTTCACCACCTGTACTGCTTTCTGATAGCAAATTAGGTGGTTACTACAGATCCCAACTAACTTAAGTTACTTTGTATCGGCCGATGATATTTGAGGAGTTCCGTCGATTCCTCAGGGACAGGGAACCCATACTGACCTTCAGTTTCTTATCATAATTTCCACTTCAAAATGAATATTTTTACGAGCATTGGTTGCTACGTCAACGAAATTTCATCGGAATCTGTGAAGTGCCTACATCATTGAGGGGATCCATATGACATCTGTGCTCATCATGACCAGTTCCGCTTCACCAAGTTAGTGGTTTCCGAGAGCCAATGTTTGATTACCCATAGATAATACCTACTTGAAAGAGGATTTCTCCCCTAGCGTTTTGCAAATAAGAAAAGAATTGCAGGAAACCTTGAGAAAGGAGAGAGAGTCTGGTAAAAGAGTAGTTCTACACTACGACAAGATAGTGGAACTAAAACCTCGCAGATCAGGACCTCGGACACCCACCGAAAGAAATAAGAATAAAAGGGATATGTCTATTTCACCCGAGGAAAAGAAAAAACCTACCGAGGAGTCAATAAGGAGTCGATGAAACAAGCACCGAGCACAAATAATGGGAATAAATTACCTAAAAGAAATAAAATAAATATAGAGTCATTTGTAACACGTGAACCAAAAGGTACAAATGCAAATTTGACTTTAAATAAGGAACAACCAACAAATTCCGCCCAATAGCAATCAGCAACGCCCCTCCAAAACACATTCCAAAACGAACAATACAAAAAAGAAATAGTAAAGCTCCCCAAGCCGGCTGGTCACCGTGGGGACAGCGACCACAACCCTCCAAATAAAAATAAAAGATGTGAACAATATTTAAGAATTGCAACTTACAACGTCAGATCACTATTGTCTACAGAAAAAATGATCGAACTTACTCATGCCTTACAGAAGGTACAATTTGATATTCTTGGCCTAGCAGAGGTGAGAAGAAAGGGCTGCTGTATAGAAGAAATGGATAATTACATATTCTGCTACAAAGGTGAAAGACAGGGATCATATGGCGTCGGTTTCCTAATAAAGAAAGAACACAAAAACAATATATTAAGTTTTACTGGCCTGTCAGACCGGGTAGCACTTCTACAAATGAAATATCAAAGCGAAATACTCTCTATAATTCAAGTATATGCACCCACAGAAAGCTCAACGGACGAGGAAATCAGTAGTTTTTACGAAACACTAGAACAAGCACACCAGAACGCTACTGAAAAACTAATAGTCATCGGCGACTTTAATGCGAAGATCGGACTACAAAAGGAAAATGAAGATTTAATTATTGGAAAATATGGCTATGGAATAAGAAATGCTAGAGGAGAAACATTAGCACAATATGCGAATGAACACAAGCTGCGAATTATAAACACATATTTCAAAAAGAGAAACAAAAGAAAATGGACGTGGATTTCTCCTGATTTGAAAACGAAAAATGAAATTGATTATATTTTAACAAATAAACCAATTAACATTACTAATATAGAAGTGTTAAACAACGTGGAATTCCCCTCAGATCACCGTCTAGTACGAGCTACATGGAAACTGAACACCGCTACAAAAAAGAGCAGAAATAACTACAGATCTTCAAATAACAGGCCTAAAAATGACAAAGAAATCGAATTATATCTTCAAAACTTAGAAAGTAACTTACAAAACCTCTATTCCTGTGAAAAAAGCAAACACATACAAGCATACTACGACGAAATAGAAACTGCTATCAGAAATAGTTTACAAACAAATAATAAACAACTAATACCAATAAAAGAAAACCGAATCATTAGTCAAAAAACTAAAGAGCTTATCAGAAAGAGATCTGAACTAATTAAATTGCAACAGAAGTCGAAGGAAGCAAAACAAGAACTCAGTAAATTATTCAAAATGACTAGTAAAGCGTTAAGGAAAGATTACCAGCTCTACAGAAAGAAAGTTATAACAAGAAACCTAAAATGCTATAGAAGCACAAAAAGAGCTTTTAAAGAGACGAATACTCAAAAAACTTGGATACAAAGCTTAAAATCTAAAGACAAAGAGACAAAAACAAGAAAAGACATAATAAACAATGCAACTGAATTCTATAGAGAGCTATACAGCGAAAAAAATAAAAGCTTGCTAGAAATGGAACAACCTAGAGCAACAAACCAATACGAAACCGTTAAGCCCATAGAACCCGTAGAAGTACTAACTCACATTAAAAAATTAAAAACGGACAAGAGCCCGGGACCGGACGGCATCACAAACGAAGCTCTTAAACTTGGAAAAGCCCAACTGATTCCGATACTAGCAAAGCTCTTCAATATGGTCCTAGAAACAGGCGAGGCACCAACTCAATGGAAAAGCTCTGAAATAATTTTATTGTATAAAAAAGGCGACCCCAAGGATATTGCTAACTATCGCCCGATCAGCCTCTTGTCTACTATATATAAATTGTTCATGTCAATACTACAAAGTAGAATGAACGCTAATATAGACAACTTTCAACCTATAGAGCAAGCTGGTTTCCGCTCAGGATTCTCAACAACAGATCATCTACATGTGATGCAACAAATAATAGAAAAACATAGAGAATTTAAACAACCCTTATACATAGCTTTCATCGACTACGCGAAAGCTTTCGATACGATCTCTCACGAATCTATCTGGAAAGCGCTCTACCAAGCCGAAATAAATATTCAATACATTAACGTCCTAAAAAACTTATATAATAATAGTACCAGTAGAATAAAACTTGAAACGAGAGGAGATATTATTTCGATATGTAGAGGCGTGAGACAGGGAGACCCCCTCTCCCCGAAGCTTTTTATTGCCGTATTAGAGACTATATTCGTAAAACTAAAATGGCAACAGGAGGGAATCAAAATAAACGGCAGATATCTAAGTCACCTTAGATTCGCGGATGACTTAGTACTATTCGCCTCTACAAGTAGAAAGTTAGGAAAAATGATTAACTCCCTCAGCGAAGAAAGCGAGAAAATAGGATTGAAGATGAATGAGAATAAAACAAAGCTTATGACTAATAGCTTTCAAGAACCAATTAATCTGGGAAAAACGTCATTAGAATATGTGCAACGCTACATATACCTCGGAAAAGAAGTTTCTTTTAGCAACGACAATACACAAGACGAAATAGAACGACGTATAGCCATAAGCTGGAAAAAGTACTGGTCTCTAAAAGAAATATTTAAAGGAGAATACCCATTACATATGAAAAAAATAGTGATGGATACCAATATTTTGCCTTCCCTAACATATGGCTGCCAAACCTGGAGTCACTCGTTAAAGACGAAAGCCAGAGTAATCACTACCCAAAGAGCAATGGAAAGGAGCATGCTAAAGCTAAGGAAAATACAAAAAGTGAGAAGTGAACGCATAAGGCACAAAACGAGGATTACAGATGCACTAAAATATGCTCTTAAAATGAAATGGCGATGGGCCGGTCACGTAGCGAGATTCACGGACAACAGGTGGACAAAAGAAGTGACTACATGGAAAGGCCCCGACGTAAAAAGAAAGTCAGGACGACCACGAAAACGATGGAGCGACGACATAGTAGCCACGGCCGGTCAAAGATGGCTAAATGAGGCAAAGGACAGAGACAAGTGGAACAAATTGGAGGAGGCCTTTACCCAATAAAGTGGGGTTCCTATCAAATTCTAATAGATATACCTACCTACATAAATAGAAAAATAATTTTAATATTACTAACCAATATAAATAATATATATAAAAATTTAAAGAAGAAAAATATAATATTATCTAATATACCTACATATGTAATACGCTAAGAACTTATATTTTATAAATAAATAATATTAAGTTTGTAAGTAGTTGATAAGGAAATAAAGAGGCTTTTTATTATTATTATTATTATTATAATACCTAATACAGCATGTGCGTGCTTATCAAATTCGAGGAGTTCCCTCGTTTCGTCCTAGATCCCATCATTAGACCTTCACCAAATTTATTTGTTACCAATTTCGGGGTACCTTCTTTGAAACAAAAAAAGAATTATCGAAATCGGTCTACGTGGTCAAGAGTTATCGGGATGATACATGTACATAAACAAACGCAAACATGCAGACGAACCGAGAACCTTCTTCCTTCATATTGAAGTCAGTTAATAAATATACTACTTGTACCTCTTGAACATGAGGTTCTTGGCGAAGTCGTAGAGCTCTAGGTCGAGCGAGTTGAGCCGCTTGATGTGTTGCACCTGCGCGGGCGCCAGGGCCGCCAGCGTGGCGCCCGACACCGTGGCGTTGTGCTGCGTGAACGGCACCGCGAACCGCAGGTTGAACGTCTCCTCGAACACGTACTGCGAGATCTGCCCGACAAAAAACGAACACGATATTAATCTCGATTAGAGATTTTTTTACAGTAACGTGATAACTCTGAAATAAGGTAAATCTGCATTCGTTGATGAGGCCCGAACCCGAAATGGTGGATCGGATTCTGAGGAATTTCTCGCCCAAGGTTTATAAGATTTTTGTTCCTTTCGGAACGTGCTCTTGCACGATATGTTGACCGTCAAAGGCCTCAAAGCGTAATTTTCTCTTATGGGAAATAGCAGTTTACTATTCCTTTTACTACACTGGTTTGAGTACAACAAAGTCCAAACTAGTTTATGAATGTGTGCAAGACATGAATGAATATTCAAGTGGACAATAAAGATCATCGCGTCGGAGCTAGCGCGGCCGGGAGGGCAAGGAACTACGAGTAATGGCGCCGCAGATACCGACGCGAACAATCATTCAAGTGCACATAATGCACATGCATCTTCGTCCGGGGTCACTGCTCGAGAATAGGTGGAATAGGTAATTGTTGATGCTTAACCCCACGTCGCGCTCGTTTGCTGTACGACCCATATCCATAAAGCGCCAGCAATGAATCATCTTATCGGTGCGGCTATTTCCGTCATATTTTACGATCTGAAAGTTATTTCGCTTCAGCAATTTTCCGCCCTCCTACATACCCACAATTAATACGTGGTTTTACACAATACGTAAAAATAGTTTACAAGACTAAAATGCTGGCGAAAACTATTGTACGAAAAAATTTATGAATACGTATTTGATATATGTCTTTTAGGTGGTTAAATAGTTTACGGAACTAAAACAATGCATGTATAGGACGTTAACTTTCGCGGAGGCTTCAGGGCCGGCGGCGGCTGTGCCCTACATCTGTCGCCTACGCTGAACACCTATAACCGCCGGTTTGCAATTAACTTGAGTACCTACTATTGAACAAACTAAACCGCATGAATCTATACTTTTTACAATATCCACACCGTAATTAAATTGATATTCTGTACCGGATAACACTGCACGTGACAGTTTCATAATAACTAAGCACCTATTTTTAAAGTTTGTGAAATGTTAAACAATATCTAACTCGGGAACGGACAAACGGACTGACGAATATTATACCTGTATTTCAACCATAAATGAAGAGATGAATTAATAATTTATATCCAAATAAAACCGACTCCAATTAACTACAGAAAATAACGAAATCCCCATACGCGTGCCTATCAAAATTTGAGGAGTTCCCTCGATCCTTCTTGGATCCATCATCGGACCTTCACTAAATCTATATGGGATGTAACTTGGAGTACCTGATTTGAAACAAATAATTTGCACCAAAAAAAACCGACTCCAATTTTGTACTTCGTTATGCCACAATTTGTGGTTTCCGTGAGCCAATGCTTGGTTCCCTACAGAAAATACCGAAATCGGCATATGCGTGCCTATCAAATTCGAGGAGTTCCCTCGATTCCTCCTAGATCCCATCATCAGACCTTCACCAAATTTATATGGGACCAACTTGGGAGTACCTGTTTGGAAATAAAAAAAGAATTATCAAAATCGGCCAACGTGGTCCAGAGTTATCGGGGATCATACATACATAAAAAAGAACAAGCTAACATGCAGATGAACTGAGTACCTCGTTCCTTTTATTGAAGTCGGTAAAAAAAAAACATGCGGACGAACTGAGAACCTCCTTCCTTCTATTGAAGTCGGTTAAAAAGTGGGTACGGCTTGCGATTTACCTTCTGGAATTCAGTGAGGCCGAAATAGGCCATGGCGGCGAGGTTCCTCTTGGCGGAGGCGAGAAGCACGCGGTCGGAGTCGGGGGAGCGGTGCCGCAGCGTGCCGTTGTAGCAGCCCACCAGCGCCAGGTCGGCCAGCATGCGCGTCTGCCGGTTGTTGGCCAGGTTCCACGGACAGGCCGCGAACTCATCCAGCGTCACCGCGCGCCACGTCTCCCCGCTGTAGCACGCGGGCACTTCCGCGGCTGACCACACACACAACATAAAGGACCGTGCATCAAAATGCTCCTAAAACCCGTTCCTTGTTTCGCAGACAAGAGTTTCATAGATGTATTGATTCGCAGAATTATTCATTTCATAGAAAGCTTTTTTCCGAAACCGTTAACTTTCTAGGTAGGCTTTTTAGGTCATTGTGTAGAAGTCATTTCGGTCTACGAGAAAAGTAGGCTAGGTTAGGTTAGAACTCCGACCCTTTTGAAAAAAGCTTTCTATGAAATGAATAATTCTGCGAATCAATAAATCTATTAAACTTCTGTATGCGAAACAAGTTACAACCCTTAAAAAAGTATACTACATGGTTCTATATAAATATAACTATTCCAAATTGAAAATCGATAGTATAGGTATACGAGTAGTAGTACTTTAGATATTTAACAATGTGACAGTCAGTCTTTTTTATCTTACCATTTTGGAACGGAACCCTAAAAATAAAATAAAAAACAGTGCAGGCTCGCACCTCGCTCGACTACAATTTTAAATATAAATTCCATTATTTGTCGAGTCCCAAACTCTTTAAAAAGAAAAACTAAGAAAATAGGGCTTGGCTGACTTGTGCTATCTTTTGTATGGCTGTTACAGCCACATATCTTTTGTATGGCTGTGACAGCCACACATCTTTTATATGGCTGTGACAGCCACACATCTTTTGTATGGCTGTTACAGCCACACATCTTTTGTATGGCTGTTACAGCCACACATTTTTGTATGGCTGTTACAGCCACACATCTTTTGTATGGCTGTTACAGCCACACATTTTTGTATGGCTGTTACAGCCACACATCTTTTATATGGCTGTTACAGCCACACATCTTTTGTATGGCTGTTACAGCCACACATCTTTTATATGGCTGTTACAGCCACACATTTTTGTATGGCTGTTACAGCCACACATCTTTTGTATGGCTGTTACAGCCACACATCTTTTATATGGCTGTTACAGCCACACATTTTTGTATGGCTGTTACAGCCACACATCTTTTGTATGGCTGTTACAGCCACACATCTTTTATATGGCTGTTACAGCCACACATTTTTGTATGGCTGTTACAGCCACACATCTTTTGTATGGCTGTTACAGCCACACATCTTTTGTATGGCTGTTACAGCCACACATCTTTTATATGGCTGTTACAGCCACACATTTTTGTATGGCTGTTACAGCCACACATCTTTTGTATGGCTGTTACAGCCACACATCTTTTATATGGCTGTTACAGCCACACATTTTTGTATGGCTGTTACAGCCACACATCTTTTGTATGGCTGTTACAGCCACACATCTTTTATATGGCTGTTACAGCCACACATTTTTGTATGGCTGTTACAGCCACACATCTTTTGTATGGCTGTTACAGCCACACATCTTTTATATGGCTGTTACAGCCACACATTTTTGTATGGCTGTTACAGCCACACATCTTTTGTATGGCTGTTACAGCCACACATCTTTTGTATGGCTGTTACAGCCACACATCTTTTGTATGGCTGTTACAGCCACACATCTTTTGTATGGCTGTTACAGCCACACATCTTTTGTATGGCTGTTACAGCCACACATCTTTTGTATGGCTGTTACAGCCACACATCTTTTGTATGGCTGTTACAGCCACACATCTTTTGTATGGCTGTTACAGCCACACATCTTTTATATGGCTGTTACAGCCACACATTTTTGTATGGCTGTTACAGCCACACATCTTTTGTATGGCTGTTACAGCCACACATCTTTTGTATGGCTGTTACAGCCACACATCTTTTGTATGGCTGTTACAGCCACACATCTTTTGTATGGCTGTTACAGCCACACATCTTTTGTATGGCTGTTACAGCCACACATTTTTGTATGGCTGTTACAGCCACACATTTTTGTATGGCTGTTACAGCCACACATCTTTTGTATGGCTGTTACAGCCACACATCTTTTGTATGGCTGTTACAGCCACACATCTTTTGTATGGCTGTTACAGCCACACATCTTTTGTATGGCTGTTACAGCCACACATCTTTTATATGGCTGTTACAGCCACACATTTTTGTATGGCTGTTACAGCCACACATCTTTTGTATGGCTGTAACAGCCACACATCTTTTATATGGCTGTTACAGCCACACATTTTTGTATGGCTGTTACAGCCACACATCTTTTGTATGGCTGTTACAGCCACACATCTTTTATATGGCTGTTACAGCCACACATTTTTGTATGGCTGTTACAGCCACACATCTTTTGTATGGCTGTTACAGCCACACATCTTTTGTATGGCTGTTACAGCCACACATTTTTGTATGGCTGTTACAGCCACACATCTTTTATATGGCTGTTACAGCCACACATTTTTGTATGGCTGTTACAGCCACACATTTTTGTATGGCTGTTACAGCCACACATCTTTTGTATGGCTGTTACAGCCACACATTTTTGTATGGCTGTAACAGCCACACATCTTTTGTATGGCTGTTACAGCCACATATCTTTTGTATGGCTGTTACAGCAATACAAAAGATGGCACGGGTCATATTCGTTTACAACCAATTCGAGTCGTGTTTTTGGGTTTCAAAAGCGACGTTTGGTATTATGTCTGGAATAATTTGCATCCTTACATCCTGTCAACTGTCGAGTAGTATTAGCATTAGCGGATCTGTTCCTGTTGCCAGTGCCACTTCGAGTCCGACTGGCGAGAGCCAAGTAGAACACACCTTGGGTGAATTAACTAACACCCCCGGTTAATTCACCCAAACGCGGCTAACACCGTCGGACCGTGGCAGCATTGTCCAATTAGGATGTGTAAACCAGTAAAATATATACATCAGAGCACGTACGGTAGAGCGGGTTAGCAGGAATCGGTGTTTTCTAGCTGTCAAACATCGGATTTGTTACAAAGAGAACCATCCGTACGTAAGTAATATTACTCTTTGCTTTGGTATATCAAAAAAGCCAATCGAGAATAATTCGAATTAATTTTTAAATGTAATTATTGTATAGTCAAGTAGTTCCGGAGCAAATTGGCTGTGACAGACGTCCGTCTGTCCGTCCGGACAGACACACGAGTGATCGTATAAGAGTTACGTTTTTTTTTTCTTTTGAGGTACGGAACCCTAAATATACCATTTAAAAAACTTGAAATAAGGCTGTTTGAACATGAAATTTACCAGGTACTACTTCTAACCTATACGAGTATAAGAGACACGGTTCTTTCGAAAAAATATTGGTAGTTCATATCATCATCATATATTATATTATATCATAATCGGAACGTTGGAAATTAAGACACATTCTAGACACGCGGCAGCGTGTCCAGCCAAGTTCACCCCAAATTTGGTACATATATTAAGATCCTTTAGAACAACGAGATCCCCAAATTTCATAAATATAGGTTGAATAGTTATTGAGATATTAAATTCCAAAAAACGGCCTCTTTTACCACTGACTGACTGACTGACTAGTAATCAAAAACCTAACCCACTTCAGGATGACCTAGAAAGCTGAAATTCGGCATGCATCTTGGTAATTATGTGTATACACCAGAAAAAATCAGAAAACAGTGATTTTATTATTAGTTTTTTCCTTATCTCGGGACCATGGGGTCCCGGACCTTTGGAAGGCGTGCGTGGGGCCGAAGCCAACAGCGCAGAGGCCCTTTTAGACAATTTAATATAAAAGCAAAGGGATACACACATGGCGGATACCATCCCCGAACGCACAATATGATACATCCAGAGATGGTCCCCGCCAGGTGCAAAGACTATTGCAGTGCATCACTGTGCTGCGATGGAAACTAAGGTCATGGGCTATTGTGTTGAATGTTGGATGGGCTGGATAATGGGCTATTGGAGGAGACTAGCGGACACCTGCCGTGACAATCAGTCTCAATATTGTAAAAGGCAGGCGGTGACTCGCCAGCTCGCTGAGTGGGCCCCACATAACAGTCGCACGCACTGTGCGACAGTGGGGCAACATCCCGTTGAGCGGCTGTAAGGTTGTCGAGAGGTGAGTCTGCGGTAGCCAGATCCCGGTAATCCGATCAGCAGGCCGCCGGCGTTATGACATTTTACACTTCCAACCTGGAGCATAGGTCTCGCTCTTGCGACTCCACTCAGGCCGGCCAATTAAGCCAAGCACAGAGGCGAGGGCCAGATGGAAAGGGCCCTCTGGAGATTAGGGGTCCGCGGTGTCGCCACTCACCGTCAGCGCGCTACAAGCTGCCCCCGCGGGTTTTATTATTATTATTATTATTATTTATGCTAGTTATCTCAGAACTCCGTCGTTTATTAACCGATTTTGAAAATTCTTTTTTTTTTAAACGGTATTTTTCTGGGGTGGTCCCATTATCATCGGGTCAGAATCTGATCATAGGGTCCTAAAGAAATCGAGGGAACTCCTCAAATATTTTAAGTGCACCTATAGCGGTTTGGGTATTTTGTATAATAACTCGTGCATTCGCTCTGGGAAAGCACCATTGGATGAAGTTTGACAAAAAGTAATGATATCCCATCAAAAACATAAATGTGAAAATGGTAGCCAAGTTCACCGACAAAAGAATTGAGATCTAAATAGGCGCCAAGTTCCGTAGATTACCTATCTGAAAAGTTGCCAAGTTTGGCACTAGATTGTTTACAGTAAAACTAATTTACTGCGGCTTAATGCATTTTGAGCTTTAACTTGGCAGTTTTCTTAAATATCCAACAGCTTTCATGGTATTATAACATACTGCATAGAAAACTGCCAAGTTAAGGCTCAAAATGCATTAAGCCGCAGTAAATTAATTTTATTGTAAACAATCTAGTGCCAAACTTGGCAACTTTTCAGATAGGTAATCTACGGAACTTGGCGCCTATTTAGATCTCAATTCTTTTGTCGGTGAACTTGGCTGCCATTTTCACATTTATGTTTTTGATGGGATCATTCGTTTCGATAACATGAATTATTTTTCAAAAAGCTAAATATAGCGAGAGAGTATGTGTTCGACCGTCGGCTCAGAGTACTCGTAGTGCCGACCTTCGAACGGTAAGACGAATGCCACTCCTCATAAGGCGTTCAAGAAATATCAGGTACCTAAACTTATTATTATCACCCTTATATGGATGTTCAAGTAAGCCTAAGATACAAGATTGCAGATAAAAAAGTATTTTAAAAATGCATAGAAACAATATCCAAACTAACTGAAATAGTGGCAGAGAAAATAGGGCTACCATGGCCAGAAATTAAAGTTTTTGTATGCGGCGTGCTCCAGTCCGTATTTTCTCTTAACGCAGTATCAAATTGGCGGCAAGGATATTATGCAGGTGGACGGCTGATATAATAACTGAACAGGAAAGATCGATCAACGTCACGTGTCTTGACTTAGGTCTCCTCAATCATGATCACGGAGGGTGGCATAACAAGGGCTATTTAGGCATGCCGTTGAACGGATTATTTTAGAAGAGCAAGCAGTTATTACCTTAATTCATAATATGATCCAACGAATTGGAGATTAATACGCCCCACTTGTTTATGCGTGGAATTTACACACATTAAGTTTTACAAAAAAACGTATAATAATAGGTACTGTAAGTGGGTATCCATACTTACCTTACAAATATTATAATTGCGAAGTAACTCTGTCAGTTATAGGTCGATTCACAAGAGCTGGCGCGGAAAATGTATGTAACTGTCATTAATTTCATAGACATACCGCGCCAGCTCTTGTGAATCGACCTATACCTATTCAAGCTTAAACCGCTAAACCGATTTAAATGAAATTTGGTATAAAGATAGTTTGAGTTCCGGGAAAGGACATAGGATAGTTTTTATTCCGGAAATCATTCCTTCGAGTGCGAAAAGGGGGTAGAAGTTTGTATGGGCGAGCGATATTTAAGCCTGCGCCTTCAATAATTTACTAGCTACTATTTATATAACATAACAAATTGCACGCGGACGGAGTACAAATACAATACAAACAGTACAAATACAGAGACTTCAACTTGAGGGTGGGGGCGGCCTTACCCGTGGCCGTGCGGCCCTGGCACCAATGCCGGGAGCCCTTCCACGTCGCGCCGCGCTTCACGTGACGGTACTCCGACAGGTATCTGACGACAAACGGCATACATTAAAACCTGTATATTTTCAGTGTTTCTTCTGCGCTATGCGCCATGGTCACGACCAACTAGAGACATGACAGCGTTAAACGACGACGATAGGCTGCACTTTGCTTTTTTTTGGCTTTTGCTGGGTAATAGCATCATGCAAACAGTTTCATAAAAAGGACCCTTAAAGTTCGAGAGATGCTGTAACAAAACGAAAGAGGCGAGTTTTTAGGGTTCCGTAGCCAAATGGCAAAAACGGAACCCTTATGGATTCGTCATGTCTGTCCGTCCGTATGTCACAGCCGATTTACTCGGGAGACTATGAGCACTACAATTATGAAATTTGGTAGAAGGTGTATGCTATGAACCGCTATAGCTATATTGAAAAAAATATTGAACTGGGGGGGGGGGGGCACCCCATACATGTTACAGGGGGGTCAAACATTTTTTTTAAATGCACATAGGCGTGAGTGGTATCCATGGATAGGCCTTCAAAAATGACATGGAGGTTCCATGATTTTTTTTCTATTTAAGTCAATCGTTGGCGAGATATTAGCTGTCTAAGTGGTAAAAAGTGTCGCCCCCCCCCCGCCCTCTAATTTCCAAGTTGAAAAGTATGAAGTTTAAAATTCTGAAAAAAATCAAGATGATGTAAATTAATAAATACTATCAACGATTTTTATTTTGAACAACATAGGTTTAACGGTTTTTGGGTTATTGCTGAAAAACTGTCTTTCCCAAACAAAAGGGCCTAAATGCCGTAAGTTTCCTATGAAGATACGATATTTTTTGATTAAATGTATTGTATAGTGGTTTTAAATGTAGATTAGGAGGTGTTGGTACGGAAGCCTTCGTGCGCGAGTCCGACTCGCACTCGGCCGGTTTTTTATTAGACTCGAGAATTTTAAGACCTAATTATTTATCGTTGTTAAATATTTTTTCTACAACGGCAAAATAATTTGATTTGAATTAAAAAGGAATTGGGGCCAGAATATTGTTTAAAAGAAAGTTTGTGTAAGTATCACATCTCTCACCAGTCACATCTGATGGCACGGTAGTGCCCCCGCCAAGACGACCGGCGCTTCGTCGTTTTTTGGACCCTCATACCTTGGGTTCCAAATATACCAGATAAACAAAATTCTCGGGTTATGATGTTCATAGGTACTGGACTTATTAAACATAGTTTAAATTGCATAGCTCTTATACTTTAGATTTTATTGATATGTTAAAAAAAACCCCGATTGCGTCACTGACTCACTCACTCACTGATGATCATCAAAATTCTTAGGGTACTTCCTGGAGTCCTAGAAAGCTGAATTTTAGTAAGTATCTAAGCTTGTACTAGTACACGAAAGACAAACCTTGGAACCCTTACCCCCCAACTCCTTAATCTAGGGAGGATGGAAGTTTGTATGAGACTTCCGCAAAATTGAATGCTAGAAAACTGAAGATTGATATAGCGACTCCTTGTTATAAGTAATAAAATACGTATTTCAGATTTTTATGTAGATCACCCCACCCTTTAAATTAGGGAATGAAAGTTTGTACGGGTTATCGACCGAATTAAAAAAATATAGTCATAGGTAAGAAAAGACATGAATCCCACTAAAAACATTTTCATGATAAATATTAATAAAAGTGTAAAATTAGGGCTTCTAGAGTTAGGGTATGTAGAGTTAGAATTAGAAGCTTGGCTCTACATTAGATTGAGATCTGATAACTTTTTGACAGTGCGCCCCTTATAATAAATTGTTTTTAGTGGGATAATTAATTTTGCCTATGGTATAGATTGATTTACTTGCATTGGTATATAAAGTTTGTTGTTTTAATACTGCTGTCAGCCATTTAATTGAGAGATTAAGATTACAATGCTGGAGTAGAAATAAAAACATAATTGCATCAGACTGGTCTGAATCAAGGCAATACAGTTTAAATTGGATGCCAATTAAGATTATATATAATAAACCACACGAATTATAATTAATGATTATGACCGATATACAGTAATGGCCATTGACAATATCGACATTTATTAAGTAGTAAGTATTTAAATATACGGGATCTGCAAATTTTAAAAAGAGCTGGTTTATTACGTACCCATAGCGGGTGTTCTGAAAAAATATAATTTTTGAGAGATTTTCGTGTTAACAATAGCTGGCTCGCCGGGGCTTTTACGACCGACACATATAAATGGTGACATCAATCGTTTATCAAACAACCTGGAAAGGTAGTTAGTTATACAGCTTTAACAGGGCTTTGTTCCCTATTGGTAATGGGCTTTTAACGAAGTGAAGACGGTTGGTCACGTAGAGGTCGTTTCCTACTAAAGTTTGATGCGTCGCTTATTTTGAGCAGGGCTACCTTTCGACGTAAATATTCCGTCCATCCTTATTAGAAATATAAATACTTTATGTCCTAGTCGGTACTATCACTATCAGTACTATGTAGTGGTTTACAAACTACTACTTTATACTATACATTTATTTAACGTACGGCAATGATTTCGAATCGTGAGACGGTTGCCAGATTGTTGCACTTATAGCACCACCCAGGGGTCACGTGTAGATTAACGGTAGGTACTCCCTACGGACGTGGTGCAATCAGCCGGGATCTACGGCTTAACGTGCCTTCCAAAGCACGGGAGCGCTCAGTTAGTAACCACTCAAAGCGGTCACACATCCAAGAACTGACCTGGGCCCACTTTGCTTGACTTCGATTACCCCACGCGGTACGCGGACGCCTGGGCCACGAGCGGACCGCTCTACTACTTACACCTGTAATCCTAGACGAGAGTAAAGTGCGATGGTACCTGGAGACTGGCTCTCGCAGTAACGTGATGTAGAAGTATCTCCTGTGCACCGCCGAGCCCTCATGCCGGTCGAGTTCACTGCCGACGCACGCCGTTAGCTCCGTGAAGTCCGCGTGCAAGCCGCACCTGTCGACAATACGAGTAATACTTTTAGTAAATTTGTTTCCAAGCAAGCGCCAACCATGACGCCAACCCGCGTGAGAACCTCTTCCTATAATATTCCTGACATCGGCACGAATGTAAAATAAATATGAAATCATTGATTCCTAGTTGACTGACGCCGTTTCACAACGCCTGTTTCTTGTAGCGCCGCGCTGACGCGCGTTGGCGAGCGTTGCGCTCCGGATCTTAGGACGTAAGTATATACTCGTACAGGCAGGAGATGCTGCGAGTACTATACACTATACCCACCTTATCAGCCAAAGGACGTCCACTGCTGGACATGGGCCTCCCCCAAATTCACAGGGGGTATATGCCGTAATCGCCACGCTTGGCATGCGGGTTGGCGATCGCAGTATCTCCACCGCACTCCAGGGATGCTGCTGCCCATCCCCCGGTGGTCTTGGTCGTAGTTTTAGGACATACCCGGGTCCATACACTATAAGTAGAGCCGAAAACTTAAGACCGAAAGAAATTTCAGTTTTATTGTCTCCCTTTCTAATATTATGGGTAATTACCACGAGTATATATACCTAAAATAAATGAACTTTATTCTGCAAGTAGGCTGCAATGGAACTTTTACAAGTCAATATCTATTAGCGTTTCTGAAAAGACTTAACGGTCAGGCATTTTCTCCAAAAATATGCTTATTGCAATGATAATCTACTTAAATAATATAATTAAATCTGAGTATGATCGCCGGTAATTATGGCAATCTTTGCTGGGGAAGGCCTATGTCCAGCAGTGGACGTCCTTCGGCTAATATGATGATGATTACAAATAAGAGGATAAGTATTCACAATGCGTAGTTCAACAAGAAAACATGTCGAATACTTATATACCTACAAACATACGCAGGAGTAAGTAGTAAGTATATTCATTCTTATGCATGTAGGTAGTATACATTTTTTAATATGGCAATGAATGGGAGAGGTATAGTCTAAGAAAAAGCGAGTCTCTTTCGATGTCTCATACTCTTCTTACAAATAACTCTAGAGTTCCATTTGCAAAGGGGTTAAAACAGTCTACATAGTCTTGATATAAATAATGTATTTGCGTATACATAAAAGAAAGTCCTAACCTATTACGCGATACAAACTCATTTTATTGTAAATAAACATTTTGTCATTTTTATTTTTCTTAGAAGCCTCCACGTAATCTGTGAAGCCTCTAGATGAGCGCCGTTGTGTTAAGTACAAATAAGGAAATCTAAGGGATTAGGAAGTGGTTATCGTCTTCACCGACAAAAGAATTGAGATCTAAATGGGTGCCAAGTTCCGTAGGTTCTCTGAAATGGTGCCAAGTCCGGCACTACATTGTTTACAGTAAAACTAATTTACTGCGGCTTAATGCATTTTGAACTTTAACTTGCCAGTTTTCTTAAATATCCAACAGCTTTTATGTATTATAACATGCTGCCTAGAAAACTGCCAAGTTAAGGCTCAAAATGCATTAAGCCGCAGTAAATTAGTTTTACTGTAAAAAATTTAGTGCCGGACTTGGCACCATTTCAGAGAACCTACGGAAATTGGCACCCATTTAGATCTCAATTCTTTTGTCGGTGAGGACGATAACCACGCATCGCATATTGAACTTGGCTGCCATTTTCACATTTATGTTTTTGATGGGATTAGTTTTACTGTAAACAATCTAGTGCCAAACTTGGCAACTTTTCAGATAATCTACGGAACTTGGCGCCCATTTAGATCTCAATTCTTTTGTCGGTGAACTTGGCTGCCATTTTCAGATTTATGTTTTTGACGGGATTTAATCTTACTCGAGTTTCAATAGGCACCATCAACACGAGCTCAACGCCTGCCATGAGAAGCCTACACAAAAATCCCTAACGCCTGTCATAGGAACTGCTTATAACTTATTACCACCCGCATCAATAGGCGCCAGATAATTAACATGCTACTTGCTAGTTGGATGAACGCTTTATCCCCAAGGTAATCAAGAACCTGCTGTCAGCTTAGCCGTAAAAAGTTTTGTATAGTAATTGTGATGTTCACTGAAACAAGAGGTGAAGTGGAGCGTGAAGAGGCAGATAGGTCAGCGTGACCGCACAAGCCTGCTCGCTGCCCACTTCGCATTGCTTCCGATCGCCGCTACGCTTGTAATCTGTTTGGTACGGATTACGGAACGTTTTATGAGCTACGTTAGTTTTCTTCTGGCTAAGCACATCTTAATTTGCGTATAATATGGCGATCACTTCAGGCTAAATGGTAGTGACGCTACCTACGAAGCTGGTAGTCCTGGATTCCAATCCCGGTTAGGGCATTTATTTGTGTGATGAACACGAATATTTGTTTCTGTGGAGATACCTACTGCGATCGCCAACCCGCATGACAAGCGTATCGATTATGGCATGCAGGGTTAATATGATTTAAATCAGTGATATTGATTTTAAATCGCGATTAATCAACTTTTTTTTTATAAAAATCAATGATTTAAATCGAGATTAAAGTCAATTGATTTTTTTATAAATATCAATGATTTAAACCAATACTTTTTATTGCGACCTAATCAGCCAAAATATGTTGTTTTTTTTTCTCGTGGAGGAAACCTGCGATCCAGGTACCCACCACCCAGTCATCAGGGAATGACTGAGTGATGTGGTATTTCTATCCACTAAAAACTCTATGGTGACCGCCCTCTGCGCACGAATGCGGAGGACTCCAGGATCTCAGGACCCACAACGACGCCGCGTCACGACCATGCTTCAACTAGATCGTCAGTTTTCACGAACAAACGCAGTTAAGTTCCTTTAAGTTAAATTCGTCCACATTCCGAGTTCGTCAACTTCCTGGACGGAGTGGGTACTGGGAATACTGGGAAGCTGACGAAATGGAAATGTGGAGGAAGTGCACTCAGATTTAATGTATTTATTATTATGTGTATTTTACAATCACTGTCGAGACTGCGTGATAGTCTGTACGTATAAAACCGGGTGATATTATTTTTTTGGGATTTTATTGACCTGTTAGAGATCTTAGCTTAGATCTAGTGTTACTGTTAGTCGTGGTTCAGTTTTTGACCGAGCCAACGGGGCGTCTCTGCTTAGCTTGGGTTAGGTAAACGTTTGTACAGCCCCGGATGCCAGATATCCGGCTATTCTCATCTAAGTCAGATTTCTACACTGAAATTTTGTGAGCAGGTTCGATAGTTATATGGATTTTGGACGAACCGTTTCAAGATTGTGGAGCTAAAGGGGTTGAAAACGTAAAAAATATCACTCGCGAGGTCTACAGCTCACAAAACCACTTGTTATAGTTTTATAACAAGGACGATATATATTTTTATAGCTGAGTTTGAGTGTTTAATTGGAGTGGGTAGCCGGTGGTGCGATTACGAGGCTTCGCCGGACAGCGCTCGAGTTGGCAGAGGGCCACGGAGCGCACTCGGGCCGAGTCGCGCGGAACTCGATGCTGCTTACGCAGCTCACTCAACACTTTCACGCGCTGACACGCACCACACAAACACAGAATCGTATAATAGTATACGTGGATTAATACTCTCTCTATAACCAACATATGCCGAACCGTACCGTTTCTTCACTGTGTATGTGTGGACCCTGTGACCTCTGACATATGTTGTGTGGAATCGCCCCTAGATGTTCTATGAATCAGCATAATACTTCTTCATTTTAAAGAAAACAATGACATCTTATTAAATTACTTAGTAATTGTCTATGTACCTAATACTATAAAGGGGTTTACTTTGTAAAATTGCATGGTCAGGTGGTGGTGGGTAAAATTGCAAATGTCACAGCGGTTCAGCAACCCCCGAAATTCGAGACGAGTAGCTAGTATGTCATTTTTGTATGAGAGAAGTATTTGAACGGTTTTTTAGTGACACAATCTGTACATCTCCACGGGCACGTCGCATTAATATTCGTGTGTATGTGTAAAATCCAATAATAACGATAAACAAGCAGAACATAATACAGATGTTTGATGAGGGCAACTTTAGCAAGAAAAATATTTAAAAAATGTATTTCCGAATAGTGGCATAATTATCTTACAGACGAGCACACTTCACCTTCGCCCACGCTCTGTGTGACTACGGCGTTGTGATATTTATGGCAGACGGGTGCCAACGCCATACAGTTTTTTTAATACACTGGTTAGTTTACTACACATTAATTATTTTGAAGACAATCGCAGATGCCAAGATTGCCAAGCAAGCCCGTATAAAGCTGTAAATTAATGGATACCACGTTAGGAGAACATTTATTGCCTATTGGCTGCTCAACAAAAAATCATCAGGGCCGCTGTATGAACGGCTACATAGGTTGCATTATCAATAATATACGAGTAATACCTAAATAAATGAAAGTCACGTTGAATGAAGCCTATTACAATACACTTGGTATATATGTATTCTAATCATTGACATAAGATATAGAAATAGTACATCAATGATTCTAATCAACAATGACACGAGACATATGTCTAAATTGCACACACGCGGAAGTCTTGACCAGACTCGCGCATTTGTTAGGTATTAGAGGTAACTTTATTTTTGTCTAATATGCTCGGAAACGAAATGATCACTATACTGTAGCGTAAGCGAAAAATTGTGAAAGAGAGTCTGTCTCTCGGAAGCCCGACGCCAAGTCTATCAGTACCCAAAATTGTCATCCAATATTTATATTGGGTGAAGACATAATTTTTGGACCATAATTAATTTTAATTCTACACGGAAGTTACCTACTTACATAAATTGTATGACTAAAGTTAGTATCACAACGGAATCAATTAAATAGTAGACGAATTAAAAGCCGCAATTCTCAACCGATTCACGTGCATGTCGCAATTCTCAACCGATTCACGTGAAATCTTGTAAACTGGTTTGATTAATTTATGGCATTTTTTGTAAGCAGTATTTAGATATTGTGTAAATAAAAAAAAATCTCGGGTTCTTCAGCTCACAGATCCACTTGCATATCTATATTTCATTTATTTTAATTATAGTAATCCTTAACTAGTAATGCATTAAATGGCGACACAAAACCAAGAATTACCTACCGGCCCTACCGTACACGTAATTATGTCCTCCTGCAGGGTGCAACCGAGATAACGCTAATGATGTGATTAGACGTCATCTAATACGGGCGTTCATCACACACCTTGTTTTTGTGTTACACGTGATTCGTCCCATTGAGCTGTATTTTTTTTTCAGTAAATATATAATTACTATTAGATTATTAAATAGCTCATTAGAAAGCTGGAAGTGTAGATGTGATTGGAATACTTAATCTACCAATCACGTACTGTAGATGCTTTTTAGACATATTTGTAGGGTAGGTTTGTAGATAAAAATCGATGTAACGAATTTAGGTATGACTTATTCTCTTACTTGTCAATAAATGTACATAAAATATAACATGAATTATCAAGATGGTTTACTTTTGCATAAGTTTTTTTGTATGTTATTTATTTTAAAATTGGTATATCTATAGGATAGGTACCTCAGTGATACATCGAATTACCTTGCAATAAAACGTTTAAGTAGTAAGATTATTGATGTAGATTAGATACATTAGATACATTTTGTATAGATTTAGATTATTTTTTTTCATGTTAAGGAATTACAATATAAATTTGCATACATGTCAAAATTATAGGAATTACTATCATGATCGTCATAACAAAGAAAATAATGATAATAATAGCACAATGTCAACAATGGTAAAATAAAATATACGATAAAAAGTACAAAGAAAAACAAATGCATCTTCCATTTGGAATCGTCAGCCAGTTAAAAAAAACTGAATGACCATACATATATAAGGTTAGCTTATAAGGGTTAGCTGGAAGAAATCCCTTATAGGGATAAGCTCGCCTTTGTACATATGTCAACTGTTCTTGTAATTACTGTTTTATTGTTGTGTTTCACTCATGTACAATAATGAATTTTACATACATATGCACATTTACATACCTATAACTGTTTTTACTTGCAGAAATACGAAATATCGGTAAAATAAGTTCAACTAAATGTTTCCCAAACATTAATAGGTAAGAAAATTAATGGCTAAAAATAATGGCTTTTAATTCGTCTAATATTTAATTTACTCCGTTATGATTATGACACAAAAGTTACCCTTCTAAATTGTATGACAGTCGAGCCTTACTGTGACCCAAACATTTGGTCCTCACCCTAATTAAGTTCAATTATTAATAGTAATTCAATATGATAGGGCTCGCTGTTACGTAATAATTAAGGATGGATCGGATTACGAGAGCGGATCGTCCGGAACAAACGCTTGAATGATCAATATGTATAATTATATTCATGTTTATTTGAATGACGGCCTGTTTAGCCTAGTTGGTAGTGACTCTTGCCTCCGAAGCTAGAGGTCCCGGGTTTGAATCCCGGCCAGGGCATTTATTTGTGCATTTATCACGGATATTTGTTCTTGGGTCTTGGATGTTTTCTATGTATTTATCTATATCAGTATGTATATCGTCGTCTAGTACCCATAGTACAAGCTTTCCTTAGTTTGGGACTAGGTCGATTTGTGTAAGATTGTCCCCTAATATTTATTTATTTTGACGAATGCAAGTGTCACAACAAATGCAATTCGAATATACAACTCTCGTCTTGGGGAACAAGCATTGCCAATAAGCATAAGTAAGCCGCGGCCTAATTCCCCGGAGGTCTGACTTGTACCAACTATATACCGTGTAACCTTTCTTATATCAATGGCTACCTAAATAAACCCTAACGTTACCTAATGATACCTTCGATAGTTTCCTTCTGTAAAATGCTAACGATTCTTCCGTTATTGGCGACAAAGACAAATGACATTGTGGCGGACGAAGAACGCAAAAAGAAGAAATGTAGTCGCGCGGCGCGGGCGGGACATGGGGCACGAGACTCGGGTAATGTGGGGCATCGGCGAGTGAGCGGCTGCAGTCCACACACGCAATACGCCAAACGAACGCAGAAATATTAATAATAAAAATCGGCCAAGAGCATGTCGGGCCATGCTCAGTGTAGGGTACCGTAGTTTCCCAGGGAACACACTCTAAAAAAATCAATAACAAGCAAAAGGGAATACTTTCGCGGCGTTCTTTCAAAATAAATAGAGGTCTTCATCAAAAAATTTTTTGTAAAGTGGATATTTTCGGAAATATTCAACTCCAAAAGAAAAAAATTGTGCGTCCCCCCCCTAACTTTTGAACTATGGGACCAAAAATATGAAAAAAATCATGACAGAAATGCTTAGTAAAGACTTTCAACGAAAACTATAGCGGACATGATTAGTTAAGCCGTTTTTGAGTTATCGTAAAAAGTCTTCCCTTCTTATTAAAAGACGTATGAAACGCTGCAAAAGTATTCCCTTTTGCTTGTTATTGTTTTTTTTAAGTAAGTTCATTAGGCAACTACGGAACCCTACTACACTGAGTAAGTGATGGCATAAAATTCTAACAGCTACAAATCTCTGTACAGTTGGCCTCATAAGTAGCTGGACACTTTGGGACTTAGTCGCTTTCACCCGTTAGACATTTAGTATACCAGTTTAAGCATGACGTTAAAGCGACAAGGTACAAAGCTATTCTGCCCCCTGTGAGGCCGACTGTACCTGTCATAGCCCTATATATGCCTAAAAGAACAAAAAAAAATCTGTATTAAAAGGTTTTTTTGTTATTATCTATCTAAGATCTAACTTTAATAGCACTACGAGTAGATAGGTAGTGTAGTGTTAGAGAAAGATATTACAACTGTGCAGTTATAATATAATTATAATAAAATCTCTTATATTGTACTATCAAAAACATAAAATGTGATGAAGGGAACTTTCGGGGGAGGTGAAGTATGGTCATTAGTCACCTTTAGAGTTTAACAGTAACTTCATAGATTACTGTAGCATAAACGCATATTGCTTGTATAAGCGATAACCTAACGTGTATAAAATAGGGTGTTTGTTTAAATAAAGAGTTCAGTTCACTATATACTTGGATCTTGAGTATTCAATTATCTCCGACGCAACCCTGCAACCCTGCTACCCCAAACGACTACATATATCTCAGTGAAAATGGGAGCCAAAATAATTGAGATCTAAATGGGTGCCAAGTTCCGTAGATTCTCTGAAATGGTGCCAAGTCCAGCACTACATTGTTTACAGTAAAACTAATTTACTACGGCTTGATGCATTTTGAGCTTTAACTTGGCAGTTTTCTTAAATATCCAACAGCTTTTATGGTATTATAACATAGTGCATAGAAAACTGCCAAGTTAAGGCTCAAAATGCATTATGCCTCAGTAAATTCGTTTTACTGTAAATAATGTAGTGCTGGACTTGGCACCATTTCAGAGAATCTACGGAACTTGGCACCCATTTAGATCTCAATTCTTTTGTCGGTGGAGACGACAACCAAGCATGGTATATTCTTAATATTGAACCTGGAATTTTTGATGGGATATCATTAATTTTTGTCAATCTTCGCCAAATGGTGTTTTTAAAAGCGAATCGAATGCACGAGTTACTATACAAAATACCCAAATCGCTATAGGTGCATCTCAAATATTTGAAGTGTTCCCTCGATTTCTCCAGGACCCTATGATCAGATTCTTCCCTGATAACTATGGGACCACCCATGAAGTATACCGTTTAAAACAAAAAAAGATCTTTCCAAATCGGTTAATAAATGACGAAGTTCTGAGGTAACCAGCATAAATAATAAAAATAATAAACCTAATAAAAAAATCACTGTTTTCTGTTTTTTTCTGGTATATAATACACACACAATTACCAAGCTACATGCCAAATTTCAGCTTTCTAGGTCACCTGGAAGTGGGTTAGGTTTTTGATTACTAGTCAGTCAGTCAGTGGTAAAAAAGCCGTTTTTAGAATTTAATGTCGTAATAACTATTAAACCTATATTTATGAAATTTGGGGTTCTAGTTGTTGTAAAGGATCTTTATACATGTAACAAATTTATTTATTTTTATGTTAAATAGATTTTGAGTTATTGGGGGGTCAAAAGTGGCTCCAAACGGTTCGTGTAATATAACACACGGCTGCTGTCCGCCAGTTCCTGGGGTGAACTTGGCTGGACACGCTGCCGCGTGTCTAAATTTGTTTTGTCAACATCATTTTACAAATATCTATGTTGATCTTAGAAACATATGTAATTTATTTTAAATTTTTTTTTCTAACATATTATTTTTCATTAATAACAGGACCTTAAGTAAAAATTGAATACGTTCAACATTTTCAATTTTTTCAGATAACAATAGATGATTAATTGATTACAATAAATCTGCTTAAATAGATCTTCTTCTATACTACGAATAAGTATGTACCTAATTTAAACAGCAACACTACACAAATAACAACACTATGAACACACAAAAAACACTACACAAACGTACACACACAACCACACACACAAACATATGTCAAGTAAACCTCCAGCACTGCAAAAACGCTATGTCAGAGTTGGGGCAGTATGTTGTGAGGAATAAAGTTGAAATTGCGCTGCTACAAGAACCATATGCATGGAGAAATCAGGTGGCAGGCCTGGGACATCTGGGGGGGGGGGGGGGGGGGCTCTTCACTACAAAAGGAATGGTGAGCTACCTCCTAGAGTCATGACCATATGTTACAGAGACTTGATCTTGATTCGACAATGAAGGGAGAAGACACCAGGTGGCGCTAGCATACCGGGTGACGGAGAGGTGCCAACCAGGGAGCTGGAGGAGACGGTACTGAGATATAGAGGTAAGAGAATCCCACTTATGGTTGGATGCGATGCTAACGCACATCATGAGGTGTGGGGCAGCACCGATACCAACGATAGAGGGGAATCACTATTAGAATTTATAGTTAGTAGTGACCTGGAGATCATGAACATTGGCAATACGCCGACGTTTTTGACCAGGGCCAGAAGGGAGGTGTTGGACATAACTCTGACATCAAGAGAAGTGTGCGACAAAATAACGGGCTGGAGGGTTGACGAGGAGGACAGCATGTCCGACCACTGCAGGGTGCTCTTCAGGCTCGAGAGTCGGACTGAGAAGATAAGGGTAAGAAATCCGCGTAAGACAGACTGGACGAGATACGAGGAGGAACTAGCGAAACTAGTCAACTCAGGAGAGAAGTATGGAGAAGTGGAGGACTTAAAGAAAGCGTCATGGAAACCTACTATAAGGCGTGCCCCGAAAGACAGATACAAACAGGAAAGATCCAACCATGGTGGAATAAAGAACTGAATAAGTTAAGGAAGAAGTCAAGGAGGGCCATGAGGGTAGCTCTAAAGAAGGGTGATGCTCGGAGCTGGGACGCATACAGGGAGGTCAGGAACGAGTATACCCGACAGAGAGAGAGAGAGAGAGAGAGCAAGCCGTGACGAGTGGAGAAAGTTTACAGAAGGTATAAGCGGCTACGCAGAGGGAGCACGTATTGTGAAACTGCTTGCAGGAGAGCAGACGTGCCAGCTGGGTAGCCTAAGAGTGGACGGAGACCTTATAACGGATCCGGGGGAGATTCTCAAAATTATGCTGAGAACGCACTTCAGAACATCAAGGAGAACTTAATACAACTGTACAGAGCGAGTATAGCCCTAGGCTATATCCCAAAATCATGGAGAGAAGTAAGGGTGGTTTTCTTGCCGAAACCAGGGAGGAAAACGTACCAGGAAGTGAAATCATTTAGAAGCATAATTTTATCGTCTTTCATACTGAAAACTCTGGAGAAAATGATAGACAAATCAATAAGAGATAGAGTGGAATGCGGGCGGAATCCCTTCCATGGGAACCAACACGCATACATGGCAGGGAAGTCGACAGAAACTGCCCTGCACAATCTGACGGTGAGGGTAGAGAGAGCTCTAGAAGCGAAACACTTTGCGTTGGGCTGCTTCTTTGACGTGGAGGGACAAAGCTTCGACAAAGCGACATTCGCGGCGGTGGAAGAAAGCCTAAACAGAGAAGGCATCAGTCCAGCAGTGGGTAGATGGATAGGTAGAATGCTCAAGGACAGGGCCATTAAGGCGGAACTGGAAGGAGTGTCAAAAAGTAGAAGTCCAAGAAGAGGGTTCCCGCAGGGGGGATTTCTATCACCTCTTATGTGGTGCCTGCTACTGGACTCATTGGTGAAGAAACTCAACAGGGGAGACGTCTATATGCAGGCCTACTCTGATGATGGAGAACTACTGGTGAGAGGGTCAGTCCTGAGCATCATTAGAGACATCATGGCAAGAGGTCTCAAACAGGTGTTAGGGTGGTGCAGAGAGAGGGGATTGGACCTGAATCCATCCAAAACGAAGTTGGTGCTCTTCACCAATAAGAGGAAGAAGGAGGGGATGAAACCAATAAAGATACAGGAAAAAGAAATAGAGATAGTGCAGGAGTTGAAATATCTAGGGGTGATACTAGACAGCACACTCAGATACAAGACTCACATCAAAGAACAATCGGCAAAGGCTATTAGGACACTGTACCAATGCAAGAGGGCAGTGGGAAGAAACTGGGGGATGAAGCCGGAAGTGATCAGTTGACTATAGGGCGGTGATCCTACCAAGGGTGTTATACGGAGCCGTAGTCTGGTGGCACAGGGCTAAAATAAAAGAATATCACAAAGAACTAAACAAGTTGCAAAGACTAGCATGCCTAATGGTGTCTGGGGCGATGAGAACGACTCCGACACATGCTATGGAAATAATGCTAGGAATGAGGACAATAAGGATTGAAGTGGAGAAGAAGGCCATGGAACAGTGGTATAGGATGAAAGTCTGTAAAGAATGGAGAGGAAGCTGTGTGGACAAGGGACACGCGCTGATACAAAAGGAGGCGCTATCAAAGCTAGACATGCTGATAGCCAATAACGACCTAATTAAGAGGCAAGAGATTTTTGACATAAAATACAGAATACACATAGGAGAGAGGGATAACTGGAAATAGAGATCGAACATCCGATGACGATCTGTTACACGGATGGATCGAGGAGAAGCTCAACCAAGCTAGCGGGGGCTGGCATCGTTATACCCAAATTAGGGATAGGAGAATCTGTACCACTGGGCAGATATGCCAGTGTATTTCAGGCGGAAGTATATGCGATTATGAGATGTGTACAAATAGTAAGAGAGAGTAAACAACAGACTGGAAGGGTAGTTATCTACACGGACAGTCAGGCGGCACTGAAAGCGCTAAATAAGGCAACGGTCACCTCCTCTCTGGTGAAAGAATGCAAAACAGAGCTTAATGGACTAGCAGAGTGTGCAGGCGTTACAGTAGCGTGGGTACCAGGACACCAGGGATTTGCGGGTAGTGAGAAAGCGGACGAGCTGGCAAGGGAGGGGGCCGAACGGGAACTTATGGGCCCGGAACCGGCTCTTCCCTTCTCAGCTGAGGTAACAAAGGGGGTCATAGAGAGAATAAAAGAAAGGGAGGTAGATAAAGAATGGAAGGAGGAAACTGGATGTAGACAGGCAAAGATGATGATAGGAGGATTGGATAACAGAAGGACCAGGTATCTGCTGAAACTGGGTAAGAGTAATCTGAGACTGGTGACTGGTATAATCACTGGTCACAACTCTCTTAACAGACTTTTAAAGATAATAGGCATTAGTAATGACGCTTCCTGCCCATATTGCGGGGAGGAAGAAACTAGAAAACATATATTAGCGGAGTGTGTTATGTATGCAGCAATGCGACATAATATATTCGGTAGAGATACGTTAGAGGAGAACGAACTAAAGGATGTCAATCTCAAAGATGTCCTTTTGTTCTGCAGGAAAATAGGAAGATTGGAAGAAGCTGATGTGGGAATGCCGCCGGGACAGCAACCTTAAGCTCCGTCTTTGGGGAAATGGGCTGAATGACCCCGACAAACGATCGACAGCCCGCCTGTTTCCGGCCGGGCGTCCCCTACACAACAAGTAACAAGTAATTTAAACAGCGAAATCTTTCAAATGACTGCATCAAGTCACGATGAAAGAGCACCTCGCAAATAGTCAAGTGTCATACGAAACGTCGCTAAGTGTATATTATATTTTCCTCGGTGTGGAGTTGGAGCGGCTTCGGAAGTATCAGACGGCACCCGCGGCATTATCCGGATAATCCTAGACAAGTAGCCAACAGTGCGAGCTCTTTCTTTCTCGATTTTTCTCGATTTTACACTCAGCTTTGCCGCAAACATCGGATATAACCAACCGGTTTCATTACTAAGTACTTAAAACTCGTGAAAATACTAGTAATACATATATCACGTTTCAAATTATTTTCGGTAGATACATACATAAAGATAAAATTAACGCTGGACCATCAACAAACTAACAGAGCGTTTCTAGACATTTTATTAAAAGTTGCTGAGATGATCATCATCATATCAGTCTGTTCCTATTGTGAGCACGCTCTACTACTATATATGTATGTATTTATTGAGTACTTTGTCTGGAACGTGTATCCTTATTACCTATAATAAGACATAGTTTTGGTTTTGAAGCGGATGTACGTACAACACGTAAGTTCGGGGTGACGGATGTCACCTTGTCAGGCAGGCGGGGGCAGTAGGGATGCGACTCCAGATTTTTTTTCAGTCACTACTTTTTCGGGCTCATGCTGCTCTTAAAGTAATTTTATTGTATTTTTAGACACATTTTCTCTTCTACTAAGTAGTCAAATCGTAAAATTAAAAATATAATCACTGTCGTCAAGTTGATCTTCAAAATCGGCGGACTTTTATGAATTTATAATCGTTAATATGTGAGATTTCACATCCGAAAGTGTCAACCCTAGCAATTTTCCCAACTCATTATATTTATATGAATTCTAGAAATTCTGGTATATTTTGGTCGTTGTTGCAAAAAAATATGTGAAAGTCTCCCAGATTGTGGCATAACGACACAAAATACGCGTAAATTGAACAACGTATTATAATTTATTTAAATGTTTTACCTTCATTTTTGGAACTGTATAATGTATGTTGTGCATAAATTTCTAGTTTTCATAAAAACCTTTTACCTCTTGTAGCTTAATGTAGTCTAGCCTCGTGCCGCCCAATGTACAGCACGTTGTACAAAGTGACACTTAACCCTACAGCCCAGACATTAGTAATAAAATGTTGAGCTTATCGCCCAGTTTAAAAACCGACATAACTAATTGAATGACGTGACGTTCGTTAAAAGCGTACCTGTCGATGGAGGTGGACAAAAATACCATTTAGAAAGATCGTGTGCGCGAGGTATTTTGGGCGATCACTCCGAAGACAGCACCATGTATGTAGACATGTATAGAAGTAGTTCAAGTAGTGAATACGAGCTCTCTTTCTGCTCATATATGCAGTTTTAATTTAATATGTACCGTCACATAACTTAATATCATAAAATTTACAAATTATAAAATCATTCCAAACTAGTCCACACTATAGTTACCTAAGTATAATATGCGTATAGTGACCCGATATCTTTTAATAATTTCTGTGTACCTACGGTCAACCAATTTAATTTCTGGGCCACTTCGTACCTTGTCACAGTGAAAATCAATATGAAAGTTGCTAGAGATCTCATATTATTGTCACTGTGACAAGGTACGAAGTGGCCCAGAAATCTAATTGGTTGACTGTACATAAAAACAAAACGTCTGTCTGTACAACTTTATCGTAGGCTGCACGAAGACTTCCTATGCATATATGTATGTATACCTAACAAAACCATTATAAAAAGCTCGTCGATTTAGTGGAATTGCTTATTTAACACGTATGCACATTAAAAAGCCTTACGACGAGGATCGTACTTGAAGCGTGGTTTGAATATTTAATTGGCGTTGAAGGCAGCTACGATCTTCAGTGTCTCGTATGGAGCGTGTCAAATGGAGTTTCCGTTAGCAAGGAGACGTGGTCGACCCGCCAACTATGTCGGACTACAGGACTACATTCACAAATACTACCAGCCACATAGATAAAATCGTATAAGTAAGCCTGACCTCCGATTACTCTTAGGCTGGGTTGCGCCGACTTACGATCACAGCCTGATCAACGTTAAAAATGGCGCCGGCAGCTGTCATCCCATAGAAACTTGTCAAACTTTCCATGCATTGAAACTTTAACACAGCTTACGATTACAGACGGTTTGGTGCAACCCAGCCTTACTCGTGTAAAAACTAACAAGTCAACTTAAACTACGCCCGAGCTCACCGTGTAGAGTACGACGCGTTTTGTAAATAGATAGGCAGTTCAAGGCTGTTCCGTTAATCGCTTTGCCTGGCCATTTTGATAATTTTATTGCTGCCTAGTATTTACATTCCAGCGGAATAAAAGAAACCCATTTATAAATATAATTCTGATAGGTATTCGTAAACGAGTACAATTTTTTCATTTATTCCTCAATTGAAAACAATATAGTAACTTGGCGTTGGTCAGATCTCCACAAACAGGCAAAAAGAAAATTGAATAAGAAGCGTCTTAAAAATAGAGTTGCATGGATAAGTAAAGACGAGACGCCATCGACGTTTTATTTTGCACAGTTACGAGTATATACAATACTTATCATACAATTAATTTTAAATATACACTAAGGTAACCGTACCAATTCCCGACACCTCAATGCCCAATAGACGACACCGACCTGTCTCCTTTATTGTAATGACATTAAATTGAAGGTGGCTAATACTAGTTCAGCGACGAGCACTGATACTTTGACCTTACTTATAGTAAAAATAACTTCGTTTCGTTGCACTGATTGAATTTCGCTGCGGTTTGTATGTGTGGTGTATTATTTATACCTATTGTATTCTGATATTTCTGGAGTCTGAATTTAATCTAAATGAATTTTATTATCAATTAAAAACATCGTAGTATGATGAAGTCAAGTCAAGAATTGTCAGACTCAATTAGTGATGGGATACAATTCGACCACGAGTTTATCGATACTTATATACATATGAATTAGTAAGTAACGAACGTGTTCCAAAATTCGGTTGATAAATGCGACCAGGAAATAAGTAGTACTGACGATAAGGTCCCTTTTAGAAAATATAAAGTGGTTGTACCAACTTTTTACCTAACTTTATCTTGAATTTTGAGACTTAAAAAACTACTTTTTAAATATTTGTTGTGTTAATTTGATCTCATTTGGCTATGTTTTAGCGTAGTAGATATATATGTTTGTTGATTTTGACTGTTTAATTAGATTTATAACCACAAAGCTTTTTGTTAAAATAAATATTTTTTTTATAATAAACAACGTTGATTCAAATCGAAATAGTTCTTATTGAGTGTCTAATTACGTATAATTTTTATTCCTTCTATAATATCTAATAGATATACACTATAAATAGGAATCTAAGTAAAAAATTCATGGATCTTTTTTTTTACTTTATGCAAGGTAAACTATACGAAAACAGAAATACAATTACTAAATTGTACTTATAACCTGAAAACCCATACAATCTACTCCTAAAATAGCATGTTATTTTTGTAACTTCCAACAATAACATACTTCAATTGGGTTTATAAGTTTGAATTCAATTTTCTCATTATCACCTTTTCTGACTTATGTTTCAATTATTTAAAAAAAATCTATTAAACCTACATGCATATTTTTTACATAGTTCGATAGCTCAGTGTATGTAGATTATGGGGATATACATAACTTAATACCGACAGTAAGGTCCTTTCCCGCTGATAAGGCCACACTCGTATTGTCACATTATTACACTTCATGCCGATCATTAAAACCATATGTTGGATCCAATTTGAATCTTAATAACCCGGCATTTTTGCGTTAATACCTACATAACATAATAATTACAGCATATCTGTTCATTCTGTCCAACTTGATAGTTTTCATAAACTCATAACGCGTACTTGTTACCCATGTACTTTGCATTATCCAAGTACCTATACGTTCAAATATATGCGCATATACTTAAAACGAATACCTACTTACTACCTAACTAGAGTATGCAGTCTCTCTAGTAGATATTGTTAATATTGTTATCCCAATGCAGCCATTCGTTCCCAGTAATATTAAAATAATTGTATTCCTCGCGCGATCTTACCTGTACCAATATATTTATTGTGGATATCGTGCGTGACCGTTAATTGAGGACTGTGAGAGGTGGACTCACCGTGGCGGTATATTTATTGATCAAACTAGCAGGCCGGTCGAAGCCTAGCGGGGGTTCCCGGCTAATAAACAATGCAATAATGGGGAAACGTCAAAATTCCTCATCAGACTACCATAAACTACCATCAAATAATCCTTAGGAGATACGAATAAGGCGTATGTAACAAACAACAAAGTAATCATCCAGTGGATGTTTAGACATTCCTGGCCTTAAGATGCTCTGACTATGGCGCATATCATTCGTGAGGACGCTGTTCGCACCGGAAGAAAGGCGCGTGATGTCGCCCTCTCCGGTCCGACGTATCCTAGCACGTGACCAGAAACCTTCATGTGGGGCCGCTCGGCGCATCATTTCATAGTATGTAGTATTTCTTCAATTATCAAAATCAGACTATCATACTAAACCCTAATCCGTCACGGGGGAAATATTTTAAATTTTTGAATAGTACCTTTAATAAATAGCCAGATAGAGGGCAGTTTTATTAAATATCCAACAGCTTTTATGGTATTATAACATACTGCATAGAAAACTGCCAAGTCAAGGCTCATAATTCACTAAGCCGCAGTAAATTAGTTTTACTGTAAACAATGTAGTGTCGAACTTGCCACCTTTTCAGAGAATCTTCGGAACTTGGCGCCCATTTAGATCTCAATTCTTTTGTCGGTGAAGACCAAGCATCGCATATTTTTAATATTGAACATAGCTCTCTTTTTCACATTTATGTTTTTGATGGGATATCATTACTTTTTGTCAATCTTCGCCAAATGGTGCTTTTAAGAGCGAATGCACGAGTTACTATACAAAATACCCAAATCGCTATAGGTGCACCTCAAATATTTGAAGAGTTCCCTCGATTTCTCCAGGACCCTATACTCAGATTCTTACCTGATAACTATGGGACCACCCCTGAAGTATACCATTTCAAACAAAAAAATAATTTTCTAATCGGTTAATAAATGATGGAATTCTGAGGTAACTAGTATAAATAATAATATGTAATAGAGTCTGGCTAGCCAAAATTTGTTGACGGATATTTTCTTGTGGTAACACCATTTGTCTATGATTTTTAAAAATTTAGTAGGTTGGTGCTCTATAAATATTTTGGTACTTTATGTACTAGTTCTAACATTTGCCTATAACTTTGATTAGTTACGTGAATTTATTAATGGCTGAATCTCATAAACCGAACAATCGTGTAAAGAAACGGATAAACTAGAAGTTCTGGAAAATATCAATAAAATCAAAACATTGGAGCGTAAGGAGCTACTTACTGAAAACCAATATTTAGAGGAAATCTGTGGAGAGACTGGTCTGTAGTAATTTGATATACAAATATAAAATATTGTCTACTTATCCCATCGCGCCGGTGCAACATTACTCTAACCTAACCCATGTTTATACCTACTTAACCTAACCACAGTCCTAACCTAAAGTAAAGTAACCCAATGGTCACATAAACAGACGTTTGAAACTCACTGAATGTCAAATACCTCCATTGATTGGCCAATTTTGTATTCTACCATTATTTATTTATAAGGTTTATCACTTATTGTTACACTGAGAGTATGCATATTATAGAAATCACTATAAACTAGACCTTAGTGTAATGGCCAATGGGCAACAAGACCAGGATGTCAATATTATCACGGGATTCAAAAATGTGTGGATTGTGCTTCAATATTAATCAAGATTGAAGTGATACGGATCGTGATATCAGTATATCGCATGATAACAATTACCGTGCAAATGGCCCCATACAACAACAACCATTATTATTTTAAAATTGTATTGTAATGAAGTATCGCGGCTTCCGATCTAGTTGAAATTTGGCATAGTACAGCCAACGGCAAAAGTAGATAATCACTTTAGTATCTTGTCATTTTCACTACTTTGACGCATCCCAACTGTCGCAGTATTGTTACGCTAGCGCGACAAAGTACTAGAATGATCATATATATTTACTGTTGACTGTACTTATGTATTTTTTTGGTGATGGATTAATATTATGGTATTATCGATCTAGGTCTTATTTACACCAGGTACATATCATTTTTCGCCTTCTTACAAAGGCATATGGTGAGAAAGTGTAACGTTTTTAAAAAGTACTTCATTAATCGATTATAAGTCAGTCTTGAAATCGTTTTGGGCCTGTGGAGAGCTCCGTGAAAATACCTTTATCTGCTGTTTAGGGTAATAAAACTTTGAACTTTATCAAATTTACAAAAAGGTTGATGGTAATTTCACATACTGTAAGCATATTTTTGCTTTACTTATAATTTTATGCGCAATACAAGTTTTATTTCAAATCGTAAATCGAGCATCGATTACAAAATCGATTTAAAAACATTCGTGCTTGACATTAGGGCTAGCTGTTAAACGTCACTTTGACGTCACCGTATTTAAAGAAATAAGGACTGCTGTATAAACAGTAGTCCTTATTCCTCATAAGAAAATTCCATTAGAGAATTTCTTTGAAACTTGGTCCTTATCGACTTAGGTCAATTTGGCCATCCGATAGTAGCCCAATAATGAATCTAACGTTAACGAGAATAAGGTCGACTTTTATTGGTCAAATTAAGTGTTTTGAATGTGCGTGAGTTGATTGTTTTAGTGTGGGTGCGTAGTAATGGAACAATATATTGTAAGTGTGCGTAGTTTTTTTATTTGTGTTACCTCGTCCCCCGCAAAAAATGGCATAATATTTTGTTTGGTAAGATACGCTGATGGCTACTCCAGTTATACGAGGGGTATTCAATAAATTCTCGGTATTGACATCTTTTAAACCTCTTTAGTAAACTTTTTAATACTGGCCGGTAAAAGTCATTAATTCATATTAAAAAAAAGTAAAATTCAAACGGCGATGTTCTTTTGTTTTTTTTGCAAGTACCGAACAAACGTGATCACTATGAGCGTTTTTTCAATGTTGGTTAAATTAGAGCACCGAGCGGTAATAAAATCTTGACCAAACAGGTAAAAATCAATAAGCTATAAAAAAGAAATGGATTATGTTTACCGTGAGTCTGCTCCTTCTTTATCAACAATTCAGAAGTGGTCAAGTCAATTTAAGCATGGGGGAGAGAGTATCGAAGACGACCATAGAGCTGGTCGGCCCGTCGAAGCTTCTTCATAAGAAAATATAAAAAAGTGGAGAAAATTATATCTGAAGATGGTTGAGTAAAGGTAAAAGCAATAACTTAAAGAACCAACCTTTCTATTGGTACTAGACACGATATAGTTCATGACCATCTCAATATGTCAAAAGTCAGTGCGAGATGGGTACCGCGAATCCTGACACCGCTTCAGAAGAATACGCGTGTTGCTCGTTGTTCCGAATTTCTTGAGGTGTGCGGTGAAATTCCTGATAAGATACTGTAAAATTTTGTTAGTAGAGATGAAACGTGTGTTCATCATTATGACCCTGAGAGTACCCTCATTGGGTATTCGATAGCGACAAAAGATTACATGATAGATAACAGATATATTGATTTAAACTTGCACGACAGATACCTAGATTGATAAATCCGTAGAAAGAGCATCCTATCATCACACGGTTATTATAAAAACGCGATACACCCGTATCACGATACGTATCACGTGAATATTGATGAATATTTAAGAAAAATCCAAACAATTTAAAATACCGCGATAATATTGTCATCCCAGGACTGTGATCATATCAATCGTGTAAAGGGCCCCATTGAAGGACGCCACCAAAAGGAACGGACTTATGGTAACCTGACTAAATTGAAATGTATTAGAATACTGATACATCCTTTAGCATGATTGTGACATCCCATCTAATTTAAGCCTCACAGACGGGCGCGGCCTGGACAGAAGTTTTGTGTCTGCAAACCACAGCACTGTTCTTCACGTTGTTTAACGTTTGGTGAACCTGTCGTTACCCCGTTTGTCGCGAAATTTTACCTCCCCTGCTTTCGCAATTTAACGGGCACGCGAATTCTCGCATTCGCGCAATTTTTGCGCACGGGTTACCGATTCCCCTCCTACGCACGCACTACGCATCCCCCCCCCCCCCCCGCTTCCCGCAACCCGCGCCTTTAACTTGTCAGTTTTCTTGAATATCCAACAGATTTTATGGTATTATAACATACTGCATAGAAAACTGGCAAGTTAAAGCTCAAAATGCATTAAGCCGCAGTAAATTAGTTTTACTCTAAACAATGTAGTGCCAGACTTGGCGCCATTTCAGAGAATCTACGGAACTTGGCATCCATTTAGATCTCAATTCTTTTGTCGGTGAAGACGTCAACCCAGCTCCCATTTTCACATTTATGTTTTTGATGGGATATCATTACTTCTTGTCAATCTTCGCCAAATGGTGCTTTTTAAGAGCGAATGCACGAATTACTATACAAAATACCCAAATCGCTATAGGTGCACCTCCAATATTTGAAGAGTTCCCTCGATTTCTCCAGGACCCTATGATCAGATTCTTACCTGATAACTATAGGACTACCCCTGAAGTATACCGTTTCAAACAAAAAAGAATTTTCCAAATTGGTTAAGAAATGACGGAGTTCTGAGGTAATTAGCATAAATAATAATAATAATAAGACAAATAAAAACATCAGTTTTCTAATTTTTTCTGGTGTACACACACAATTACCAAGCTTCATGCCAAATTTCAGCTATCTAGGTCGCTTGGAAGTGGGTTAGGTTTTTGATTACTAGTCAGTCAGTCAGTCAATCAGTCAGTCAGTCAGTCAGTCAGTCAGTCAGTCAGTCAGTCAGTCAGTCAGTGGTAAAAGTGCCGTTTTTTGGAATTTAATATCTCAATAATTATTAAACCTATATTTATGAAATTTGGGGTTCTAATTGTTCTAAAGGATCTTAATACATGTCCCAAATTTCGTTTTTTTTATGTTAGATAGATTTGGAGTTATTGGGGGGTCAAAAGTGGCTCCAAACCTCAGATCATAGAAAGAAACAGATGTGAAACGGGGGCGTGGCGCATGTCGCCGCGACATGGTCAAAATGAAGTTTAAGTGATAACATATGAAAAAGCGTTACATTTTCTGCGAGCTGTACATTGAACGTTTTGTACAATAATCACCCCGTACCGCGCTAAGCCACGGCGCAATGTATCATGCCGCTGTAGCTTTGGTCGCTGCGTGAATTATTTAGTGGTGCGCAGTCGCCGGCCCACTGTTAGGCTCCGCCCGACTAGAGTGGTGCCGGTTAAAATTGCAGTTTTTGCGTCATCGATAAAATAGGAATAGAATGTCGAACTAGTCATTTAATATCAACGGTAAATTCACAAATCAATATTTAATAAACATAACTTTGTTCCAAAAGACTGCAGACCAACTTCCAAATTGATCTTACTACCCAACTTTGATAGAAGAAAGAAGGTCACCCTGTTCTCAATTCGTATTAATGATTTTTTTATGTACGTACCGCTATAATGCTTTACTATGTTATGCAACTTTGGTGATTATATGAACACCATCTAAACTGGCCATTTCAATAGTCATCAATATCTTAACATAATAATTTAAAGATCGATGTCGATAAAACATCATTTAACGTTTGTCTCCCTCTAGTGTTCATTGCCTTTTTTGAGGGGTGCGTAAAACCAATCGCAGCGCTTATTTGCATGATGTCGTAAACTCGGCGGCACCGCCCAAGGTTTTGTTTTTACACGGTTCAATGTGTGTGTGTATGTGGACTTGGTGGGAGAAAACATTGGTTTTCGTTGAAAGGAAGCAGTAGGGCACTTCTCCCTTTTTTTATGTTCTGAGCTCCAAACGGTTCGTGTAATATAACACACGGCTGCTGTCCGCCAGTTGCTGGGGTGAACTTGGCTGGACACGCTGCCGCGTGTCTAGATATTTTCGGAATTAATCACTCCAAAAGAAAAAAAGTGTCCCCACTAACTTTTGAACTATGGGTCCTAGAAATATGAAATAAATCATGAAAGTAAAGCTTGCAGCTTGCTTCTGCTTGTATGTATATTAAATTACCAACGCTAACATAGCCTTTAAGTTAATTATGCTACTAACAGATATGGATATAGCCTTACTCCGAAATAAATGTATTATTATTATTATTAAAGCTTAATAAAGGCTTCCAACGAAAACTATAGCAGACATGATCAGTTAAGCTGTTTTTTTTTGGTTATCGTAAAAAGTCTTTCCTTCTTAGTAAAAGACGTATGAAACGCTGCTAAGGTATTCCCTTTTGCCCGTTACAGATTTTTTGTTAATCGAGTTCATTGGGCAACTACGGAACCCTACGCTGAGCACGGCCCGACATGCTCTAGGCCGATTTTTTAAATATAGATTTAATAAATTAAGCGGCAATTATTTAATATCATCTAGCAAACTATTTATTTCGTCACAATCAGGGTTGGGCAAAATACTCGGTTCATTGTATTTGAAATACAAATTACAAAAATAACAAAATACATTTAAAAATGTATTTGAAATACAAAATGCTAACAACTTTGGTGGCAGGTATTTGGAATACAAAATGTTAAATACAGCTTTCAGAATAATGTATTTAAAATACAAATTACAAAATACATTATATAACTTCTTTGAAACTTGCATATAAACTTACAAAAATTACTTATTTGTACGTATTATAGGACAAACATATAAATTCAGTCTCAAATAAACCGAAATCCTCATGAATCAACCTTCTTGCATTTTACATGCAAGATGGTTGATTCAACCATCCATACACCCCACCCTGCTGGGGGTACCCCGTGAACCCTCACACTGGTGTGTGACTGGTGTGAGGGTTTACGGAGTACCCTCAACAGGATGGGGTGTATGGGTGCTTGAAGAAAAAAGCAGGACACCAGGGCAGACGGTATTTTATTTAGGTATAAATATAAGGCACAATAAAATTTGCCTTGACAGAATGTAAAAATAGTGAACTGAAAACAATAACTCCACTAAACAACTGTACTGCACAAAATATTACTAAAACTCGAACTATAGAAATAAATGCCTTAGAACTGTACAAAACTATGGGTTAAAGAAAATTTTATGATTTTTTATAAATGAACACGTGTAAGTATGCTGCAAGATGAATCGAAATCCAAGATCGAACTGAGCTGCTGGAAAACGGCTGCGCAGTGTCACTAGGAATATGGAAAATATTATTCAAAATTTAGAATTTAGAATAGTGATCAGCCAAAAAGTTAGTTTGTAACGTTCCGATACACGCACACTCGTAGTTCGCATAATATTTTCAAAAATATCGCTATCTTCGTCGTCACTTTTCGATTCAAATGTACCAGAACCATTACATTCCACATTACTTCTGATATAAACATCTTGGCCTTCGGAAAGGCTGTCGGATTCGTCGAAGTTAAGGTAACCCTCTATTTCACAGTACTTTGAGCCTGAAAATCGGAAATAAAACATAGTTAACTTTAACATAAAATCAAAAAAACTTACAGCATTGAGACCGGTTGTACTCGTCTGAGGACATAAATTACTTGTTTGAGCCCGCTTGTACTCGCACGAGTACATAAACTTCAGAGCTATTTAAAACTAAAGTTTTTAAATTTTACGCAGGATATCTACTTCCTAACGTACAAAATCTACCTAAATATATAAAAGAAGAAACTGACTGACTGACTGACTGACATATCAACGCACAGCCCAAACCGCTGGTCCTAGAGATTCCAAATTTGGCACGTAGGTTCCTTATAAGGTCTAGGGGTGCACTAAGAAAGGATTTTTCAAAATTCAATTCCTAAGGGGGTGAAATGGGGGTCCGAAGTTTGTATGGGGAAACAAGATTAGTTGGACTATTTTATTCGAAACTTCACAGGAGTATTTCTAACGATAAATGAGTAAATACGTGTTTCAGGTTTTTAGAGAAATCAACCCCTAAAAGGGGGAAAGGTGGTGACAAATTCTGAAAATCGACATGGGTATTGTTTTTATGATATACCGAGTCGCTGATAACGAAAAGAACAATGATTTTAAAATCTCACGTGGAGGACGTGAAATACCATCCCCCCCTGTTGGGGTGCGAAGGGGATGAAATATCTAAATATTAATATGGGTGTCGTTTTTATGGTTTTTTGGGGCGTTAATTACGAAAATGGTATCGGTTTTGTAATTTAATATTGTGGACATGAAAACTTTTGAAAAATTGTGCCAAATTTATAGAAAAAACTGACTGACTGAGAGACTGACATATCACCGCACAGCGCAAACTGGTGGTTCTAGAGATTCCAAATTTAGTATATAGGTTCCATATAAGGTCTTCAGGTGCATTAAGAAAGGATTTTTCAAAATTCAACCCCTAAAGGGGTGAAATGGGGGTCCGAAGTTTGTATGGGGAATCAAGATTAGTTGGATTATTTTATTCGAAACTTCACAGGAGTATTTCTAATGATAAATTAATAAACATGTGTTTCAGGTTTTTTGAGAAATCAACCCCTAAAAGGGGGAAATATGGTGACAAATCCTAAAAATCGATATGGGTGTTGTTTCCATGGTTTATTAGGTCGCTGATTACGAAAACAACAATGATTTTAAAATCCCACGTGGAGGACGTGAAATACCATACCCTCTGTTGGGGTCCAAGGGGGATGAAATGTCTAAATATTAATATGGGTGTCGTTTTTATGGTTTTTGGGGACGTTAATTACGAAAATGGCATCGGTTTTGAAATTTAATATTGTGGACATGAAAACTTTTGAAAAATTGTGCCAAATATCAAGAAATAACTGACTGACTGAGAGACTGACACCGTACAGCGCAAACTGGTGGTTCGAGAGATAGCAAATTTGGCATGTAAGTTCCTTATAAGGTCTAAAGGTGCATGAAGTGCCGTGATGAAGATACGACCTTTTTTTAATCAATGTATTGTAAATGGTTTTATTAATCAGTGCCGTCCGATACGATTTCGACAAAAATCGATATTTGAGCGTCCGAGAGGACTCTTAATAGGAATCCGAGGTACCTAAACTTTGAATAAAGTAACGGCCATATTGATTTTCTTCATTTCCGTCCCGATTTCGTTCAAAATCGATATCTGAGCGTCCGAGAGGTCTCCTAATACGACTCCGAGGTAAAATTTGGGAAAGTGGCGGCCATATTGCTTTTCTTCATTTCCGTCCCGATTTCGTTCAAAATCGATATCTGAGCGTCCGAGAGCTCCCCTAATACGACTCCGAGGTAAAATTTGGAAAAAGTCGCAGTCATATTGATTATCTTTTTTTTTCGCCCCGATTTCGTTCAAAATCGATATCTGAGCGTCCGAGAGAATTCTTAATAAGAATCCGAGGTAAAATTTGGAAAAAGTGGCGGCATATTGATTTTCTTCATTTCCGTCCCGATTTCGTTCAAAATCGATATCTGAGCGTCCGAGAGGTCTCTTAATATGAATCCAAGGTAAAATTAAAAAAAGTGGCAGCCATATTGATTTTCTTCATTTCCAACCCGATTTCGTTCAAAATCTATATCTGAGCGTCCGAGAGGTCCCCTAATACGAATTTGAGGTAAAATTTGAAAAAAGTGGCGGCCATATTGATTTTCTTCATTTTCGTCCCGATTTCGTTCAAAATCGATATCTGAGTGTCCGAGCGGTCTCTTAATACGAATCCGAGGTAAAATTTGTGAAAGTGGCGGCCATATTGATTTTCTTCATTTTCGTCCCGATTTCGTTAAAAATCGATATCTGAGTGTCCGAGCGGTCTCTTAATACGAATCCGAGGTAAAATTTGTGAAAGTGGCGGCCATATTGATTTTCTTTTTTTTCGTCCCGTTTTCGTTCAAAATCGATATCTGAGCATCCGAGAGGTCTCTTAATACGAATCTGAGGTAAAATTTGGCACTCCATTCATACCTGTATGCAAAAAAGTTTAATATTACTATATAGGCGTGTAGGGTATCTATGGATATGCTTTTAAAAATGACATAGGTTTCGATATTTTTTTCCATTTAAATGAACCAAATTTTTGTTTGTGCCAAATTGCAATTCAATCGGTCCAGTAAAAGCAACTTGGTTGTAACAGACGGACTGACAGTAAGGAGTGCGAATGGAAGTGAGGCCAAATTTTCTTTTTGGATGCTCTAATGGTAACTGGCAAAACCTACCTAATAAATTTAATTGTAGGAAAAACAAATGTTACACATGATATTGAATTAGCCGTATTTCTGTACTTCGAAGGACCAGAGTTTATGACCGCTGCGCGCTGCTTGGTCGTTTACAGATCTATTGGTGTTACTGTAGTACACAGATACTTTTACTAAGGGCCATTTAAGACATGCTTTTATTTCATCGGCCCTTTCCCCTACGGCCTCTCGGAAATGTATGATAATAGTTTTCTATCCTTATTTTTGCCAAAATCAAATGAAATTCAACAGTTTGCCGGTTCTCAGAATGTATACTGACTTTTCATCTGTTATTCTGTTAATAAATCACAATCACCAAACTTCGTATAGCGAAACCCCAGAATGTAACAACTACTTTTCTGGAGACCGCATCTAAATCGGTTCAGCCAAACGCGAGATAATCGTGGACAAACATACGAACCTGTTTTTTGTAGACGGTTAAAAATTTCGCTTAGTACGCGGGCGAAGCCGCGGGCAAATGCTAGTACATCATATAATTACTAATCAAAACCATAAAAATATATATAATTAAACTATCACTGTGATAAATTTGGATTAACTTACCGCGGGGCATGATGTGGCCGGTAGTTTCAGATGTCTAAGCCGCACTGATCGCTGATTGGCCATCTGAGACTCGGTGTTTATTTTATTAGGTTGACAGTTCTCTTCGGAAACGTAATATGCGTGCAAACTTGTTAAGTTGCTTTATCATTTGACAGGAGATTTTTTTTATCTTATTTCCTCAAGTGGGGACCGGGAGATTCAGGAGGCTAAGGGAATTCTCAGACCCTCTACTTTGGAAGAAATCGGGCTTTAAATAAAAAAGCTTGAAATGGCGGCCACTTTTTTCAAACCTCGTGGACCCTAAGATTAATGATATTAGATTTAAACCACATCAAACCGTTAATAAGAAGTTTAAAATGGCGTTTTTCTTTGCAAACTTGTGGCGCTAGAACAACTACCACTGCGACGCGACGCGAGTAGAGAAAAACCTATCATCCTCTTTCTAATAAGCAACAGTTCGAGTGAGTCAGGAATCGATGAGTCGCGCTGGATGCGACTTGACAGCAGTGGCGGAGCGCCCCTATAACACGATTCCCACCGGCTTACCTAAATTTTTTGGTACAATATATCAAACTCATCATAAATCATCCATCAATAAAAATACTAAATATTTATTACATAAACACGTAGTACCATGGACAAATTAACTATATAGGTAAGTATCTCAGATTCACAATAAATTTCAACAATCACTACATTCACTATTTACTACGCACGTACTTCTCGACTTCTCCAGGTGCAAACTTAGCTTGGTCCAGTTAACCTACGCATCACCCGAACGCGCTAACGCTAAGGAGTCCCTATATTGTACGGCCATGATAATGCCTGGCCACAAGAATGTCCGGCCCAGTAATCCGCGTCCAATGTACATGGATTACTGGGCCGTGCATTATTTGGCCGAGCATTATCGCTCTGAGCAAACTTGGTCCGGAGCAATAATTGGAAGCCACATTTGTTCGGGCCGATAATGCGCGGCCCAGCAATCCGAGTCCAAAAAAGTGGACGCCGATTACTGGGCTGTACATTCCTGGGCCGGGCAATATCATTCCGAACAAATTTGGTCCGGGGCAAGAATTGGAAGCCAGTTTTGTTCGGCCCGACAATGCCCGACCCTGTAATCCGCGTCCATCCACAGATAGTATAAACTTAAATGGGTAGTCAGAATCTAAGCGAGACGACGGAGCCCCGCTTCGCGGGGCTCCTATTTCTGGGCGGTTTGCCCTTCGGGCATCTGAAGCTACCTAACTAACCTAACCTACCTACTTTTTTACTTAGTGTTAGATCCATCCTAGTAACTTTTTGTTATCTGTGGAAAGTGGACGCCAATTACTGGGCCGGACATTACTGGCCGAGCATTATAGGTCTGAGCAATCTTGGTCCGGGGCAGTAATTGGAAGCCAGTTTTGCTCGGGCCGATAATGCTCGGCCCGAGAATCCGCGACCAAAGCAGTGGACGCCGATTACTGGGCCGGACATTACTGTGCCGTGCATTATAGGTCCGAGCAATCTTGGTCCGGGGCGACAATCGGAAGCCACTTTTGTTCGGGTTGATAATGCTCGGCCCGAGAATCCGCGTCCAAAAAAGTGGATGCGCATTCTCGGGCCGGACATTATTTGGTCGTGCATTCCTGGCTCCCACGCTAAGACAAGCCCGCGTATTTTGTCTTGCCTTACCTAGCCATTTCATTTCACGCACTACGTTGGTAAATTGTCAAGGACACGCATCGCAAAATGGCCGCCGAAAGAAAGCCGATTATTATCGTGTTACGGTAAGGTGTCTCATTCGAATTTAGACCTTGACTTTAAAATGATAAAGTTTATATCAGAATAAATGGCTTAGCAATTTAGAAACTGACCGAATTTGGCGCACTAATAAAAACATTGCCATACTTTACTCACATCGAAAAGTGTGTGGAATGGATTGCGCAAAATATAAAATTCAATTATTTATAATTATAATTTAAAATAAAAATGAATTGTACCTATATCATAAAACACAATGGTCTAACGTAGTTTGAAGCTCAATAATTTAATTACTTACCAAGAATTTCGCAACGAAAGTGCCCGTTTTTTGGATTCTTGGGTGAATAACGGAATGGGGTGGCAATACAGAGTTTACATTTGCCCGGTTACTCTACGAATACGAATAGTATGAATGTTTGGTGCTGTGATTTGTTGTTTTGATAAGATTAGTGCATAAATAATTAATTAATCTTTCAACCAGTGGAATTTAGATCTACAAGGTAGTTAAAAACTTCGGCCGAATACCGAACATTCTAAAATACGCCGAACGCCGTATGATTGGCGAATATTCGGCGCATCTTTTTTTTAATGATACATTTTAAATTGTGTATTTTAACTAAGTACAAGGTTTTTTTTTAACAAATGTAATTTTATAGCGTTTCTAATACTTTTGGCTTTCTTATTATTACGTATATTAAACCTTTTGTTTTATAGTTGTACGGAACCCTAGGTGCGTAGTCCAATTCGCACTTAGCCAGTTTTTGTTTACATCTATCTATCTATATATATATTACGCGAAGCCGATCTTTGTAATGCCCAGCAGATCTACAGTTATGGACCGATTTTGATAAATTATATATCATAAGATTCGTTCCATGCTGCAGATGAGGTCTTAGTTTTTTCGATTTTTATCCTGGAAAATTAATAAAATTATATTTACGAAAAATCCTGAATGCCCCGACAAATATAAGCCTCAAAATAGTGTTCGATGACGCCGCATACAAGCGAGGGGTCAGCTTACCTTGGTAGAATTGTACGAGGTGTCAAAATTTATCTTGGTTAACACGTGACTTGGGAACTAGCTATGGTATGATTCCGAATGACATAAAATTAAATATGAATTAAAATGTTCCTGTAAGAAATATCTTATACAGCATTACAAAATAAAACTTTTGCGTCGAGAAATACTCAATATTATTAGCTATAAACAAAAGTAAAATTAGTAATTCGTTTACAAGACAATTTATAATATTCGGTCTAAGTATTTACAGTTTACATGAATGCCAGACGTACGAGTAGTGTGTCAACATTTAACTTATTTTTTATTGTGGCCCTTTACGATCTTAGTGATCCGTTAATTTCATGGGGGCCTTTTACACGGTAATTATTATCCCGTGATACACTCATATCACCATACGACTTACGTGAATATTGATGCATATTGAATCAAAACACGAACTATTTGGAAAACCGCGATAATATTGACATCCCAGTTTTGTCATTATATTAATTGTGTAAAGGGCCCCATTCATTTCCTAACTTTAGCATTATCCGATTTGATAAAGGTGTCGGCAGTGGCGTGCCTAGGGTTGCAGAGAAGGACAAGCCGAGGGATACATATTTGTATTTTTTTCACACACAATATCAATAAATCTATCTTCTACCTTGATACCTTGCCATATTACCATACTAGTAAATCTTCACTCTTCATTATCACTAACTGGTGTGGCGTAGACAGGACAGACCAACAAAACACACCGAAGGCATGCTATTACTTGGCGAGTCGAATAAAGCAGAAAAAAAAATAGAACTATGGATTTTTTAAGCAGCGATCACGGCTGTTTATCTACGTAGAACGAAACGTGTATGATAGCGGCCATATTGTGTGAAAAAGATTTTGACGACATACTTAGCTGTCATTGGCTACTGCCTTGTCTGCCAATGGACGTCAAACGTCAAAATAAAGTGAATGGCGTCTCCTCGGAATTTCGTCTAGTCGTCTCTGAACATTTTTTTCATTTTTGCAAATGTTGTTATTTAATTTGTAGTATTGATAGATTAATTTTTAATTTTCTTTATTTAGAAACAAACAGTCTCTTATAGTGATAAATTGTTACAATATAGAGTATTAGACTTATAGAACTACAGTTTCCTAAAATATAGTATAAAACCAAATAACTTATACATATAAGAACTAAACTATTACTATGCAATAAACAAACGGAACAGTGTGTAGCTAATCGAAAATTCATCTGGAAAAGCGTAATAACCATTGTTTGGACTACAAATGGAAGATAGTGAAGTGCGTCGTATGTGGCATGCCATGCAAGTTCTCATTTTGCAAAATGTACGAGTGTTGTGGTTGTAAAACGTAGAACTCTGTGAAAAGACGAAGATATATCGTTTTCCCGGATATGAAATGAGATTCATTAAAAAATAAATCTGTTGATAAGTAAATTGTTTGTTTAATTTCATATAATACGGAACAACATAGTTCACGGTATTTCAATTGAACACCAGTTTCATTTTACATCGGACGTTGGTGTTCAATTGGAAATACCGAGAGCTTCTACACAAAGCTAAATTTAAATGAGCTATATATATATATTGGATGTTCACAGTAAGTTCCATTGCCACAGTGTCATTAAATAATTAAAAAAAATAAACGTCAAAAATCTACCAGCGGGTACAGATTAAATATGGTTGCTTACGGTCTATATTTTTGGTCCGTGAGTTGGCGGTCTGAACCCTTACTAGTCTGTGGCAGCGATCTACGGATTCTTTAATACTTACTCTCATATCACGATATGTATCACATGGATATTTATAAATATTCAAGCAAAATCCAAACAATTTTGAAATCTGTGACAATATTGAAATCCCAGTACTGTGATGATAATCACCATGTAAAAGGCGTCAAAGAGAAGACGTTGGATTATGGAATTGTGAGCTTCTGCCGCGAAACGAAAACTATCGAAGTTCGTTTATTCTCCCTCTCTGCCGCACTTACTTATTCAAGTGACAGAGAGGGAGATACACGAATTTCGTTCCTTTTCGTTTCGCGGTAGCAGCTCTGCAATAGAACCTCAGTTCCAAATTTAATTTTTATTACTTCTTTTAAAAAAGAATGATGTTCGATAGAATTAAAACTTTAACTGAGCATAAAACTATAAATAAAGCATATATATTATCCTTACATTTGTATATTTTACACATCGAACCCAAAGCCCAAGCTTTAAATTTTATACAACTAAAGAACATAAAGTGTGGACACGAAAAAATCTGGTCATGCATGATATGGTAAATCTATAAAATTAATGTGGATTTTCAGGCACCGCTTTTTTAAATAATTTGTGGATATCAGACTACATAATAAAAATACAATCATAATATAACGTTAAGTTTTCTGTGTCTTTCAGCATTATATATTTCACGGTACCGATATTTTGTTGAACAGCGGTTTATGATAATCTACACTCGCTTCCAGCTACAAAGCTACAATTGTATTTATATTTTTACGAGTTGTTTTAAGCTCATTAGAATTTCATCTTTCCCAAAACATACTTGTTTGAACTCTTTTCTACTTGAGGCAGTCAGGAAGACTTTCTACTCCAAGCATTGAAAGTTGTTTTATATGGGAGGCATTTTTCTGTAAAAAAGGCAAATAAACCAAAAAAAAAAAACGAACTACGTCAATCTGAAGTCAACTAGAAAAATGTTATCTATTGTGAAAGGATGATGTAATAAGGTAAAATTTTAAATATCCAGTTAAAAATAAAATAAAAATATTAACAGGAATACTCGGTACAGACTGTCCGAAGGCACTGTTCAACAAAATATAGGTATGGTGGAATATATAATGCTGAAAGTCACAGAAAACTTAACGTTATATTATGATTGTATTTTTATTACGAGTATGTAGTTTGATAACCATAAATTATTTAAAAAAGCGCTGCTTGAAAATCCACATTAATTGACAAGATTTACCATATCATACATGACCAGATTTTTTCGTGTCCACGCTTTATTATAACACGACAAACCTCCGTTGTGCATCCGATAGCGCACTGGCCGGTTTGAAAAAGAAGTACAGTTTTTCACGGCCGTGTTGTTTTTTCGATGGAGAATTTTCTTTGAATTGTGCGATCGGGTTGAAAATAGATTTAATCCTTATCTTTAATTTAACATGCTATTTGCTAATATGAATAGTTTTCTAAAGAACTTGTAAATACTGTACATAGTTAATTCATATTACGGGCTGCCACTTACGCAGGTATGTAAAACCCGGGTATGTCCTTAAACTACGACCAAGACCACCGGGGAATGGGCAGCAGCATTCCTAGAGTGCGGTGGAGATACTGCGATTGCCAACCCGCATGCCAAGCGTGGCGATTATGGCATTTACCCCCCATGAAATTGGGGGAGGCCTATGTCCAGCAGTGGACGTGCTAGGGCTGATGTGGTGGTGGTGGTGGTGGTCTTACTGCAAATGAGGCTCGGATGGGTCGCGGACAAATTTAAAGCATACGGGATTGCTTACATCCCTTATTGCCTCGGCCTCGCTACGTATCGTCTGAAGCTGCAAAGTACCGCCGCCGCTGTATATATTTTACCTGTGCTGCCTGCTGAATCTGTGGAAGGACCCTGCCAGTTCCAGTCCAGCAGAGGAAATCACAGGCCACCTTCGACGTCGCGACGGATCTACCTACCATCTTTTCGGATCTTGTCATCAGAGTTCAAGCCAGTGACTTTTAATTCTCACCTACCGTGCTGACTGAACAAGTGTTTACCCAATTTTACGTATACATAGTTTTTATTTTATTATATTGTATTATACACTTCCTTAAATTTGTTTACTTCTTACCCGCCGGTTGGCCGGGACACAATATCCAGACAAAAGTACTTAATCTCCAGAACAAGTTTGGATTTAAGCAAGTAGTGTTAGCATTTAAAAAATTGCCGTCACTGTAACCGGTGACATATCGACGACATCAGTAAATGACTGTTTTTCCCAACGAGCCGTGGGAACGCAATGTGACGGCGCGCGCGCCTGCCGCAGATGCGTACCGAACACCGATCGCATCTGGAATACAGAACCAACCATTTCATATTTATTATTTGATATTTAACTAGGGACCGGTAACTTCTGTATTTATAGTTCATCAAGTCCAACCAATTCATGCACTACTTCCTAAACTACATTACACTATTATATTTTACCTAAGTACTTATTTGCAAAAAAACTGAAAATAACTTTCGAAACAGTGGCGGTACGGCCTTAAAAGCCCAAAAGCCAGGCTTGCGTTACTAAAATTAGCAAATACCAAATATATGTACGACTAATTCTTTTTTCCATTTCAAACTAACTTAAAATCCGCGCGACGGCGCCTGATCTGTACATATTCTATTCACCTTGGTCGGGGTAGTAGTACAAAACTCGACGTAGCAAGTAAGTGGCGCTACTGCCGCGCGAAACGAGCGGTCTTAAGACGATAGAGTTGAGACACGGGCTAGTCATCTCGCTCGCACACGAGGGCTTGCAAGCGGGCTTTAATGCTGATATCTTTTCTCTCTTTCTTATCTATGAAAACTGCTACAAAACGAGAGATACGTATCTATAGCTAGATCTAGCAAATAGTTTGTGACTAGAAGCCCGGCTTTCGACGTGAAGTTATCAACAGATGTTAGTCAAATGCGTTCATGACTGGATGGATTGTGATGCTAACTTCATTGATTACAATTATGTACATTACTTGTAACTGAACAATTTGTTTGAGCGGATAGTGTTTTGTATTAAAAAGTTTATTAAAGTGGAAAGTGACGATGGATGAAGTCGTTCCGTGTGACGATTTAAAATGTGCACAAGTTATCGGCGTAGAAAAGGTAGGCACGCTAAACTTTGCACAAAAAAGCAACTTATTTTTTCACCGAAACCTACGCCTGACTTGAGTATTTCTCAGATAAGCAAGTCACATAAACGACAATGTCAAAGATCGGTGCGATTGATGAGATGTCTGTACAATTTATCTAGTAATAGCATGCCTTCAGTGTGTTTTGTTGGTCTGTCCTGTCTACGCCACACCAGTTAGTGATAATGAAGAGTGAAGATTTACTAGTATGGTAATATGGCAAGGTATCAAGGTAGGAGATAAATTTAATGATATTGTGTGTGAAAAAAAATACATAAATGTATCCCTCGGCTTGCCCGTCTCTGCAACCCTAGGCACGCCACTGTTTCGAAACATACCAAGTTTCGGTACTTGCAGGTTGAAAATGTATCATTTATTTTTTATAAAATACACGCCAATTAACTCGTTATTTACTCATATCAAACGCCAAAAAAGCAATTCCGATCTTTAAATTTATTAAATTTGTAATCTTTTTAAACCAACTTCATAGAGTTATTATATATTGGATACTAACTAATTTCAATATAATATTAAATATAATGAAACCTATCGCGGATGAGCACCTATCGCGGCCGCGATAGGTGCTCATGATTAAGGACCGCGAACCGGTCTGAAACATGTCGAGCGATATTCGAACTTAAAGACGTGAGTGACCCGTTTCATTATATTTAATATGTCTCAAACTCACGGGAGTTTTCTATATAAAATTTCAATATAATAGTTAATTATAATCGTTAAAGGTCATCCACCGCACTGAAAAATTAAATAGAGGAAGAGGGAAAGAGCAAACCCCTCTCACCTCTATAGATTTGGAGCTGTCGGTACGGAACCCTTCTTTGTGCGTGATCCGACACCCCAGGCCCCAGGCGACCTAACTTCGCAGATAACATTACTACATAAAATAAATTAATCATCTAATTTTAGCAAGACACAAAACTGGAAGGCCATAACTTCGAACAAAATAAAATATTAACTCTTGGAACTTGGTTTAAAAAAGCTTAAAGAAATAGTATTTTTTAATATTTTCTAAGTAGATTTCTTAACGTTTGATATGAGTATATAACGAGTTATTTGGCGTATATTTCATAAAAAATAAATCAGCCAATTTCTACCTGCAAGTTGGTATGATCTGAAAATTAAACATTTATTTTGCAAATAATTAGCTGAAATATATTTTTAGAATCAGCGCATGAAGCCCTTTTATTGGATAGGTAGGACAAGAGAGGTCACTACAAGATTTTTTTCATAATTCCCAACAAAAAATTGATGACTTCATAATTCCACCCTGCACCAAAAGTCAAGATGGCTCTACTTCTTAAGAGGGCTTTAGTAAAATGTAAAAAATAGTCCCCATGTTTAAAATTCATTTATATACTCGTACGTTTCACGTCCGTCTTTGCGGACAGACTCACGAGTGATCCGGTGAAGATTTCTGTTTTTTTTCCTTTTGAGTTTTAAGGCACGGAACCCTAAAAACTAATAATTTCATACGTCGGCTAACCACGCCATTCGTAAAAAGATCCTGATGTTAGGCATTGTGGTCACTGGTCAGGGTCAGCTCCGGCGTTCATTTGACTATTTGTTGCAACCGATGGGCAATGAAACAGCGTACAGGACAAGTGAGTAGAAAGCTCCCTATATATACCAGTCCCCTTAAACTTGCCTCAATGTCGACAACACAGCTATTTGAACAAGTTTGCTGCCTAGTTACCGCGTCCGTCCGTCTGTCCGCACTTAGCTTAGTAACTTTTACTACAAAAGAGCCTGTGTAATTTGGCATAGGTATACATATTAATTATTAATGTATGGAATGAATAAAGCTTTATTATTATTATTATTCACCTTATTTATTTCTTTTGCTTAGGTTAGATTTTTTACAATAAATTTATACAAGTAAAATATAAAAATATACATACAAATTATAAAAGCATTATAAAAAACCTAACCTAGGGTGCCGCCGGCAGCGAGGCGAGCCTAAGCTACCGGTGGTTAGGGCGACAGAGAGAGGAACCTCCGGACTATCCGCGCCGTGTCCAGGAGTACCGCCTTCTGTAGTTGACCCTTGACCCAGGCATCGAACGAGAGTCTCTTGAGATGTTGGTCGAGACTCTTCGCTATTAGACCGTTCACAGAGACGACTATCGGGACAATAATCGTTAAATCAACATCCCACATGGCAGTGGCGGTACGGCCTTAAAAGCCCAAAAGCCAGGCTTGCGTTACTAAAATTAGCAAAAACCAAATATATGTACGACTAATTCTTTTTTCCATTTCAAACTAACTTAAAATCCGCGCGACGGCGCCTGATCTGTATATTCTATTCACCTTGGTCGGGGTAGTAGTACAAAATTCGACGTAGCAAGTAAGTGGCGCTACTGCCGCGCGAAACGAGCGGTCTTAAGACGATAGAGTTGAGACGCGGGCTAGTCATCTCGCTCGCACACGAGGGCTTGCAAGCGGGCTTTAATGCTGATATCTTTTCTCTCTTTCTTATCTATGAAAACTGCTCAAAACGAGAGATACGTATCTATAGCTAGATCTAGCAAATAGTTTGTGACTAGAAGCCCGGCTTTCGACGTGAAGTTATCAACAGATGTTAGTCAAATGCGTTCATGACTGGATGGATTGTGATGCTAACTTCATTGATTACAATTATGTACATTACTTGAAACTGAAGAATTTGTTTGAGCGGATAGTGTTTTGTATTAAAAAGTTTATTAAAGTGGAAAGTGACGATGGATGAAGTCGTTCCGTGTGACGATTTAAAATGTGCACAAGTTATCGGCGTAGAAAAGGTAGGCACGCTAAACTTTGCACAAAAAAGTAACTTATTTTTTCACCGAAACCTACGCCTGACTTGAGTATTTCTCAGATAAGCAAGTCACATAAACGACAATTTCAAAGATCGGTGCGATTGATGAGATGTCTGTACAATTTATCTAGTAATAGCATGCCTTCTTCAGTGTGTTTTGTTGGTCTGTCCTGCCTACGCCACACCAGTTAGTGATAATGAAGAGTGAAGATTTACTAGTATGGTAATATGGCAAGGTATCAAGGTAGGAGATAAATTTAATGATATTGTGTGTGAAAAAAATACATAAATGTATCCCTCGGCTTGCCCTTCTCTGCAACCCTAGGCACGCCACTGCCACATGGCAGTTACCTCATGTGCCAAGTCTAGGTACTTGCTGACTTTGTCCTTCTCAGCTTTCACGAGGTTCTCGTCATGGGGGATGGTGATGTCAACGAGTACTGCCTGGCGCTTCAATCGATCTATCAGCACGATATCAGGCTTGTTGGCTACAATAGTCCTGTCCGTGATGACAGATCGATCCCAATAGAGCGTTGCACGACCATTTTCGAGAACTGACGCAGGTGTGTACTTATAATACGGCACTTCGAAGTCCACAAGACCGTATAAAAGAGCAAGCTGCTGGTGAATAATCCTGGCCACCAAGTTATGTCTGTGCAAGTACTCGCCGTTAGCAAGATGACTACAACCAGAAATAATATGCCTGAGTGACTCTCCGGGACGGCGGCATGCCCGACAAATGTCGACCGTACCGTCCTTCAGGATATATTTCCGGTAGTTGTTCGTCATGATAACCTCGTCCGCAATTGCACAGACAAAACCTTCAGTTTCCCCAAAGAGATCCCCAAAACGTAGCCAGTTCACCGATGCGAGCAGGTCTACGTCGAGCCCCGTAAGGGCCTTGTAGAACCGCCCAAGTAGCTCCTTACTCTTCCACACCGCCCTGCGGTCCTCGGTGCTTAGTACTTTAAATCTGCGCCAGTTCTCGTTTGCCATGGAGAGCGGGGTGAAAGATGCGTCTACTGCCACTACGTCACAATGCATCCCACACTCACTGTTTAGAAAGTAATCCCTGAGACTGCACACCTCGCGGTTGTGAAGGTCTTTGGCATTTAAGAAGCCGCGACCTCCAAGCTTCCGCGGGATGTACAGTCTCATAACAGAAGATCGTGGGTGTAGCATACGGTGCGCAGTGAGCAGTACACGCACCCTTCGATCCAGGAAATAGAGCTCAGTCTGAGTCCACCTTAATATGCCAAAGGAGTATGTGAGCAAGGGCATCACCCAGGCGTTGAAGGCGCGAACCTTATTGCCGCCCGACAAAAAACTATTAAGTACTTGTCAGGCGACAGAAGAAGCGCTCCTTCACCGCCCTTTTGATGTCTCCACCCTCGATACCCAAAGACTGTGATATACCAAGATACTTATAGGTTTCTGCTTCGGAGAGAGATCTGAGAGCCATTGTCTCAGAAATACTCGTATGTAAATTTGTGGAATTTACAACTTTCCCCCGCTGTACATGCATTACCGCACACTTATCGACACCAAATTCCATTTTGATGGCACTACTGAAGACCTCTGTGGTTTTCAGTAGCTCCAACAGGTCATGTTTATTTGGTGCAAATAGTTCAAGGTCGTCCATGTAGAGCAGATGAGAAATGACCTCACCCTCTCTCCGTAGCTGGCAACCTAGTCCCGAATCTTTCAACAGGGTACTGAGCGGATTCAGCGCTAGGCAAAACTACAAGGGACTCAGACTATCACCCTGAAAAATACCTCACTCAATCCTGATGGAATCCTGCGGGCCAGAGGGGCGCTCTCCTCCCCCGGGTTGACGAAGGACTGTGGTCCACTGCCCCATGCAAGCAACTAAGAAGGATCTCAAAACTGCATCAACTTTATACAGTTCTAAAATCCTCGTCAGCCATGAATGAGGCACCGAATCATAGGCCTTCTTATAGTCAACTCAGGCGGCCGAGAGGGTCCCTCTGTTTCGCCGGACTCGTTGGCAAATGGTCATGTCTACGAGGAGGAGCTCTTTAGTACCACGTGACCCAACCCTACATCCATTTTGAGCGGGGGCCAGAATGTTGTTTGCAACAATGTGCGTGTTAATTTTTGCTCTCAAAATGGATGTAAGGAGCTTGTATAGCGTCGGCAAGCACGTGATGGGTCTGTAGTTCTTCGCTTCCGTGGTACTACCGGACTTGTAGAGCAAGGAGGTAACACCAGTTGTTAAGGGAGGCGGCAGGGAACCGAGCTCGAGGGCTTGCTGGAACTGTGCTGCCAAACGCGCGTGTGAGCATCGAAACCATTTTAGTCAGAAGTTGTGCAATCCATCCGGGCCTGGAATTTTCCAGTTCGGAGCCGTACGGATGGCACAACTTACGTCTTCGGGGCTGATGGTAACAGACCCCATGGGTTCAATGGACTCACACCCACGCTTGACAACATCCATCCAGGCGCCCTCGGTGTGCTCGACAGGCTGTAGCATCCGGTCGCTGTCCATCAGACACACGATGGTCGGTTCCATCCCACTTCCGGTATACCTTCCTTTGGTCGCTTTGGAAAAGGCGATTCTGCTGGCATCGGTCCAGACGCTCTCTGTAGCAACGAATACGGCTTGCCCATGCATACACTTTCTGCTTCAGAAAGTCAATGCGTTCCGTGACACAGGCCATGTAGTCACGGGGCCTGACACCACTCCCCGCGAAGGCCTGGTTCACGAAGCGCATTACTCGGGGGCGGTTATTGCCCCCTCTGAAGCAGATCAGCTTTGCAATGAGAGTCCTATACGTATCGACACGCGCTCAATTCGTACTTGCCAGGGACACTCCCGGTGGTCCTAGGTGCACGGTCACCGTCCGGAAACTTGACGCGAGCAACACGGCACGCCGCGATGGCCCCGCAGTACATAATTGAGTGCGTGTCAATTAAATCTTCACTAGCCCCAAAATACAGGACGAGGAGATCGTTCAGGGCTCCCATTAACGCTAGATTGTGTCTATTCACGGGCAAGCGTGGTAGTCGCGGCCTAGAATTGGGTGTGGAGCGATACTGCGTAATCGCCTCTTCCAAAGCCCTCCTCAATAGTTCATGGGCATGGGTACTCACACTCTGATTCGCACAGTCCTCGTCGGCACTGGAATCAACTCGCGGTGCCCCCGGTGCCATATCGGGTGCAGGCACCGGAGCCGGCAACGTGGCGGGTGGGTTCCCGGCCGAAGCGGAGGCTGCGCGAGCAGAGAGTGCCTCCATGCGGAGCCGATCAAGTGTCGCGTCATCCAACCGCTTGAGCCATTGGATGACGCGCACCTGATCCGATAGCCGTTGCGCAGTAACGGAGATGGCTGGTTCAAGCGACTGAAACGAGGACGCATCTTAACACGGTACGCGGAGAGGTTTGTTCCTCCATCTGTCGCCCCATAGTAGGCACGCATGCAGTTCTCGTTCATTGTTTGCGACCACTGCATGCGGCGCACTATACCACCGGTAGCGGGAGCCGCGTGGGCGGAGCAGGATGTCCCGCAGGCTCCAAGCGTGCCGGCAGCGGTGGCCGCCCGCGTCGCGCAGGTGGACGTGGCGGCGTCGGCGGCGGTCCGCTCTCGTCGCTCGACTCGCTGGTGTCGGGTGCGGTGGCAAATTCGTCACCTGACGACGATGGCGAGGAGTCAGACGAGGCGGTCAGAGATGGTGGGCGTGCGCTTTGTGTAGACGCTTCTTGTCGCGCTTTGCTTCTCGTGATCATATTGTTATGGGCTTTTGGCTCGTACGCATTTTTTTGACATTGTCGTCATTACTATGTACATTAGTAAGTAAAATTGTACTAAAAGATGGTCAAAATGCACGTATAAAAAGCAATAAATAACAATTTAACAAATATTAGCAAAAAACACGTCTGATGTTGACGGCGTCATTTTATTATTATTATTATACATATTAATTATGCCGATAAAATGTAGAACAACAATTTAAGGGTACCTTTCGTACACGTAAGTAGAGTTTTTTTCCCGTCGGGTATCGTAAGACATCTCGTTTAAAACAAATGCGGCTTTTAATTAACCACCGTTCCGTAGCAAACAAGGAACCCTTATAGTTTCGCCATGTCCGTCTATCCGTCCGCGGCTAAGCTCAGTAACCGTTTACTACTTGAAAGTAATTAGGTATACATAACACATATCAATGACGCAGACAAAACGATATACAAAAAATGGTTTTATGGTACCTCTCCTACACGCAAAGTGGAGATGCAGTTCATTGTCTTGCAAAACCCATATAAAATAATACAACAATATTTTTATGAAGCCTTCCGTTTGTGTTATATTATTTTCAAAGTTCTAATCCCATCAAAAACATAAATGTGAAAATGGCAGCCAAGTTCACCAACAAAAGAATTGAGATCTAAATGGGCGCCAAGTTCCGTAGATTATCTGAAAAGTTGCCAAGTTTGGCACTAGATTGTTTACAGTAAAACTAATTTACTGCGGCTTAATGCATTTTGAGCCTTAACTTGGCAGTTTTCTACGCAGTATGTTATAATACCATAAAAGCTGTTGGATATTTAAGAATTTCGATCTCAATTCTTTTGTCGGTGAACTTGGCTGCCATTGCAGAGTTCCGTCGATTTCTCCAGGACCCTATGATCGGATTCTGACCCGATGACAATGGGACCACCCTGGAAATATACCGTTTGAAAAAAAAAAAAACAAATCGGTTAATAAATGACGGAGTTCTGAGGTAACTAGCATAAATAATAATAATAATAAAACTAATAATAAAATCACTGTATTCTGTTTTTTTCTGGTGTATACACATAATTACCAAGCTGCATGCCAAATTTCAGCTTTCTAGGTCATCTGGAAGTGGGTTAGGTTTGTGATTACTAGTCAGTCAGTCAGTGGTAAAAATGCCGTTTTTTGGAATTTATTATCTCAATAACTATTAAACCTATATTTATAAAATTTGGGGTTCTAGTTGTTCTAACGGATCTTAATATATGTACAAAATTTCATGTTTTTATGTTACATAGATTTGGAGTTATTGGGGGGTCAAAAGTGGCTCCAAACGGTTCGTGTAATATAACACACGGCTGCTGTCCGCCAGTTCCTGGGGTGAACTTGGCTGGACACGCTGCCGCGTGTCTAGATTTGTGTTAGAGTCAAATGTCGTCGACATAATTTCGTTTTCTGTTGATTACTAATATATAATGTTAGTTATGTCAGATATATATGTAGATTAAATATAAGTTTGTGACATTTTCAATTCGCATAACATCACTGGTCCACCAGCTACTGAGCATTTGCCCTATAGTGCGCGGAGTTAGCTTACAGTTTTATTCATCATGTCAGCCGAAAGACGTCCACTGCTGGACATAGGCCTCCCCCAAAGACTTCCACAATGACCGGTCCTGCGCCACCTGCATCCAGCGGACACCCGCGACCTTCACCAGGTCATCGGTCCACCGTGTGGGGGGCCTGCCCACGCTACGCCTTCCGGTACGTGGTCGCCACTCGAGAACCTTTCCGCCCCAACGGCCATCAGTTCTACGTGTTAAGTGCCCCGCCCACTGCCACTTAAGTTTAGCGATTCGGAGGGCTATATCGGTCACTTTGGTTCTGCTGCGGATGGCCTCATTCCTGATGCGATCATGCAGAGAAACTCCTAACATAGCTCTCTCCATTGCTCTTTGGGTGACTTTGAGCCTTCTTATGAGGCCCATAGTAAGCGACAACGTTTCAGTACCATATGTCATCCCACAGTTTTATTATTAACTAGCTGTACCCGCGACTTCGTTAGCGTGAAAAAAATCGTCACATGGGCATTAAGTATATTGCTCTGTATGCGATTACTTATTGACTACCTATGTGATTTTGTGGTCCTGATGGGGAGTATAGCGCCAGAGCTCCCGATGCACTGTGTTAACATAGGCACAACAAATGCTCAAATAAATAAAGGGTCGACAATGCGCTTGTTATTCTTATGGGGTCTTAACATGTACATGCTACTACCGTCGTAGTGTTTAAAAAAATGGTCTTGTATGGCATTAAGTACCTAATTTCAACTTTGCTCATTTATTGTATTACCTACTGTGGGACTTTAGACGCAGATTTTACCTATAATACTTCACAGTTAGGTAGCTATGTGATTATTAGGGATGCAGTGCTTTACTATTTTGCAATTAGTTTCTTTATGTTGGTACTTGACAGTTTTAACCTAAAATATATCGACCTACTAATAGGTACTATACCATTTGCCCGCGACTTAGTTCGGGTGAAGTTCGAACTTCCGCATAGCATAGGTACACTTACATGCTCATCATGTTTTTAGGGATAAAAATACCTTCCTTCCTTGGTTCATAGCCATAGCGTTAACGTTATAAATCACACACAATTAGGTGGTAATAGCTAACCAGTAACTACAATGACTATTTCAGAGCGACGCATCTTACTCTCTACTTTGCATGTACTTAGTCGGCTCATAAGTTCTGTCATATACATAGTATCAAATAAAAACAAAAGTTTAAGTTTATTCCGTATAATTTGTACAGCGTTTGAAAGCTTATAAACTAGAGAATCTAAATGTATAACATTTATTCAAAATTACCGCCATAATTATCTACACAGGCTTGAAGTCTGCGTGGCCAGTCGTCAATGGATTCACGCACCACTTTCATGTCTATATTGGCCACTGCCGTAGCAAGGGATTTTTTCAGCGAGTCTAGATTTGCATGAGGTTTTGAGCACACCTTTTCCTCTAAATACTGCCATATTTTATAGTCTAACGGATTAAGATCTGAGCTAGAGGAGGGCCAATCTTCATGCCGTATAAAGTCGATTTTATTGGAGGCGAGCCAGGCTTGTGTAGACTTTGCCTTATGGGCTGGAGCAGAGTCCTGCTGGAAAACCCAATGCTGGTTTAGAAACATCGTATGGGATAGTGGTTTCACAATATTAGTCAACACCGTGTCTTGGTACACTTTGGCACTAGTTTTTACTCCTTTCTCACAAAAATGCATACTAGTGACGCCCGCATAAGAAACTCTCAGCCAAAGCATCACAGATGAAGGGTGATGACCTCTTTGAATACGGAGAATGCTATTAGAAGCTTCTTTACTATTGCGAGCGTACACTCTATCATTTTGTTTATTACAGTTTTCTTCTATGTCAAAAATTTTCTCGTCCGAAAACAGTATGCAACGATGCTTATTTTTAGCGTACTTCTTCAATAAAGCTTTAGATCTTTTAAGCCTTAAAGCTTTAAGCCGATCATTGAGAAGATGGCCAGTTTTTCGTTTATAAGCACGAAGTCTCAGGTCTTGATTAAGCACTCTTTTCACCGTGTTTCTGCTCAAACCCATCTGGAGGGCCATAACTTTTTGTTTCCTAGCGGGATTTCTGGCAATGCGTGCTCTAATTACTTGTAAAACCGCTGGAGTCCTAGCTGTACGCGGACGACAGCTTCTTTTCTTGTCATTTAAACTAGAGACCTCACTGAATCTTTCTATGGTACGATACACAAATCTTCGAGAGAATTTTAAATTTTCAAGTAGCTTAAAAATTTTAGTCGGCGAGTGTCCACAACGATATAGTGCAATTATTGCGGTACGGCTATCTTTAATGTTAAAGAAAACAGAAAATTATACTACTCAAATATTTAAAAAAGATTCGAAATTCAAATGCACGACGGTTTTTGTTTTAGGAGTTCCAAATTTAAATTTTAAAGGCCAGTGACAGAACTTATGAGCCGACTAAGTAGCATGCATTTACGAGTAGGTATTTTGCGATTACGTGTTTCTGATTATGGAGTGACCGAACGGGGTCTAAGGAACTTCATGCACGGCACTCGACCTCGAGTTTCGCGTGCATCGGGACGGGGCTTGCGGCGTCCATCTCAATCTCTCAACACATGCGAAACGCTGCCGCCCCGCTGCACTCTCCGCTTCGAGCGGGCACGGATCCCACTATCCAACATAGAGGACGGCTTGACCAGGCATGACGGTACGATGCTACAAGATAGAACCAGCATGATAGCTTTTATCGTCACGTTTTATGCCCGAAATGTAATGAATAAAACATCACATAAAAAAGGCGATATATTAAAGGGTTCCGTACCCGAATTTAGAATCACCATATTATACTGTGAGTTAAAAATGGTAACTCACGGCACTCACCTTTTGTTTAGGCGAAATTAGAGGTTGCAGTTTATCAGCGATAACTTAATAACCTTAACCCAACCTTAACCTATTGGATCTATAATTCTTCGGTGTAAGTATTCAATAGTCACTATGTTTATGATGGCATGATCGAAATTTTTGAAGATCGAGAGGGGAGGGTACAATTATTGTGACTTTCAGGGCGATTATCTACAAATATATACATTTACATTTGTTTCCAATGACCTGATTGATGTGCCACATGTTGAATTACGTAATTCAACGTGTTACACAACAATAAAAAAAATTGTTTTAGAGATTTGAATACATAACTAACGAGTACGTAGCGGCATTTATAATATAATACATCTATATTTCAAATTTTATTTTAATGCACCCTTATAGTTTTTGAGGAAAATTACTATGACATACGGACGGACATGACAAAACTATAAGGGTTCCTTTTTTGCCATTTGGCTACGGAAAATGACGGTATAATGTATCGTGCTATTTGTGCTACTCGTAGCTAGGCAGATAGATAGTAATATAAAACCAAGGTTTCGTCGATTAGGTACCTATCTCGTTCTATTTTATGGCATCTTACCGCTCAAACCGTCCGCCTTGCTGGGGCTGCGCTTTTACATTGAACCATGTAATCCAAATGTGTGTTAGACTATACAACTCTGGCTACCAGCCTTGTCAGTAGCAGAGAAGCTCAAAATGTACAGTCAGCTGCACAGAATCGTAACCCCTCCTGTATACAAACTTCTATGCAGGAGAGGTCACGTTTCTCTACAGCTGACTGTACAAACCAACCTAATGAATATTAAGTACTACAGATAAATTAATAGATATGCCTGGTACAGTTAGATCAAATGATACAGAAACCAGTTTGTATATAAAGTACTTGTGTTGGATATGCTTGTTCTTGTAAAAAAGTATGGTGACTCCAGAAAACAATAGCCGATGTTCCTGAATTCTGAAATGTTAATGTACTGCACACTGTTTCAGAAGGTTCTCAATTGTTAGTTAATGCTGTGTATTGCTGTAAAATACCTAATATATAAGAAATAAATATTGTTTCTCTATTTTAATTTATTAATTAACTCATAAATAGTCTAGTATTAAATAAAAAATCAATCCTTGGTTCTTCACAATACATAACAATTAAATTAAATTCAATAAGCTGACTAATTGTGTGCATTATTAGCATACTTGTGATAAATCTAAATCGGGGCACATTCTATGGATTTGATATTAATAAAAAACCACCACCACCATATCAGCCCTAGGACGTCCACTGTTGGACAAAAAATAATAATTATTATTATAAATCTAAATCGGGGCACATTCTAGGGATTTGATATTAATAAAAAACCACCACCACCATATCAGCCCTAGGACGTCCACTGCTGGACATAGGCCTCCCCCAATTTCATGGGGGGTAAATGCTATAATCACCACGCTTGGCATGCGGGTTGGCAATCGTAGTATCTCCACCGCTCTCTAGGAATGCTGCTGCCCATTCCCCAGTGGTCTTGGTCGTAGTTTAAACCCGGGTCCAATAAAAAACATGTTGATATATACATGTGCTCATTGAAAATTATCAATTACTATAAAAAGGTTCGATATCACACCTCATATCAAGCCTCTTAAGATAATAAATGTGTCCGGATGTCATTTCAAACAAAATTACAATTTACTGGCGGTGCCATTCATATGCTAGTGTAAGAATAATATATACTAGATGAAAGCCCGGCTTCTCTCGGGTGAAATAAATAAGAAAGAAATAAAGTAAACATTTATTCGTGACAGTTATGCAAACGACGAAAGAAATAGTGTATTAAAATGTATAAAATAAAAACATTACAACAACGGATTATGATGCAACTTCGTATAGAAATATAGTCTGTAGTCTGGATTAACATATGGAATAGGGAGTAAAAGATTACGCTGACGACGTCACGGGCAAAGGCTAGTATCTTTGCAAGTTAATCCTAAGCATTTTTATAAGGGTAGTATTTAAAGGCACATAAAAAAATTGAAACCGTAATCAGTACTGATTTGTATAGCTAAAATACTAATCGTTCATTAAAATTCAGTTCAGACGTGCAATTGTTAAATATTGATGTGCCAGTCAGTATTTTTGGTGCGAAGTCAGAGCTGCTAACGCGAACGAAAACAAATGAAGTTCGTGTATCTCCCTCTCTGTCGAACTTGCAAAATCGAGCGACACAGAGGGAAATACACGATGTTCGTTCGTTTTCGTTTCGCGGTAGCAGCTCTCTATTCTCCGCCAACTTCTCTTAAGTAAAGGGCCCCTTACACTCAATATTATGTGTCAATATTATCGCGATTTTTAAAATTGTATGGGGTCTGTCCGCTTAATATTATCACAATACTGGTGTGTCAATATTATCGTGGTTTCAAAATCGTATGGACTTTTCTTCAATATTCATTGCACGTGATACGGATCGTGATATGAGTATATCGCGTGATAATAACAACCATGTAACAGGCCCCTATAGATGTTGCTTCAATATTCAGTGTTTCGCGTGATAATAATAACAGTTGGTAATACTTTCTCCAAGTAATGGAAGCTATTTAACAACTTGTTCCGTTTTGCCAAAGGTATTTCCCATTCCGATACGCGCACCATCCAGGAATAGGAGCCGTCAGACCAGAGGGCCTACCGCGATCTGAAAACGAAGTATTTCAATCTCCGCGCTCGAATATACAAGTGCGACAGAGAGGCATATATATTTAGTTTTCGGTTGGTAGCACTTTAGTCCGAGCGCAGCGGACGGTCGAAGAAAGTCAAAGAACTCTCTAAACTTCCCATCGACCTATGAACTTGAAATTAGGTGATAATGTTTATTATGAAGTATATTTTACCAAAAATATCAAGATATTGATAAATCACATTTGTTTTTTAGTTGTACGGAACCCTCAGTGTGCGACACCGACGCACTTGGCTGGTTTTTATTACATTTTGAATTTTATTTCTCTTATAGTAAAATACCCTATTCGTTTTAAAGTTGACGCCTGAGGGCCCACCACGAACCAAAAACGAACTATCTTCCTCTCTGTCGTTCGAATATACATGTGCGAGAGAGAGGCAGATACTTCGTTTTCGGTTCGCGGTAGCGCCTCTAACGTCCGAGCGCGGCGAACGGCATGAGCTGGGGTCTACTCCAAAATTCAAAATCTGAACTTCGTATGGTGCCGTCCCTTTCACTCTCCTGTCATAGAGTAGATATGAGTGAAAGGGACGGCACCATACGAAGTTCGGATTTCGAATTTCGGAGTAGACCCCCAGTACCACTAAGTTATAATTATAAGATAGAGCGAGATAGGGATAGAATTTTGCTAGACGTTTAAAAGCCATAAGTCACCTAGTAGTTTGTCACAACAAAATAGAGACGCAGCTTTAAGATGGCGGACAGACTCAGCAAACATTCAAGTGGTGTCCTTTACACGATTAATATTATCACAATACTGGGGTGTAAATATTATCGCAGTTTTCAAATTTGTATGGATTCTGCTTCAATATTCACGTGATACTTATCGTGATATGAATGTATCACGTGATAATAATAACCATGTAACAGGCCCCATACATTCGCTTTGAAGGCGGTTGTTGTGTTGGTTGTGACAATCAGCCTAGCTAGCACGATAGATTATACCGTTACGTTTTATGTGACGTTTTAATACATTTCGCCCATATAACGTGACGGTATAAGTTATCGTGCTAGCTAGGCTGATAGGTGTATAGAACGCTTGAAAACTACAAAAAAAAAACGCTGCAGACGCGGCTAGCCGAATCCACACAATGGGCGACAACTCAACCTGGCCAACAGACCGGACGCAAACATAGTTTACAATTTCCGAACGTACCCAACCCGACGCTGTCAACCAACGAATTTAATATGGCCGACCTTTCGTCATAAATTTAACACTTTAATGCAAAATACGCGACAATCCGAATTTTGCGGATACATATGTTCAACTCGAAATCGTTATTTTTATACGTTCTTCAATTTGAGACAGGTCTCGTCCGGGTCTACCGTACCCCTGCACGAAATTATTAATATAGATTAGCTAATATTCCGCTATGATTGTTACAAAGTCCAAAATAATTGTAATTTATGTAATCTCACATCAGCACCGTTATATTTCTGATCATTAAAATCACTTCAAACATCAAGTGTTGGTCTAACTTTTAGAATTAGATAAGTGGTAAAAGTAATTGAAAAAAAACTATAAATTATTCAATTTTTATAATAATAGACCATTTATTACTATGTAAGATTAAAAACAACAGGATATTATCGCACTATTATTTAACTTTATCTGGTTGGGATAGTATAGTTCATAGCGTTTTCGTCATTCGTTTGTATTACCCAAATAATTTCCTCACCTTTCACACTATAATGTGTCAATTTATCTCTTCATAGGAATTGAATGGCTTCACAATTAACATCTCTTCATAGCAGAATTTCTTAATTTTCTTGGCACTTTGAAACATCAGTTAGAAACTAAGTAAGTTTTGTCGCCGGTAAGGTATTTATAATTTACCATTTTTACCCTATTTGGTGCATGCTGAATCTGTCAAGCCTGCGAAAAGAGCAACCAAACCTATTTCTCGTTAGCATTCAGCATTCTCTCCTTTATAGTTTATTTATAGCAATAACAATAACAAACTAACTCGTTTTACTTTAAAACTTTAAAGATATTCAGAAACTTTGACGTCAAGTGAAAGAAATGTCAATTGACAAAATGTCAGAGCAGTAAAGTAACGTTTTGTGTTCCGATACGCCCGTTTAGAAATACATAATATTTTTTTACTTCACTTCATTGGTTTTGCTTATTTGTTAACTTATAAAAAACAACATGTTTGCAGATAAATGTACTAAATAGGTCCCTGCAAAATGGCGCCATTTTGACAAATTAGAATGAGGTTTATTTTGACGTTAGCTCACACTGACAGGACAGAAGTGACAGTAATGACGGCGGCAGGCTTACAGAAAAATAAAAGTAAAATCCAAAGAGGCCACATATTTCGGAAAATTAATTAAATGTCGCAGTCAGATAAAAAATACCCTGTGACAAGGCCAGCATAATAATCTACCTACACACCAAAAATTGTTTAAATCGATTCAGCGGATCCTGAGATCCTTCGGGACACAAAACCCTCTTTTAAAATACTGGCCGGAATTTTAGAGATTTATTATATATATAGATAATTATTATTTATCAACATTCAAAATCGGTTCAGCCGTTGAACTTTGAAATCAAAATGTCGGGGATTTTCAACTTTTATAAGTAGTCAGTTATAACTAATAAAGGTCTGGTATCTGATAGAAGTTAAGTAATAAATTTAAAAAACATATTAATTAGTGTTAACAATTGTCAGTTTTCCTGTGGTCAATAGTTATTGGCTATGTGCACGTCAGAAACGTCAAACGTCACGGGTCCCGGGGCAATGTCAAACTCAGAGATGTCAAATAAAGACGCATGAATATTTTATTTATTTTAGTAAGCGAGAAAGACCCCTTACTTGAAATTTGACTGAAATAAATAAGAATTATTATAAATAAATACAAACGAAACGAATCGCAGGAAACCAATAGGAAACGTTGAAGTAAATTTGAGATATAAGTCCCCGGAAATTGCACATTTCTGCCATGGTGTGCGCTGCGATCGCTTAGTTTACCCCCACCACCTACTTCGCACATAGCCAATAACAACTCATGATTATATTGGCTATGTGCGAAGTAGGTGGTGGGGGTAAACTAAGCGATCGCAGCGCACACCATGGCAGAAATGTGCAATTTCCGGGGACTTATATGTCAAATTTACTTCGACGTTTCCTATTGGTTTCCTACGATTCTTTTCGTTTGTATTTATTTATTTACGAGGCTTGCACTGAAAGTGGCGGGAATCGAATACTTATTAATTTATTTTTAACATGTATTATACCTTTTTATAATCTCTGAAGTTTCCTTATCTCAACACACTGGCCACTTAGAAAAAAAAAAGTATGGTTCGTTTTCAATTGTTTATTGAAGTCGTCGAGTCACTGCTTAAAATGGAATTGTGCCGTGAAAATTTCAGAGCTATGATTTATTATGACTTTAAAAGTGGACTAACACAAAAACAATGTGAAGAGCGGATGGTTGCTGCTTTTAATATTGAAGCTCCTTCAAAGACTACAATATACAGGTGGTATTCAGAATTTCAACGTGGCCGTGTATCCCTCACCGACGAAGTGCGTGAAGGTCGACCAAAATCGGCAGTCACGCAAGAAAACGTCGATGTTGTGCGTCGTCTGATAAATGAAGACCGACATGTGATATATCGGGATATTCAAGAGCACCTGGGTATTGGAATGAGTCAAATACAAATTATTTTAAAAGAAGAATTAGGCGTGAAAAAGTTATTTTCCCGTTGGATACCTCACCTATTGTCTGACGAGCAGAAAATAGTCCGTGTCAATTGGTGCCGCAAAACTTTGAAAAGATTTAACAAGGGACGCTCAAATGCTGTTTTTAGCATAGTATCAGGTGACGAGTCGTGGATATACGCTTATGAGCCTAAAACTAAAAACCAATCCCGAGTATGGGTCTTCGAAGACGAGCTCAAACCCACAAAAGTTGTTCGTTCTCGCAGTACGGCTAAGAAGATGGTGGCTACGTTTATCTCTAAATCTGGTCACGTAGCTACTGTGGCTCTTGAGGATCGTAGAACAGTCAATGCTGATTGGTACACCACTATTTGTTTGCCGAACGTCTTTGCTGAACTCCGAAAAACAAACCCTAGTCGTCGCATCATCCTTCACCACGACAACGCCAGCCCACACACCGCTCGGACAACAACTGAGTACCTGGACGGTGAAAAAGTCGAAATATTGGACCACCCTCCATATAGCCCTGACTTAAGTCCCAACGACTTTTTTACATTCCCCAGAATCAAGGACAAACTGCGTGGTCAGCGGTTTCAGACGCCAGAAGAAGCAGTGGAGGCCTATAAAATAGCCATTTTGTCGACCCCTACTTCAGAGTTCAAAAAGTGCTTTATGGACTGGTTTGAACGCATGCATAAGTGCATGAAATACAAAGGAGAATATTTTGAAAAACAATAAAAATAAATAAACTCACTTATACTGCATATTTTCTTCTATTCCCGAAACTTTCAGTTTTACCCTCGTATTTTCTTATTTATTTCAGTCATATTTCCAGTAAGGGATCTTACTCGCTTACTAAAATAAATTAAATATTCATGAGTCATTATTTGACATCTCTGAGTTTGACATTGCCCTGGGACCCGTGACGTTTGACGTTTCTGACGTGCACATAGCCAATAGACTATAGTTTTTATTGCATAAGTAGATTTTAGAACGGAAACTCCGTTTAGTGGTTAAGTTATGGAGAGGCCCAAAAATAATTTCTGTTATAAACACATATTACGTACATTACCAAAACCGGCCATGTGCGAGTCGAACTCCTCGCGCACTAAGGGTTCCGTACCAACACCTCCTAATCTACATTTAAAAACACTATACAATACATTTAATCAAAAAAGGTCGTATCCTCATAGGAAACTTGCGGCACTTAGGCCCTTTTGTTTGGGAAAGACAGTTTTTCAGCAATAACTCAAAAACCGTTACCTAAACCTATCTTGTTCAAACCAAAAATCGTTGAAAGTATTTATTAATTTACATTAACTTTCTTTCAGAATTTTAAACTTCATAGTTTGGAAATTAGAGGGGGGGGGGACACTTTTTACCACTTTGACAGCTAATATCTCGCCAACGGTTGACTTAAATGGAAAAGTTTTCTAGAACCCCTATGTCATTTTTGAAGGCCTATCCATAGATGCCCCCGACGCCTATATGCATTAAAAAAAAAATTAATTGTTACACGATTGGGGTGCCCCCTGGATAATATTTTTTTCAAAATTTCACATCATATATCTATAGCGGTTCATAGCATACACCTTCCTACCAAATTTCATAATTGTAGTGCTCATAGTCTCCGAGTAAATCGGCTGTGACATACGGACGGACAGACGGACAGACAGACGGACATGGCGAATCCATAAGGGTTCCGTTCTTTGCCATTTGGCTACATATCCCTAAAACGAGTATTAATTAGCTATTTATTATTTGCATTAACGGAGATTACTTCACTGATTTAGATCATTCCCTATTACCGAGAGTAATGTCTAATGAACCTACTAGTTATGTATGTATTTAATAATAATAATGATTTTAACAGCATTATTCTCAGAAAACTAGCATTTTCAAGTGAGTGCCATTAAATAGACGGGTGTTGGCGAAGCTGATATATCGTGGCAATAAAACAAAAAGTGGTTTACATTGTCGTGGCGATGCCACGGGGACGTGCACAATAGCTTCCACCCCCTTAAGTACGGTCACGCTTTCATGCCGAGCCGAATTTCCCGGTCGTACAGTAATAAGCATCCGCGCAAACAAAGACATTTTCCGTTCGGAGCAACCGGAAACATTACACGAAATAATTTTAAGAGGCAGACATTTTTCAATTGCAAACGGGAGAAATAAAAATGTAGGGAAGATATACTCGTAACATCAGTAAAGAAAATTTTCTTCAGCGGCTACATTACAAAACAGTGTCATTTTAATTACGAGTACATATATACTTCTGCGACATAATAACGAGCATTGTTGGCCTTTAATTATACGTAGATGATATGAGAGCTACACGCTCCTTTGTTACCTATACACATACAATACAACGACGTTAGCGGGTGAACTGCAAAAAAATTGCACATATAGTTAAGGGCTTTAGTTAAGAAAACTTAATTGATTTCTTTTACGAAAGTTACCCATATACTGTGTATGACTAACTTTCGTAACACAAAGGATTCAATTAATTTCTTTGTGTTACGAAAGTTACTCATATACTTTGTATGACTAACTTTCGTAACACAAAGGAATCAATTAATTTCTTTGTGTTACGAAAGTTACCCATATACTTTGTATGACCAACTTTCGTAACACAAATGAATCAATTAATTTCTTTGTGTTACGAAAGTTACTCATATACTTTGTATGACTAACTTTCGTAACACAAAGGAATCAATTAATTTCTTTGTGTTGCGAAAGTGTCTCATATACTTTGTATGACTAACTTTCGTAAAGCAAAGGAATCAATTAATTTCTTTAAAATTATAAATTATTTCATAATGAACGAGAGAGGATGTTATACCTACTAAAGACTGATTTGCCACTATTACTCTATTGATATGATATGATATAGTAAACATACGTTCGTAAATGTTTTTTTTTTGGAAATGACGCACCATGATTTTTTTAAATGTTTTTATATGTGTACGTAGTTGACAATTGTGGCTTATTAATTTTTTTTTTGATAGAGTCAGATCAGTATATCTTTTCCAAGCAAATGAACTGTCAAAAATTTCAAAATTACGTATGGCAATGTTTTATATTTGACGCGGATGTCAAATGTGAATGTTTCGTACGAATAAAATTAAATTAATTTGTTTACGATTGATAGCAATAATTATGGGCAAACCGTATAAAAGTGGCGAGCGAGCTGGCGAGCGAGAATAATTATTCCGAATGATCAATAATTATGACGCCGTGAGAGAACAATGAGAGGCGATTATCGCGTAGCGAAGTGAGCAAAGTGGCAATGTTTACATCTCATCAAGTCTTTGACCGGTAAGTTTATCAACCAATCTTGGTACTTTTTCAAGGTTTGTATGAAATTCCATTAAAAACCTCTTATCTACCAGAACCCGCAACGAGAATTATGTTGTAGCTAAGCTACAGTTATACAGGGTGTAATCCCTTTTCTGTAAAAGTTACTAAAATTTACGTTTTTTACTACATATACAGGATGTTTGGTAACTAGCTGCAAAGACTTTCCGGGATGATAAAGGAGGTAATTTGAAATATTTTAGACACAACATGCGTTAGTACAAAGCCTCTTAGTTTCCAAGATATGCACCATTTTATTTTGAAAATTGTATGTTTTCCATACTACCGTACATTTGGAAAATGTTTAGATTTTTTTTTATGTATATGGTGAACAAACTAACTCAAAGTAAATACTAACTATTATTTTTGTTAAAATTTCCAGTGTTTTACTGCTTGTATTTTTCTCATAGAACATGACGCAAAGAAAAAATAATGGATAATTTCCAACAGCCGTTTGTTATTCATGTCTCCGACGACTCTGATGGTAACGAAAGCACCGAAAACAACAGCACAACAGAATCAGAGACTGATGAGGTCGATTTCTTCGAATCATCATCGACAGAATATGAAGAAATTGAATATTTGGAAGACGAGTAATTTATTTATTACCTAGCTGTGCCCGCGACATTATCCACCTATAACAAATACCTTGATCAAAGTGTTGACAGACAACCAGCGTTTATGCCGTATGTACGAGAATTGATAGATAAAGTCTCGAAGATATTAAGCAAGTACTTACTGAAAATTATCTTCACCCCCTACAGGAAAATTTCTCAATATCTTTGGTCACCGGAAGACAATTTTATTCAGCGAAAACCTGGTGTGTGTATAAGCACAGTTATAAGTAATAAAAGTAGTGGTGTGTAACTTGAGTATAATTGTAGTAGTCTTGACATAGGGCAAAGAAAACGCACAATAAAATGTTTTTTTTTAACTAATATCAAAATACGTGGCCTAATCAGTAAAATCAAAAATATCCTTTCAATGATGCATGAGATAACACTTACGAACATGCAATTTTCGAGAATGACAGGAGGCTTGTACGCAACAGTGGAGAGTAGATATATAGGCTGACATACATACATGCATACATACATACATACTAATACTCACTACTACTACTATTATTTTCACTTGTTATTATGTTAAAGATAATACACAAGTATCAAGACTAATTAGTGCCCTATCTTCAGTGTTATCATATACCGATTTACAGACAAAAAATTAAAATTGCTGGTGCAGACTTATGCTAGTCCTCTAGTTGAGTCTCCGAGAGAAGTGGCAAAAAAATGAAGCGAATAAAATACTTATTAAAATTTTCATCTAAGTTCAAGGATATGAATGTCGGTAAAAATATGCATTATGAACCCCATTTTATGCTCCTTAATTCTGAATTTTTTTGGTTACTCTCGCTTGCTTGGTTTAGCTAAAATAACAGTTTAGAAATTACCTTGTTTTTTTTACATTTTCGTGAATAAGTCTGAAACAAAAGAAGATGGAAGGCTGATATTAGGCATACAGTATTCTTAGGTCCTGCCACTACCGCACCTCAAATTACAACCAAATCCCTTGCGGGGGCCACTCTTGTTAGCTTAGCCTGCTAGACCCTTACATAATTTCCTAAAACTGACTCTACAAAAAACTCTATATAATTATCGAACCTGCTCACAAAACACGAGAATCGGTTGAGAAATGCGACCTGTAGATGAGAACATCCGGACAGACAAACAACAGGCATATGTACATACGAAAGAATTTTTGTCGAAAGCTGAAACGGAGACGCCTCGCTCGCTCGGTCAATAAGTAATTTCCGGGATCATATCATAAAAATATCAATTTTGCAATATCTAGCTCCGGTTTGTTGGAGCCCGATTTAAATCTAGTAACGTTATTTTTTGAACTGTTAATTTTGCAGTTTAGTTGTAAAATTAAATAAAGATTATGACAGGTTAAAAAAAATCTGCACAGCCTTGTACTATTTTAAGAATATGACGGTATTTTACCGACCCGTACTATTTATCCGCGAGTATCATTAACCAAACCACATTTAACTTTAATAGCAATCAAATACCACGTCGTCCATAGATTTGGTTGGACCGGGCAATGGGCAGCAGCATCACTGCAGTGCGGTGACGTGACTGGTCGCTAACCCGCATGCCAAGCGTGGCGATTACCTATGCCACCTATGGTATAATGTAAATAAATACTTAAATAGTTTTAGCACTGTTAATTTCTCGTTGCACGATGTTATAAAATGGTAAAAAAAATTAAACGCAAGGACTCGAAAGACATAAATGACATGACCACTCGCCTATTCGACCTACTGCCCCCTTTTATTATAGGCATTTTTGTGGTCTGTTTAACAGCTGTGTTGATGCCGGTGTTTATCCCTCTAGCCTTGAAAAGGTTAAAGTTCAGCCAATATATAAAGGAAAAGGCGAGATAAACTCATTAAAGAACTTTAAGCCCATCTCACTAATACCCGTATTTTCAAAAATATGTGAAGGATTACTAAGTGAGAAATTAGTCACATTTTAACAAAAACAGCCTGTTGAACGGACAACAATATGCCTACCAACACGGGCGCTCGACTATCGACGCGGCTCGTGACGTCGTGGCGCGGGTCATGGGACACCTGGAGGGGAGGCGGCAGGTTGCAGCTGTGTTCTGCGACTTATCACGTGCCTTCGAGCTGGTGAGTCATCCACTGCTCTTGGCAGCTCAAGCATTACAGGATCTCAGGTAGTTTCCTTGACACAATTAAATCCTTCCTCAACAGTAGGCAACAGCTAACGTCTGTACGAGGTACAAGCTTGATCTGGGCGAACGCTCGGTGCCCCAGGGATCAAGTATGGGCAATAACTCATTCTTAATTCTAATGAATGACTTCACGACTTCAACTGATCAAGCTGAGTTTGTCCTGTTTGCTGACGACGGATGCGTCATCGTCGCTGCGACAGTCACGCCCATCAGCTGGTACAAAAAACTCACAAAGGTAATGGATCAGGTGGCCTTGTGGTTCACCGCCATCGGAATGTCAAATGTTTCTCAACAACAAACATAATACAATTCGGGTTGCGTGGCAAGAAATAACACAATCTGAATATTGTGTGCAATGGGCAGCCGGTCCCATAAAATGATGAAGTGAGATACCTAGGTCTAACAATAGATTCGGGTCTCACATGGGGCCCCCATATCTGTCGGCTATGCGATAAACTCTAGTCTACTTGCTTCGCTCTTGGTAGACTGCGCCCAAGTTTAAATAGCAGTAATGCTGTGCTGATTGCTTGCCCATATCGATGGCGATACATATCTTTATAAAAAAGAAAGATATTTAATGATATCACTATTAAATAACTGTGTACTCACTCACTTTTTGTGTTACTACATTTATAAATACTTATAGTTAAGTTGTGATGAATTGTGCAAAACTGACATGTAAAATTACTCGTATTTTATGAATAAATTGATTGATTGGCATTTTTTTGCCCCGAGGAACACCAAATAGCCTCGGCCCTGAGGTTCCGCCGGACCCCGATGCCCTGGTTATAGTAGCGGCCAGGGTTCTAGCGAGGTCAGGGGCGGTGTGCGGTGTGGGCTCAATCTCCGGCAAAGATCTGACGACTCCTGGCCCTCGCAACTTATGACACACGGCGTCCACTGCGGACCGACGAAAAGATAGCGAAACTGGAAGAAGGATTGTGTTACTTGCGTTGGCATGTCATAGGGTTATTTGAAGTCCGAGGAGAGGGGGGGGGGGGGGGGGGGGGGGACACCGTGTACCTGTACACGATAACCCCGACAGTCCCGCAACTTGCAACTATATTTCCAGGAGGACGACCGAAAATCGGGTTCATCATCCACAAAATCATTCGAGAACATCGTGGTGAAGATCGAGTGTGTGCTAGGGTTGCCTACTATTCAGAGTATCCAAGTCGTTCTTGTTGAAGGTCTTGCATAATTTTATAACCTACTTCACCGTTGTTATGGTGGACTTTAGTCGTTCGTCAGATGATACAGAAGACTGAGGAGAATAATCTGCCCCTCTGTTTAGCGTTCGAGAAGAAAGCCTTCAACTCAATCGGAACGTGGGCTGTACTACAATCTCTCCAGCGGTGCCAAGTGGACTACCGCTATATCGAAGTACTGAAGTGGTTTGGAGAGTATGAGAACGACACTTGTACTTTTGTCATTTCGACTCCAAACCAAAACTAAAATCATATTCCTTTGCAGCGGGGGAGTCAGACAAGCAGATTTTTCACCTAAACTGTTCTCCGCTGCACTGGAGGCTGTGTTCAAGACTGGACTGGAGAAGGCTTGGCATCAACATCAACGGCGAGTACATCACTCACCTTCGGATTGTTGACGATGTAGTAGTCTTTGCTAAGACCATGGAGGATTTATAAACAATGCTCGCTGATATCAGTAAACGCTCCGAGCGAATTGGTCTAAGGATGAGCATAAGACAAAGATCATGTCAAATACCCATGTAGCACCAAACCCATTACAATCGGACACATTACACTCGAAGTTGTAGACGATTATATATATATGTGTACCTAGGACAGACTGTCCTGTTGGGTAGATTCAGCTTCGAGAAAGAGGTTAATAATCTGCTGAGGGTGATGGGCAGCATACTTAAAGCTACGGCACATCTTTTCGTCCAATATTCCGCAGTGTTTCATGACGAGTCTTTGACAAGTGTGTGTTGCCGGTGATAAGTGAGAATATTTGGCATCGAATCGTGGTCATAAGAAGGCTCAAAGTCACTCCAAGATCAATGAAAAGGGCTATGCTGGGAGTTTCTCTGCGTGATCGCTTAGAGAATTTAATACATAATTCAAGAAGTCTTCATAATACTTATTAATAAGACACTAATATTTCTACAGTAATAATAATCTTCTAAGATAGAAGTGCTTATAACCACTAATTGTGTTACTTTTCAGCGTTGTACAATCACGGAACGAAAAGGTTCGTCACTTTTCAACTCAATTTTAATGCCGACGTGACGAACCTTTTCATTCCGCGACTATACATATTAGGGCGTGCAATATCGGATAGTTTTTCAATTCCGGAACTGAGTTCGATATTGGCCTCCAATTCCGGAATTCCGGAACTGGTTCCGGAATTGGGTTTCTCTTTTTTTATCAATACAATGTACCTTAAACTATAATGGTTATCGTTTTAAAGCTAATATATACTGCCTCCAAATATCTATCGAAAAATCTATCGAAGCTACAGTATTCAAAGGTAGCGCTCGAGACGAAATAGTGTATATTCCTAGAATACCGATAATTCCATCTGACTACCCGTTCGAGTTCAAAAGAACACAATTCCCTCTTAAATTATGCTTCGCAATGACTATTAATAAATCCCAAGGACAGTCACTGAAAATGGCAGGGATTGATTTAAGAGAAGACTATTTCCCTCACGGTCAATTTTACGTGGCATGTTCTAGGGTGAGTTCTGCCAGCAGTCTGGTCATCTTAGCCCCCAAAGGAAATGCCGCTAATGTTGTTTATAAAGAGGTGTTACGCTAAGGTGACCAGCTTATGTTTTTATTTCTTTTCCTGCTTTCTGCACCGTGACTACGTCCACGTGAACGTTCCCTTTTGTTAAACAGATTTGCATTCCCTGTTTCGCCCTATGGTTGACTGGCAACAATATTTTCTTAGTGTTTTTTTTTATGTCACATTATAATTATGTGTGCCAAAATTTTCTATAATAATATAATCTTTCATCGCTCTCATATTAGCCTGAAGACTAAAATAAGAATCGCATGAACTCGCTTATGTGCCTTAAGTTTTGGCTGGTCCGCAATTCGGCACATTTTAGGTTGTTTTTTTTTTGCTACGCCTTAAAACAGTATCCTTTTGAAATGCTGAGGAACCATCTAGAAAATTTCAATTTGGTCGGAGTCGGGAACTACACCTGTCTCTTCTTTTAGTAGTCTAGCATCAGGCCTTAAAAATGTTGCCTATTAATAGCATCGGGCAACTGACTGAAAAAAGTTGAACTAATTTATAAAATTCGTTATTACCTAAAATCTACGCGGACGAAGTCGCGGGCGGCCGCTAGTAAAACGTATATAAATATCAATACTTGGTAATAGTACATTACTACAGAGGCCGGGACAAAAGGGGTTGCCGGCCGAAGACATATAGACGGCTGAGCGAAGCGAGGCCGGATAGGTCTAAGGCCGGCAACCCCATATTTCCCGCCGAGGTATGTATCGTGCTTTTCTCAAACATGCAATGAAATAAACAACAAAAAAAATCAAAGTTTTATTTTTAATACGCATAGTGGCAGAATGTCATGATGCCTGTGCCACAAATTTATGTGGAATGAATATTAAAAAAGAGGACTTTGCAGGCCTAGGCCTGCAAGATTTGTATGAAATTCCATTAACTACCTCTTGTCCTAGCCTTACCTGAAACGTCATACTTCGCATTATAAGGAACATAACATCAATATTTCATTGCATGTTTGAGAAAAACATATTATTAAAGTCACGGTAACAAACCATTTCAAAAATCTTTTATTTACACAAGTACCAAGGATCAATAACACTCAGGTAAACAAAATAAATAATATTAAAACTAACTTAAATCTAAAACAGGCCTTTGGGGCATTTACTCGTACTAGCTGTATCGGAATGTTGAAACGTAGTACTATTACTTATTCTGTGATGTTGTGCGAGGAAGTCGCCAGCTCTTCGGTCACCAGTTACGATAACCAGACGCTTCGCAATTTCACTAAATAACCTGTGGGACCCCATGTACCTGGCTAGTTATTTTGATTGACAATTTATACAGCACACAGTTATCATATTTGACATGTTTATTGTGTATGATAAATGGAAAAAAAGTACCTGTGCCTGCAGTGTGACACTGACAGGTCATATGTCAGATGTATTGAAAGATTCCGTAAGTTATAAGGAACTGGAAGGTTCATAGTTGTTCATGTGTGCTAGATGTACATATATATCACGGCAGGTGTGCTCTAGGTAGGTACCTACTCATTTGCGGCGATGAGAGTTATCAGGGGTGGCTTCGCGACATGGGACGATTATAATTTTATTGTAATAAACTACGCATGATGATGACACAGCATATCAAACATCGAGTTTATAGTACTAACAGTATTAAGAAGCATATTGGACAAAAGAACATTGAGAAACCATAATCCGTTTGATTGTAAAATTCTGAAAAGGGATCTAATAGTAGGAATCCTAATATGAAGTTAGCATTGTATTGGAAACACGGCAGAGTGGTAGATTTATATCGGTCGTAGATTGTCGGCGCGCCTCGCGCGAACTCTATAGACGAAAGCAATTTCGGCATCGGGTACGTACAGGCGCGACGGCGTCGCCGAACCCCGACCCGCTATATCCATACCTAACCTAAACAACAGTCACTTATTTCATCCACAATTGAGGGGCAGCTTAAATAGAGAACCTCTTACCTACTATATTACATGACTTACATAATTTTATTGATTTGTTCGTTCCGCCCCAGGCAACAAGAGCAGTATTTACGCATGCGAATTATAATTGTGAAGAATGTGTAAAACGGCCAAGTACAAGTCGGACTCGCGCACGAAGGGTTCCGTACCATTATCTATAAAAACGGCATAAAATCACGTTTGTTGTATGGGAGCCCCCCTTAAATATTAAGTTTATTCTAATTAAATAATTTATTTTTAAAGTGAATGTATAACTAAATATTCTGTGAATAAAATCACGAGCAAATAAAATCACGTTCATTGTATGGGAGCCCCCTTAAATAATTTGTTTTATTCTATTTTTTAGTATGTATTGTTATAGTGGTTACGGAAATACATCATCTGTGAAAATTTCAGCTGTCTAACTGTCACGGTTCATGAGATACAGCCTGGTGACAGACGGACAGACAGACAGACGGACGAACGGACGGACAGCGGAGTCTAAGTAATAGGGTCCCGTTTTACCCTTTGGGTACGGAACCCTAAAAAAACTACCCCGGATGCGAATATTGTAACCATACCAACGCATAGTAATGACGCTAAACCAGCTATGAAGTCACTATTCAAGTAGTCGGGCAGCGGAGCTAGACAAAGCGCGTGTGAGCAGAGTCATTAGCTGCACAATTAGTGCAATTGTCGTTAATTTATTGTTGAGCGTCGACAGTGCTGACGTCCGCGCTCCGCCTGAGAGGCAAGCGCGAAACAAGGACTTGAATCATTATGAAGCCGCTTGATGCCACGGGGATTGTTCGCTCTGGTCCCATCAAACGGGCATGACATTAATTGGAACAAACATAATTAATTCTGACTGGCGCTTCTTAATCTCAAAGATTTTAAACAGAACGGCCTCAAGTATACAACGTTTTTAATTAGTAATAAACGGAGTAAGGGTTAATACTCGTAGAGGATTTGTTAGATGGATTTTCCGATATTTTTAATTTCTTGTATAAAAAATTCCGATCGCCTTTCTTTCCAGTACTTGTATTGTCTTGTATAAAAATTTCCGATAGCCTTTTTTCTTGTACTTTTGTTTTCTGTATAAAAATTTCCGATCGCCTATTTTTCCTGTCACTTGATTTTCTACACGTACAATTTCTTATGCGTATATGTTACTTGTCGCAAAATATCGCACCAGCCTTTTTATCTTCTAGTAGATTATATTATCAATAGAAAGTTATTACATACGCAATTTTGTCGCTCGCGTTATAACACGTTTAATTGGAGTTTGACATTTGGCACTTTTCCGTCTCAGTCGGGTAAAGTTCATTTTTTTAGAGTTCCGGTGCCCGAATTGCTGTCACTCGCGTGTTAGTCTGTCGTCTGTCACACAGGTTTCACAGCCAACCGGTGGGAACAATATGTAGTCCTCAAATTTACACAGTAAATCAAAAGTTACAAATTGTCAAAAAATATAAAGATTGCAAAAGAATTTTTAAACCTACCCCATCGAACAGAGTATGGTTTTTTAAAACTTGTTCTGCCGATACTTGTATTTTATGTTTAAAAAAATATTGGAAAACAAATGAATGAGAAACCACAAAGTTAAGCTATTTTTCTTCTTCTGCCCGTTCACCTATGAACTTGTAATTTGGTGATAATGTTTATTATTACGTATATTTATTTTACCAACAGATACCAATATACACGTATTGACAAATCACATTTCTTTTTTAGTTGTACGGAACGCTAAATGCGCGAGTCCGATTCGCACTTGGCCGCTTTTTCATATGAAGTAAAAACAACATTTTCACATTCATTACGGCAGATCAAATTATACATTACTATTTATAGGTGTAAGGTGAATCGTTATTATTAACCGACTTCAATGGAAGGAAGGAGGTCCTAAGTTCGTCCGCATGTTTGTTTTTTTAAATGTATGAATATGTTTCCAGATAACTCGTGACCACGTTGGCCGATTTTGATAATTATTTTTATGTTTCAAAGCAGATACCCTCAATATATAAATTTGGGGTTTATATAAATTAGGTGAAGGTATAATGATGTAATCTAGGAAAAATCGGTGGAACTCCTCGAATTCGATAGGCACGCATATGTCGATTTCGGTATTTTCTGTCGATAAACAAGCATTGGCTCCAGGAAACGACAAATTTAGTGAAATGGAACTGGTGATGATGACCACTGTTGTTATATGGATGGAACTAGAATAGCCTATATCCATCAGGACTAGTTTATCCTCGGAGGAAGTTTATCCTGGAAGGTCAAATGGCAGTCACTTCCGCAAAAAATAGTGTCTTTACTAATTCTTAGATAAGGTAAGCGGACTCAGGGTAAGAATGTAACCGAGATAACACTAAGACGATTCAGACTAATTTGAATAACATGGATGGAAATATACCTTACAATAAAATTAGACATAAGAAAAATATAATATTTACAAATTTTCTTCAGTGAAAGAGACTACGCGTATGAAAAAATTTGCGAAAAGTAAAATATACGCAAATGCAATTATGCGTGTAGAAAATCAAGTGACAGGAAAAATAGGCGATCAGATTTTTTTATACAGAAAACAAAAATACTGGAAATAAGGCTATCGGAAATTTTTATACAAGAAAATACAAACACTGGAAAGAAAGGCGAACGGAATTTTTTATACAAGAAATTAATAATATCGGAAAATCCATCTAACAAATCTCGTAGAGTGATCATGCGATTTTGTACTAAGATGGAACACCAAAGTATTTTAGCTATACATATATCTAATATGCCATTTGTTTATATTTCTGAACATATTGTACGGAAGTATGATAAGGATGTACCTACACCAGACGTCAATTGAAACGGGAAATAATGTTAACAAACTAGTTTACCATTATTACTCCCTAATAACGCACTTTTTAAGAGCACAATCGTCCCATCAATTTATAAGCCTATTACATTAATTTGTATTTAGAACATGCATAAATGGCTCATATTTTAGTAAAAACGATTTTCATTTATGATATTTGGATATGTGTCTACTTGCCAAGATTTTTTTACTCATCGAAATCTATTTTGTCTTTGAAAACATTTAGATTTGTACTCTTAAAATCAAAGTTTTTTAAGTAGTCGAAGGGGTAGAGTCAGACCAGTATATCTCTTCCAAGCAAATGAACTGTCAACCATTTAAAAGTTACGTATGACAATGTTTTATATTTGACGCAGATGTCAAATGTGAATGTGTCATACGAATTAAATTGAATTAATTTGTTTACGATTGTTAGCACTAATTATGGGCAAACCGTATAAAAGTGGCGAGCTAGAATTTTATTCCGAATGCTCAATAATTAGGACACCGTGAGAGAACAACGAGAGGTGATTATCGCAGAAAAGCGGCAATGTTTACATCTCATCAAGTCTTTGACCGGTAAGTTTAACAAACAATGTTGGTACTTTTTCAATGTTTGTATGAAATTCCATTAAAAACCTCTCGTCTACCAGAACCCGCAACGAGAATTATGTTGCAGCTAAGCTAACAGTTCTACAGGGGGTAATCCCTTTTTTGTAAAAGTTACTAAAATTGACGAATTTTACAACATAGGTATACAGGATGTTTGGTAACTAGGTGCAAATACGTTGAGGGATGATAGAGAAGGTAATTTGAAATATTTTATACACAACATGCGTTAGTACAAAGTCTCTTAATTTCCAAGATATGCACTATTTTATTTTGAAAATTGTACCTGTTTTCCATACTACTATACATTTGGAAAGGATACGGACCCGGGTATGTCCTAAAACTACGACCAAGACCACCGGGGAATGGACAGCAGCATTCCTAGAGTGCGGTGGAGATACTGCGATCGCCAACCCGCATGCCAAGCGTGGCGATTATGGCATTTACCCCCCATGAAATTGGGGGAGGCCTATGTCCAGCAGTGGGCGTCCTAGGGCTGATATGGTGGTGGTGGATACATTTGGAAAATGTTTAGATTTTTTTTAAATGTACAAGTATATGTTGAACTAACTTACTCAAAGTAAATACTAAGTATTATTTTTGTTGAAATTTCCAGTGTTTTACTGCTTGTTCGTGAATTGACAGATAAGGTCTCGAAGATATTAAGCAAGCACTTACTTCAAACTATTTTCACCCCCTACGGAAAAACATCTCAATATCTTTGGTCACAGAAAGACAATTTTCTTCTGGGAAAACCTGGTGTGTATAAAAGTAATAAAATTAATGGAGTGTAAGTTGATTATATTTATGGTTGTTTTGACATAGGGCAAACAAAACGCACAATAAAATGAAAATTATTTTTAACTAACATCAAAACTACGTGGGCTAATCAGTAAAACTGCCATAAAAAAAATCCTTTCAATGATGCATGAGAAAAAATGTACGATTCCAGCACACGAACATGCATTTTTCGAGAATGACAGGAGGCTTGTACGAAACAGTGGGGCGTAGGTATATAGGCTGACATATATTATTTATTTATTTATACATACATACATACATACTAATACTACTACTACTATTATTTTCACTTGTTTAAATATTAAAGATCATACACAAGTATCAAGACTAATTAGTGCCCTATCTTCAGTGTTATCATATACCGATTTACAGACAATAAATTAAAATTGCTGGTGCAGACTTATGCTAGTCAGACTCTATTAGGCAAGCTCTTTTCATACAAACTTTGTGTACGTTTTTCTTCGTTTGTGTTCGCGATACAGTTATTATTTTTTGCCAATATGCTTATTTTTCTTATAGCTATTTCTTCTTATTTTTTATTTTATGTTAGTATTTTTTGTTTTGTTTTTTTTTTTAATAATAATAATAATAAATGTTAGGGACAATTTTTACACAAATCGAACTAGTCCCATAGTAAGCTCAATAAGGCTTGTGTTATGGGTACTAGACGCCGATATATTTAATAGATATATACTTAAATACATAGAAAACATCCAAGTCTCAGGAACAAATGTCTCTGCTCACCACAGAAACCAATGCCCTTACCAGGATTCGAACCCGGGACCTCTAGCTTCGAAGGCAGTGGCACTACCAACTAGGCTAAACAGGCCGACCGACTTTTTAGGGTTCCGTAGTCAACTAGGAACGCTTATAGTTTCGCCATGTCTGTCCGTCCGTCTGTCCGTCCGTCCGTCCGCGGATAATCTCAGTGACCGTTAGCACTAGAAAGCTGAAATTTGGTACTAATATGTATATCAATTACGCCGACAAAGTGGTAAAATAAAAAGTGGAAAAAAATATTTTATTAGGGTACCTCCCCTATACGTAAAGTGGGGAGTGATTTATTTTTTCATTTTAACCCTAACGTGTGATATATTGTTAGATAGGTATTTAAAAATAAATAGGGGTTTACTAAAATCATTTTTTGATAATGTTAATATTTTCGGAAATAATCGCTCCAGAAGTAAAAAAAAATGTGTCCCCCCCCCTCTAACTTTTGAACCATAAGTTTTAAAAATATGAAAAAAATCTCAAAAGTAGAACTTTATAAAAACTTTGTAGGAAAATTATTTTGAACTTGATAGGTTGAATAGTTTTTGAAAAAAATACATAAATAATTTCTGAACTAAGTTTGTAATTTAACCGTATAAACAGGTGTTTATTGTACCTGTCATTTCTACAAAATCACAATGAAATGACGTGCTTTCAAAGGTTTTGTGTTTCTGTACTTAATATGTCAACTTAATGTGACGGACGGAAAACTACGGAACCCTACACTGAGCGTGGCCCGACACGCTCTTGGCCGGTTTTTCTTTGTAATAAAGCAAAAGGCCGTGCCAGGATAAGCTAAGTGATTCTGCCCCCCTTGAGTTTGGGCTTGTAATTTTTATAGGTTGTGTGGCTCTACATTACTCATCATTGTGCCAAATTTGAGCACCCAAAACGTTATAGATTTTTGTTTAAAAAAAAAAAACCAAATTTAATTTTTCTTTGATATTTTTTTTCTAGTCAACCTATTTTAACGAGCTTGGCATATATTGTACATTTTATAAAGATGATTAATTATATAAGATAATTATATATAAGATAAAGAGAATTATATTTTCATTATGTCAAAGAAAAAAAAAGAAAAAAATCCAATTAAACTTTTCAGAATTTTTTTTTCTACTTTCACGTTAGAGACCGCTCCAATTTTTTCACTGGTAATACAACTACTACTACTACTACTACTACTACTAACGTCCTATAATATGTATTTATATCAAAATTTTGGCTGAGGGAGAACATGGATATCTCCATGAAATGCTTTACATACAATTCATTAAACTGCTATAATTCAAATCGGAATGATTACAACCTCTTTAGAGAAACGTACATGTTGCATATTAAATACCGGCCACTTACATTTCAACTTTTTAAAAAGATTTAAAAAACGTTTTGCAGAAAAAATAACTCCTTTCGATTGTCGTGCGTTAGGAAAATATTTTATTATATTAATTACATGTCAAACGAAAACATCTTACATAAATATTACTTGTATACTTCATCTGACGTAATATATATGCAGTTATTATAAGATAAATAAGTGCAAATGTGCACTACATTTGCACAACATGTCTGGAAATAGTCAGTCACTTATATGGAATGTGGGAGTCTCAGGCAGTATAGTGTATAACGCATGTCTTCAATCTAAATGAACAAAAAAAACATAATTATTAGTGTGTATGTATGTACAATAAAGAGGTTTACTACTACTACTAATTATTTAAACGACCTATTTAAAGTTAAGTAGCCATTAATTACTATACAAATGCACAAGATGCCTTTTTGACAATTACCTGTTCAAAAATTGGAAGCGTATTATTAAAAAAATCGTATTGTTCGTTTATACACGACCCACGTATTGTTCGTTTATGACGACCTGTTTAGCCTAGTTGGGAGTGAATCTGCCTCCGAAGCTAGAGGTCTCGGGTTCGAATCCCGGCCAGGGCATTTATTTGTGCATTTATCACTGATATTTGTTCTTGGGTCTTGGATGTTTTCTATGTATTTAGGTATGTATTTGTCTATATAAGTATGTATATCGTCGTCTAGTACCCATAGTACAAGCTTTGCTTAATTTGGGACTAGGTTGATTTGTGTAAGATTGTCCCCGAATATTATTATTATATTATTATACACTGAAGTATTGTTTTTATTGCGAGGCAATACAGCGTTTTAACTTTATTACGGAAAACGCGTTGTATTGCAGTCGTTTTTGTCAATGAATTCATATCGTTGTTTTCATTTTCCCAACGCACGACAATCCAAAGGAGTTACTTTTACTGCAAAACGTAAGTTGTAAGTTGCCAGTATTTAATATGCAATATGTACGTTTCTCTAAAGAGGTTTTAATCATTCCGATTTGAATTATAGCGGTTTAATGTTCTCCATGTTCTCCCACAGCCAAAATTTTGAAAAAAAAATACATACTATAGGACGTTAGTGGGTGTATTACCAGTGAAAAAATTGGAGCGGTCTCTAACGTGAAAGTAGAAGAAAAAAAATTCTGAAAAGTTTAATTGTATTTTTTTATTTTTTTTTCTATGAAATAATGAAAATATAATTATGGTCATTTAATCATCTTTATAAAATGTACAATATATGCCAAGCTCGTTAAAATAGGTTGACTAGAAAAAAGAATATCAAAGAAAAACTAAATTTTGTTTTTTTTTTTTTTTAACAAAACTATAACGTTTAGGGTGCTCAAATTTGGCACAATGATGAGTAATGTAGAGCCACACAACCTATAAAAATTACAAGCCCAAACTCAAGGGGGGCAGAATCACTTAGCTTATCCTGGCACGGCCTTTCAACTTCAAATTCCGCGTACCTACATATATCCAATATGTACAAGCAAAAAATTAAATTAAATACTGTAGTGCCATAACCCATAACTAACGAATAAAACTTGCACAACCTTTGTATGGAGAAAATATTGATTAGTATTTCGAGGAGCGTTCGTGGCCCAGCGGCGCCCGCGTACCGCGTGCGGTATGCGAAGTTAAGCAATGTCGGGCGAGGGGGTTTTGTTCCGATTAAATATAATAGAGGATAAAAGAAAGTTAAACATAGCCACATTTTTAATATCTCGAAAATATCGCCATTTCATATTAAAAAATCAATTTCAAAACTTTCTCATTCGAAAAGAGAGTAAGTGACAAGGCGGATTTACTATAGAAAGTGTCCTGCAGTTCTCTTTGTGCGTTGTGACTGACACAATTCAGCTTGTGACGTCATATAGGCGATGGCAGGCTTTCTTCACATCGTGAATACCTTGAAAACGAAAGCTATAAAAATATAAAAAAATATTTTTGGATTTCTTATTGACAATTTAACGAAATGAGTTTAATAGTATATGCTACTTCAAAATTTGAAATGTTGTCAAATGTATTGATTAATGATTAGTTGAATACAGTCACAAAAAACTAAATGAAGACTAGCAAATATTTTTTTTTGAGGTGTGCAATAAAGCATATTGTATTGTATTGTATTATTACTTGAATACATTTAAAATTATTGATTTTAAATACAATGTACCTAATGGTAGTTGTGGCTGATAAAATCTAATTGGCAGAGATTTATCAGCCCACTCCTATTACACTGTAATATTTGAAGCTTATTTATTGATAATTATAATGAATTAAAATTTTGTATTACGCAAATAAGCAATGTAATCGATTCTTTCATTTAATATAAATTATATATAAACCCTTCCAGATCCACTTCGAGAAAATGGTCCATACACAAACGATTTTAAAATGGATTCGATAGGGTTTGACTGATTCAGAAAATGTTTTTTCATATTGGACATTTTTAAGTTTCCTCATATTCATCTCTCTCGCTCGGGTGGCTTTCAAGCCTTGGTTAACAATCTACTATTGTTACATTTCATCGCCGGGGTTTATTATCCCGACTTATACAGAAACTCTGACCACTAACTCCACATTTTTACTGGACTGGAATACCTTCCGATGGATAAAACATATGTTGAGTTACGTGTCAACACAATTTGCAACGATGTCACAAAATTACCTACGATAAATATTTCTACATATGTATATAGGTTAATTTATAGACGCAAATGCAACGCGGGTTGGCCAAGTATTTACTACCGGCAGCAGCGGACACAAAGTCAACGCCCGATTGATTACCGCTACATTTCTAGATATCTAAGTAATAAGGACTGTGTTACTAAAATATTTATACTTAGTATTAGCAATGCCCCCAACCAATATGATGGAACCGGTGACAAATACTCCATCGCCAATATTATCGCTTCGCACCTACTACTATATTCAATTTAGTCCTGGACCTGGTTACTGTCTTGTATATAGGGAACTTCCCTACAGGACAGCAGCCAAGTCCTAGGCAATTTTTTTTTTTTACCGATTCCATTTCATGAGAAAGTTGAGACTCGCTCGCTAATGTTTAAATCGCTATGAAATAGTTATTTATGCGACAAGTGCGGGAAAAATTTGATTTTCTACTAACGTCATTCTTATACACGAGCGAGTGAAGCGAGCGAGTTTTTATGCGAAAATCATCTTTACGCACGCGTATCATAGAACGGTTTACTATGCATTGTACGAGGAATTAAAATAATACAATCGAAAAGTTACTTCAAAATATATAGCTTACAATTTAACTTGCTCGATGCGTACTTATTATTTGGAACTTAACTTTTAAACATCTTCACATAGATTGCTATTAAATTTGGTTCAAAACCATCGTTTTAACGTTAAAGAAATGTTAATAAATTTCAGTAAATAAAATATTGTAAGTATTTAGGCTTTTAATTTTGATTTACGTGACGGCTAGGGACCTTAGTTGGCATTTTGTGCTTCGTTGTTGTGCTTTGTTGTTCTTTGTGCGTGCGTTTTCTATGCAGTATTTTATAATACCATAAAAGTTGGTGGATAAAACTGCCAACTTAAAGCTCAAAATACATTAAACCGCAGTAAATTAGTTTTACTGTAAACAATGTAGTGCCGGACTTGGCACCATTTCAGAGAATCTACGGAACATTGGCACCCATTTAGATCTCAATTCTTTTTAGGCGCATAAAATTAGCAAAGCCTGAACATAATTCTATAAGTGTAATTTTCTTATTCTATGATTTAAAGTATTGTTATTTATACATAAAATAAAAAGAATTTAACATTTTAGAGCTCCGCATCAATGTTAAGAAACAAAAACCCAAATTTTTAACACATTTTGATTTCGTAAGTAAGCCATAACAAATAACTTTGTAAAAGTACCTGTATTATGATATGAAAAAATATCATTTAATCAATTAACGTGAATATTTTTTGTTTAATATGTTTCTTATAGTACTAATAAAATGTTAACGGCATCAATTAAACGCTGTTGTTCTGTAATTAAAGTTCTTAAAATTCTCTACAAATATCTCTAATTAGTTTTTTTTAGAAGAACCGTTCGGTCTCAAGTGCGAGTTGAAAATTGGCATCCCAACCAGCAAAACCTAGTTGTATAAAGGTCCACAGAACGTTTCGTAAACTCCATTTAGTGTCAGTCATCAGTGCTATAATAGTTGCTATGGCTCTGTACTGGTCATACTCGTATCACAGCCTACTACAGTACCTGCCCATAATAGCTCTATAAAATCATCATCCTCATTATCATGTCAGCCGAAAGACGTCCATTGCTGGACATAGGCCTCCCCTAAAGACTTCCACAATGACCGGTCCTGCGCCACCCGCATCCAGCGGACACCCGCGACCCTTACCAGGTCATCAGTCCACCGTGTGGGGGGCCTGCCCACGCTACGCCTTCCGGTACGTCCGCCCCACCAGCCATCGGTTCTACGTGCTATATGTCCCGCCCACTGCCACTTAAGTTTGGCGATTCGAAGGGCTATATCGGTCACTTTGGTTCTGCTGCGGATAACTTCATTCCTGATGCGATCACGCAGAGATACTCCCAGCATAGCCCTCACCATTGCTCTTTGGGCTATATAAAATAGTGAAGTAAATTTTTACATCAATTGGTAATAATACAGTTTGGCTCTATAAGCTTATAGAGCAAAAAGGTATAGCTTAGCGTTCTTACACGACAAGCTGTCACAGCTAACACAACCACTCATCGCATGCAGGAACAATTTATGGTCCAATAGGATTTTCTCAGCAGCTAGATGAGAGTTGTAGAGGCTTTGCGAAATCTTTCCTTCTCCTGGTTTCAAAAAATATATATATCAGGGCTACACAAGTACACAGGCCAATCAAAATAACCAGAAGGTATATCTTCCCCCACCACTGTCACATGTTCGTTTGACGGGGCCATCTTAAGAGCTGTTGTGATAATTAGGATATCAGCATCCTCCACAGCTTGCTTTGAATCAATTTTTGCATCATGAAGTTTCTCTATAACATAGATATCAATCATACCATTTGCAGAGACCGCTGAAATACCTACACTGAAAAAACAGCGTCGGTTGAATTTACAAAACTCGCGTGTGTTAAATTTCATTTAGTAAAATGGACCCTTTTTGTAGTTAATATTACAATATCTTCAAAATTGAAATTACGAAACATATCTATGTTGACATGATTACAATTTACTTCAGTAGATTTTACAAACACGATGTTAAACTTACTAATCTGTAAAGGTTAAAATTACAACAATTTAAGTTTAGTAAAAAATACTATGCATGTGCGTAGGTTCTACGCCACAACAATGTTATAATTAATAAACTCACAACGTGTAATCTACAAAACCTTTAAGTTGAATCTACAAGAAATACTTTAGTAAATATAACTTAAGTTGATGTTTGAATTTACGAAACTGTACAGTTTATTTTACAAAAGCTACATAGTGAAGATAGTATAATTTACAAAACATTTCCGGTTGACACTACAGCCCTTCCTTTAGTAAATATTACTAAATCTGATAATACATTTTACGAAACGGCACAGTTGCTTTTACGAGAACATTTCGTGAAAATCACATTATTGGTCTTGTAAGGACTTTTGGAAAACTACAATAGATGGCATTGGCGTCGCTACGAAAATTATGTGTTAAATTAACTACCAACTGGCGTTGTATTTATTAAACCCTGAGGGTTAAAAATGTAACCTTTTCACTTTAGTAAATAATACTTACTCTGATAATAAATTTTACGATATAGCACAGTTGATTTTACGAGAAACATTTCGTGAAAACCACATTGTTGGTCTTGTAAGGACTTTTCAAAAACTACAATAGATGGCATTGGCGTCGCTACAAAAATTATGTGTTAAATTAACTATCAACTGACGTTGGATTTACTAAACCGCTGGGGTTAGTAATGTAACCTTTTTACTTTAGTAGATAAAACTAAATCTGACAATAAACTTTACGAAACAGCACAGTTGCGTTTACGAGAAGCATTTCGTGAAAACCACATTGTTGGTCTTGTAAGGACTTTTGAAAAACTACAATAGATGGCATTGGCGTCGCTACTAAAATTATGTGTTAAATTAACTATCAACTGACGTTGGATTTACTAAACCGCTGGGGTTAATAATGTAACCTTTTTACTTTAGTAGATAAAACTAAATCTGACAATAAACTTTACGAAACAGCACAGTTGCGTTTACGAGAAACATTTCGTGAAAACCACATTGTTGGTCTTGTAAGGACTTTTGAAAAACTACAATAGATGGCATTGGCGTCGCTACTAAAATTATGTGTTAAATTAACTATCAACTGACGTTGGATTTACTAAACCGCTGGAGTTAGTAATGTAACCTTTTTACTTTAGTAGATAAAACTAAATCTGACAATAAACTTTACGAAACAGCACAGTTGCGTTTACGAGAAGCATTTCGTGAAAACCACATTGTTGGTCTTGTAAGGACTTTTGAAAAACTACAATAGATGGCATTGGCGTCGCTACTAAAATTATGTGTTAAATTAACTATCAACTGACGTTGGATTTACTAAACCGCTGGGGTTAATAATGTAACCTTTTTACTTTAGTAGATAAAACTAAATCTGACAATAAACTTTACGAAACAGCACAGTTGCGTTTACGAGAAACATTTCGTGAAAACCACATTGTTGGTCTTGTAAGGACTTTTCAAAAACTTCAATAGATGGCATTGGCGTCGCTACAAAAATTATGTGTTAAATTAATTACCAACTGGTGTTGAATTTACTAAACCCTGAGGGTTAAAAATGTAACCTTTTCACTTTGGTAAGTAATACTTACTCTGATAATAAATTTTACGATACAGCACAGCAGCGCTTACGAGAAACATTTAGTGAAAATCACAGTATTATTTTGTGAGAACTTTTCAAAAACTACAATAGATGGCATTGGCGTTGCTACAAAAATTATGTGTTAAATTAACTACCACCTGGCGTTGGATGTACTAAACATTGGGGGTTAATAATGTAACCTTTTCACTTTAGTAATCTAAATAACTAGTCATATACCTATACCTAATAACTAATCAACCTATATATCAAGTTTTCTTATTAGGTATTCGGGAGCGATGGCAATTCCATCTTTATGACATTTAATAGGCGACCAGATAGATAGGCAAAAACGTGAAACCGAGGTGTTTTTGTGATTAAAAACCTTTAAGAATATAATTAAGAATTGTCTAATAGACAATGCTATTACAAAATAGTGATTATTAAATAATTAATAAATCATTTCATTTCATTATTACGCTGAAGAACGATTGAAGATGGATCAATTCCAGTCAAATCCGTAGTCCGACACTGTTTATAGCCTTTTGTTTTTTATTTGACTACGAGCGAGCGCGAAACGCGAACGAAGCGTCTCCATTTCACCTTGGGAAAAAATGATTCCAGTCAAATGTCGGACTATTTATATCCTTTGTAGGGTTCCGTAGCCAAATTGGCGAAAACGGAACCCTTTTAGATTCGTCATGCTGATCGTCCGTCCGTCCGTCCGTAGCTATATCACAACCGATTTACTCGGAGACTATTAAATTTGGTAGGAAGGTAAATGCTATGAACCGCTATAGAAATATTATGTGAAATTACGAAAAAAATATTAAAGTGGGGGCACCCCATACATAGAACAGGGGTGTCAAACTTTTTTTTTTCAATGCACATAGGCGTGTGGGGTATCAATGGATAGGCCTTCAAAAAGGACATTAGAGGTTTCTATAAAACTTTTCCATTTAAGTCTACCGTTGGTGAGATATTAGCTGGCAAAGTCGTAAAAAATGTAACCCCCCCCCCCCCCCTCTAATTTCCAAACTATGAAGATTAAAATTCTAAAAAAAATCAAGATGGTGTACAATAATAAATCCTTTCAACGATTTTTGGTTTGAACAAGAAAGGTGTAACGGTTTTTGAGTTATTGCTGAAAAACTGTCTTGCCTAAACAAAAGGGCGTAAGTGCCGTGAGTTTCCTATGCAGATACGACCTTTTTTTGATTCAATGTATTGTATAGTGGTTTTGAATGTAGTTTGGGAGGTTCCGGTACGGAACCCTTCTTTGTGCGTAGTCCGACACGCACTTGGCCGATTTTTTCTTATTCACTCATTCGATTACGCCGAGCACGAAGCGCGAACGAAGCGTCTCCATTTCACCTTGGGAAAAATGATTCCAGACAAATGTCGGATCGGACTACATATTTATATCGTTTTTGTTATTTACTTATTCGGTTACGAGCGAGCGTGAAGCGCGAACGAAGCGTCTCCATTTCACCTTGGGGAAAAAGTGACTGCAGTCAAGTGTCGGACTGTTTATATAATTTTTGTTAATTATTCGATTACGGCGATTTCATCTTGGGACAAAAGTATTCCAGTCAAATGTCGGACTGTTTATATCCTTTTTATTTACTTATTGGATTACGAGCGAGCGCGAAGCGCGAACGAGGCGTCTCCATTTCACCTTGGGAAAAATGATTCCAGGCAAATGTCGGACTATTTATATCCTTTTTGTTATTTACTTACTCGGTTACGAGCGAGCGTGAAGCGCGAACGAAGCGTCTCCATTTCACCTTGGGAAAAATGATTCCAGGCAAATGTTGGACTGTTTATACCCTTTTTGTTATTTATTTATTCGATTACAAGGGAGCGCGAAGCGCGAACGAAGCGTCTCCATTTCACCTTGGGAAAAATGATTCCAGGCAAATGTACGACTGTTTATACCCTTTTTGTTATTTACTTATTCGATTACGAGCGAGCGCGAATCGCGAATGAAGCGTCTCCATTTCACCTTGGGAAAAAAATGATTCCAGACAAATTTCGGTCTGTTTATATCTTTTTTCTTATACGAAGAGCGCGAAGCGCCAACGAAACGTCTCCATTTCACCTTGGGAAAGAATGATTCCAGTCAAATGTGGGACTGTTTATATCATTTTTGTTAATTAGGTATTTGAATACGAGCGAGCGCGGAGCGCGAACGAAGCGTTTCCATTTAAGCTTGAGCGAAAGTGCTTTCGTATGTCCGGATATCCGACTGTTCTCTACCGGTCGCATTTATCAACCGATTCTCGTATGAGCAGGTGCCATAACTATAGGTATGAGACCTGCGCACAGCACGTGGCAAAACAATAGGTATATTATATCAGCAGTTTTATTTATTCATATAATAAAATACAAACTAACTTCCGAGTATCAGGTACCTAATCTAAAATAGTAATAATAATAATAAGACATTTATTCAAAGTTAGTTAGTATACCTATTACATGGTATTTCCAGGAACTTAAATACAATGATGGCACAACAGAAAGTATAGGTACAAAAACAACTATTGAAATGGTAGGTGGCTCAGCTTGTGTCTAATACTTTTTATAAGTACTAATACTAATAGTTTGAATTACGTAGGATTGATGTCAAAGTCAAAGTTCTTTATTCTTCAAGTTAGGAATAATATTAGGTACTATGATGAAAGTCGATAAACTATCACGGGTTTTGAAAGATAAAACAATATGTAAACCAATATACCCATTATCTTATACATATATTAAATTGTTGTGGGCATTATTTGTGCATTTATCACGAATATTGTTCCTGAGTCTTTCGATCTTCGATCTCTTCGAGTCTTCGATCAATTTTGACCGGCGCGCCGCCGCTGACCAAATGCCTGTTGGCGCTCATATCTACTTTGTTTGGTTTGGGACTAGGTCGATTTGTGTAAGATTCTCCCCCAATAGTTATTCAATATACCTATAATAATAAATAAACCTTTGTTAGGTATCAATTTCAAATTATTTGTTAGGTAGGTTATTCTTAAAGGGTCGGCAACGCGCATGTGATACCCCTAGAAGTTGCAGGCGTCCATCGGCTGCGGTGACCGCTTACCATCAGGCGGGCCGTACGCTTGTTTGCCACCGACGTGGAATTAAAAAAAAAGAAAAATGTAGGTAAGTATTTTAATTTAAGGACATCTTTGAAACTTAACTTCATTCCAATAATAAAATTACCTTAAATTAATGTTTGTGCCGACCTGTTCGACGTCAATACAAATTTTATATAATTATTTTAAGCTTTTTGTAGAATGAAAAAAAGTACAAAAATGAATAAGAAGTGACCGGCTTTTGAGCACGATAAAGAATGCAAGTTGCCAAACCGCCGAGAGAGTTTGTGAAATTTACAAAACTAGTTTAGTTAAAGCATAGACGAACGGAATAACCTCAAGGCCATTCGACGACGTCACCAGGGTGCTACCGCGAACTTCGTATCGTACCGTCCCTTTCCGTCATATAGAGTGAAAGGGACGGCACGACATGAAGTACGTAAGGAGGCTACTAGAAGGCTTAACCCAACGCCCCCAACGGTCGTATCAGTCTCGATATTCAGTTCATGCGAGTGGAAGTTCGATAATTCATTGTCCCGAAATTAAGAAAAAATGCAAGATGAATGTGAACATAACAGTGAAGAAGACGTGCTCTTAATACATTCTTTATCAGAATGGGGGCTGTCTGCAGCGACAATAAAGAATTTTCAAGGTAAGTTGATACAATAAGTACTTATATTTAGTTACGTTGACAAGCTTTATAGCACAAACTTACTTTACTAGGTTATTTTATGTAAATTGTCAGTGGTATTTTTTTAATTAGTTTAAATAATCTACCAAGTTGATCGATCAGAGTGAATTATGCTGGTTAACTTCATACGCGCCACCACACGTCCAATTAATTAGTAGGTATAGGTATAGTGAAACAATATTGAATACCTATTCGGCTGAAGTAAAATAACGGTGAGAAAACAATTAGGTACCGTTGTTCGTACGATAGTTATTTGGTTTGAGTTCAGACCAGTCGCTCTCAAAAATGTGCCATTAAAAATTTGGCGCGCATATAGACAGACAAGTACGAGTATATCCCGACCAAGCTAAATTGTCACCTCGCTCAGTGTAACTTATTTGACGCAAGGTGCTTACTTAGCTCGGTCGGGTTGTCACTATTTGTTCTCGAACTAAATGAACCGATTTTTTAGCATTTGTGATGTGAGTGCGAGTTTCAGTTTTCACTCTCGTGTTATACACTATATGACGGAAAGGGACTGCACGATACGAAGTTCAATTTTCGAAGTTCGGAGTAGCCTTCAGTTGTGAGCAAAGACAAAGTCTGAGAGCCGCCGCCATATTGTTATACCAGCGAATTTTTCAGCGGCTGTCAGCCTGTTGCCTACTATATTAAAATTCAAAAACTATCAAAACACGCGTGAAAATGTTGCTGAATGTTCCTGCAAGCCAACTGGGGCTAGAGTTGAACCTAAAAACTTATAGATATGTGAGTGAGATACTTTAAATCCTTTTAAAGTAACCTATTCATTCATTCAAAATGGCGTAATTGAGCATTTATGGCAGAGTTGTGAATTTGATAAAAAATACAATGTTTTGTACGTGTTCAAACATTTCAAATTATCCAAAATTGTTGTGTGATTGTTGTGGTTGATTAAATTTAAACTATTGTTGGTGGAATATATCAAAACCTAATGTTTTTGATTACTCTGAAGTGCATACATATATATGCATCGCCTTGTCGCAATCACGCGCATACCTGTGGCGCCTTATCTCACGATTATCTTTGATTGTTTTAGATAACCAGATTACATTCAAGTTACTGGATGAAATTCAGGAATCTGAGCTTAAAGAACTTATTCCCAGTATAAAAGAAAGGATAATCTTTAAGAGCGCTTTAAAAAAATTCAACGAAATAATTCATGTAAGTACTAATGTAGCTAGCGGACGTGAAATTTATAAATTACTATATCGGTCATTGAGCTGCAGTCAAGTGATCTGTCTGACCTATACTGTCTATAGTGTGCTAACGGTCAATTTTATGTCGGTGATCATTTTAGGCGCAGCATTGATACTTTTGGTAGGTATCAATATTGCGATTGTTAGAATGCGTCAAAGTAGTGAAAGTGACAAGGTACTAAAATGATCATCTACTTTTGATTTTGACTATACAACTCGGTTAACTTAAATAATTTTGCATAAAAACTAGATATGAAGCCAACCAGTTGAACTAGCATGCATGCACAGATAAGAAATTCATCGACAGAATAATAATTATGTTTTGTTTGCTAGTTTAGCTTTTAATATATTTACAAAACATGACATACTTGACACACTTTAAATTGTTATTACAGGACACAGCATCTGAAGATACAAATAGCTTGTGCTCAATCGATGTAGGTAGCACCAGTAGTGCGAGTAGTGCAGAGTTGACTGATAAGGATGTGATAGCCCCCGAAAAATGTCATGTAAGTTCTTCAACTTCTCTTACTTGTCTTCAACTCTCTCTCCAACTTCTCTTTAACTCTAGTCAAAGTTTTTCCTATTATGGCTTAGATATCGTCCATCTATCATTTTCGTGTTTTCTTTCCTTTTAATAAATTTATCTCATTTCATTAGGAACGAAGTGATTTAAAATCTATTTTGAAGACAACTACTTGTGGAGAGTTGTGTCTTGCTTCAGTGAACAAAAGCATTGACATGACTATAAGAAACCATATGACCAAAACTATAGTCGAATATTACATTAAGCAGTATGGTTCTATGACTAGTCGCGACTTTGATGACATGTCCAGCCAAATAACCATATTGTTTCCCTCAGAATGCAAGGTTTTTAATTATTCCGGTTAACAATACCTATGAGTAGAAGTAGAAGCCAACAGAGAATGCATTCGGAGGTCTTAAGAGCGTCACACACTTAGCCAAAATATACAATTATAGCATTATTAGCATTATTTTTTTAAGGCATCTTACGATATAATTATTTTCCATGCTAGTTGATAGAATCCACACACTCAAGCTATGATATATATTAATATCTTGGTATATTAATATATATTATAGGTAAGTGTGATACGCGCTTAATTTGTAAGTAGCACTAGCATACGGTACCTATTTATTTATAATATTATTATTTACTAGCATTCTGCCCATCCATCCATCTCATGAACCGTGGTAGCTAGCTGGACAGTTGAAATTATCACAGATGATGTATTTCTGTTGCTGCTATAACAACAATTACTAAAAATAAAATATTTAATGGATCATCCCATACAAAAAAAATATTGTTCTTTTGTCGCTCTAGGTCTATAAACCAAAATTTTAAACCGGGGTTGGATTATCAATAGTTTAGGAGCAAAATAAATGTTTTATTAATTTTATTATAGATCTATATTGTGCATATAGTATACCAGATTACTTATAAAGTCAATTTTTGATAGCTCTTACCGTTTCAGAGATAAAAAACCGGCCAAATGCGAGTCGGACTCACGCACGAAGGGTTCCCTACTATTATCTATACAACATTAGACACTTAATATAACGTTTTTTAGGGTTCCGTAGCCAAATGGCAAAAAAGGGAACCCTTATGGATTTTGTCATGTCTGTCTGTCTGTCCGTCCGTATGTCACAGCCGATTAACTCGGAGAATATGACCACTAGAATTATGAAATTTGGTGTGAAGGTGTATGTTATATGAACCGCTATAGAAATATAATGTGAAATTACGAAAAAAATATTAAACTGGGGGGGCACCCCTTACATGTAACAGGGGGGACAATTTTTTTTTCAATGTCTATCTCTATAGGCGTGTGAGTTATCGATGGATAGGCCTTCAAAAATGACATAGAGGTTTCTTAAAAAAAATCATTTAAGTCAACCGTTAGTGAGATATTAGCTGCCAAACTCGTATAAAGTTATTTTTTTATCAGTAATATTTAGGGGTGAAGATTACTCATACTCATACTCATTTATTTGCAATGATTTTATACATTACACGTCAAAATAGATCAAAATAATACATTACATCATACTACTCGTAGGTATTTACATAATATACTTAAAAGGTCCAAAAAAAAATTAATTACAGAAATACATATGTATTAATATGTATAGTAACGCATTTTGCGTGCGTTACCCTAGTTTAGCAAATTGGTGCGTAGTGTAGCGTAAATGTAGTTTGCATTATTTTAGTAAAAGTTTATAGATATTGCATGGAACTCGAATCGTTGCC